>OY728122.1:1555841161-1557325086 GCA_963277665.1 Viscum album
GTTGGTGCATATCATTTGTTAAAATGGGAAATTGAATCATTAGAGAAAATATGTTTTATTAAATAACAATTATAGTATTCCTACAAACATTTACATACAACAACGTGTCATCATTTGATCCCCTAAACCCCTCTCAAAAATGACCGCCAATTGTACACGTCCCCAAGCCAGATCTTCATGTTTTTTGTGTAAAATCTATCATCGGGTATGAGGCCCACTCATTTTTGAACATATCTATGTCATCTTGTGAGTATGAAGCTTTTCAGTAGTCAGATTAGTACTACAAAATATAAAAATAAGGAATTAATAAATAAATTAAATGAACTAGTAGTTGTTTTTGAAAATACCTCTTTAGGGATGCTTGTTTCTTGATGAAAGCGATCTCCTTCATAAATTTACAAACATAATAACCACAATCATTATTGTTTGATTGTTTTGGACACTATAAAAAAATTGATCATTAGGATAATAAGTAACTTGTGTTGAGATGTGTTTTGATAGTGAAATTTTATTATATATAACCTGATATTTTTCCAGACATAGTACTTTATCACCTTATTATACTTAGCCCCTGTCCTCATTCCTTTTTTATATGATAATGATACACCACCCTATAATAAGTGGATCCTCCGAAAAAGATAATATAAATTATATTACTTGATGTTTAGACCTAAAACGTAGGATGTAATGTCTTACAGATTCACAAACTCCATCATGTGTGGTCATTTTGATGGATACCCTTACTTTGAATCCAGAAAATAAATCTTTGGAGTATCCAAGTTCACCGCAATTAGCATCCAATGTTTCATAAAAACAAAAAAAGGAATAATTAATAAAAGAAGTCAAAATATAATTGATATTCTTTAATCGTAGAGTTTTACCCCTACATGGTTGGTATTAAGAAGAGTCTGTCATCTTTAATATTGCTTTCAAATGTTTTCAGAAATTCGTTCACTATTTCATTCACTACTAGAAAAGGGGGCATTGGAGCCCCCCAGACTCGGGCGACCGCCATTGGTGGTCGCTATAGCTAACCATTAGCGACCGCCAATGGTGGTCGCTAACCTGCATAAAAAAATTCGGGGGGTTTCTGCCCCCCCCCCCCCCCCGCGCCCTCGATCTCCCTCCGCCCTAACCCCCTCCCTCCCTCGCCACCCTCCCTCGCCGCCCTCCCCTCCCCCGCCGCCCGCCCTCCCCCGCCGCCCGCCCTCCCCCGCCGCCCGCCCTCCCCCGCCGCCCGCCCTCCCCCGCCGCCTGCCATCCGGCCTCCAGCCGCCGCCCTCTGCCCTCGGGCCTCCGGCCTCCTCCCACCGGCCTCTAACCTCTCGGCCCTCCCCCCCCCCACCCCGGACGGCACCCGCACCCCAGACAGCCCCCGGCGCGCACTCCGGACCGCCCCCCGCACCCCGGACGCCTCCCCGCACCCCGGACAGCACCCCCCCGCGCACTCCGGACCGCCCCCCGCACCCCGGACGCCTCCCCACACCCCGAACAGCCCCCCCCCCCCCCCCCCCGCGCACTCCGGACCGCCCCCCGCACCCCGGACGCCTCCCCGCACCCCAGACAGCCCCCCCTGCACTCGGACACCCCCCTCCGAACCCGGACAGCCCCCCCCCCCCCCCCCGCACTCGGACACCCTCCCTCCGAACCCGGACAGCCCCCCCGCACCCCGGACAGGCCCCCCGCACCCCGGACACCCCACCCCGCACCCCCGACAGCCCCCCCCCCCCCTCCCCCGCACCCCGGACACCCCCGCACCCCGAACACCCCTGCCCGCACCCCTGACAGGCCCCCGACACCCCGGACACCCCTCCCCGCACCTCGGACAGCCCCCCCCCCCCCCCCGACCCCGGACACCCCCCCCCCCCCCACTGCCCGTCCCTCGTCCCCTCACCGCCTCCTCTCCTCCAGCTCCCCGCCACCGCCGCCGCCCGTCCCCTCCCTTGCCGCACCGCCTTTGGCTCTGGCTCCCCTTCGCTGCCTCCTCTCCCTCGCAGCACTGCCTTCGGCTCCCCTCCCTTTCAGGTTTGTAGCTCAATCAGGTAACATGAGCTTTCAGTTACATTATTATTTTATCAATGGTTCATAAACAAATGGTTAATATTTATTTTGAATATAGTTGATTTGAAAAATTTAAATGTAATAAGTATTGTGTAAATGTTTGTTATACAGATATTATTATGGATAAGAGTTGGATTGATCTTCCAAATCGAACGTCTAGAGAATATTTCAATGGCATTATGCAGTTTATTGACTTCACGAGAGGATTTGAAAGTGACTATATTAGTTGTCCATGTAGAAAATGTGCTAACAGATATCAATTCACACGAGATACTGTGAGGGAGAACCTTTTCTTTAATGTATTTCTGAAAAATTATAAGAGTTGGACTCGTCATGGAGAAGAATATGTTCGTTGTCAAAATACAGATGCAGCTCAGATGGATGTTGATGCAAGGATGACTGATCCAATGCATGAAATGCTTACTGAAATGGTACGTGGGTTTGATCCTGAAGGCATTGACATCCAGAATCTTGAGACCGGTGAGATAAATCTTCGCTCTGGTGCAGATCGTGATTCGAGGAGGTTTTATGAAGTACTTGATGATGCGAAAACAGAATTATATCCTGGATGTACTTCTTAAAATAAACTGTCGTTTATCGTGGATTTGTTGCATTTGAAGACTTTGAATAATTGGTCAGACACATCATTCAACATGCTTTTGGTTTTATTGAAAAAAGTTCTTCCTGTCGACGCTAAGATTCCTGAGTCGTATTACTATGCTCGTAAGATGACATAGAACTTAGGTTTTACATATGAGACTATAGATGCATGTGCAAACAACTGTATGTTGTTTAGAAATGAAACTGCTCATTTGGATATTTGTACGGTTTGTGGCGCTTCCAGGTGGAAAGAGAACAGGGGAAATAAGACTCATCAAAGTCAGATTGCGATACAGGGGAAACCGATTTCCGTAAAGCAAATGCGTTACTTTCCCCTTAAACCGAGGTTGAAAAGATTTTTTATGTCATCTAAAGTTTCTAATTTAATGAGATGGCATGCAGAAAGAGTTGATGAAAGTGACATTTTAACCCACCCGGCAGACTCTCATGCATGGAAGGATTTTGATAAGAGACATCCCGACTTTGCTAAAGATTTTCGTAATATCCGATTGGGATTGGCAGCAGATGGTTTCAATCCATTCAAGTCTATGGTTGGTGCAACTCATAGCACATGGCCCATGGTGTTGGTTCCATATAATCTTCCTCCGTGGCTTTATATGAAGCAACAATTTATATTACTTTCCACTCTTATTGATGGACCTAAAAGTCCGGGGGATAAGATTGATGTTTACCTTCAGCCATTGATTGATGAGTTGAATGAATTTTGGGGCGATGGTGTGATGAATTATGACTGCGAAACGAATGAAATGTTCAAACTGCATGCTGCTTTATTGTGGACAATCAATGACTTCCCAGCTTATGCAAATTTATCAGGCTAGAGTACGAAAGGGGAATTTGCTTGCCCTTGTTGCAATAAAAGTAAAAAATCTGTATGGCTTAAACATTCCAAAAAATGGGCATACATGGGTCACAGGCGTTTTCTCCCTCCCCAGCACAGGTTCAGAAAGGACAGAGTGGCATTTGATGGTTCTAGAGAGTTCATCCCAGCACCAAAGATCATGACAGGAGTCGAAATGTTATCGCAGATTGAGGAAGAAAACATTCGCACGGTATATGAAATTCAGGATTTGGTGGCTCCTCCAGTACGTAATATTCGTGCTGCGGGTAGGAAGCGCAGTCACAATTGGAAAAAGAAAAGTATTTTTTATAGTCTTTTGTATTGGAAAACTAACATGTTGAGGCATAATTTGGATGTCATGCACATTTAAAAAAATGTTTTTGATAACATATTGTGGACCATTTTAGGTGTCAGTGGAAAGTCAAAGGACCATGTTAATGCACGCCATGATTTGGAAGAAATGGGTTTAAGGAAACAGTTGCATTTACAGTTAGCTGAGGGAAACAAGGCATATATGCCTGCTGCACAGTATTCGATGACTACAGAGGAGAAAGAGACATTTCTTTCCATTTTGAAGATGGTCAAGGTGCCTGATGGTTACTCTTCTAATATTTCAAAGTGTGTGAATCTGACGAGCAAGACATTTCAAGGGTTGAAAAGTCATGATAATCACATATTACTTCAGCAGTTGATTCCAATCGCAATTTGTGATTGTTTATCCCCCAATGTTGTTCAGCCCTTGATTGAGATGAGTAATTTTTTTAGATAGCTTTGTTTAAGAAATCAACGAATGAGTGATTTAAAAAGTTTGCAGGACCGAATTGTACTTACGCTTTGTCACTTTGAGAAACTTCCCCCCCCCCCTCATTTTTCGATGTTATGGTCCACTTGACAGTGCACCTAACTGATGAAGTAATGGCTGCTGGTCCAGTGCAATTCAGGTGGATGTATCCTATTGAACGGTATTTGAGTACATTGAAAAGATTTGTATGCAACAGAGCTCGTCCAGAGGCATCAATAGCCAATGGTTATTTGATGGATGAGTGTACTACCTTTTGTGCAGAATATCTTACGGATGTTGAAACAAAATTAGATAAGCCCTCTCGGATTCTTGATGGTCTAGTTGGAGAAGGAACCACATTTGATATGGACAACATCGAGTGGATACAAGCACATCGATATATCTTGTTCAATACTCCATCAGTTGCACCATTAATGCAGTAAGTATCTTATCAATGTGCTTGTATAACGTTTACATGTTTTCTTTGCCTAAGTTGATCTTTTAAACATCGCGTAATCATTTGCAGGAAACACATTAATGAGATAAAAGAAGAGATGCATCGTGCTACTGAGTTGCAAATTCAACAATCTCATTATGCGGCATTTCATGATTGGTTCAAGGATTACGTATGTATAAATTGATTTTCATTATGAGTGAAGTATTAAACTAATTCTTTCTCCATATATCAGTATTGATTTTTATAAATTATGTAGGTTCGTAAGCTGAGGGAGTTAGGGGACCCCACGCTACCTGAAGTATTTATCCAACTGGATGAGGGTCCATCTATAACGGCTCGTCGTTATAAAGCTATTGATGCTAATGGTTTTTGATTTCGCATTAAAGATGTTGAAGACAAACGAGAAACACAAAACAGTGGCATCGGTTTTCCCTTTGTCGATTCTGGTTATTACTATGGTCAATTGATAGACATCATTTAAGTTGTATACACACATGGTTTGAAGTACATATTGTTAAAGTGTAATTGGGTTGATCCAGTGCGTGGATGTAAAGTTGATCAATATCAGTTTTCATTGGTGAATTTTAACTATATGTTATACATAAATAATGAACGAGTTTAGAATGAACCTTTCATTTTGACATCACAAGCGGAACAAGTATTCTTCGTTACTTTGCCTTCGGATCCAAGTTGGCAAGTTGTTGTCAAAATGTCTCGGTGAGGAGTGTTTTTATTTGAAGAAGATGAACCCGAGACTGTTCCGTTTGTTTACCAACAACTTGATCAACATACCGTAGTTCAACGTGAAGAAGATATTTATTGGGTCAGAGCGGCTGTTGAAGGAGAAACAGTCGATTTGCATGCTTAATGAAAGGTATAATTGTTTTCCTGCTATTCAGTAGAATGTCCTAGGATATCATAAATTATCTAATCATTTTATAAATCCTTATAAGTTTTAATCCTCACTTTTGTAAGTTAATTCAGTCATAAATATTTAGGTTGATTAACTTTATGATTTTTTAAAATTCATTCACAACTAATTATTCAATCCATTTTTTGTTTGATTAACAGTTGTACAAGTTTGATTTATTAAGAACAATCCAATTTATCTTTTAAACACTTTGGACTCATTACTGATATTTTGTATGACTGCAGACATGTCAGGGGAAGAGGCAGAAAATCCACATCATCCATCTGAGGCATCTACGTCTCAGGGTCGAGGTATGTTTGAATGTCATTGTCTATATTTTTTATGTAATTGACATATATATATATATATAACATTTGTCAATTTATATATAAAATTGTTTTCAACAGGATCAGACTCGGCTGCTTCTTCCTCTCGCAGGAGAGGCCCTGGTCGTGGCATATTATCATGGAATTCTGACATGACGATAGATGTTTCATTTGATGAGGTATTTCATCCCGTGGGACCGAATGCCCCGGAATTTATTCGTCAGCTGGGTCATATCATACGTGACCCACATCGATTTCCATTGACCACGCGTGATTGGGCTTCTATCCCTCAAGACACATTAGATCGTCTATGGAGGGAGGTTCAGGTAAGAAAATAATTTTACTTTATTTTCTATTTATAAATAATACTAATATGTTTGATTATTTTCATTATAGAAAAATTTGAAAGTATGCCATGAAGAGTTTCGGCCCGTGTGTATGAGCAAATTTCGTAAGCTGTGGAAAGATTATAAAGGCAAAGTGAAGAGGGACCACTGGGTACCAAATGTGGGTGCCCTTGACATTTTGGAAAAAGTCCCGAGAGGTGTCCTCCCGGCTCAGTGGCGTGACTTGGTTGCATATTGGTCTACTGAGGGTGTTGCGGTTTGTATATTAATTATTTTGCTGTATATATATTTTCAAGAATATGTGATTTGTTTGAAATTTGAATGAATTGAATGTAGGAGGTGTCAACACGCCATTCGGAGAATCGAGCGTTGCAGGGACCAGCTCACAGGCTCGGGACTCGTCACGTGTCTCAGATCCGACATGAGGTATATATTATTCATTTTTTTAATTTATTAATTAATATGGTTTTGTGTTTATATTCTTTTAATATACAGTTGCGAGGGCAAGGTGCAGCAACTGATAAAATGTCGGTGTGGATAAGGACTCGTGATCGCAATGATCCAGAGGTTGCAGCATTGATAGTAAGTGTCTGTACTTACCAATAATTACATAAATCTATATATTAACATATATATATTTATATATATTTAAATATTTCACAGGATCAATTTGAAGCTGAGTTAGAACATCTTCCAGAGGACCAGCGACAGCTTCCCATGTGACAGGATGAGATCTTTCATCGCATTATTGGTCGGGACGGGCATGGCTATAGTTTGACCTATGGAGCAGGGATTCCTCGTTCTGTAGTGTCACGCGCTGCGGTTGTCGGTCCTGCTGTTGCTCATATGACACAGTAGATGTCAGATTTTGAGGCACGGCTGCGCGCTTCCGAGGAGACAAATGCGCAATTGACAGCTGAGGTTAGAGCACTGCGGGAATATGTGCGTCGAGTTGATGGTACAGGGGATCATACGACGCGGGTATATACTGTATTTATTTATTTAATTTAAATTACTTTTTTTATTAAAATATTTATAATGTTTATTTGTTGTAGGCACCTAGCCCACCAGAAGAAGGTAGCAGTGATGGCAACGCGTGACGCACCATATATTCACGAGATATGTTTTTTGTTTTTACTGGTAGGGTTGACATTGATGTACTGTATTTATTCATTTAAGTAATGCATTATTACCATCCATGGTGGTCTTTTAAATATTTTATACACATATTGAGTTTTTGATCAGATAATCTTGAATGATTCTACATTTGAAAAAGTCTAACTAATTCCAACAGATCAATAAATCTGATATTATAGATTATGTATTATCCAATATATTTTTTTATAAATTTCTGTATGGTATCGATAAAAGAAATATGTATTAATTAGATGTTACCACTTTTATTTTTCACTTTTGTAATCAATGGGATGGCCTTTGCACCCCCGGAGAGCCCCCCGCACCCCGGTACAGCCCCCCGCACCGCCGTACAGCCCCCCCCCCCCCCCTCGCACCCCCGTACAGCCCCCCACACCCCCGTACAGCCCCCCCGCACCCCCGTACAGCCCCCCGCACCCCCGTACAACCCCCCGCACCCCCGTACTGCCCCCCGCCACCCCCGTACAGGCCCCTGCCACCCCTGTACAGCCCCCTGCCACCCCCATACAGCCCCCCCCCCCCCCCCGCACCCCCATACAGCCCCCCGCACCCCCGTACAGCCCCCCCGCACCCCCGTACAGCCCCCCGCACCCCCGTACAGCCCCCCGCACCCCCGTACTGCCCCCCGCCACCCCCGTACATCCCCCGCCACCCCCGTACAGCCCCTCGCACCCTCGTACAGCCCCCCGCACCCCCCGTACAGCCCCCCCCCCCCCCCCCCGCACCCCCGTACTGCCCCCCGCACCCCCGTACTGCCCCCCGCCACCCCCGTACAGCCCCCCGCCACCCCCGTACAACCCCCCGTACAGCCCCCCGCACCCCCGTACAGCCCCCCCCCCCCCCCGCACCCCCGTACAGCCCCCCGCACCCCCGTACAGCCCCCCCGCACCCCCGTACAACCCCCCGAACCCCCGTACTGCCCCCCGCCACCCCCGTACAGGCCCCCGCCACCCCCCGTACGGCCCCCCGCACCCCCGTACAGCCCCCCCCCCCCCCCACACCCCCGTACAGCCCCCCGCACCCCCGTACAACCCCCCGCACCCCCGTACAGCCCCCCGCCACCCCCGTACAGCCCCCCGCCACCCCCGTACAGCCCCCCGCCACCCCCGTACAGGCCCCCGCCACCCCCGTACAGCCCCCCGACACCCCCTTACAACCCCCCGCACCCCCGTACAGCCCCCCGCCACCCCCGTACAGCCCCCCGCACCCCCGTACAGCCCCCCGATTGTGTCGTTTTCAGCAGCGCGGCGCGCGCTGAAATGGCGCGTTGGGGGGTCAAAACCACCCGAACGACCTCAGAATGCCACGAAACCGTACGACAACATCCGAGGCATGAATTGTGAAATGGTCGGCCAAACGGCACCTCATTCGGAGGTGCCGTGTGACCGCGGCGGCCGGAAACGCGTTTCCGGCGCCATTAAACACCAAAACGGCGTGCGGTGGTCCCATTCGGAGCAAACGTGCTCCAAACGACCTGAAACCGCACGGGAACGATAGAAATATTATTCCTGAGATGCAGGAGGAGGCCGCACGTCCATCGGACGTGCGGTGCGCGCGACACGTTCGATTGTGTCGTTTTCAGCAGCGCGGCGCGCGCTGAAATGACGCGTTGGGGGGTCAAAACCACCCGAACGACCTCCGAATGCCACGAAACCGTACGAAAACATCCGGGGCGTGAATTGTGAAATAGTCGGCCAGACGACATCTCATTCGGAGGTGCCGTGTGACCGCGGCGGCCGGAAACGCGTTTCCGGCGCCATTAAACACCAAAACGGCGTGCGGCGATCCAATTCGGAGCAAACGTGATCCGAACCACCTGAAACCGCGCGGGAACGATAGAAATATTATTGCTGAGATGCAGGAGGAGGCCGCACGTCCATCGGACGTGCGGTGCGCGCGGCACGTCCGATTGTGCCCTTTTCAGCAGCGCGGCGCGCGCTGAAATGGCGCGTTGGGGGGTCAAAACCACCCGAACGACCTCCGAATGCCACGAAACCGTACGACAACATCCGGGGCGTAAATTTTAAAATGGTCAGCCAGACGGTACCTCATTAGGAGGTTCCGTTTGACTGCGGCGGCCGGAAACGCGTTTCCGGCGCCATTAAACACCAAAACGGCGTGCGGCGGTCCAATTCGGAGCAAACGTGCTCCGAACCACCTGAAACCGCACCGGAACGATAGAAATATTATTCCTGAGATGCAGGAGGAGGCCGCACGTCCATCGGACGTGCGGTGCGCGCGGCACGTCCGATTGTGTCGTTTTCAGCAGCGCGGCGCGCGCTGAAATGGCGCGTTGGGGGGTCAAAACCACACGAACGACCTCCGAATGCCACGAAACCGTACGACAACATCCGGGGAGTGAATTGTGAAATGGTCGGCCAGACGTCACCTCATTCGGAGGTGCCGTTTGACCGCGGTGTCCGGAAACGCGTTTCCAGCGCCCTAAAACACCAAAACGGCGTGCGGCGGTCCCATTCGGAGCAAACGTGCTCCGAACGACCTGAAAACGCACGGGAACGATAGAAATATTATTCCTGAGATGCAGGAGGAGGCCGCACGTCCATCAGACGTGCGGTGCGTGCGGCACGTCCGATTGTGTCGTTTTCAGCAGCGCGGCGCGCGCTGAAATGGCGCGTTGGGGGGTCAAAACCACCCGAACGACCTCCGAATGCCACGAAACCATACGACAACATCCGGGGCGTGAATTTTGAAATGGTCGGCCAGACGGAACCTCATTCGGAGGTGCCGTGTGAACTCGGCGGCCGGAAACGCGTTTCCGGCGCCATTAAACACCAAAACGGCGTGCGGCGGTCCAATTCGGAGCAAACGTGCTTCGAACCACCTGAAACCGCACGAGAACGATAGAAATATTATTCCAGAGATGCAGAAGGAGGCCGCACGTCCATCGGACGTGCGGTGCGCGCGGCACGTCCGATTGTGTCCTTTTCAGCAGTGCGGCGCGCGCTGAAATGGCGCGTTGGGGGTTCAAAACCACCCGAACGACCTCCGAATGCCACGAAACCGTACGCAAACATCCGGGGCGTGAATTGTGAAATGGTCGGCCAGACGGCACCTCATTCGGAGGTGCCGTGTGACCGTGTTGGCCGGAAACGCGTTTCCGGCGCCATAAAACACCAAAACGGCGTGCGACGGTCCCATTCGGAGCAAACGTGCTCCGAACAACCTGAAACAGCACGAGAACGATAGAAATATTATTCCTGAGATGCAGGAGGAGGCCGCACGTCCATCGGACGTGCGGTGCGCGCGGGACGTCCGATTGTGTCGTTTTCAGCAGCGCGGCGCACGCTGAAATGGCGCGTTGGGGGGTCAAAACCACCCGAACGACCTCCGAATGTCACGAAACCGTACGAAAACATCCGGGGCGTGAATTGTGAAATGGTCGTCCAGACGGAACCTCATTCGGAGGTTCCGTGTGACCGCGGGGGCCGGAAACGCGTTTCCGGCGCCCTAAAACACCAAAACGGCGTGCGGCGGTCCAATTCGGAGCAAACGTTCTCCGAACGACCTGCAACCGCACGGGAACGATAGAAATATTATTCCTGAGATGCAGGAGGAGGCCGCACGTCCATCAGACGTGTGGTGCGCGCGGCACGTCCGATTGTGTCGTTTTCAGCAGCGCGGCGCGCGCTGAAATGGCGCGTTGGGGGGTCAAAACCACTCGAACGACCTCCGAATGCCACGAAACCGTACGACAACATCCGGCGCTTGAATTGTAAAATGGTCGGCCAGACGGCACCTCATTCGGAGGTTCCGTGTGACCGCGGCGGCCGGAAACGCGTTTCCGGTGCCCTAAAACACCAAAACGGCGTGCGACGGTCCAATTCGGAGCAAACGTGCTCCGAACGACCTGAAACCGCACGTGAAAGATAGAAATATTATTCCTGAGATGCAGGAGGAGGCCGCACGTCCATCGGACGTGCGGTGCGCGCGACACGTCCGATTGTGTCGTTTTCAGCAGCGCGGCGCGCGCTAAAATGGCGCGTTGGGGGGGTCAAAACCACCCGAACGACCTCCGAATGCCACGAAACTGTACGAAAACATCCGGGGAGTGAATTGTGAAATGGTCGGCTAGACGGAACCTCATTAGAAGGTGCCGTTTGACCGCGGCGGCAGGAAACGCGTTTCCGGTGCCATTAAACACCAAAACGGCGTGCGGCGGTCCAATTCGGAGCAAAAGTGCTCCGAACCACCTGAAACCGCACATGAACGATAGAAATATTATTCCTGAGATGCAGGAGGAGGCCGCACATCCATCGGACGTGCGGTGCGCGCAACACGTCCGATTGTGTCGTTTTCAGCAGCGCGGCGCGCGCTGAAATGGCACGTTGGGTGGTCAAAACCACCCGAACGACCTCCAAATTCCACGAAACCGTACGACAACATCCCGGGCGTGAATTGTGAAATGGTCGGCCAGACGGCACCTCATTCGGAGGTGCTGTGTGACCGCGGAGGCCCGAAACGCGTTTCCGGCGCCATAAAACACCAAAACGGCGTGCGGCAGTCCCATTCGGAGCAAACGTGCTCCGAACGACCTGAAATGAGATTATTTTTTGAATCGAAGTTTTTAAATTATTATAGCACAATTATTTGATATTATATATATATTAAATATATATTAAAACAATTAAAATATATTATATATATATATATATTTAAAATATTGTATTTAATAGTATATATATGAATATTTATATATATATATATATATTTATATTCAATTCAATAAAAAAAATTTAAATTTTTTTTAAGAATAGCGACCGCCTATGGCGGTTGCTATAGGGTGCCCGACAGAGGGCCTTCAGGGACCGCCTGGCGGTCGCTGAAGGCCGATCTGCCGGCCGTCTATAGCGACCGCCATTGGCGGTCGCTAAATGCCTCTAGCGACGAGGCAACAGCAACCTCCAATGGCGGTCGCTAATAGCCTTATTTACAGTAGTGATTCTTTTTTGATGGCTCTATTTTCTTTAGATGTGATGATGTGGTATGAGGACTAACGAGTCCAAATTTTGGCTCATGGGAAAATTCCTTCAACTGTTTTTCATATATACGTCTGTCAACAATATAAAATGAATTTAGTCATAATTTTCACATTAGATCAGCTTTTAGAAAATCAATTCATGGAAATGTACCTCATATATTTATTTACAACTGTGACTCCTAGCCAACCATTTTCAAGGATCTCATTTACATTTTCAGTAGCTACAAAATCATGACTTTCTACACCGTATATATTCTCTTCGAAAACCACTATATGACTACTACCACCTCTTAGCTTTCTATCCACATGATTCTTTAATGCTATTAAATGTGGATAGAGAATATGTGGTGTTATTGTGCTTTCAGTAACTCCTTTGGATCGGTTGGTTAATCCTTTAGATGGTTTTGAGCCAACGTTTTTCACCCCCTTCCCTTTCTCCGTCTATAATAATATTAATTGGTTCAGACCCTTTTTTTCATTAATTTTTAATGGTTTAGCATGAAAAAAGGAAATAAATACCTCTTTGGCCACATGTACTCTTACAAGTTGCGAACTCCATGCAATGAATGTCCCAATAGCCTTTTCGACTGTATGAATATCATCGTCGTTAAGTGGAATAGGATGCTATGCATTTGGTTCATGAGCTACAGTAATCATCACTTTCAGTTGATCTTTCAGAAGTGGTCTATTAGGAAGCGTGTCATCTGGGATGTTGAACATCGTAGCCCTCACTACAAGGTGATAGGTGGGTGTGGACATATTTAAATCACAATAATTGTCACCCAATAGGAGATCAATACAGGAAAAGTATCAGTGTTTGTCTGATTCACATTTCATGGGAACAATTATAAGAATATTGATTACCACGGCTAAGACAACTCTTTGAGGGGAATGGCTCGCCTCAAAGCTGGTGGGGGTGGTGCGGGATCTTCACACACTGGTTGTTCCTGAGTTGTGTCTTCTCCTTGCTTCCCACCAATAAATGTTGCTATCAACTCTCCCATCCATTGTAACCATTCTTCAAGGGTTGCTAGTTTTTCGATCATTTGTTTCAATGTTTCATCTCTATCATCCATTTTTTTCTTTTCAAAATATACTCGGGGTGTCACCCCAAACCCTACACCCCTGACACGACCGTATTTTTCTGGCTGCTTCAAAGCCGTCGATAATAGTTCTACATCCAGTATAGGAGTAGCTGATTCCTGTGACTGTCGGATATAGGAAAATAACTAATTATTTTTATGTAATAGCAATTTAAAACAAATATTTTTATCATTGTGTCATAGTTACACAAATTTCCCACACTTTTTGTGTGTTCTCGTCTACTAGATTCCCTTCCTTATTCACACGTTCCTCCTTCCAAAGCACACGATGTGGGATGGAAGTTTATTTGGTTTTACACTCATCAATCTATATATAAACATAGAAATATAATTATGTTGTTGTTTGTTAGAACCTAACAATAATACTATAAATTTAAAATATGTACCATTTTCTTTTCTAGTGAAGTGTACCCCATCCTTGCTTTACGATAGGGGTATGTTGGTTTTGATGCATGTTCCTTATTTTATTTACAGAGTTGTTGTTTAATAAATGAAATATTGTCAATAAAAGTGATGAATACATGTATACTCAAACAACGTATTATCACCCAAAATGTACCTGAAACTTCTCATCCCCACGGTGGCCAATAAATTCATCACATGCTTCTTAGGATATCTGGTGAGCATAGACAATGGGTGGGTGTGGGTTTATTTTACCTTTGGAATTGTTCAGGTGACATCTTGTTAAAATAGTGTGAAAACCTCAATGAATCCTTCTTGCAAGCCTTAGTAAATAATCCTTGTGTGAATCGTCTACTATAAATGTATTCTGCAAGATATTGAGAAGAGTAATACATCGTTTCATTATTTTATTTTCTAGTGAATTAAAGAAATAAATTCATAATGTTACCGTAATTTCTTCCCAGATCACAGTCTTCATCCCAGACACAACATGGTGCCATGAATCTATGTCAATCGACATGCACTGCTGAGTGAAAACTCCAATGTAACTACTAAACATAGCCTTGTTGGGATTCACATGTTGGCCTTGTTCATTCCATCCAATGTCAAATTTGATGCTTTTACTTTTCTCCTTAAGAACTTTGGATAACTCCTTCAAACTACGACGCACCTGTGTTTTCTGTGACATCGATCCTTCATTCCTGAACATTTAATAGATATAAAAATCATCTATATGTTCATATGAAATGGTAGAAATGGCATGTTCTGATGGTTGTTGGACCACAACACTAGGAGAAGCAGGAGTCGCAGCAGTAGGAGCAGCAGGAGCAGCAGGAGTAGTAGCAGGAGCAGCAGCTGTAGCAGTAGCTTGAGAGACTTGTTCAGCCTCAAGGTTAGGAGCACCAGAATGTGAATAAGTCATTATCGTCAAAAGTGGTTGAACAGTTAGTTTAGATTACCTAAATTCAGTAAGGATAAGATAATAACATGAGATAACAAGATCTATATTTCAAAAAAATATAACCTGTTTATTGAACTATCATTCTTTTTATCAAAGGCTGAAGGGATTTGAAACCTCTATAGATTATCCAAATCCCTTCATTGTGGTCTCCTCTAATATACAAAACATCATCTACATTGGGACCACTCCGAAATTATTGTGATGTACCACTAAAAGGATCGTCCTCAACTGAATTTTCATCGGAACCTTCAGTAGTTTTGGATGTTATCAGAACAATCGACCACTTTCGGTTTGTGGGATCTGGAACATAAAAAACATTCAACTCTTGTGATTCCATTATAAACTATTAGTCTTTGTACCCTTCTTTACTAAAATAGACTTTCAAAAATCCCCATTCATCTATTTTAACACCACTATTGTTATCAACCCATTTGCATTGAAAAATCGGTAATTGGAATGTCGAATAATCCAACTCCCATATTAGTTTGATAATGCAAAATTATGAAATATTTGCATAAATTAGATTTCTATCCTTATTAATAGAAACATTCATCACTTCAACCACTAGTGTAACTCCATTATTTTTCATGGTACTATCATCATCATATTCAGTTGTATAGAAGGTGTAACCATTAATTACATAACCACAGTAAGATAATACATACACACTTGGTCCAGTGACTAGCCATCGATGTCATTCAGAAATTGAATTCGGATTTTCATCCAAATGCTTAAAAATATGGTCCTGAAACCATCCTATAAACTGGTGATTATGTGTATTTGATAACCATTTTTCATCCCTTGATGGATTCAACTGCATAAGAATTTATTTGTGAGTTTCAATATATGGAGAAACCTCCCAACTGTTATGAAAAACATAAAGGTGGGCCTGCTCCCGATCTGTAATGCTGATTCTCACGACATCTCTTCCATAAATTCCCTCACCCTCAATGCGTCCAATGTGACAAGATTTCAGGAGACCAATGATTTCCACATCAAATAGGTATTCATTACAAAATTCAATGGCTTCCTCAACAATATATCTCTCCACTAGACAACCCTTTGTCCGAATTCGATTTTTGACATACCCTTTAAAAATATTCATATACCATTCAACGGGATACATCCATCTATAGTGCACAAGACCAAAAAGTCGAATCTCTCTCACCAAGTGAATCATCAAATTAACCATTATATCAATGAATGTTGGCGGGAAGAACATTTCTAATTCACATAATATGATGACAATTTCTTTTTCCATAGCTAGCAATTTAGTTGGGTCAAAAACTTTGCTACATATAGCTTTGAAAAAGAAAAAAAGTGTGGTTAACGTATAATGAACATTCTTAGGCAAAATTCAATGTAAATCTAGAGGAATTATATCTTGCATCAAAACATGGCAGTCATGTGATTTAAAACCTTTTAACTCCAAATCATTCATTGACACAATGTTCTTGATATTTGATGAATCCCCCTCTAGAACCTTTACATCATTGAAGAAGTTGAAAAAATGGTATCTCTCCTTTCTAGAAAGAGTATAAGTAGCTGGAATAAGAAACATTTGATTTTCACCCTTCATGGGAGCCAACTCTTCTCGTATTCCCATGTCAACCATGTCTAACCTTTCCTTAATTCCATCCTTTGTTTTGCCAGGGGAATTTAGAAATGCTCCAATAACACTGTCACATATATTTTTTTCCACATGCATCACATCAAGAAAATGTATGACGTACAAACAATTCCAGTGTGATAATTCAAAAAAAAACTGATCTCTTTTTCCAACCGATTTTGGTAAGGTTTCTGGAAAATGGTTTACCAAAAATAGTGTTCTTGTATTTTACTTTCTCAAATAGCTAATCACCTATTAGTGGAGACGGTTCTGCGTGTTGTTATGAACTTCCTTTGAATGATGTCGTCAAAGATCGGTACTTATGCTGAAGAGGTAGAAATCTATGATGTCCTAGAAACACTAATTTCGATGAATGTTTCAACCTAATTGATTCTGTATCTTCTTCGCACATGGGACACCCTTGAGTTCCATTAATGATATAGCCTGACAAATTTCTATAAGCAGGGAAATCATTTATTGTCCCATACAACATCGCTCTCAACATGAAGTATTCACTTTTATAAGCATCATACAACATAACACCTGAATCCCACAATAACTTCAAATCCTTGATCAAAGTAGCCAAATAAACATCAATATCATTACCTGGGTTTTTTTGGTCCTGATATAAGCATAAACAACATGATGAATTTCCTCTTCATGCATAACCAGGGTGGCAAGCTATAATTTACCAACATAACATGTCATGTACTTTGAGTGCTGGTTTGAAAACCAAAAGGATTTACTCCATCTGTAGATAACACAAGATGAAGGTTTCTCGGCTCTTTTCCAAATTCAGGAAACTCATGATCAATTTTCTTCTATTGAAGAGAGTCAGCCGGATGACGTAATTTCCCATCTTTATTTATTTTATCTACATTACATGATAATTTTCTTGCAGTTTCTTCACTTCCATATAGACGCCTAAACCTTATAATGATTGGAAAGTACCATAAAACATTCGTAGGATTGGATTCACATTTCTTGTATCGAGAAGAAACACACTTTGGGCATTCTGTAAGTGATTTTTTCTTCTTGCGAAACAATATACAGTATTTTGGGAAGGCATGTATTCTTTCAGAAATCATACCCATTGAGCGTAACATTCATTTAGCTTCATATGTCCGTCTTGGGAGCTCATTATCTTCAAGGATCGTGTCATTCAAGAGAGAAATTAGTTCCGTAAAACTGACATGACTCCATCTGTTTCCTTCTTTCAATTTATACAACTTCAGTACAACTAACAATGTTGTATACTTGGTGCAACCAACATACAATGGCATCTTTTCACAACTCTTTAACTTCTCAAAAAAATTTGGGCAATCACAGAGTTCATATTCAATTGTCTTTGTCATTTTCTCAATGTGATCTTTATCATCATTGACATCTATAATCACATCCTCCATACAGTCTTCTTCATTATCCATATTTGTATTCATATCAGATGATCCATAAAACACAGTTTTATCCTAGATAGTAGCTACATTTTCTTTTTCTCCGTGTTTATTCCAACATTTATAACTCCGATCTATTCCGTGACATATCAAATGTTCTTACAACTCCTGTAGATTAAGTAGTCTAGAATAAAAACAACCTAAAAATGGACAAGGGTTTTGAGAAGGATCCTTTACGTGATCTTTTACAAATTTGATGAACTCTTTCACTTCATTCTCGTACTCTATTGTCAAATGATTAGAATCCATACAATATTTATTCATCTTAATCCTATTTGAATCTAAAATATTAGTATTCATGGTTCAAGTACACAAAACAAGACTTCCAAAAATAGTAGAAGAGAACCACTTCCTTATAAAAATAGATATTAATAGAGTGTAACCATTAGTATTTATTCATCTTCATTAAATATAATTACTTTAGATTAATTATAGTTTCCTCAAATCACCCCAGACCAAACACAAGAATAATCAAGAATGATACATCTACCACTCCTAGGTCTCTTCCCTACATTCAATATCACCATTCCTAATTACCCATATATCCACACATACACATGTCACAAACACATAAAAAACCATATCCACATTAGAACCAAAGTACCAATATGGATTTCAATCAGGTTAATCGACTCATGTGGTGGTGTGTAAGAAATTATAAGAAAATATAATAAGTATATAGTCACACATAAATCTCAAACTGGTGTTAATAATCCAATAAACCCAAGGAAGGAGGTGTCACCATTGTACACCTTGGTAGTGATGAATTGATTGCACTCTTGAATAGTCTCAACAACATATTTATTGTGCCAAAATACCCATTTTTGTTTATTAGAGGGGTCAGAGTGTAGAAATCCATGCAACTTAATCTTCCAGGATAATTCTATGCTTATTATATGGTTTTTTGTGTTATTTGAAAACAACAACAATGACATTATGCCTTTTGATTTCTATGGTGAGGAAGTCTGATTTAACATGGACACTAAGACCATGATCATTACATATGAAGATAATAATGATGGGTAGGATAGGGCTCTAGCATTGGATCTAGAGCTAGTAGCCTTATTGAAGTGGGAGGATGATCTCTCATTGAGGTCCCTTGATTTTGAACATGTTCATACTCCCTTCTTGTTGGTAAGCTTAATATGAGTGGGAGATGAGGATCTAAAGGGGAAAGGGAAGGATGGGTAATGAAACTTGGGGGATAGTGAGGGATTTCCCTCTGGATCAGTAAGTATTTGGAGCTGGATGACAGGCTCAGAGCCAAGGGAGACAGAACAAACACTGCTAGGAAGGGGCCTGGCCACTACAGAGAAGCAGTCAGTAACCTCAACGAGGGAGAAGGAAAGAGATGGAGGTAGGGGTGGAAAGGCTAAAAATCTTGGTGGTATGGGCATCATGTGATACAAGTGCACTTCCAGACAAAGTCATTTAGATAGAATGAAGGAAAGAAGGGGGGAACCCCTTGATGAAAATAGGGTTCAATTATTGGATGACCTAGAAATGCATCAGAACCAAGTGGTGTTGTCCTTAAAGAAAAAGGTTTTCCTTTAGTCCTTACTTTACGGTGACATGGTGTTGGATCTAAAGGAATTGATAATACCTAGGAGGAATCTAGTGAAACTGAAATCCAAGTGGGAAGGACCTTAAATTTTTCATAAACTTCACTCTGATAGTGTAAACTCATTGATCGCCATTAATGATGAGAATATCAATCTTTCCACTAATACTAGGTTTCTCAAGAGATATTTTACATGAATAAACCATCCCTTTAGTCTGAGATATATGGATTTGAACTAAAAATCCAACATCCTAGTTATATGTTGTTTCGTGTGGTGTTGAGCCACCACAATCCCCTTCTCACATCAGGTCGTTATTCTGGCATGACACACCAGAAATTCTGGGACACACCCCCTTTGGTCCATGAATCATGAACTTAAACCCTTTTCATCCTCTAACCATATTTCACATGGTTTAGGGACTCTATAGATGGAAAATTCACCTCACCCTCACTATATGTTCTAGTTGCATGATATAAAACCATGTGACATTTTGGTAAAATATATTCAACCTTAAAATACATTATCAAAATCCTAATCACAAGATATTAAAATGTGTGTCCAATGTTCTCATTGAATGAAGTTAAAAAACATGGTTCATGTCCCTTTTGTATGATATAAAACTTTGAAATGAATTTATCCTTCAACCGAGAGGGCTCCTTATTTCTGATGTCGATCACTTAGCGCACCATGTTGAAGAACTAAATAAGGATTGATTCCCATTTAATATCATGGGATATCAAGAGACTGAAAAATTATATATCATTGGCTCAGCTCACTCATTGAACTACCTCAACACTTCCATCAATGAAAAAAAGTTTTCCTCTCACTCACGGATGCACTCCATATATTAAAAAATTGCATTCAATATATTAAACAAACAAAACATTGTGGTCATCCATTTTTTAAAATATATATTTCATTTTTTATAAATGAAAAAATTCACAAGGAATTCTATTTTTCTAACTTAATCTACTTTTATAAAAAGAACAACACACATATTAAGAAATCCCTTTTAAAGAAAATCAATCCAGGTCAAGCATTCCCCAAAGATTCCACATTTTGATTTACAGTAAAAAAAACTATACTAATATAAAATCCTAGAATAATGGAGTAATGATAAAAGAAAAAATAAATAATCAAGGTTAGATAAAAACTAAACTATAGAAAAATTAAATAATAAAGGTAATCAATGGGAGAAACTCATAATCACAAAATCATCCTTTAAAATAATTATGGGAAAGAAACTAATTTTAATTTGAGAAACATAGGATGATATATGACCTATTGGTTCTAATGGAAATTGACTCACTCAGGCAACACCACCCGGTTATGTGACCAGACAATCAATATAATCGAGGCCTCTTGGGGATTTCAAAAATAGACTCAAGTGATCACCTCAAGGATAACTAGAGTAGAACCCATTTGATTACTCACAAATCTAAGGTATCCCATGTACCAACTACCAAACATAAAGAAAAGTATTCATCACAATCATCTATAGTAAAATCCCAAAATCAAAAAATGATTTGGAAAACATGCCTTAAACATATCAGGAACATATTTTAGGTATATCCAGAACCTTGTTTTGGTATCCTTATATTTGGGGATTATCTAAATATGTTTTTAGTGAATGTTGAGAAATTTTTGTGGTTTTGGGGGGGTTTTCATGGTTGGATCATTGTTAGGTAAAATCATATCATTGGGCCAAATAAACCAATCATCCTATGATGAGCCACTACAATGGGGGTTCATATATTTTTTAGATCGTGCAAACACCATCACCAAACCATTCTCCCTTCAAAATTGGGGGTTTTCATTATTGGTGTATGATTAATCAAACTATTCACCTCATCTAAAATCCCTGTAAGGGTGTTCAGTTGGCCCATGGTTATTACTAACTATGTCTCCTGACCTAGGAAATCATGCACATGATATTTAGATAAATTAAAATTACTTTTAAAATTCAAAAACACGTGTTTAAGAATCCAAAACACCATAATTATTCCATAACATTATTCCTTAGAGTTTTTAGGAACTCTAAATGTTCTCTTTACTCCTATAACATATTCTTTTTATGGATCAATGAACCTATAATTGCATTTCATCTCTGTTTGATATGTAAATATCCACTCATATGGTAGAAAACCAAGGTTGGTAAACCTTCACTCAAATATTTTACAAACTCAACTTCATGATGTAATAATCCTTAAAGATAGGTCCTCATAATTATATAAGAGTATGTATAATAGGGGACCATAAAAACATTGCACACCTGGTCCGGCAACGTGAAGATCGAGGGCGGTGGAGGTCTGGCAATGTGAAGATTGAGGGCGGTGGAGGTCTGGCACGTGAAGCTCAGTGGGCGGCAGAGGACCGGCAACGTGAAGCTCGAGGGCAGTGAAGGTCCAACAACGTGAATCTCAACGAGCAATGGAGGTCTGGAAAAGCAAAGCTTGAGGGTGGAGGAGGTCCACCAACATGAAGCTCAGCGGGCAGCGGAGGTCCGGCAATGAGAAGCTCGAGGGCGGCAGAGGTCCGGCAATGCAAAGCTTAGCGGGCATCGGAGGGGAGTCATAGGGTTCTAGTACTGCGAGAGATTTATGTCACAATAAAACAAGGGAACTGTGTGATTGACTTTATAAAAAAATGGACAACGGTTTTATCAGCGCTAAAAAAGCGCTCAAAAAGCCTACCTTTATCAGCGCTAAAATTTTAGCGCTGATAAAGGTACCCTTTATCAGTTCTTTTTTTAGTGCTGATAAAGGGTACTTTTATCAGCATTTTTTTAGCACTGATAAAGGTTACCCTGTATCAGTGCTAAAATTTTAGCACTGATAAAGGGTTTCTTTATCAGCGGTTTTTTCTTAGAAATGATAAAGGGTTTCTCTATCAGTGGTTTTTTCTTACCTAAAATACACTTGACCTTGATGAAGCTGGGAAACTAGTAGATCAAACATTATTTTTAGGTATGATAGGAAGTATACTATACTTGACACCTAGTCGACAAGACTTGATGTTTTCATTATGCTTATGTGCAATATATCAATCCAATCCTATGAAATCTCATTTAAAGGGAGTGAAAAGAATTTTTTTTCTACTTAAATGGAACCATGGATTTAGGACTCTTTTATACTTCTGGAAATGATTTTGTTTTAAAAAGGTTTTTGGATGCAGAATTTGTTGGTTGTAAAAGGGATAGAAAAATTACATTTGGAACTTGTCATTTCTTAGGAGATTACTTAGTTTCTTGGTCATGTAATAAATAACATTATGTAGCAATTTCCACTGCTTATACTGAATATGTAGCAGCAGGAAGTTGTTTTGATCAAGTTTGTGGATGCAAAACACTCTAACAGACTATAGTATGAGTTTTACTAAGAACCAAATAATGCTTGATAACACAAGTTCCATTTCCCTAAGTAAAAACCATGCACATCACTCTCTTGAAAATCACATAGATATTAGACATCACTTTCTTAGGGATCACACAATTAAAGGAGATATTGTTCTTCAATTCATCCAAACGCAAGAACAACTTGCTGATATTTTTACAAAGCCATTATCTTCCGATAGATTTGAATACCTTAAACAGAATCTAAGAATGATCTCTGTAAGGTAATAATTCTTATCTACTTCTTGTTTAAATCATATCATAACATTAAATTACTCGTTATTTCAGGGGGAGTACATATGCTTTCTTGTTTTTATTCTTTTCTTAAAGTCTTTTTTTTAATTTTTTTTCAATGATTTTTTTTAAAAACAAAATTGGTATTGAAAATTATGGTATTGGAAATTTTGATATTGGAAATTTCAGTATTGGAAATATTATTATTGGAAATATCAGTATTGATATCCGGGAATCTAAAACATCAAAGAAATTTATTATAATACCAACAAACTCCTAAGAGTATTCCAAAAGGTAAATTTTCTTACTCTTCATTTTCATTTCTTATGTTTCAATTGTTGGTATTGAAAATTTTTCAATTCTGGTTTACATTACTAAAAAAGATCGGAATTCATATTTTTTATATCCATCCTCAACCATCAGATCAGATCAGTTTTTTTTCAGCCGTTTGATTATCTTATTAAAGTTGAAAGGTCATAGACTCGTCTTTATAAGGGGTGCCTCATTTATAAGCGTTGAAACATCCTTACTGATCTTTTTACTGAAGTTTTATTGACATAAAATGTTTTGTTCCAATTATTTTGTCTCTATCAACCTAAATGACTCCTGAATCCTCAACAGACCAGATGCCGATTAGCAAGGAAATAAAGGATTGTCCAATCTTTAGGGAAAGGTTGGTTTTCCCTAACTTCTTTTCAAAATATGACTCCCTTATTTCTAAGGTGATAAAAACAAATGGATGGGAAAGTGTCTCTGTGGATAAGTAGAAAAGTCAGGATCTGGTTTATCCAAACCTGGTTAATCAGTTCTATGAATCTGTTACTTTCTTCCAAAAGGATGGTAAGGATCTATTTAAGTTCAAATGTTATGATAATACATATACAGTCCCCTATAAGAAGTCAAAAAATGCTCTTAACATTCTGTATTAAGGTGAAGCTATTCTTATCTCTCAAAACCTACCCAAGAAGGAAGGTTCTTTCCAAAAATCCAAATCTCTAGATTATCTTGGTCTCAAGTATGTTAAGAATCCAAAGATTACAAATCTTTCAACAAACCACAAGATGGTAGCTATTTGGACGAAAGGATTTCTTATTCCAAGAAAATGAGATAAGGACTCTCTAAATATATGTGATATCTTTATGTTAGACTTTCTCGTCAACTTAAGGAAGATAAAATTTGTGAAGTACAACTTTCTCACCATCCAGGCAATAAAAGGTGGATCCATCAGATCTCAGATACTTATGTATCCAACAACTATCTCCAAGATAATTCCCATGTGCCTTCAAGAGTTGAATGTTCCATGCCAACCAGTCTCAAAGTATTTTATGATTTGGTTACTCGATGATGAAACTCTAAGAAGAATGAAGGTAGAGTTATTATAGGAATCCAATATTTTTGAAGAAATTGTTGTCCAGAACAAGGGTGATGTTCCATAATCTTCAAAATCAGTACCTAAGAAAATGAAACCTGATGAAGCAAGCTTTCCAGTAACAGTTTCTAAAATCCTGGTATCAGCACCTCCTCCTACAAAGAAACTGATTTCCTATTCTGATGCAACATTTGCAAAGTGGAGATAGATGGAAGCTACTAGAAAGAAAGGAGATCCTTCCTTTGTCTTAAATCCTGCAGAATCTAGGGCCTTGAAAATCAATCAAGCTAAAAATATTTAGAAAGAAAATAAGGATAAGAAGTTAAAGAATAAATCCTTGGAAGCACAAGTTTATCATTCTCTTCTAAAAGTTGTATAAAAGAAGTCTCAATAAGTACATGAATCTAAAGTTGTTCATAAGAAACTGGTTTTCACTCTGGAAATACAGAATGCCAAGAAAGTTCTGTCTTTATCATAACCTGTTCAAGAAATATAAGATCAGATATTTCAATAATACTATGATGATGTTTTAATAGAATTGGAAGACTATATTGGAACTCCTTCGAGTTTAGTCCCTAAATCTATTTCAGAAGAACAAGTCAAAGAACGAGTTGAAAAATAGGTTGAAGAAGAAATTGAGGAATAAGTATAAGTTGAGGAAGATGTAGAATTTGAAGAAGAATAAAAAGTAGAAACAAAAGTGGAAGAAGAAGATAAATAAGAGGTTGATCATCAAGGTGGTGAAGAAGAAGAGTTTCAAGATAAATATGATGGACAAGGAGATCTAAATGTTATCCAAGTTTTAGATGAAAAATCTCCAGTTTGAAATCCTGTTAGAGGACAAAGTGTCTTGGTTGCCTCATCTGAAAAAGAAATGCCTCATAAGTCCTTCAAGAGAATATAAAAATTAGTTTCCTTAACTTTAAGAGGAGCTCAGAAAGGAAAGGATGTTTCAGGTTTTGAATCCTCATCATTTTTTGAACATGATTTTTTCAAGATATCCTTAAGAAATTTGGTCAGGACTATTCCGGTTCTTGAAAATATAGATACCCAGAGTCAAATGATGTAAGAAACTCTAAATAAAAATATGGAATCAACCAATATTCTCATGGACATGGTGGTCAAGAAAGAATCATACTCTAGTAATCTTTTTATTTATTACAAATCCCATAATGTGACTTGTAAGAAAGTCTCTAACCATGCCAAAACTATCAATGAATAGGTAAGATAGTTCGGTGACTTCATGGATTCAACAAATGGAGCTTTTATTACTTGTGAAACCAAGTTCAACAAGATCAAGGAATCAATCTCTGAGAAATCTAGTCAACTCAATTCTGTTTCCTGATCTGTTTTTAGTGAGAAGGAAGTTAGAGCCGAATCAGAGAGAAAGGTGGTTGTTCAAGAAGAAAGGATATTGTCATTAGAAAAGAAGAATCACAATATGGAGATCTTGTTGAAGATGTTTGAATAAGATCATAAGGAAGTTAAGAAACTCAAAACATTTATAAAGAAGATGTTGTCATAGAAAAAGAAGGATGGATTATTTTTCCCTACATTCCGAGGTTTTTTTGTAATCTGAACCTTATTTCCAAAATTTTCTTAAGAAGCTTCTTACAGATCCTTCTTTTGTTTTTGAATGTATGCTTGCTTAACCTTATAGGTACATCTTATAACTTTCCATTCCTTTCCCTCTTTTTAAAAATCACAATGGGGGATAATTTATTCAAAGGAATAATTTAATGAAGATATCGAAAGAGGGGAATCTACTGAGGGAGAGTATGGTAAGAAAGGATAATGACCGAGTAAGGGGGAATTTTTTGTTAAGAAGAGATGTTAATCTAAGGGGGGTATTTCTTTCTATGAAAGAAAACCAGATACTAAATATCAAGAATAAAATTCTTGGGAAACATAACCTAAGGGGAGTTAGTCGTATTCATCATAAATCTCATTCAAAGGGGGAGATAAGTTTTTCATACTTATTTATCTAAGAAAGTATATTCTTCCTTATCAAAGTTGTTTGTGCTTTCCAAAAAGGGAGGAGATTGTTGAGTTAATAAGGTTATCTTATGACTTCTCCATTCCTTATGGTTTTATGGTTTTAAAATCACAAACACTTTTTATTAAGTTCTATTTTTTTCATAAGTTCTGTTTTTTCTTAAGATCAGAAATTATCATTCCATTATACTTACAGATGTATCATTACGATTTTCCATTCTGTTAGATTTATAGATTTTTCATACTGTCTTTGTGATAATGAATCTGCAGTATATGTGATACCGTCTTTGTGATACTGAATATAATGTATAAGTGATATCATCTTTGTGATGCCAATTCCGATGTATATGTGATACCGTCTTTATGATACCGATTCTGGTGTATAAGTGATGTCGTATTTATGATATCGAATCGGGTGTATACATGATTCTGATTTTATGATTCCGATTCTGAAACAAATGTGACACTGGTTTCTCAATCCGATTTCCTTTCCCTTAGGAATATGATTTCTTGATAATGTTAGAGTAGTTCAAATGTATCATTCCAATATTATAAGATTCTAAGATTTCATATACTTAACACTAATCTTTTACTCAACATCGTTTCTCTTACTTGAAACAATGTCATACAATCTATTACAAACTAACCGTTGTATGTTTGAAACATGTCTAGGTCCCTTCGAAATTTAATGAAAATATGACCGTTGGAGTGGAGCCATCTGTTGTAAAGCTTTGCCTATAAATACAAGTTCATTTAAATGATGCAAGTGTGGTGAATGTAGAGAGTTAATGAACTTGATGCATGTGAAAAAGATGTGAAGTGTTTTCTAGAGAGAGAGGCTCTTTCAACTCTCAGTGCTTTATCCGAATGTCATGAATAACTTGTTTGGGTGTGAACAAATTGTTCAGACTTTCTTTGTGTAGGCTTCGATCATGTTGATTGTGGGCTTCAAGGTTTGGAAGACAGAGGTTCTGATTTCCTTCTAAATCAAGGGCTTGCAGGGATAGCAAGACAGATACCGATCTTCAGATTGAGGGAATACCTAGGTTTGGGTAAGACAAACTTTCTTGAAAGTATAAATCAAGGAACCTTTATCCAAGGTTGTTGGATACCCTTATATTTGGGTTTAATGAATCTTGTTGTTACATATTTTCTATTTCATGTTGTTTTATTTCTGTTGAATTCTTAACTTTTTAAAAGTTATAAAGTATAAATTTATTATACTTTCTAATTCTATTACTTTGATTATATTATAGATTCTATATGCTTTACAGTATAATATTTATTTTAAGAAAATAGAAAAGGTTTCTTTAAGAGGATTTGTGAATGTTTGTTAAATGTTGATAAACTAAACTTTAAAGGTTCCGAATGAATTTTTAAAGTATACAATTCACCCCCTCTTCTATATTGAGCATCTACATCATCATTTCGATCCAACACTTTTATGGATGACTCTAAATTAAAATGAATGTGTTTATACTTATAAATAATGTTTCATGTATTTAGTTTGAGAGTATACTCTGATGTGTAAATTTATGGATTTTATAGATTATCGAGAATTATATATTTATGAGGATGATAATTTGGTTGGATTTTTGAGATTCATCCTCTTTTTATCAAAATTTAAGACTACTATATTACATGAAATTTTCAATTAGATGATGATGAGTGATTTAATTGAGTTTAGGATAAGGTTAGATAATTTCTATATTCATTGGTGAATAAGTGGATAACTATAGAAAATCTTAATTAATTTAAGATGAGTTGATGTAATTGAGGATGTTAAATATTTTTAGAAGTATTTATTTTTTACTTGAAGTGAAAATTGAAAAATAAATTATTATTGAAAGAGATTTGGGATCATTCAGATATGGATGAAAATTATTTTAAGATGTCCTAAAGTGATTTGAATGTAACTAGAGTGGTTAAATATTATTGGAGAAGTTTTTATTTTGTTGATGTTTATACATAACATACACTAGTTTTTATAAAAATAGAAAATTAAACACAAAATAATTTACATAGTGGAATTTGGAAAAGTACTAATATTATATATGGTATCCTTGATAAATCTAAAAAACGGAAAAGGCATGAATAAGATCACATGGATACATATTTGGAAAATATGTGGAAGTGTTTTTACTACGATATGTAACAGATTTCAATGATATGTAATATCTTCTAAAACAAACATGAGAGTAACTCAGAGTTAAAAATATGATAAATAATATTATTTGAAACATATGGATGATTGAACTTGTAATACATAGGATTAACTCAAATATTTTATAGAATAAATAAAAAGTATTTAAGATCATCAACGACTAGTTTGAATGATAAGTAAGAGTAACCTAATGAGTTCAAAGGATACTGAAGATCCTTATTATAGATATATAAAATTAAATGGTTGTTCCCAGGTTAAAATTAATATTATTTTTTAAGGATTTTTTTCTGTTATTTAGTGTTTAAATATCACAATGATTGATGGATTAAGGCATGATTTATGCCGGAGATTGTGACACTGAGATTTCATTAATATTTCACTATGATAAAAACTATCACATCATTATTATATTTATGTATGTGTACATGAATATATAGACAAGAAGAATAATATTTTTTGGAATCTTGAAGAAAATAATAATATGAGGTTTATTAAAATTCAAGGTTTGAGATTTGACATTAAAGGTAGTCGATATTGATGATATATTTAGTTGTATTCAATTATTTAATCGATCGATTTTCAAGGATTATGTTGTGAAGAAATCTCGATCAATTACCCAGGAATTTAAAATTATAGAAGTCACCCACATGACTTTATAGGTCCTATGGAAAATATAATCATGTGTAAAATAATTTTTAATTTGAAGATTTCACTTCCCTAACTAATGGATATTTCAATATTCAAATATATAGGAAATATTTTTGTAATATTTTATGAGTGCATAAAGTTAAATATTATTCAACGAATAATGAGAGAGAGAAAAGAGACTAATGAATTACTATTCATGAATATCCATTATCATTAAAGAGGAAAGAAACAATAAGATAACCAATACTACTGTGATAAATTATATTAATAATTTTAGAAGAATAAGAAGAAAATGAGAAAATAGAAATGTTAATGTGCACTCTATCAGGTCAATATCATAATAGTTGTCAAAGTTCTTGAAAACAATAAGTGTTACAATCATGATTAGATTTTTGTGAAAGAAAGAAATATTGGAAGCCTAAAATATTATTGTAACTAAGGTAAAGGAGAAGGTATATTAAATATAGTGCTTATATTTTTAATCATACATCAATGAGGAACTGGATGAATAAGGTTGTGAAGATAAAGGATTTGATTGGTACCAATATCTTAGAAGAGCGAGTTCATGCTTTATATTGTTGATGGGTTTTGTACATGAAATTTGGTGAGTGATATATATTAAGGGTTCAAGGCCATCCCATTTCCCTTGGTTGTTATTGATAATAAGATATCATCCATGTGTCTGCAGCATAAAAACCACTATACAATGAGGACTACCTCACATATTTTGAGTGAAACCTATAAATATTTGTGTACCATGTTCTTTACAATTTTCCTTATCCCTAAAGTGTGTAGGAAAAGTTTCATATGAGAGTCTGATATTAATTCACTTTAACTGGTGTCGAGGTAAAAAAGAGAAATTCGTTTTAATAAAATCCATCCACAAGGATTCTCTCACCCCACAATTTGGTTGCAAGGATCCTATGGGAACAAAAATAATTAATGAAAAAACTCACATTCCTAGACCCTAGGGATCCCAAATGATTATAAAAAGCTACTCCCTATAAAGAAATAGTCTTATTTATTATGACTCTCTACATAATGTTTTACCAGTTGTATCTGGTATTTATAACTATGCATCATTTTTTGGTCATTTTATTAATAGATATATGGTCCAAACAGGCCTTTTCATAAAAATAAAAATTCCCAAAGGCTATTTATCACTTTAATCATCTAAATAATCCATTAGGAATAATATTTTTCAGTATACTAAAAGAAAAAATCTTATTGGAACAGTAGTTTTTTCACCCAACATGTGGATGAAATGTGGTAATTAATTCCAAATAACCTGCATAACACATCATCTCATTCCATGAATGGAACCCACATCATGACCTATCTAAAGAATATCATTTTTTGTATCATATATGATCATAAGTATAATTATAGGGATCTATGACACAAATCCAATAAATTATTTTATGCCTCATCATACTATATACTATATTTCCCACTTTGTATTACGTACCCAAAAGGAAATCCATGTGGATCAACTATTATTATCCCAAAAATCACACATGTAACAAAAAAAGATTTTCAATAGACACAAATATAGGGAAGTAAAACTATCAATAAAGGTTAAACCTTCCACCCCCACTCCCCATTAGTTGAATCTGTCATAGAAGGTAAAACACTCAAGTGATGCCTTGGATGTAATAATAATGATAATGACAATGATAATGATAACAATAAAAACAAAATTAATAATAATAATAATAGTTACTAGTACTTTTAGAGATATTAAAATCAAAGGAGATAATGCATGCACTAAATGCCTCCAAACTAGATCTAGTAACACCTCTTATATGAGTTAATAATGAACCAAAAGGATCCTAGATATGGTTTTTAATGTAAAACTATTTTAATCACTAGGTTAAATGGTAATATATTATATCAATGGAATCATAGATCCAAATCTTAATTATTTTTTAATTAAGACACCATTATGGTATTTACCCTATCCAATATTCTCATCTATGATTTTTTCAATGAACCACACCTAACAGGTATCACCCCATTCATAGATGAGTGCCTAGTAATTTTTATTCTATGCACAAACATTTAAATTCATGGTTTTATATCCATTATCATTAAATCCCACCATAGTTTCCTTATAGTACCCATCCCACATTGTCAATCACAGACACTTTCCTAGTCACTAATAACATTGTTTTCTACCATTTGTGTCAATAATAACCAACATACCTTCCTAGTCGAACACCTAAACATTAATCAGTCTAACACCATGATCTAAATATTAAAATAACCAATAACTATAATCTCCATATGCATTTCACAATAATACATCCCAAATTTTCCCCACTATCCATACATCCTTTTTTATTTAATTATAGTATATTTTCATTAAAATGTATAGGTCTAAATCCAATAATATGAAAACCTCTCCAATTAAACCAAATTCCATGCCTTTTTAGCATTTTTTACCAACACATAGAATAAAATTACCCTGATTAAACAGAAGGACCACCTTAATTCCAACCTTATCCATAACCACTAGGTTTGGTGGTTATTGAAAATGATGATGATGATGATGCTCAAAATAATATTAAATAATTCATGAACAATAAATCAATAAAAAATAAAAAATCATAGGTTGATTAGTATAAAACGAAAATATGTATGTCATTTTATAAAATCATATAATAGGATCAAACAAGGTCAACCAAGGGCTCAAATATATATAAACAACACCTAAAAATTAATAATTGAGTTATCCCAAAGTGGGTCTCAAATTGATCATCGACCCTGATATAAAAACCCCATGACTAGATAAAATCAAACATAGTCATATGTTATATATAAATTTTCTTTACGTGTGACATGATACATGATGTTTTTATGTTCATGAAAAGTATTTATGTAGGATTTGAGTATAACTTCTTGGTATAATGTCACCAAAAAAACATATCCTGATATACATGGTTAATGAATTTTAAAAAATTTAATGTTAAGAGATATACATATCAATAAATTAAATTAAAAACAACCAAAATACAAGTCAAGTAATTGTGTTCTTACTAGGGTACCACGATGATTAACCTAATATAATTTATCCCATTCTATAATAGTCAAATAAATCATAGGAGAAAACATTATATATTTTTATTTTTTCCATTGGCATCAAGGGAAGAAGTAAAATATGAACCTTATAAGTTCATATCACATTTAATATCACCACCACCCACACTTATTCAAATAAATAAAAATAATTATTAGGTATCTTTGTAGATATAATTTAATATAAGGATAATCATAATATCTTCCATCAAAAATGAGGGTGTAAAATATAATGATTCCATTGGAGTATATCATATTAGTGATAAGTTTACCTACTCTCATCCATTGATTTAGATGGAAGAACAAACATTTCATGTCATAATTATTTCTCATTTATTATGTTGTAAACTGTTTTAATATTTCAATGTAAAGGTACAAATAAACATTGTGATAAATCACAGTAAATTGATAATCATATATAAATTATTTCAAAATAATTTAAAATATTTTTTTAAGTCAAACTTCTGATCTAACTAACTTTATACAAAAATAGAAAACATAATATGACACATAACTAAAACATTATTTAGGGGAGAAATCAAACTTTCCTGGCTATGGTATTTCCTTCCTCTACCCTGAATCCGAGACTAAACAAACAATCCCCAATTTCACAACATATAACACTATTTCACTAAATACCCATAATTGGTGTTTATGAAAGATATAATTTTAAATTAGTGGAGGAAATATGTAAGAACATAAATTATATATAGTTTTTTGTTGACCTATTATGAAATAAATACACTTTAATAGAGAATGAATTCTCTAAAATATTCTAAAAATCCATCAAGTCTTGAAAAACTAATTACCTGTTGAAATAAGGGATGTTAAAGAGTGTTTTGAAAAAAAATACCATTCCTTGAGGAATTGATTCCTATTTTTCATGCATGCCCCAAAATACAGTTCATCTTATACTATCCAAGAAATCTAATGATTTCATATAAAATTCTCAAATAAAAACTATTAAAGATTCAAAATTATGTTTTTTCCCCTCAAATAGAGGTACAAAAAAATTATTCACCACTTCAAATATTGAACATAGGAAGTTATAAAGAGTAGTTTTTATTAAAGATATTGACCCACTGACATCATAAAAATTATTATAGTTCCCATGTTTCTTCTTTAGTGGTACCATGTTTCAAAATTTTGTGTACAAATGGAATAACATTACTGTATAATATTTTCTCTTAGATATCAACAATTAAAATCATGTCTTGGACAAAACTTTTATCAAAATATATATAAAATATAACAGTGACAAATAAAATAATAAGGATTTAACTCTACTTCTATAACTACGAAATATAAAGCACATTATTTATGGAATTATTGTAGGAAGGTAAAAACAACCAGTACGTGACTTTCCTAATGCACTCAATAATCTTGAATATTCCAAATTATTGAGGAAATAATTTTATTTTATTAACCAATATATTTGTTCTCCAACCAAGATTAAACTCATAGAAATACTTGAAATCACACCATGAAATACAAATAATGTCACTTATTGTAAACATAATAATTTTTTTATTTCTTACAGTAGTCCTAAAATTATGACTCTCTAAATCAGTGGTGATATCATGCGCAAAACCAAATACAACCTTCAATAAGTCATTGTTTGGTGAATCAAACTGAATGTGTAAATAAAAAAATGAAAGCATTACCCTATTGGTGATATAGTGGAAGGTTATTAAAGAAAATTTAAAGCACAACCACAAACAACAAAACAACATCAATCCACAATGATCAATAATATAAATGAATGAATCTCAAACTATTTAAAAAAAATCAAGAAAAATGCAATTGTAAAAACACAATCACTAACCCTCAACATTAAATAAAACTCAAAAAACATATATACCTTAGTGGTACATGAAACAATACCCAAACACCAAGATCCATCTATTAAACTCATTCATTAAGATAATGCCACCAGAAAACACATTTAATAATATCCTATAAAACTATACATAATTGTAGGGGTGAATATATTCACATACATAGTAGTTCATACCTTGAGGATTCATAGCTGAGGAAATATCATTCTTGTTTAATAATCAATGATGTAAAATCATAATACATAGTTTCATCCTCACAAAATAAAACCACTGTAGAAAAAATAGGTGAATTGTATGCTAAAAGATATTCCCTCCTAAGCCTCATAAGATATTAAACATGAATCTAGTTCATTATAAAAATTTTCACATCCTCATGCATTCTAATAAATCATTCAAATATTTTATTCTTAGACTCACCACAAATATCACTTTCTTAATATTAGAAAATGTGAACTATAACACACACCATGAAATATAGAAGGGTCCTTATGAGTTAAATTATACTAGATAGTATCTATATATTTAATTTATGACATCTTATCACCAACCAAATATCATAACCATTCCACATTACTATCCATGTATAGAGATGAACTACAACACTACCAATCCATTTCCAGTCAACATATAGCTCATCTTAATTAGCATGGCGAGAGAGGGAATGCAAGTTAGAAAATATAGTTGGTCTTATCAATAATAAAAATGTTGAATAACACATGAAGAAGTTTCCCTAAACTAGTTTTTTTGAATTAAATGGGACTATCATCCCTAAAATAACCTAAAAATACATTAAATGATAACTCACATAATACCATTCCTTTAATTAAAAAATTATAGTAGTTATAAACAAAACATCCATTATCAATCATCAATAATAAAATATCAACACCATCAAGGTCATTATTAAATGATCTGAATCACTGACATCTACCAGATCATCTTGATCATAAGTTCAAGGTACTTCTACCAATAGGGACTCAATATTTTACACCAAGTCAACTAGTCTTCTTGACTATCTAATCCCTCCTTCGTAACTCTACCCTACACAATGCTAAAAAACTAAGGGGATGTAAGAACTGTGTTATTATTTGAGGTTTGAATCCTTTACCTTCCATAAAATTTCTATTTAATGTTTAAATATATCCTAATATAAATGTCCTTTGAGGTCACACAGGTATTGAGGGTTTCTAGGGCTAGTTTGGATCCTGAAACCCAACCTTTTTAGTGAAAATGGCCTAGATAATAGTTAGAAAGAACCATGTATGGTAGGCCACATGGTTAGATAAAACTGTGTAATGTTGGGTAGTGAGTAGGAAAATCCCCCACGGTTAGACTAAACTACGTGATTTGAGGCGTACGGCTATGTGGGAATGTCTTAAATTTTGATTGTGGATTTTTTCATGGTTTTCAGATGTTTAGTTAACCCATGCAGATAAACCATGTGATTTACCCTTACCTATACCTAATAATTCATGGTTAGAACATGGTTTGACCAACCGTGCGGCCAAACCGTGCGATCCAATTAAATTGGGTAAAATTAAAAAATTTCCCTTAAATTTTTCTTTTAACATAAACCTAATTTCACTTTCCCCTCTTATGGAAAATAGTTCCTTTGAGAGCCCTCCTTGGGTGAATATTCTTGGTTTTTCTGCTGAATATATGTTCGGTCTCCAATTCAGGTGTCGCTCATCTCGTTGGATCCACGTCAATGACTACTTGATTTTTTTGTTATTCTTCGTTATTCATGGTATTGGTTGTTCTATTTAGGTGCCAGATAATTTTCCTTATTAATAGTTTCTTCATTCATTCATTGATTTTCTCCTAATCTAAGTTGATCAGGAGCTGATACTGAATGAGCTATAAACTATGAACCTATCATAGGTGGTCTTGTGCCTTTCGTTTAAAGTCGAGTGTTTATATATATATACATATATATATATATATATCATTGTTCCCAACTATCAGAGAATGTCCCCATTAAATGTATTTTAATCTATGAATTAATTTTTTAGTCATGGACTATGTAATTAATTAGGCTTGTCAATGGATGGTAATAGTTTGAATACCGTAAAACCAGAACCACCCCTTTGGGTGTGTTGTTTAATTACATAGACTATTTGATGGAATATGAGTTAGATACCATTGAGGTGTTCCCTTTTACCCCTTATCATGGGATGTGAACATTAAATTGAATCCATGAATTGAATTAAAAATTTAATTTTAATATTAATTATGAATTGTAATTGAAATGGATTAAAGGAAAGGGGTTGGATTCCATGCTCCTTAACACTTTCCATGTATTGGTCAACTAAGCATGAGATGTTTGTTTTAATGAAATGTATATGTGAGTTAAATAGATTTCATGCCTTGTAATTTCTTTTTAAAGCTTGAGTTTATATTTATAGTGAATGTCCCATGTTAGTAGAATTAAAGGCTAAGTCTTCTATGCTTATCCATGCCTTGAACAACCACATAGGTGATATTGAATTGAAATATTTTTGGTATTGTCCTTGACATGTTTAAATGATAATGATTAAATGTATTGAGTACATGTATGATTTTATTCCTTGGGTGGCACATGGATTCATATTATAATATCGGGGAGAGACTCATTTTGATTTCACCAAGCATATGATCGAGTGACACTTAGACTTAATATGCATAATTCCAATGATAGACTAGTAGGGGTTGATTATTATATATCAAGTGACACTTGGATTCCTTATGGATTTCCAAGGATGGAATCAAGGGAATTTGATCACATATGCCATGGGTGAAACTTGGTCTTTCTTTGTGGAACACTAAGGATGGACTCGAATGGAAATGATGTTATACAACACCTAGATTCATACTTGGGTTCTTGAGAGGTTCTCCATGGATGGGATTGTAAGGTTATTGGTTTATGATACACCTAGAGAGATACCTGGATTCCAACTTAGGAATTACAAGAATAAAATCAAGTTATAAATTGATTAATGAATGGAATGATCTATATTATGTGTCTCCTAATCCAAAGAACAATCTAGGATTTGGTCTCATTTATACTTTATGGAAGGCTTGGTTAGGCATCCTTAGCTTATCTATTTTCATGGGGGAATTGGACTATGTGTATGGTCTCGAAACTTATAAATTAAATCATATAGAACCATTAAATTAATTTTGTTATTAAGTGAGAACATTGACATTATAGGATTTTTACTTTCAGTACTTCCTTTACATATTATAATGTTGCATGAAGATTGTTGTAATTATATATTCACAAACTGAATGGTACTTGAACTTTCATGGTTTCCTACTGGGATTATGTATCACACCCAATTTTGTCCACCTTTGTGTACCCAAACAGACTATATTATCGTAGGTATGGATAAGGTAAATCTCCCTAAAATGGATTCTTGATTATTCCTTAGGAGTGTGGAGACATGGGACTGGTCTAAGGATCGCAATGCTAACTAGAATACTTTTGAAGTTCTTAAATTTTTTCATGTATTGTACACCTTTTATGTATACATGGTTCTGATACTTAATTAGATACATATGACATGTATTATCATCATTATTTTATATGATCTTACTTTTGATATTGTTATCTATTCTGATTATGTATGAATTGTATGTATGATTTACTCCTTCTGTTATATATATGTTATTGATGTTATATTGTGCTACACTTTGGGGACGAGTGGATAGTCTCCCCACAAACACACCTAGGACCTCACTGCTAGTCGGAATACTATGGTGTTTGGGGAGATGTACTTGAGGCTATGTAACCAATTGGGATCAAGGCACTATTGAGTGGTATCTCATTCTAAAATGTTACAAAGTGGTATAAGATAATTATTTTCAGGTTTTATTTATTATTTGGAAACAATATAAAGGGATATGAATTAATAAGGATTTGGTAATGAGATTTTTCTAGGCATAGCTAACCCACATATAGAAAAATCCAAATTGCCTCGAATTAAATTGTTTTTTCTATATTTTGACTATTACAGTTGATTTAATTCCATTATTGGGTGATACACATAAATTATGATGTTATTATTGATATGATTTTGGGGTTTTTTTTGAAACCCTATGATATGAGGGTATTCTATCTTATTCATCATTTTAGGTAATTTACAGGAATCACATTTTATGAATTATGACTTTTCCATTAAGGATGCATTACTTCTTGAATGATTTTGTGATAGGTGTTGTGATATATATACCTACTATTGTGATAGTTATTTTAAAGTGTGTTATGGTGTGAATTAGGTGGATTTCATTCTTTTGTTCCTAAATAGTATGGTCCCTCATGGATTACAATTTGATAAACCATTAGTTCAACCTTTAAAATGAATTGAGATATAAATTTGAAGTAAGTATGAACTCAAATGAGAATGAATATATGAATTCAAGTAAAAATGAAATGGAAACTATAATTATTTGTAGCGGAGAACTTGACCCAGACCTAAACTTTGTAGTGGGCAGTATGGGGTGTCTCTTTTTTATATATGATCTATACGTCACCAAAACCTAACTGAAGGAGTAGGAAGAGGGGTGTGTTCTTATATAGGAAATATCATACCGATCCTATTTCTATATCTACTATTTTGATCTGAAAAATTTTATAATAATATTGATATGAGGCGTGCAATTGGAATTTGTAGAGGTATTCCACCGCGATGCCCTCCATTCATACACTAGGTGGGTGGGGAAGACCACAATCTAGAGGTGGTGGGACATGGGATACTAGTGGATCCTCCTGTAGTTCCATATGAGGCACTAGTAGTAGTAATGGACACAGGTGTTGAGGAAAAGTTCTATGAGGGATTCTTACGCTTTATGAAAATCATTCAGGGAGCACCGTGACCTACCCAGACTATGAAAGAGTTGACACGTGAGATCCACTAGGAGAATTCACCCACATTTTTTGGAGATGGTGGACCAAAATATATGGATTCATGGATAGAGGACATGAAATCTATCTTCGAGCATTTAGAGATGCCTCCTAGGAGGATGGTAAATATCGCTTCGTATATGCTGCATGATTTCGTCAAGAGATGGTGGGATGTCATAACTTATATGGAGCATCATTAATAGATTTATTGGAGGGATTTTCATATGGAATTCTATGAATACTTTTATCATGAGATGTTGAGGACCGATAGATCCTATGATTTCTTGTACTATAGTAGGTAACACTATCAGTTATGGATTGCTCTTCCCTTTTTATTGAGCTCAAGAGCTTCTCACCAATTCAAATGTGCGATGAGCTATCTAAATCCAGAAAATTCAAGGATGGAATCATATATGATATGAGATCATAGGTGAATGTATTTTGGATAACTAATATTTTATGAAATAATAAATATGGTCATTAGCACAGAGCATAACCTGAGATAGGATAGGGGCATGAACCGGGGTGTTTCGGAACCATGATCGAGTACTACACCGATCAGTAGTAGGAAGCATCATATGGATATTCCATGCATTGATACCAATAGCTAAAACACATACTTAGGTATAAAAGTGAGGTGATACCAGTGTGGTAGGCCAGTAAATATGAGGCTAAAGTTTACGAGAGACCTAGTCGAGTGTCGATATTGAGGTAAGATGATCCATCTACAAAGCTTCAACAGAACTCTTCCACTAGTAGCTAATGAGATAGGGTCTACATTGACTTCACATTCATGAGTGGGGTTAGAAGCTTTTCATCAGAAAGAGAGTTGGGGGATAACTAGATGATAATTATGTGGTGGAGGACGTGGTAGTAGTAGTCAGACCCTAGTTTTATAATGACAATAGATTGGATCTACTCAGGGTAGCTAGGCTTTATCACATGGTTGTCATTTAGGCAAGATGTGAGCATTGCAACTGATCATTGAGGAGCCGGATCCCAGACCTTCTTCTATTATAGTTATTATTCTAGTAGCCTCTACTTTATATTCTACACTTTTTTATATACGGGAATCTTATAGCTTTATATATGTTCCCGTTGTAGAGAGTCCTAGACTCAATGTTTAGTGATTTGATGGTGTTATAGCGATTGATGCTCTATTGGGGATTAGAAAAGATGGTGTACATTAGTGCAGGGAGTTCTCCTTGATATTGGTGGTTTTCACTACATATGGAACCTCTTTTTTCCTCAAGATGCCAAGTTTTTACATCATTCTCAGGATGAAATGTTTGGTTCCCTTCCATGATTTTTTCAATTTATATCTCTGAAGGGTTACTTTTACATCACCAGATGTTGGCGAGTTTACTCAAAAGAGTGAATGGGATGTCTAAACGATCCAAGATGGAACTAAGAATTATGGGATGGGTGGTATGATATCCAATATTGCATGTTTATATCTAGATGACCAGGGAACCCATCATGTAGATTTCCCTCTAATGGTTGATTGTTTTAGGGAAGTTTTCCTGTATGATTTTTCAGGATTACCTCTAGTGATATATATAGATTTATCTATCGAGCTAGTGTTGAGAGCAACACCAGTATCCCTTAATCATTACAGGATGGCTACAAGTGAGATGTAGGAGCTCAAGAGGCAGCTAGAGGATTTAGAGTCATAGGGTTTTATCCAACCTAGTACTTCTCTATGTGGTTTGCGGATCCTTTTTATGAAAATGGTGGATGATAACCTCATGATATGTGTGGATTATTATAAATTGAACCAACTAATGGTTAAGAACCGATATTCTCTTCCATGGATATATGATCTCTTTGACTAGATATAAGAAAATTGGGTCTTCTCAAAAATTGATTTGAGATCTAATTATCATTTTGTGCATGTTATACTATCAGACATACCTCACACAAAAATTCGTAGAAGGTATGGTCTATATGAGTATTTAGTTATGTGGTTCATCCACACAAATACACGATTAGTCTTCATGAAACTAATGAAACTAGTCTTTTATCCTTATCTATATTCATTTGTGGTGGATTTCAATGATGATATCTTGGTGTATTCTCAAAATCAACATGAATGTTCCAAACATCATGATATCATATTGAGTACACTGATAAAGAATCAGGTATATGATAATACCACAAAGTACCACTTATGGATGGATCATATTCGCTCCCTGTGTCACATTATCATAGAGAAAGGGGTATCAGTTGACCTAGAGAAGGTGAGAGATTTATTTTCCTAAGATAATCCCAAGAATGTCTTTGAGGTATGGAATTTATTGAGGATTTCTATTTATTACATACATTTCATACAAGGCATATCATTATTAGAAACACCGTTATAGGATTGAATAAGAACGGTGTGAAGTTTGTATAGTCAGATTCCTATGAGATTGCCTATCAGGGGCAGAAAGGGAGAATGAATTCAATATCGATTCTGATTTTTCTAGAGCTAGGAAGGATTTTTACTGTGTACTGTGATGCATCAGGTATCAGGATAAGAGAAATTTCTTTATAGAGAGATAGATTCAAAGCATACGGGTCTCGGATATTGAGGCCACATGAGAAGAATTACCTAATGAATGATCTTTAGTTAGCTACATTTGTTCATGCATTACACTTTTGGAGACATTACTTACTTGGAGAGAATTTTATAGTGTACAAGGACCAAAAAATCCTCTAGTTCATATTTACACAACATGAACTGAATATGAGGTGGTGAAGGTGTGTTGAATACCTATAGTCTTTTGAATTTGATATTTATTACACACCTGTAAAGGAAATTAAGTGGTCGATGAACTGAGCATGAGGACTCAGATATAGGCAGTTTAGCAAGCTAGTTGAGAGTGGAAGCTTACAAAATTTTTCACTAAGATGCACTTGGAGGTGTAGGAAAGTTAGGACTATATTTTTCTATCATCTTTCTCTATGACCTCTATCCTACTAGATAGATTGAGGATGAGGTAGCTATCAGAATCAAAGGTATGAGTCCTATAGGAGAGTGTGGCAGGTGGGGACCCTCTTCCTGGTTGGACTATGGATGAGGAAGAAATTCTACGTGTTCATGGACACATATGGGTTTCTTCAAACATTCATAAGGAAATGATGTGAGACTTTTATTCTTCAGCTTGGGAAGTTCACACTGGCATCATCAAGATGTATCATGATTTATATCTCTAATACTGGTGTCCGGGTATGAAAACAGAAGTAGCTAGTTTTTCATGAGGTGTTCCACATATCAATAGGTGAAGGTGGAACACTAGTGACTGGTCATAATTTAACAACTACCCATTCCTTAGAGGAAATGGAATGATTTCACAATATATTTCACGAAAAGTTTACCAAGGTATCCTTAAGGTAATGATGTTATATGGTTTTTCTAAAATATCAAGATAGTTGTTAATTTCCTACCCATCAAGAAAACCTTCAGTTTGGATGATCTTGGGAGGTTATATATCCATGAGATAGTATGACTTCACAGGGTACCAAATTCTATCATTCCATATTGGGATTATGGGTTTAACTCACAGTTCTAGAAAGGTCTATAGAGGTAATTAGGTATATAAGTTATTATTATCATGGAATACCACCCCCAGATAGATCGCCAATAAGAGTGCACAATTTGGTGATTGAGGACATTCTTCGGGCATGCATTATAGATTTCAGCTACTCTTGAGAGAGGCATATACCCCTGGATAAATTTTCCTATAATAATAGATTTTAGGCTACTATACAGATGGTGACTTATTAGACTTTGTAAAGTAGGCCATGTCGATCACCCCTGTGTTTTTAGAGGTAGGAGGGGAGCTATTATTAGACCTCTACTTATTTTGGAAACCACAGAGTAGGTGAAGTTGATTCATAAATGGATGAGTATTGTGTAGTCTCATCAGAAATCATACGTCAATCACTTTAGAAGAAATCTGGATTTCTAGTTTAGGGATTATGAATTTTTATGTGTCTCCCCATGTTCCATACATATGAGGATTAGGAGATAGGGTAAGCTTTCACCATGATATTTCGGTCCATTTGAGATTTTGAAGATAGTCAGGCTGGTAGACTATCGATTGAAGATAACTCAGAGGTATCAGGCCATGCACAATATCTACCATGTTTCTTAGCTATGAATCTATAATTTAGACCCATATCATTTTTTTAGCCTAATGAGGTTTATTTATAGGTAGATGTGTCCTGTGGGAAGCACCATATATGTATTGTGGATCGTAGCATGAAGGTTCTCTGAGGCCAATAATTTCCTCTTATGCGGGTGCTATGGAATCATGGGCATGTACGTGACCTAGGAGTGGTAGGAAGATATACAAGCGTAGTGGTTGGATTTGTTCATAAAAAATCTTGGCCACACTAGAGTGGAAAATATGGGGACAAATTTCTTTAAGGGGGAAGTTTTTAATAACCCATCTCTTCTTTTAGGTACATATCATTTACCTTCCATCAAATTTCATTTTAAATGTTTATATATGGCCTAATATGAATTTACTTTGAGGTAATGGAGGTATCATGGGTGTTGGGGGCTGATTAGAATCCTAGAACCCATCCTTTTGGGTTAAAATTGTATGTCACAAAGTTAAAATAAACTGTATGGTGTAGGCCGCATGGTTAGATACAACCATGAATGGTTGGGTAAAGAGAGAGAAAATCCCACATTGTTAGAATAAACCATGCAATTTGAGGCACACGACTGTGTGGGAATGTATGAAATCTTGATAGTGGAGTTTTTCATCTTTTTAACATGGTTAGTTAAACCATGCAAACAAACTATGTAATTTTACCCTCCCTAAAGTTAAGCATATAGGGTTGGTGCACAGTTTTTTCAACTGTGTGGCCAAAACGTGCAACCCTATTAAATTGGGTAAAATTAAAATTTTACCCTTAAATTATTTTATTAACATAAACCTATTTTCACTTTCTCCTTCTACAAATATCAGCTCATTTGGGATCCCTCCTTGGGTGACTATTCTTTGTTTTTCTGCTGGCTCTCCGTCTGATCTCTGATTCAAGCACTGCTTATCTTATTGGATCCGCATAAGTGATTACTCAATTATTTTTATCCATTCTTCATTATTCTTAGTACCAACTATTATATTTATGTGTAATAAAATTTCCCTTATTAATATGTTCTTTGTCCTATATTTAATTTTCACTTGACCTAAGTTGAATCTGACAGTCTGTCCACTACAAACCTATAGTAGGTGGTCTCATGCCTTTAATTTAAAGTTGAGTGGTTATATATATTCCATTGTGTCATGTTCCCAATTTTCGTAGCACCACCCCATTAAAAATTAATTTTAAACATCAAATTAAATTTTTAGTCATGTCATATGTAATTAAATAGGCCTATCAATGGATGATTATAGGTTGAATAGCTTGAAATTTGGACCACCCCTTTGGGTGTGTTGTTTAATTAAATGGACCATTTGATAGAATATGATTTGGATACCTTTTATGTGTTCCCTTTTACCCCTTATCATGGGATGTGGATGTTAAATTTAATCCTTGATTTTAATTTTAAATCACATTGAAATATTAATTATGAATTGTAATTGAAATTGATTAAAGGAAAGGGGATGGATGTCGTGCTCCTTGATACTTTCCATGTATTGGTTAATTAATTATGAGATGGTTATTTTAATTTAATTCCCCTGTGAGTTAGATAGAGGATATTCCATGTAATTTCTTGTTAAAGATTTAATTTCACTATATAGTGAACTTTACATGTCAGTAGAATTAAAGGCTAAGCCTTCCTAGCTTAGTCATGCCTTGAACTACCTTAGAGGTGAGATTTAATTGAAATTTTCTTGGTATTGACCTTGAAATTTTTTAATGATAATTATTAAATGTTATTGAATACATGTATGCTTATATGAAATGGGTGACATTTGGATTCAAATAATAATTCCAGGGACACAATCATTTGGTTTTTACCATGCTTATGCCCGAGTGGCACTTGGACTCCTTATGTGGGCTTACAAGAACAAACTCGTAGGGGATTATTATTATATATTTATTAGCACTTAGATTCTTTATGGATTTCCAAGGATGAACTCAAGGGAATTTGATCATATGTGATATGGGATATACTTGGGCTTCCTTAGTGGACCGCCAAGGATAGACTCAAATTTCAGTGATGTTATATCACACCTAGAGCGATACCTAGGTTATTGAGTGGTTCTCTATTGATTGGATTATAAGGTTCTTGATTTAGGATACACCGGGAGTGATTCATTGATTGCAAAATCAGAATTACAAGGATGGTCTTAGGTTATAAATTTAATCATGAATGGAATGATTTATATGATGCTTCTACCAAGAAAAAGAGAAAGCTTGGATCCAGTCTTGTTTATACTTTATGGATAGCCTGATTAGGTATCCTTTGGTTAACTATTTTCATGGGGGATGCCAAGATACATGATGGTTCTTGAGGAATATAAATTAAATGATATTAAACCATTAAATGAATTTGATTATTAAGTGAGAACCATGACTTTATAACATGTTTTCTTTCACTAATTCCTTTGCATATTATACTACTGCCTGCACATTGTTGTAATTATATAATCACTGACTGAATAGAACTATACCATGGGTGGTTTCCTACCAGGATTATGTCTCACACACTATTTGGGTCACTGTCAGGTACCCAAAAAGACTATAGGATTGCAATTATGGATAAGGGAGAGTTCCATACTACAATTTCTTGATGAATGCTTGGGAGAAGGGGATCACATGACTTAGTTGAGGCTCACGATGCTAGTTGGGATACTTTTGTCCTTTTGGTACATTTTTCCCATGTATTGTACACTTTCTATGTATACATTGTTTTGTTACTTTATTAGATACATGTGACATGTATTATCATCATCATTATATATGATCTTTCTTTTGATATTATTTTCTATATATGTTGTGTATCTATTGTCTATATGATTTAGTCCTTCTGCTACTTATATGTTATTGATGTTACACTATGATACACTTTGGAGATGAGGTTATATTCTACCCATGAAAAAACCTAGGCCCTCACTACCAGTAGGTGGCCTATAGAATTTGGGGAGATACGCTTTAAGCCATGTAACCAACCAGGATCAGGGCCTTGATGTGTGGTATCCAGGCCTGATACATTATAGGGGAGAACTATATACACATCATTGTTAAATGCGAAATTATTTATCATTAAAATGTACGTATTAAATAATTAAACTCTCCAAATGAATATTCAACAAGAAATAAAGTTAATCAATAAAAATTTGACAAACTACCATGCACAATCAAGTATCCTATCATGGATATGTGAAAAACAATCAGATAATATCCCACTAATTAAAAAACACTCTTCATGTACAATACCCCTAGATAAATAAAACAAAATGTAAAACTATATTAACTTATATTATCACATCATAACATAACATCTAAGTATAAAGTTTATTTCACTCCTCATTATACTAAAATTACATATCATCAATAATTTATGGTATATTTTTTCATAATTTAAAGTCCATGATATAGTTACAAAGATGGATACAATTAATATATAATTAATCAACATATCCAATCACTTCATACATTATAAAATCAATAGTAATCATTTTGGACATTTTAATTCTCATAAAAGGTTTATTGATGATCACCATCATGAATAAAATCATGAGGTCATCATATCATACAGAATCAGTCTAAGATACGATCCATTTTAATTATACAGATTATCATGTGTCCCACCAAAGTGTCCTCGTGTTTTGAGATTATTATAATAGTCTCCAGTCTCTACATGAATAGACTCAAATCCAACATTTCTATTATTAATTTTATGACAATAGGAGCCTAAAATCACACAATGGAGGGTATTATTGTAATCTATTTATGAAAGTGAGTAAAATAGGTACCTTTAAAAATCATTCAGGTTAAATCACTAAATATATTTGTGTTTAAAATAGTACAAAAAATATAATTCATTTAAATTTTTTTCCATCGATTATATATTGATCGAAAAGGTTTTTGACAATCGTAACTCATATAATTAATCTTAAACCCTAGTCATGGAGGGTTTTTAACAGCCTTTAATATATTATTCAGGTTAAAACCATAAGTTTTTATGTTGATTATATAATAATAAATGTAAAAACATAGGATTTTCATGTTTATTATATTAATAATAAATATTAAAAGTATAATTTCACATCATGATAGTCATGTTTTAATTTTTTTTACAGTGTTCCATTTTTATTTTTATCTACCTATCTAAAAATTTATAATGTTAGGAAAACACTTTTTCCAATAATTTTTATAACATTTCATTATCCATATCTCTATATTATTAATCTAATCTCCCCACTAATCATTTCATCACTACATCATTCCACCTCTTTTAATTTCCAAAACTTCTCCATGGTATTTAAAATCAATCCAACATTATTGGTTTTTTTAAATTTTTATTCATAAATATATTTTTTACATCAATTTTGTTTTTTTCATTAAGATAACTTCTTCTAACTAATTATAAAAGATAAATATTTCACATAATATTTACTATAATAAGTTTAAAATATTGTACAAGCTCATCCTTCCAATTAAAATGAAATTAAAAAAAATGATATATAGATTCAGTGGTCTTCATTACAAGAAAGGAAAAAGAATCAAAATTATTGAGTCTATTTTTATTTAATTTATTTGGTTTCCAAAATTTTACATTTTTTTTATATTTTTTTTATTTCAATGATGTTATGTGTATTGAAATATTTAAAAAATTTCCACAACATTCAGTGTTTTTTATTTTCACAAATGTAATGGAAACTCACATATAACATCGATTATTTGTATAACCAATATTATAGGTGACTTTTGACTTTAGTTATCAAAATAACTTACCTTAAAAGCCTAGAAATGTTATATTATTTATTTTGATAAATGACATGGAAAGGTAAATAAAGCACCGGTTTCATAAATTACTGACATTATAGGGGATTATCAACAACAATTGTTTTTATAACCATGGTAAAAATCCACAATATTCAATTAAAATAATTAATTATATCTAATTATATAACCAACATTAAAAAAATACTTACAACATTGGCCATATTTACGTCAGATGAAAAAGTGATGTTAAGAAACACACCAAACCTATGAAAAAGGTATTTTACACTAGTGTTAATATTTTAAAATATATAAAATTGTCATTAAAATATCTCTATTGGCCTAAAAATATCATAACCATGATCTGTGTGGGAAAATTAATAAAATTAACTCTTTTTTTCTCAAAAAAATATATTGAACAAAAAAATTCAATCTTTTTAAATATTTGGATAGATCTAGCTAGTGAAGATTCTAGGCACCATGTCATATTCAAAATTAGTAGATTAGTTATTGATGAAAAAATGTTGATGAATAATAATAATTCTTTATATGAAATAAAATATATAATATTATATAATATATTTTTTTTATAAAAAAAATTGAAAGAATCTAGGAGTTCACAAATTTATTCCCCTCTTTAACATGATTTATAATTATATAGTATAATATATTTATTTAAATTTATTATCTTGAATAAAATTAATATGGGCCACACAATTAAGAAAACCAAACACCAACTCCCCCTATCTACCAACATTATTAATACTCCATATGTTCCTCATCCTTAAATTTCACTCAAATAGACTAAATTATCTCATATTAAATTTAAAATCAATTCAAAAAAATCAGCAAATATTTCAATAGTATTAAAAATCATGATTTTATGAAATAAAAATAATTATTTTTTAGATTTCATAATTTCCTTTAATCACCAAGGTAATAATGACCCCTAATTCTCAAAACATTCGTAATGGTAAAAACATTTGGTTCATCTATCCTTTTAAATTCTATCTGTTAGATTATATATTTTATGGATTAATCTCAACTATGGGACCAAATATTTTTTATTATATATATAGAGAGATATGTTTATGAAATTAGTGTAAACATTTTGGGTTCTACATTTCTCTCTCTCTAATTATTATTTTCCATTATATTTTTATTACATTTTCCATCATTATTTTCATAAAAATATTTAACTCCTGTTTCATCAACTATACACATCACCTATTATCGATCATCAATTCTTGTTTTTAAAATTACTAATGGTTTTAATTTGAATTGGATCAATTTAAAATCATGTTATTAGCACAATAATGTAACTCTCCGAACCCAGTTACCCAGCGTCGATGCATTATTTTAATACATTGTCATGATTACAAGGAATCAAGTCCTGAATGACCGATTGGTTTAGCAGTCTTGGAAAAATAGATTAAATACATGAATGTTACATTACACTTTAAAACATACAAAACAACATAAATAAACCTTTATGAACACCATTACCCCCTTGTCTTAACCCTGCATATCAATCACAATACACTTCTTGGAATCTTGGGAAAATAAAACATGGAAAGGGGTAAGCTCAAACGCTTAGTAAGGGTAAGTAATACAGCAGAAAAATTCAAAAATAAGAATAAATATTTAAGGCAATGTATAAAACTAAAAAAAATCCTTTTAAACTTGAAATTCAGAATAATATGGATAAAATATAATGAAATAATGTCAGTTACTTATTCACATGTATATTCTACTAATCTAATAATCACATGCAATATCAATAACCACTTTCATAACGATGGAATTCATATTTCCAGACTATCATAATCACATAGCCAAGGCCTCGTGTTAAGACTACAAATAAGATTTTGTCATGGCCTCATTCCAAGACACTTTTTTGTCTCATGAGACATACCGATGCATCGAGGAGCTATAGCGGTCTCCACCCATCACTTACTAAGTCCAATGCATTCCTCATATGAAAAAGTCTAAACATAACATAAACATTCGTATTAAAACTAGCATAAGAAATGTAAATACTTTCTCCATAAACCATGAATGGTATAAAAATAAAACATCCACAGTCAAACATATCACAAAACCTTCCACACAATATAGAATATTTGTATCATGATAAATCAACTTCAAAACAAGTTTAAAATCCATCAAAGGATGTTGACATACATGAAAATGATTTGTAAAACTCTATGATAGAAATATCCATTTTTCTTGAAAATATTTAAAAGTCACACAATTTAGAAAAGAAGAAATTTAAAGAAATTTTTGAATCAAAATGTCCCATACCACTTTGAAACTTTTGAAAGGAATTAACATTTAAAAAAAATTCATGTCCATATAAATAAATCCTTAAAAACCATTTTGAAGACATGGACATTGATGAGAAAGATTTAGAAGAATATATATTTAAAACATTTGAAATGATGTTTTAGTAAAAAAGTCCCTTAAAATAATCCCTTTGAAAACTCTTTCATAAAACATGGACATGGATAATAAATATGTCCCAGTAGATACTTATATAAAAACAACCTCGAATAATAAAGGGATTGTGAAATTAACCCTTACCAATTTGGTAACTTACGAAACATACACCCCATGAAAGAGGTATCATACAATGAATATGTAAATAAACATAAATTAAAGTATATTACACAAAAAATATAATTATTGGCAGTATATACACCACAGAAAGGTAATAATGGAAATATGACATGAATCTCACGGGAATAAGGAGTGGGATGAAAACTCCTTACCTTGCACTTTCCTTTAGTCGAGGGTATGTTTATCCTCCTGTATGATAACTATAATATGTTATTAAATTATACCAGAACCATATTAATATTTATTATATCATTAATTATTAATTTATGACTTTATACTACCCATTTATAATAATTTCCATGTAATATTAATATTTTGGGTAATAATCGCTTTCTTTATCGTACATGTTTTAACTTATTACTCTTGATTGTATCAATTAGATAATCATTTAAATACTTCCAGAATATAAAAAATGATTTATTTATAATATATATATAGAATATAAAAATTTATAATAGATTTATATATGAAATGGAAAACACCGTTTATGGAGACGGTAGTCCGTACGTATGCAAAAATGCTATTTCCGTTTTCATATAGTATTGAACGAAAGTAAGTGAATAAGATATATGTAAGTACATAAATACTTATATATATAAATATATATATATATATCTCCAGTATCATTATTATATCATATATTATATACTTATTAGTAATATATATTTTTATAATCTTCGATGAATGGTGAACTTGGAAATGAATCTCATCGCGTCCTGGAGACGGTAATTTGTACGTACGCACGAGAAAAAATATCATTCTTTTGATATTAATATAATATATAATTGGATGGTATATAATATATATATATTACTTATCATGTTATATTTATTATTTATATCAAATACACATCATTATTATACCCATCCAAATAATAATATATTGAATAACAATTACACCACGACGTGGAGACGGTAAGCCGTACGTACGCACGTATGGTGACATGTCATTAAAAGGGTGGATAGAATAATGAATTTTGTTGTACCATAATTATAATAACATAACATTATATAGAATATACTGGAGTTGTTATTTTAGAATGGAAACAACAAAGAAAAAGGAAGTGGAAGAAGAAAGGAACTTGAAAGAGGGTGGTGAAATCATTACCTCTTCATCGGGTTCTTCCTTTTGATTTGATCAAAAGAGCTCCTTAGGTTGGATTTATGATCAAACTAAGGAATATAGGTTGAAGGAAGGATATTTGAGAGGGTATTTGGGCAGGGTTTGGATGAGACAGATGGATTATAAGGTGTGAATTAGAGATAAGGGGGAGTGCCCTTTTATAAAAGGGGTGAGGGGCACCTTAAGAAAACTTAAAATATTATTTTATATTAAATTCATATTCGGTTTCTAATGGATAAAAAGTTTATTATTTAAAGTATAAGGTGGGAATAGGTCGAAAAAAACTCAACCAATTGGTTTTAGACAAGTTTAGGTTACCATTTTAACCTTATCATTTAGATTTAACCCTAAGTTAAATAATTTAACTTTTACCGTGTCTTCTTGTTGTCTTACACTATATTGTTAATAAACATACTATATAGTGAAAATAGAACCCAAATTGGTTCATTAATGTCATATATATTATTATATAAGTCTTTTGGCCGAACCTTATATTTTTAGTACCATTATATCAATTAATAATATAATATTTGTTTTAAAAACTATTTTATGTCAATTTTGAAACTATTTGGTATTTATTTTTTATTAAAATAATAAAAACATGATTAATTCAAAAAAAATACATTGAATCCATCCTAAAATTTCATATTCACCTATAAAATTAGTGGATGTCATAAAAATGGTGAAACTATATTTATTTTAATATTTATAATACAATTTATTTGATTTTTTCATTAATAAGGTGATTACTGCATCATCATTGTGTCACAAATAAATTTATTTATTTAATGTCTAAAAATTATAAGTAAAATACCATAATGTAGGAAATATTTTTATATTTCCAATTAATATTTATAATCTAATTTATCTTAGGTAAAACTCTATATTAAAAATGTTTTATTTATTAAACTTCGAGTTTATCTCTTTTAACTCTTCTTTGAATTAAATAATAATAAATGTCATAATATAATCCAAGTGGACCTAAATGATAATATTTTATTTCTAAGGTTGTTATTTGTCGAGATAAACTTGTCCAATAGAATTAGTACATCTGTGAGGGTAATATTAATATCATTTTTACCCTTAATTACCCTATTTACTTTTAACCGTGGTAAATAAAAGTAAAAAGTTACTATTCACCAAAAAATATTTTCATCTCATTGAACCAAATTTTACTCCTTGATATTAACCATGTCTCTTGAATTTTCAAAATTCAGCTCACAGAAGCGGTAAAATTATGTTTTATATGAATTTGCAAAAGCTCCTAGGAGGTGGGTAAAAGACGGAAAAAGTTCGATAAAATTTTTTATATATCTAAAATTATTATAAACTGACTCCAATGAACTGAATTGAATTTATAAAGGTATTATGTATCTATATTGACCTAAAATAGATTTAAATAAAATAAATTATTATTTAAATAAAAATCCGGTTTTAAATAATAACTCAGTGTTTTTCACTATTCATCAAAAATTGAAAGTTTTCAGAAAAATACAAATAATTCACCCTACCCTAATTTCGATATTTCGAATCCAAAAATTACTTATATTTTACCAAATTCAAAACATAGAAGTTTCTTTTATTAATTTAAAATTAATTCCTTTTTCAAAACCAAAAGGCGTATTTTTAATAAATAATAACTATCAAAAGATTCACACTTGTTTATATCTAGTTTAAATGTGAAATTACATCCAATAACCAAAATTTTATTAAATGGTAAAAATATATTCTAAATATACTTTAAAACCACTCAAATTTATAATTTATGACTATTAATTATTTGGATTAAAAAAGTTGTTTTTAATTAAAATTTATTAATTTTCATTATTCATCAAAATATGAAAGTTATCAGAAAAACACCAAAAATTTATTGAAACTAAATTCTTATGTCCCGATTCTAAAAAAGAAGTTTTTTTTGTCAAATTTAATATATAAAAGTTTCAAATATTGGATTTAAAAAGAGTTCACTATTAAAAGGCGGTAAAAGTGCTTTTTTTGAAAAATACTTCTTTTATCAGGAAAAAATGAATTAGTTCTTACATTATGTCTAAGAAACTCATAATATGGATTCTAAAATTATAAGGATTATATATGTAGTTCAAAATTCAGTTAATACTATTCATAATAGCTTTTGAATGGCTAGTTTGGTAAGTTATGGTGTGCATGAACTCAGTGTTGTGTGTAGTGGAAGTTATTGAATTACATTGAAGAAATAACGTTCTATGCAATCTAGGGGTGTTACATTATTACCTCCTTCAATAAATTTCATCCTCACAATTTGAAATTGTTCTTCGAAAATAAAATGTTGAATATAGAAAATACCTTTGTGGGAAAACCCACATTGGAAATCGGGTTAATAAAATTTAGTCTTAATAAGAGGAAAAGGGGAATGAAAAGTCACCACCAAATTATGATCTCAATTAGGAGAACATTGGTGGAAATTAGAGACACATAATTGGAGGAAAAATGTAAATATTTATAGGGAGTGATTAAGGTCATCGGTCACAAACAATTGTAGAATTGTGGGCCTCAAATCCACCAATCTATGATGATTTAAAATACCATCAGTTCAACAAAACATAAGGTATTAGGATAACACATTTTTGGTTTTAAGATTCCTTACCTAAAGTTTAAGAATTTATTTCTTTATATAATAAGGGTAGAAAATAAATTTATACTTGTCAGTTAGATTTCCATCCTTTAACTAATTTCTACCACAAACTCATATTTCGCTCTATAAGATTTCAAAAATATATATATATTTATCCTAATCGTATAGGGTTCCAATAAAAATGAATTTATAATTCATTTATCAGACTATTTAAAAAAAGATAAATTATAAAAATCAGTATATCATGTAGTCCAATCGTAGGTGATGCACCCGTGTCACTCTTCCATTGCGAGTTTAAGTCTCATGGCCTTGTCGGACACGACTAGTTGTTGCCCGACCTCTGGGTTGTCCTTTTATAACAATCCAAAAATAACCTTAACAATAGTATCCAATTTCAAACTTAATCCATTCCAACCATTAGAATTATCCAAAATACTTATATCCAAACTCTTAGTCTGAAGTTTACAAGGAAGTTAAACATAATGAGGATCCTTTTTCCTTGGTAATAACATGCGAATGCCTTCATCGTGTATTCCTTTACAACACTGCAACATCATGAATTACCAAAATCAACCATCTCTTATTCCAAAATCACTACCTCATTATCAAGACCATATTAAGGATTACCTTTCCTTCAACCATTTATTTTCCAAAAAATGTAGCTTAATATTGAGTTACTTCTCTTAGAACCATATAATCTCAAATCCTTAATAAAATAGTACTGTAGTACAATCCTTATTTATCTCCATAATTCATCTAACCAACATACTGTTGATACAAAACTCAATGAAATAACTCTATAATAACAACATAAGAACACTAGTCATTCCTCTTTATCTAAGGTAGTATCATAACTTGATTATTATCAAATAGCATCATTTGGAGCATACTCTGATGATTTGGACATTGGTTTGTATAGTGTCCCAACTCCTTGCAGATGAAGCATTGTACATTTGAAAACATTTTCTTTCCCTTGCAATCACGTACTTGGTGTACTTTTTCTCCACACTTATAACAAACTCCCATTCCCTTCAAGAATTTTCCACGGTGATTCATTCCACATTTATCACATATTGGAAAATCCTTCTTTCCCTTATTCCCTTTATCCATATTTCTTTCTACCATCCTTTTCTTCTCTTGCTTCCCTTCAAATCCATAGGACTCAAAGAATTATTTACCTATCTTATTAACACATGATAATATTTCTTCATATGATGATAATACACTGGAGACTATTTCCGTTCTAAATTCTATCTTAAGACCATGAATGATATGATCCTTCTTACTCTTTAGATCATGCGTATTGCTGGAGTTCTCATTCCTTCTACTAGGAACCATTTCCAAACAATGGCATACACTAGGTCAGTTTATGAATCGCAATTCATAATTCCAAACATGTAAAATACCTAACGTAAATTGAACAGTTTATGGATATAATACATAATCAAAAATGTTTTCTTTGAGGAGACATATACTAATAAAACCTTCATATAGGTTTTTAATGAATACGAGAATTATCCTAATCATATCCCCCGGGAGTGTCGTAACCAAGAGTGCAGTAAGGCCCATTGTCGTGCACCAGTTCCCGTTCGAATCTAGCTCAAAGCGGTGTTTTCGGGTTTTACCCTTAGGTACATCTGTGCCAGAGCTGCCTCTACCTGCTCATATCCAGACATGGATGTATTTCTTGGAAAACTCACAAAATCTCTACAATATTAAAATTCTAGGAAGTTCTTCTATACTAATCCTCAAAGTATATCTCAGGGTAATGTTCTCTAATAAGAGTTTATCTAAATCTAGTTTCCAAGGTTATTTCCAAACTTCCTCTGATACCAACTATAACACCTCGACCCTAGTTACCCAGAGTCAATGCATTATTTCAATACATTGTCATGATTACAAGGAATCAAGTCCCAAAGGACCGATCGGTTTTGCAGTCTTGGAAAATAGATTACATACATGAATGTTACATTACACTTTATAACATACAAAACAACCTAAATAATCCTTTATGAAAACCATTATTCCCTTGGATTAACCATGCATATCAATCACAATACACTTCTTGGAATCCTGGGAAAATAAAACATGGAAAGGGGTGAGCTCAAATGCTCAGTAAGGGTAGGCAATACAACGAAAACTTTCAAAAATAAGCATAAACATTTAAGGAATTGTATAAAACTAAAACAAAAGCCTTTTAAACATGAACTTCAGCATAATATGGCATAAATAAAATGAAATAATGTCATTTACATATTCATATGTATATTCTACTACTATAATAATCACATTCAATATCAATAACCACTTTCATAACGATGGAATGCATAATTCTAGACTATCATAACCACGTAGCCAAGGCCTTGTGCCAAGAATACAAATAAGATTTTTTCAAGGCCTCGTGACAAGATACCAGTTTGTATCATGAGACCTACCAATGCATTGAGGATTTATATCGGGCTCCATCCGTCACTTACAAAGTCCAATGCATTCCTCATATGAAAAGGTCTAAACATAAAAAAAACATTCGTATTAAAACTAGCATACGAAATGTAAATACTTTCTCCATAAACCATGAATGGTATAAAAATAAAACATTGATAGTAAAAAATATCACAAAACCTTCAACACAATATGGAAGATTTGTATCATGATAAATCTACTTGAAAACAAGTTTAAATCCATCAAAGGATTTTGACATGGATGAAAATGATTTGTAAAACTCTTGGAGAGAAATATCCATTTTTCTTGAAAACGTTTAAAAGTCACACAATTTAGAAAAGAAGAAACTTAAATACATTTTTGAATAAAAGTGCCCCATACCACTTTGAAACTTTTTAAAGGAATTAAAATTTTAAAAACATTCATGTCTATATAAATAAATCCGTAAAAACCATTTTGAAGACATGGACATTAATGAGAAATATTTAGAAGAATAGATATTTAAAACATATGAAATGATGTTTTAGTAAAAAATTCCATTAAAATAATCCCTATTAAAACTCTTTCATAAAACATGGTCATGGATAATAAATATGTCCCATTATATACTTACATAAAAACAACCTCGGATAATAAAGAGATTGTGAAATTAAACCTTACCAGTTTGGTAACTTATGAAACATACACCCCATGAAAGAGGTTTCATAAAATGAATATGTAAATACACATAAATAAAATTTTATTACACAAAAAATATAATTATGGTCAGTATATACACCACAAAAAAGGTAATAGTGGCAATATGGCATGAATCTCACTGGAATAAGGAGTGAGATGGAATCCCCTTACCTTGCACTTTCCTTTAGCCGAGGGGACGTTTAGACTCCTGTATGAAGAAAATAGTATGTTATTAAATTATAACAGAACCATATTGATATTTATGATATCATACATTATTCATTTATGACTTTATACAACCCATTTTATAATAATTTCCATGTTATATAAATATTTCAGGTAATAATCGTTTTCTTTATCGTACGTGTTTTAACTTGTTACTCTTGATTGTATCACTTAGATCATGATTTAAATACTTACAAAATATAAAAAATTATTTATTTATCATATATATTTATAATATAAAAATTTATAATAGACGTATATATGAAATGTAAAACACCGTTTATGGAGACGGTAGTCCGTACGTACGCATAAACGATGTTTCTGTTTTCATATAGTATTGAACGGAAGTAAGTGAATAAGATATATGTAAGTAGATAAATTCATATATATATATATATATATATATATCTATAGTAGAATTATTATGTCATATATTATATACTTATTATTAATATATATTTTTATAATCGTCGATGAATGGTGAACTTGGAAATGAATCTCATCGCGTCGTGGATACGGTAATCCGTATGTACGCACGAGCGAAAATATAATTCTTTTAATATTAATATAATATATAATTGGATGGTATATAATATATAAATAATACTTATCATGTTATATTTATTATTTACATCAAATACACATCATTATTATACCCATCCAAATAATAATGTATTGAATAACAATTACACCACGACGTGGAGACGGTAAGTTGTACGTACGCACGTATGGTGAAATGTCATTCAAAGGGTGGGTGGAATAATGAATTTGGTTGTACCATAATTATAATAACATCACAGTATATAGAATATACTGGAGTTATTATTTTATAAAGGAAACAACAAATAAAAAGGAAGTGGAAGAAGAAAGGAACTTGAAAGAGGGTGGTGAAATCATTACCTCTTCTTCTGGTTCAGCCTTTTGATTTGATCAAAAGGGCTACTTAGGTTGGCTTTCTGATCAAACTAAGGCATCTAGGTTTAAGATAGTATAGTTGAGAGGGTATTTGGGCAGTTTTTGGCCGAGCCAAATGTCTTAGAAGGTGTGAATTAGAGAGAAGGGGGAGTGGCCTTTTATAAGAGAGGTGAGGGCCACCTTAGGAAAAACATAAACTTTTATTTTATAATAAATTCATATTAGGTTTATAATGGCTCAAAAGTTGATTATTTAAAGTATAAGGTGGTAATAGGTCTAAATAAACTCAACCAATAGGTTTTAGACAAGTTTAGGTTACCATTTTAACCTTATCATTTAGATTTAACTCTAAGTTAAATAATTTAACTTTTACCATGTCTTATTTTATTCTTACACTATATGGATATTAAACTTACTATATACTTCCAATCAAACCCAAATTGGTTCATTAATTTAATATATATTATTATATAAGTCTTTTGGCCGAACCTTAGATTTTTAGGACCGTTATATCAATTAATAAAATAATATTTGTTTTAAAAACTATTGTATGTCAACTTTGACACTATTTAGTATTTATTTTTTTAAAAATAATAACAACATTATGACTTCAAAATAAATAAATTTAATCAATCCTAACATGTCATATTCACCTATAAAATTCGGGGATTTCATAAAAACTTTAATATTATATTTATTTTAATATTTATAACACCATTTATTTGATTCTTTCATGAATAAGGTAATTATTGCATCATCATTGTGTCATAAATAAATTTATTTATTTAATGTATAAAAATTATAAATAAAATACCATGATGTATTAAATCTTTGTATCTTTCTAATGAATATTTATAATCGAATTTATCATATGTGAATACATATATTAAATATGTTTTAGTTATGAAACTTTAATTTTAACTCTTTTAACTCTTCTTTGAATTAAATAATAATAAATTTCATAATCTAATACAAGTTGACATAAATGATAATATTTTATTCCTAAGGTTGTTTTTGTTAAAGATAAACTTGTCCAATAGAATTAGTACATGTGTGAGGGTAATATTAATATCATTTTTACCCTTAATTACCCTATTTACTTTTAATCGTGGTAAATAAAAGTAAAAAGTTACTATTCACCAAAAAAATTCATCTCATTGAACCACATTTTGATCCTTGATATTAACCATGTCTCTCGGATTTTTTAAATTCAGCTCACAAAAGCGGTAAAATTAAGTGTTAGGTAAATTTGCAAAAGCTCCTAGGAGGTGGGTAAAAGACGGTAAAAAGATCGATAAAATTTTTTATATATCTAAAATTATTATAAACTAAATTCAATTAATTTAATTGAATTTATATAGGTATTATGTATCCATTTTGACCAAAAATATATTTAAATAAAATAAATTATTATTTTAATAAAAATCCGGTTTTAAATAATAACTCGGTGTTTTTCACTATTAATCAAAAATTGAAAGTTTTCAGGAAAATACCAAAAATTCACCCTAGGATAATTTCGATATTCCGAATCCAAAAATGATGTCTATTTTACCAAATTCAAAACATAGAAGTTTCATTTATTAATTTAAAATTAATTCCCATTGTCAAAACCAAAAGGCGTATTTTTAAGAAATAATAACTATCAAAAGATTGACACTTGTTTATATTCAGTTTAAATGTAAAATTATGTCCAATAAAAAACATTGTATTAAATGGTAAAAATATATTCTAAATATACTTTAAAACCACAAAAACTCATAATTTATGATTATTAATTATCTCGATTAAAAAAGTTGTTTTGAATTAAAATTTAGTAATTTTCACTATTCATCAAAATATGCAAGTTATCAGAAAAACACAAAATATTTATTGAAACTAAATTCTTATATCCCAATTCTAAAAAAGAAGTTTATGTTGTCAAATTGAATATATAAAAGTTTCAAATATTGGATTTAAAAAGGGTTCACTATTAAAAGGCTGTAAAAGTGCTTTTTTTTGAAAAATACTTCTTTTATCTGAAAAAAAATGAATTAGTTCTTACATTATGTATAAGAAACTCATAATATGGATTCTAAAATTATAAGGATTATATATATAGTTCAAAATTCAGTTAATACTATTCATAACTTCTTTTGAAGAGCTAGTTTGGTAAGTTATGGTGCACATGAACTCAGTGTTGCGTGTAGTGCAAGTTATTGAATTGCATTGAAGAAATAACGTTCTATGAAATATTGGGCAGTTACAATCATCTTATCTATATTGTACATAATGATAATGATTTCTCCATCTCTTTCATCGATATAAGATTATTTTTACATGAAAAATTCAGTCTTATTTTTTATATCATTTTTATTTCTCCTATGTTGATAACATTGGATTTATATATGAATAATTCTATTAATCTTTAATCTATGGAAAAATAATGAGATTTAATGTGAGGTAATAAATCATGATTGAAAAATTTCCCTCCATTCCCAAAAGTTAATGTATTTGATTAATAACTTATCTCATCAAGGTTGAGAAAAACATAATTCGTCAAATGAAAGGATGAAACGACACCATTATATGTTTTTAAATGATGAAAATTGTGTACCCGTCATATATCGAGTAGAATTTCACTAATCATTTCATGCACCATGATAGCGGTATAATAATATTTTACATACCATATTTCTTTGTAGACCTAGAAGATGCCAAATTTGATTATGATGTATAAAATATCATGAAAAAGATGATATTTTCTTCTAATATTTTAAAATATTGTGAAATTTATTTATTTTATATTTAATTTATTTATTATAAAATATCTGAGAGATATTAAGAGTTCATGTAGAAAAAAAATATTTTATATATATTCATCACCTTGAGGAAATTTATAAAATAAATATTCCTTTTTTTTTCTAGAATACATTATAAAAATTGAAAAAATAATTTTATTTTTTTCCCTAAAGAGAATGATAATGTTTAATAAAAACAATTTTATTTCATTCCTTAAATTAAATTAAAGTAAACAATATTTTATTTTAAATTACGTTTGATTGAATAAGATATTTTGTGATAAAAATTATGCCTTATTTTTTATGAATTAAATTATAAAAATAACAATAATATAACAACTAGAAGTGGTTTTATGACAATACATATTTAAATATCACATGTAATTTTATTAATATTTATAAAATAGTTAATCCTAGAAGCATGATATGAAAATAGCATCCTTTAACATTGTATAAAAGGATATCATCATTTATTAATTATTTATCCTATAGTAATGATATTAATGAAAGAAGTTTCTATTATTTATCTTGTTCTTAGGTATTATTAACTTCATCTAAAGTGATTCATTTGTTTATATCCCTTTAAGTGGATGTTTTGTAGCGACCCGACCACAGAATTCCCAAAGCAGATGTCTACTATAATTACATTGGCATAAGTTACAAGTAAATCATTTCCCAAGGGACCGAACAATTTAGAAGTCTTGGTAAATAAGATACATACATGGGTCATGTTTTATAAATGACTACACTAATTACGACAAATTTTTTTAGGATAACTTTATTCCATCTAGTGTATCCTTGAATATCCTTGTTAGTAAACATCAGGGAATTCCTAGGGAAAGGAAACAAAATAAGGGTGAGCTCAAATGAAACGTAAGGGTAAATTATAGTGGAATAAATAATGAATCATTGAGAATAATCAATATGGAAAGGTAAATAACTGAAAACTCATGTCATGTGGCCATATTTGAAAACTAAGTGAGTAAATAATATGGAAAGGTAAGTAATAAAAAATACATACCATTCGAATAAATAGATAATTAAAAATCAATATAGAAAGGTAATAAACTGAAACACATGATATATAATCAATGTACTAAGGATAAATTAATCCATAGATATGTCGATGAAAAATCTCATGGATGATAATAACTTAATCAAAATTAAGACAATACATAATTATTGAATGCCATGTTTCCCAGAAACATGAGACCATTACTATAAAGATGGTATAAAACCTACTGGGTAGAAACCCATTATCTTAGGCTAGCCAACTGATTCCAACCCATGAGACTAATGATTCATCATGCAGCTTTAATTAACTAGTTCCCAACCCATAGGGCTTTCATTAAATGGTCCCCAATCCATTTCTTTCTTGTCCAAAGCATTATCGAATAATTGATTTCAATTCATAAACAATGTTCCATTTCAAATACCCATATTGAGTAAAGGATACATATTTATGAATATTTCCCTAGTAAATAAAATGAACACCATATTTAAAAATGGAATAAGATTTTGGCAACAATAATATACATGGTAAATTATATGGGTAATTAGGGGAAAGTCATTGTTCAATTATCATAGGAAATTTAATATTTCAGGGGGACTAAAATGAATCAAGGAAGTAAATGTCAAGACTATCCTTATCCAAATCAATAAAAAATCATTATGAGGTTGAATAATTATGGTATCATTAAAAAATATCCCCACTATATTAATGAATAAGGGTTGTTGTCGTTGATGAATGACAATACTATAAAAATATATCTTAAAAGCATTCTTGAGGAAAATATATTTTTGATTTTGAAAACATTTTGAAAATAATATTTCTTCATAATCTCTTTTTAAAAAATATTCTTTAAAGATTAAACTGTTAATCTTGTAATGGAAGCTTAAAATAAAAAAAGACGGGTAAAATCGTACTTTCTGTAATAGGTAAAAAGAACATTCCTTTTGCACGGTAAAAAGGTTTAGAAAAATGATTTGTTCGGAAAGAAAAAAATAAGATTCCTTTGAAATAATTAGTAATAGACAAAAAGGGTAAATATTTCTTCAATAAATCATTTTGGAAAGGATAAAAACATTTTTTAAGTTTTTTAATAAAACATGGTTTTTAGAAGAAAACAGGTTCTCTGAATAAATAGGGAAATTAAGTTGGGATTTTATAGAAATAATTTATAAAAATCATGATTACCAATGAGTGAAAAAAAATGGTACTATTACTTGATAAAGGTCATGAATAATCAAAGGAGAATAAAATTAAAGGGTTTATTTAAAAATGGTCATATAATTTCCTCAAATTGAAATTCAATTGTAAATAATCCCGAATAAAATGAGATTATGAAGTAAACCCTTGAAAAGACCATAACGTTGAAGTGAAAATAAATCAAAGAATAGATTTATGTGTATCAACTATAAATACAAAAATTGGAATTGGAAATAAATAAATAAATAGTAAAAGTACTTATACACATAATCATTGAATATTAACGACAATGAGGAAGTAATATAACCCAATGAAATGGAATGGGGTCATAAAATTTCATTTCCATTTGGGTAACTTTAAACTCAAATATCCTTAAAAGAAATAATTCAAATTGAAATTAAAAATAATAGAACCATTAATTAATTTTTGATATAATATATAAAAATGGGAAGTGTATACACCACACAAAATAAGTAAGTGGTGAACATGACATTTATCTCACAAATGTAAAAGGTGATATGAAAATCCCTTACCTTGTGTTTCATTTTGGGTAAAAATCATTTAGACACTTGTATAAGGGGTTTAAACACGTTACTAACTTATACCATAACCATAATCATATTTTTAATATCATATACTAACTTATTATAATATCTTATTACCCATTTGTCAATAATAATTCATTATTTTCAGTATTTCTGGTATTAATTGCCTAGTTTTTCAAATAAGTTTTGACTTGTTATTTGTTGTTACAGATAATTAGATCATGGTTTCATAATATCCATAATTTAAAAAAAAAATTAAACATAATATATATCCATTATATATTTATTTATAATAATCCATAATATTTGGTGATAAGAAATGAAATACACCATTCATGGAGACTGTAGGTCGTACGTACGCATTAACGCTACTTTAAATTTTTCCATATTAAAAGAATGAAAAGTAAATGATACATATATATATATGTATGTATGTATTATAATTATAGTATAATATTAATTTCATATATGTTACATAGTTTTATTAACCATTATTTATACAATCCATGTATAGCGTGAATGAATCACATCGCTTTGAGGAGGTTGTAGTCCACACTTCCTCAAATGATGTTATCATAATCCCACATGATGGAAAGAAGAAAGTAATGTTCAATATAAAAATTACATAATCATAAAGAAATTATAAATATCATATATATTATATATAAATTGAGTTTTCATCATAATTACCACCATGAGAGGCTGTAAAGGAAGAATGAACAATCATCATTTCGTGAGGAGGAAGTTCCCCATACACAAAAAAGGTAAGTTCATTACCCATTAGATGGAAATGTGTGTAAGTTTTGGTCTAAATATTAACATAACAAAATATAATTATATTTAGGATACTTTTGTTTTTATATAATTATTGAATAAGGATAATTGATATATTGGAGAAAGAAATAATACTAAAGGGCTTGAGGAATGATGTTACATATTCTTTGTGTAACTCCTTTTAGTTTGAACCAAATGGATTCCTTAGATGGATTTCTTCCAAAGGCGGGGCTTATTTTATTAGGGGATTCATTTTTAGGATAAATTTTTATAGATATTTTTCGATACAAAGTGTCTTTATAGTTGTGAGGAAGTGGGAGGGATGAGTGTCTTTTTATAGTGGAGGAGGAGGGGCATATTTGTAAGTTTTTGAAAAGGGAATTCCACCCATGTTTTCCCATGGTAATTGGATACGATAATGGAACAAATTCAATTAAATGGAGTATAGGATCTATATATGGACATCCAATGGATTTTGGAAAAATTTATAGGTTATTTTGTCCCTTATGTTTAATGTTTAGTCCCTAATTAAGCTTAATTTCACTTTAATAGTAGTAATTAATTTCAATTACTTTCACTAATATTTTTTATAAAATTTTTTACCTTATTATAAATTATAAATTATTATTATTCCAAATATGGAATAAATTTTTAAAAATTCCAATCACCAAATTGGAAAAAATTAATTTAAATTTAATCTTACAAACGAGATGATATTACGGGTTTTTAAAGTAAAAACATTCAAATGTTTGCTACCTTTTCATATCAAATTTCAATGCAAAATTTATTCAAATGAGATAAATTGGATTAATTATTGAAAAAATTATCTAATTAAACATTATAAATAATTTAAAATATAATATAACATTATAAATAAATTATATGAAAAAACATTTTGGAATTAAAATTCAGTATTTTTCACTATTCATCAAAAAATGAAACATCATAGAAAAATACCAAAAACTCACCTAAAATAATTTTTATATTTATATTTAAAATATTAAGTTTATTTTGACATATAAAATCTATAAAATTTTAAGAAATTTTATTTAAAATAGGTCTTCCATTAAAAGGCGGTAAAAGTGCCTTTAGAAAATATAGATTTTTATGTGAAATATTGGGTTTGTTATTACATTATTACTATCAAATATATTGGATGAATATGAAAAATAATTTATTGAATATAATATATATATATATATATATATTACATTAATATCACTCACAAATTAATTTAATATATTAGGATAAAAATCTTTGTGATCATAAGAATTATTTTCTATAAAAATATTCCCTTTATTTTCAATTAGTTTGTATATTTATTTCTAATTAATTTGTAACCAATGAATTGATTTTATATTTTTATAAACCATATATTTTTATAAATTAATTAATTATATTTATTACCACTAATTTAATAGCTAGGTTATGTCTTATTATATTAAATTATAATGTTTAATTAATATTTTGTTGTTCGGTAAAACTCGGTCTTGCGTGCAATGCATGCCACCGAAAAAACTAATTGTTGTGTGTAGAGAAAGATAAATAAATGCTGTTTAAATTTCAAGATCTATCATATATCAAATTTATTTTAAATATTAAATATATTTTAAAGTCTCTTGATATTAAATTCCATTATTCTATTGGTGTCGCATGTCATACATGCTATCGAATAAAATTTACTCATTTAAAATTTTTGGGGTGTTACATTCTCCCCACCTTAAATAAATTGTGTCCAAAAAATTTAAACGTGATATTGGTAATAAATTATTTTATATTTCTTATTGTGAAATCCCACATCACTATAATGGTTCATAAAACATCCTCTAGAAAAGATATAATGGGAAGCATAAAGTTAACATGGACTAACATATAAATAGGTCTCTAAGTAGGATAACATTAGTGGTAAGTAAAGATATGTACATGGAGGAAAATAATAAATATTCATAAGGAGTGATTTAGGTCACTAATCACAACAAGTGAATTATAAATGGAAATTTGAAGGCCTCAAATCCATAAATTTGTGATGATTTAGAATACCATTAGTTCAACAAAAATTAAGGTATTATGACAACATTTTTTTATCATTTTTCTAATGCTGAGTTATTATGTTAATTCATAAGTATATAAGGAAATATATTTACTTTATATATTTCTATAATCATAATTTCATCATTTGGTTGTGCTTTGAGGAATTTACAACTCTTCCAGTACTTCAAGGAACAGATATCCAAAAAGTAACTTTCATTCTGAAAGCACTAAAATCTAATTTTAATGAATATTAAGGCCCATAAAGGAGTGAAACGTTTAAATATTGGTTTCTAACTATTCTACAAAGAAAATTAAGTTAAAAAATAAATCTATAAACCTAAAAAATTACACTATAGGTTCATAATTATTATTTATTCATCAAATTGTTTAACTAAAAAAATGTAATATTAACCAGGACATGCATAGGTCAGTGATTGGCATGAAATTATTATCATCCTTCGTCATGGGTTCAAGACCCTCAACCTTGTCGAAATTTATAGGTTATCAGCTAGCATACATGTTTTCCATTTATAAAACCTTATCATTATAATTTACAGAAATAAATATGATGGTCATCCTTGAAATGAGGTTAATAAAAAATATCCTTTTAAAAAAGTTTTTCCATACAACCCCAATACATAAATACTCCATCCATTTACTTCCACATAGGTCTTTCCTTGGTCTAGATATTATCCTTTAAAATAGGGTATTTACTTGGGTAATTATAATGTTTTAATATCCAATAAATTCCATGTAATTTTATTTTAAAAATATATGGGATTATTTTGAGACCAGGTGCTGAGACGATGTGCGATTCCGAGGCCCAGAGTGTCCAGAACGATCCGTCGAAAAATTTTAAGTTTTAAATAGCTCACGTGAGAAGTTTTCCTTAAAAAGTGTAATAACTCATAAAAAGTTTCCTGGATCAGAAATCTGAGGGCACCGTTATGTTCAGATCAGTGGTTTTACCCTAGGAAGAACATAAGATTACTCGGTGTGGGTCACTATTGAGAAAACATGAAAATGGAATAAATGTAAATAAAATTATTAAATAAAATTATTTTATTTTCCAAATCCTTATAACTCACAAATGGTGTCTTGGATTGAAAATCTGAGACCATCATTGAGCTCGTAAGAGAGTACTTTCCTTACGAGGATCCTAACATTGGTCGGTGCGGACCAACTATGGAAAGTAGTTTTTGGACCTGATCTTAAATAAAAAAAACTAAATAAAGATTATTTTATTTACGATAACTCATAAATGGTAACTCGGATTGGGAATCCAAGAGCATCTTTGAGCTCGTGAGGGTGAACTTTATTTAGGTTGGGCCTAACCTAGATCAACACGAATCAAGGGTAAAAGATAATTTTTCGGAATTTTAAGGAAAAAGAAAATAAAAATAAATGATTTATTTTTTTGAAAATGTTCCGTAGCAATGCATATTAGGTAGTTGTTTCATTTCATAAATGAAACAGTTTTACAATTAGGTGACTCATCCAAACAGAAATAATGAAACACATTTTCTCCATTAAGTTGATTAACAATGATACGGGATAAGGGGACAAACCGAGAGATTGCTCTGAGGCTCTAGAAGAATTCTGTTGGTGAGAAACGAATGACGGTGAATGAAAAATCACCAACAACGATGGATCATGGGTAAAAGTTTGACAAGATGAAAGATCGTGATGTCTCTTAATGGATCATCATTGATAATCGAACCCTGACGCCGATCGATCCTTTTTCCAGGTAGGGGTTTAAATCTTAGTGATTGTTTTCCCCTATTCTCCCCTTTAAACGAAGAACCTACATCAACTCTCTAACAAGTTGATCTATGAAATGAATCTTCTTCAATGATAGGGAAATATTTTTTGTGGGATTTTTTATGGGGATTAAATCTTAGTGACTTATATTTAGGCTTCATGATCTCGTTGGCAAGAACAATTCTGGTCTGACACGAAAAAAGGTTGGTTTGTTCATTGGGTGTTCTCTGTGATCCCCACTCTCTCACTCTCCTTATTCTTTGCCGATGGAACCATGATGTTGCATCAGATCTTTTCCGAGGGATTCCAAATGAGGCTGGACCCCTAGAGTAATGAAAAAAATGGAGATGAGTATGCGGCAGTGATGGTGATTCCCTAAAAATCTCAGAAGCATAGACGGATCACGAAATGGATGACCAGAGAAAGTCTGATCGCCCACAGAGGGGATCTCCGACATCGGCAGTTGTGGGCGGGAGGCAGCAGAGGCCGCCTCCCTTAGGGGTCACGAGTGGTGCAGGGTGGTGGCACTGGTCGGGCACCATATCAGGTGGAACGACCTGTGGGGCGGGCCACGACATGCACTGGCATGCGGTCCATGTTGGACTATGTGTGGAGGGAGGTGGTTGGTCGTAGCCAGCTACATGGATACGCGAACCGGATGCCAGTTTGCATCTGGGATGGACCCAAGTTGTCCCACCGATGTAGGCTAGACCGATGGATTAAACCTAGCAATTGGGTGGCCTGAACTGGAGAAGAACCAGCCCACCAAATTGTGGGTCGGTCCGGATGGGAAAATAGGTCGCTGGGTTGCCCAACTAGTCTGATCCGATCCCACTAAGTTGGACCGGACCAGATGAGAACTAATTTTCTCGGTGACCATAAAGCTAGACCCACGGATGAATCAAAACGGTTCCAGCAAGGCCCATTGTCCTGGCCACTGGGCCAGGTCGGTCCAGGTCGGACCAGACCCAACCGGGATAGGTTGGGTTGGCTGAACTAGGTCGAGTTATGTGGCCCCCTGGGCCGGGTTGGTTGGGTCAGTATGGCCAAGTTGGATCGGGCCCGGAGGCAACCGTCCCCTGTTTACTAAAATGACAATATTTTTCTGATCAGGCATCCGCTTAACATGAAGTCTACGACGTTTAGGCCCTTGCGATGAGAAAATCCATTGGGTATACTCCTAGTAAGTTTTTGTGGCAGTTGAGATATGACATATGTCTTGAGGATTAGATTCTCCGAAAATCAAGCGCACTAAAGAGTGTGAATCCTATGGATGGGTGTGACACAAAGGGTATTGTGAGCTGGACCTCGGTGGCCCGATAGCTGAGCGGACCTTATCGATCCAGTATCCGAGTGGATCTCAGTGGTCCAGTATCCAAGAAGACCTTAGTTCCCAGTAGCCGAGCGGACCTCAGTGGTCTAGAATCCCATCAGATCTTAGTGGTCCAGTAGCTGAGAGGAACTCAGTTGTACAGTATCCTATTGGACCTTAGTGACTCATCCAAGATGAGTGCCTCAGTAGTACAAGATGAATGAGCTTTACGACTGATAATATTACATTCTATACTTTGAGTTATACCTAGTGTGAGCTATCTTTTCTTTTTGGTCTTTCTTTATGGTCATTATTTTTGGTTTAGCTTTGTAGTCTTACTTTGTGGTCTTTCCTTTTTAGTTTGGGTTCCCTACTGAGTATTGTGTCACTCACCCCTGAATGGGATTCACCCACACATGTTGAACCTTGTTCATGTGATTGACGCTTCAACGAAGACCTTTTTTGTCTAGGAATAGGTGGTGCTTAGTGATATGGGACATATGAGCATACTTCTATGGCTACATGCAGCTACCCTTAACCTACCCTTTAAGTAGGGTCTCGAGTGGATGTACTATAGCAGTTGAAAATTCCTTTGTGGTTTTGGGCTTGTATTCTGGCCCATTTGTAATTTCATTTTATACTATACTCTCAGCGGTTGTCTCAGTGAATGTTGTGGTTTACATTGTGTTTAATTTCTGCAGTTTGAGATTTGTTCATGTGTATTGGTTTGAAGGCAATGCATTCCCTTTTTTGGATATGCATACTTGGTGCTAGTCTTCAGCCTCTGGCCTATGGAAGGTGGGCTTAGGGTAGTCTTTTCACGGGCCTCGGGGGATGGGTCATGACAAATTTATATCAGAGGAGTTTGGTTCTACCTTAAGAACCTAGAGTTTATGAGTTTGGTTTGGGGAAATAGTGTTAAGTGTATTCAGTTCGGATTTTAGGCATGGGAATCTAGTGTTGTTGTAGCGGCTGACGTATCCATACAACAGAACATTGAATTTTTCTTTCTGACTCAATACATGAAAACACTAGTTGCATGAAAAAACAATGTTACATGAATCCTATAGAAATGGGTTGAGTTTTCCATGTCCTTCTTTAGTCAGCAAGCTGGGTATACTCTTTTGATTATGGTACGTCTTTTTTTTGTTTCAAGGTGCTACCACATAGACATCCATACATGATTCCAATGCATGAACATGAGGATGATATGCAGGATGAAAATATGGGTACCAGGGTTCTTACTAGAGACAGTACCACCAGGTGGTGTACCAACTATAACACCACCTGTGGTGTAGCACATGGTACTCATAGTACCAGTAGATGAGATGCACGGTCTAATCACACTTCATGAGTTTCAACGACAGACACCCCTTAGGTTATGAGGTATGATCAACTCAAAAATGGCTAAGGACTTTCTTGACGTGGTTACCAGGTTTTCCATCTAGTCAGGACACCATTAGATCAGATGGAGGTCTTGAAAGTGAGCCTCCTATGTGGATCAGTAGGGTGATGTCGTGTTTTAGATTACCAAATCTTTCGATGAGGTGTATTTTCCATGGATTGATCTTTATAACCTTTCTCATATAAGGGGAAATTCCATAAAATCTAATGTCTATGTGTGCTTAAGAGCTTCTAAACTTTCTATAGGACAACATGTCGGTAAATGAGTATTCATCGAGGTGTACCAACCTTTCCAGGTACTCTATGAATACAATACGACCAGTGCTTCAGGGCTCAGACCTCTGAACGAGAGGTGTTTAGAGAAATCCAATTCAATTAAATTCTTTTATGCATTCATAATTATGCTAGGGTTATAGAGAGAACCATTGTGGTTGAAAGTACTTTGGTCGAGAAGGTACAACTAGTGGCTGTCAGTAGTGGGAATGAAGGAAGATGACGTCGGTCTTAGAGTCTTGGATTTGTGATACATTCCAAGAAGAGGTCCCGAAATAGGGGATCTACAGCTCAAGGCTCATAGGGTGAGTCTAGACAGCCTAGAAAGAGGTAATGATTTTCAAAAGATGATAGGGTATATCTCGCTAGAGATTTTCCATCCCATCAGGATAATAGTTAAATGGTGGATGGGAAACCGGGTTAGAGACAGTGATATGAACAAATTAAGCTGCATGGTGGCAGACGTGGGAGAGGAGATGGGAGAGCAACAAGAGGTGGTATACATTTCGACATGTTACAACCACCACCCTAATGTGGTCTACACCAATATAAGGGATCTAGAGGACAAGGGAAGGGGGTAGCTACATGCGGCCAAGGATTATGACCCAAGGGATCCAGGAATGATTCGAGGTATGGTTTGTGTCTACTCTTAGTTGTCGTATTAATAGATATAGGTGATAGAAATTACTTCTTGTCACAAATCTTGTTCAATAATTAGAATTTTCAGTCAAACCATTGACTTGACCCTTACTTATGGAGATACCTATGGTTAGAGACTCAATAATTAAACTTATGTTAATGGTGTGATCTGACCCTTAAGGTGAGCGTTTTGGTTGGAGCCTCTTGGTCGCAGCGTCGAGCCCTTGAAAAATTAGTTTGGGTATGGATTGGTCATCCATAGTTCATGCTCAGATTGACTATTTCAGGAAAAAGGTTGCAGTATGTCCACAACATTGGAATGGGGTTTCTATTGGTTGGTGAAAAAGGTAACTATAATAAGCACAAGATAAAATCATGTAGAGGAGGATATAGCTGATCATGCTTGAGTCGTCCAGCCTTACCCACGTGGAGGTGGATGTTTTGAGTTTTCAGTTCCCAACTGTAGCGGAGGAGTATGAGTATGTCTTTCTGAAAGATGCTTCAAGGATTTCATCCCTGTAAGTAGATGCACATCGTCATCATTATACACACTGTTATGGCACCGATATTAGCATCTGTATATCGGATGTCTTTCACAGAGCTTCGTCAGCTGAGGGTGTATTTGGGGGACTTGTAGAGGGAGGGCTTAGTAATACCCAGTGTTCATGGTTTTGTGGGGATTACTGACACATTAACTAGGTGATGTGGAGAATGAGTTACCACTACCAAAGGGATGATTAAAGCATCGATCAAATGAAATTGGTATCCTTTAACATGTATAGAAAGGTTCCCATAGGATTTTCAGCAGTTGAGGTAGAGAGGATGGTTGGGGTTCCTCTGGGAATATGACTTTGAAGTAGTCTATAGTATTGGTAACGGAAAAGTGGAAGCATATTCTCTCAGTAAGAGATCTAGTTCGTAGTTATTGAACATGGAAACAGAGAAGTTTTCCTCATTATAGTTATCATTTGTGGTTGGAGATGATGCATCTTACCTCTAATCGGTGTTTGTTACACCTCCACTCTTAAAGTGAGTTATGGAGACATAGCCCAATGATATTGATTGTGAGTCTTTAAATTCTCAGTTTTCTATAGGGAATACCCTTAATGAATATTCGAAAGGTTGGGAACTTGTCACTCCTTTCATAGAATGCACAGTAGTAGTAGTGGATGCCTAGAGTGACGAGCCACATTGGGATATTCATGTGGGTGTTAAGGTAGACATCGGGGATGAAAGAATAGGTTGAATTTGGGCTTACCTGTTGATATAAAAGATAAGGTATTGTTTAATTAGTTTCAGGGTTTTTCAACAGACCATGTCGAGCCCCTATGCTTGGAAGGGGTTTCTATTTTCTTCCTTGGGGTTCCAAGAAGGGAGTGAGGAAAGATATTGATAGTCTTCATGATGGGTTTATCATGTACGTCTAGGGGACATGATACCGTCTTGGTGATCATTGACCAACTCACTATGTCGGTCACTTGTTAGCTTTTCTGGAATAGAATCCCATAGGGATCTTGGGAAACCTCTCTATGTAAGAGATAGTTCAACTACACGGAGTCCCATCATTGGTAGTATCATATAGAGGTACAAGATTTTTATCCCAGTTTTGGAAGGGATTGTAGGAGGAGTTTGTGACTTAGCTATGCTTGAGAACAACTTTCCACCTATAGACAGAAGGCCAGACGAAATAGGCCATTCATGTCCTAGAGGACATGCTACGCACATACATACTTGATTTTGGCCGCGGTTGTGAGGATCACATACCTATGGTAGAGTTTGCATAAAAAACAGATACCACTCCACCATAGGAATGGCACAGTTCGAGGCCTTGTACAGGTGACCCTCTAGGTCACCACTTTTCTGGACTAACCCAGGAGAGTATGTGCTCATGGGACCAGAGTTGGTGTATGCTACTACAGAGAAGCCGAAAGTCATCCACGAGCAGATGAAGACTACATAGAGCTTTCAGAAGACCTATACTGATAGGAAACAAAGACCCTTAGAGTCCAAGTAGGAAGACCATGTGTTTCTTTGGGTCTCTCTGTGATGTAGGATACAAAGATTTGGCTAGGTGACAAGTTATCTCTGAGGTTCATTGGACCATTTTGGTTACTGTGTAGAGTGGGTGAGGTGGAATACCCCTTGGCTCTACCTCAATGGTTAGATCGGTTTCACGATGTCTTCCACTTATCCCAGATAATAAGATATGTTCACGACCCATCACACATCATTGACTGGGGTGAGCTAGAAGTTTATGATGAGGAAACTTTTATGGAGTTTCCGATAGAGATTTAGGATCGATAGGAGTGGATCCTTCATGGATGGTCAATTCCACTTTAGTACATTCAGTGGTAGACCATCAATCTATAAGAGTGCACTTGAGAATGGGAGGCTCATATCCAAGGTCAGTACCTCCATTTTTTTAGCCCTTGTTTGGGATTATGAGGATGTAAATCCTTAAAGGTGGGGGTAATGTATTGTCCTTAAAATTCCATATAAATTTTGTAAAATTAAATGGGATTATTTTGAGACCAGTTTCTGAGACGGATTTTAATTTCGTGGCCCGGAGTGCCTAGAATGATCCATTGAAAAATGTTAAGTTTTAAATAGAACGCATGAGAAGTTTTCCTAAAAATGCATAATGACTATTTAAAAGGTGCCTGAATCAGAAATCTGAGGGAACTATTGCATTTAGAGAAGTGGGATTACCCCAGTAATGACTTAAGATTAGTCGGTATGGGTCTCCAGTGAGAAAACCCAAAAATAGAATAACCATAAATAAAATAATCAAATAAAATTAATTTATTTTTTAAATCCTTATAACTCACAAATGGTGTCTCAGATTGAAAATCAAATACCACCATTGAGCTCGTACGGGTGTGATTTCCTTAAGCAGATCCTAACATTAGCCGGTGTGGGCCAACTATGGAAATTAGTTTTTAGACATGACCGTAAGTAAAATAATTAAATAAAGTTTATTTTATTTCTGATAAGTCATAAATGGTAACTTGGATTGTAAATATGAGATTATAGTTGATCTCGTGAGGGTGAACTTTCCTTAGGTGGGGCCTAACCTCGACTAGTACAAGTTTAGGGTAATAGTTAATTTTTGTGCATTTTAAGGAAAAATAACATAAACTTAAAAAGTTTATTTTATTAAAAAATGTTTCTCTGTAATGCAGCGACGAATCAGGTGTTTCATTTCATAAATGAAACAGTGTAATGATACGGCGACTCAGCAAATAGAGACACTGAAACACGTTTTCACTATTAAGTTGATTCATAGTGATACGGGATTAGGGGATGACCTAATAGATTTCTTTGAGGCTCTAGAGGAATTATGTTGGCAAGCAATGAAAAATGATGAACAATGAATCACTAACGACGAAGGATCACAAGTAAAAGGTTGACGATATGATGGATCATTATGTCTCTTTATGGATCTCCAATGAAAATCAAACCTCGATGCCAATCGATCCTTTTTTCTAGTAGGGGTTTAAATCTTAGTGACTGTTTTTCCCATGTTCTCCCCTATAAATGAAGAATGTGGTTCAACTATCTAACAAGTTGATCCAGGGATGGATTCTTCTTGTTGGATTGGGAAAATTTTATTGTGGGATTGGTTACGGGGATTAAATATTTGTGATTTTTATTTATGCTTCATGATCTTGCTGACATGAAAAATTTTGGGTTGAGACGAACAAAGGTCAGTTTATTCATTGGGTGTCTTTGTGATCCCATCTCTCTCCTTGTTCTTCACCGACGGACCCATGAGGCCATGTCAGATCTTTTCCATGGGGGATTCAAAATGAGTTCAGACCCTCGGAGTAATGGAAAAATAGCGAGGAGTATGCGGAACTAACGGTGATGCACCAAGAAGCCCGAAAGAGCAGGCGGATCGGGAAACGGGCTAACGGAGTAAGTCTGGTAGCAGGAGCAGATCATTGGAATCAGTGATGGCCGTAGGCGGGAGGCAGTGCACTGAGGAGGAAGTGGTTGTGGGCAGGAGGCAGAGTGTCTAGGCGGCGATGTCTACGTGTGGCAGGCGGTGTGCTGAGGTGGTGGAGGTCGTGACCAGTTGGGGTTGTGGTGGTGCATTGTGGTGGTGCCAGTCGGCCGCCGCGTTAGGGTGAGCGGCCCAGGCTGGAGAAGATTCGGGCCACCAAATTGCAGGCTAGGCTAGATGGGAAACTATTCCAATGGGAAGCCCAGATGGTCATAACTAGTCCGACTAAGTCGGATCAGATCGGACGAGAACCGGGTCGCTGGGCGACCCTATGGGCCGGACCAACAGCCGAATCGGGCCGGTGTAGTAAGGCCCAATGGGTCGGCCCACTGGGCCAAGCCGGACCGGGTCAGCCCAGACCCAACCAGATCAGGTCGGTCGGCGAACTAGGGTTGGGTTATGAGGGACCCTTGGTCCCAAATGCAACTATCCCCTATTTACCAAAATGCCAATATCTTTCAGACTGGGTGTCTGATTGACGCGTCATCTGTGGCATTGGGACCCTTGCAATGAGGCAGTCCATTGGGTATACTATAAGTGAGTTTTCATGCCAGTAGAGATATGACAAATGGATTGGGGAGTATATTCTCCCAGAATCAAGCCCACTCAAGAGTGGGAATCCTATAACTGGATGTGACATTATGGATATGATGAGTGGGGCCACGGTGGCCTAGTAGTAGAGCAGATCTTGGTGGTCCAATAGTAGAGTGGACCTCCATGGTCCAGTAGCCAAGCATACCTCAATGTTCTAGTAGCCTATAGGACCTTATTGGTCTAGTATCCGAGCAGACCTCAATGGTCCAGTAGCCCATCAGACCTCATTGGTCTAGTGGCTGAGCGGACCTCAGTGGTTAAGTAGCCCAGCAGACCTCAGTGACTCGTCAGGGATGAGTCCCTCATTAGTACAAGATAATTCAGATTTATAGATAATAATATAACTTTATATAATATGATTTATATCTGGTGTGAGTTATCTTTGCTTTGTGGCCTTTACTTTGTGGTATTTTTTGTGGTCTTTCTTTGTGGTCTTTCTTTGTCGTCTTTACTTTCTAGTTTTGGGCCCCTACTGAGTATTGTGGTACTAATGCCTATATGGGCTTCACCCACACATGTCATGTCTTGTGAAAGTGATTGATTCTTCAATACAGACCTTGGTGGTCTAGGACCATGTGGTGCTAAGTGAGACAAGACGGATGGGATTACTTCTACGGCTACATGCAGCTACCCTTTACCTACCTTTCTGGTAGGGTCTCAAGTAGATAGTCCATGGAAGTTGTACATTCCTTTGTGGTTTTGGGCATGTATTCTATCCCCTTTGTACTTTCAGTTTGTACTATACTCTCAGTATTTGTATCAATGACAATTTTGGTTTACATTGTGTTTACTTTCCGCATTTTGAGCTTTGTGCATGTGTACAGGTTTAAAGGAAATTTTTTCCCTTTTTGGGATATAACAACTCGATACTAGTCACCAGCCCCTTTCCTAAGGATGGAGGGCTTGGGGTAGTCACAGAAAGATCCCCAGAGGATGGTTCGTGACATAGGTTCCCCAAATTTAAGGAAATAAACCATAAATAGATCCTTAGGATGATTTTTATTCCCTTACATCGTACTCTTCATTTTTCCTTAGTAGTTATTTTCCTTATGTCTTTCTTTCCCACACATAAAGCATTTCTCCATTATGTGGAGAAACATTCCTTAGTCTCTCCTTCAACATTTCTTTCATGATGAAAATTGATCCTTCTTTTCCCCATGGTCACTAATACTGGAGATCTTATCAAACTCCATCCTTCTCTACATTGGTGAGTTCGGGAGTAAGTTCAGGTATATATTATTAATCATATTTTGTGAAAAATGATTAAGATTAAACACAATATCTTTCTCTCCTATAAAAACCTCTTTTGGATTATCATTACCACAACCATGTCCTTTATGTTCAATGTTAACTTGACTCCTTCGAGTTCTAGTCATTGACTAAAACTAGAAAGCATGGTGTGAGTACTAGTAGTCATAGTGAGAAAAACATATAACAATTTATAGGATATCTAAATCTTGACACCTTATTATCAATATAAAACACTTTGGTTAAACTTAGGCTATTAATTTTCACTGCATATTCAAATACTTCATAATAGATTTTAAATAAAATGTGAATTATCCTAAGTTTTTCCCCCAGGAGTTTCAAACCAGGTATGCAGTAAGGCTCATTTTCATGTACCAGGTTACACCGAGTCAGTCCTGATGCACGTTATTGAATATTTTACCCCAAGGTACATCTATTCCATAACCACATCCACTTTTAGTATCCAAAAGTAAGGTATTTATAGGAATACCCACATAATCTATATCTAACTAAAACTTTAGGATGTTTTTCTATACTTCTCCTCAAATTCTATCTTACATCTATGTTCCCTAATCTGTGTTTTCCTAAATCTAGTTACCATGGTTGTTGTTAAACCTGCTTAGATACCAACTATAGTGACCCAACCCTAGAAAGCCTGAAGTCTGTGTCTAATACCATTACATTGGCATAAGATATAGGAAAATCATGTCCCCAAGGACTGTGTGGTTTAGTAGTCTTGGTAAACTAGATACATACATGAGTATTGTTTTAAAAAAATGAGTACACTAATTACAGCATAATTTTTTTCAAGGATAAATTTATTCCATATACTGTATCCTTGCATATCCTTCTTCGTACACTTTAGGGAATTCATGGGGAAAGGAAAAAAATAAGGGAGATCTACAATGCTTGGTAAGAGAAAAGTAAAAAAGGAATCAATAATGAATCAATGGTAATAATCAATATGGGAAGGTAAGAAAACGAAACACATTCCATTTAATCAATGAACTAAGAATGAAATGTATCCATATAAATGTCGATGAAAAATCTCATGGATAAAAATAACTGAATCAAAAATAATACAATTTTTAATTATTGAACATTATGTTCCCCAGGAACATGAAACCTTTACTATAAATATGGTTTAAATCATACTGGGTGAAAGCCCATTAGATCAGGCTAGCCAACTGATTTCATTCCTTGAGAAAAACAATGCATCATGGGGATTAAATTAACCAGTCCCCAACCTAAAGGTCTTGCATTGAATGATCCCAACCCTTGTCTTTTATGTCTAAATCATCATTGAATAATTGATTTAAATTCATAAATAAAGTTCCTTATCAAATATCCATATTTTTTAAAGGATACCTATTTATCAATATTTCCCCATAAAATCAAATGAACTCCATATGTAAAAATGGTATATATTTTAGACAATAATAACATCCTTTCTAAATGATATGGATACTTAGGGTAAATTAAATGTTCAATGATCATTGGAAATTTAATATTTCAAGGGTAATAAAAGGAATCAATGAAGTGAATCTCAATACCATCCTTTGAAAAATGTATCAAAAACCATATAGAGGAAGACTAATGATGGTACCAATACAACATATCCAAAGTGGAGTAAGGAATAATTGTTGTTGTCATTTATGAATGGGAATAATATAAAAATTTCTAGTAAAAAAATTATTGAGGAAAATATAATTTTCATTTTAAAAAACATTTTGAAAATATTTTTCTCTGAAAATAACTTTTAAAAACATTTTAATTAAAATTTGACCTTTTAATCTTACAAAGTAACCTTCAAAGTAATAATGGTTGGTAAATCTGTACATGATATATGAATTGAAAATAACATTAATTTTACATGGAAAATATGGTTAGAAAAATTCCTTGATCAGAAAGTGACAAAAAGATTCATTTAAAAACATTAGTAAAATAAAAAAGGGTAAAAATTACTTTAATAAATCATTTTTAAATGTTAAAAAAAATTTTAAAAACATTTTAATAAAACATGGTTTTTAGAAGAAAATAGGTTCTCTGATTAAAGGGAGAAATGATGTTGGGTTCTCATAAAAATATTTTCTAAAAACATTTGAGTACCATAGAGTGGTAAAATGGTACTATTACATGATAAAGGTAAAAAATAATCATATGTTAAGAAAATGAAAGGTTTTATTTAAACATGGAAATATAATTTCCTCAAATGGAATTTCAAATGTAAACAATCATGAATAAAATTATATTTTGAAGTAAACCTTTGAAAAGACCATAACATTGAAGAGAAAATCAATCAACAAATAGATTTATGTGTATCAACCATAAATCCACATAGGAGAATTTTAAACACATAAATATATATTCAAATTAATTATACACATAATCATAGATTATTAACAACAATAAGGAAGTAATATAACCCAATGAAAAGGAATTGGGTTATAGAATTTCATTTCCATTTGGATAACTTTTAACTAAAATACCCTTAGATGAAATAATTCTAATTGAAACTAAAAATACCATGAAAATAAAATAATTCAGGATATAATATATCAAAATGGTCAGTACATACACCACACAAAAATAAGTAAGTGGTGAACATGACATTTATCTCAAATATGTAAAATGTGAGATGAAAATCCATTACCATGCATTTCCTTTTAGGTGAACATAATTTAACCTCATGTATGAGGTGTTTAAAAATGTTACTAACATATAACAGATCCATAATCATATTTATAATCTCATATATTAACTTCTTATAATATCTTATTACCCTTTTGTTAATAATCGTTCATTATTTTCACTATTTTAGGTGTTAATTTCCTAGTTTGTTGAGTAAGTTTTGGCTTGTTATTTGTTGTTCGTTATAATTATACCATGGTTTAATCATATAAAGAATTTAAACCACGATTTAGATATAATATATATCCAATATATATTATTTTAAAATAATCCATAATATTTAAAGATAATAAATGAAACACACCATTCATAGATATGGTAGGTCGTATGTATGCATGAAGGCAACATTCATTTTTTTCATATTAAAAGAATTAAATGTAAATGATAAATATTTAGATTATAATTAAAGTATAATATTAATTTAATATATTTTAAATAGTTTCAGTAAAACCATACTTTATAAATTATATGTATAGTGTGAACGAATCACATCGCTTTGAGGAGGCGGTAGTCTACACTTCTACAAACGATGTTATCGTATTCCCACAAGATGGAAATAATAAAGGTATGTTCTATATAACAATTAAATAATCATAATGAAATTATAAATATCATATATATCATATATAATCCTAGTTTCCATCATAATGACCACCATTAAAGGTGGTAAAGGAATAACAAACAATCATCTTTTCGTGAGGCGGAAGTTCTCCGTACACACAAATGGTAAGTTCGTTACCGGTTATATAGATGTGTGAGAAAGTGAAGGTCGAAACATTAACATAAAATTTTTATATTATTTAGTATAATGGGTTTTTTATATAATAATAGACTAAATATAATTGAAAGAGTGTAGAATGAAATAAAACTAAAGATCTTGATGAAGGATGATACCTCTTCTTTGGGTAACTCCTTTTGGTTTGCACCAAAGGGATTCCTTGGATGGATTTCTTCCCAAGGTGAGGCTTATAAGATTATAGGAGGTATTCTGAGGATATATTTGGGAAGATATTGGTCAATAAAAAGTGTCTTGATAAGTTTTTGGAAGTGGGAGGGATGTGTGCCTTTTTATAGCGGAGGAGGAGTGTCACTCTTGTATATTTTTTAGAAGTGAATTCCACCCACATTTTTCCCATGAAAAGTGTCTCCAATAATGTAAAAAATTACATAAAAGGAATTATAATTTCTAAATATGTCCATAAACTAGATTTTGGACATGTTTTTTGTTCTTTTTGACCATTAAGTTTCAGGTTTAGTCCCTTGTTAAGCTTAATTTCACAATAATCATTGTAATTAATTTTAATTAATTTCACTAATATTTTTGGTAAAATATTAAGTTTACCTTATTATAAATTTTAAATTATTTTCCTTTCAAATAAGAAACTAATTTTTCAAAATTCCAATCACAGAAGTGGTAGAAATTAATTTAAATTTAATCCTACATATGTGACAACAATGTGCGTTTTTAAAGAAAAATGTCCAAGAGTTTGCTAGGTTTTTATATCCAATTTCAGTATAAAATTGATTAAAATGAGAAAACTTTTATTAATTATTATAAAATTGATCTAATTAAACTTTAAAAACAATTTAAAATAAAATTTATACATATAAATAAATTAGTTGAAAAAGTAGTTTTGAATTAAAATTCAGTATTTTTCACTATTCATCAAAAAATTAAACTTCACATAGATATACCAAAAATTCATCATAAACTAATTTTTATGTTTCTATTTAAAATATTATGTTTATTTTTAAATATATAATCTATAAATGTTTCAAAAAATTTATTTAAAATAGGTTCTCCATTAAAAAGAATAAAAGTGTCTTTAGAAAAATATAGATTTGTATGTGAAATATTAGGTTTCTTCTTATATTATGAATATCAAATATATTGGATTAATATAAAAAATAAATTAATATATAATATATATATATATATTAAATTAATATCACTCACTAATTAATTTAATTTACTGGGATAAAACAACTTTGTGAGTATAAAAATTGTTTTCTATAAAAATATTCACTTTAATTAAAATTGGTTATTTTATTCGTTTCTAAGTAATTTGTAACCAATTAATTAATTATTTATTTTTATAATATATATTTTTTCATAAGTTAGTTAATAATATTTATAACCACTAATTTAATAGCTAGGTTAAGTCTTATTATGTTAAATAATAATCTTTTATAATATATTGTTGTTTAGTAAAACTCGGTCTTATGTTTAATGCAATCCATTGAAGAAAATCATTGTTGCATGCGAAGGAATTTAACACAATGATATTTTAATTTCAAGCTCTATAATATATTTAATTTATTTCAATAGTAAATATATTTTAATGTCTTGAAATATTAAATTCTCTTACATGCTTGGTGTCGCGTGTCATATAGGTTATCGAATAAAAGTTACTCTTTTATAATTTTTGTGATGTTACATGTTATTCTTTTATAGTACAAAAATTAGATGATTCAATTGTATATTTTTGATAATCCAATATATTTTATTATTTCACCACTTAAAGTGGTTAAACAATTATAATCATAATAAATAAAATTACTAATTTTATGCAAGATGATAATTATTAATAAATAACTAATTATAATTCACAAATAATGATATCCAATGAATAAATTAATTACCAATGTGAATACAAATTCATTTAATTTATTTAATTATTTAAATAGAATTAAATTAATCATGAAATTTTTTATATGATTTTTGTTACTGAAAATTAAAATTTTATCAAGAATATTTTAGATTTGATGAAATTGGATCAAATGATTTCTTATTCATTTGGTAAAGTGATTGTTGATATAAAAATTATTCTATGAGTTGTTATTTTTATGGTGATAAGGTGTGAATTGGGAATCAAGAAACTTATTTCACATTTGTTAGAACTACCAAATTCACCAGCTTTTAAATATACCAGGTATCCACTCCAAAGTAGATGTATTATAAAATAATATTTGGGCCAGAAATTCAAAAATAAACAATAATCCACTTGGTGATGGGCCAAACCCATTAAGATTATATTATCAATTCACCAACCACAATAAGTGAAAATTATAATGATAAATATGATTATTCATAATGAAAGATCCTATAGATCTTATATATATTGATCTTGAAGAATTGTTTTTGATAAGATGCTTCAAAAGAACTCATATATGGTCATAACTCCTGGTAAGTTCATTTATCGGTTGTGTAAATTTAGGGCTCCAAAAGAGTGAATATATTCCTACTTGGTAGTGATTTTTTTTAATCAATAATGATTATAATATCTGAAGTCTCAATTATATATATTATACATCAATTAAATTCTTTAAAATGAATATCATATGGAGACATTGGATAGAATAGGTACCTCGGTATATAATAAGCATTTATAATTGATAAAAATTGATTCTAAAGATTTTTTTGTGCAATTGAATCAATTATGGTAAACCAAAAGTTTAATAATTAAAAATAATTTAAATACATTATATGATCATTTAAGTCATGAAGGATAAATTATTATGAAAAATATTAATAAAAGTATACATGATAATTAATTTTTGGAAAAAACAGTAAATATCTATCCATGGGACACTAATGAATTTATTAAATGGATGTATGTCTACTAAATTATAAATTATAAAATAATTATTTATTCTCAACATGTTATTATGAATTCCACATATATGATGATTTAAAGTGATATTAAATTAAATATTTTTTATCCTCGCTAGCTATATTAGAAATATTTATATGAAGTAAAAAATTATAAAATATAAATATGTGTGCTCCCACCTACCATGTGAAACCATTTAAATATTATATGATAGGTGGAACTGATAAATGGTCACATGTTTTATTATTCTCTGGTGAGTATACATCAAATTCTATTCATGTTGATTAAAATAAATATTTATAATATCATTTGATATATAAATATGGTCCTTCTAAACCATTGATAATATGCTCAAAATACTTGTATGAACAATTCAATTATAAATTATTAAAAATAAATAGTCTAATTATAAAAACTAGAAGTATGGTTAAACTGATTATATAAAATGATTTTTCATCATGATTAGAAATCTATAAATATATATTATCTTGAATAGGAAAATGAATATATCAAAAAAAATCTTTTTGGATATTACCCCAGAAGTGACATTTGTGCCAGATAAATTACGAGTTCCCATTAAATGTTATTGATGATATATTTGAATTTTTGAATGCTTTCAAAACTCATTTATGACAATTAAATTTAATAAATTTTTATAACACAATAATTTACCAAAAGTATTAAGGTAATATAGGATATGTTTAACTTATATAGTTTTGGATTGGTTATCCAAATTACCAATAATATTCAATATTTATGATTTTATTATAAGAAATATTTTTCCTTTAAAATTCAGATATTTATATATGTTTGGATTATTTACAATTGATTTTTTTATTTTTTATTTATTATAATACTTATACATTAATACTTAAAGTGTTTCAAATCCCCAAATCAAATTTAAAATCATGAAAAATTCAACCAATTTAATAAATTATTATATGGGGTGAACTGAATAAGATGTATTTCATGTATCCATATTAGGATATATAAAATTTATTTTATCATCCCATGGTTTTTATGAATCCTTTTATTCATGATGTTTAAAATATGTATCAAAAAACATAAAAACTCTCACGGAATATTTCATGTATCCATATTAGGATATATAAAACTCTCATGGGAATATTCCCCTGTTTGGACCTTCGGGCCACCGATTTAGTCTCCAAGTCCATTAAGGCCTTCGGGCCACCTCAAGGCCTTTGAGCCACCTCAAGTGCAGATGAAAACTAAACAAACTACAAGGAACAAGCTCTACAAGGAGGATGGGCAAATGAGATTTCACCACAACAGAAGCTAAACAGACTGCAAGAATGAGAGGGTATGGAACCTTCCATCGGGCCAAGCAAGTGCATGCACGTGAATGCCTAGCCAAACAGCCACACAAAGGTGGAGAGATGATTTCATGATGAAGATGCTGGGGAGGAGCAGTTCCAAGTAGTTAGTCTGGGTTGTATGTAATGTTTGAAAGCCTACAGGAAATGAATTCCTCTAAGGCCTACGGGCCATGTAATACTTATGCCTACGGGCCTTGTAAGGGTTCCACCTCACCCCTTGAAAGGTGGATTATCAAAAATCAATAAGAAATGAAGTCCTTCGAGCTATTGGATGGATGATCATGAAATTACATGGAATGTTCTTGTATTTTTAACTAATCATCTAGAAGATGAATTATTAAACTTTGGAATATTATTACATATTCATGAAATTAACTTTAACAATTAAATCCCTTATTCAAAATAGTGATATATATCGTACATGAGGGAATTTTTAAGAACTTTCTTAGTCTAGAATGATTAAATATAAACTCACAATTTATTTATCATTGAATTATTTGTGTATGTGTAACTTTAAAATAATAATAAATGATATTACAAAGAAAAATTATGTTCTTCCATACTCATTGGAATTTAAAGGTTATAAATTATTATTATTCAAAAATTCAAAACTAAATATTTTGGTTAAGAATTTATCATGGAAATTTTATGAGTTAAATAATGTATTAATGACCATTATGATAAGGAGATGTATATTTTTTACTCTATTTCCCTTAGTTAAGTGTTTTCTGAATGGGTTTTCTTAATATGGTTTTTAACATGGCAACATTATGGGGACTTGATTTTGTTATACTCTTTCTTCCTAATATATGGTTTTTCATCAGAAGGGTTTTTCCTTAATGAGGGTTTTAAGGAGGCAATCATACTTTATAAAAAATATACAAGCAAGTGTTATAAATTTTTATAGATATCTATAATCCATGGTAATTGTGGGTTTTCCCCTGGAGTTAAAATTTTCAATGAGACCATTCAGTATTACCTATGGTGTTCCTCCCATGTCTCAAAGAAATAATTAAATAATAATATTGATTCATGTCTAGAAGACACAAACTAAAGATCTAATTTGGGGGATGTTGGGAATGTTTTAATATTTTTCCATTCATCATGTTTTCCCACTGGGTTTTCCTAATAAATATTTTGACGAGGCAACATAAATTTTTCATGGGATTTAATTATTTTAGCCTTGCTTATTTTTAACACAATTTTTGTTATAAAGTGAAGGATAAAATAATATTTCATTAAATTATAAAATCCAAGGGAGAGTTTCATGAAATAATAACAACAATTATGTGGACGTTATAATTTCCATTAATTACTATGTTAACAATAAAATCGAATTCACAAACCCTTCATAATGGGAAAACCTTTTCGTTTCTCTAACATTTGGAATTCCAACCATTGGATTAGATATTTTTGGGATTAATCTCAATTGTTGGATCAAATATTGTATACTATATATAAATATATATTTATTAATGGAATTAGTATAAACTTTTGGGCTCTATATTGTGTTTTCTATGCTTTATAATTTTATCTTATATTTTTTTTTCTATTTGTTATCATCATCTATATATTAATATTAAATTAATATTTCATCAATGATACAAATTTCCTATGATAAATCATCCATTCTTAGTTTTGAAATTCCTAAGGGTCATAATCATCATTCATTCAATTTCACAACTCATGATATTTTGTTAAATAAAAAGGTAATAGTAATTTCAAGTATCTTTAATCTCCTTCTAGACTAAAACCCTAACCACTATCAGTTAGTAACATGAAACATCACTCAATGGAACTACACACCCATTTATAAAACCTTTACAGACCATTATCCCCTTTTCTACACCTCACATCATCTCTCAGATTTGTGATCAACCACCAAATATCACATATCACCACACCTCTCCTTTCTATCTTGAACCAAACCACCACACAAGGGTCCTAGTATGTTAGTACCTGATGCATCGACCACCAAATCTATATTTTTATCACAATTTGTCATTATGATCACATATCTAGACTTCCAATGTGATTTCATAATCATCTAGAGGAATCATTTCTTGAAGACCATCGATAGGAAACCATACCCCTTTCTATATCAGTCCTTCAATCTTCTAACAACTACCACAAAAAACAGAGTCTTCTCGATTAGATGATTCTATATAAATACTAAGCCCATAAATAATATCCACGGTAGTTAAGATAAAAACAATGGAATTAGTAGCATCAGCTGGTCGAAAAACTCATTTCAATTATGAAATAAATAATAATAATACATAATTTCCTATATATTACCTACAATATTTCATATGTATAATATATTTTATATTATATTTATATAGGACATGTTTTGTTATTATGTTGTTATAAATATAAATATATATGTATATATCTCTTTTATACAAATTGTTGCAACAAAAAATAATAATAATAAAGATTAAAAAATGTTTTTATAAAAATGTTTACTTAAAAATCGTTAAATTATAAAAAATGTGAGTTAGGAATTAAAAGAGAGAAAATATATATGGTTTGAAAAAAGAATGATTTATGAAAAAAATAAAATTATTTTTAAAAAAACAAAACATTAAAAATAAAAAAATGAATGTTTTTTAATAATTTAATATAATGGGGGAATTTCATTATTTGAATTCTGTATGCCCCTTTTTTTATTTAAGCATGAAAATAAAAACATATTAATGATAATAAATTGTATCGTGGATAGAAAAAATTTATGGAGGGATTAAATATATAATTCATCTAGGAGGTATTGAATGAGTTGAACATTGAATGTGTGGATCCATCCTTACTAATAGAAGTGTATTGATGAGTAATGGGGAGTTTCTTTTATGGTTTTTGAGACTTGATATTATTCCAATAGTTAGGATAAAAAATTGTCTAGAGGGGGACGGGATAGACCTTTTAAACACCATTAAATGAATTAATAAGAGTGTATAGTAGCATTTAGAAACCATGTAACACAATTTAGTGTTTAAGATCAATTACTATTAGCATAAGAAAATTTGATATAGTATTTTAAAAAATTAAAAATATTCAATGCAAATATGTAGTGGAAATAAAAAAATGAACACAAAATTTTTATTGTAACCATAGGTTTGCAACTAGAAGAAGGGGGTTAAGGTATAATTTTGAGGATAATATACCCATATATTAGTATAAAAAACTATAATTAATTAACCAACCATCATATAGGTTAGATTATGCGTAATGAATAAATAAACTAAAATAAAATCATGTTGTAACAAATTGAAATTTATTAAAGGCCCAAACATTCATGCCACACATAAAAATTTGATCACACATAGGGTTGATCCCACATATATAAAATAAACTATAATATAAATACATCAGGCTCTACATCAAACTCTGATCCATGTCGTATACTTAGTCTCCAGCACCGTAATACCATTCAAGCTAACCTTCCCAGTCATGCAACACTCAACATGGGGCTCAGCCCAAACCTATTCCTACAATAAATATTTGATAAATAATCGGGTACCCAAGTGTATTGGAAGCCTGAGCAAGGTGTGAGTACAACAGAGTAGGCCCCCACTAACTACTTCTAAAGAAAACACTGGTTAGAGAAACATTTTATGCAAATAACCAAAGGAATAAATTGATAGTACAAAAACATAAATCTTAAGGAAACAACTTCTTATCTAGTTCCCACTATCCATATATTTCTACAGTGACAACCAGACCGCCTTGAAAGTATCGAAATGAACCATTCATCTAAAAAAACAGTGTATGGTGATATGTATTATGAATAATAAATAGGGATCCTAATTTTTTTCATTAACTCTGGGAGGAAACATATATCAGTATCAATCATGCCTAGAACCTTAATATATAACCTAAACCATAAAAAAAAAAGAAATAGTACAGGGATCCTTAGTCAAGGAATCCAACTGGGGATATGTAATTCCATGTCTGACAATCCCAATCAATTATGTGGACTTCCATAACCAACATCCTACAACACTGGTGTTGACTTCCATAAAGAACAACCCAACAACGATGTGTACTTCCATGACCAACATCCAAAACTATGGGAGTGGAATTTAATGACCAGAAACCCAACAATAATGTGGACCACCATGACCAACATCTCTTTCCATAGGTATGGAAATCCTTGAACAACACCTTTAACCATTTCACAGATATTCACTTTTCAAGGTTAAATATTTTTACCTTACAAAACAGTCAAAAACCACAAAACGCCTTTTTAATCCATTATCATTTATCAAGATCCCTATAGGCCTTTCACACAAAAATAATGCAAAATTCCTCCTTTCCATCAAAACCATTAAAATATCCATCAATTTATTTCACCACAGGGGAATCCAATCACCCATTTCAAATCAACATTTGAAATCTATTTATAAAACCATTTTCATAAAACAACTCTAGGTAAAAACCTCATTTTGAAATATAAACATTATAAAAACATGTTTTCCCCCGTTGACACCAAAAACAGGTTCAGAACCCAATGTGGATATTTAAAACCATTTCAAAAGTCTCATAAGTATTTTCATAAACACTCAACATATAGAATCATTCAAAATCACCATATCCACATACTTTAAAATATTTACTCCCAATTACTGTCTAGTATCCCTTGACCATTAAATAAATATAATGAATGAGCTAAACAAGGATAATATCATAACACACATGAATTACCCTTTTATAAGCCCACTTCACCCTTTCCTAGAAACAGATCACCCATGGGCGACCATATGTTTGATACCTATAAACACCAATGGGTCTGGAAGAATCTGTGGAGGGTTTAAGGTTTCAATCCTAATCCCAAAACAAATTCACTTGAGTTATGAAAGAAAACATACAAACAAAGCAGGCACATGAAAATAAAGTAACATTCAAATGAAAATAAAGTAACATTCTACAAACATACAATACATGGGATTTAAGGAACATTCTACATACACATGAAAATAAAGTAATAATATTATGGGTAAATATCTTAGTCCACCTACATCATCAATGATACTTTTCAAACATTTCAAAATCCCAACGACCATTCCAAGGCCTATAAAAGTCCCATCCAACCACTGCTATATCCAACCTAGGTTTTCATGATCATCCAAGATTAGAAATCATCCCAAGAAACTAAAATTAATTAATTATAATAATTATAATTAATTAATGCAGTAAACCCCAACTCTAAATATAGCTTCAAAAACACAGCAGGCACTCGACTCATATCGAAAATCTAAGAAACTACTAAAGAATATCCATAATTAATTCCTAGAACTATTCCCAATAAAATTCCAATGAGTAAATAACATTATAAAAATTAATTAAATTTATTTAACCGGGAAAACCTATGAAAATTCACTAAGAGAACATACTTTAATGAAACATTATACAACAATGTTTGGAAGTCATATCAGGGTATCCTCTATGGAAGATGAAAAAAAATCCCCATGATAGATTGATTATTCAGCCATAATCTAGTTTAATCATCACAAAACCCTAAATTAGAGTACCTCAAATTATGTAGAAAGAAGGATCATAAAAAATGAATCCACTTGAGGTTTAATCTCACCTAAAAATGTTGAACAGCCTATCCCAACTCAAAGGAGGGAGGAAGAAATTATGGGTTTGGGAGCCCCATGGTTCATGTTAACCAAATGGGAGATGGAGAGGGGAAGAAACCTAAAAATACATGGGGGTATTTTAGTAAAATACCTTTTTTAATGGAGTTCTAGACAACCACATGGTTTGGTTGTATAGATTTCCAAACTGTGTGCCAACTATTCACCCTTCACTATACATCAATAGTGTACCACTTAGTTAGGCTGCATGGTTAGAAAAACCATGAATCAACTATGAACATCCCACTATCTAACAACAACACCCCTTGGATAGTTTGGCCACATGGTTTCCTAACTATGTACCAACTGTGTAACACCCCACTAGACCCCTTCTGCAACATGTATCACAGTTTTTCTGAAATGGTGCATATTCCATGCATCATGTATCAAGACCTAATTTTACTAGAATGGTTTCCCAATGAAATATGCACTATTTTTGATTAATTGTATTCTAATTGAACACCACAACCATTCTCAATTCAAAATGAACCAAAAACCCTCTGAGCATCAAGGTGTTTCACAGTTTCTCCAAAACTGTGCACACCAAACCATGTGCCCCAGGTAGGAAAATCAAAACAAAACTCCTAAAAATTAACTAAATACCTCTAAATATCATCCAAACACTTGAGATACCTATTGATACTCATTCCTCGTAACAAAAAACATTTTTAGGTATTCCAAATCTTAGAATCTTATTATGAGTCTTGATTCCAAATTCACTGTGTCTATTAAATGAAAATTCAAATTCCTTTTAAAATTTTATACTTATACAGATATGGGATCTTACAACCTCCCACCATAATAATTATAATCCCCAAGAAGTATCGGTGGTCATCTAACCACACCACCCAACCTACACTGGTCACCTATTATCGCAAACTACCTCATTCAATTTTTGAATGTTGAAAACACATCCAAAGAAAAAACTACAACTCAAGGTAATAAACCACCCCAAACCTAATCCAATGCCAATTATCATCCTTGAAACACCAATATGATGTTTAACTGAGCCTATCCAACTAAAACAGTAATCATGTCACCGTTTGACCACTTTTTAGAGCTATGGTGCTCTCCACTATAAAATTTAACTCACAACCATCAACTTTTAATGATTGGAACCACCTCCATTAGAAAATCCCAACATGAAGTCAAACTCATCCTCCCACAACATGCCAATTTGATTCCCAAAATTACCACACCCCGACACCCATGACAAATCCAATCAATATCGGCACCCATCACCATCATCGAAATCCAACTAGATCATATGCATATCTGATTTACATGCATGAACATATAATGAATCATAATTTCCTCAAAATCCCAATTCAACTTATGAAACACATATTCCATTTTCAAAATGACACACATAATTAAATTTAGAACTTTCAAAACCCACACCATATGCTATCCCAAGTTGGACTATCCTCAGCCAACTCTTTTAGAAAATTCCCAACTCTAACTTCCAATATATTTCCACCTCGCTTGATCACAATGACTTCATACCCATATATCATTAAATGATCATCTGAGCACACCCACTGGAGTATATAATCAACTAATTGTGAGACTCAATAGTCAAATCCTACACTAATCCAACACCATCATCATGATCTACCACACCACTAATGCATCCCATCACTATCTCCTTATATTACTTTTCATAACCATATCGAGCCCAAAGCCAACACTCGGCTTGATCATACACCACACCTAATTTCCCATTAGAATTACTTACTAAAATAAAGAATATACATCATAAGTTCTTAAATTTAATCCGATTTCCACCATTACTAATACATGACCAGTTCTACAAACCTATTACCCTCTTATAACAAGGGCCTCACCTCTACGACCAACACGTCTCTCCCTACCATAGCAGTATCATTTTCACCACCTCACATAGAAAAATACAACCACCACAACACACACTCCAACCACTACTAAGCTAAGAATTGTATGTGGCCATATTTCTCTAATGAGAGAGAAAAAACAAAACATCAATTATCGACCGTTCCCAGCTTCTAAGAATGGAACCCACAATTTTCACCGACATCTACTCCATTATAAGGACATACTCAAAACGGATGATGGTTAACCCCACTATACGACTTCACTTCCACCATTCCATGAGAACCACCTCTATGGAGGACTTACATCAAACCAAAAGAACCTTATTTATCTAGGAGCACAGTTTTTTCCCTCTCAACATACTCATTAAAATTTCAAGATATTGGGAATGATTGTATCTAAACTAGGAGTGCAGTAAGATGTTCTCAATGAATAACACCACAACTCATCCATTTTTGATGTCACATCCATCTAAATGGACTTTTAAAACACATACAAAGGTCTTAGGCCTCCCTACTCACAAGTGTCTCATCACATTCTCAGTCTACTCACAACTTCCTGGTCAACTCAAGAACCTTGGGCATAATCTCTCATAACATTCGAACCATAAGAAAAACAACATAGAGTTCCATCAACCAATTGTGTCTCTATGATCCCATTAAATATTATTCATTATATGATCTTGTTTAACCCAAACACATAACCCGATTCCAACTCTAACTAGTCAAGTCTTATGACACCTTGGATCACAAGCACTATCCACTAGCCATGTCACTCCTATATGTCCCTCTCACCCAATGAATAGCACCCTTGGTGCTTTCCAAAACCAAAGACAAATCACAGATCCCAAACTAGTTCCAAAAAAATTCAAAACCCATGTTTCATTCAATAATTCCATTAAGTTAATCTACACTCTCACAACATTACTGAAGACAAAATCTATGGCTAATCGAACTAGGCACCTAACTAGTCAAGCCCTTAGAAACCACATGTGCTATTAAAGAATCAACAATCCAAGTGCTTTCCATCTCAATGAAACTAGACATATCTATGTGTCTCACACTGTGAATATACCATGTCTACATCACATGTACGATCACCACCCAAATAAAACTTGCTCATCTAAAACAACGTATCCTAAAGAACCTCCTATGGACCTGGACAAACTCATAATCATCAGGAACATCTTGTCTATATAACTGTTACCCAGGATAGGAACCAAGATGAGCCTGACCCACTAGGAACCAACCAAAAGTTTGAAGAAATAGAACTTAAGTTCTTACTCTCAAAATCAACATACATACCACATGCCTAAACCTCATACTAGGATTTACCCTTCATGAACCATTGCTAAAAGTCCAAATACCCACCTCTGCCTCACCCACCCAAAGGCACACATAACTCTATCAATCCCTCTCACGAGTCACTCTTGAAGGTTAAAAACACCAACTCCCTAAACTAGAGTAACATCATGGAGGTCCCTAGTCTTTCCAACCAAGCCCTATCAGTCATGTCTCATGAAAAACACTATGTCAAACCACCTAGGTCTACACTAACTCCTAGAAGGTACCAACTCATAGGGTGTCAAACATGATCCCATCCCAACATAACACAACATAAGCATACCAAAACACCCATATATAGGGTCTCACAAACAAAATACATCACATTCGAAACTAACATCCCACAACCAAGGAACCCATCATCTCCAATAATCAATACATTAGACCAATCCTTAGAAGAACATGTCTCAAAACAAATACCAAACAAAACATACCCAAATGGGTCCAAAAGTTATATAACCATGCCATGATGACCCAAAAGGGTTGATGTGCGTATTTACCCTAAGGATCACATCAACATCCTCATCATTGAGTGTCTATCCATATATCCACAAAACCAACTATCAAAATGAAATCCATAAAATCACAAACAAGAAAGCCAATAACATTTAGACCCTACATGTATATCGTGATTCATTAGATGTCTATTTCATCTACATGCCAAGAGGAAAAACCAAATCATAGGCCTCTTTTGAATGGGCCAAGATCTATAAATCCATAAAAAACTAAAACATCCAAAAACATGTGTGTCACCCATGGAAAAAATATATACAAATTTCACATATAATACCAAGAACATAAATCCTATCCCTTAGTAACCTAGAATTCCTACCGTAATAGGTTTATGTAGTGCACCATCCTAATATCCATCACAATATTCAACACATTCTTATATATATAGTATAATAAACACAAAATATTAAAAAAAAGAAGGTAAAATCCTTTGATAAAACTTTGTAATGTCCCAACCTAGATTCCACTAAACCAAAACCCCGATCCAATTCACCATGGTCTCAAGTGAAACTCGTCATATTCCAAAGATTTCTAATTAGAAGAAGGGGTATAAGGTGGAAATATGAGAGGAATATACTCCCATATCAGAGTTCACAACTAGAATTAATCAACTAAACATCATACAAATCAGAGTATGTGAAAAAGAATAAATAAACTGAAACAAAAGTATTGTATAATAAAATAAAATACAATAATGATTTAAACATCCATTCCACACATAAAACATCTATTTACCATTGTTCCAATCATATATATAAAAAATAAAATAAATATAAATACATTAGGCTCCAAAACCAACTCTCAGTCATGTCATATACTCAGTCTCTAGCATAGCAATACCATCTGAGCTAACCTACTTGATCTTACAACACTCAACATAGGGCTCAACCCAAACCTTTTCCTGCAATAAACATATGATATATTGTCAAGTTCCCATGTGTAGTGGTGTCCCAATAAAGGTCTAAGTATAACTCAGTAGGTTACCACCAATGGTGTCTAAAGAAAATTCCAGTGAGATAAGCAATGTATTCAGATAATCAGTGAAATAAATAAATTGTACAGAAAGGTATATCTTAAGAAAACAACTTCTTGTAAAGTTTTCACTTTACCTTGAGTTCTTGGGTGATACCTAGGATAACTATCATTAATCAACCTAAACCAGTCATCTAAAATCATAATATAGGGTGATATGCACTGTGAGTATTGAATAGGGCTTCTCATTTTTTAATTAACTCTGGGAGGAAACATAAATCAGTATCAATCATTCATGAAACCACAATAGATCACCTAAACCATATAAAATAAAACAATAATACCTATATAATTAGTCAAGGAATCTAACTTCGGATACATAATGCAAGCTTCGATAATCCTAATCAATGTTGTGGATCTCCATGACAAATATCGTAAACCACAAGTGTGGACCTCCATGAACAACAACCCAAAACCTATATAGACTGCTAGGAACAACATCCCAAACCATGGTTGTGGACCTACATAACCAACAACCCAACAATTATGTACCCTTCCATGACCAACATCTCCTTCCATAGGCCTGGAATACCATGATGAAAACCTTTAACCATTTCACCAACAACCACTCTTCAAGGAATAACATTTTTACCTTATAAAACATTCAAAAACAATAAAAATACCTTTTAAACCATAATAATTTAATAATATACCTATGTTAATTTCACATCAAAATGTATAAAAAGTCCTCATTTACATCAAAACCATTAAAATAATCATAAATTGATCTTATTAAAGGGGAATCCACACACCCATTTCAAATTAACATTTTCAATCCATTTATAAACCCCTTCTCATAAACCATGTGGAGGTTAGCACCTCATTTGAAAACAATAACCATGTCAAAATATGGATTTCCCCATTTTACACTCATAATTGAGTTAAAAATCAATGTACACATTTAAAACCATTTCAAAATATTGATAGGTATTTTTTTAAAAATCGTAACACACAAAATCATTCCAAATCACCCTCTTAACAAACATTATGACATTTATTCTGAAGTTCTACCTAGAGCCTTTAACCATTAAATCAATCCAAAAAATGAGTTAACTAGGTTAAGATCATTTCCCACTATATTTACCCTTTTATAACCCCACTTTACACTTTCTATGAAATGGATCACCCCATGGGAGACTATAAATTTGGTCTCTGTAAACACTAACAGATATAGTGGAATTTGTGGAAAGTCTAAAGTATCAATCCTTAAACCAAAATAAATTTAGTTAATACAAGGAATAAAACACACAAAACAGGGGATTTAAGGATTATATAATATAAAAATGAAAATAAATTAACAATAATTTTGGTAAAGATCTTAGACCACCTACCTCATCAAGAAATCTTTCCAAACATTTCCAAATCTCGGTGGCCTTTCCAAGGATCATCCAAATACCATCCAACCTATTCAATATCCAACCAATCTCATCATGATCACCCAATATCTAACCTTACACAAAGAACCCAAAATCAATTAAATATAACAACTGCAATTAATTCATTCATTAAAACCCAACTCGACGTATTGCTAGAAAAACTCGCATGATGCTAACCTCTCATTGAAACTCCAAGAAACCACTATGGATGGTCTAAAAAAGACTCTTGAAACTATTTGGGGGAAAATAAATAAGATGATACACCATTAAAAAATTAATTAAATTTATTTAACTTCTAAAACATAAGAAAATTCACCATGAATGCATAACTTAATGAAACATCACATGACGATGAGCAGATGTTATCTTAGTTTCTCCTCTATACAGTACAAAAAAATCCGTATGAGAGACAGATAATTACACCATGATATGGTGTAATAATAAACAAAACCTAAACTATAACGACCCATACTTTACATACATTGTTATTACTTCAGAATTGAAGCACACTTATTACAACATATAACAAAACTAAGAAAGGACCGTATAAGTATAGTGTCTTTAGAAACTGGGAAACATAAACAACTGGTTCATAAAGCATCTACTTTGCCTCTCATTTATTTCATCATATCTAGAGTCCCTTTTTGGAATATTCTACTTAACAACCTTTTTCCTGACCTGGGGAAATAAAACATACAAAAGGGTGAGCTCAAATGCTCAATAAGGGTAAACAAAAGAAATATCAATCACATCATATACATAAGCACATAACTTTTGGAAATATTAACCTGCAAAAGAGATCATAATTTAATAACATGGAATAAATTATAGTAGTGAAATTTGATCCTAATAATCATAACTTAAAACATGAAACTTTGTGGCATACACACATAATCATAGAGAATCATTTCTTATTAGTCAAGACTCATTGCCAAGACTATCTTAGTGGACAAAGTCCCTTTCTGAACCGAGTTCACTCCTCGTTTCAGTCCTGTTTCACTAAACCAGTATAACCTACCGTTCCAGCCATGTCTATCTCATGAGATATAAAATCATTACCCAATTTATTGGAGGGAGATATAGGTCCCACCCATCTCATAATGATACCATTCTTATGTGTGCCACAAAATCATAAACCATACATCATAGCATAACCCATGTAATAAAAATGGGAATCTTAAACATCGTGACATCATAAAACAATTCATATAATATAAAGGAATTCATAAAAATAATTCCATCACAACATAATCAAAACAATGTAATAATAGGGATAAAAACATAACCCTATATTATCTTATATGGAAAATAATTTTGATAAAACACGTGAACTCCATTCTTGAGGAAAATATCCTTTCTACTTCAAAAAAACTTTTCCTTTCTTAACATGTTATACAATTTTAAACTAAAAGAAGTTGATTAAAAATAAACTTTAAAACTTGTAAATTAAGATTCTTGGAAATAATGTTTTAAAAATCCATTCATGTCGTATAAGTTAAAAAAACATTCTTCTTGTACTTTTGTCAGAAAAGTCAAAAAGTATCTCGTACGAAAAATGACAAAAGATTCCTTTCATATCTTTTACTAAAAACTCACCTAAAGGTAAAATTGTATTTAAACAATTGTAGTTGGATGGAAATAATATTACATATTGAAGAAACATGGATGTGGATGATAAAATACACCCCAGTAAATACCAAAGTATAAACAATCTCGGATAAAAATGAGATTGTGATATTTTCCCTTACCTTATGTCCGTTTTTCTTCGTAAGTATCCGAACATCTTGTATAATGATTTACATAATGTTATTGACTTATTCCAGAATCATAATTATTTTTATGATATCATATATGGTCATATTCTTAGCTTCTTAGTAGTAATATTTCATTGCTACTTGTTATTTGGGTGTTTATAACTTTTTGTTCTTATGCATGTTTTGTCGAATAAATTCTTATTATTCTCTTTAGGTTATAGATACCTCATTTCCAGAATGGAATTAGTGTAATATATATCATATTAATTCATTCAATTCATTTATATAATCATTATGAAATGAAGATCATGTAGAACGAGTCGCATCACATCGTGGAGACGGTATTCCGTACATATGCACGAGTGATGATATCGTTCCTATGATCGTGGAATTGTATTGGAGTGTATGTATACTATTTCAGATTAAGTATCACTTTATAATAGTCATATATAGTCATTATTTACACCATTATACCCATCCAAGTGAGGTGGTGGTGGAAAATAGATTACACCACGGCGTGGAGACGGTATTCCGTACGTACGCACGCGCGGTGATTTCTTTTTCCAAAGGATGGATAGATGGTGAAATAGGGTTGTTTCATACTTATAATAACATATCAGTATATTAGTGATTCTTATGTTATTACTTAATAATGAAACAACTAAAGAAGAAGAAGTGGAAGAAGAAATAAAGATGAAAGAATCGGTAACGGACATTACCTCTTCTTTGAAGTGCTTCTTTGAGACCTCCTTTTAGGGCACTAAAATAGGTATTTGAAGAAGACCAAAACCTCTAGGATGTTTCTAGGGAAGTGGAGAGGATAAATTGGCAGGGTTTGGCCGAGATTGAAGTCTCAAAGTGGTGTGAGGAAAAGGGGGAGGACGTGCCCTTTTATAAGGGAGGAGAGGGGCACCTTTGGAATAACTAAAAAATATTATTTTATTATAAAGTCATATTCGGTTTTAAATAGATCCAAATTGATATATTTCTAAGCTAAGGTGGGGATGGGTCGAAATCCTCTCATACAATAGAATTTAAAAAAATTTAGGTTCCTATTTTAACCTTATCATTTAGATTTAACATTATGTTAAATAATTTTACTTTTACCGTTTCTTCTTGTGTTCTTATACTATAAGGTTAATAAACTTACTATAAGCAGTCAATAGAACCCCAAGTTGTTTATTATTAATATATATAACATTATCTAAGTCATTTGGACGAACCTTAGATTTTTAGGAATAAAATAATAATTACTAATCTAATATTTGTTTTAAAAACTATTTTATGTCAATTTTGACACTATTTAGTAATTGATTTTTGTGAAAATCATAACAGAATGATTAGTTTGAACAAAGTTAATTAAATCAATACTAACATGTAATATTAACCTATAAAATTAGTGGAATTCATAAAAAGTCTCAAATTACATTTATTTTGGTGTTTATAACATCAATTATGTCAATATTTCATTAATAAGATAAGTATTGCATCATCATTGTGTCATAAATAAATTAAATTATTTAATGTCTAAAAATTACAAATAAAATATCATTATGTAGTAAATATTTTCAGATTTATAATGAATATTTATAGTCTAATTTATCTTATGTATAACCTTATATTAAAAATTATTTACTTATTAAACTTTGATTTTAACTATTTTAACCCTTCTTTAAATAAATGTCCTAATCTAATCCAAGTGGGCCTAAATGGTCATATTTTATTCATAAGTTTGTTTTTGGTCTAATTACACTTATCCAATACAATTAGGACATGTGTTAGGGTAATAATAATATCATTTTTACCCTTAATTACCCTATTTAATTTTAACCGTGGTAAAAAAAAAGTAAAAAGTTACTATTCACCAAAAAATTATTTTCATCTCATTGAACCACATTTTACTTACTAACATCAACTGTGTCTCTTAGATTTTCAAAATTCCACTCACAGAAGTAGTAAAATTAAGTTTTATGAAAAATTCAGTTTTTTAACTACCACTTAGTGGTTTCACTATTCATCAAAAATTGAAAGTTTCCAGAAAAATACCAAAATTTCACCCTAGGATAATTTCGATATTCCGAATCCAAAAATGAAGTCCATTTTGAAAAATAAAATTTATAAAATTTCAAAAAGTGGTTATTACTATTCATAACGGCTGGTTTTAATAATATTTTAATAGCATATCATTGTTTAGTGAAACTTGGTATTGCGTACGACGCAAGCTATCGAGGAAGGTCGTGATTTAGTTTAAAGCAAGCCAAGCAAGTTTTGTGTGTAGAAAAAGATTCCTTTGATGATTTATATAACATAAAAGTCTCGGGTGTTACATTCTACCCCCCTTAAAATGAATTTCGCCCTCGAAATTCGTCACTTTGTAACAAACAGATGAGGATGCCTCTCCCTCATCATATCCTCAAGCTCCCATGTAGCTTTTTCTAATTGGTGGTTCCTCCATAAAACATTCACCAATCGAGTGGTCTTGCTTCGTAGGACTTTTTCACTACGATCTAGAATCTCAATCGGCTGTTCTTCATAAGAAAGATATTTCTCCAACGGTACAACTTCTGAGCTAAGTACATGTGAAGGATCAGGTATGTACTTTCTCAGGATAGATACATGGAACACATCGTGAACTTGAGAGAGATTCTGTGGAAGCACCAATCGGTAAGCTACCTTCCCAACACGATCCAGTATTTCGAAAGGACCGATATATCTAGGGCTCAACTTCCCCTTCTTTCCAAATCTCATGACCCTCTTCCAGGGAGATATTCGTAAGAATACATTATCACCCACTTTAAACTCTAGGTCTTTTCTTCGGTTGTCGGCATAACATTCCTGTCGACTCTGAGCTGCTCTTATGTGTTGTTGAATAGATCGGACCTTTTCTTCCATCTCATCAACAAGATCAGGTCCTAATAGCTTTCTTTCCCCAACTTCATCCCAGCAAGTTGGAGTCCTACATTTCTTTCCATAGAGAGCTTCATAAGGAGTCATCTGAATACTGGAGTGAAAGCTATTATTATAAGAAAATTCCAACAAAGGTGGGTGTTGATCCCAACCACCTTTGAAATCCATAGAGCAAGCTCTCAACATATCTTCTAGAGTTTGAATTGTTCTCTCAGACTGACCGTCTGTCTGAGGATGATAAGCAGTGCTGAAACTCAACTCTGTAACCAGAGTATGCTGAAGACTTCGCCAGAACTTTGAGGTAAATCTCGGATCCCGATCAGATATAATAGAAAGTGGTACTCCATGCAATCTTACCACTTCCTTTACATGTATCCTCGAAAGCTGATCCATAGAGAAATCCTCTCTAATAGTAATGAAGTGTGCAGACTTGGTAAGACGATCAACTATGACCCAGATAGCATTATTTCCTTTGGATGTTTTAGGAAGTCCTGTAACAAAGTCCATAGTTATGTTTTCCCATTTCCATTCGGGTATGGGTAATGGTTGTAACATCCCCTTAGACTTCTGTCTCTCAGCTTTAACTTGCTAACAAACCAAGCATTGAGAGACATATTCAGCAACATCTCTTTTCATGCCACCCCACCAGAAGTACTCTTTCAGGTCCCTATACATCTTCGTGCTTCCAGGATGAATAGAGAATAAAGAACTATGAGCCTCATCCAGCAGCTCCTTCTTTAATTCAGGTATGGGAGGAACACAGACCCAATTCCTAAACTTTATTATCCCATCACAATCAAGGTTGAATTCAGGAATATTTCTCACCTTATTTTGTAACTCTACATCTTCTTTATGATCCTCTTTAATCTTCACATGTATAGATGGTTGAACATTCATTTGAGAAAGATACAATTTTCCCCCTTCCATTATAATTCCAAGATCCATCCTTTGTAAATCCATAAATATTGGATCTTTTGTGATCCTCATCATGGATAAACTAGCATAGTCTTGTCGACTTAATACATCTTCCACCTTGTTTGCTTTCCCAGGGTGTTATGAATTGAGCAGTCGTAATCCTTAATCAGCTCTAACCATCTTCTTTGGCGCATATTCAGTTCCTTTTGTGTGAAAATATACTTTAAACTTTTATGATCAGTATAAATGTCACACCTTTCTCCATAAAGATAATGCCTCCAAATCTTTAATGCAAAGATTACCACAGCTAACTCCAAATCATGTGTTGGGTAATTTTGCTCATGGATTTTCAACTATCGTGAGGCATAAGCTATCACCATATCATTTTGCATAAGAACACACCCCAATACCTTCTTGGATGCATCACTATAGATCACAAACCTTTCTCCACTACAATGCAGTGTGAGCACAGGTGCACTGGATAACCTTCTTTTCAACTCCTTGAAATTCTCTTCACATTCTTCCGTCCAAACAAACTTAACTCCTTTCTGAGTCAACTTGGTGAGTGGATTAGATAATCGTGAAAAATCTTTCACAAAATGTCAATAATATCCAGCCAAACCAAGAAAACTTCGGATCTCAGTTACTGTTGTTGGTCTCGACCATCTTTCGATAACCTCTGTTTTTGCTGGATCCACAGATATCCCCTCTTTTCAGATTATGTGACCCAAAAATGAAACTTTTTGAATCCAAAATTCACACTTGGTAAATTTGTCATAAATCTTCTCCTTTCTCAGGGTCTTCAATATAATTCTCAAGTGATCTTCATGTTCTTCCTTTCTCTTTGAATAGACAAGAATACCGTCTATAAGGACTACCACAAATTGATCAAGATAGTCTCTAAAGACTCTATTCATCAGATCCAAGAAGATATCAGGGGCATTAGTAAGACCAAATGGCATCACTATAAATTCATAGTGTCCATACCTTGTACGGAAAGCCGTCTTTGGTATATCCTCCCTTTTGACCCTTAATTGATGATACCTTGAACGAAGATCAATCTTGGAAAAGTATTGAGCTCCGCGTAGTTGGTCAAATAAGTCATCAATGCGTGGGAGAGGATATTTGTTCTTGATAGTGATCTTGTTAAGTTCTCCATAATCAATGAAGAGTCTCATTGATCCATCTTTCTTATTAACAAATAGAACAGGTACTCCCCAAGGTGACGGACTAGGGCGTATGAATCCCTTATCAAGATTCTCTTGGAGTTGCTTCTTCAATTCCTGCAACTCAATTGGGTCCATTCTATAAGGTGTCTTTGAAATAGGCAAAGCACCCGGTACGAGTTCTATTGAAAACTCAACTTCACGATTTGGTGGAATACCCGGTAATTCCTCCGGAAAGACATCATCAAACTCTTGTACAATGGGTATATTTTTAATCGTAAGTTTCTCACCAACCATTTGAGATAAATAACCTTCATTTAGTGGAATCAAGACCCATAAGGTAGAAGGAATTTCCACTGGAAGGTTATGTTCATCCTTGCATTGATAGACGATCATAGATTGATCTGGAATGTGAAATGTGACTTCCCTTCTTTGGAAATTGATATGAGCTCCATATAAAGAAAGCCAATCCATTCAAAGAATCACATCAAATTCCACTATAGGAAGGATCACAAGATTTACAGGAAGCACTTTCCCACAAACTTCGATCCGAGAAGAATTATAAACTTTTGATACGACTGTTGTGCCATTAGGTGTTGTCACAGATAACTCAACATCTAATTGTTGAGGTAATACGGTGATACCCTTAGTAAAATATTCAGAAATAAAAGAGTGGGTGGATCCAGAATCAAATAAAACATTTTCTACTTTAGAGTGGATGGTAAGTGTACCTTTCACCACATCGTTATCGTACTCCACATCGCTGATAGAAATTGCATGTGACTTTCCTTTGTCTTTAGCCTTAAGAGTTTGTTGACGTCGACCATCATCATCAACCCTTGGATTAGGGCATTTATTGGCATAATGTCCCATCTCCTTGCACTTGAAACATTGAAGTGTAGTAGGTCCATTCTGTGTATCTCTTCCTTTTTTGCATCATTAGACATCTTGTTCCCATCATCGCGGCATTCAAATGCCCGATGACCTTCCTTTCCACATTTGAAACATTTACTTGACCCTTTAATACAACTCCCTCCATGTTTCTTTCCACACTTTGAGCATAAGGGAAATCTCATCTTCTTTTCAGTGTGATCTTTATATTTTCCTTTGAATGCCATTTTGCTCTTCTTATCAAACCCATATGACTGATGGGTTACTCCAATCTCCATCTCAACTTTGAGAGCACATCGAACGATTTCCTCGTAGCTATTGAAGTCCCTTATGGGTAAGGCCCTTCGAAGACTTGGTTTTAATCCACTAAAGAATCGATCGATCTTACTCTCAGGTTGGATAATAATACCAGAAGTGTACCTTTAAAGTCTTGTAAAATTTGCTTCATAGGTACCAACAGATTCATCATCCTTTTTCTTCAGTTCAAGAAACTCTTTCTCCATATTTGTTTGGAGAATACGAGGGAAGTACTTATTGAAAAATAAGTTCTTGAACTCGTCCCATTCCATGGACTCAATTTCATCCCTTTGCCTCATATTCTTAATAAGATTCCACCATTGATCAGCATCACCTTCCAAACGATACACTGCTAAGATGAATTTATCATGCTCAGAACATTGAAAAACTGAAAATATCTTTTCAGTAGTACTAATCCATTGTTCAGAAACTAATGGATCAGTAGACCCGCTGAAAGAAGGTGGACGCTGTCTCATGAAGGATTCAACAGAATGTTGCTCCTTCCTTTGCTCGTTTGGAAGTCCTGCATGATTCATAGCTTGAGAAAGTTGTGTGAGCATGGCTACAAGATTTTTCATTCTAACTCCCATAACGTTTGGTTGCTCAGGGGGACAATCATTGCATTGCCCGTCGCATTCCGCATTAACACGGTTCCTTCGGGTTCCAGCCATTGACTAAAACCAAGAAGAATAGTGTGAGCAACACTATTTATAATAGGAAAACCACATAATCAAGAATAAGATTTCACACTTAAGGTCTTATCCTAGGTTATTCATGTCCATTTCTAAAATACTAAGATTGTGTTCTATGATTAGACTTATCCTTAGGGTTCTTACTAAGGCTTTCGCATCCTAGTTTCCAAAGGCTGACTATACCTTTCCTCTTATACCAACTATAACGACCCATACTTTACATACATTGTTATTACTTCAGAATTGAAGCACACTTATTACAACATATAACAAAACTAAGAAAGGACTTTATAGGTATATTGTCTTTAGAAACTGGGAAACATAAAAAACTGGTTCATAAAGCATCTACTTTGCCTCCCATTTATTTCATCATATCTAGAGTCCCTTTTTGGCATATTCTACTTAACAACCTTCTTCCTGACCTGGGGAAATAAAACATACAAAAGGGTGAGCTCAAATGCTCAATAAGGGTAAACAAAATAAATATCAATCACATCATATACATAATCACATAACTTTTGGAAATCTTAACCTGCAAAAGAGATCATAATTTAATAACATGGAATAAATTATAGTAGTGAAATGTGATCCCAATAATCATAACTTAAAACATGAAACTTTGTGGCATACACACATAATCATAGAAAATCATTTCTTATTAGTCAAGACTCGTTCCCAAGACTATCTTAGTGGACAAAGTCCCTTTCTGAACCGAGTTCACTCCTCGTTTCAGTCCTGTTTCACTGAACCGGTATAACCTACCATTCCATCCATGTCTATCTCATGAGATATTAAATCTTTACCCAATGCATTGGAGGGAGATATAGGTCCCACCCATCCCATAATGATACCATTCTTATGTGTTCCACAAAATCATAAACCATACATCATAGCATAAACCATGTAATAAAAATGGGAATCTTAATCATTGTGACATCATAAAACAATTCATATAATATAAAGGAATTCATAAAAATAATTCCATCACAACATAATCAAATCAATGTAATAATAGGGATAAAAACAGAACCCTATATTATCTTAGCTGGAAAATAATTTTGATAAAACACATGAACTCCATTCTTGAGGAAAATATCCTTTCTACTTCAAAAACACTTTTCCTTTCTTAACATTTCATACAATTTTAAAATAAAAGAAGTTGATTAAAAATAAACTTGAAAACTTGTAAAGGAAGCTTCTTGGAAATAATGTTTTAAAAATCCATTAATGCCGTATAAGTTAAAAAAACATTCTTCTCGTACTTTTGTCGAAAAAGTCAAAAAGTATCTCGTAAGAAAAACGACAAAACATTCCTTTCATATCTTTTACTAAAAACTCACCGAAAGGTAAAATTGGATTTAAAAAATTGTAGGTGAATGGAAATAATATTACATATTGAAGAAACATGGATGTGGATGATAAAATACACCCCAGTAAATAACAAAGTATAAACAATCTCGGATAAAAATGAGATTGTGATATTTTCCCTTACCTTAGGTCCGTTTTGCTTCGTAAGTGTCTGAACCTCCTGTATAGTGATTTAAATAATGTTATTTACTTATTTCAGAATCATACTTATTTTTATGATATCATATATGGTCATATTCTTATCTTCTTAGTAGTAATATTTCATTGCTACTTGTTATTTGGGTGTTTATAACTTTTTGTTCTTATGCGTGTTTTGTCGAATAAATTCTTATTCTTCTCTTTAGGTTATAGATACCTCATTTACAGAATGGTATTAGTGTAATATATATCATATTAATTCATTCAATTAATTTATATAATCATTATGAAATGAAGATCATGTAGAACGAGTCGCATCACATCGTGGAGACGGTATTCCGTACGTACGCACGAGTGATGATATCGTTCCTATGATCGTGGAATTGTATTGGAGTGTATGTATACTATTTCAGAATCATTATCACTTTATAAATGTCATATAGAGTCATTATTTACACCATTATACCCATCCAAGTAAGGTGGTGGTGGAAAATAGATTACACCACGGCGTGGAGACGGTATTCCATACGTACGCACGCGTGGTGATTTCTTTTTCCATAGGATGGATAGATGGTGAAATAGGGTTGTTTAATACTTATAATAACATATCAGTATATGAGTGATACTTATGTTATTACTTCATAATGAAACAACTAAAGAAGAAGAAGTGGAAGAAGAAATAAAGATGAAAGAATCGGTAACGGACATTACCTCTTCTTTGAAGTGCTTCTTTGAGACCTCCTTTTAGGGAACTAAAATAGGTCTTTTAAGAAGACCAGAACCTCTAGGATGTTTCTAGGTAAGTGGAGAGGAGAAATTGGCAGGGTTTTTCCGAGCTTGAAGGCTCAAAGTGGTGTGAGGAAGAGGGGGAGGACGTGCCCTTTTATAAGGGAGGAGAGGGGCACCTTTGGAATAACTAAAAAATATTATTTTATTATAAAGTCAAATTCTGTTTTAAATAGCTCCAAATTGATATATTTCGAAGCTAAGGTAGGGATGGGTCGGAATCCTCTCATCCAATAGAATTTAGAAAAGTTTAGGTTCCTATTTTAACCTTATCATTTAGATTTAACATTAAGTTAAATAATTTTACTTTTACCGTGTCTTCTTGTGCTCTTATACTATAAGGTTAATAAACATACTATAAGCAGACAAACGAACCCCAAGTTGTTTATTATTGATATATATAACCTTATCTAAGTCATTTTGAAGAACCTTATATTTTTAGGAATAAAATAACAATTTCTAATATAATATTTGTTTTAAAAACTATTTTATGTCAATTTTGACACTATTTAGTAATTGATTTTTTGGAAAATCATAACAGAATAATTAGTTATAAAAAAGTTAATTAAATCAATACTAACATGTCATATTAACCTATAAAATTAGTTTAATTCATAAAAAGTCTCAAATTACATTTATTTTGGTGTTTATAACATCAATTATGTCAATATTTCATTAATAAGATAATTACTGCATCATCATTGTATCATAAATAAATTAAATTATTTAATGTCTAAAAATTACAAATAAAATATCATTATGTAGGAAATCTTTTTACCTTTCTAATGAATATTTATAGTCGAATTTATCTTATGTATAACCTTATATTAAAAATTATTAACTTATTAAACTTTGATTTTAACTATTTTAACCCTTCTTTAAATAAATGTCCTAATCTAATCCAAGTGGGCCTAAATTGTCATATTTTATTCATAAGTTTGTTTTTGGTCGAATTACACTTATCCAATAGAATTATTACATGTGTTAGGGTAATAATAATATCATTTTTACCCTTAATTACCCTATTTACTTTTAACCGTGGTAAAAAAAGTAAAAAGTTACTATTCACCAAAAAATTATATTCATCTCATTGAACCACATTTTACTTACTGACATCAACTGTGTGTCTCGGATTTTCGAAATTCCACTCACAGAAGCGGTAAAATTATGTTTTATGAAAAATTCAGTTTTTTAACTACCACTTAGGGGTTTCACTATTCATCAAAAATTGAAAGTTTCCAGAAAAATACCAAAATTTCACCCTAGGCTAATTACGATATTCCGAATCCAAAAATGAAGTCCATTTTGAAAAATAAAATTTATAAAAATTCAAAAAGTGGTTATTACTATTCATAATGGCTGGTTTTAATAATATTTCAATAGCATATCATTGTTTAGTGAAACTTGGTATTGCGTACGACGCAAGCTATCGAGGAAGGTCACGATTTCGTGTAAAGAAAGCCAAGAAAGTGTTGTGTGTAGAAAAAGATTCCTTTGATGATTTATATAACATAAAAGTCTCGGGTGTTACATAAACTATGAAACAAAAAAAATATATAAATGAGAAGAGGAAAGGAAGCCACTAGTGGTAGAATCTCACCTAAAAATGCCAAAGAACATCCATGAACAAAACCCAAATCAAATGGGGAAGAAGGAGGATAGGGGGTTGGGGGTTAGGAGACAAACTCCTTATGAAAACAAAATGGGAGAGGGATAGGGGAAGAAAACTAAAAAACCCAAGGGGGTATTAACATGAAATACCCCATTTAATGATTTTCCGGGTAGTAGCATGGTTTGGCCACATGGTTTTCCAAAGTGTGTGCCTATCATGCAGCCTCCACTGTCCATCACAAATGCCCCATGTAGTTAATCCATGTATTTCTAAAAACCATGAACCAATCATATTCCTCCCATTATCTAACTCCAACACCCCTCACATGGATTGGACACATGTTTTCTTAACTTTCTTCTAACTATGAAACAACCCATTAGACCCCTTCTACAACATGGTGCACAGTTTTCCTAAAACCATGTGATGGTAATGCACCATGTCTCAAGAACTCCTTCACCCTACATGCTTTCCCATTAAACCCTACATATAGTTTCATTAATTAGGTGGTAACCATGCTCCAAAATCCTTCTTAGTTGAAAATGAACTAAAAACCCACTGAGTAGAAGGGGTCACATTGTTTCTCCTAAACCGGGCACACTAAACTGTACACCCTATCCAGAAAACTAAAAAACATAACTCAAAGCCTCTGAAGCTCATATAAACACTCAAACTACCTTTTGAGCCTCATTGGTCATCTTAAAAGATCATTTTGAGGCATTCCAACTCTCAAAATCATATTTTTAGTCTTGATTAAAAATTCAACTCATCTAGTAAATGAAAATGAAAATTACTTCTAAAATTTACAACTTGTACGGATGAGAGATCATACATTTATAATAGTTTATATAGTTTAATCCCATAATTAATATTCAATCCCCTCTAAATTATTAACAGAATGAGACTCAATATAATAAGATTTCATTTTTGAAATGTGTGATATCCTTATACAAACACTTCTTTTTAATCTCCTAGAGTCATAACCCAGTCTTTCAACCCTATCATTCTATAAAACAAAGCACAACCTCAAATCTAAATTGTATTTGAGAGTCACAAACCAAAGATGAACCTATTAGTTAGGATTTATAACCAAAAACATACTTTATTTTTATTATAAAAATAATAAAATAGAGATTTAGAAAAAATTGATAATAAAATGATACAACAGTGAAAGCCAGAAGGAAATATAAAACATAATTCCCCAGGAGATGAAGTGTTGATATATATTTGATAACTTCAGTAACAATGGATCAAATTATTATGTTTCTTCTGGATCACAGCAATGTAACTGCTTTCATAACAGAAATTCATCACATTAGAATTATCATATGAATATCCTGTCAATATTTTGTGTTTATCATCATTGAAAAATGATATATACTGATCCTTTTAATCAATTTATCATGATTAAAAATATCAATTACTAATCACATTTAATTAACACCAAGTTCTTATTCACATGGTTTTTTTCTTAATAACAAATCATAGGAAGTGGCGATAAGAAATAATAGGAAAAATTAATATTACCATTTAATAATTCATAGAGAATAATTGTAATTAATCCTTCACTAAATAATTAAAAATAAAATTTAATAGCTTCATTAAAAAAAACTATATAAATAATAAGTAAATATAAACATTAAAATTTCCAGAAAAAAGATTATTGAAATTCTATTAAATATGTAAATTTTTATGACTTCATAAAACATTTTCATATGACTTGGGAAATCATTTAATATAACTTTGGTATTTTTTGTGACTTAAACATTTTTCATATTACTTTAAAACCAGTTTGGTGTGAATTTAAGATTTTTTGTATGACTTCAAAACCAGTTTTTTTTTCCTTTAAAAATTTTAGAGAACACTAGAAATATAAAACTAAAATATATTAACTATAGAATACTTTAAGAAAACATTAAAAAAAATTATAAACACTAAACTCTTAAATAATAAACATGATGTGTTTTAATTAAAGATGTGAGAAATTATAATTATCCAGTTTAATCTTGTGAGATATTTCTAAACAATATGAAATGTGAGGTATTTATAATATTCAAAAAAAAAACACAAAGTCCCCAAAAAATGAAAAACTATATTTCATTCAAATATAAAACTAAAAATATATCCCTTCTTGTAAATTAAAAAACCAAACATTTATAGACATTTAAAAGATTTTTAAATTATCACTAAATTATCTTTCTATATTTCCCACCCCTTTTTAAAAACTGATTAAAATATAAAATTATTTATTTTATTAATATTATCAAATACTCATTAAATAAAAATTTAAAAAAACAATTAAAAACTATTTGAATTAGATAAAAACATTAAATATCCACTATAATTAATGAATCCATTAAATCATCAAACTAGTTGAAAATTTAAAGACTTGAAAAATCAATAAATAAAATACCATCAGTTCCATTATTTTATGTCTCATTCATGTACAAAAATTGCAAAGAAATAGATAAAACTTTTATAAATGTCAATAGGTTAAAAACTTATGATACTCATACTCTATTAAAAATAATAATATGAATACAAGAATGATTTGATCATACTAATTTAAAAATTACAGAATATTTAAAATCCAATTTTTTAAACATGTACATATACTAAATACTTAAAAAAATTGAGAATAATTAAAACAATTAAAACATAAATTAAAACTAAAATACCCAAACAATAATTTATAAATTTAAAAGAGAAACAAAAATTCTTAAAAATAAAATATTACATACATTATGCTTAATAAACTGTCCCCTTTTAAAACTATTAGAATATATACATTAACAAACATCTAAAGCTATGATTAAAGCTAAAAAATTATAAATGAAAAATATATATTCTAGAAACTTAACACTTAAAGTTTCATCATTCTATGATTAAAATTTAAAAACTAAAATTTCATCGCATCAAGAGGTTTAGTATAAAGATCATATAATTGTTTTTAGTTGTAAAAATTATACCAAAATGTATCCTTTTTTTACATGATATCTTATGAAATGAAATTTAATATATACATAATTTATTATATATTTTTTTAAAGGATGGTTTGAGATAGTAACAAAACTAAAATTATCACATAAAATATGAATTTTATAAAATAAAACATCATAATCACATAATGTTTTCTAATTCTAAATAATTTAAGAATAAAAACTATCATCAACTATATAATCAATATCTTCTATAGAAAATTCAGTTGATAATTTCATTTTAGAACATCATGAAATTAAATTTTTAGCAATAAAATGTCCCAAAACTAAGGTAATTTTATAATTAATCCTATAAAATCTAAAATTAGAATCAAAAAAAGAAATCAAATCAAAAGAATCCTACATTAAGTAAAATAATTTAAATAGACTCAAAATTTTTAGGTACGTTGCGAGTTTATTTTATCCTTTAAACATATTTTTTAGAGATGAATTGTTTGGTCAATGTTTTGGTGTTTTTTAGAAGGTTTTTAAAGTTTTGGTATAATTTTAAAGGGTTTATGGTTTAAGAATACTTTTCCCAAACCATGTTGATCCTCAAGGAAATCATTCAACTAGAGACAAAGGCTCTAGGGGTGACTCACAGTTAAGGTGCATAGTTTCAAAAAGTATGTGACTTCACCTAAGGAATTGTGTGGTAATCCATAGTTTCCAACATCACTATTGGAAAATTGTTTAATAAAACATGTTGTAACATATCTGTTTTTCCATTCAAATCTTAGACATGTATCTAATAATATTTTTGGAGCTAGGAATTGTGATAAAATGAGATTATAAGGCCCTAAGATTCTTGGAATTGATATTATATAAATTTAAATTATATTTTATCACACACATGAAGTGTTTATAAAATGATGGAATAAATTCAAAACGGAGTTTTGAATTGAAAACTAGAGGCCTTTGTTGATTATGGATCATGGTTTTTACCCTAGATGTGACATAATACTTGTCGGTATTGGGTTTTTGGATTTAATGTCACTATGGGAGAAATAATTAAATAATATATATATATATATATATATATATATATTATTTTTTAATTAAAAACCAAAACCTAATTATCTTCTATAAATACAACATTATGACCAGTTTGTAGAGTTAGATATATAACCCTAATAATTGAGAGAAACATGTGGAGGATCATTGGTGGATGCCATGATTGTGGATCAACGATTGGTATACTATGAGGATCGCTAAGGAAAATATAATTCGAGGATCTCTCTAATGATGATACTACAAATTTTTTTCTTTGTTAGAAATAAATCCTAACCCAAGGTAGGGCATTGTTTTCTATGATTTATTTCCCCTATATGATTATCCCATAATGAAAGTAAATCAAATCAAATAACAAATTGATTCGGAGGTTGGTCATGTTGTGGGTTAGGGTTTATTTACTTGTGATTTGGGAAAATTATTATTGTTTATAATATTTTGGTTCCTAATTCATAATTATAAAGTAAATGAATCAGGCCCAATGTAAAAATAGCAAAGGTTTGTTTCTTATTTTTTCATTTTTACATTTCTCCCATGTTTCTTCATACGTTGATTACCAAATATTCCATTAACAAATGGTTAAACAAATACCAAGTATTTGATAATTGCTTGATGATTATTTGGTTCTATAGATCAATAATATGGGTGTAGTTAAAGATCAAGGTGTGAAAATGACTACGAATTATCAGTGGTAGATCGGGATCAGATCAGAGGTCCCTTATTTATTGGTTTTCCATATAGAAATGATATGGCATGATAGAGATGTTTTCCCAATCAGATTTTCTAGCTGGAATATGGCCATGAGATATAGAGAGGATCATTAGAGTCCTGATTTATGTTTCATGGGCGTGATTGGTTCTGGAAGCGGTGATATCAAAATATGTGTGAAGGGACCAAAAGATTCTAGAAAATCCCACATTACACACTGCATACCCTGAATAACAAACAAAATGTGGGGTCCATAACTATGGGGTTGGGGTTTACATGTGGAATAAAATATCCCATGTCATGTGACACATGTCACATGTCATGTGATCCAATGCCGGTGGCTTGGCATGTACCCTAGAGGGTACACATACATGGAAACAACCAGGAACATGGGAATTGGAGAAAATGAAGAGAATGGTTGTTTACTTAGACACATTTAGAGGACCCAAATAGAGATAGGTATACATGAACAACCAAGTACATAGGCATGACCAATGTACATGGGCATGAATAGAGGTACACATGTATGGGTTAATTTACACAGGAAGACCCATAGCATATAAGACACATTGTATACTAATAGTACACACTCTGAACTTTTTGCAAGGAAGTGTGAGGAACTCATTATATTTATTATTTACTAGTGTCATTTTATTTTACTTCCTTGGTCTATCCTTAAAAGGGTACAATGTGGAGTTATGTCTTAGGCATAGTATTATGATCCCCTCTATGGGTTTTTTCACAGATGGAGTTTGGTGCATCCCCTTTTGTGACCAGGGTGGGATCCTCTATCATTCCTTCTTCATCAAAGGTAGGGTTAATGTAATTAGTGTGACCACCACGAAAAGGGATTGGATACCTTATCTATAAAATTGATCCAATAGAGATTTTGGTGTCCCCCAACGGTCTTGGGTGTGATCCCCTATCATTGTATCGAGATCTTGGAGATCCGATGAGTACTTATTCTACGAGACCTGATGAGCATGACCTCTCAGATGGTCGCCATCAGTGAAAACATGGATTATGGAGTAGATTCTCTTAGAATAGAATTTCCTTAACTACTTTAGAATAATCTTATGGGTGATAGTATTTGATACCCCTTTGAGGCATGGAGTCTATTATGAGTATATATGGGTTTTCTTTATCGTTATGTCTCACATATTGATTAACATACCTATTTATTAATGAGATGACATCTCTTGATGCTTCGTGTTTAGTGATTTCAGAGTGTCGTATGATTTATTATTGTACTCACCTATGTATGCGACTTTACCCCACATATTTTTATTATTAAGATGATATACATTTTTATGCAATGTTGGGAGGACTAGGAGAAGTTTGAGAATAGTTTTAGTCTATACATACCAAAGTTCATACTGGTGTTTCATTTGACTATAGTCCCTTACTTTTGAGAATGTTGGAATTTATTTCTAGTTTTATTGGGATTCTATTTGGCCTTTTTGATTTCCAGTAATGTTTTATAAAATGATTATGGGATATAGATGTATGCATGAATTGGGTATCAGTTATACTTTACTTTTAGTATTATTTGGTCTTGGAGATGTTTGTAAGCGTATAGGTTCCTTAGGATAATGTATCACATATGTGTGATATGCCTACTCAGTGTTGGTCACCTACCCATGGCCTATTGAAGGATATAATGGGTAATTCACACTCAGATTACCACTATCAATATAGTCCCCAATGGTTTGAGTCAAGATAGAGTGGTAAAAGAAGCTATTGGTCCTACCTTAGGATTGATGTTCGGAGTTTTTTCTAGTTGTGAGGTTTGGTTTGAGATTTATAGTGATAGTTTCAAAGTGTTTTGATTTCAGCGTTCTAGATAGGGACTCTATTATTAGTGAGATAGCTGACATATCCATTCACCAGGACTCTGATAACCTTCTTGATGACTCAGTACATGTAGTAACCGATTTCATGGAAAAAATTGGTACATTCATCATATAGGAATCGTTTGTGGTTTCCATGTCATCGTGAAGTTATATCTCTAGATATTCTCATTAATTATGGTGTATCTTGTTTATTTAAAGATGTATCTGTGATTTTTTTCTACCAAGATTCCAAAGAATGATCATGGGAATGATCCATTAAGTGAAAAGGCTTCAGTATAGGGTTATGTATAGAAGGAGGTACCTTTGGGTGGTTATTAAGTTCTACCACCACCTATAGAGTAGCCAATTTTGATGGAAGTACTAGCGGAGTATGTAGACAAGATGAGTGCACTCCATGAGTTTCAAAGGTAGAAACCACCTAGGTTTTGTGGTGGGCCAAAATCCCATGAATTTGAGGACTATATTGCGGCAGTTACCCAAGTTTTCCCCTTGTGAGGAAAAAAAATAAGATGGTGGTCCAAGAAACAAGTCTTCTTTAGGGATTCATTTGGTGATGTTGGATTCTAGTGACTCAATCACAAAATGAGACAACTCACACCTAGTCGTATTTTGAGTGTCTCATTTGGGAGGAGTTATATCCATACATGTTTTGATTAGTAAAAACACATAAGAATATTCATTTATAGCATGGAAGTATGATCCTGGTAGAGTATTCAACAAGGTTCACAAACCTATCATGATATTATATGGATATGATTCGTGATCTATTTTTCTAAGAATGAATATTAAAGTGGGGCCTATGTTGATATATCAAGGACTTAGGGATATCCCATTATATTCCCACATATTTCTATGTGCTCAAGTGAGCCTTAGGGGTGGAGATATTTTTGTACTAGTAGACACCGATAGTTGGTGATGGTAGAGGTAATTCATTATATTATACCTCAAAATCTGGTATTCTATGGAAGAAATAGATATTTGGGTGTATGAGTCTCTTTAGGAGGAAAACCCAGTATAGTGGGTATGCAATTCAAGTCTACCATGACCGTTATTATCATCCAAGAGAGAGGTGATGTTTCTCTAACAATGACTGGGGAAATATTTCTCTGGATTATCTAATTCATCATATAGCTATTTGGGATTTGTTCAATAGACCACCCAGATAGAGAAAACTAAAAGATTTGGGATATCCATATGGTGGAGGATAAGGCATAGGAGAAGGTAGAGTTGTAGGTGGTTGTAGGTGGTTTAACCTTTTTCCACAACCACCCCAAAGTAGTACACACTAGGATCGGGGTGTTGGTGGTCAGGGATAAGGAAAGATGCAAGTAGTAGAGGTATACCACCCCAAGGCTCTGAGGATAATAATAGGTATGATCCATATCTTCTCTAGTTTTCCTATAGTCTTGATAGACATGGGTTCAGGAGACTATTTTATTTACACTTCTTTGGTTTGAGACATAGACATGTTAGTTCAACCATCAACTCAACCCATGGGCTTAGAGACTCATATCAAAGATGAGTCATCAATAATACACATCTAATGATAGTGTGACCTGACTCTTGTAGGTGAGATATTCTTATGGAATATCTTTATAGTAGTTATCTGACCTAACGATTTCATCTAAGGGAAGGATTGTCTATCAATAATTCATGCACAAGTTGAATATTTTTTATGGAGGAAGTAGTGTATCCATGGTGATAGGATGAGTTTTTCCTACTTTGGTGAGAAGAAAATCCAAGAAGAGAATTATTGGATCGAACATAGGGGGGTATAATAGATTACTCATTAGTTGGATAGTATTACCCTTGGAGTAGTGTATACTATGGGAATTCAGCTTCCTATAGTTGTTGTAGAGTAAAAATATGTCTTTTATGTAGATGTTAAGGGATTTCCTCCCCACTGAGAGAGATACCTCTATATAGAATATAACCCAGGAACTACCCTAATATCTTTTCCAACATATTTGATGTTTCTCGTAGAGATTCATGATCTGAAGGTGGATTTGGAGGAATTGTAGAGGAATGTATTTTTCAGACACAGTGTTTCCCCCAAGGTATCCCTAGTGTTTTTCTCTATGAAGTAGGATAGGATATTGAGGTTTTGTGTGGATTATTATCGCCTAGACTAAGTGAAAATGAAGAATAAGTATCTACTACCATGGATCGATGAACTATTTGATAATTTGAGAGGGATGTGATGGTTCTGGAAGATAGACCATAGATTATGTTATCACCAACATTGAGTACGGGATGAGGGCATACCAAATATGACATTCATATGTTTTTATGGTCATTATGTGTACTTTGTGATGACTTTTGGCATGAAAAATTACCTATAAGAATTCATGGGACTCATGAACAAGATCTTTCATCCATTATTAGATCAATTTGTGGTGGTCTTCATTGATGAAAATATGGTGTACATGGCATAATAGGAGGAGAACATGAGACACTTGAGGATATTCCTAGATATACTCTAAGAGAACCAACTTATGGGAATATCTTGAAGTGTCAGTTATAGATTTGAGAGGTCCACTTTCCAAGACATGTCTTCTCAATTGATAGAGTATTAGTGGATCCGATGAAGGTTGAGATAATTTAGATTGGGAGAAACCCAAGATAATGATTGAGGTATGGAAACTCCTTGGTTTTGTAGGATACTACAAGATATTTATGACCTATTTCTCTAGTATATCAGCACTTATGAATAGTTTTACATGGAAGGGGAATCCTTTCATGTGGATAGAGAGGTTCCAGTAGGTTTTTTTGGAGTTGCAGTAGAGGTTGAAGAAAACCCCTATCTTGATATTTCTAGAGGAGGGTGTCGAGTATATAGTGTTCTACAATGCCTCAAGGACTAGACTTTGTTGTGTTATGATTTAGAGGAAGGAAATGATTTTTTATAGGTCTTGGAAGTTGATACCAAATGAGTAGACCTACGCAACCCATGATCTATAGTTTGAAGGGATATTATTCACTCTAAAGATGTGTTGAAACTACCTTATAGTTGAGAGGTTTATCAACTACTATGACTATAAAAGTCTCAAGTAAATATTCTCTTCGAATGATCTTAACTTGAGAAAGAGGTGATGGAAATAGTTCCTCCAGGATTATGACTTTGAGATATTCTATAATCTGGGGAAGGGTAACATAGTAGAAAATTCTCTCAGTAAGAGATATTTTTTTACGGTTTTTGACTAAAAATTTAGGGAAATTAACATTTTTAAAGTTTTCCCTAGTGTATGAGGATGGTTCATCTTTCCTCGAGTCTATGGTAGTTACCCCACCACTTTTATTATGTGTTAGGGAGGCTCAATAAAAAGATACTGACTATGATACTTTAAATACTCAAATATCCACTAGATGTTCTCTTGATGGATTTTCTAATGGTTGGGATCATGTCACCCTTTTCAAAGTATGGATTATGAAACCAGTGACATGGAATGAGGAGGTTATGAGGGTGTTTCATACATCCCACTTGGTGGTACATCCAGGAGTGATGAATATGTACTAAGACATTTGACATCATTTTTTTTGGAAAGGGATGAAGATTTTTTTAGTAGGGTTTGTCTCTCAATGCCTTACTTGTTAACAGGTGAAGGTTGAGATCCAATTAATAGTAGGTATATCTCAAAACCTTAAGGTGACAGAGTGGAACTGTGATGGTGTATCTATGGATTTTTTTATGGGGATACACTAGATTTATAGGGGACACAATTCTATTTGGGTGATCATACAATGACTAAATAAGTCGTTCCACTTAATAGTTATCTAAGAGAAGAGTTCAGTATAGATATTAGGATGCCTTTACATGCCAGAGATAGTCTGAATCCATAGTGTTCCCTCAATAATAATTTTAGACTATGATGTTGGATTAACATCATGATTATGGAAAGGATTGAAGGAGGCATTTGGGACTCAGTTGCAGTTGTACATGGAATTTCACCCCATACTGATTGCCAGATTGAGCAGATTATTTGGGATCTGGAGGATATACTGTGGGATTGTGTGTTGGAATTTTTTTTCATAGTTGGAAGTATCACCTACCCATGGTGTAGTTTTCATACAAGAATAGCTACCATTCCACAATCATCACGACACCATTTGAGGCCTTGTATGAGTGACCCTGTAGGTAAACCCTCTATTGGACTGATCTAGGTTAGTTATCACTCATGGTCCCAAAGTTGGTCCATGTTATTATAGAGAAGGTGCATATCATCTAGGAGTTGATGAAGACTATAAAAATCTTTCATAATCCCTATACATACTAATGATAGATGTCTTTAGAGTTCAAGAAGGGAGACCATGTGTTTTTTATGGTCTCACCTCAACATAGATTGTAGAGATTTTGTTGGGGAGGCAAGTTATCTTTGAGGTTCATTGTCCCTTTCTTGAAACAATGTAGGGTTGGTGACATGGTATATCACTTGGTCCTACTACTATAGTTAGAATGGGTAAACGACGTATTCTACATGTATTACCTGAGGAGTTATGTGCGTGACCCATCACATGTTATTTAATGGGTTGAGTAAGACATCGAGGATGAAGCTACATTTATAGAGTGCTCAGTGGAGATTGAGGATCAGTAGAATAAGATCCTCTTTTGGTGAGTGATTCCCTTGGTTTATTTCTGATGGTAGCATGATAATCTTTAAAAGAGAACCTGGGAGGGGATACTGAGATGTGACTTGAGTACCCAAATCTTTTTTAGTAGGGTTTTTTTCTTTCTAAGATGAAAATACTAAAGGTGGGGATAATGTAACACCTCTCTTTTTTCCATGTAAATATGTTGAATATATGTAATATTTTTTTGGATATAGGAACTAATATGGAGTGATATTATAAATCTCAGTATTGATATTAAATAAATATGTTATATGTTATATCACGTGCATGTAGTTTTTATGAAATAATTTAATATCACCCAAATAGAGTCTCAGATTGAAAATATGAGGCTACCTTGGAGTCAAGAGTGTGGGTTTTATGCAAGGTTCAACATAATACTTGTCGGCATTGGGTTTTTGGATTGACCACCAGCAAGGGTTAAATAATAAAATAAATATTATATATTTCTTTAATTGTTTAATTAAAAGCCTAAACCTAATTATCCCCTATAAAAACATGCTTATGAACAATTCTCATGGTTAGCCACATAACCTTGATAATTGATAGGAGAGTGTATAGCAGCATTGGCAGAAGTCTGGATCATGGATCGATGATTGATTTACCGTGATGACCACCAATGATGATAGAATTAAAGGATCTCACTGACAATGAAAATGCATATTCATTCTTCATAGGTGATTGATCTTATCCCATGGTAAGGAATTTTTATCTGTGGTTTATTTTCCCAATTTGATTATCCCATGATGAACATGAATAAAATAAAATAATAGATTAATTCATGGGTTGATCGTGTTATGGGTGTGGGTATATTTACCTGGGATTTTGAGGAATAATAATTGTTTTTTATTTAACAGTTCTTCATTTTTCATTATATTGGAAATTAATTGAGTCCAACCTAAAAAAATAGATGAGGTTTATTCCTCATTTTTTGGTTTTTCATTTCTCTCATATTTATTCACATGTTCATTATTAGAAACTCCTTTGGTTGGTAGTTTGAAAAATACCTGGTATTCGATCATTACAACACCATTATTCAATGGAACGAAACAATACTATGGGTGTAGCTCAAGTTTAAGGGTACCATCGAGGTATGATGGAAATGGAATACAACTGGTGGTATATTAGGATCAGATTAGAGGTCCCTCGTTTCCCAATTTAGCATGCAACAAGGACGTGGTGATATCAAGATGTTTTCCTTGTCAAATTTGGGGGCTGAAATCTATTCACTAGTGATAGAAAGTATCTGTCAAGGATCAATCCTAGTTTTAGGGTTATATAGGAATATTTATTGAAATATGAATGAAGGAACCAAAAGATTCTATAAAATCACAAGTTACATGGTGTGTGCTAAAAAGAACACACACTGTGTGGGGTATCTAGATGGGGTTCTAGGGTTTACGCATGAAATAAAATATTACATGTCGTGTGACATGTCTCACACACCATGTGATCTACTGATGGAAATTTGATTTGTACCTTGGAGGGTACATGGGCACAGACATAGATAGATGCATGTGCAAGGACATAATACATAGGCATGACCATGTACTCAGACAGGACCATATGACCTAGAACCAACCAAGTACATGGTAACAACTAGGTACAATATCATGTCCAAAGTACACAAGCATGGAAATAGGAAAACATACATTGGACGTGGTGCACAAGAAGACCCCGGGAAAATGAGACACATTGTGTATTGAAAGTAAACACTGTGAACTTTTTACAGGGTTGTGTGGGGCCCTCCATATCTTCACTATAAACCAAGTTCAATGTAGTTTAATTCCTTAGTCCATCCCTATGGGGGTATGGTTAAGAATTATGTCCTGAGAAAAGGATTATGACCCCCTCTATAGGTTTTTTCTTGAATGGAGTTTTTGGTATCCACTTATGTGACTAAGTTGGGACATTCTATCATTTCATCTTTACCATAGGTAGGGTGACTTGACCACTATGCACATGGCATCAATCCCTTATTTAGATTGTTGATCCAGTGGGGCTTTTAGTGTCCCCCAATGATCATGGGTGTGATCCCATATCTACATATCAATATCTTAATAATATAGTGATTACTTATTTGGAGAGAATTGACAAGCATGACCTCTCGGATGAGTGTCATCAATGACATCATGGCTCATGGAGTTGACTCTACAGTATGAGTATTACCGTGAATCCTTAAGAAGAATATTTTTGGCTGGATGTTTAAGATCTCATTGATATTTGGAGTCTATTATGATAATATTTGGGCTTGTTTATCATTATGTCTCATATCTTGATTGAAATACAAGTGTATTTATGAGATGACTTCTATTGATGATTTATGTTTAGTGATTTTAGTGTGTCCTTCTATATATATTTATACACACCCCTACATGGTAAATTACCCTTCATAATGTGTCTTATTTAGATGATATACCTTTTTATGGGGTCTTGGGAGGACTAACAGAAAGTGGAGCATAGTTTCAGGATAAATAGACTCAGTTTCATACCGGTGTTACATTTTATAAGAGTCCCCTCCTAAGCATGTTGTGTTTTAAATATATTTTTTAATGGGATTGTATCTTTCCCTTATGTTTTCCAATACTTTTTCATACTCTGATTATGGTATATAGATGTATTCATTCATTTAGTATCATTTTTACCTTACTTTCAACATTGTATAGGGTTGGATATTTGTGTGTGTGTGTTTGTGTACAAGTACCCAAGGCTAATGCCTCCCATATGTGTGATATTCCAACTCGATGATGGTCACTCTCTCCTAGAATATTGAAGGTGGTATTAGGGTTTTCACACTCAGCTAGCCACCAACCAAGAAAGTTGTGTTGGCTTGAGTCATGACATGTGTGTCCAAAACATTATATTTGTCTAGAATCCTAAAAGGGTTTACAGTTGTCACATAGTTTTTCAAAATATATGGCCAAACCATGAATATGTGAAATTAATGATCTAAATTCCTCCTTAATAACTATTAGTGCTCTATTTTGACATGTTCTTATTTATATAAGAATAACCCATATTTTTAAGAATCCTCTAGCCTTAGATGCTGAATTGATATCCTACAAATATTGATTCCAGTGAATCAAAGTGATTTAATGATCTATAATTAAGTTATGTGATAAAAAAACCTCCATTGATTGGGTTTCTTTTTTATCTACCACTTTTCTGAAGAAATTATTCATAGATTCTTCTTACTGATTCCTAATCAATGAATTCCAATTCCAACCAATTATGGATCCTTGAATCATTTCAATATCAGTGGTGGTTTTGATATGTCAATGATATCCATTTTGAAAAGAGTTAAATGTCCCTTGAATGGTGGATATTTCTGGGTATGTTTCCATATATCAATATTATTTACTCTCTCTTATATTGATGGATTAATGATGGATTAATATTTATCAGTTAGACCTGAGGTTTTCTCCTAGAATCAAAAAGGAATTCATGATATATTTTTGAATTGATAACGGATCCAATGAATTGACAACCTCTCATTTGACATATCATGGAATTGGTTTTGTTGATGGAATCCATGAGGTATGTAATTCTAGAACCACCCTTCATAACATGAAATCTCCTTGTGTATATTTTCTAGACCTCCTTATTGATTAACTGAAACTTGAAATAGGAATCCTTGATGTGTGATCTAGTTCGTCATGGGTCTCAGATGTGGTTCAGTCATTAATCCTTTAACTAAATTTGGATTTCATCATCAAAAACCTTGAGGTGGGAATTTATTTAACTTTTGTGGCCCTTGTAAACTCTTATTGTATTGATTCATGTTGTGTTGTCATATCTTGTAGTCCATGACTGATGGTGTTTTCTTGTGGGTGTGGGTGTGTGTGGCCCATTACACCCATATGTGATTCTTGATTCCATGAGTAATGATAGAGTATCTTATTACCATGCTTTATGTTTATCATAATTTATTTTATATTAATATTATATTCTAATGATTATGTACTATGATTTTCTTATTATGTTATCCTTGTTGAGTGTATTTACCATGATTTTAAGGTATTGTTTTGGTATTTTTAACAGGTACCCATCGTGGTATGATTATCCCTTGAGGTGGAGTGTGAAAGGCATGCATAGATGATAACGGTGGACCCATAAATAGGGTAGGATTATAAAAACCTTGTGGATTAAATTGACACTCAATACCTTATGGATAAAGAGTACATGTTCACTTGTCAGCCATGTGACCTGACATAAGAATCGATTCTTTAAGGATACCAAGTAACATTCCACCAACCTTTTGGTTAGTTCTTGATCACTTATGGAATCTTCTTTTCCCTTAAATCATGGAGCGAAACAAGTGTGATTAGTGTTTATGGTGGATTGGTTAGCACATAGATTTTCAAAATATATTTTTTACACATTCTTGTACATATATTGTTATGATGGAATACATTTTTATACTTGTGAAGATTTGTTAAGGATGCATTGGTGGTTTCATACTGGTTTTTATTACTCACACCCTGCATAGAATTCTAGATGCACATGTAGACTTAATTTATAGGGATCTAAGTTAGGGAAAGGGACCCGTGATATATGATTGATCCAAGGATCATGGATTGGTAGTTTTACCAGGATGTAATCTAGAGGATACCATAATTTTAATTATTAACCTTCTTTCACATTACTATGGTTTTTATTTCCGCACAAGGATATCAGTTTATTTATCTTTATTTATATATGAAATGCATTTCATTCAATATTACATCATGATTCCTTATATTTTATATTTATTGCTCTAAGTTTTTTATATTTTATAATATTATTGGTGTAAGGATATGATACAGAGGGTATAGTCTCTGTATTGATAGCATTTTGGACCCTCGTTGCTAGACAATAATCTCTTGCATACAAGGAGGAAATCATGAGGTCTTATGGCTCTCCAGATTAAACCCAATTGTTTGTGTTGTGGAATTACGAAATGTAATCAAAGAATAGTTTCTTTATTTTCTTTTAACCAATCTAGGGCATGGTAGGAAGATGATAGGTTGTGGAGGACTTGGGTAGATAATTTTCCATGTGGTTGTCTAGCTCATGTGTAACAGACCTTTGAGTTACTATTGACAGGTTTTTTATTACCATTTTATGGGAGTTGAGTGTATATGTGCCTCATGATTAGTCATATAGGATCGCATACCATATATATATACCAAATTTGTGCTATATTATAGTTCTTTAATTTATTTCATTCATGTGTTTTATCTTTTCTCGGTAGACCTATATTATTTGATTAAGTGATATATTTATTTTCCATATTATTGTGATCTATATATGTTGGAATTAATTTCTTGAACTAGAACATGTTGTTATGTTTCTTTATATATATGTGTAACTGTGACAAAAATTTTGGTATGGAGACCTTGATTAATTCTAAGAAGAATATACCTTGGGTTATGGGTAGAATCCTATGATAACCTTTGTGTGATCACATTGACAGGTTAGGATTTTTCCTAATGACTTAGATTTTTAAAAAAAATTCCTTAATGTATTAGAACAATCTACCCGAAGGAGATTGATGAGACTACCAGCTAACATGGTTCAGGATTCTCCCACTAGGTAGGATGATCATGTTCCACCACCTAATGTTTAAAATGGTGCATTATATCACTCTCCTTCACCTATTCCAATGGTGAATGTGTTGGTCCACATTAACCAGGTGTCCATTCACATATTCCTATCCAAGGATGATGGGCCATAAGTTCTATGGTATATTGTACCATAGACTTATAGTTTTAGATTCCACTAGACTTTTATGGAAATAGAGGGTTTTATGATACATTGGAACCCATAGATATCATTTAGGATATATTTGACCTTATTAATACACTTGAGGATATAAAGGTGAATTTGGAAACATTCATGCAACAAGGACCTTCTGGGTGGTGGTGGGGCATGATCTGATAGGATTGAAGACATTAGGGTCTCACCTAAGAAGCCTTTAAAGACTTGTTCTTCAAGGAATTGTTTCCTAATACATTGAATATAAATCATACATAGTAATTCATAGTTCTATAGTAGGGTTCAATGATGGTATCCACATACTGTTCTCATTTCATCGAGATACTATATTTTTTCCCTATATTGCATAGAAACAAGGCATAGAAGTCTAGGAAGTTTGAGATCAGTCTTCATTCTAGCATCAGATGAAAGGTTAATACCTTTGACATAGTGGAATACCCTAAAGTTATGCATGAGTCCTTGAATATTGAGAAGGTTCTTGAATAGGATAAATAATTTTTTATTCTTTCAACCTTTAGTTCCTAGGTGGGTGGACCACCTACTAATTCGATAAGTGAATCTACTATAATAAAGAATAGGAATACTAAGAACATGAATTAGGGAAGTTATATATAGGTGGAGTAGAGTATGGATTCATCATCCCCCATGGGAGTTGATGTAACACCCCTAGACTTTTCAATATTTTCATTTCTGAATAAATTTAATTTTTTTTATTTCTTTATTTTTACAGAACACCATGTTAATCTTATACTACACACAACAATGAGTTGGCTTTCATTACATGAAATGCCCGATTTTACTGAAAAACAATATATTAATAAAATATTATTATTTAATATAATATATAACCTAGTCGTTAAATTAACGATTATGAATAGTATTAACAACATTTTTAATTTAATATATTTAATATAATTTTAACAATCATCTTATGTACTTTCTAGAAATGATATAATAAAAAATAATCTTTTAGGATAACAAAAGTATTTTTCAAAAAAAATGCAATTTTACCACCTTTTAATGGAGAACCCTTTTTAAAACCCATATTTGACACTTTTGTATATTAAATTTGAAAAAAAGAAATTATTATTTATAAGAGGGACATAAAAATTTATTTTGGACAAATTTTTGTGTTTTTATGATAACTTTCATATTTTAATGAATAGTGAAAAATACAACATTTCAATTCAAAACTGTGTTTCCATATAATTTATTTATATTGTTAGAATATACTTTTAATTGGTTTAAAATTATAATTAGATTATGTTTTTGTCATTTAATATAATTTAGTTAATTGTAATTATTTTCACATTAAAATTAGATATAAACACATGTCAATCTTTTGATGGTTTTTACTTTTCAAAAACATGTCTTCTCATTTTGTCAACAGGGATTAATTTTAAATTAATTACTGTATATTATTTGTTTTAAATTTTTAAAATTGGGTTCCATATTTTTAATTAGTGGTTCCAAAGTATTTAAATAGGTTACTTTTATTTTTTAGATATAATGAATAGTAACTTTAGTAATTTTTATTATTATTATCATGGTTAAGGGTAAATCAGGAAATTAAAGGTAAAAATAATATTATAAAATTACCCTAACACATATAAAATCCTAATGTATGAATATATTAGACCTTTATCACTTATTTTTTGAAATATAATCATTTAATGGACCCTTTTCCATGAATATGGCATGGATATTATTAAAATTAATGAATGTGACAAAATGTCAAAGTATCATTTCTTATAAGTATAATAATTTTAATATAGAGATATCCCAGAGATAAAATCTATTATAAATATTATATATAAATCTAAATAAATTACCTACATCATAGAAATTTATTGATAATTTTTACATATTAAATAATCACCATTAATTATGACACAACGGAGATGTAGAAATTATTTTATTAATAGAAATATCAAATAAATGATATTAAAAAAATATAATTTAACTTAATTAATTAAATATATGAATTTTATATATAAAATAGATATGTTAGTAAAATATTGGAAGTATTAATTCAAATTTATCATGTCATTATGATATTTTTAAAAATGAAAATATTGAATAGTATCAAAATTCAAAAATGATACTTTAAAACAAATAATATTTTATTAAATGTTCTAAAATTAATAAAAAAACTAAGGTTCATAAAAATAACTTAAATAATGTTAAATATTTCCTAGATGATCTAATTAGGGTTCTTTTGTCATTCAATAGTAACTATATAAACCCTATAGTGTAAAAAGACAAGTTGTCACGATAATGGTTAAATTATGTAACTAAGGGTAAAAGCCCAAAGATAATGTTAATTTTATGACCTAAACATGTCTAAAATTAATTTTTTGATTATATTTTTAACCATACTCATATTTTCCTTAAATAAACTCACTTTTTATCCATTTTTAATTGAAAATTAATTTATATTAATTTAATATTTTATGAGTTTCCTAAAGTGTCCCTCCCCTCTCTTATAAAAGGGAACTCCTCTTTCTCTCTAATTCACACCTCCAAATCCCTTTTACTCAGCCAATAAGTAACTATTTCCTATCCAAAATTCCTTAAATAAATCTTTTTGGGAATAATTTTGGTAGAAATCCATCCTAAGGAGTCCCTTTGTGCAAATCAAAAGGACATACTCGAAAAAGAAGTAATTGTTTTATCACCTCTTTCAAAGTTATTTTCTTCTTATACTTCCTATTTTTATGTTGTTTCCATACCAAAGTAATACCTCCAATATCAAACTTATACTGAGATTTTAATACCAAATTAATCATTTTATCCATCATAAAAATAACAATATCACCTTGTGTGTGTGCGTACGGCTTATCATCTTCACGTCTTGGTGTAATTTATTATTCAACACAAAATTATTTGGATGGGTAGAACGATGAGTTTAATGGATATAAATAATGAATATAAAATGATAATTATTATATATAATTAATATAACATCTATTTTCATACCATTTAACCATCAAGGGAATGATATCATCGCTCATGCGTACGTATAGCCTACCGTCTCCACGATACGGTAAGATTCATTCTCCATGTTAACCACTAAAAAATCATTATAAAATTTATATGACGGGTAAAAATAATAATTATGAACATTATATAATTATTTATATCAATAAAATACATCCCATTTGTAAAGACCCTGAAATTTCAAGGAAATTTTTTTCTTCAATTCTTTGGAATTCTACGATTACGCAGTTTCTAACGGCACCTGATTCTGAGGCCCGGTGTGCCCAGAATAATTTCCTTATGTTTAGCTCGGTTACGTTTAGTGAAAAAATGAGCGGGATTTTTTGTCTTTTGAAGCAGTGTTGGGAATTGAAATCTGAGGGCACCGACAAACTCACAGCGTGAGTATTTTCTTAAGAGGACCTTTACCGCAGTTGCGTTTTATGTGGGTTGAATGTTAAAATTGGGGTTAAATTAAGAAGTTAAATAAAATTACTAGAACAATTTAATTTATATCTTTGGAAGTTAATTTCTTCCATGGGAAGTTATTGGTGGGGCCCACACCCACCCAACTTCCAATGCGTGGATAATGGAGATGTGGAGAGGTGGGGCCCACACAATCCCCAACCTTTCACCTCCCATAACACTTTTCAAACCCCCTTTAAACTCCCATGTTTAATTCATGAAAACACCCCTTATTTATGAGGATCCCTTCCTCTTCCTCTCTCCCTCTTAATTGTTTTCCAACACACCCTAATTAATAAATTCAACCTCTTCACTTAATTAAATTAAGTGATTTGAATTTTGAATTTTAAAATTGCATGTGTTAATAAAATAATAGCTTCGGCTTATTATTTTTTTTTGGGGTAATCGTTGTGTTAAGGAGAGTGGGGGAGAGATCTTTTGAGAACGGAGAAAGGTATTCCTCTCCTCAATGAAGAACGGTGCTCTTCTCTGACGAAGAACACTCACCTTCAACGGAGGGTAACTCAGCGAAGAATGCTCCATGTTTCTTCAATCCTTTTCTTCCTCCGCGTCAAGGGAGGAGACATCGACGTGGGGAACTCGCCAACGATGACAGTTCTTTCTCTGATGTTGACGAAGCAACATCTCTTTCTGCGTCTACAATGAACAAACAATATTCGAGGTAGGGGGTTTATGTTAATTTTTAATGGATTAAAATTATTCCTCGTTTGTCATTGAGCATCTTTGTTTGTCCCGACCTATTTCTATCAGTTGACGTGGAGGGTGCAGGCCGAACGAACATGGATCGACGACCCTCAGTTGAATCTTGTTTATTTTGGGAATTGGCGACCGGAGGCGGAACGCAGAAGAGGACGGCGGCACAAGGGCCAACGTCGCACACACAAAGAAAAGTTGTGGCCAAGCGGCCCATGGTGGAGGAAGCACGGCACTGTCACGCCTTTCTGGGGACGCGGAGCTGTGGCTAGGGCAGGCCGCGGTGGAGGAAGCCCGCGCCGTTGCGTTGGCTGTGCGGAAGAAACCGCGACCCGCTTTGGCGGAAGAATCGGTTGGCCCATCGGCCTGCCGGGGGGAGGAAAGTCGCGGCGCCAGGACGACACCGTGCTGGATGAACTGCGGCCCGCCAAAGTGGTCCGCTTGCGCCAAGAGGTCGGTCGGCTTCTGCCAGCCGGTTAGTGAGGGCGGCGCTGCTTGGCATAACAGTTTTGGGCATCCGGGGGGGCGCCTCGGACCGCTTGGCCTTCGGGCCGAGCTACTCGGCCTGTCGGGCCGCGTCCAGCCGGGTCGCGCCCCATCGGGCCGGTCCGCGTGATTCTTCGGGCTAGTACAACACCCCTGCCTGGTCGAACCCGCCAAATCTGGTTGACCCAACCCACCAGCCCACTGTGTTTAACGGGCCGGGCCCGTTTTCACTTAAAGGTGAATATCTTGAGGACCGCATGTCTGATCGACGCACCATCTATGAAACTGGGACCCTTTCGATGAGGCAATCCTATTGTGATACTCTAAGTGAGTTTCGGACAACTTTGGAAAATGGCTGGGTTTGGAATGAGTATATTTCCAACCGGGCTCCTAGAACGGAAAAGCCAATATCTCTCAGACCGGTCATCTGATAGACACACCATCTGTCGTGTCGAGTTCCTTTTGATGATAAGGAACTTTGGGATATATCAACTTCTGACTACGGTCTAGTTGATGTATCGAACCCCTTGACTCGAGGATTGTACCCTCCTAAAATCGATCATGTTGTGTGTGGGAACCCTAGAGCTGGCTGCGACTGCGACGACTACCGTGCTGGGGTCCTCCATGAGTTCGACAACGATGAAGAATGTACTTGGATCCTCTGTGGGTTCGACAGCGATGACGAATGTACTTGGATTCTCTGTGGTTTTGGCAGTGATGACGATTGTACTTGGATCCAATGTGGGTTCGGCAGCGATGGTTACTGTACTTGGATCCTACATGGGATTGGCAGCGACGACTTATGTACTAGGATCCTACGTGGGTTCGGTAGAGGAGATGATTCAGAGGCTCCATATAATCATCTCCACCCCTCTTTGTGAGTAGTATACCTGTGTGAGCTAAGTCTTGACTTTCAATCATTATCATTGATATGATTGACTATCTTTCTTGTGTGGACTGGGTTGTGCTTGGGCTCGAGAGTTGGAGTCGAACTGAGATTGATAACTTAGGTATATTTATGGGCATATACCTAAGTAGAGTTATTTGATTCTTTGTGATTGTATCTTTCCTTTTTGTTTTATCCTTCGTGGATTCTGGGAGACCTTTGGGGGTATCGGGGTCCCTACTGAGTATCGTATACTCACCCCTGCATGGGTTATGCCTGCACTACATTGTGTTGGATGCAGGTGACGAATAACACTGATCATGGGGGATTCTTGTGGAGCTAGACGGTACCCGGAGGTGGACCACTTGACGGGACGTACATGGGGCGGATGACCGGACCCGAGGAGATGTGGAGATCATATGTACCCACCCTTCAGGTGAGATATCTGGAGGACAACTCAGTGGTTTCCTCTTTACTTTACTATTGTTGTAATTTCTTTTCAGTTGTACTGTACTTTCAGTTGGGTTTGTATACTAGCCCATTTACTTTTCAGCACTTACTTTTGTACTCGGTTTTTCTTAGTTCTTACTTCACTTGTGTACTTTGTTGTGTTTGTTTACTCTTATAAAGGTAATGTCTTCCCTTTTTATCGGGATTTACGCCTTTGGTGCAAGTCGCTAGCCCCTGGCCTATGGAAGGACGGCTTGGGGTAGTCACGGCACGGGCCTCGAGGACGGGTTGTGACAAATTGGTATCAGAGGAGTCTGTTCTACCGCAGAACTCCGGACTCTGATTATCTCTTCTCTGTGAAGTAATAATGTTAAGAGTATTGAGTGTGGTTATCAGACCAGGGAGTCCAGTGTTGGTGGGGAGGCTGACGTATCCATACACCAGGACCCTGACCTCTTATTTCTGACTCAGTGCATGAAAACACTGATTGCATGTGTGTTTTAAAAGTTTTCTTTGTGATTACTTTGTGTCAGCTCACCAGGTATACTATTTGACCATGGTGCACCTATTTACCTTCAGGATGGACCCACGAATGTAGCCATCTAGGGTTCCGAGTCATGATGGAAGCCCACCGAGTGACGAAGCCTCAGTGCAGGGCCCCATCACAACAGAGTCACCAGTGGTACCACTACCAGCTGATCCACCGATACTACCAGCCCTAGCAGAAGAGGGTGCACGCCGACTGAGTATGTTGCCCGAGTTTCAGCGATAGAGGCTGCCCAAGTTCCATGGAGAGATGGACCCTCATGCAGACGAAGATTGGCTGGAGTCTATCGTTAGATTCTTCAGATTAGTTGGGACACCAGCTGATCTTATGGTGATCCTTGCTGTGAGTCTCTTGCACGCAGAAATAGGTAGATGGTGGAGCTTGATTCTCCAGGTGCATGACGATGCATCTCTACTTTGGACAGACTTCTAGAGTCTCTTTTGCTCGGAGTTTTTTCCAGCCACCCTCTGTGTGGTACGCATTCAGGAGTAACTTCATCTACGGTAGGGCAGCATGACAGTAGCCCAATACTCAGTGAGGTTTACCGACCTTTCACGCTACTCCACGGATATGGTACATGACCCATTCTTCAGGGCTTGGAACTTTGAGCAGGGACTGAGGCATGAGATCAGGGCTTTGATGATCACCCTCAGCATTCTGACACAGGTGGGAGTACTAGAGTGAGCCCTTCTTGGGGAGAGCTTCCTCGTTGAACCGACTCCAGCAGCGAGACCCATCGCAGGGTGACACGTAGCAGAGTCTTTTGCAGCCAGAAGTAGACATATGTTGTAGAGGTCCAAGCGGACCATACCATCAGGTGTGAGACCTTAGGATACTAGTTTGGAGGTGTAGGTCACACGAAACAAAGCCATCCATTCGAGGGGCAGGCAATGCTACACATGCGGCGGGCAGGGTCACATGGCTCAAGACTGCCCGACCGGCCATGCGAATGAGCAGCAGACAATAGAGGTACCTCCCAGGAAGAGGCAGAGGTTTGACCATGGCGGTCCTCTATGAGCAGGTGGATGAGGCAGAGGAGATGGTCGAGTAGCGGGTAGTGGGTGATGCTTCGAGGCTCTACCACCACCACCACTAGGAGGACCACCCCGACCACAGGGAGCTGACAGACAGGGACATGCTCAGCTCCAGGCAGTCGAGGCCTATGACCACAGCGTACCTGATATGATTCGAGGTACTATCTATGTATACTTCACCCTTTCTATAGTACTTATAGACATAGTATCGAGTCATTATTTTATTTCTACTTCCCTTGTTCAGAGCTCAGAGATTCCGACGGAGCTGTTGGATCGATCCTTACGGCTAAAGACTCCTATAGGAGCAGACTCCACAATTACGCACTGGTTCCGGTAGTGTGAGCTTCCTCTGGGAGGCGAGAGCTTCGGCTGGGATCTTCTTGTAGCGGCGTCGATGCCTTACGATGTCATCTTAGGTATGGACTGGTTATCTACAGTCCATTCCCATATCGACTGTATTAGGCAAAAACTACAGTGTGTCCGCACGGATGGGACCAGGTTCACCTTCACCGGTGAGAAGGCATAATTTCCAACGCATGATGGACTTACGCAGAGGAGAGGGCAGCTGATCAAACATCAGTTGGCTAGTCTCATCCTTGGAGAAGTTGATGTGTAGAGTCTGAGTTTTCCTGTTGTGGTGGATCAGTATGCTGAAGTTTTTCCTGATGACGTTCTAGGACTACCTCCTCACAGAGAGGTAGACTTTTACATAGACCTGTACCCCGGGAAAACACCGATATCTACTCCAGCATATCGGATGGCTCCCGCCGAGCTTCGTGAGATGTGGGTACAGCTGGAGGACTTGCATGGAAAGGGATTCATCTGACCCAGTGTTTCACCCTAGGCTTCTCCGATTTTGTTTGCCAAGAAGGCAGATGGGAGCTTACAACTGTGTGTCGACTACTGTTGCCCGAATTAGGTAACCGTGAAGAACAAGTATCCACATTCGAGGATTTACAACCTCTTTTATCAGCTTAAGGGAGAACGGAGGTTCTCAAAGATAGACCTCAGGTCAGGCTGTCACCAGCTAAGAGTTCAAGATGAGGATGTGCAGAAGACAACCTGCAGGTGTCGGTATGGCCACTATGAGTTCTTGGTTATGCCCTTCGGCGTAACCAACGCACCAGTAGTGTTAATGAGTCTCATGAACAGGATCTTCCATCCATACCTTGATCGATTTTTTGTATTCTTCATTGATGACATATTGATTTACTCGACTACTGGGGAGGATCACGCCTACCACTTACTAGTTGTACTGGATACACTCCAAGAGAACCAGCTTTATGGTATTCTCTCGAAGTTTCAGTTCTGGATTCGAGAGGTTCATTTCTTGGGACACGTCATCTCGAAGGATGGGGTTGCAGTGGACCTAGTGATGATTGAGGTGGTACTTGCTTGGGAGCCACCGAGGAGCATTAAGGAGGTGAGGAGTTTCCTAGGTATGGCTAGGTACTATCGAAGATTTTTCCCTGACTTCTCCAGAGTTGTAGCACTACTTTCAGCTTTGATGAAGAAGGGGAAATCCTTCGTGTGGTCAGATAGATGTCAGCAGATATTTCAAAAGCTGAGACAAATATTGACCAGTGCGCCCATCTTGAGGCTACCAGAGGAGGGCGTAGGGTACGTGGTTTACTGAAATGCATCAGGGACCAGACATGGGTGTTTCCTGATGCAATAGTGGGTAGTGATCGCCTATGGTTCACGGTAGTTGAAGCATCACGAGAACAAATACGCTATCCATGACCTCGAGTTAGCAGTAGTGGTCTTCGCCCTGAAGATGTGGTGGAACTAACTTATGGGCGAGCACTTTACTGTCTACTCTAACCACCAGAGTCTTAGGTGAATCTTCTAGCATAAGGACCTGAACCTGAGACAGTGGCGATGGCTAGAGTTCCTCCAGGACTATGACTTTGAGATAGTCTATACTCCTAGGAAGGGGAACTTTTTGGCTGATGCTCTCAGCAGGAGGTCGGACATTCGGCTACTTGGAGAGGCGACAGAGCAGTTAGCCTCTTTGAAGATATCCTTCATGGATAGAGATGGAGGAGACTTTCTACAGTCTCTCATAGTCACTCCTCCACTCCTTTACCTGGTCAGAGAGGCATAGTGTGGGGATGTTGACTGTGAGACGCGACGTGCTCAAATATCCTCAGGTCAGGCACCTGATCGATTTTCTGAAGGAGGGCAGCACGTCATCCTCTTCAGGGGATGTGCTATGGTACCAGTTTCACTGCACGAGGAGGTGTTGAGGTAGTTCCACACTTCCCCTCTAGAGATACATCCAGGAGTGGTGAAGATGTATCAGGACCTCAGACGATAGTACTGGTGGCCGGGCATGAAGAAGTCTGTAGCAGAGTTCGTTTCACGATGCCTCACTTTCCAGCAAGTGAAGGCGGAGCACCAGGTACCGGTAGTATTGGCACAGCCTTTAGAGGTTACAGAGTGGAAGTGGGACAGGATATCAATGGATTTCATGACGAGGCTTCCACGTACTTCCATAGGACACGATTCTATCTGGGTAATCATCAATCGACTCACCAAGTTAGCCCATTTCCTTCCGATCAGAGAGCAGGGCTCAGTAGAAAGCTTGTGACGCCTCTACATTCAGGAGATCATACGGCTTCAAGGTGTTCCATCATCTATTGTCTCCGATCGAGATGCTCGCTTTACTTCCTAGATTGAGAAGGGTTTGTATGAGGCATTTGGGATGCATCTACGCCTGAGCACCGCCTTTCATCCTCAGACGGATGGCCAGACGGAGAGGGATTTCAGACTCTCGAGGACATATGCTCCGTGCATGTGTCCTTGACTTCGTTCGTAGCTGGGAGGATCACCTACCCTTGGTGGAGTTTGCGTACAACAATAGCTACCACTCCACCATCGGGATTCCACCTTATGAGGCACTATACGGATGACCATGCAGATCACCTCTGTGTTGGACTGACCCTGGGGAGTTAGCACTTGTAGGATCAGAGATGGTTTAGGCTACAACAGAGAAGGTTCAAATCATCCAGGAGCAGATGGGGACTACACAGAGTAGACAGAAGTCTTATGATGATAGGAGACGGAGACCACTGGAGTTCAAGGATGGCGACTTTGTTTTCTTATGGGTCTCACCTCGACGTGGATTAAGAAGATTTGGTCGGGGTGTCAAGTTATCTCCAGGCTTCATCCGACCATTCCAGGTCCTCAGCAGGGTAGGAGAGGTGGCTTACTACCTGGACCTTCCACCTTAATTACACCGGGTGCATGACGTCTTCCACGTATCTCAGCTAAGGAGATACGTGCACGGCCTGACCCACATCATCGATCACGGAGATATGGACATCAATGATGGGGCGATGTTTGCAGAGGTCTCGATTGAGATTGGGGATCGACATGAGAGGGTCCTACGTTGATGGTCGATTCCTCTGGTGGGAATTCGCTGGTAGCACGGGAACCTCCAGGAGATCACTTGGGAGTGTGAGGCACAGATGTGAGCTCAGTATCCCCATTTGTTTTCCTAGTGTGCGTTGTAGCTTTACGGGGATGTAAATCCCTGAGGTTGGAGTAATTTAAAGACCCGGAAATTTCAAGGAAATTTTTTTATTAAATTATTTGGAATTCTAAGAATACACAGTTTCTGACGGCACCTAATTCTGAGGCCCGGTGTGCCCGAAATAATTTTTTGATGTTTAGCTCGGGTACGTTAAGTGAATGAAAGAATGGGTTTTTATATGTCTTGAAGTGGTGCTCGGAATTGAAATCTGATGGCACCGACGAACTCATATCGTGGGTATTTTCTTAAGGGGACCTTTACCGCAGTTGCATTTTACGCCGGTTGAAAGTTAAAATTGGGGTTAAATTAAGAAGTTAAATAAAATTGGTTAAACAATTTTATTTATATCTTTGGAAGTTAATTTCTCCCATGGGAAGTTATTGGTGGGTCCCACACCCACCCAACTTCCCATGTGTGGATAATGGAGAGGTGGAGAGGTGGGGCCCACATGATCCCCAACCTTTCACCTCCCATAACACTTTTCAAACCCCCTTTAAACTCCCATGTTTAATTCATGAAAACCCCCCTTATTTATGAGGATCCATTCCTCTTCCTCTCTCCCTCTTAATTGTTTGCCAACACACCCTAATTAATAAATTCAACCTCTTCACTTAATTAAATTAAGTGATTTGAATTTTTGAATTTTAAAATTTCATGTGTTGATAAAATAATAGCTTCGGCTTATTATTTTATTTTTGGGGAAATTGTTGTGTTAAGGAGAGTGGGGGAGAGAGCTTTTGAGAAGGGAGAAAGGTATTCCTCTCCTTAAAGAAGAATGGTGCTCTTCTCTGACGAAGAACACTCACCTTCAACGGAGGGAAACTTGGCGAAGAATGCTCCACGTTTCTTTAATCATTTTCTTCCTCCACATCAAGGGAGGAGACACCGACGTGGGGAACTCGCCAACGATGACAGTTCTTTCTCCGATGATGATGAAGAAACATCGCTTTCTGTGTCTACAACGAACAAACAATATTCGAGGTAGGGGGTTTATACTCATTTTTAATGGATTAGAATTGTTCCTCATTTGTAATTTAACATCTTTTTTTGTCTCGACCTATTGCTATCGCTTGACGCGGAGGTCGCGGGCCAAACGAACATGGCCCGACGACCCTCAGTTGGATCTTGTTTATTTTTTGAATCAGTGACCGGAGGCGGAACACATAAGAGGCTGGCGGCACAAGGGCCACCGTCGCACACGCAAAGAAAAGTCACAGCCAAGCGGGTCGTGGTGGAGGAAGCACGGCGCCGTCATGCCATGCCGGGGACGCGGAGCCGCGAACAGGGCAGGCCACAGCGGAGGAATCCTACGCCGTCTCTCTGGCTTTGCGGAAGGAAACACGTCCCACTTCGGCGGAAGAATCGGCTGGCCCGTCGGAGTGCCGGGTGGAGGAAAGTCGCAGAACCAGGAGGGCACCGCGCTGGATGAACCGTGGCCTGCCTAAGTGGGCCGCTTGTGCCAAGTGGCCGGCCGGCTTCTGCCAGCCGGTTAGTGAGGGTGGCGCCGCTTGGCACCATGGTTTCGGGCAGCCAGGGGGGGCGCCTCGGACCGCTTGGCCTTCGGGCCGAGCTGCTTGGCCCGTCGGGCCACGTCCAGCTGGGTCGCGCCCCGTCGGGCTGGGCCATGTGATTCTTCGGGCCGGTCCAACACCCATGCCTGGTCCGACCCGCCAAATCTGGTTGACCCGACTCGCCATCCCACTGGGCTTAACGGGTCAGGCCCGTTTTCACTTAAAGGTGAATATCTTGAAGACCGTGTGTCCAATCGACGCGCCGTCTACGAAACTGGGACCCTTTCGACGAGGCGGTCCTATTGAGATACTCTATGTGAGTTTCGGAAAAATTTGGAAAATGGATGGGTTTGGAATGAGCATATTTCCAACCAGGCTCCTAGAACAGAAAAGACAATATCTCTCAGACCGGGCATCCGATAGACGCTCTGTCTATCGTGTCAGGTTCCTTTTGATGATATGGAACTTTGGAATACATCAACTTCGGACATCGATCTGGTTGATGTATCGAACCCCTTGACTCGAGGAGCGGACCCTCCCGGAATCGAGCATGCTCTGTGCGGGAACCCTAGAGCTGCTTGCGACTGTGAAGACTACCATGATGGGATCCTTCGTGGGTTCGTTGACGATGAAGACTGTACTTGGATCCTCTGTGGGTTCGGCAGTGATGACAACTGTACTTGGATCCTCTGTGGGTTCGGCAGTGATGACGATTGTACTTGGATCCTACGTGGGTTCGGCAGCGATGGTTACTGGACTTGGATCCTACGTGGGTTCGGAAGTGACGACTTCTGTACTAGGATCCTATGTGGGTTCGGCAGAGGAGATGATTCAAAGGCTCTATCTTATCATCTCCACCCCTCTTTGTGAGTAGTATACCTGTGTGAGCTGAGTCTTGACTTTCAATCATTATCATTGATATGATTGACTATCTTTCCTGTGTGGACTGGGTTGTTCTTGGGCTCGGGAGTTGGATCCGAACTGAGATTGATATGTTAGGTATATTTATGGGCATATACCTAAGTAGAGTTAGTTGATTCTTTGTGATTGTATCTTTCCTTTGTGGTTTATCCTTCGTGGATTCGGGGAGACCTTTGGGGGTCTCGGGGTCCCTACTGAGTATCGTATACTCACCCCTGCATGGGCTATGCCTACACTACATTGTGTTGGATGCAGGCGACGGATAACACTAATCATGGGGGAGTCTTGTGGAGCTGGATGGTACCCGGAGGTGGACCACTTGATGGGACGTACACGGGGCGGACGACCGGACCCGAGGAGATGAGGAGATCATCTATACCCACCGTTCAGGTGGGATATCCAGAGGACAACTCAGTGGTTGTCACTTTAATTTACTGTTGTTGTACTTTCTTTTCAGTTGTACTGTACTTTCAGTTGGGTTTGTATACTAACACATTTACTTTTCAGCACTTACTTTTGTACTCGGTTTTGCTTAGTTCTTACTTCACTTGTGTACTTTTTTGTGTTTGTTTACTCTTATAAGGGCAATTTCTTCCCTTTTAATCGGGATTTACGCCTTTGGTGCTAGTCTCCAGCCCCTGGCCTATGGAAGGCAGGCTTGGGGTAGTCACGGAACGGGCCCCGAGGACGGGTTGTGACAAATTGGTATCCGAGGAGTTGGTTCTACCGCAGAACTCCAGAATATGATTATCTCTTCTCTGTGAAGTAATAATGTTAAGAGTATTGAGTTTGGTTATCAGACCAGGGAGTCCAGTGTTGGTGCGGCGGCTGACGTATCCATACACCAGGAACATGACCACTGATTTCCGACTCAGTGCACGAAAACACTGATTGCATGTGTGTTTTAAAAGTTTTCTTTGTGATTAATTTGTGTCAGATCACCGGGTATATTATTTGACCGTGGCACACCTATTTCCCTTCAATATGGCCCCACGAAGGTAGCCAGCTAGGGTTCCGAGTCGCGATGGAAGCCCACCGAGTGACGAGGCCTCGGTGCAGGCCCCCATCACAGCAGAGGCACCAGCAGTACCACTACAAGCTGAGCCACCGATACTAACATCCCCAATAGTAGAGGGTGCACGCCGACTGAGCGTGTTGCAAGAGTTTCAGTGACAGAGGCCGCCCAGGTTCCGCGGAGAGACGGACCCTCAGGAAGACGAAGATTGGATGGCGTCTATCGTCAGAGTCTTCATATTAGTAGGGACACCAGCTGATCTTATGGTGTTCCTTGTTGCGAGTCTCTTGCATGAAGCAGTAGGTAGATGGTGGAGATTGATTCTCCAGGTGAACGACGAGGCATCTTTAATTTGGACAAACTTCGAGAGTCTCTTCTGCTAGGAGTTTTTTCCAGCCACCCTCTGTGTGGTACGCATTCAGGAGTTACTTCATCAACAGCATGGAATCATGACAAAAGCCCAGTACTCAGTGAGGTTTACCGAACTTTTGATCTACTCCACGGATATGGTACGTGACCCATTCTTCAGGGCCTAGACCTTTGAGCAGGGACTGAGGCATGAGATCAGGGCTTTGATGATCACCCTCAGCATTCTGACACAGGTGGGAGTACTGGAGCGATCCCTTCTTGTGGAGAGCTTCCTCAATGAGCTGACACCAGCAGCAAGACCCGTCGCAGGGTGACACGTAGCGGAGTCTTCTCCATCCGGAAGTAGACAGATGTGACAGAGGTCCAAGAGGACCATTCCATTAGGTGGGCGACCTCAGGATACTAGTTCGGAGGTGCAGGGCACACAAAACAAAGCCATCCATTCAAGGGGAAGGCAGTTCTACACATGCGGCGGGCATGTTCCCATGGGTCGAGACTGACCGACCGGCCATGCGGATGTGTAGCAGATAGTAGAGGTACCTCCCAAGCAGAGGAAGAGGTTCGGTCGTGGCGGTCCGCCAGGAGCAGGCGGACGAGGCAGAGGTGCTGGCCGAGTAGCGGGTAGTGGGTGACGCTTCGAGGCTCTACCACCACTACCACTAGGAGGACCACTCTGACCACAGGGATCTGACAGACAGGGACATGCTCAGCTCCAGGTAGTCTAGGCCTACGACCACGACATACTTGAGATGATTTGAGGTACAATCTATGTATACTCCACCCTTTCTGCAGTACTTATAGACACAGGAGTGAGTTATTATTTTATTTCTGCTTCCCTTGTTCAGAGGTCAGAGATTCCGAAGGAGTCGTTGTCTCGATCCTTACGTCAAGAGACTCCTATGGGAGCAGACTCCACGATTACGCACTAGTGCCGGTAGTGTGAGCTTCCTCTGGGAGGTGAGAGATTCGGCTGGGATATTCTTGTAGCGGCGTCGATGCCTTACGACGTCATCTTAGGTATGGACTGGTTATCTACAGTCCATGCCCATATAGACAGTATTAGGCGCAAAGTGCGGTGTGTCCGCACGGATGGGACCAGGTTCACCTTCACCGGTGAGAAGGAAGACTTTCCAACGCAAGATGGACTTACGTAGAGGAGGGGGAAGCTGATCAAACATCAGTTGGCTAGTCTCATCCTTGGAGCAGTTGATGTGTGGAGTCTGAGTTTTCCTATTGTGGTGGATTGGTATGCTGACGTTTTTCCTGATGATGTTCCAGGACTACCTCCTCATAGAGAGGTAGACTTTTACATTGACCTGTACCCCAGGACAACACTAATATCTACTCCAGCATATCGGATGGATCTCGCAGAGCTTTGTGAGCTATGGGTATAGTTGGAGGACTTGCAGGGAAAGGGATTCATCCGACCCAGTGTTTCACCCTGGGCTTCTCTGATTTTGTTCGCCAAGAAGGCATATGGGAGCTTAGGACAATGTGTCGACTACCGTCGCCTGAATAAGCTGACCTTGAAGAACAAGTATCCACTCCCGAGGATTGATGACCTCTTTGATCAGCTTAAGGGAGCACGATGGTTCTCAAAGATAAACCTCAGGTCAGGCTATCACCATCTAATAGTTCGAGATGAGGATGGGCAGAAGACAACCTACAGGTGTCGGTATGGCCACTACGAGTTCTTGGTTATGCCCTTCGGCATAACCAATTCACCAGTAGTGTCAATGAGTCTCATGAACATGATCTTCTAGCCATACCTTGATCGATTTGTTGTAATCTTCATTGACGACATATTGATTTACTCGACTACTGAGGAGGATCATGCCTACCACTTACGGGTTGTACTGGATACACTCCAAGAGAAACAGCTTTATGGTATGCTCTCGAAGTGTCAGTTTTGGATTTGAGAGTTTTATTTCTTGGGACACATCATCTCAGAGGATGGGGTTGCAGTGGACCTAGTGATGATCGAGGCGGTACTTACTTGGGAGCCACCGAGGAGCATTATGGAGGTGCATAGTTTCCTAGGACTGGCTAGGTACTATTGGAGATTTGTGCCAGAATTCTCTAGAGTTGTAGCACTACATTCACCTTTGATGATGAAGTGGAAACCCTTCGTGTGGTTAGATAGATGTTAGAAGAGATTTAAAAAGCTGAAACAAAGATTGACCAGTGTGCCCATCTTGAGGCTATCGGAGGAGGTTGTAGTGTACGTGGTTTACTACGATGCATCAGGGACCGGACATGGGTGTGTTTCCTGATGTAGGATTGGGCAGTGATTGCCTATGGTTCACGGCAGTTGAGGCAGCACGAGCAGAACTACGCTACCCATGACCTAGAGTAAGCAGTAGTGGTCTTCGCCCTGAAGATGTGGTGGCACTAACTTATGGGTGAGCACTTTACAGTCTACTCTGACCACCAGAGTCTCAAATGAATCTTCTAGAAGAGGGACATGAACCTGAGACAACAGTGATGTCTATAGTTCCTCCAGGACTATGACTTTGAGATACTCTATACTCCTAAAAAGGAGAACTTTGTGGTTGATGCTCTCAGCAGGAGGTCGGGCATTCAGCTACTTGGAGGCGATGGAGCAGTTATCCTCTTTGCAGATATCCTTCATGGATAGAGATGGAGGATCCATTCTACAGTCTCTCATATTCACTCCTCCACTCCTTTACCTGGTCAGAGAGGCACAGCGTGGGGATGTTGACTATGAGACGCGGCGTTCTCAAATATCCTCAGGTCAGGCACCTGATGGATTTTCTGAAGGAGGGGAGCACATCATCCTCTTTAGGGGACGTACTGTGGTACCAGTTGCACTGTAGAAGGAGGTGCTGAGGGAGTTCCATACATCCCCTCTAGTGGTACATCTAGGAGTAGTGAAGATGTATCCGGACCTCAGACGATAGTACTGGTGTCCTGGAATGAAGAAGTCTGTAGTAGAGTTCGTTTCACGATGCCTCACTTGCTAGCAAGTGAAGGCAGAGCACCAGGTACCAGTAGGATTGGTACAACCCTTAGAGGTTCCAGAGTGGAAGTGGGATAGGATATCCATGGATTTCATGACGGGGATTCCACATACTTCCAGGGGACATGATTCTATCTGGGTTATCATCAACCGACTCACCAAGTCAGCCCATTTCCTTCTGATCAGAGAGTAGGGATCAATAGAGAGCTTGGGATGCCTCTATGTTCAGGAGATCATATGGCTTCAAGGTGTGTCATCATTTATTTTCTCTAATCAAGATGCTCACTTTACTTCCCAGCTTTGGAAGGTTTTGTAGGAGGCATTTGGGATGCATCTATGCCTGAGCACTGCCTTTCATCCTCATACGGATGGCCAGATGGAGAGGGATTTCAGACTCTCGAGGACATATGCTCCGTGCATGTGTACTTAATTCGGTCATAGCTGGGAGGATCACCTACCCTTGGTGGAGTTTGCCTACAACAATAGCTACCACTCCACTATCGGGATGGCACCTTACGAGGCACTATACGGCTGACCATGCAGATCACCTCTGTGTTGGACTGACCTTGGGGAGTTAGCACTTGTAGGACTAGAGATGGTTCAGGCTACGACAGAGAAGGTTCCAATACTGGAAAAGGGGTTTATCCACACGAAACAATTCCCACGGTTTATCAAACCGTGGGAATAGGAATTTTTTTTTATCAATACCCATGGTTTTATTAAAACTGTGGGTATTAAATCCACAATTTCACCCCCCCCCATCGGGATTTCCTCCTCACTCCCGCGCTCCACGATCGGTTCTCCTCCTCCCCTAGGTTCCCAACCTCCGCCTTTGGCCCTCTCCTCTCCTCCCCGACCACTATCTCCCGGCTATCCGACCTCTGCCTCCTAGCCCTCTACTCTCCTCTCCGACCTCCGCCTCCCGGCCATCCGACCACCGGTTCTCGGCCATCTCATCCCCTCTCCGGCCTCCACCTCCTCTCTCGACCTCGACCTCCCGGCCTTCATCTCCACCTCAATGTCTCAGCCTCCACCTCCCTTCGTCTAGCTCCAGCGACATTCCCCTTCCCCCTGTCGAATCCCTCTCCTCCGGCAACATCCCCGCCGATTCATTCCATTTAGGTTTGTAATTTTTTCTCTTTGATTTTTTATTCTTTTTAAACTAATCTCTGATTCTTATATAAAATGCCTCAGCAAGTTGACTACACAATTTCTGATAGCTGATATTCATTAAATAAGTGGGTAATTTTTATTTCCCCTAGTCATTTCACTTCAATTTCCCTCATTTTTCTAGAATTTCTTGTATGTTTTTTTGTAGATGTCATTCTTCTTAGGGTATAGACAAATTTATCCAAAGCTTCAAAATTATTTTTGACCGATTATGGTTGATAGAGTGGGAAATAAATCAACCCAGCTAACTGTAGTGTGTAAATTTATGATAACTTATTGTCCAAATGTTCAAAATTCCTTAAATGTTCACTTAGAATCTCTATGAATGATTTTCCTATGGATTTCTTGGGTTCATTATTTTCTTCATGTAAGATTCATATTTATCAATTTTATTATTTAGAAAATATTATTATTGGTCATAAAACTAATTAAAACAATATTTTCTATCCTTATGATACAAGATCTCCCTAATTAGCACCATGTTATCCTCTATTACTATACATAATCCTTTAGCAATCAGGTTCCCTAAAACGATCATCGTGGGCATAAAAACTATCATCTATATCTCCATGTGGGACTCCCAAAATGAGGGAAAATATCACTAGGAGTGATGGTATTACATGGATAATATATTATAGAGGGTGTGATTAATTTAAGAAGGCTTGATAAGACCATGAAATCTATACAAGTAATAAAAGTATATGAAGTGCTTGTGGGTTTGTCTCTTCAAGGGTCCTTTTATACCCTAATCATTCATTCTCACTCAATCATGGGGAATGGTGACATATCCTATAGAAATGATAACTAGTTTGGGCATATGATATTCTTTACAAGGTGTTTGACACTTGACATAGCCTTAAAAATGACATGTGAACACCCAAGGATCATCAATGTTGTCCTAAATGCTGAAATGAAAACACTTTACTATAGAATTTAACTACTATAATATCCCAAATACAATATTTTTTCCCATAAATTATGACTTATTCAATGTGTTTGACTTCCATAGGCCCATCCATGCAGAGTAAAAAATGATTTCTGGACAAAATTTTATGGTGTGAAGTTATACCTTACTTGTATGTTAAGCATAGAATCGTATTATTCCCATTAATTATGTTGTGCAATGTAAAGTTATGCAACTATCCATGAAATTTTTACACTTCAGAAACTCAAACAAAAATAGTGTTATGTTTATTGTATAAAGGGTAGAAATATCATTTCATTTGATATTTCCATGATTTGTATAGAGGGCGACATTTGTCTAGGTTCATTAGATACTTTTTTGCCTCCCAGCTCTGCCTCCCGGCTCCACCGCACTCCCCCCACTTCAACCCTACCTCCCGGCTCCGCCTCCCGACCCCCGCCTCCGCTCTCGACCTAGACCTCCCGGACTTCGCCTCTGCCTCAACTTTCAGGCCTTTGCCTGCTGCCCCCACCTCGGGTGACGCCCCCGCTCCCCCCTCTCGGCTCCCTCTCCTCCGGGTATCATCAAATTCATCAGTTTTCTATTATATATGATTTTTCCCATGTGTTCATACTTATAAATTTCAATAATTATCCTTCAAATGTAATTGATATTGAGAATGTTGTGTTGGGGGTAAATTATTTGTTTGATAAAGGTCCAATATGGATTATTGATCGATGAATAAAGAAAATATGAATGAAGATGAAGCCTCTTGTTAAGGTTTTATGGAATAACATACATATTAAAGAAGATAAATGTGATAAGGAATCATATGTTTAGTATTACTAGACCTAGTTGTTAGATTTAGACCTCTAGAGACACATATTATGGTCAAAAAGTCATTAGAGGGGGATAATGGAACAACCACTCACTTTCTAGGTGCATTATGCCTGATTTTTAGCCTTTATTAAGAGTTTATTTGAGTTAATACATTTATTGGGTGATGTATTGGGTAGATTTTGGGAGATTGGGGGGGGGGGTTGAAGAATTTAATGGTGATAATGGTTAGAGGGAATAGTGTAGTCCCCCAACGTAACTCTTAAGCCTATTTGAGAGGAGTAGTGGGTGATATATGATAGGGGTACTTTTAGAGCTAACATGGAAACAATTCCATGGTAACTATGTAACTCTAAAGAGAATCAACATCATGATTGTCATAGGGTTTACAAAACTATGTCTCCAAACCATGTAGGTGACTTCAATAGGTAGTGAACTTCTCATGGTTAGAGCATGATTTTTTAATCCAAGCAACCAAACCATTTACATAGAATTTAATCAGTCCTTGAGATTTAAATATAATTTATCATTTGTTTGTTGTTATTCTTATTATTTCTTGATATTATTTATTATCCTTGTAAAGGAAATAGATCTCGGATTTCTTATCCCGGTTTAGGATTTACAATGATATCCAATGTGATCCTTTCTATATTTACATGGAAAATAAATATGGAAATATGGTTTATCCTGATCATTCTCAGAACCATCTGGATTTATTAATTTTTTAGTATCCTGATGGATAGGTCTAAAATGATCCCAGCCCATAACATGTTCCTCATCATATATCATAACCCTTCAATACTCATGTAGTGATTTGGGGATGCTTCCATGGATCTTTGGTTTGTGAGGTTGATTCAAGTGGTGAACATTGATGTTGGGCTTCAATATGTTGAATTCAAGAAGTTCTTACCATGTTATGATTTTGCAATTATATAAAAATGTATGATATGGAATACTCATGCGTGTGTGTACAGACCATGATAATTCTTTTAAAATGATATGCTTATTCCTCTATATAGATAAAAAGTTTCCTTACTATGACTTGAGTATATATATATGTGTGTATGGATAGTATACTTATACTATCTTGTATCAAAGTTAAAAGTGGATCCTTCATGAATTCATTAATCCTATATAGGGGGAGAATTTTATATGTGATTCATGATGAATATGGTGGGGTCTTGAATGAAAAATGGAAGGGAATGAAGGCCTTGATGCATTAATGGAGTCCAGAAGTGGGGAATGATGACATTGTAGTATGACCTGAGATAGTTGATAGGGGATGATAACCTTATGGACTAACCCAAGGCATAATGGCCTATACACCCATTGAGATACATAAATTGGTCTTTTGGTTTGTTTTGAGAATTTTCAAAACCAAAAAAGCTCATGTGAGCAGAACATCCACTTTCCAATATCCATGGACTTTCCCCTTTGGATATTTTGGGTGAAACTTCAACAACTAAATATTTCTCCTTTACTTTTCTATTCTTATTTTGATGATTTTGAGTATTAAAACTCAAATATTTTTAGTATGGTATATTGATGAGGCATTAATTTTCATCATGAATAGGATAGTCACACCTTCCATAGACATATTAAAGAATATCAAACATGTTATGTTATTTCTATATAGAATTTACAATACATTTCTAACTTTTATTCCTTTAAAGGGGTTGAAACCCCCAAACATTGATTCTCAATACTCCCAAGTATATCATGATGTCTATTTTAAAAAACATATCTTTTATATATGAACAAATATTCCAAAGTTCCAATAGAAACCATAAAAAGTATATCTTGTAAGCATCATGTTGTACAAAATTTGTAGGATACCTTGAAACATTTTTTCAATATTAATTCCAAAAAATTAAAGTTATAACTACTCTATTTTCATTGAATGTTTTATTCCCCATAAAATAACCCCTACCAAATAATCTATAAAATTATAAATTCATATTATTAAAATAAAATTTTCTTCCCATGTGTATAATGCCTCTATATCTATAAAGGAGTATTTTACATTGAAATTTTCTTTTTTATTCCCCATCAATGACCACTTGGGAATGAATTTTTTAACTTTTTTCTTTAGTTTACATCTCAAGGTAGACCTTTTTTATTTTTTCCTACTTATTCAATCATGGACTCCTCTTGTCATTAAATATGTTTTGCTATATACTAATATGCATTGATTAATTTAATAATAAAATTGATTATAATGAATTTTTTAAATATGATTTACATTGTTGATTGAATGATAATTTTTTTTTTCTTGTTATAGAATGGATAGAAGCTGGATGTATCGTACCGATCGGATTTCAACTGAGTTTCAAAGTAATTTGGAGAATTTTTTAGATTTTTCATTTAACAATGCGTTAGATGGAGGTTGTATATAGTGTCCCTTCTATAATTGTGTTGGAATACCATGGTTAAGACGAGAAGAAGTTAGTTACCATTTAACAAAATTTGGATTTCAGGCTAACTATAATGTTTGGTTTCACCATGGAGAGATGAGTAAATATTCAACTGTTCATAAACGAAATGAACTAAGTGACATGGAGAATTTGATATTTGATCGGTTTCTATATGTGCATCATTCCGAGAGAGATAACATGCCGGTGCAAGAAGACAATGATATTAGTACACATGAGGAAAATGTTGAAGACGATGATGTTGAGAGAGTGAAAAATTTATTGGATGATGCCAGAACTCTAGTATATCAAGAATGTACTAAAATGACCAAGTTGGAATTTTTAATGCGGTTATATCATGGAAAAACCATGTATGGGATTTATAATACCGCCATTGATTATATTCTTACATTTTTGAAGGACTTTCTTCCTGATGGTGTAGAAATTCCCTCCAATCATTACATGGCATGGAAGTTAATTAAGCAGCTTGGATTTGCTACTAATAAAGTCCATGCTTCTCTGAAATATTGAAGTTTATATTTGGAGGAAACAACTGACCGTAATGACTATAAAGAATGTGGTACATCTCGATGGAAGACAAATGCAGATGGAACACCATCTCGTGTGCCACAGAAAGTCATGTGGCACTTTCCATTGATTCCCAGACTTCAAAATCTATTCATGTCTCCAAAAATCTCAGTCAATATGCGATGGAATGATGTTGAGAGAATTAAAGGTAATGATGAGCTGGTCCATCCTACATATGTATTATCATGGCAGACATTTGATGCACAACATCCTGATTTTGCAGCTGAGGTGCGTAATGTCAGATTGGGCCTATCATGTGATGGTTTTAATCTGTTTGGTCAGATTCTTACTGCTCATAGCACGTGGCCGGTTTTTATTCACATTTATAATCTTCCTCCATGGATGTGTATGAAAAAACCTTTCACTTTTTTGAGTATACTAATATTTGGACCTTTAGATCCTGGTAATGATATAGATGTCTACTTGCAGCCTTTAATAAAAGAGTTAAAACAACTTTGGGATTTAGGTTTGCAGACATTTGATGCTTCTTCAAAGAATACGTTTTAGATGTGTGTTGCCCTTATATGGACCATAAATGATTTCCCTACCTATGAAATGATTTCTGGGTGGATCACGAAGGGAAAACTATCATGTCCCGTTTGTATGAAGAATACACGATTGAGAAGGCTTAAATATCGTCATAGTTTTAGTTTCATGGGGCATCACCGATTCTTTCCAATGGATCATCAAAACAGGAAGAATCGTCAGAGGTTTGATAATAATGTTGACACTGAATAACCACCTCAACGTATGTCAGGAAGTGATGTGCTTGATGAATTGAAAGATTTTAGCTTTTCATTAGGGAAAGGTCAGTTGAAATCTCGAAAGAGGAAGAATGATGATACTGAAGTCACTTACAATTGGAAAAAAAGAAGTATTTTTTTTTGTTTCCATATTGGTCTACTAATTTGTTACGTCATTGTTTAGACGTAATTCATATTGAGAAAAATATATGTGAAATGTTTCTTCCAATTCTTTTGAATATTAAGGGGAAGACCAAAGATGACCTCCGATCTCGTCGGGATTTATTGGATTGGGGTATTCGACCAGAACTACATCCTGTTTGTATCGGTGAAAACAAATGGAAAGTTCCCTGTGCTTCTTGTGTGATGACACCGGCAGAGAAAGATCAATTTCTGGAAATATTGGAGAATATCAATGTTCTAGATGGCTATTCTAGCAACATATCTAAACGAGTCAACAGAAGACATTTGAAATTGAAATCCCTAAAAACTCATGATTATCAAATCCTTCTTTATGAATTGATTCCAATAGCAATTCGACATTTGCTATCCAATAATGTAAGGGTGCCAGTGATTCGGTTGTGTCATTTTTTTAGATACCTTTGTGCTAAAAGGTTATCCAAATCATTGTTGATAAAAATGCAACAAGAGGCTCCATTAATTCTATGTGAGTTGGAAAAAAAATTTCCTCCATCCTTTTTCACTTGCATGTTGCATTAAACAGTTCATCTTCCAACTGAGACACTTCTTGGGTGACCAGTCGCTTTTCGGTGGATGTATCCCACTGAAATAAATATGTGCACTTTGAAATCATATGTCCGAAATAATAATTATCCTGAAGGTTCCATTGTGAGGAGTTATCTGGCCCAAGAATGTATGGATTTTTGTTCAATGTATTTGTCTGATGTGAGAACAATAAATAATCGACCAATGAGAAATGAAGATGAGAAGTATAAGGAAATTCAGCCCTCGTTTCCATCTCTTCCCCAAACAGGTGGAATTTTCGGGTCATATACATTGGTTACATTGAGCTTTGAAGAGTGGAATATGGCACATCGTACAGTCTTGTTTAATTTTGGTTTGTTTGATTCCTATATCAAGTAAGTAATTTGAATATATATATGTTATCTCATACGATATCTTATCACATATACCTTATACTTTTATTGTCATTTTACGTAGAGAACATAAACAAATTATAAGTAGAGTTCATCTGTCTTTTCCGTTGAGAAGGAGAGAGGCTATGCATAGCCAAGAGTTCCTAGCTTGGTTGAAATAAAAGGTATGACCATTACATTATATACCTTAGAATATAGATATAAATTTTATTTAATTACTCATATGTATTTCAGGTATTGAGTTTACCTGCTGACTTCATTTCTCAATAATTAAGAGCATTGGATTTTGGTCCCAATTCTTTGGTTCGTGACTGCAAATCTTTAATAATCAATGGATATAAATTTGTTACAACTGATAAAGCGGTGAAAATGAGAACACATCATGATGGCTTTATGTTAACTGCTAGAACAGATTGTTATGCCAGTGCATCAGATAGTCGACCTCGATATGAAGATGTGTATTATTATGGACTGGTTGAGAAAATATTGTTATTGGATTACTACTCTCAAGGTCGAGTCACTATGATGAAATGTAAATGGTTTGATTCAATGATGTGACATGGTACATTTATTGATGATTGCGGATTTAGAGTTATTGACATGAGTCAATTCCTGCATACCGATGAACCATACATTTTAGCATCAATGGAAAAACAAGTGTTTTATGTGAAAGATCATCTGAAACCTGATTACGGTGTCATTAATGAAGTAATCCCAAGACATATTTTTCATGATGCTGGGGATGAAATTGTCACCATTGATGCCCCCATCAGTGTTAGCCAAAATATTATATTTGATGACACAAATTGTCCCATTGTGAGAGATGATGTTGAACCTGAGGTAGTGGAGGGTAATATATAAAAGCAACCATATATATTCAGAGTTCATTCAGTTTACCTTGAAGTTAGTTTCTCAGGTTGGTACGAATGTAATTACTTTAATTTAGTTTTAGTTTGGAATGATATGTCTATTTTAGTATTGTTTGGTTTCATTTCATTTAATTATATTTATTTCAATTCAGAAAACTGGGTTTAAAATGTGGTTTTAAAAATTGTATAACTTGGTTGTAAATTATCATTACTGAAAAATTTTATGACATTTTTTTTCTTATTTGGCTTCTAAGTTATATGTATGATTTGTAAAAATTGTTGCTAAAAAATATTTATTTCATTCTTATACAGATTATGAAGAAAACTACAGAAGCTCACAAGAAAAGATTATTTGATGTTGATCCTGTTAGACGCGAGCGTGAGTTGTCTTCAGTGAGTATAATAATTCTAATATTTATCTTCCGCATTACATATAATATGAAGTTCATATTTTTGATCAAATTTATTTTAGGGATATATAACTTCAGAGATTCCTCTTCCTAGTATGGGATCGAGAAGGGATCCTCCTAGACCTAGGCGGAGCTCCTGTCTTACCACTCCCCACACTGACCCATCAGTGGACATCAAATCTACCACACATTTCCACCCTTCTCTTGAGACCCCTGGGATGTTCCCATACATGCTGCCGTCATCATCCCATTTACCCTATTTTTCACATTCCATGTCCACATCGACTCGACCGATGTTCTCACCTCCACAATTTTCATATCCATCCATGTATCCCCAGACCTACTACGCATATTCTAACATGTCTACGCCACCTCCTTTTCCTACCATCCATCATACACATATTGAGTCTGTTCCTTCAGTTTCCACTCTTGTTCATGAAGATCAGTCGGAGCATGTTGTGGAACAGATACTTCCTTCAGAGGATGTTGATCCAGCACAGTCCACGGATTCCTCACAGCCTATTCAGGAGCCTGCATCAGGTTTTTTATTATAAATGTTTCAAATTATAGCATTTCACTTTTGTCTTATTGTATTGTCACTTAACTCTTCTCTTTTCACCTCTTATGTTATTTAGTGGGATCTTCTAGTAGGCGACGTGGGCGCACTCGAATGCAGGATGCCTGGAATTGCGAAACTCAGATTATGGTGGATTACAATCCTCAAAATAAAATGGTAGGTAAAAATGATAAGGAGTGTAGAAGTTTAATGACTAATTTAGCCAAATATCATGATATCATTCTGGTGGAATTGGTCTCATGGAGACATATCAGTGCTGACATCAAGGATAGGGCATGGGCGCAGATATGGGTACGGAAATTTTATAAATTTATATTTATATTATTAATGTATTTATATGACTTAACATTTTCATTGCAGAGTTGATTTAACTTTCCTAACGGTGTATCTACCAAATCTTCTAGGTTGAGTGATCTTGGAGAGTATTGGCGGTCATACAAGTATGAGTTACATATTGGTTGGAGGAGCAGAGTGGGTACTGAGTTAGAGGGTGTACCCACAAACCCTAACTGTCCAAAAAGTCAATATCAAAAAATGATCGTACATTGGAAGACTGAACAGTATAAGGTACTACCCATCTTTAATGGTTTTTATATAAAATTTAATTCTTATTACTTGTATTGTTTTTTTGTTTCTTAGGAAGTGTCAGCGAAAAACAAAAAAAACAAAGATGAAATGATATATCTATACACATTGGGGTGCACTACAATGCCCGATCATGAGAAGCGGCCGGTAAATTCAATCCAATTTTTTGCATTTATCATATATGGTTGTAATCCAAATTTGTTCATTTCTCATATGCAGCAAGCTGAATGGGGCATTTAAGGTCCTGTACCTCGTGCCAAATTATTCTGCTTTAGTAGGAAAGGAAAAGATGTAACTGCAGTTAATTCACAAACACAAGAAAAAATTGTAAGTTTTTTTATATATATTTCAAAAATTTATACGAAATTCATAATTTAATATGTGTATAATTTCAACAGTCTGCCTTGGAGGCCATGGATGAGGAAGCTGACAACTTAGGGCCAAATGATCATTTGAGTCAGGTGTTAGGTGTGGAGAATCCAGGAAGAGTCTGTTGTAGACCAGGCAAAAACATTGCCCCCTCTAGGTATTGGTCATCATCGGACTCCTCTAATGCCTCTAAGGCCTCTGAGTTGGAAAGTACGTGTGCTGAATTAGCTACGACAAAGAAAATAGTATTAGAGGAGCGTGAAAAAAGTAAGCTAATGAATGAACATTTCAGGAAATCTATGTCAATGTTGAGTCAATCACTACCACCAGAGGTTTCTGCCACTTTTGATTCATATATGGAATCAATGTGATCTTTACATAATGCCTCGGGTGATTCCCATGAGGGTCCTAGTGGCAATGACGGTGGTGGCGATAGAGCTGGTGAGGATGTTGTTGATGCTGTTGTTGGTGATGAGATTGCTGATGATGATGATGTTGTTGTTGTTGCTGGTGATGATGATGTTGATGATGTTTCTACTGATGATGATGATGTTGGACATGGGGATGATGATAATGGTGATAGGGGGGATATTAATCCCCTCCATTTTTGACTTATCAGAGAGACTTGTGTTGGAGTTTTTTTGTATTGGTGGACTGCTTGTATGTGAATTTATTTATGCAATGAAATGCATTTTGGATTATATTTTCATCAGGGGTGTTATTTGACAATTCATTAGGTAATATTCACATTCCATTTTTGTTTTTATGGTTTGGTGTGTTAATTATTATCTCTCTATCTAATCTTGGCCTTAGAAGTGGAGGGGAGGCTTGGGATGGGGGGGGGCTGCAGTGGAGGGTTGGGGGGGTTGGGAGGGGGGTTGGGGGGGCTGGGAGGGGAAGGTTGGGAGGGGGTGTAGTGGAGGGGTGGGAGGGGGGTCTGCATTAACTTAATCTCTTTTTCATATACTCGACATGAAGAGGATGTTCATCAGGCGAGTATGACCGTGTCCTCCACTTTGAAGCAGAAGAGCTCATCTATTGAAGGCGTTGAGAAGGTTTAGTTGCTTCTGATCTTTTTCTTTAAATGTAAAGGCACTGATTGGTATGTGATCTGACCGTTATATGAATATTTGGAGCTGACTAACTGATTTAGATGATTCATATGCTGCTTGGGGTTTTCATCTTTCCTTTCTCTAATTTTTTTAATGTGGTTTTTTGTGTTTTAGGAAGACTCCAAACACAAAAGAAAAAGCCTATTTAGTGGGGAGGGAGGGGGAGGGGCTGGGCAGGTGGGGAGGGGGAGGGGGAGGGCAGTGGGGAGGGAGGGGGAGGGGCTAGCAGGGGGAGGGGCTGGGCAGGGGGGATGGGCAGTGGGGAGGGAGGGGGAGGGGCTGGTCAGGGGGGATGGGCAGTGGGGAGGGAGAGGGAGGGGCTGGGAAGGTGGGGAGGGTCTAGGAAGGTGGGGAGGGGCTGGGCAGGGGGGGCTGGGCAGTGGGGATGGAGGGGGAGGGGCTGGGAAGGGGGGAGGGTCCGGGCAGGGGGCTGGGTAGTGGGGATGGAGGTGGAGGGTATGGGTAGGGGGTATGGGTAGTGGGGAGGGAGGGGGAGGGGCTGGGTAGGTGGGGAGGTGGAGGGGTTGGGCAGTGGGGAGGGAGGGGGAGGGGTTGGGCAGTGGGGAGGGGCTGGGCAGTGGGGAGGGAGGGGGAGGGTTTGGGCGGGGGGGCTGGGAAGTGGGGAGGGGCTGGGCAGGGGGGCTGGGCAGTTGGGAGGGAGGGGGAGGGGCTGGGCAGGGGGTGGACAGTGGGGAGGGAGGGGGATGGGCTGGGCAGGGGGGTTAGGCAATGGGGAGGGAGGGGGAGGGGGAGGATCTTGGTAGTGGGGAGGGAGGGGGAGGGGCTGGGCAGTGGGGAATGAGGGGGAGGGGGAGGTGGGGAGGGGGAGGAGATGGACACAGTGTCGACTTATCCACCGTTGCTAAAGGTATGGTTTTACCACACCATTTTTTACATCATGACAAGTTTTCTTTTTTACTCAACTGCATCCTCAAATATCCAATTTAACCCCAAACTCGTATTTTTATAATACGATGTAGTAGGACTTCAAGTTCTCCCAAAAATGAATTTTCATTTGATTTAGTTGATTACCATGGCGCATTAGAGGATCGACCACTCCCAGGACATCACCTTTCTTCAGCGCCTTCTGAACAATCATCAATGGGGCATTGTCTTCCAGTTGAAGGTAAACACTTCTAGTTGCTATCATTAAACCTGACATTTCTTACTATTCATTGCAGCACAAATGCTCTGTTTCCTCTCTGTTTCTGGCCATAATTGGTATGTGGGATGCAGAGTGAATCAAAATTATGGAAGCTGAAAGTGTTCTTGAAGGGTGCGCTGGAAACACAAAGCAAGTGCACGGGTGAGGTGGATGTTAACAAAACTGCCCAGAGCAGCCACTTCAATCGAATCTTGACCGATGTGTTGCTCGCCCCTCAATAGGCATGTTCTCGTAATATCGTTGAAATAATCTCCTAGACAATTTACAGTATTTACCTTCGCATAATAATTTTTCATACGTTATTACGCACTTCATCTTTTAAGATGAATATTTATTTTTATTTATATATTGCAGGTGACTCACTCTGCACATGAAGAGATCAAGGTAATACTACACTAATAAGTGACAGATCTCTACAACAGGTATGTTTTTCTAAAATTGTGGAATTAACCTCCCTACCATGCATCATTTTTCATTTTCATTTACACACTATATGAATGCAGGTTATTGGTCGTAAAATCATGGAGTTAACCTTCCTTTAATCCAACATATGAATGAAGGTGATATGTTTTCACTATTGACTCCTCTGTATATTGATTTTTGTGGGTCATGTCTAAGAGTTTCTAGACATACTTTGATTGTTCTCATCCCAGCATAGCGATGAACCGAAATATTGGTGAATGTGCATGGGATGATGGAATGAATGCCTTCGATTTACAAGTATGGAGAAGAAACTTAAGAGATGTGTATCATTTATGTCTCAGCGAGGATTGATGAAGGTATTTTTTTTCCCAACTAACTCTTCAACAGGATAGGATGTATGGAAGTTTATATTATTTATAACTCAAGCAGTAAATGATACAGTGATAATCACATTATTCATGAGTTTGACTGGTATTTCTTGTTTTATAATCTACTTTGTATTACAGTGAGTTGTATTACCTAAAATAAACATACCTTAAGGGAACATATTTAGTTGGACACCCAATTTTAGATTTGTTTTCTGTTATAATCTGTTCTGTAATACAGTGAGTTGTAGTACCTTATCAAAATTTTAGGATGTTTTCTAACAGTTGTAGTACCTTAGCTGGTTGGGTCTGCATCCAAATAAAACATGTCATGCATCTACATATTTCATGCAGGGAGATTCAAGGGGAGGGCTGGGCAGTGGGGAGGGAGGGGGAGGGGCTGGGTAGGGGGGAGGGGGAGGGGGAGGGGGAGGGGGCTGGGCAGGGGGAGGACTGGGCAGGGGGGAGGGCTGGGCAGTGGGGAGGGAGGGGGAGGGGCTGGGCAGGGGGAGGGGGAGGGCTGGTAAGGTGGAGGGCTGGGCAGGGGGGAGGGTTGGGCAGTGGGGAGGGAGGGGGAGGGGCTGGGTAGGGGGGAACAACGAGAGTCCAAGGTCGATCCCACAGGGAACATGAGTGATCTGCAAGAGCGTGACATTACTTAATTGTTAACCTGGTGATTCGTAAGAAAAAATTAGTTCAAACATAATTTTAAAACAATAATTTAAATGATATACAACTCATTTCTACACATTCTTTCTTTTCTGTTTTAATGTTTTCATGTTTTCATGTTTTCTAGGTTGACATGGTAGCCCTGTTACACATGGGTGATGGGGATATTAAGGCTTTGGGAATTCCAATGGTAAATGACTTATTATTCCTTCATGTGCTTTGATCATAGGTTTTTAATGTTCATTGTAGGAGGCCAATACTGTTTGATGGGGGAATCTGATTTCTGTATTAGATTTTTTGAAATTATTTTCTGTTTTACTAAATTGGAGGTGACAGTTTTTAACTTGACATGATATGTGGACATGACATGAGTTAAACAGGTTTGGGTTAGACATAAAGGGGTTCAGGTTGTGATAGGGTTGAGGAATCTTACACAAATAACTCAACATGAGATAACATTTTATTATAATTAGAACAACAGAAGTTTTCAGGGGATGGATATGAGAAACATATGCAAGTGAATCATTTGGCTCCAGCATTACTTACATTTTTGATCTTGCCATCTCTTATTAGAGCTTCTCCAAGTCGAATTGTTAACATGAATTCTGTTGTAAGTTCTTTTGTCTGAACAATTCATTGTCTTTTACATATTACTTCTTAAATTGAAAGTGAAAAACTTTATGAGCATGTCCAGTCTCAGTGCTTTGATCGTTTACTCGTTACATCTACATGATTTATTAGCTGATTTTTGACAGCGTTTCATTTCATTAATTCTTTATTTCCACCACAATTATGGGTTTGAGATAAATTTTTCTCTTCCTTTCAATAGATACATCATGTTGGATTTGTCAACTCTGAATATATGAATGTTATTTCTAGTGAAAGGAAGTTCACCAGTTTAGTGGGATACTCCAGCAGCAAGCTTTCACAGGTGCACATGCAGCTCTACGGTGTTTGTCTATCCAATGATTTAAAGGCCTTATAAACCCTAAACTTCACTCTAAACATTTAGAAAAAGTAGTAAAACTGTTTGAATGGCATGGGAAATTGTTTTTTTTAATCTTCACGATATTCTGTTTTTTTTATAATGAAATTCAAAACAGTGTCACTGTTTCATTGCAGATCATGTTTAGCAGTGTCCTCCACAAGCGGCTGCCTACTGAGTCTGGTATTAGTGTAGTTTGTGTTTCACCTGGTGTTGTACACACCAATGAGGTAAGTTTCACGGATGATTTTAAACTCTGTATATATGTGATATGATAATTGTATAAAGGATGCCTTCATCAAATGGGGTCAAACATTTGGAATTTATTTATGGTGGGGGATTGATTTTCATATCATGTTGAATTCTCATGTCCAGTTATCAGTTTTATCCCTATGAATCCAGGCAAGGTATCTTCCCAAAATTTTCCAAGCTCTTTATCATTTTATACCCTACTTCATTTTTTGATGCCCAAGAAGGTGAGAATCTTTTATTTCAACTGTACTGGTTTTCTTGAAGACACTAAATTGGTGTTCCCATAAGGCCCTGTTTGGTTCCACTTCATTTGTTGAATGAAATGAAATAGGATGTTTTGATGTTGGATGACAAGTGGATGAAATGAAGGACTCAACACTTGAAATATTATCAGATCATCGCATACCATATCCTTGAACTGAACTAGACCTAACTCCTAGCTATTTCCACTAATGTGATCACATTTTGGAAGGTTTGTAGGATATGTTTAGGAATTGATGTCCTAGATTCCATAATTTCTAGGATCTTCTAAGAAACATCTTTGTAGGGAATGGGAATATAAACCCATTCTACAGTTAGGGTAAGAATGTGAGTCTTACTCTGTTTTTTAGTCAAGATTCTTTGACGAGGTCCTCTAATTTCCATTGTATTTTCACGTTGGGATTGATATACCAGAGTAGGTATTTTCATATTATTGTTGATTTATGATATATCTGAATGGAAGGATTGATATTTATGTAGGTGAAGAACGGTAGGGAGGTGGAGTTGTAGTTGCTCGCCCTGGGGAACAAGTCTATACCCACAGTTTGCCAAACCGTGGGTACATTTCGGGAGTTTAATTCAGTATACCCACAGTTTGCAAACCGTGGGTACATATGGGGAGATTAAAATCAGTATACCCATGGTTTTCAAACCATGGGTATAGATGCTTATACCTACGGTTTGTTAAACCGTAGGTAATGTGAATTTTTCTTCATCTATACCCACGGTTCTATGAAAACCGTGGGTATAGCCCTATTGCGACGGCACTCCAGCCGGCGGTTCTTGAAACTGTGGGTATATCTTATACCCACGGTTTCAAGGGCTATACCCACGGTTTAAAACCGTGGGTATAGGTGCTATTTCCAGTAGTTTTCAAATCATCCAGGAGCAGATGAGGACTACACAGAGTAGACAGAATTCCTATGCTGATAGGAGACGGAGACCACTGGAGTTCAAGGATGGTGACCATGTTTTCTTATGGGTCTCACCTCGACATGGATTACAGAGATTTGGTCAGGGTGGAAAGTTATCTCCACACTTAATCCGACCATTCCAGGTCCTCAGCAGGGTAGGTGAGGTGGCTTACCGCCTGGACCTTCCACCTCAGTTACACCGGTTGCATGACGTCTTCCACGTATCTCAACTGTGGAGATACGTGCATGACCTGACCCACATCATCGATCATGGAGATATGGACATCGATGACAGGGAGATGTTTGCGTAGTTCCCTATGGAGATTGAGGATCGACATGAGTGGGTCCTACGTGGATGGTCGATTCCTCTGGTGCGCATTCGCTGGTAGCACGGGAACCTCCAGGGGAGCACTTGGGAGTCGGAGGCACAGATGTGAGCTCAGTATCTCCATTTGTTTTCCTAGTGTGCGTTGTAGCTTTATGGGGATGTAAATCCCTGAGGTTGGAGTAATTTAAAGACCCAGAAATTTCAAGGAAATTTTTTCTTAAATTATTTTGAATTCTACGAATACGCAGTTTCTGACGGCACCTGATTCTGAGGCCCGGTGTGCCCGAAATAATTTTTTGAAGTTTAGCATGGGTACGTTTAGTGAACGAATGAGCGGGCTTTTCTGTCTTTTGAAGCGGTGCTCAGAATTGAAATCTGAGGGCACCGACAAACTCGTAGTGCGGGTATTTTCTTAAGGGGACCGTTACCGCAGTTGCGTTTTATGTGGGATGAAAGTTAAAATTGGGGTTAAATTAAGAAGTTAAATAAAATTGCTAGAACAATTTTATTTATATCTTTGGAAGTTAATTTCTTCCATGGGAAGTTATTGGGGGGTCCCACACCCACCCAACTTCCCATGTGTGGATAATGGAGAGGTGGAGAGGTGGGGCCCACACGATCCCCAACCCTTCACCTCCCATAACACTTTTCAAACCCCCTTTAAACTCCCATGTTTAATTCATGACAACCCCCCTTATTTATGACGATCCCTTCCTCTTCCTCTCTCCCTCTTAATTGTTTGCCAACACACCCTAATTAATAAATTCAACATCTTCACCTAATTAAATTAAGTGATTTGAATTTTGAATTTTAAAATTTCATGTGTTAATAAAATAATAGCTTAGGATTATTATTTTATTTTTGGGGAAATCGTTGTGTTAAGGAGAGTGGGGGAGAGAGATTTTGAGAAGGGAGAAAGGTATTCCTCTCCTCAACGAAGAACAGTGCTCTTCTCCGATGAATAACACTCACCATCAACGGAGGATGACTCGGAGAAGAACACTCCACGTTTCTGCACTCCTTTTCTTCCTCCACATTGTGGGAGGAGACACCGACGTGGGGAACTCACCAACGCCGATGGTTCTTTCTCCGACGTTGACGAATCAACGTCGCTTTCTGCATCTACAACAAACAAACCATATTCGAGGTAAGGGGGTTTATGTTCATTTTTAATGGATTAAGATTGTTCCTTGTTTGTTGTTGAACATATTTTTTTGTCCCGACCTATTTCTATCGCTTGACGCGGAGGGTGCGTGCCGAACGAACACAGCTTGACGACCCTCCGTTGAATCTTGTTTATTTTTGGAATCGGCGAATGGAGGCGGAATGAAGAAGAGGTTGGCGGCACAAGGGCCGCTGTTCCACATGCAAAGAAAATTTGTGGCCAAGAGGGCCACGACAGAGGAAGAATGGCATCGTCGCTCCGTGTCGGGGACGCGGAGCTGCGGCCAGGGCAGGCCGCGACAGAGGAAGTCGGCGTTGTCGTGCTGGCTGTGCGGAAGGAACAACGGCCTGCTTCGTGGGCTGCTTCGGCTGAAGAATCGGTCGGCCCGTCGGCAGGCCGGGTGGAGGAAAGCCACGGCGCCAGGAGGATGCCACGCTGGATGAACCGCGGCCCACCGAAGCAGGCCGCTTGTTCCATGAGGCCGGTCGGCTTCTACCGTCCGATTAGGGAGGTTTGCGCCGCCTGGCGCTGCCGGTTTGGGTAGCCGAGGGGGGGGGGGGGGGGGCAGCCTCGGACCGCTCAGCCAGTTGGCCTACCCAGTAGGGCTGTGAGATTCTTCGGGCTGGTCTGACACCCCTTTCGGGTTGGACCCACCAAATATGGTTGACCCAACCCTCCAACCCACTGGGCTTAACGGGTCGGGCCCGTTTTCACTTAAAGGTGAATATCTTAAAGACCGTGCATCCAATCGACGCGCCGTTTGCGGCACTGAGACCCTTTTGACGAGGCTGTCCTTTTGTGATAATCTAAGTGAGTTTCGGAAAACTTTAGAAAACAGCTAGGTTTGGAACGAGCATATTTCCAACTGGGCCCCTAGAACGGAAAAGCTGATATCTCTCAGACCGGGCATCCGATAGACACGTCGTTTATCGTATCAGTTTCCTTTTTATGACACAGAACTTTGGGATATATCTACTCCGGACTTAGAGCTAGTTGATGTATCAAACCCCTTAACTCGAGGAGCATACCCTCCTAGAATCGAGCATGTTGTGTGCGGGAACCCTAGAGCTGGCTGCGACTGCAACGATTACTGTGCAGGGATCCTCTGTGGGTTCGACGACTATGTAAACTGTACTTGGATCCTCTGTGGGTTCGGTAGCGATGAAACCTGTACTTGGATCCTCCATGGGTTCGGCAGCGGTGACGACTGTACTTGGATCCTACGTGGGTTCGGCAGCGATGTTTACTGTACTTGGATCCAATGAGGGTTCGGCAGCGATGGTTACTATACTTGGATCCTACATGGGTTCGGTAGTGACGACTTCTATACTATGATCCTACGTGGGTTCGACAGAGGAGATGATTTAGAGGCTCCATCTAATCATCTCCACCCCTCTTTGGGAGTAGTATACCTGTGTGAGATGAGTCTTGACTTTCAATAATTATCATTGATGTGATTGACTATCTTTCCTGTGTGGACTGGGTTGTGCTTGGGCTCGAGAGTTGGAGCCGAAATGAGATTGATAACTTTGGTATATGTATGGGAATATACCTAAGTAGACTTGGTTGATTCTTTGTGATTGTATCTTTCCTTTTTGGTTTATCCTTCATGGATTTTAGGAGACCTTCGGGGGTCTCGGGGTCCCTACTGAGTATCGTATACTCACCCCTACATGGGCTATGTCTGCACTACGTTGTGTTGGATGCAGACGATGGAAATCACTGATTGTGGAGGAGTCTTGTGGAGCTGGACAGTACCTGGATGTGGACCACTTGACGGGACATACACGGGGCAGACGGCTGGACCCAAGGAGCTGAGGAGATCATCTGTACCCACCCTTCCGGTGGGATATACGGAGGACGACTCAGTGGTTGCCACTTTACTTTACTGCTGTTATACTTTCTTTTCAATTGTATTGTACTTTCAGTTGGGTTTGTATACTGGTCCATTTACTTTTCAGCACTTACTTTTGTACTCAGTGTTGCTTAGTGCTTACTTTACTTGCGTACTCGGTTGTGTTTGTTTTATCTTATAAAGGAAATGCCTTCCCTTTTTATTGGGATTTACGCCTTTTGTTCTAGTCGCTAGCCCCTGGCCTATGGAAGGCGGGCTTGGGGTAGTCATGACATGGGCCCTGAGGACGGATCGTGACACTATTCATAACAAACACGACTTACACAATAAAACATGCATAGGAAAACGATACCATTAACACCCAAAACAATAGTAATACTGAAATATTATTAACAAAATGATATAATTGGATAATATATGATATCATAAATATGGATATGGTCTTGGTATAATTTAATAACAATATTTAACCATTATAAAGTAGGTTAACTCACCTTGTACTAAAGGAATGTACAAATTAAGGGTTAATTTCATAATCTCACTATTATCCGAGGTTGTTTATACGTATGTATCTACTGGGACACATTTATCATCCATGTCCATGTTTCTTAACAATATATTTCAAAATATTATCAATAATTGTTTAAAGTCATTTTTACCCATTTTTCACTTTTTATAAAATATTTTTAAAGGAATATTTCCATCGTTTTCCAAATGAATTACTTTATGAAATTTTTGAAAAATTAATGAAAGAATGTTTTATTTAATTTATACGTCATAAGAGGATATTTTCTTCCATTATGACACCTTAAATTTTTTAATCTTCCCTTATAGTATTATAATATTTTTTTCAAAAAAAATTATAATTGCATGAGTTTTAAATGATTTCAACATAAAAAAAGGGATATTTCCCTCAAATAGTTTTAATAATTTTATTAGTTTATTTTCATCTATGTCAACATCCTTTATTGGATTTTATGATTCATTGGGGTTTATTTCTTATGATACAATCTTCTATATTATATTTATGGTTTTACATTATGTTTGACTTTGTATATTCTATTTTTATACCATTCATGGTTTATAGTTAAAGCATTAAAATTTCATATGCAAGTTTTAATATGAATGTTTATGTTATGTTTTACCACTTTCATAAGAGCAATGAATTGGACTTAGTTAGTGATAGGTGGGTCCCTCTATAGCCCTTCAATGCATCGGTAGGTTTCATGAAATAAAATATATATGGTTTTGGTTTATGCCTTACCCATTTTTTAGATTCTTCGCATGAAGACTTGAAAGTATTAGATCTTTGGAATGAAGCCTTAATAATATTATACTCTTGGCATGAAGCCTTAATGGTAAGTTTCAAATGTCCAACATTATCCATTACCTCATTATGAGATTAGTTATTGATATTACATGTGATTATTTGAACCGTAGAATATCTATGTAAATGTTTAAATGGAATTATTTGATTTATTATTGATATATTATGCTGAGGATTATGTTTAAAAGACATGTATTTCAGTTTTATAACGTTCCCTAAAAGTTTATTCTTATTTATGAAAATTATACTATATTGATTAACCTCACTAAGCTCATCCATTTATTTCCATTTATTTTCCTAGAATTCAAAGAAGTGTATTATGATTTATATACAAGGTTAATCTAAGAAAATAATGGCATTATCAAAGGATTGTCTATGTTTTATTTTCTATTTTTAATTGTAATGTAAAGTTCATATATGTATTCTATTTTACAAGACTTCTAAACTGATCGGTACTACAGGACATGGTTCCTTGTAATAATGTCAATGTATTAAAATAATGCACTAACTCTGGGAAATTTTGGTTAGGTAGTTATAGTTGATCCATAGTGCTTCAAATATTGAAGGATAAAAAATTATCAAAATCATATAATATAACCTTAGAACAAGCTTCGATGATATGGTATGATAATTCATCCCCAATAGTTTTTTTTCCAGAGTTTGGATGATGAGTTTCTACAGGGGTGAAGGAAAGAAGTGATTTGTGACCTAGAGATTTGTCTGGGGTCCTCAGTAGCAGGGTCAGATGATGACGACTTAGGAAAGTCATGTATTTGAGGGATATGGTCAAATAGATGAGGTGAGATAAATATATGAAGTGGATCAAACTATAGTAGATTATGGTGAGGTACCATATACTATTTTAAGAATGGTTTTGATCACCTCCATGTTTTCTACTAGTTTTTTTATATTAGTGAATCCCATTCCTTTTTTATCTACATAATTTGTTGCTCTAATTAACTCAATGATAAAGTTATCTTCTAATTTAATTTCCCTTAATACATCATTGGGTACAAAAGTAGACCATATTCAGGGATTCCCAGAGTTTCCTATAGTCATTATTGGCTATAGACATCTATGGTACATCATGAATCTAGAGATGATGAACTTTGATTCAATTATCAGTATGGACCAATTGATCATCTTTTGATGTCACAATAATTTCTATCATATAAGGGCCTCACTTACATCTCCTAAAGAAGAGAAGTACATGATGAATGGATAGTGGGAATTGGGAGGAGGTATTTTTGGTTCAAAATTGATCTAGTTTGGGATGATCAAAATGAAAATTAAAATATTATCTATTTCATCAGGATAAGTAGCATCCACCTTATCTTTTCTTCCATCCGAGGATCTCTATCGGGATTTATTTTTGGAAAAATTAAAAAGACTTATCTCTAATATATGAGTTGACTTTGAGATAGAACTCATTCCTTATTCATAGAAAATTTTTCTTCCCCCTTGTCGTATGGTTCTAGATGAGTTGAAGGATCTTAAATCATATCTTGATGACTTGGACAAAAAGGTATTTATCAAGCTGAGTATATCATAGTAGAGTGCACCAATTTTTTTCAAAAAGGTAGATGGTAGTTGTCAACTCTGTATAGATTAATGGAATCTGAATCAGGTGATAGTGAAGAATATGTATCTTTTTCCTAATATTGGTGACAATTTTGATTAATTATTAGGATCACAGTGTTTCTACAACATTGATCTTTGATCGGGCTATCACCAGTTGTGGGTTACAGAGGAGGAAATCTATAAGATTTTTTTTGTATTTTCTATGGGATATATGAGTACTTGGTGATTCTATTTGGACTTACGAATGTTTCATAAAAGTTTATCGATCTCATGAACAGGATCTTCCACCCATATCTAGACATGTTCATTGTGGTTTTTATTGAAAATATCCTCATTTACTCACTAAAACTAGAGTAGCATAATAGAAATCTCAATACAGTCTTGAGTATAATTTGAGAAAATTAGCTTTATAAAAATATATCAAAGTGTAACATTTTGATTTAGATGGTAAAATTATTTGGGAATGGGGTATATGAGAACAATATATCTGTAGACCCATAGAAAGTTAAGGAATTGATATTGTGGAAACATTCCCATAACGTGTTTGAGACTATGATCTTTTTAGGTTTAGAAGCATACTATAAACATTTTATCTAGAAATTATCCCATTTATCAGCACCCATGACTGTGCTAGTGAATAAGGTGGTAAAGATTCAATGGTTATACCAGTATGAGGAGGATTTTATTAAGCTTAATATGAGGTTGACTATATCTCCAGTGTTAATACTTATTAATCTAGTGATTTTTTATTCCGGATAATATGATGTATCAGGAATTGGTTTGGGATGGGTACTAAAATAGAGGGGTGTGTATTAGCATATGGGTCACATCATCTATGACCCCATGAGCAGAACTATCCTACCCATCACCTGGATTTGGTAGTTTTGGTCCACACATTAATTTTTTTATAAAACTATATATTTGGAAATAGGTTTTTTTTCTACATGTACTACAAGATCCATTGTTATATCTTCACACATTGAGAATTGAACTTGAAGTAGAGGCATTGGGTAGAGTATCTAATGAAATTTGACTTTGAGATGGTCTACACGATAGGTAAAGGTAATGTTGTTGTAGATTCTCTTATCCTTAAGATGTGGGTATCTTAGGAGCTCAATGAATTTCCTTCTAAGAAATAGGGGATCCTGATGAGCTTATTGTACTATTATAGTATGGATGTTTATAAGGACCAAGGATCTATGACATGTGATACATTGGTGGTCACATCTTATTTTGTAGACAGGGTAAATAATGGAGAGGATACCGATTGAGAGTTTATTATGATACAACAAAAAATAGTTGGTTGAAACCTGATTCTTGGGTAGTCATTGGATGATGATAATGTGATCCTAGTATATGTGAGAGTTGAAATCACTATTTCTATTAGAGATGATATGATAAGAGACTTCCATTTCTCTAATTTGGCGGTACATCCTCGAGTGAAAAATATGTACAATAGATTTTAGGAGACGTTCAAGGGTCCAAGAATGAAGGGGGACTTTGTTGTATTTTTTTCATGATGCCTTACCTACCATAGGATAAAGGATAAGCATTGGAATCCCAATAGACTACTCCAACAACTTCTTTTTCCCTTGTGGGAGTGGTAGGACATGAATATGGAATTCGTGAGAGATTCACCCCTAACCTTGAGGATCCATGATGCTTTTTGTGTTATTATTGATTGGATAATGAAAGTTTTTCATTTATTATTGATTTGTGAGGTTCAATCAGAAAATGATCTAAAATAGTTATATGTTCATGAGATTATATGCATGGAATTCTTTTCAGCATTGTATCTAATAGAGACACATGTTTTTCCTCACAATTTTAGTGGGGAATGCATATTTCATTAGGGATTCATATGATTTTGAGTAAAACATACCATTACCAAATAGATGGATTTTCAAAAAATATTATTTTCATACTGGAGGATATGCTTCAGGATTTCATCCTTGGATTCAGAAAATCTTGGGATAATCACCTAGACTTGGTTGGTTTTTCATACAACAATTACCACACTTCAATTCGGATGGCACCATAGGTAGATATTTATAGTAGTCCGTTTCATTTACCAATTTGTTGGAGAAAGTTTAGTGAGGCAGTAGTTTTAGGGCCTAGTATGATACAGGTGATCATTGAGAGGGTGAAGATAATTCAAAATAGGTTGATCATATATCACAGGAGATAGAGATATTATGTTTTCTTTAAGAGGATACATCTAGATTTTTCTACAGGTGATAGATTTTTCATAAGAGTTACTCCTTAGTTAGGCCACCACCATCTGAGAAATCATGGGAAGCAAGCATCATGTTATATTGGACCCTTCGAGATCACTAAGTGCATTGGGATAATAGTGTGATGTATGGATCTTCTATCTCACTATAAAGGTATGCATGATTTTTTTCTGGTGTCTCTGCTCTATAGGTACATGCCTAATCCCACACATGTCATTGTCTATGAGGATATTGAGCTGGATCTAGACACATCATTTTTGGAATGCCTGATGCATATTGTGGACTAGAGTAAGAATGTTTTACTAGGGAAGACGGTACCACTTTTCAAGATTATTTAGAATCATGGAAGAGTATGGGAGATTACTTGTGAGTGGGAGGAAGATGTTTGGGCTCACTGGTCTGATTTTTTCAAGCAATATTCATTGATACTCCTATCGAGGATGATAAGTATTTAAATGGTGAGAATGAAATTGAATCAGATTTTATAAGTGTGTTACGACTTAATTTCTTCCATTAATCATATTTTTTGAGCTATAAACTATTTGACCAGAGTTTCATGGGGTTTTGTATGGTTTCAAAAAGTTATAGTGGCCTTTTAATGGGTGCATGGTTTGAGCATGGTTTTCCCAAGACCGTCATATTATCTATGAAATAATGAAACATGAGGTAGAGGCTCAAGAGGTGGCACATGGTTAAGGTGAACAGTTTGAAAAACTATGTTTCCTCACCTAGGAAAAAATGAGTTAATCACTATTAGCTGATATCATGGATGGAGTATGGCTAAACAAACCATGCACCCAACCTATGTGGCTTGTCCAAAAACCTATAAATGACACACTATGGGTTCATAGTTTATCAAGCCATATGGAAAAACCATGCATACATGAAATTAATGATCTAAATTCCTCCTTAACATTAATTTATTGTCTTTTTTAACATCTTCTTATTTTTATAGGGGGGTCCCTTAATTTCTGAGAATCCTTTAGAATTACCTAATGATTTCCTCTCCTCTAGAGCTAGATTAAGGTGAATCCAAGTGAGTTAAGGATCTAGAATTGAGGTATGTGATACAAAACCCTATATTCCTTGGGTTTCTTCTTGAACTAACTCCTTTCTCCTGATATTATTCACATACATGGTATTATGATTCCTAGTTTATTAATAAAAATACTAACTAACAATGGATTATGGAATCATTACTAGACTGGTGGTGGTTTTGATGTGTCAACAACATCCATTTTTACCGAATTTAAATTCCTCATGAATGGTGGAAATTTGTGGGAAAGTTTCCATAGATTAATAATATTTAATCTTCTATCTATTGATTGATTGATGACAGATCTATGTTCATTGGCTAGAACCATGGTTTTCTCTAAGAATCATTGAAGAATTCATGCTATAATCTTGAATTGACAATGGATCCAATGAATTAAGTAAATATCTTCCAACATACCTAGGAATTGGTTTTATTGAGGGACTTTGTGAGGCATGTGATTCTAGGACCACATTTATTGATAAGGAATCTCCTTGAGTATCTTTTCTAAACCTCCTTCTTGATGATCCATAACATGATATAGGAATCCTTGACATGAAATCTAGTTCTATGTGGGTATGAAACATTTTTAGGGCATTAATACTTTGAAAAAAATATAGTTCTTCATAAAAAACCTTGATTTATAAAGTTCATTAACTTTTTAGGCCCTTATATACTATTTTTTCCTTGACTCATGATGTGTTGGAATAGATTGTTTTCCATGATTTATGGTGTTTACTTGTGGTTGTGTGTGTAGAATGTGATGCCCATATATGATTCATGATTCCATGAGTATTTCTAGAATATCTTGTTACCATAATTGATGTTGATCATATGTTATTTTATGTTGCTACTATATACACATGATGAAATGTTATTCTTGTCTAATTATTATTTACCTTATTGTGTGTATTTACCATGACTTGGAGGTATTGTTTTGGTATTTTTAACTACTGACCATCATTGTGTGATTCCCCTTAGAGGTGGATTATGTATGAAATGTGGTGATGTCAATGGTGGACTCATACATAGTATGGGATCATGACAGCCTTATGTCTAAGGATGAAACTCAATTCCTTGATTATATAGAGTACATGTTCACTAGTCGGCCTTATGGCCTAACCTGAGACTCGATACCTTGAGGATACCAAGTAACATGTCACCAGCCTTATGGATAGTTCTTCATCACTTTCAAAACATTTTTTCATCATTTTGGCATAGAGCCAAAGCAGGTGCAGTCATGGATAACAGTGTCTTGGTAAGAACATGGGTTCTTAACATTTTTTTATGATTTCTTGTAGATTTATTTTAATCATGGAATAAACCTATTAAAAGTGTACACACTTGTTATGAATTTATTAGTGTTGTACTATTGGGTTTTATTACTCACACCATGCATGGGAATCTCGGTACATGTTCAGACATTATGTATAGGAATCTAGTAAAGGGAAATGGTCATGTGGAAGATCGTTAAGTCAAGGAGCTTGGAGATCTGAGTGATACTGAACATACTCAGAAGGATACTACAATTTTATTTATTTACCTACCTTTACATTAATTTGTTTTGGATTTACACATAGGGAGTTGAGTTTATTTAACTTTATTTATTGTATGACATGGGTTCCATTTTAAATTTCATCATGATCCCTTATCATTTGAATTTATTACTATGATTTGTTATATTTTATTATATTATTGGTTCACGAATATGATAAGAAGGTTATCATCTCCCCACTAGAGGTTTTTTGACCCTCATTACTGGTGGGAAGCATATTTTGTATGGGGAGGTATGCATAAGGTCTTGTGGCTCTTTAGATTGAACTTGGTGGTCTGGGATCGGGCCTTACAAAAAAAAATAGTTAAAAGTTAATTTTATATATCTAATTATACTTTTAATTTCCTTTAAGTGACTTTATTTAGGATTAGACTAAAATATTTCACATGATAAAAATGAAAACATGATATCAGGTCTAGATGTTGTCAAATAAATTAGATTTCATGTCATGAATCTATACATTTTTTTATCAACACACTTTCTAGATTTTTATAATTAAGATTTATAATTATTACTCATGGGTGTTTTAAAATATTTACATGAATCAATTATAAATATTTTAATAAGTTATTTAGAATATTTATATTGGTTTTCAAATATACGATAATTTCTTTGAGATTTTTAAATATTTAAAAATAATTTTAGTTCACCCATTAAACTTATATCAATCTATGTGGTCATCAAGATGGAAAAATCATTTTAAGCATCACTAGTAGAACCAAATTCAATTTTATCAACATATATTTGTAAAATAAAAATATGATTAGAAAATTTTCTAATAAAAAAGGTATAATAAACAATTCCTTTATTAAATCCATATTTTGATAAAGACAAAAAAAAATTATCATACCAAGCTACATGGACTTACTAAGTACCATATAAATATTTTAAAAGTATAAAAATGGTTTCAAATTTTTTTATTTCCGAATCATGGTGGTTGATTAACATACACATATTACTAAATTTTTTCATTTAAAAATGGACTTTTAACATCCATTTTAAACAATTTAAAATTTTGAAGAGAAGAAAAAATTAATTGAATCTTAATGGATTTTCATTTATCAACAAGAGAAAAAATAATATTTAAAATCAACAAATTCTTCTTTAGAATAAACTTCGGTAACTTATCTACCTTTATTTTTAACCATATTACTATATTCATCCAATGTATTCCTAAAAAACATTTAGTTTTTTTTGAGGTGGTTCAAACAAGGTCTAGGCTTTCTTTATTTTAATTTAATTCAGTTCTTCATGCATTAAATCAATCCAATTTGAATTATTCAATAATCCATCAAAATTAATAGTAAAAAACTCAAAAACAAAGAATTAGGATAAAAATTTTAAACCAATTTTCTAGTTTTAATTACTAATTCGATATTTCCAATAAATTTACCAAGAGGGTGATCCTTAAATGTAATCTGGTCTTGAAGATAATATTAAAAATTGATTTTCTCCCCCTAAACTAATAAATTATCATTATTATCTTAATAATCATCTTAAAAAATTAAATTCCCTAAAAACTTATTCACCATTATTTAATTCTGAATTCTTCTTCATATTTTTAATTTCATTAGAATTAACAATCATTGATTCTTAAAAAACTCATGATTTATTTTATAAAACTTTATATTCATTATTAGAATTAGAATATATTATAAACACCCCTTCATCACTTTTAGAATCAAACTTATATAGTTCATACTTTGAATTTATGATAAAAACTCTACGACCAAACACCTTAAAATATATAAATTTGGGTTTAATTTCACTAAAAAATCATAGGGTATTTATTTAGAATTTTTCTAATTAAATATATATTTAAAACATGATAAGATTTATCAAAATATTCATCCCAAAAATATTTAGGAAACTTTAATTCATTAAGAATAGATCTAGTCATTTCCTAATTGGCTATATTCTTCCTTTATAACATACCATTTTGTTATTTTTTCCTTGGATCAGAAAAAAATTGATATCTATTATCTTTATGAAAAACTTCAAATTAAAGATTAACAAATTCACCATATCTATCACTTCCGAGAGAGGAAACCTAATAACCTTTATAATTTTTAATTATATTGTAAAAAGAAACAAACTTATTTAAAGTTGGACTTTAATTATTTAATAAATAAGACCAAGTTAATCTATAATAATCATCATCAATTGAAAATGTATATTTATTTACTCTAAAATTAATAGGTTATAAAGAAAAAAAAATAAAGATTAAACAATTAAAGAGTCCAAGAAACAATAAATTCATTAATTGGATTAAAACATTCTTTATGCTTCTTATCTTTAAAACAAGATTAAAAAAATAATTTTCTTAATTTTAATTCTAGTAAATATTTTACCTATATATGATTTTAGAATTTTTATAGCAGCTGAATATTAGAATTTCCTAGTGATTTATAAAATAAAATTCTATTTGTATTTGCCACATTGAAAAATTGAACTTTATTTTTGGTCAGTTAAAAAAATAAATTGAGCAAATATTGTCTTTTCTATTTTTTGAAAAAAAAAATCATTCTAAAACATTTTACACTTATCATTTTCAAATTTTATATTCAATAAATCAAGTTGTGATGTACTAATTAAATTGTATTTAAAGACCTTTAAAAATAAGACTTGATAAATAATAATATTTTTAGAAAATCCAACATAACCAAAACCTTTTATCTTTCTTTATATTTGTATTTTAAAGTGACTAGGCCTCTATCACATAAATTGAAAGATAAATGTTTGAACCAAGTTTTTCACTCATATTTGGATCCTTTAAACTTCGGTCTAATTCTGTATCTTGTACATTTTTTTGGATGCATTTTTAGTTCGTAAATATACCAAGGGTGTTTGGGGCTTGTTCAAATCCCCGGACACATCTTTCTAGGGAAACTAGACAAGTCACACAGTTAGCACACGGTTGGCACACGGCTTGCCTAACCGTGTGGATGGTGTTTTTTAGAAAAGAGCCACTTCACATGGTTTGATAATAGTCATGTGGCCTAACCATGAAAGTGACCTTTCTTCCCAAGTACCCGTGCATTTTTTTCACATGGTTTGTCAAACTGTGCAGACAAACTGTGCACATTATATTTTTCTGGGTAATTTTACAAATTTTCCCTTAATGATATGATTATCCCCCTCCTTCTTCCCTAATTTGAGTTAATGCAGAATTTACCTCCATGGGTCTCATTTTAGAACTTTTTGAAGTCCAAAGATAGGAATAAATAGATATCATTTTTCTGGGATCCATTTGAGCTTCCATTCATCATGTTGGATGCACAACGGTAAGTACTCAAGTTCGTTTAAGCCCTTCTTATTCTCTCTTTCTCTCAACCTAGTTATCGGGGTATGATCATTTTTATTTTTTTTCTTATATCTACTCTAATAAAAGCCAAATAAATTACAAATACTAGAGGATGAGACTTGTACAAGCCAAAGGTGAGTGGTCTATAAGTCATCTCGAATGTTCATTGACTTTGGAATTGTCATGTGGGGCCCACTGATTTCATCAGGTGACATTTATAGAATTTATATGCCATGATTATAATCATTAGAAATGTATGGATATGATCTTTCCATATATGTGATTAATTATTGGTGGTTACCCCCACAACTACATCCATCACATGTAGGATTTTATTCCATATTTTGGTTTTTAGTATTTGACATGTTTGATACATTGTTCAGGTGTGACTTAGCTTGACCTTCCTATGGTTAACTGTTTCTATATTAAATGTCTAGCTTATAATGAGAATTTGATAATTCTAAGTACCATGTATTCTCACTACTTTACCCGCCTAAGGTAAGTGCTTCAATTCGACAACAAAATGAGAAATTTGAATTAGTAAGTATACTAAGTATATGAATTGGCCTTAGATTTAAATGAATGGTATATTTCAAATTTGTAGAACCAATTACCACACTAATGGAATTTAGAATAATGAACCTTGAATATGGAATATGCTTTAAATGGATTAAATGAATGGTTGCATGTTACTTGGCCCTATCACACTAATTAAAGGAAAGGCTTGAACCAAATGACTTGATTAAAAGGTTGCATGCTACTTCTCCTTGTCACACTAATGAAAGGTAAGGATCGAACCAAATGAATTGAGTAAAAGGCTTAATGATAATTGACCTTATCACACTAATGAAAGACATTTATTGCACCAAATTAAATATTACATGACTTCAATATCAAATAGAAGTACCCTGACTCGAGATCACCTTGGATTCTTGTCAGAGAATGCCATGAGAACTTAGGAACCCAATTCTGATTCTAGGATATGACTTACATAGGTTGAGACACACCTAGATATCGATCCTTATATATTATTTGGATGCCTGGTATGACATTGTAGGATCCCTTACATATTATCATAGGATACCTTGGATACACTCCTTGGTTCCAGCATTGACAAGTTGGTGCCATGGTTAAATCCCACCGAGCCCAGTATTTTCATCGCCCCATTTTACATTAGATGAACTCCTTGGACTTGGTAGTCATCTCATTGTGTAATTCCTTGGACTATGATACTTATATTACACTCCTACCCCATTACAGACTACAGTTATTACTAAGTTGGAGACCCTTGATTTCTATGTCAGCTTGGTTATTATCTTAGGAATTCACTATTAAATATCATTAGAGGTTTCCTTGTTACATATTGGAACCTTCACTATTATTAACATGTGATATATTTATAAACTCTTAACAATAAATTAATGAATTATTGACATGTTTAGACACCAGCTGAGGGATAAATCAGGTTCTTTTTTATTTAGTTACATTTCACTGCTTTACTTTATATATTCATGCTTTCACACTATTGCATTTCCATTACACAGGTTAGATTTTAGAGACACCATTGGTGGTGGACCACTAATATTTACCTCACAACCTCTTCAAGAGCTATTTGGTACCCACAGTAGATTGCATGAATGTAGGTGTTGATGAAGGGGATCATATGGCTTCAAACACTTCATTGTTTTCTATTTAGGATGAATCTTGATAGCAGATGACCGAGCCAGAGCTCATGATTATTTGGATAGTATTTGTTTCCATTTATACTTATGAGGAAAATTTTATTCCTAATATATTATATCCATGTTTTTCAGTTTTCTAGTAACATGACATATCATCGGTTGTTGAATGCAATTTCAGTGATTTTAGTTATTGTTATCTCTATTTTTCCATTGTTCCTTCTGTTTACTTATATTTATTCGGCTATTTACCTATTCTTATATTCATACACTATGAAAAACTTTGGTAATGAGGTCATAGTCTCCCCACGGACACACCCTAGGCCCTCGCTTCTAGTCAGTAGCCTCTAGAATTTGGGGAGATGTGCTTGAGGCCATGTGGACCACTGGGATCGAGGCACCTGTTAAGTGGCATCTGAGTCTGGGACATCACAAAGTGGTATCAGAGGAGTTTTTTTTCTTGATTTACTATTTGTATATAATATTCAGGATATTATGAACAATTAAGACTTGTTTATAACCCATTCTTGGCTGTTGTGAACCAATGTTCGGTGTAAAATCCAAGCTACCCAAAATATAATTGTTAATCCATTTTACCTATTACAGTTGACATTATTTCACCATTGGGTTATGCACATGATGTGTGGTGTTATTGATTATTACTCTATTGAGTATTTTCTTTCATCCATGGCCTGATGATATGAGGGAAACTAGTATTGTCTTGTGCATCATTATAGGCACCTATATTTCATATGTCATGCATATTTCCATTCCATATAGGTGTATTTTACTACTTTGTATTTATTGATTTGATTTTGATTGTTGAGTGATGTTGTGATAGATAGATTATTCCTATATTATTCTTGGTTGTAATTGAGTGATTTTCAATCTCAATTCATGATTTTTATGGGCCCTCAGGGGTTGGGATGAGTTATTTACCAAGTCGAGCCATTATTCTATAAATAAATGGTTGTTGCTTCTAGTGATGAGGTGTATAGGAACTGATTCACCAAATATTATTATCCATTATAAATTGAATCATGAAATTTCAAATGAATTGGTTGTACATCCTTATCCCACATTTTCATGTTTTCAAAATTTAAAGGAGTGGACCTGGTAATTAAATGAAAAATTAAATGAAACTTATACTTGAGAACTTACCGATACATGGTCATCTAAGTTGTTATTTGGGGTAGTATACCTTGGATAGTGATTTTTTTATGTTCAGATTTTTCTAATGATGATATATTTTCTACTTAATATTTTTTTAGGTGTTTTCTTGGAATTTGTAGAACAATGTCACCAAGATATCCCCATTTCATTTTCCAGGAAGGTAGAAACGATCATGCTCCAAACGTGGTGATTCTTGAGCTTCCTGTATTACCTCCAAGAGTGCCACTTGAGAAAATGCCTATTATACCTGATCTGGGCATTGATTCCTAAATTTGTGATACTTTTCTACTTCTGATTTGGTTCAATCATGGTTCCCCAGGGCTTGCACCTATGATGGTTGATATGACTTATGATTTTCAACAAAGCATCCTTCTGGTTTTTCAGGGGATTTCAGTCCATAGGCTATTGCATCTTGTCTAAAATCCATCCAATCTATCATTGAGCATCTGGAAACTCCTCTCGAGTGGAGGGTCAAGATTTCCACTTACATGCTTTGGGATTCGGCCTAGCATGGGTGGGATGTGATTTCCCAGGCCGGTCGTCATTAGGGCATGTCATGGGATGACTTCTAGACTGCCTTATATGATCATTTCTATACTCATATGCTAAAAACTAATAGAACTATATATTTCATTCATCTTGAGAAGTGTTCTATGTCAGTTATGGAATATTTCGCATGTTTCATGGAGTTTCATCGCTTTTCACCGCTTCAATCTAGTGATTAGATTTCACGTGCTAGATGTTTCGATGATGGGATTCATTATTCCATTCATACGTAGGTGAATGTCTTTTTCATGACTACATTTTCTGAGATAGTCAATCAGGATCTTATCACTAAGTGAAACCTAAGGGACAGAAATAGTACCAGGTAAACAGGATCAGTGTCACAGCAGGCCAGTAGTTCTTCTAGTGGTACGAAACATTCCATCGAGGTTTCTCATTAGGGCAGTGACAACCATAATTCCCATTTTGATAAATCTAAAGTGTTTTATCCATGTGGATGATGAGAGAATTAGAATCCTTAGTGTGATAGATACACACCATAGTGTCGGTCTTGTGGCTGTATAGGGAATCTTCAGTGTTTCTATAGGACCTTTCCACCAGCTCCATGTGTAAAATGATCTGCACCAGCTCCACCTTCAAGAGTGAGTTCTTTTAATCCACGTCAGGTGGGGATTTGTAATAGAACTGGTAGGTCTAGCCGAGGAGGAGTTCATGGAAGGGGTATCTAGACCCCTAATCACTAACACCACCAACACATTATTTATGATTTTGGTAGTCCATATATTGAATAAGGTTGTGGATTACGTCAGTTGCATGAACTACAGTCAATACCCGAGGATCAGGCTGGAGGACCATCTATAATATGAGGTGTAATTATTTTTAAATCTACTATAGTATCTTATTTATTTGATATAGGTGATTCAAAATATTTTATCATTGTATATATCATGGAGAGTCTTAGATTGGAGATACAGTATCACAATGGTGCAATAACCCTAGATTCATCATTAAGGGCATGAATAAAGAGTATACGATGGTGTAGGGAATGTCCCCTTAAGTTAGGTATTTACCCTTTCTTATAGAATATATTTTTTTTCAAGATGACAGGCTTCTATTTCATTCTTGAAATGGATTGGTTGGTTCACTATCACACTTTTGTAGAATGCTATCACTGGAGGGTGTCGTTTACATCACTAGAGGGTAGTAGTTGTCTACATAAGAGTGAGTGGGATTTCCATGTTGGTAGAGCTGGACTAGAGCATTATGGGATAGGTGGAGTCACTGCCAAGATTGAAAATATCTTCATGGAGGATGAATTTTTATGACAAGTTTATTTCCCTCCAATAGTGGATTGTTTGAGGTATGTATTTCCTAATGATTTTTTTCGATTACCTCCGAAGTGGGAGGTAGTGTTTACCATGGAGCTTGTTCCAAGAGAATCTCTAGTGTCCATTCCTTTGTATAAGATGGTAGCAATAGAGCTTCAAGAGATCGAGTGGATATTAGAGGATTTATAGGCCAAAGGCTTTATACAGTCCAGTATATCTTTTTGGGGTTCAACCATTCTTTTTTTCAAGAAGAAAGATGGAACCTTAAGTCTATGTGTGGATTACAAAATTTTGAACCATCCTACGGTCAAGAACTGATATCCACTACCACAAATTGATGATCTCTTCGACCAGCTCCGAGGAGCTAAGGTCTTATCTAAGATCAACCTGAGATCAGGTTATCATCAGGTATGAGTATGACGATCAAAAATGCCTTGTACAACTTTATGTAGCAGGTATGATCTTTATGAGTACCTTATTATGTCATTCATTATTATGAAAATTCCCACCATTTTAATGGATCTAATTAATAGTGTGTTCCACCCCTATTTGGGTTCTTTTGTTTTCGTATTTTTGGATGACATCCTAGTGTATTCTAACACTCATAGAGACTATGCCAAACATCATGAGATCATTCTGAGTACACTGAGTGATCATCAACTTTAGGCCAAGTTTGCTAAGTTCCACTTCTGGATTGACAAAGTTCAATTCTTGGGTCATATAATATCAGAATCATGAGTATCTATTGACCCTAAAAGGTTAGTGATGTAGTCTCCTGGGAGAATCTCAAGAACATGTTTGATATAAAAATTTTCTTAGGGATGGATGGATATTACAGGTGTTTCATAAAAGACTTATCACGTCTTTCTTCACCTTTTATTGGCCTTACAAAGAATGGTGTCAAGTTCCTTTGGTCAAAAGTGTATGAGAAATATTTTCAGGGGATGAAAGGGAGGCTTGTCTCAACACTTATTCTAACACTTCCGAAGCCAGGAATAGGTTATACTATCATTTATGATGTGTCAGGAATCGTCCTAAGATCTGTGCTGATGCAGGAAGACAAAGTATTTGTATTCAGATCTTAGACGTTGATGCCTCACGATAGAAATTACCCGATGCACGACCTTGAGCTAGCAGCAGTTATCTATTCCTTACATTGCTGGAGACTCTTTTTATTGGTTGAGTTCTTTTTGGTGTACACAGACCACAAGATCCTAAAATATATCTTTTCCTATAAATACTTGAACGACAAACAATTAAGATGGGTCGAATATCTACAATCATTTGATTTTGAGCTTTCCTATACGCCTGGGAAGGTCAATGTAGTTGTATATGTGTTGAGTAAAAATACTCAAACACAGACCATATGGTAATCTAGTGATGAATGGAATTTAATGGCCCTATTTTCTGAGATGAATATAGAGTTTCATAACAGTTACAAGAAATATTATCTCTCATCCTTGACAGTTACCTATTCCCTCATTGAGAAGGTGAAGAGTAGAAATTTTTCTTATCCTGAAGCCTTGGTACTCTGTGAGATTATATCAGGAGATAACCCACCTATGGATTGGTCTATATACAGACATGTATTCCTACATCTATGTGGATATATCTGGGTTTCTACAAATATGATCAAGGAGTTGATGAAAGTGTCCCATGCTTCTCTGTGGCAAGTTCATTCAGGAATCTCCAATATGTACTAAGATATTTGACACTAGTATTGGTGTACTAGGATGAAACATCAAATAGTAAGATTTATCACTATGTGCTCCACCTGTAAATAGGTTAAGGCGGAGCACCAAAGACCTACAAGCTTTCTATAGCTGCTTCCAATCACAAAATGGAAATGGGAATATTTTTCCATGGATTTCATAATCGGCTTACCTAGGCCGCTGAGGGGTAGAGATTATATATGGTTAGTCATTTAACAACTACATAAATCATCCCAATTCATTAGTATTTGAGATATGTTCTCCTTTGATGAGTTTGGAAGATTGTATATTTTTTAGATCATACGAAAACACAGGGTTCCTGATACTATCATTTCAGATAGGGATGCTCGTTTCACGTCACAGTTTTGGTAGGGTTTGTAGAAATCTATGGGAACACAGTTGATTCTAATAATATCTTTTCTACCTCAGATAAATGGAAAATAAGAATGAACAATACAAGTTCTGGAGGATATGCTTCGAGCATGTGTCCTTGATTTTAGCAGTTCTTGGGAAAATCATATCCCACTCATTGAGTTTTTCTATAATAACATATTGCAGGTGACAATTTAGATGGATATGTTTGATTCCTTGTATGTTAGGCTATGAAGTTCACCCCTATTCTGGATAGAGGTAGGTGAGACATCCCTACTAGGTCCTCGTCTCGTTCAAGATACTTTATAGAAAGTTTAGATGATCAAAAAGTGTATGACTATTGCTCAGTCTAGATAGAAATCTTATGTCAGTCGCCATCAATGACCACTTGAGTTTTAGGTCTGGGATCTTGTTTTCCTTCAGGTATCTCCCATTCTAGGGAATATATGGCGACAGAATCAAGGGAAGTTATCTCCTCGTTATGTAGGGCCTTTTGAAATTCTGGATATAGTCGGGCTCGTAGCCTATTGGATGCTACTACCTCAGAGGTACCACTCCATGCATGATGTCTTACATGTTTCACAGCTTCACCAGCATCATACCAATCCATATCATAGTTTTGATGCTAAGTAATTTGAGTTAGATTTTGATGCTACCTTTTAAGAGTATCCAGTATGCATCGTTGACCAGAGCATGAAGGATCTATGTGGCTGGTATGTCCCTCTGGTATGGGTGTTATAGAATCAGGGCTGAGTACAGGACAAGACTTGGGAGCAGGAGGCCAATGTATGTTCCCAATGGTCAGAATGTTTCTCAAATAGTGTTTCACCACCCATGGAAGGTGAACTTAGGGATGAGTTCATTTAATAGGGGAAGACTGCAAGAACCTAGTTTTGCACTTGGGTTTGGATCCATTAAATTTTGGACTTATTCCTTGTCTTGTATCTTTTTTGGATTACTTTTTAGTTGGTGAAGGTACCAAGGGTGTATGGGGATTGTTTGGAGCCTAGAACACATCTTTTTAGGGGAACTTGCCAAGTTTCATGGTTGACACATGGTTGCTGCACGGTTTTCCTAACTGTGTGGATGGTGTTTTTATGGAATGAGGCACCTCACAGGGTTTGTTTATGGCCGCGTGGCCTAACTATGGAAGTTCCCATTATTCCTAGGTACATGTGAATGATTTTCTCATGGTTTTTCAAACCATGCGGACAAAACAAGCACATACTATTTTTCTGGGTAATTTTAAAAATTTCCCTTAATGATATAATTATCCCCCTCCTTCTTCTCTAATATGATTTTATGTGGGATTTACCACCATGTCTCTCATTTTGGATCTTTTTGAAGGATAAAGGTAGGAATCAAGAGATATCCTTCTTCTGGGATCTGTTTGAGCTTTTGTTTATTATGTTGGATGCATAACGGTAAGTACTCGAGTCTATTTAAGCCTTTCCTCTTCTCTCTTTCTCTCAACCTAGTTATCAAGGTAAGAGCATTTTTATCTTTTTCTTAGATATACTCTGATATGATCCAAATAAAGGGCCAATACCAAATGAGAAGATTCATAAAATCCTAATTTGGGTGGTTTATAACACATCCCTAAAGTTTTTTTATTTTGGAATTGTCATGTGGGGCCAACCGATTTCATCGAGTGTCGTTTATAGAATTTATATGTCATGATTATAATAATTAGAACCATATGGATATGATATTTCCATATATGTGATTAATTTTTGGTGGTTACTCCCACAACTCTATCCATCCCATGTAAGATGTTATGCCATATTTGGGTTTTTAGTATTTTACTTGTTTGAGACACCGTTTGGGTGTGACTTGGCTTGAACTTCCTAAGGGTAATAATTTCTATATTAAATGGATTATTTATAATGATAATTTCATAATGGAAAGTACCATGTATTCTCACCACTTGACCCACCTAAGGTAAGTTCTTAAATTTGACAATAAAATGTGAAATGTGAATTGGAAAGTAAACTAAGTATATGACTTCTCATTAGATGTAAATGAATGGTAGGTTACATATCCATAGCACCCCTTACCACACTGATGGAAGGTAGAAGAATGAACATTGAATATGGAATATGCTTTAAAGGGATTAAATGAATGGTTCCATGCTAATTGGACTTGTCACACTAATGAAAGGCAAGGATTGAACCAAATGACCTGATTAAAAGGTTGAATGCAAATTGGCCTTGTTACACTAATGAAAGGAAACACTTGAACCAAATGACTTGATTTAAAAGTTTCATGCTACTTGACCTTATCTCATTAATGAAAGTAAAGGGTTGACCCAAATGAAATATTACATGAATTTAATATCAAATAGGAGTGTCCTGACTCGATCTCCCCTTGCATTTTTATCGGAGAATTCCATGAGAAATCGAGAACCCCATTCTAATTCAAGGATACACCTTGCATAGGTTGAGACTAACCTAGATCCCGATCCTTGTTTATTATTTGTATGTTATATATGAAACCATAGGATCCCTTACATATTATCAAATCATGTCGTGGATACACTCCTTGGATCTAGCATTGAAAATTAGGTGCCATGGTAAAACCCATTGGGCCCAGTCTTTGTTTAGCCTCGTTTTACCTTAGATTAAATCATTGGACTTGTTAGGAATCTCATTGTGGAATTACTTGGACTATGATCTTTGTATTACAATCATACCCCATTCCTGGCTATAGTTATTACTGAGTGGAGACCCTTGAGGTCTACATTGCCTTGGTTATTAACTTGAACTTCACTATTAAATATCATTATAGGTTTCCGTGTTACATATTAAAACCATTACTATTATTAACAAGTGACATATTTATAAATCGGTAAAAATAAATTAATTAATTTTTGAAATTTTTAGACACCAGCTGAGGGATGAAGCAGGTACTTGGGTATTTAGTTAGATTACACTGCTTTACTTTATATATTCATTCATGCACACAATTACATTTCCATTACATGGGATGGATGTTATTGAAACTGTTGGTGGTGGCTCACTGAGATTTATATCACACCCTCTCTAGGCTTCATATGGTGCTCGGAGTAGATTACATGAATGCAGGTGTTTATAAAGGGAAGCATACAGCTTCGAACACTTGATTTCTTACTATTTAGGATGGAGCTTTATAGCATATGACTAAGCTAGAGCCTGAGATAATTGGGATAGTCTTTTATTTCCTTTATATTTTTGTGTACCATGTTATTTATGCTATATTTTATCCATGTTATCCATTTTTCTTGTAACATGACATATCATCAGTTGTTGAATGGTATTCCAATGATTTGAGTTATTGTTAATATTGTATCTATTTCTCCGTTATGCCTTCTATTTATTTATATTGCTTCCTATATTTACCTATGCTTATATTCATCCCTTATGCTACACTTTGGTAATGAGGAAATAGAAAACCCATAGACACACCCTAGGCCCTTACTGCTAGTCGGCATCCTCTAGCGTTTGGGGAGATGCGTTTGAGTCCATGTGGCCCACCAAGCTCAGGTAACCTATTAAGTGGAATCCTGGTTTGAGAAGTCATAATAAAATACTATAAATATAGACCCTCATGTTTATAGAAAATTTTTTGTCCATATACCATGAATATTTGAAAATTCTAAGGCAGACTTACTGAAATCAATCAACTGAATGTTTTTTTGGTAACTCTTCCATCTAGAGTCCAATTAAATTAGTTGTTTAATATTTAAGAACCCAAATAGATTTGAAACATATATTTATGTGATTTATATAAAAAAATTATTATATATAAAAGTTTTAGTGTGATAATTTTTTTTAAAATATTAAAGAACATTCATTAATAAAATGTCCATGAATTCAACACTTAAAATAAGTTACACTTGAGATGTTTCCATTTGAACTTTTCAAAAATAAAGTTTTTTCTATTCTAGGTAGTTAATTTTTATAACCAAAACCATTTATATTTTTATTGGGTTTCATAATATAAATTATTTTATATTATTTTTCCTTACCTTGATAAAAGTAGATAAATATTATATTAATCTTATAATTTTTAATTCTATTTTCTGACTTTCCTTTTTAATAACATCTAAATCATTACATACTTTCACATTTGAACAAGAATATGTGTTTTTAGTATTTTACTTTATAGTCTGAGCTTATTACATTCATTATAAACTTAAACCATTTCATCCAATTATAAATTAAATCCCCTTTCTTGATCTTTATCATTTTTTGGAAGAAAATATTCATTTTCGAAGATAGAAACATTCATCTTTTCACTTTCCTCTAAAATTCTTATTGAATTTGACTAGATTATTATTTTTAACTTGTAAATATTTATATATATTAGTAATTTTAAAACCATATTTATATAATTTATCATTTTTTTCATTAATTTGTTTTACATTGAAATTTTTAGAATCAAAATTATAAATAGAACATGAATCATAATTAGTTTCTTTTTCATCTTTACTAATAGAAATATAACAAACATTAATAGGTTTTATATAAAAATCCTACTATTTATTTCACATTAATACATGATTTATTACATAAAATTACACTTAAAAAACCTGTAATATAGAGAAGTATGGTTTATTTGGTAATTATGAACATTACGTGACAACTTAAGGCAAGAAAGGGATCATATTTATTGAAAACATCTTTAACAAACTCATACTTAAAAGTCCATAATATGACCTTGGGAAAAACATAAGAAAGTGGTGATCTATAAATACCATTAAAAGAATAAACAATTAATAACATGATGAAATTAATACATGTTACAAAATAGGCATAAACAAATGGGAATAATAAACATGACTAATGAGACATGATATATCATGATAATCATAAAAGAAACATGGGAAATGTGGAAATAATATAAAACACTGCATTATAAACATAGGTCAATTATAACTACCAAGAAATCATGATGGAAAAAATCCCATAAAGGAGTTAGTTCCACTCCCTATCCCAACATGACATCTCAGAAGACTAAACATTACCCCATGCATTAGAGCACTATTAATTCCAGTCACACCCATCACTTTTATTTCATTCTCATGCATAAGTGTTCCGCATAGATCATACTACATGGATTCATTCATCACCATATTTTATTCCAAGATCAAAGAGTGTTGAATAAATATATTTAATTCCTAATTAAAATAATTAAGTGTATAATGGTGAACACTTGTGATAGGAAATGGGTATGGTATTCACTACACAATTTTCTTAGCATGGAAAATCATGGTGAAATTTGGGCATCATAATGAGGTCACTTAATATATCATATAATTGGTTGATGAGAGAGAAAAGGTTCTATAATAATTTTCAAATAAAATTTACAGTAATAGGTACTTGTAAATACATGTCCCAAAATTAGGAATTATAAATTGAAGGCATAAGATAATAAGGAAACTTTAATAAAGAGGATAATGAGAGGATCCTTTACTAAATTTCGGCATGGAAACAGGTGTACATAAAGGTTCATGGTATGGATTAATGAGAGTGAAAGGGGTATATATTCATATATAAAGTGAATGTATAGTCAGGGTTATTTGGAGTAAAATATACCAACATGAAAAAATGTAATTTAATAAGCATAACAAAAATAGGTGCTTGACTAAAAATGAGAGCGGAAGATTCCTTACTTGAGTGTGTGAATCAAAATTCTTGGGAGGATCTTCTTGAGAACATTAGAGAGCCTTGGGTGGACTCTATATAGGGGTTGTAAGATTAATTATGTGATAAAATTATTTTTAGTGAAGATAAGTGGGACCTTGGGTGGGTTTATATAGGGAAAGAGACGGGATTTCTTTAGTATTTCTCAAACTTAGGTTTTGGACTGTATATAATAAAATAAACAAAACCACAAACCATCCCTTGGTTTTTCCCTTGTTTTATGAAAATCTATAGTTTTTATAATTATTTTATGAGTCCCAGGACCAATATTAATTAAACAATTCCATTTCTTATATTGACGTGAGTCATACTCTTAAAGAAACTATTTTAAAACCTTAAAATATATTAACGGTTTTCGATGATTCATAATAGATATATATAATTAATAAAAAAATATAAATCTAAATATTTTAAAGGGAAATAATATATTTGGTCTTTTGTACCCTTTATAGTATTTATTACATCAATTTTGGGTCATTATGATGTCATGACACATAAAGTATATTTATACGATATTTAATTTCTACCCAAAAATTTGAATCCCTCAAGAAATAATGAAAAAATCATTGTTGGATAATTTTGAAGTTCTGATTCCAAAAAATAATATTAATTTAATCTAAATAATTTTCTAAATGTATTAATTTTAAATTTTAAAATAAAATCAACATTTATAAATAAATGTTGGGTTTTTTGACAATAACGGTTCTCAAACCTTTATTAAAATTACATTTGACTTAAGAAAATTATATGATTATTTATATTTAATAAAAAATATTTAATAATAATATTTTATTGTAATATTATTTATTTTCTAAATCCATTAATTTATGAAAATAAATTCCTTAATTGAATTTGAATATTACCCGAAAATATAATTTGTGTTTTATTATCTTAAAATAATTTATAAAGTAACAATAATAGGATTAAAATATAATAATTATTATATAAAAAATAATTTATATACTCATATTTTAGGGTATTGATACATATCCCTTTAATACACCAACAAATGCCCTTAGGGTATGGTGGGCCACGGTGAGACTTTCATGGTGTGGTTTGGCGAATATGGTTTGGTTTGTGATCTCGATGAGCTTGAACTTCTCCCGTAAATGATTTATCTCAGGCTTAAGTTGTTGGATCATAGCCTGGACTTGGTCAAGGGAAAATACCAGTGATGTTATCTCCCTCAGAATCTCTAATAAATGGGATTCAAAAGGGATGATCCTAGAGGTTGAGGCCATTACTTCCTTTGTCTATGTCAATTGGATTTGTTAAAACTCTATATTTATACTAATCATGTGATCACTGTTCAATTTCTATATTATCAATGGTAATGATTCTTAACAATATTTTAAATCTGATAGAATATAATAAAACTAAATAATTTCATTTATTTTCTATAACCACATTACATAATAAGACATTTAATAAAATCAAAAGTGGAAATTTTATTTGTAATAGTTCAGTTTATTACAATATTCCCCCATTTAGAAATTTCACCATTGTAATTTTGTTTTACCTTGCTAAAATAGATTAGGGTAACAATGTTACATCACCTCCTCTACTTCCCACATTGATGCTTCAAACTTTTGGTTTCTCCACACCACTTTGACAAGGTTCATTATCTTATTTTGAAGAACTTTTTCTCTATGATCTATAATCTTAATCGGATGCTCTTCATAGGAAATATCATTCTAAAATAGTACCACCTTTGGATTGAGTACATGTGAGGGTTATATTATGTAGTTCCTCAATATGGATACATAGAATACATCATGTACTTGAGATAGGTTCGGTGGGAGTTCTAGTTGATAGGTTACCACTCTGATGTGGTCAAGGATCTCAAAGGGGCTGATGTATCTTGGAATAAGTTTTCCCTTCATCCAAAATATCATAACATTGTTACATGGAGATATGTATAGGAATATCATATCTCCAATATAAAAATCTAGGTCTAATCAATGATTGTCAGCATAGCTCTTTTTTTACTATGAGCAGCCTTGATGTGATGTTGAATGCTATTAACTTTTTCCACCATTTCCTGGACCATTTCAAGACCTAGAAGTTTACATTCCCCAACATCATCCCATTATTCAGGTTTTTTTCACCTCTAACCATAAAAATATTCATAGGGATCTATTTGGATGCTTTAGTGGAAACTGTGGTTGTAAGAAAACTCCACCAGAGGTATATTTTGATCCCATCATACTTTGAAGTGAATTGAGAATTCTCTAAACATATAATCAAGTGTCTAGATAGTCTTCTCATATTGGATATCATTTTGAGGGGGATAATTCATTATGAAGTTCAACACTATATTTTGATCATGTTGGAGAATTTTCCAAAACATGGTGGTGAATCTCAGATCTCGATCGGAAAAAATTGATAGTGGTACTCCAGACAACCTCAAAACTTCTCTGATATAAATTTTTTCAGGTTGATTCAATGAGAAATCATCTCAAATTGTGATAAAGTGAGTTATTTTGTAAGATAATACACAATAAAACATATAGCATTGTTTCCTATGGATGTATTTTGAATTATAGTGAATAAGTCTATGGTGATGTTTTCCCATTTCAATGTTGGTATGGTTAATGGTTGCATCATCCCCCTAGTCTTTTGTCTTTCATCCTTCACTTGATGACATACCAGGTGCTTCGATTTATACTATGTGATCTCTTTCTTCATATTTTCCAACCAATAGTTCTCTTGGAGATCTCAATACATCTTCATGCTTCTAGGATGGGTAGAAAATGATTAACTATGTGCATCATCCAAAATATCTATATTTAGCTTATGATTTTTTGGGTCACATAGTCGTGACCCAAATATTAAAACTCCTTCATTAACATTAAACTATGAGGATTTATTTTTTCTTATAGTTTCCAATTTGTTCTAAATTCCCACATCACCTATTTGGGAATCCTTTAACCTCTCTATAAGAGACAACTCATAAATAATTTGTTAAAGGATTGATGATGTTCCTTCCTTTATGATTCCCATATCTATCCTTTAAAAATCTAAGAAGATCGGATCCCACTTAATTATCATCAATGAAAGAATTTCTAGATCCATTATACATAGAGTGTATTACACATTATTCGCTTTCCCAAGATGGTAGTGGATTGAGTACTCATAGTCCTTGATCAGATCTAACCTTCTTTGTTGGTGCATATTATGCTCTTTCTGTGTGAGTGTAGACTTGATGCTTTTGTGATTTATATATATTTCACACATCACCCCAAAGTGAAAATTCTTCCATATTTTCAAAGTGAATATATATAAATCCAAATAAAGATCATGTGTTGGGTAGTTTTGTTCATGAACATTCAACTACCTTGAAGCATAGGATATCAATTTTTCATTATGAATTAACAAACAACCCAATACCTTCTTTAAAGTATCACTAAATACCATGAAGACTTCTACACTAGTGTGTAGTGTGAGTACAGGTGAAGTGATAAGACTCATTTTTAGATCCTAGAATCTATTTTCACATTGATCATTCCAAGAAAACACGAATCCCTTCTGAGTTATCTTAGTTATAGGGTTTTACAATCACGATAAATGCCTCACAAATCAATGATAATACCCAGCTAAACCAAGGAAACTATGGATATCTATCATAGATGTTTTTCTCTACCATCCTTAAATTGCTTATGTTTTTTAAGGGTCCACATATCTCCAATTTCTTATGATTATATTCCCCATGATAGAGACTTCTTTTAACCATAACTCACATTTTTTATACATTTCATAAATCATCTCATTTTTCAAGGTCTTTAGCATATTTATCATATGATTCTCATGCTCCTCTTAGGTTTTGAAGAATATTATAATATAATCTGTAAATTGTAACAAATGTTTTTGGAGGTAATATCTAAATATTATATTCATAAAGTCTATGAAGATTTATAGAGAATTTGTGAATCTGAATGGAATTATTATTAATTCATAGTGCCTATACCTTGTAAAAAAAGTAGTATTGTGGTTGTCCTCCATATTCACTATAACATGGTAATATCCTGACCATAGATCCACCTTGGAGAATAATTTTGTTCCACATATTTTATTGAACAATTCATCCATCCATGGTAGAGGATACTTTTTATTTATTATGATCTTATTGAGATCACGATAATCAATTAAAAGGTGCACTAACCCATACTTCTTCTTGATAAAGAATATTGGTGCACCCCACGGTGAAGCACTAGGGCATATGAACCCTTTATCTAGATTCTCCTTATTCAGCTCGTGAAGTTTCACAATATCCATTCTATATGGATTATTGGATAATGGAAACACCCCATGTATAAAATCGATTGAAAATTCATCCCCTTGGCTATGAGGAAGGCTAGGAAATTCCCATAGAAATACATCATCATAGTCCCTCACAATGGGTATGTCTACATAAATTTTATTTTCCATAGACTTGATCATTTGAGATAGATATACTAGCTCATAGAGAAATAATATCCATGATTGAGATGTTGGGGCTAAAGAAGATTCATCATCCTCATTGTAATTGTATATAATTTAATGATGATCCACAATATAGAGATTTATTTCCTTATCATAAAAATTTATGTTGTCTCTATATAGCTAAAGAAAATAAATGCCTATAATTGCATAAAATTCCACCAAAGGGAGTGTGAAAAGGTTATCATTGAAGTTAATCCAAAAAAATTAACATGGGTGGAGTTATATACTTGGGATGTAATAATTTCATATTTTCCATTTTCACTGAGAGCACTACAAACATTATTTGTGGTGGTTTTTGAATAGTTCTACTAAACTTTCAATATATGAAAGAATCATAGAACCAGAATAAAAAATATGTTTGCTATTCTTGAATAAAAAAATAGTTTACCAATCACCACTTCATTGTGAAGATCCACCTTAGTGGTTGTGATGGAAAAATATCACCCTTTCTACCTTGGTATTTGATGGTTGTCTCATAAAACCCTTGTATTAGTTCATTAGTTTGAAAATTTCTTTAGTTTCTTGTAGTTTAAGAAATAAACAATGCATTAAGGGTTGACCATAGCATTACTTTCCTCCATTTCATAATTGGGTTTCTCCTGTCGGTAATCGTTATCTCGGTTTCCTCCCTTCCCACACCAAAATCATTTCCTTGTTCCCCTTAGTCAATTTTTGGGGTCCTTCTTTCTACACCTTTGACGAGTGGGATGTTAGAATTTCCTGGAATTATGAGATTTATAAATTGAACCACTAAAATTAAACTCCACTTTCCTTTTATTATCCTTGTGATACAATTGATATTCTATTATATCCATTTCGACTTTGAGGGCACATTGGAAAATTTCCTCATAGTTATCATTGTCACATATTGACAGGGCTTTTCGTAGACTAGGTTTTATCCCACCAAATAAGTGATCAACATTATATTCGAGGGTTATGACAAAGCCAAAGTTGTATCATAAAATTCTAGTGAATTTTTCTTATAGTCCCTAATAGATTCATCATCTTTTTTCTTGAGGGAAAGGAAGTGGCTTTCCATTTTCAAACGGATAGTGTGAGTAAAATATTTATTGACAAACGTTTTCAAAAATTTGTTCCACCCCATCACTTTGATCTCTTCATTAGGCTTCATATTTTTGATAAATTTACACTACTAATCATATTAACCCTCTATATAATAAACATACAGTAGAACCTTATCTTGTTCAGAACATTGAAGGATGGAGAAGATCTTCTCAATGGAGTTGATCCATTGTTCCGTGATTAAGTGATCAGATGATTCATTGAAATTCCGAAGCTTTTGTCACATAAATATCTCAACCACAGATTTTTATCTCATAGGGGTATTTGTAAACTCCTCCTAATCCATTTTTCTATTCAAAACCTACGTCAACTGAGAGTGTATTGCCAAAATTTTCATGATTCTTTCTCCCATCAGGTTAGGAATCTCATTGTGGAAGTCATCACATTTCCCATCACATTGGTTGTTTCCCTGATTTGTATTATTTATAGTAATTGGATATAATAAAAGGAAAATTAAGGATGAATTTTTTTAAACTATTGAACACATAAATGGGGAATCTAATGAAAATAAAGGGATAGCTTATAAATTACCTTTATTTCTTAACTTATGAATTTCAAGGATTCAGACTATTTTATCCATGATCTATTTCCTAGCATACAATATTATGGGAATTTTTTGTTCCCTTAATAATTCATCATAATGAGATTATGTATTTAACAAATCACATCTCATGGGAGTTTCAAAATATTTGTTTAGTAAGGCCTATTGTTGTGCATCGGGTTACATCGAGCCAGGCCTAACACACCTTTTCAAAGTTGTTACCTCTAGGTACATCTATTCCAAAACCATGTCAACTTGTAGTATCTAGATAGGGATATATTTTATTGATGAACCAATTAATCTATACTTACCAAAATTTAGGGATGTTTTATTATACTTAGTCTTATCCATAAGTATTTTTCTAGAGTTTTTAATCCTAATTCCAAAAATAACTAAACTTTTATTCTAATACCAACTATAACTACCATACTCTTTATTTCCTAGTATTACATGATTTATTACATAAAATTACACTTAAAAAAACCAAGAATATTGATAAGTGTAGTATCTTTGTGAATTAGGTACATGAAGTAACAACTTAAAGTAGGAAATACATCATTTTTATTGAAATATTCCTTAACATGATCATACTTAAAACTGCATGGGATAACCTTGGGACAAACATAAGAAAGGGGTGAGCTATAAATTGTAGTAATGAAATAATAATGGATTAAATCATGAGTTGAAATAAAAATAATTCTTTCGAAAAATTAATAAAATTAAATAAAAGTGTTACAATGATTACATGAGGTATAATAGTCTTGCACCAACAAAAAGTCAATGAAAAAAATACAAGAAATATTTTACAATAATTTTAGATATAAAATTTTAAAACAAATCAATGTGAACTTCGTCCAAATTTCCTTACTGAATCATAAAGACATCTGACATCAAACTTTAACTTTTAAAATTCAAATAAGTATTTGTGGATTCATTGTAAACAACTTGAAAAATTGGGTGGGAATCAAGGCACCTTCACCTATGATTGTGAGGCTTCCCTCAGAATTGATCAAATATTCATCATATAAATCATAAATATAGAATCATTTATATACCAGTGGGTTCCTTTAGTAAATTAAAAATCCTTAACTCCCTCCCTTAAATAGGTAAAATATTTCAATATTCTTCACGTGATAAATTCCCATAAATTTTTTCACCAAACCATAAATACATAGATACAATAGTCACCATAACAAAAGGTCCTAAACAAATCATCAATATGGATTCATCCTCATATCAGATAAACAAAAATATGAAAAAATAACCCTATAGTCAAATAATGAACCTATAATCTAGAAATAATCATCTCAAGAGGACCATATTACAACTCATCAAGAAAAAGTACTTAAATTGGAGATGCATTTTTCATGAACCCAACAACATAAAGATAAATAATGGTCTTCATTTCTCTTCAATAAAGTTCATATAGATCACTATAATCTAATTTCCACATTAAAGTGATGAGGTACTAACTATATCATCTTAAGAAAAGGGCTCCTAATTAAATAATCTTCTACATCCACCATCCTATATCAAGCTCGCACAAATATAAATAGTGATCATATTACTATACTTTAGGAGGAACTATAGCTTCAATATATTGTACATAATGATTTAAGAATAAAATGGAATAGCTATCAAAAGTTAACCATTGTAACCAATTTCAATCAACCATCTTCAACAGCAACGATCATCCTCTCATAAGATGTTTTGAATTCTTTATAGATCAATAAAAGGATCAATTAGCTAGAAAAACCATAAACAATACAAAAAATATAGAAAACATGTCATAATAAACTACCCCATATGTTTAATAAGGACATAAACATGAATTTGGTTGTTTTCATCATCTCCCAACATTATCTCTAAGGAAAAATTTCTTCCAAAATTCACTAAAGTCCATGGTCACCATTTTTAGTTCATTAAAATCCATCAACAACAAGATAAACCCCCAAAGTACATATCTATTCCTAAGGAAGGTGTAGAAATTCAAAATTAGGGTCTCTATCAAGTTCAAATTCCATCCTATCCAACATATTTTCTCTAATACTTATATACTCATCTATAGTTATATCCCCATTAAGATACCTTTCAAAGGATTACCTCTATTTTCCCCCGATTCATGGATAAATTTACTCCTTATAACCCTCCCTAATAACATGGGTTCGATTCTTGATCTTAATGTAATCCTCTGACTCCTCTGAATCCGAGAACGAGGAGGAATCCCCTTCATGTGATGAGGAGTAGGGATCACCAACAACTCCTGGATGAGTTGGAATAACGTATTTTTATAATTGAATCCCCAAGGATCGGGTGAAAATATTTATCTCCAACATAGAGTAATCGATATGTTTCTGGGACTTCTTGGGGGTGAAGTAATAAATCCATCTGGGTCAAAATCTTCTTCTTCCCTTTTTTAGCACTGAAGTGCAGGTAGTCCTACTCAATTTGGAATCCAGTAATAAATAAGGAATAATATGATAAAACTAATAAAGTTTATAAAATATGAATAAAATAGTTATAATAATAAACATGAACAATGAGACATGATATATCATGATAATCATAAATGAAACATGAGAAATATGGAAACAACTTAAAACACTGCATCATAAAAATAGGTCAAGGATAACTACCAAGACATCATGACCAAAAAAGTCCAATAAAGGAACCAGGTTCATTCCCTATCCCAAAATAAATTCTAATGATACTAAAAATTACCCAATGCATTAGAGTGATATATAATTTCGGGCACACCCATCACTTTCATTTCATTATCATCTTTAAGTTCTCCACATGGATCATACAACATGGATTCATTCATCTTCATATTTTATTACATGATCTAGGAGTTTTTAATAAATACATTTGGGTCCCAATTTAAATAATTATAAGTGTATAATGGTGAAAACCCTTCATAGGAAATGGGTATGGTATTCACTACACAATTTCTTTGTCATAGAAAATCACAGTGAAATTTCGGCAGCATAATAATGTCACTTAAAAATTCATAAAATGTTTTGATGAGAGAGAAAAGGGTCTCTAATAATTTTTACATAAAATGGTAAGTAATAAGGAAATGGAAATACATTTCCTAAAATTATAAATTGGAAATAGAAAGTATAATATATTAAGTAACCTTTAATAAAGAGTATAATGGGAGGATCGCTTACTAAATTTCTTCATGGTAACGGGTGCACATAAAGGTTCATGGGTGGGATTAATGAGAGTGAAAGGGGTGTCTCATTATATATAAATAAAATGGTAAGTAATTGGTCTATGGAAGAACACATCCCAATATGAAAAAAAATAATTTAATAAGAATAACATAAATAGGTTCTTGAATAAAAAGGAGAATGTAAGATCCTTTACTTGAGTATGTGACTCCAAATGCTTGGTAGGATATTATTGAGAGCTTGAGGGAACCTTGGGATGACTATAGAGTGGAGAGGGAATATTAAGAACATTCTATAATTATTTTTAGTGAATAGAAGTGGGATATTGGGTGGTTTATATAGGAAAAGAGATGGGATTTCTTCAATAATTCTCAAACATAGGTTTTGGACTCTATATAATAAAATAACTAAAAAAACATTCCAATGGGTTTTCCCCATGTTTTATGAAAAATGGGAGTTTTTCTAATTATTTTATAAGTTAAAGGGAAAAACATAATAAAATAATTCTATTTCTTGTGTGGAGGTGATTCATACTCAATAATTTAAAACCTTAAAATATATTATTGGTTTTGGAGGATTCATAATTAATTTAAAAAATTAATCCAATAAACATAAAATCACATTATTTTAAAGTTAGGACATATATTTGGTCTTGGATAACATTTACAGTATTTATTACATCATTTTTGGGTCATTATTACATCATAATACACAAAGTATATTTATAGGTATTTAATTTTAAACTGAACATTCAACTATCACATAAAATTATAAAAAAATAGCCATTGGATAATTTCAGTGATCTTATTCAAAAAATAATATTTTTTTAATCTAAACAATTTTATAAATATATGGATTTTTTACTTTTAAAATTCAATCAAATTTTGTTGAGAAATATTGGGTTTTTTGATAATAACAATTTTCAAACCTTTATTAAAATTACATTTGAATTCATAAATATTATATGATCATTTATATTTAATATTAATTATTTAATAATAATATTTTATTAAAAAATTATTTGTTTTAAAAATCCATTAATTTAGTAAAATAAATACTTAATTGAATTTTAATGTTACCTAAAAATACAGTTTGTGTTTTATTGTATTAAATTTATTTATAAAGTAACAACAATATGATGAAAATATATTCATTATTATATAAAAAATAATGTGTATAATAATATTGTTCGGGTCTTGATACATGTCCATTTAATAAACCAGAAAATTCACTAAGGGTAAGGTGGGAGATAATGAGACTTTCATGGGGTGGTTTGGCGAACATGGTTTGGGTTGTGATCTCAATGAGCTTGAAATTCTCCCATAGATAGATTCCCTCATAATTAATTTGTTGGATATAATATTGGGGTTATTCAAGGATAAATACAAATGATTCTATAACCCTCAAAATATTTGATAAAAGGGCTTCATAGGGTATGATCCTAGTGGTTGAGGTTATCACCTCCTTTGTCTATGTCAATTAGATTTGTTAAAACCGTATATTTTTAATAATCATGTGATCCATATTAAAAGGATATTTTATCAATGGTAATGATGATTTATGGGATTTTAAATCAGATTGAATAATATAAAACCAAATAAATGTATGTGTTTTCTATAACCATATTACATAATAATATATATAATTAAATCAAAATGGGAAATTTTATTTATAATAGTTTGGGATGTTGTATTTTATTAATTGTTTAAAAAGTGATTCAGGTACCTTAGAAAACGTATCTATTAACACAAGGTTATCAATTTCCACTTCACTTCTTGAATCACTTATTAAATCAAAATCATATGTATGTATCCAACATTTAAAGAAGGATTTTTTATCCTATTTTCCTTTTGTCCTTATATTTATTTGAATTCTTGAATTTAGTATAATCTAACTTGATGTATCCTTTGATTTTTCACTCATAACAAGTTTGATTCAAAGCATCGCCATTATTAGTATAATTAACTTTATTTATTTACATTTTATACTTCTTTCAAAAATATCTCTTGGATCCTTAGTTTTTCAAAAATTTATAAAAAAATATCTAATTGGATAACACCTTATCACTTGACTAGAATTCATATTCAAAATAATTAGAATAATATTTTATATTATATTTGAAATAAATACATTTTTTCATTAAAAAATCTTCATCTGTGATATTATTTAACTCCAATTCATACTGAAGTAATGACCCAATTAGTTTATCTAAAGTATATTAATTAAAATTATTAGACTCCTCAATTGAAAATTTATTTGAATCCACTTTTAGGTAGTGATTGAAAAACCCTTTCAATAATAGTCTTGTTATCCTTATTAACTCATCCCATAAATTATAATTGTGAATCTATGGAACATATGGTTCAGAGATTCATCCTCACCCATATTGATATGCTTATATTTTCACATATCATTCCCAATTTTTTTTATTTTAATCTTTTTGGTTTGGTAGTGTTTAACTTAAAGTAATCTCCAATATCTTGAGCTCTCTTATAGGATGAAACATAGATAAAAACACTTTGATTTATAGAATATTATAATATATTCATTACATTATAATTCAAGAAATATTTTTCCACATCTTTACCAGTAAGAACAACCATACCATCATAGCTTTTATGGTTTCAACATGATCAACTAGTGATTAATGCTTAATTTCTTAAGGAATTCTTATATTCTGGATTATTAATAATTGTTTCCATTTAGATAAAAATATGGAAGAGTTTATGAAATCCAACCATAATTTCCATTAATTCATATCATCATAAAAGATATTTTTCCTAAGAGTGTTAGTTATAGGATATACAAGTTTGAAAAATAAAGATACAAACCAAAAAACTTACATCAAAGAGGAATAATACTTTTAAATGAATGGATTTGAACTATCCTTTAAAGAACAAGATCATATAACAACTATTTTCCTAGTTAATATGATCATAATGGTATAAAGGGGGGTGAATATACATTTTAAAAACCCTTAAAACAAATACTTTAAAATAATTAATCATAGTGTGTAATTACATAAAAAACAATGTAGTGTAATTCTATGTCTATGATCAAAGACTATAAGTATAATAAATTTCAATATAGTAGTTTAAAACATGATAAATATGAAATATATATATTTATTAGAAATAAATACGGTGAAAAAAATATTTTTATAGTAGTTCATATCATCTTGATCCACCATCTACTCGTTAATCCCCAATAACTCAGTGAGAGGAATGGTACTCACTAGAACAAGATCTCTATTTTTAAATCCATGCTAACATTGTATAAATGCTAACTTTTTATAAAATTTAGGCACAACCTAGCATGTATAACCTAACTTTTTATGGAACAAATCACAACAAAAAGGTAACATTTTTTGGGAGTTTCAATCTAAGGATGTACCATTTTTTTAGGAGATATAACTATTAACATACTTTCTTTTGATTGGTAGAAGAATAAACTAATGATTTATAATAAACTAAAAAAATGAAAAACTATAAAAATAGAAATAAATATAGAACAAAATATTGAAGAAGATACAACTTTTATGTACCTTCAATCACTTCAGAAATAGTGGATCAAATGTTGAAGCTCCTTTCTGATTATCAATGGTATAACAGTCATAACATTGATTCAGTACTTTTTAAATCTATTATTAATATCATGTTAATATCATGTGCCTATCATCTTTTATGAATGATATATTATGATACTTTTAACCAACCTATCAAAATAAAAAATCTCAATGGATAATTACATTTCATTAATTTTGAGATCTTCTTCACATGGATGTTTCTTGAGAACCAACCATAGGAATCCATGGTAACAAATATTAAGAACAAGGAATATTATCATTTACCTATGAATAGAGAAGTTTCATCATTTTTACTCCACTAAAAATTTCAAAATCTCTTTTAATAGATTATTTATAATATATTTTTATTTTAAAATTTAATAAAATAGTTAAAAAACTATAAAAACATGTTATAAATAAAAACATTAAAATTTCAGGAAATCGGAGTATCGAAATTATCTTAAAAATAAAAAGTAAATTCATATGACTTTATAAATAAATTTTGTATAACTTTTAAAATCATTTAAAATTAATTTATTATTTCTATATGACTTAAATAATTCTAATATTAATTAAAAATAAATTTCATATCATATTAAAAATAAATTTGTGACATCAAATTCTTTCATATAACTTCAAAACCAGTTTCATGTTACTATAGAAATTTTCATTTGACAAAAAAAATTATAACTTTAAGAATTTTATTATGACTTCAAAAACAATTTATTTTTACCTTTTCAATTTTATAGAAAATTAGAAATATAAAACTAAAATACATTGAATAAATAATTCATTAAGAAAAAATTTTAAACATAATAATAAACACCGAACACTTTAATAATATGCATAATGTGATTTATTATGGCTATGGTAAATTATAATTATTTGGTATTATAATGTGATGTATATATAAACAATATGAAATTTGAGGTATTTTTAATATTCAAAACAAACAGCCAAACATTAACTCCACAAACACTGACAAACATTATTTCAATCAAACCTAACTCTTATAGATACCTTGAATCTACAATTTAATATATGAATCGATTTCTCCCTTTGGATGACTTATAAAATATTTAGATAAGGATATTAACATTAAAAAGAGATGAGTTGTCTATGACTTAGATTCGATTTCCCCTCCTGGATCCCTAGTAGTGTGATATATCTTCTTCTTCCCCTAAAATTATACAATTATGTCCCTTCACTACGAACCTATCACAACTTTTTACAAGTAAATTTAAAATTTCATTTTCATTACCAATTTCATCTACAAATTGAGGTAGGGGATCCATTTACTACTCTTTTATTTATGTGCAGGTGTGGTATTATCATACTCCATTTTCTTAGTAGGTAAATAGAAGGGATAAACTTTGATAAGATAATATACTAGAAATTAAGAAATCGAAGGGATATTTATGAGTGTTTCATTTGAAAATATTTATTCTTATTATTTTATAAATTAAATTTCTAGAGAGTGTGATACAAAAATTCATAAAATTTCTTATCTATCTATGTAGGATTTTACATTAAAAAATATATAATAAAATTTTATATATTCCTTATGGGTTTAAAATTGATAATAAATTTAAATTGGGTAAATATGGAAGATTATAATTGAGTATTATTTTATTCATATTTTTTTAAAATAATAAAAATGGGTTTTGAGAATTTTACTATAATTTTCATCATGGTTAACACAGTTAAATTATAATTATTCTTGTAGTAATTTTTCTCAAAATTTAACAAACAATTTTAAGTTAGTAAAATAGAAAAATGATTGCATTAAATAGAAAAGTGATTATTGAATATTGAATATTGAAATCCAAAGGAATTCATATCCTATTGTTATTATTGAATATGCCTCATTAGTGGCATGTTATATTTTTCATTGATATTTTAAACCCTTATTGTGTTATAATTAGAAACCTTCTATGATTGGAACAATAGAGAGTTGAGATACATTTTATTTTTATAGAATCTATGAAATATGGCATTGAAGGGATAATGATAATAATTTAGAAAGTTATGGGATTATAAGGTGATTGGATAAGGTTGAGAGTCTTAATTAATTTCCTTATTCTTTTTAATGATTTTTGAATTTCTTAGTGTATGTTGTTTAATATTAATTGATATTTTTTACTTTTTATATCTTCCTAGATAAAGTAATAAATGTCTTAGTTCCTAGAAATAGGTAATGTTATTTAAATGATAATATATGAAAAGGGAAATGGTTAAAGGTATTAAATTATGATAAAATTTTAAATAAATCATTAATTGGTAAAGGAAATAATTGTCTTGGTTATGAGTAATGAATGTAATCCATTATAATAGACAATTAATTTAGGTATAATTATGGATTAATAGTAAATGGATGATTAATTATTAATATATATTGAACCCTTAAATCTTGAATGGTTTGATTTCTCATCCTTACAAAATGGAAGTTGGGTTATAGTGTAGGATGATAGATATAGAATGAGTATATGAATCAAGAAGTTTCCACCATTTTTCCATGTTCTATATATATCATTATGTTATGTGATTTTTTATGCTCTACTATCCATGTTGGTTGGGGAATCTGATGCCCATGTTTTCCTTGGATTTTAGTTTTTTCCCAACTTCTAGGTTTTCGAGGATTTATATGTATAACTACTCCACTTACCCCACTCAATCCACTAGGTGTAGACTTAGTGTGTGGACATGTCTGGGATATGGTTTCTTAGGGTTATATGTTATATTATTATATGTTTTTTAATTGATCTTACTTATTATATCATGTATAAATGGGTTATAGAAGTTTAAGGTTATAGTAGATAATTGTATTTCATGTGTATTTGTGCATGGGTTGTAATGGATTAAAGTATACTATATATTTACACATTGATGTGATGGATCTTGGTATTAATTTGTGATTATGGGTTTTTGATGGGATATGGTTGTGATATATTTTTACAGATGTGATGTGTGGGTTGTGGAGGGGTTGGGAGCACCAGGACATAATTCATTGGGATTTAGTGTGAATGGTTCAATGTGAAAGTGGTTATAGGGTTCACTTTTTATATACAAGATTTATTATTATATTACGTACTTATATGGTATACTTAGAGAGTGATCCTTGGTAAGGTTGGGAATATAGTTTACCAAATTTAGGTGATGATTTTATTTCTCTATTCATTCACTGGGAATTTAGTATGCTGCTTCCACATTTTTAAATGAGTGTTTTAGTAAAATACTAATTATTTTACTTGTATTATTACCCATATATATATAGATATATATATATATTAGGATCCCATGTATGATCTAGTGATAAATTTTTATGTTTTTAACTTATATAGAATTTTCATGAGTTTTTAGTGATTGAATTCACTTCCATAGGAGTGGTTCATGTTTTATTTCTATTTTTTCATTTTTTTTCACTTTTTATGGCATTATATGTCTTTCATAGTTATTTATTTATGCTATAGAGGTAATTTTTGGAATATTTACATGGATATTTTACATGAAATGACTCACATTGTGTATGTTTTATATCGTCAATGTTAGTCACCAACCCATTGCCTATTAGATGTCAGATTTATGGGTCACACCAATATTCACTACTTTCCCAGGAGGGGTACTAGTGTGGGTGGGTCATGAAAAAGTGGTATCAATGATTTTGTAGAGATAGGATGGTTATTAGTGATATCTACAAGTGATAAGTCATGGATTGGTAGGGAAATAGTATTAGTTATACTTAGTATGATATATAAAAAATAGAGACTAACTAAGACATTGGTGTTTAGGGAACCCTGTGATCTGATGTAAAGAAATTATGTTTCCTAAATTTCATAAGTTAAGTGATGTTTCATGTAGGGTATATACCTATGTAACTATCATGCATCAGGAATTTATGTTCATGTGATTGAATTTGGTGGTTTATGGGATTTAGATTAAACCTTAATTAATGAATCTTAAGTATTCTATATTCTATGTTTAGGGAGTTCATAATAGTTTGTTATTTTATAGGTATGTATCTAGTTCGATGCCCTCATCTAGTTCAAATCATTTATGTTTAGAAAGATACCCCATTATATCACCATATATTTGAATTCAATGAAGACAGTGATTAGAAGAAGACACTTCATGAGTTTTAGAATCAGGGCCTACAGAAGTATGAGGGATCTATTTACAATCCAGAGACCAGGTCTTGGTTATAAGAGGTATATATTTCCTTCTTTTTGTTATATTATAATATAGATAATTGGATTTCTTTTCTAATTATCATGTTGTATGGATCTTTTTATTAGTGGTGGATTCTGTATCTTGGGGATCATCAGGAGTAGGGAGTATCCTAGTAGAAGTTATGTGATTAGTTATAGAATTGGTTTCCCTTTGACCAAGAAGGTAGCACATTGGAAAGAGATGATTTCCCTTTTACAGGCGAGTTCCAACATGAATGAGTTTGGTATCAACTTCAAGAACATCCTATGTTATACTTATGATCTCTTTCCTATGAGGAGTATTGGGAAAGGTATTTTCAAGAGGCATTATGTCTAGATATTCAGTTCCATGTCACCTCGTTCACATTATTTAAATTATATGAGGTATTGGAGAAGGAAGTGGTTATCTAGAAATGCTAAATTTGATTAGATATTTATAGGAGGATAGTATTTAGGACTTTATGGAGAAGAGTTTTTTCTAATGTTTCATAGTTTCATGGATATTTAAAGTCTCAGTTAGTAGAGATCTAGTTCTATCCATATTCATATCATTTATCTAGAATGACCGGTTCTCCAACCCTACCAAAAAACCAGAACATGTGTACCTATTGTGTGGAGGTTGATTCCATCCAATGTTAGAGTGTTCGACATTACTATCCAATCAGTATGGAGTCAGTGGCCCACTTTGGGTTCAACCACTACAATAGTATCCTTTAAAATAATAATAAGTGTTGTAGAAATAGTGAGTAGATTGATCAGAGATATGAAATTATTATAATGACCATCATCCTCAAGGATAGATAGTAGATCGAGGACATTAAGTAGGGAATGATTAGATGCATGACATTTAGTTTCTTACACCAATAGAGATTGGTATCATATGATGTAACATCTATATTTTTTAAATATTAGGTGAATTCCTTATCTTGGATTGTAAGATATAATGATTGATAATGATGTATGATTTCATGTCCTTATTTGTGTGGTGCTCTATTCATATCTTGATCCCTATTTCAGATGTGTCTTATAGGGTTCTTATAAATGTTTTACTTCTCTTTTTTTGGGTTTGGTTTTGATTCCTGAGGAAGAGATTCATTTGAGAGGAATCTTTTGTAAGGGCCTAGATTTTTCTGAACCCTTAATTTGACATTTCTCAAACATCAAGGGAGTATAATTATGTTTTATATTAGGTTGGGAGATTTTTTAAGGTTTAATTTTATTTTATTAACTACCATATTTTTTAATTTTAATTATACTTTCCAAATTTTAACATAGTGTGATATGATACATGTAGTTTTAAATATTACACAATTTTTAATTATACTAAATATCAATTATAATTTCTTACACATTATCTATAATCATACACATATAAAATATTCTATAAGTTATATATATATATATGTATATATATATATAAATTATGACATGTTTTTATAAATAATTGTAGTACATTTATGTTATGAGATGTTATATATATATATATATTATAAATTGTGGTGAAATAATAAAAATAATAATAAATATTAACAAAAAAATGAACAAAAAAAATATTCCAAAAAAATTATGTGATTTCAAAAAAAAACCTTTAATTGTGATTTAAAAAGAGGAAATCTATGTGGTTTTAAAAAAATGTGATGTATGAAAAAAAAGAAAATGTGGGTTCTGAAAACAAAACATTTCAAATAAATAAGAAGAAATGGGTTTAAATAATTGAAAATCATGGGAGGAATTCTTTTACATGAATTCCACATGCCTATTTTTTATTTTAATGAAAAAATAAGAAAACAACAATGAGATGAAAAAATCCAACAAATGGAATAAATAGATGGATTGTATAAACAAAAAACACATCTAGGGGAATTATAGTGGTTTTATATTGAATTTCTTGAGCCTCCATATTTATCGATACAAGTTTATTAATGAGTAATTATTAGCCACCCAATTGGTTTGAGAGACTTGATACCTGAGATCTAAGATTTAATTAATGAATATAATTACCCATGTCTCATTTATATAATGTTTATAGAGGGGGAGGATAAGAAAGAATATTCAAACAGTAAAGGCCTCAAATTTAGTTTCATATTATAGATTCCTTATAGCACAAGCTATCTTCTTCTAACCAGGTACCTAGGCAGCATTGTCCCTACACTGTGAATCTATCATAGATTTATACCATGCCATTTTGAAATTCATTTTAATCCTCCATTACATAATTAAATTTAGGTATGGGATTTTTATAGTTATCTTTTATTTATGTGTAGGTGTGTAATTATCATACTTTGGCTTATTATTAGTTAAATAGTAGTGATCAACTTTAAAAATATAATAAAGAAAAAATTAAGAAATTGAAGATATTTTTATATGGGTTTCATATAAATGTATTTATTATTTTTATTACAGTATATAATTTTCTAAATATTGTGATAAATATATTCTATAAATTTCTTATATGTTCATGTATGGATTCTGTGTTCAAAAAATGGAAAATCAACTTTCATTCATGCCTTATGGATAATTATTAAAAACTGGGTAAATATGGAAGATTATAATTGAGTATAATATACTTAAAAAAGTTACTTGAGATAATAGGTGTATAATTTATTTATGTTAATAGAATTTTCATCATAGTTAACACTATTAAATTATATTTACGGTTATGGTAATTTTAATCAAAATTGAACTGATAGATTAAAGTTTGTATAATGGAAAAAATAATTGCCTTAAATGGAAAAGTGACTCCTAGAATTCAATATCAATTGATAAATGCATTCAAAACCATTTTATATTATTTTTTATGCTTGTTTAATGAAATTTTATTTGATCATTTATATTCATTGCTGTTATAATAATTATTTCCTACTTCCATTAATACATTTAAATTATTTAAACCCTTGTGGTGTTTTTATTAGAAACATGGTATGGTTAGAATGACAATGATATTGGATATAGATTATTTTTCTAATAGTTTTGGAATGTTGTATTGATGGGATAAAGATAATTATGTGGGTATTTATTAGATTTTAGGAATATTGACTCGAGTTGAGAACATTACTTAATTTTATTATGCTTTTTCATTATTATTGTATTACTTAGAATGTGTTGTTTATTATTCAGTCCCCTTTTTCTTATTTATATCATCCTAGATATAGGAATAGATGTGTCTTAGTGATTATAAATATGAAATCTTATTTAAAAGATAAAATAAAAAAACATAAATAATTATGGTGATTAAATGATGATGACATTTTAAATGAAGTCATAGATTACTAAATGGATAAATGGTCTTGGTTTTAAGTAATAAATGTAATACCTTATATTAGATGATTAATATTGTAATAATTATTGATTAATACTAACTGTATGATTAATTATTAATGGATATTGAACCCTTGTTGCTTGAAGGGTTAGCTTTTTGGTCCTCAGAAATAGCATATATGTTTTCTTATAGGACCCTAGATATAAAATGAGTTTATGAATTATGCAGTTTCAACTATTATATATATATATATATATATATATTATTATGATATGTGATTTTTTATTCTCCACCCAACTCCTAATTCAGTTGAGGTGGTTGATGCCCATATTGGCCTTGGGTTTTGGGTGATTCCCAACATCTTAGTTATCAGGGATAAATATGGCTAACTACTCCCATACCCCCACTCTCTCCTCCTTATATAGACTTATTATGTGGAATTATCCAAGATATATAAAGATTATTGTTTTATGATTGGTTCCCATTTGATCCATAATGGCTCTTAGTTATTCTAGACATGTATATGTGGGTTGTGATGGCTTAATGTTATAGTATATACGTTTATTACATGTATATTTAGACTTGGGATATAATGGATTAAAGTATAATGTATATTTTCATAGGGATGTGATGGATCTCAGTATTACTTAATGGTTATGGGGGTTATGATGGTATGTGTATATGATATATTTTCACTAATGTGTGGTGTGTCTTGTAGAGGTGATGGGAGAACCAAGGCATAAGTTATTGGAATTTTGGGTGACTAGTTCTTTGGGAAAGTTGTAGAAGGGTTCCCTTTCTATATACATGCTTCAATATTATGGTACTTACATATATTTTTTACTTGGAGAGTGATCCCTGGTATGGTTGGGAATTAAAGTTAGCTGATTTATGTTATGATGTGATTTCTCTAATCATTTTTTTGGGTCTTTAGTATGCTTCTTCCACATTTTCACGAAAGGTTTCAGGGGGGGGGTCATATAGAGTATACTTTCCTACTCACCCCAATATATATATATATATATGTGTGTGTGTGTGTGTGTGTGTGTGTTTTATGATCCTATGTGTGAGTTTTTGACCAAGTTGTATTTTATTGATAATGAAGATTTTTTTTTGAGTTGTAAATGTTTGAGGTCACTACAAAAAGTGTGGTTTGTGGTTTATTTCATTTTTTTGTTTTTATTCTACTTTTAATGAAATTAAATGTATTATGGTGGTTATTTATTTATGTTATGGATTTTATTGGTGTAACTTTTAACTTTCATGGGATATTTTGAGGGTAATTCCTCCCATTTCATATGTTTTATACCCTATGTTCTTGTCACTTACTCATGTCCTATTAGAGGAAGACTTTAGGGGTCACACTAGTCTTCACTATTGGCCTAAGAGTGGTACTAGGGTGTGGGTAATTATAGATATAGTTTTTTTCATTAAAAAATAAAACAAATCATTCATGAAATTCAATTAGTTAAATAATAAATTTAATAAATGTTCTAAAAACTAGAACTCCACCAATTCATACAAAAATTACACTCAACGATACACACTATATGTTGAGACCGATATAACCATCAAATAAAAATGAAGGTTGTTTCTTAGGTAAAAAATTACATTTTCCATCATGTTTTAAGTAACTAAACATAACTTAAAACATGGGGAACCCAAAAATTAGAATATTTATACCTTTATAAATGATGTGACTTTATAAATTTTTATCCTTTAATAACCCAATGCTTATATATAAAACCTAAAAACATCGAACAAATGAACTTTAAAAAATACATTTTACTAACCTACATAAAATATACACCTTTAAAAGTGATTCAAAATGAATTAAAAATATGTTTTAACCAAATGAAAATGAAAATATAGATATCCATTTAATATAATTATTTATAGATACTACCTTAACCTAGAATTTTATTAAGAATAAAGGTATAGAACCTGAAATAAACTAGAATTATATTCCTTTATCTATGGCTTAAAACTATTAGGTTTTATCATTTATACATCTATAATAATTAAACCAATATAAATATTTGTACTCATAAGATTTTTCAGTTATGGGCCCACAGTGATTCTTGAAAACTTTTTTCCATGGTTCTGAACACATATATGTTTCCCCAAGAATGCTACATATTTCTTTTAATAAATTTCATTCCATGTAACCTCATGAGAAGAATTAGGAAAATATATCTACAAATTACAAAATGAATAAATCATTCACCCACTCCATTTTAGATGATAGTTCTAGGAATTATATCACTTACCTATCAATGTAATATCTCAAAGGGTCTGAAAACCTTTATGACAACTTACTTTTACCAAACCTTCTCTACAACACAAATGTTAAAAAAATGCAGTGATCTAAAATTAATAATAATAAAAACATTTTGTATCCTTATTATCATGGTCACAAGGAACCTCAAAAATTATATGCATGGTAGGGAAAATTTATATGATAACTCATAATTATACTAATCAAAACTAACCATTAATTGAAATTCTACAAGATAGAAACAATCGGTCATCATCATATTCATTAAATTTTAATGAATCACATAAATAGTCACTTAAAATTAAAAAAAATACTTGGAAATGTTTTACAATACCATAGTACCATATAGTGTTAATTAAATAAATAATCATAAATAACCACTTTGACTCTTTCATAATTATCTCTTTCCACATTGAAATTGACTGTTTATTTTATGTGTCATCACTCAAGTCTATAATGTCTTCTCTACATCGATATGAATAATTATTTTATTATATTTTTAAATTAAACACATCTTATCCAACTAGTTCCATTTATTCTAAAATTTTTCTACTCAAACCTTCATCTATAAACTACACCAAGAAAGAAAATAATTTAAAATTAATTTCATTCAAATTTTACCACAAAAAAATATTATATATATTATTTAGTACAACACCAATATTTCTTCCAATTTTACTTTCTCAAAAATTCTCATTCTACTATACATTTTAACATAGTCCATATAGACATATAACATTACACTGGTAATTTTAATAATATCTCCATACATTAGAAGTATCAAAAGAAACATTTTCCAATGATTGTTGATTCTCTCATGGATGTTTCTATAAATAAAACATATAAAATAAAAGGATATATATTTAAAATAATAATACATAAATGTTTCTTATTTTCTTAATAATGAAACCTATTTGGGATCTATACCATCATGATTTAAAGTAGAGGTTATATTAACCCCATAAACCTCAAAATATCTACCACAAACCCCAAAAAGACACCTGATTGGGAAATAAAACCCAAATGAGACCAAAATCTTCATATTTTAATTCAATTATTCATGAATGGAAACAAATCTAAGGATTTAATCAAGAGAACCCATCTACCCATATGTTCCAATAGCAATAGGTTATACATTTCAAACCATTTAATCACTCATAATGGAATCATAGTATTTTGAATGCATAAAGTTTGAACTCTTAGAGAATTACCCCTATATATGTTATGTTCAAATTTAAAATACAACTAGCATAAGAATATGTTAAACTTAATAAAAATTTCTGACTGTAAATATTTATATAAGGATCCCGTAAACATATAATTTCATATGAAAACAATTTTAATCATGTTTATAAAGGTAAAATGAAAATTCCAATTCATATCTACTTAAATGATCTCAATATGAATGATATGTTATGAACCTAAAAGTGAGTAAAAAATGATATCATCACCTAATATCCTCCAATATCTCATTCTCACATTGATGAGTCCTTAAAATTTTTCACTCATTACCTCATGAAAATTGAATAACCTATCATCAAAATGTATGCATTATACCTATTAAAACACACAAAAAATACCAATATTAAATTCATATATTCATTTCCATAGTCAAAACCCATACACCAATAAAAAATAAATGACACCATATCAAAGTAAATTAATTCATACCATTAGAGAAAATAAAATTCATCCACTACCAACCCAACAACCATGAAACAATATCATCATGAAAAGAATACTCATAAATACAACAATCCTCATTAGGAATAAAACCATTCCAAACTCATCCAAAAAATACTTTGTTATCTAGAATCAGGCTCACTACACATGGATATAATCTAGTCATTAATATCATATAAATCATTGGAAAAATGGTTTGTCTTAGACACTACAGTTTCCCACACAGTGATCTCAATCCTTGATATGGCAGAAAATACAAACCCATCCTTCTCAGATCACTAAATTTATTTATCTTAATTCTCAACATAAATCTTGTGTGGCACTCAAATGGGTATAGAACACATCAGTATTAGATCATCACTTCACATAGAATATCCTATAAAATATTATATCAAATTTATATTAATTTTAAAACCTATATAACTGTGAAACACAATGAAGGGATAATTTTAAAAGATACCATTAGAATTCTATGGTCAACCATCCCAAAGTTATTCTCTAATAATAATAAATTGTCAAAAGGGATTATTTCTTGGTCCCTATATGATGAATATAATATCCAAAGTATAACCTAAAATATATAATCTAAGTATTAAATTCATATATAAAACTGTCATATTACTTTAAGAGAAATGTGTCATTATCCACACCCTAACTAGGTCCCCTAGACTAAAAAAGAAATCTATTATACCTCTAACATGTTATCCAAGTTTTTTCCCAAGAAAAAAAACCTCACATGTTTTTAAATCTAAAATCCAACCTAGTTTTCAATAAAATTATTTTATACCACTATATTGTTACCCAACCTCACTGAGTCTCTACAATGGTTCAATATAGATATTGAGTGTATCCATATATGTTCACCTCCAATAGGACAAAGTCTATTGACCAGTGATAAAGATATAAATCCCATAAATTTTAGGCATTACCCTTTAGGGAATATAATGAATGATTATTAAATAAAATTAAAACCATATCCATGAACAACTGAAAAACCTCAATCTATGTTCATCAATAATATAAATGAATTAATTTTATACAACATAAGAAAAATCATGAAAAAAAAACTATACCAAAACAACTAATAAAAATCAATATGTAATAAAAACCAATCAACTAATAAACTTTTGTTATATTAAAAAATAAAAAAAACTTGTGTTATCAAGCTTGTTCATAGAGTTAATTTCACCCAAAAACTCCAAAAATAAAATCTTGTAAACTTCTATATAAAATTTGGGATGAATATATCCACATATGTAGTAGGCCATCCCTTTTTGGATGAAAAACCAAGTTAATATCAGCATTTATAATAATTAAATCCTTAAAATAATAATACATAGTTTCATTATCCCAAACCATAACCACCTAGGTTAGGTCTAATTTAAGATAGAAAAATATATCCTTTATGGTCTCACAAGACACTAAAATTGAATCTTGTATATTATATACATCTAAATGTCTTGATTCATATGTTTAACTAATTAAATTATTGCATTTAAAAACTCATAAAAGAATAAATCCCCAAATAATAGTGTATGTATAGTATAACACATTCCATCAAATAAAAAGGTTACATAAAAACCAACTCCCACCATCTGGTATCAACAGTACTAACATCTAGCATCCAACCACCAACCCACTATCACAACCAATCAATATCTACATATACGTACAAATAAAAACTACTAAATAACCAATATACATATATTATATAACAATAAGTGGTTTTAGAGACGGAGTATTAGTTTATCTATTTCATTGGTCTACACACCAAGACATATCTCCATTTCTAGTTTCTTCTACTCTTAAGATAATTCTTCTCAAACATTTTTTCATAGCTACATAAATATGGGAAATTATTCAGAACAAATAAAATTTTAAATTTTATATAATATCTTTATAATACCATAATTAGTACAAACATCTATTTTTTCATCTAAACTACACCATTAATTCCTATTATATAAATCACTGCCACATATTCCCTAAGGATGTATAATATCTCCCTGCTAACTTTCACCATCCCTTAGTATATCTAAGAAACTAAATGTAATTTTATATGTTTCTATTATATAATTAATTTTTAAGAAACCTATAAAAACAATAAGAAGAAATATTCACCATTGTATCCCACATAAGCATCCAATATTTTAAAGAATTTATCCAACTGGAGACCCATACTACCATAATAAAATGTAGAAAATTCCATGTTCAACCTATAACCAAAAAATATCTAACCTAAACACTAGGAATATATGTAGGAAAGAAGGATACCCCATGTGAGACAAAAAGGTTTCTCACATAACTTAATCCCTCATGATAAAAAAACTTTAGTGGTTTTTTTAAGACCAACATCTACCGATAAGTGCCAATAATAATATATTACACATTTCTATCAATTAAAAAAAATCACAAATATATCATGATGGTTTGAATCATAAAAAATAAAACCTCATCTAAACTAACCACTATATGTATTAATTTCAAATTTACAACATAATTTCTTTATGTTTGATTAATATTCATATGTCTTTTTTGCCATACACCTTAGTTTAAAACTCTCACTGGGATTTATGTTCTTATGTGAACACCATAATCACATTAATAGAATTATAATGTAAATTTTAATCCATTTATCACTAAAATGAACTTAATATAGAACATTTATCATGACACTTCAAAGAAAATCAAGGTAATGAAATCATCACCTGATATCCTCCATAAACCCATGATTTTACCAATTATTCTTTGTAAGTATATCACTCAACACCTTATAACAGCTAAAAATCCTAAAAATCAAAAGTTATACTCTATAATTTTAATGGAACCCATAAAAAATTGTATTTTTCAAGAAATGTATCCTTTAATAAAATCAAGAGTCCAATTCAACAAAAAAAATTAGACCTCCTTCACTAGTTCAAGATACTCATATGTAAATCTAAAATTATTTTTTCCACAAAAAATTCACCAACCATGAAATAATTTATTTATGAAATGAATTATCATAGATATATATTTCAATAATAGGATAAAATAGCTAACCAAATTAATTTTCTAAAACCTCTACCATCTGGAATCAAAAATCATCATCTATGTTTCTAGCATCAATCATGAATCTTGTATAATTCCACCGAACACAATCTATATCAGGCTCGAAATTAAACTTAGTCCCTTGTATAATGTAATGTTTAAGTTAATCATCATCATTTACCTAGATGAATTTTTCAACATACTTATGTAAAATAATGGGTGGCAGTCTGAAATGTGTTGACCTGATCATTCCCTGTTCAAGAATTCTAAATGGAATTTTTATATAGTATAATATCACATTAAAAATATTACTAAAATTTCAATATATTCATAATTCAATGAATAGTTAATTTTAGAAAATATCATTAAAAAATTTTTATTATCTATTCCAAAATATTTTCCCTTATTGCAAGAAAGAATATATATAGATCACATCATAATAACTATTTAATGAATGTACTAACCTAAATATTCCCTACAATTAATGATAGAAGTACTCGAATCAGTCATCATATAATTAGAGTAATTTCATAGGCAATTTATTGAATTCCACACCCTATCTTGGTAATTTTTCTTGTCAAACTGAACTTTAATACCTCTTAATTTGTTGCTCTAGTTTTCCCAAAATAATTAATGCTTTACATGTTCTTATTTTCATAGTTTAACCTAGATCTCAATCAAATGATCTCATAACACTTTGAAATAATCCATTCCCACTAATATACCTTTCCATATTAGTGATGATAATTATATTTATAGTCCAGACTTCCTTCAATGTGATAAGGGATGAAACATAATATCAAGGGTTTTCAGTACTCAAATGGAATGCCTTACCCTGTAGAGAAAGTAATAGAAAACCATAAAAGAAAATAAGAAACCAAACCCTAAACAATAAAGAATATAAAATAAAATGATATTATAAATAACATATGATGTATGAATATCATATAATAGTAATTCAATAAAAAACTTTTGAAAAATAACCATTAATTCCAAACATATAATAAAGCAGACAGTAGGTATATCTTAGTGTTATATGAATTGATCCCCAAAACCGAGCATCCTACTACAAACTTTGGTTATTGAGATAATACCACTCACCACCTCCACTAACACAATTTTTTAACCCTATATATAAATATAAGGGTGATTATATGCATAAAATCTATAGGTGTAACATAATAGCTTTAGTATTAAAACTCCCCACATGATTCAATATACCATAAGGTTCCAATTTAATTCTGCATACTTATTGGATGCCTGAAGTGTCAAGGGTATCAACCATTTATGTTAGGAATGATTTTTAATTATAAGAATCCATGAAAATAAATACTATTATTTATTATGGAAACCCAACATAAATTATCTATATATTATACTTTCAATGCCTAATGAAAAATACTATTCTAAATAAAGCTTAACCAAACATGTAATATGCTAAATACAAAATATAAGAATAATTAAAAAACATATATAATATATAAACATATGAACAATTTATAACCTATAAAATCATAACAAGTATTCATATACATGATATCTAAAAATACAATAATAAACCAAAAGGTAAAGGAAATAGATAATTTATGTTGTCAAATATAATATACATACCAAAACATAACAAAAACCCAAAATATCACAAATATTCTCTATATCCATGTAAAACATGAACACACACATATCACCACCAATATAGATCCATAAAAATATCCATGGCCCCTCATCAAAGGAACAGGAAACAACCCTTTTACCTTTTTCATAGAAAATAAAATCTATGTACACACACATGTGTATTTGTAGGGAGTGAGTATAAAACTTTAAAGATACATCCAAATATTCTATAATTTTCCTTTTATAATAAAAAAATACATATTAGTTTTAAAATAATGAATAAAATATGATATCATAAATAAAGAACATATTTAAACAAACATAAGATGTATCTAAACTAGAGTTGTTTTTATAAACTTATTTGATATTAAACATGCACACACACATTGAAAAAGAAGTAATAAAAATCATAGAATAAAATATCATCATGGAATGACCCATTATTATGAAATGAGAATCAATCTTATATGGGTAAATCTTCAAATTTTATTTTATAAAACCATCTCTCTGTTATTTTATGTGACCCTATCAGTACACACCTTACTTCCCTTTACTCAGTCTCATTGAGGATTATCACCCCAGCTAGAGTAAAATCCTAAATAAGGGTATTATTCAAAGCATGATCATTACTAATATAGATATCATTACAACAATTACACACCTTATAATGAAAGGTTTCCATGAAGTATCAAAAATAATTTTCAAGGAAGTCAAAAAAAACATTTTCAAAACCACTCACATAATTTCCTATATACCCTTGTATAGAAACAACCCATTTTCACATTAAAATTCTAAAATTTATATACCATTAAATATAAAACATATTTGTACAATGATGAGGGGAATATGAATGGGGTATTATAAAATCAATTTTACTTTAATTTCATGTAAAATAATACCAAATCCTTCAAAGAAGAATTGAAAACCCTTAAATTTACATTTAAAAATCACCAATAAAATGTATAAAAAATATATAATCTAATTATGAAATAAAAAAAATCATCTTTAATAATAATATTTTAAATGTCAAGAAACCAGTTAGAGATTTAATTTAATATAATTCATGGAATAAAATTTACCATTGAATGTATTTTTAAAATTCAAGGTCAAACTTTCACATAAATCCAATATTTGTATTTCAAAAAAGATTTATTAACGTAAAAACCTGAGATAAAATAACTAAGTACCTAGGGTTATGTTAAATAAATGGAATTATTTATAATCACCTAGCTAGACCAGATAAAATGATGAAATTATTCTATATATAATTAGATTGGAGATTGATAGTGATTTCACAAACCCAAAAGATCAAAAGGCACAAATTTAGACAAGATTAACCAATTAATCATCTTGCCATGTCCATACAACGAAAAGAGAAGAACGAAAAAGAGAGATATAAGACAAAGGGAAGGGAAAAAAGGATCCCAAACATACATATTTTTCAAATTAATCACCCTAAAATCAACTCTAATCAATCCAAGAAGAAGGGATGAAGAAAGGATACATTATTGGAACCCCATATATCAAGGCATAAACCTATTAAAAAAATAATAAATGGAGTTCTAAAATGAAAAATTCTATAGTTTTAAAAAATATACATGAATCAACTATGTAGTATACTTTACCATGGATGAGATCATGTATTTCCCATTGAAATTTTTTTTTATCCTACATGGTCTCTTGGATATTCATTATAGAAAAATTTCTAGCATTCCCAGATTTTTTCGAAACATTATAAAAATTAAATTATTAAATAATAACTAAAATAAATATGAACCAACAACATCATGGGTGTCATAATGATCCTTAAAATTTCACTTTCAAACTAAAAAATGTAATTATCATTTTTCACTAGAAAATATATGGGTCCATCAATTCCTTATCATAGATTCATGGTCCCATGTTTCATGAATATCCTCCCTATTCCACCAAAGAAATTTTTCAATCAGAAACAACTTACCCCATAATACTTTATCTTAAATATAAAACATATAAATAGTTTTATCCTTATAATTTCATCATAATCCAAATATAGATCTTTACTATCCATAATATATGAGGTATCAAACTGAAACTTCTTTAAATAAGACACATGGAAAGTATTATGAATATATTTCATCTGAGGAGGTAATTTTATCTGATAAGACACTTTACCAAGTCATTCCACAAGCTCAAATAGACTGGTATATTTCTACATGAGTTCACCAAGATTCCCTAATCTCATATATCCTAGTTGATAAGAATCAATAAGTAACACCAAATCACCCACCATGAATTCCAATGGCCATCAATGATTATTTTAATAAGATTTATGATGATATTGAGATATCATCAATTATTTCCAAATTAGTTAGATTTTCTCAATAATTTACTTCCAAATTATTAGTCCTAAAAGTGATGATTTATTCACTTCATCCTAATAAAAATATATTGGAATGGTTAACTATAAATATATTTAAATTGATTTATCTTTTTTAAGTACCAGTAATTGATGTTGTGTGAGAAATCAATAAATAGAATATGTCTCTCCCATGATCCTCTAAAATCAATAACATAAACATGAAAATAATCATAAAAAAATTGAATATCCTTCTCCATTTTACCATTTGTATGAGGATTATATGTCATACTAAACTTTAATTGATTTACCAAAGCCTTCTAGGGACTTTAGGGGAACGAAGATCCACTTCATGAAATGGATTGTTCCATCACAAGATTGATACTCTTTATCAATAGTCTCTCTATCATTATATATTTCTATTATGTATTAAAATTTAGGATATAATCCATTTTTCTATCAAATTTGAACAATCATGGAAGGTATGACTTCCACACTAATAAGAATACATGATTTTCATCTTCCTTCATCTCAAAATTATCTTCACTAAAAACTTAAAAGTTCTTATTTATATTAATATTTTTTCACTACATGAATAGACATATTCCTCCTAGAGTAGTAAAGAACCTCATTTCATTTACCAAGAGTGTAATCCATATAAAAATCAAAAGTCAATTATTTAACTTATAATATCTACCAAATATTAAAATCCCTCTATGAAAAGATATAATTTATACTTTTATGATCTATTTATATATTGAACATCTCCTCAAATATATAATTTCATGAAAATTTGAAAGAATACATTGATGCTACTAATTAAAGGCCATGTGTGAGGTAATTTTTCTCATACAATCAAAGGTGAAGAAATCCATATTCTACAACATGATCATTATACATTATAATGATACCCAAACATATAACTTAGGTATCATAATAAACTTTTTAACCTTCACTCAGATTAGGAATTATTAATATAAGATCTAAATTCAATCTATTCTTGTAACACCTAGATATCAATTTTTGTTTTAGTTTACATAATAATTTGATTCACTAGATTTTGGAAAGTCCTGTTTTTAATTTTTTACTAATTTTTAAGAGTTTATCATAGTTTCATGATAATATCATGGTTAATAAGAATCATCCATATTCTATTACATATCCAATAATAATCATTAGACCCAATTTTATATATGAACTAACCTTTTAAAGTGGGAACATGGTTAGGTTAAGTCATGTGTATTTCCTTACCTTTGATATTTTTGGTTGAAGGGAAGGCACTTGGGGTGACAGGGTTTCAGGAAACCATGTGACTTACTATTATGTATCTAGGAGAATTCATCAAAGGTACCCTTATATACAGGCCTTTTGTGCCTCGTTATCAAATAGTTTGGTAAACCATGAAGCTAGACATATAGAAACTCCTAGGATTATTTAGTAATGGTTATATAGTTGGCACATGGTTTTCTAAACTTGGTGAGTTGTCCATATCCAAAATTATATGAATTTCTTATTCTACCCATGTGGAATTAAATCTGCATTTTGGTTTCCTTCTACCTCATTCACATGACACAACTTGAGGGGATCCCTTTTCATCTCTTTGACTTCTTCATCAACTCTCTTATCTACTTTAATATTAGTTTGTCATATAATTATTTCTATTATTTTTTTATTCCTATTTATCTATTCATGTTTCTTATTTTTACTCTCCCCGTGGGGCCACAATGTCTAAACTCTAGGTTTGGAGTTTGTCTGTATATTCTAGTTCTTGAGGTCTACAGTGGTGTTTATTTTTCTTTTGATGCCCCTATTTTCTTCTTTGATAGTTTTTTTCATCCTCTCATAGAATAAGTTGTTTTTTCCATAAGATTTCATTTTTTTGAAAAAACATATAGTTCTTGATTTCATTAAATCCTTTCCCTTAAAACTACTCTTATATTATGATCCTTAGTGAATCTAAAAATTATTTTTCAAAGTATATGATTACATGACATAAAAAAAATGGGATTTTATGAATTTCTATTCTCATGTTTTTCTAACTAAAATTTATCCATATTATGTGTTTGTTAAAATTATTAATAGCTTATTTTAAAATAATTGGTAGATTAACTAGTTTTTAAACCTATTTATGGTTTTATAAATACTTTATATGATATGATTTATTGTTTAATAGATTTATTAGTTGTAATTTCATTAATATTTGACTTTATTGTTTTTTATGATATTTTATTACAATTTATATATGTGACCTATTTTTATGTAATACATTATATTTTTTAATGATGTAAAATTCATATAAATATAATATGTTGGACATGTTAGATTAATGATTGAGTTTCACTTTTTTAAATGAGACTTCCAATTGAAACTTGATTTTAAAATGTTTTTTGGGAAATAATTTAATGTGTTTGACTATCATCTTAAAACCAAAGGCCCATTTAGAATCTTTTATAAAAGTTTTTCATCTACATCCTCTATAAAATAATTATTGTATCATGTTTGATATGATCTTATGGAACTTATTATTTAAATGTTTTTATCATTTTATGTTTATATGAATTGAAAGGCATTGTTTATAAAAAGGGTGCGAGGTGGGATAGAGAATTTTTATTTTGATTCTTTTTTTAGATTTATTATTGATGTAACACCCCTGGTAAATAAAGAATACGACATTTTTATATTTATCCATATTTGTGAATAAAATATTAATATTACATTAAAGGGGACGCTATGCTTGATGGCGTATCCAATATGCAACAACGAGTTTCTTGGGAATCTTACGTTGCACTCTAATAATGAAATAATATTATTTTAAATAGCAGTTAGCGCCTAGCCGTTGTAATGGCGGGAATGAACAGAACTAACTACAAAATGATTATATATGTTTTTCAAATATTTTTACTTTTTACAATAAATGTTAGAGGATTAAAAATGCAAATGAATCCTATTTTAAGCGTAAACATTCTAATATTCTTTAAAAGGTCGATTAACCACCTTTTGATGGCGAACCTCTTTTAAATCCACTTTTTGACATTTTTATGTGTTATATTTGACAAAATAAAATTCTTCTTTAGAATCGGGACATCAAAATTTACTTTGTGTAAATTTTTGGTATTTTTCCGAAAAAGTTCAATTTTTAATGAATAGTGAAAAATGTTGTATTTTAATTCAAAACCTCTTTTTAATATAATTTATTTATATGATTATATTATCTTTTGAATTGGTTTTAAAGTGAAATTATAATATATTTTTACCATTTAATCCAATAGTGGTCGTTTGAATTAATTTCACTTTGAAATCGGACTTAAACTAGTGTCAATCTTTTGATATATTTTGTTTCATAAAAACACGCTATTTGTTTTGAAAGCGGGAATTAATTATTAAATTAATTAATTCAACTTATATGTTTTGAATTTTTTAAAATAGACACCATTTTTGAATTCAGAATATCAAATATAGCTTAGGGTGAATTTTTGGTAATTTTCTGAAAAACATTAATTTTTGATGAATAGTGAAACCACCTAGTGGTACTTATAAAAACTGATTTTCCATTTAAATGAAAATTTTCCACCTTTTTTTTTTGAATTTAAAAAATCCAACATACATGGATTTCATTAAGAAGTAAAATGTGGTTCAATGGGATTAAAATAATTTTTTGGTGAATAGTAATTTATTAAGTTTTTAATCGCGATTAGAGGTAATTAGTGTAGTTTAAGGTAAGAATAATGTTTTAATAAAATGAAATGACCTAGACACATGTCCTACCCTCATTGGATGTTTCATGGACGACAAAGAAAATACATGGGTCAACTTGGGGACCCCATGGAGCCACTTTGGTTGGAAAATGACATAAATACCTTTTTATTTAATGTTAAAGTAAAAATGACACACACATGAGATGTTTTACTAAAACAATTTTTACATGGGGTAATAAAAGTCAGATTTTTGACTATAAATAGTCATTGGAAAGATAAAAAGATTTCCTACATCATAGTATTTGTTTTATAATTTTTAGACATTAAATAAATTAAATTATTAATGACATCATGATGATGCAGTGATGACCTCATTATTTAACGATTTAAATAAAATGGAAAGATAATGTAATATCTAAGACCTACACATGTCCAAAACCTATTTTATGGGTTTATTTTGAACCCTTATCACCTTATCCTAGAAACACATCAATGTGGTACCATTAAAATCCGAAACTCATTCTAAAATAAAGTAGCATTTCTTTACTTTCCAAGAGTGCCCCTCCTCTCCTCTTATAAAAGGCCCCCACCTCTACCTCCTTACCCACACTTAGAAATCCTTTGGCTCGGCCAACCCCTGCCCATTTTGTCTCTCCACATCCCTATATAACTCCTTGAAGCCTCAATTTTGGCATAAGTCTTCCCAAGGAAGCCTTTGAGCTCAAACCAAAGGGATTTACCCGATTTTAAGGTAATGTCTTCACTTGTGTCCTTTTGTTTTATTTTGCTTCTCCAACCCACTAAACTCTTTTTATTCATTTATTTTGTAAAAAATACTGTATATTAAATATACTAGGATATTTTTATAAGAAGTATTCGAGCTAAACTTACACACACCTACATCTAATGGTTAAAGAACATAGTGTTTCCGTGGATGGCGAATTTCTCCCTCCCGAAACGATGATTATTCAACATTCTTTTAACACCTTCAAAGGTGGCCATTAATATGAAACTATATTTATATATGATATATAATATGTTTATGTTTTACTTAAGATTCTGTATTTTTCATTTATGGCATACCTTTATGGTTTCCATTATGGGTAATCACGATATCTTCATTTAAGGAAGTGCAGACTACCGCCCCCTCAAAGTGATTTGATTCGTTAATACCATATGTGGTATGTATAAAGGATATATTTAATGATATTATATATGATAACATACTGGAATTAAAATACTATTATGTATCATTATGTTTTAATTCCATTAAATATGAAATAGAAATGGAAGTAGCGTTCATGCGTACGTACGGCTTACCGTCTCCCTGAACGGTACATTTCATTTCTTATCTCAAAATGTTATGTACTGTTATAAGTACATATATATAATGGATATATATGTAATATATTACATATAAATGATGGATATCATTCTGGAATTATAACATATATATATCTCTCATTTTTTTTAATTCCATTAATATGACAATAAAATGAAAGTAGCGTTCATGCGTACGTACGGCCTACCGTCTCCATGAACAGTGCTTTTAATTTTTATCTCAAAATGTTGTGGAATAGTATAAAATGAGTATATACTGGATATATATGATATTTAAAACATCCATACTATTCTGGATATGATTTACCTATAACTACATGGAAAATTATTTTCCAACAAGTTCAATTTTTGACTCATGTACCAAACATCGACAAAAATGTCTGATATGAACTCATATTATTAACCAATTATTATAACATTAAAATATGTGATATTAACTGAATAATAATATTTATAGGATTTCCTTAAGCAATTATAAATTGACCAAAGTTTATTATTCATGAATATAAAGAAACGAACAAGACAAGTTGGACTTGAGGTAAGGGATCCTACTCCTCTCTTTCTTTTTAAGTACACTCTTTTATGTCATTCCTTTTAAGCTCATATTTCTTATGATTGGGATGTTCTTTTATATTAATCCTACTTTAATTCTTATGTTCATATGATGAGAGACCCTATTCTCTCTCATCAATCCATTTTTGGAAGTTTTGAGTGGCGCCGTTAGGCTGCCGAATTTTCGTAAGAGATCTAACCTCTCTCTTTCTTTTTAAGTACTCTCCTTTATGTTACTTATTTTAAGCTCCTATTTGTTATGATGTGGGATGTTATTTTATATTCCTATTTCTGTAAATTTTATTGTAATATGATGAGAGACCCTATTTGATCTCATCAAACCATTTTTGGAAGTTTTAAGTGGCGTCGTTAGGCTGCCGAGTTTTCGTAAGGGATTTTCACATCACTTTTATTCTCGTGGGTTTTATGCTACATTTGCCACAATTTCCTTTTAGTGGTGTATTTACTGCCCATTATTTTACTCATTTTGTAATATAATTTCATTTATGAGTATTTACATCAATTTTTTATTGTCTTTCTTTCACGGGGTGTATGTTTCGAAAGTTACCCAAGTCGGTAAGGGAACCTTTCACCCTCCTCTTTTTAAAATACTTCTTTTGTTATGTCTTTTAATCCACATACTATTATTTTGGGATATGTTCTTCTATATCCTTTTTTATGTAAATTTTATGTCCAAGTGATTAGATACCCTTTTTATCTCTCATCAACTCTTTTTCTGAGTTTTGAAGTGACGCCGTTAGGCTGTCGAATTTTTGAAACGGAACTTCTTAACCCAATTTTGATTCTTTGGGATAAGATTTTAATCCTTGAATATGTCGTTCTATGAATATGTGTGAATAACCTCTGATTTTTTTACACTTAATATCCACTTATATTTGGTGTATTATTTTGTCACACATAATTATGTAATTGATTTATCCTTAATCCAAGGATACCGTCTTTGAATGGGACTTCGTCTCAATATCCTTTCATTGAGGAATATTTTTTTTTATACACAACCTTCTTTTATACGGTGTATAAACCCATTTGAATTTTACGTTTATCCGAAAGGAATCTTTTCTATACAAAGCGTTTTACTAAACGACAAAAGGGAATGTTTTTGTCGTATGTATGCAGCGACAATGACTTCTCCACCGCCGTGACCATTATTTGAGTTTCGGCTTCCTATACAAGCCATACCTTTTTTTAAAAAGAAAAATAAATACCATGTTTTACTTTTCTTTTATTTTGGTATATAAAATGGTTTTCATAATGTATTTATATCAATGTGTTGTATTGATATCTTGTGGTTGAAAAGTGGAAATGTTATGTTTCCTTTATGCATGTTTTATGTGATATAATTATGTTATGGTTCTTGGGAATTATTATGAAGACGGGTGGTTCCGTGATAAAGTAAGGGCGTGTGATCCCGATATAGCTCTCCAATGCATTGGATAACACGAAGGAGTGAAACGTTAAGGTTTCTCCGAAGAGATTTAGGGAATATACTGTGGTGGGTATTCCAAACGTAACCAAGAGGGTTACTCCCTACGTAAGAATGCTATGAATGCCTCAAGTTACCTTTTATGTCTTATGATTTCTATGATTTATTCATGATTTGATGAGGTATGTTAAAGTTCCTATGTTTTATGGGTAAAGTATGATTTCATTCTTATGTATATATGAACTCATGTTTCCTTTCCATATTTTTTATAACCCTTACTGAGCTTTTTATGATCATCCCAAGTTTTTCGAAATGTTTTTCACAGGTCAAGGGAAAGGTACATGATATGATGATAGTGTCAAGGAAGTTTCAAGAAAGAATCCATGTTTTATTTTAAATATGTTTCCGTTGATGGGAAAAATGAATATTGTCTTTTATGTAACCACTTTTTTTAAATGTGGAATGTAATGAAAGTTTCATGATCCAATTATCTAAAACTCTAAACCTGAAAAGATCCTCAATGTGTAATCTTGTAATAACTCAAGATTAAGTAAGGGTTAAGGATGGGGCCTTATATTTGGTATCAAAGGTCAGTTTAGATAACTTTAGAGGTTAGGGTATTCTCTAAGCATAAGTGACATTACCATAATGGTTAGGATTTCAGAAAGATTCCTAGTTTTAGATAAAGTGAATGAGTAAGTATATATTAGTTTTTATCTTCCTCATTAGTACATGATGGTTTTTTTGATATACTCACACTGACATTTCTGTTTTTAGTGAATGGATGGATCTAGTAGGCACTAAAGAGACAACAGGTTTGAAGGAAACTGTGGTGGTTCTCTGATTAGGATACTAGATAAAATGGGGGATTCAATGAGGAAACTCATGGTTGTTCTAAACCAATTATCAAGGAGTCATGATCAACCACTTGAACCTTGGTATGTTCTGTAATGCATCATATACGAGATGACCAATCGATGTGTAAGTTCAGGTAATAATTATAAAGGTAACCATTAGAGTTTATATGATCCTTACTTTTGAGGTAATTATGGGTTATTATATGATATGATGGAAAATGAAAGGCATGAGATAAACTTGAGGTTAAAATATGTTATGATTATTTTTGAAGATTTTATCTCGTTTTGGGGAATGTTTTAAGAATTATATAGTTTTGGAAAAAGGAAAACACGCAGACCGTGTGACAACCCGTCGCGTCGGACAAAGCTGCGGGAATCGAACCCACAACCAAAGTGCGACTAGTATTTATCGCCTACCACTGGACTACGTGAAGTCCCTGGTTAGTTTGACTAAATCTTTTTAGTTAGATTATTTTATGAATTAAGAGTAAGTTGATTTTGGGTTATCTATGGAAATTTATTAACCTATCATGGAGGATATGTGATTAGGTTAATTACTTTTCAATACGAGACTTTAGGAGAAACTGATGTTGTTTGGAGATAAATGTTATGATTTAACTTGGAAGACTATGTGACTAAATCCTTCAAATATTTGGGTTTCAATATTATATTGGTTTACTTTGAAGAATTTTATGGACAAATTTTTTTATCGAATGGTCCTCGTTGAACTTTGGGTTTTGTTGGACAAATTTTGGAGATTAAGAATAGATTTTCTTTTTAAAAGGGTTATCCTTTTCTGGATTATCTGATATTGTACTAACCTTTTTGGTTTTGGTTTTGTTTAAAGTCTAAATACATGGGAAGTATATAGTTCTCTTTTGTGGATTAGGTGATTCTCTAGAAGTTGATTATAGTGAACAAGTCTTCCTAAAAACTCGTCTTTTCGAGAAAATATGAGTTTGTGTAAGAAATCTAATAAAAGTTGAAAGTCAACATGATAAGTAATTATGTTTCCTTATGAATAAATTCCTCAATAAAAAAACAAAAATTATGTCTATTAACTTTTCCTACTGAGGAATCAAATACCGTTTAACCCATCACAAGTTTGTGATTTTCTTGTGGTTAACTTTCTCCTAAACATATTTTCTATCACTCTCCATCAGAACATGACCCTATGTTTTCTCCTCCATGTCCATGTTTTCCTACATGGAATCCTAGTATGGGTTAACTCAGGTGACCTCTATACTTCTCATTCTTTATTTTAAAGTGATTGTTTTACCGACTCTTGTTCCGATGTGGGACTTTCAAGGATGTTTCCGAGCCCAATTTTAAAATTGCGAGGACGCAATTCCCAAAAGGGGGGAAGGATGTAACACCCCTGGTAAATAAAGAATATGACATTTTTATATTTATCCATATTTGTGAATAAAATATTAATATTACTTTAAAGGGTACGCTATGCTCGATGGCTTATCCAATATGCAACAACAAATTTCTTGGGAATCTTACGTTGTACTCTAATAATAAAATAATATTATTTTAAATAGTAGTTAACGCCTAACCGTTGTAATGGAGGGAATGAACAGAACTAACTACAAAATTATTATATATGTTTGTCAAATATTTTTACTTTTTACAATAAATGTTAGAGGATTAAAAATGCGAATGAATCCTATTTTAAGCGTAAACATTCTAATATTCTTTAAAAGGTCGATTAACCGCCTTTTGATAGAGAACCTATTTTAAATCCACTTTTTGACATTTTTATGTGTTATATTTGAAAAAATAAAATTCTTATTTAGAATCAGGACATCAAAATTTACTTTTTGTAAATTTTTTGTATTTTTATGAAAAAGTTCAATTTTTAATGAATAGTGAAAAATGTTGTATTTTAATTCAAAACATCTTTTTAATATAATTTATTTATATGATTATATTATATTTTGAATTGGTTTTAAAGTTAAATTAGAATATATTTTTACCATTTAATCCAATAGTGGTCATTGGAATTAATTTCACTTTGAAATCAGACTTAAACTAGTTTCAATCTTTTGATACATTTTGTTTCATAAAAACACGCTATTTGTTTTGACAGCGGGAATTAATTATTAAATTAATTAATGCAACTTATATGTTTTGAATTTTGTAAAATAGACATAATTTTTGAATTCGGAATATCAAATATAGCTTAGGGTGAATTTTTGGTAATTTTCTGAAAAACTTCAATTTTTGATGAATAGTGAAACCACTAATTGGTACTTATAAAAACTAATTTTCCGTTTAAATGAAATTTTTCCACCATTGTGTTTTGAATTTAAAAAATTCAACATAAATGGTTTTCATTAAGAATTAAAATTTGGTTCAATGGGATTAAAATAATTTTTTGGTGAATAGTAACTTATTAAGTTTTTAATCGCGATTAGAGGTAATTAGTGTAGTTTAAGGTAAGAATAATGTTTTAATAAAATGAAATGACCTAGAAACATGTCCTACCCTCATTTTATGTGTCATGGCCGACCAATAAAATCCATGGGTCAACTTGGGGACCCCATGGAGACACTTTGGTTGGAAAATGACATAAATACCTTTTTATTTAATGTTAAAGTAAAAATGACACACACATGAGATGTTTTACTAAAAAAAATTTACATGGGGTTATAAAAGTCATATTTTTTACTATAAATAGTAATTGGAAAGATAAAAATATTTCCTACATGATAGTATTTGTTTTATAATTTTTAGACATTAAATAAATTAAATTATTTATGACATCATGATGATGCAGCGATGACCTCATTATTTAACGATTTAAATAAAATGGAAAGAAAATGTAATATATAAGACCTAAACAAGTCCAAAACCTATTGTATGGGTGTATTTAGAACCCTTATCACCTTATCCTCGAAAAACATCAATTTGGGACCATTAAAATCCGAAACTCATTCTAAAATAAAGTAACATTTCTTTACTTTCCAAGAGTGCCCCTCCTCTCCTCTTATAAAAGGACCCCACCTCTACCTCCTTACCCACACTTCCAAAGCCTTTGGCACGGACAAACCCTGCCCATTTTGTCTCTACACATCCCTCTATAACTCCTTGAAGCATCACTTTGGTCATAAGTCTTCCCAAGGAAGCCTTTGAGCTCAAACCAAAGGGAGTTACCCGATTTTAAGGTAATGTCTTCACTTGTGTCCTTTTGTTTTATTTTGCTTCTCCAACCCCCTAAACTCTTTTTATTCATTTATTTTGTAAACAATCCAGTATCTTAAGTTTACTAGGATGTTTTTATAATAATTATTAGATCTAAACTTACACACACCTACATCTAATGGTTAAAGAACATACTGTTTCCGTGGATGGAGAATTTCTGCCTCCCGAAACGATGATTGTTCAACATTATTTTAACACCTTCAAAGGTGGCCATTAAGATGACACTATATTTATATATGATATATAATATGTTTATGTTTTACTTAAGATTATGTATTTTTCATTTATGTCATACCTTTATGGTTTCCATTATGCGTAAACGTGATATCTTCATTTAAGGAAGTGCAGACTACTGCCCCCTCAAAGTGATTTGATTCGTTAATACCATATGTGGTATGTATAAAGGATATATTTAATGATATTATATATGATACCATACTGGAATTAAAATACTATTATGTATCATTATTTTTTAATTCCATTAAATATGAAATAGAAATGGAAGTAGCGTTCATGCGTACGTACGGCTTATCGTCTCCCTGAACGGTACATTTCATTTCTTATCTCAAAATGTTATGTACTATTATAAGTACATATATATAATTGATATATATGTAATATATTACATATAAATGATGGATATAATTCTGGAATTATAACATATATATATATATATCTCATTTTGTTTTAATTCCATTAATATGACAATAAAATGAAAGTAGTGTTCATGCGTATGTACGGCCTACCGTCTCCATGAACAGTGCTTTTAATTTTTATATCCAAATGCTATGGAATAGTATAAAATGAATATATACTGGATATATATGATATTTAAAACATCAATTCTATTCTGGATATGATGTACCTATAACTACATGGAAAATTATTTTCCAACAAGTTCAATTTTTGACTCATGTACCAAACATCGACAAAAATGTATGATATGAACTCATATTATTAACCAATTATTATAACATTAAAATATGTGATTTTAACTGAATAATAATCTTTATAGGAGTTCCTTAAGCAATTATAAATTTACCAAAGTTTATTATTCAGGAATATAAAGAAACGAATAAGACAAGTTGGACTTGAGGTAAGGGATCCTACTCCTCTCTTTCTTTTTAAGTACACTCTTTTATGTCATTCCTTTTAAGCTCATCTTTCTTATGATTGGGATGTTCTTTTATATTAATACTACTTTAATTATTATGTTAATATGATGATAGACCCTATTCTCTCTCATCAATCCATTTTTGGAAGTTTTGAGTGGCACCGTTAGGCTGCCGAATTTTCGTAAGAGATCTAACCTCTCTCTTTATTTTTAAGTACTCTCCTTTATGTTACTTCTTTTAAGATCCTATTTTTTATGATGGGGGATGTTCTTTTATATTCCTCTTTCTGTAAATTTTATTGTAATATGATGAGATACCCTATTTGATCTCATCAAACCATTTTTGGAAGTTTTAAGTGGCGTCGTTAGGCTGCCGAGTTTTCGTAAGGGATTTTTCACCTCACCTTTATTCCCGTGGGTTTTATGCTACATTTTCCACAATTTCCTTTGAGTGGTGTATTTACTTCCCATTATTTTACTCATTGTGTAATATACTTTCATTTATGAGTATTTACATCAATGTTTTATTGTCTTCCTTTCACGGGGTGTATGTTTCGAAAGTTACCCAAGTCGGTAAGGGAACCTTTCACCCTCCTCTTTTTAAAAGACTTCTTTTGTTATGTCTTTTAATTCACATACTATTATTTTGGGATATGTTATTTTATATCCTTTTTTATGTAAATTTTATGTCCAAGTGATGAGATACCCTTTTTATCTCTCATCAACTCTTTTTCTGAGTTTTGAAGTGACGCTGTTAGGCTGTCGAATTTTTGCAAGGGAACTTCTTAAACCAATTTTGATTCTTTCGGATAAGATTTTAATCCTTGAATATGTCATTATATGAATATGTGTGAATAACCTTTGACTGTTTTACACTTAATATCCACTTATATTTGGTGTATTAGTTTGTCACACATAATTATGTAATTGATTTATCCTTAATCAAAGGATACCGTCTTTGAATGGGACTTCATCTCAATCTCCTTTCATTGAGGCATATTTTGTTTTATACACAACCTTCTTTTATATGGTGTATAAACCCATTTTAATTTTACATTTATCTGAAAGGAATCTTTTCTATACAAAGTGTTTTACTAAATGACAAAAGGGAATTTTTTTTGTTGTATGTATGCGGCGACAATGACTTCTCCGCCGCCGTGACCATTATTTGAGTTTCGGATTCCTATACAATCCATACCTTTTTTTAAAGAAAAATAAATACCATGTTTTACTTTTCATTTATTTTGGTATTGAAAATGGTTTTCATAATTTTTTTATATCAATGTGTTGTATTTATATCTTGTGATTGAAAAGTGGAAATGTTATGTTTCCTTTATGCATGTTTTATGTGATACGATTATGTTATGGTTCTTGGGCATTATTATGAAGACGGGTGGTTCCGTGATAAAATAAGGGCGGGTGAGCCCGATATAGCTCTCCAATGCATTGGGTAACGCGAAGGAGTGAAAAGTTAAGGTTTCTCTGAAGAGATTTAGGGAATATACTGTGGTGGGTATTCCAAACGTAACCAAGAGGGTTACTCCCTACGTAAGAATGTTATGAATGCCTCAAGTTACCTTTTATGTCTTATTATTTATATGATTTATTCATGATTTGATGAGGTATGTTAAAGTGCCTATGTTTTATGGGTAAAGTATGATTTCATTCTTATGTATATATAAACTCATGTTTCCTTTCCATATTTTTCATAACCCTTACTGAGCTTTTTATGCTCATCCCAAGTTTTTTGAAATGTTTTTCACAGGTCAAGGGAAAGGTACATGATATGATGATAGTGTCAAGGAAGTTTCAAGAAAGAATCCATGTTTTATTTTAAATATGTTTTCGTTAATGGGGAAAATGAATATTGTCTTTTATGTAACCACTTTGTTTAAATGTGGAATGTAATGAAAGTTTCATGATCTAATTATCTAAAACTCTAAACCTGAAAAGATCTTCAATGTGTAATCTTGTAATAACTCAAGATTAAGTAAGGGTTAAGGTTGGGGCCTTATAATTGATATGTGATTGATTTATGATAAAGTGTTTCCCACCACCAAGAGCTAACTTAATAGGAGCCCTGGGTATCTGGGTAAGAAATCAAGTGATGGTAGCTAAGATAGTTTTGTTTATGTACTAACTAAGATCCCTTAGAGCATGATATGACTCTAATATATGAAGTTACACCCAGTGAGGATAGTTAGAATAATTATGGGGTAATTTTTCTAGGAATGCGTTGATAGGATAAAATATAATTCCACCTGAGTATATATATTGTTATCTCATGAGAAACTTGGGATTTTCCCAAGAATATGTAATACTTTACTTTTTTTTACTTACTAATAAAATTTGATTTAGATTTTGTTTTACTTACATTCACTACTCTATCATGTTATGTGCTAATTGAATTTATCTCATACCACAGTGTGATTAAATTGTATTCATTATTTTAGTTTCACTTATTGATACTTATCATTAATTTAATATATTTTTTATTATTTACTCCCTTGGTTACTAATTTTTATAACACACCCATTAATGTTTACTTTTACAATAACTTCCTTATTTAGTTACTTTTGGATTATATTTTATATCATTTCCAAAAAAATGAATTTTTTTTTGGAAGGATATGGGGTTTTTAACTACTGTTTTCCATTAAATAAAATTTTTACTTACATATTTTAATAAAATGAACGTTTTTTAATTTGTCTTTAAGTGAATGAATTTAATGTTTCATCTAAATTACTATTCATATATTAAAAGGGATTTGAGGCATTTTAATGAGTTGTTTTCCAAAAATATAGGAACATTAATATATTTATTTTATTTCAAAAATAGTGTTTATGGAATTTCATATTAAAGAGACTATATGGGATATTTTATTAGTGTAACCTATTAGGAAATTTGTATAACATCATACTCTTTCCACTTAGTGTCAATAGACTCAGTTATGTTTATTGGTTCAGGTTCATGTTTAGGTTCAGGTGAATCTCCCCCTTGTATAATCCTTCTCTTAGTATCTCATAGAATGGTTCATTATGGTTATATTGGATGGTGACATCCAATCATGATTACATACTTAGTTTAATATTTTGGAGATATTTTTCTTATCTTATATCGAGTATATTCTATCCACTTTATCATTTCCAGCATTTTAGTGTATTAGATTTTATCTTGTTATATCTCTTCTTATTTTTGATATGTGTGAGTGAAATGGATGTTTATTTTTACTTATTACTTCATTGGTTCTCATTTTTTATTTAAACTGATTATTTTATTTTTCATGGAATTGAAACTTATGGATGAACCATACCAAACTTGCATAAATATTTCATTAATTTATTATTTATTATCATTCATGAAATCATTCAAAAATTGGTATATTCAATGACATGGAACTATTTTCTTACCTAGGGTGATCGGGAATATAGTATCTCGAAACCTAAATTCCTAGATCCAGTGCTAAAAATAAAAACATTATATTTATGGATTTAACATTGATAAATTTGACCCAATTTTTTTCATTCAAACCTTACAATATCAAAATTAAATATTGGATCACTTATATACCCAAGGACCATTTAGGTGTAGGGTTTTGAATAATTAGGAAAAAATCTTACATATACAACACTCATGACAATAAGAGAGTATTTTATTCTACCATACCCATCTTTTTATATTAAATATAAAGTTTACAACATCTCCCACAAATTTCTTCACATATGAAACATTTCTAGAATCAAACCATTTACCAGAATTCCATAAAACCTAAGGAAAAATAAACATAATAAGGGTGAGATCAAATTATCGATAATTTAATACATAACCATTTATAATTTAATTCCATAAGTTATATTAATATGAGAATATGGGTATGATTACATAATCATAGTTTATGATAATAACATAATGGAATTAATACCCATAAATACTTGGATCATCAATCATGAAACATGTAATAAAGATAAAACAATGTAAAGAGTAATTGGAATCAATAATCATGATCCATGTGATGTCAATATTGATCAAATAAATCATTAAAACCTTATAAATTTTCACCCATAAGAAGTAGAAAATACTTTCTTTAATCATAAACTTATTATTTTACCTTTTGAAATCATAATATTTCTATAAAATCCCCTATAAAATAATAGATAAATCATATATATAACTTAGGGAATAATTTTCATATCCCTCTTAAAAATTGAGTAACATTAATGGTCACTCATAGATTTACCATCATAGTTAAACTTTGATTAACTGTCATAGTTATACTTAAAATATCCATCATGGTTATACTTTGAATAACCCTCATGGTCAATATCAAAACATAAATATTACCAAATAAATTGGAGGGCTATCAATGGCCCTATTTTCCTTGGATTATAATGGAACCAACCATCATCACAAGAAATTCCCAAGAACCGTAACATAAATAAAGTACATAGATATTTTATTTCATTAGAAAGATCTTAGAAACATCCATTATTCCTTTCATTACTTAATTAACCCATGGAAAATAAAAGGGTTCCATAAAAAACTATTTGAAACAATCATAATCCATATAGATAAATAATTAGGATGGTATCATTACTAAATATCCCTAGTGTATCATAATTAACATCAAGGTTTGTTAGTGCTGAGGAATGTAGATACCATTAAAAGGTCATAAAAATTTCTTGAGGAAAACCCCTTTTCACATTGAAAATCATTTTTTTAAAACTAAAAAATTATTATATATTTTTAAATTAATTTTAATTAAAAATAATATTGTAAACATCAAAGAAAATAAGGTTAACTATAGTGTGAAAATACATTCATGTTGTAATGTTAAAAATAATCATTTTTTCAAATGTTTTTGTAAAGGGATTCTAAACTGGCCTATTTGGAAAACATTAAGAAATTTTATTTTAAAACATTTTAAAATAAGGTAAAATATCATTTAACTTGGATTTATAAAGTCACGTATTTTTAGAAAATAAAAATTTTGAAACATTTTAGAAAACATGGATATGTAAGAGAAATATTCCCAATCTAAAAGAAGATACATGATCAGTTTCACTTCAAAATGACTTTCTGGGTGTTTATGTAATCAATAAGTGAGGAAATGGAAATTAAACATGTAAAATTCATTTATAACTAATTAATAAGAAAATATATGTGGTTTAAGAAAATAATATCACATTATTTACTTCAAAGCGATCTTGAACATAAACAATCACGAAATGAAATGAAATTGTCACACAAATCCTTTATAGCTTTTGTAAATTTTCAATCGTAATCCACGTGAAATTAAAAAATGAATCACTAAATATTATTAAAATAATTATATTAATTATATAACATATAAAGGCGTAATTATATACACTTCATAAAATAATATAGGTTCATTTCATAAATGTATGTCTCAAAGAAAGAGAATTATAGACAAATTTATCAAACAAATATCATGCCATTGAATTGATAATTAATCCATGTAGATATTATTTGTAATAAATATAAATAAAAAAAGTATAAATAAATAATAAAACAATTTATATAACAATTAATATATAATAATTTCATAAAATATTCAATGAAGAATATTTATATACCAATTAAGGGAAATTGAGTTAAGAAACCTTTTACCACATGGTATCTTTCAAGTCAAATCCCCTTGGTTTAAATAATTAATATTGAAAATTAAAATATTATAAATTGTAATGGAATCATGATTTAATTTGTAAAATAGTTAGTATATACACCATATAAAATAAACTAGATACATAATAATAAAATATTCCTCAATGAAAAGAAATTGAGATGAAATCCCTTACCTCGAGTCCAAACATTACATTGATGTCCTTTAAATCTAGTATAATAAACTCATATAAATTATTTTTATTCTTAATAAAAATATTTATAGGTTTTACCCCTTATAATTAAAACTTTTATTTCATTTATATTAATGAAATAGTTAATTACTTAATCAGTTACTTCTACATCAGGTACTTTGAGAACATTCAACGATAATTTCAAAACAGCTTCAATGTATTGACCATGGTCAAAAGGATCCATTATTTCATTATATAAAAAATAATTATAATTAAATAATTATAATTTTTATAAATAAATTATACTTTCAAATAGAATCATGAAATATGGTTATGAAAAATGAACTGCATTACAATAATGGAGATTGCAAGTCATACAAATGTATGGGTAACATTTCCATTTTCCAATGATCATAAAGGAAAGAAGGTGAGTATTATTATATATTTATATAATTATAATAATATAATAAATACCATATTATTTTTCAAATACACTTATATATATCTTCCATGTGATGGGGTGATGAAAAATAAATCATATCGATTCGTGGAGGTGGTAGTCTACTCGTATGCACGAACCACATTATCATTTTTTAGTGTATAGAAAGGTAATAAAATAGGTATTATATTATCTTTAAATAATGATAAATATTTCATTAATATCATATATATACAATAAATCCATCATTATAAAAATATATGTTAGGCAGTGATGGAAAATGAAATACATCGGTTCATGGGGCGGTAGTTCGTCATACACACAAATAACAGATTCCTTTCCCATTTGATGGTCATTTGAGATAGATATAGGTTATTAAATTAACATAATAAAATCTCATTATATGTGAGATACTTATTTTATTATATAATAAAGGTTAAGGAAGGTTTTATGGAGTAGGAAGAAGAAATAAAACAAAAATGGTCAGTTAAGAATGATACCTCTTCTTGAAACAACCTCTTAAGGTTTACAAAAAAAGATTTATTAGGATTTTTTTATGATAAAAAATACCTATAGGATATTTTTAGGTATTAAAGTAAAGAATTTGGTCATATATTTACGGAAAAAAAATTTCTTGAAGTGTGAAGAATTTAGAGGAAGAGGTGCCATTTTATAAGAGAGGGGAGGGGCACTCTTAGAATTTCTTAAAATATTAAATTAATATAAATTAATTTTGTTGTAAGAATCACTCAAAATTGATAATATTAAAATATAAGATGAATATGAGTCGAATAATATCATAAAATAAATTTTTTATTATTTTAGATCATATTTTTACCATTATGTTTTTGTTTTAACCCTCTATTAACACTTTTGACATTTATGGTGATATCAATTTTTTTTACTCTTAAGGGGTTAATATAGTTACTATAAAAGGAAAAGTATAATAAATGGAATGTGGATGAAATTTTGAAAAATATCCCAATAAATTGTATGAATATAATATTTTTTATTCTTAAATAATTTAATAAAATTTTCTTTATTTTAAAATAACATTAATGTCAATTTTATAACTATTCATTTAATTTGAATTTAGAAACTAAAATACAATAAATAAATAAGAATAAAATGAATTAAAATCTCAATAATATGTCATTTTTATCTAAAAATATCATTTAAGACAAAACATCACTGAAATAATATTATTTTCTAGGGTTTCTAAAATCATTTTATTGATTTTTTTACTATTAGCATAAGCATTGTGTTAGTGTTATAGAAGAATTTAAGGCAATTATTTCATCCCTAAATTTTAAAAATAAATTTACATGATAAAAAAATTATTTATATTAAAAATACTATTTATAACAAAACATCTCCTCTGATTATCCTTATGTAAAAATTTATAGATAAAAATACAAAGAGAATGAAACTTTTCGGTTTTCTTTATATAAAATAATAAAAAGGTGAAAATCAAGGAAATTTTGAAAAACGGAATTATATTAGACTTCTAGATGATTATATATAATCAAAAAAGAAAATTAATTAAAGTTTTATGGTCATTATTTTTTCCTTGTCATTTTATTTTTAACCTCAATTACATGATTTACCATTTCTCACAGGAACAAACATTACTAATGTTACAAATCATAATGTCTAAAAATAAATGGGGGCCTATTTACCAATTTTGGACCCATTTGTTCAAAATATGAAATGTATTTTTCAAAATCACAAATACATAAGTGGAAAATTTTAATTTAAAATTAAACTGACAAAACGCGATAAAACAAATCTCTTCAGAAAAATTACTTTTTAAAGTATAAATTATTTTTATACTAAATTCAAGTAAAAAATAATTTAAAAACTATAATTGGTTTATTTTAAATCAATAGGAATTAATTAAAATTGAATAAAAATCCTAAATTTAATTTGACATTATAAATACATTAAAATAAAATACAACTTTGAATAAAAACTGTATTTTCAATATTCATTAAAAAATAAAACTTTTCAAAACATTCTCAAAACTTCAACTTAAGATAATATTGATATGATAATTTAATAAATGAATTTAATTTTATCAAATAAATTTTTTAAAAATTTGTAGAAATTAATTATAATATTATCTCACATAAATCCTGAAAAACTATTTTTGAATAAAATGTATTTTTTGAGAAGAAAATGACTTTACTAAAAATCAAGTTCTTATTTACTAAGAATAAATCAATACATTTTTATTTGTTAGGAACTAATATATATTTCATAAATTGACTAATCTTATTCATACCCACCAACTTAATGGCTATGTTATAATGGTCAAATTTAAATAATAATATTTTGTGTTTCGTTTAAGCTCGGTTTCGCCTGTCACACACGCTATCAAACATAATTTCCATCATATAAAATATTAGGGTGTTAAATAATACCCCCATAAAAACTTAATAAATTTTTTCTACTCACTTTTGACATGATATTTTTAATAAAAGTCTTTTAATCCAAAAATACCTTTATAGGAATCCCATGTCATAAAAATGGTTAATAAAACTTCCAATTGAAAAGAGGGAAATAGAAATAAAAAGTTCATCTATAAAAACACATAACTAGTTTTCAAAATATTAAAACATTAATGGGAAGTGAAAATCAGGGCATGGAAGTAAATCATAATGTTAAAATAATTATGGATATTTATAGAGTTAATTGATGACAATAAATTGAATGATCATGAGAATTTCAACAATCACAAAACTATAAACCAAAAATGTGTAAAAATGACAATAAATTCATTGGAAGATAAAGTAATAGGATAAAAAAAATTCAGATATTTTTCTAGATTAGGGTAATTTAGACAAAGAACATAGGGAAATATATATATTATTCATATATAATTTTATCCTTTAATAAATTTCTACCACAATATAATCACTTTATCATAATGATGAGTATTAAAGATGATATTTTCATGCCTAAATCACTAGAATCAACTTCTAATGGATCACATAACTCTAAAAAAGTATAATAAGATATTCCTTTTATATTTGGACAATTACCAAACCCAAAATGGTCATCACAAGGTAAGATAATTCCCAAAATGAATAAAAATTTATACAAATAAACAATACATTAACCTCTAAAATTAAATAATAACACCTGAAATTTAAAATAAATCATTTTTTAAATAACTATCCTTAAAATTCTTAAACATATATTCCCCAATGATATTTAAAGCCAATGATCATAATTATTTGATCACATATTCTTCCAAGATAAATCTAACATTTATCTTCAAATAACACTAACCACTCCTAAAGTATCATATAAAAATGTATATTCCATAATCATATAATCTACAAGATATGATAATAAATTCCATAAATAATCTTAATCACCATAAAGAAACATTAAAATCATATATACTTCCAAAAGATAATTCAACCTTTATTCCCCAAATAAAATCATATAATATTTGATTTACATTAATCATTTAATGTTGCCAAAAATATAATGGTCTTATTTTGAAATAACATTAATCACTTAATAACTAACTCACTTTTCAATCTCATGGTTATATATATGATAAAACATATTCTTCTAAATTGTAATAGCCAATAATTACACTAATATCAAAGAATATGTGAACCATAAATGTTTTCAGTAGCTTTAATCTTATTTCCACCAAATGTAAATTCATTCTTCAAAAAATGAAACTTCATATTAAACCTAAGGGTTTCATATAACTCAAACATCTACCAAAACTCAATAAATTTATCCCAACTTATTCCCATCACATAAAATATATAAAAGGGGTTTTTAAGCCTTTAAAATTATGATAAACCTTAAATATACCATAACATCATAACTCTTGGATCCTTATATGTAGACACCTCAATCATTCAACGATCTTTATAATCCATCGGCCATGATTTTCCATCTTATTCTTTAAAAATTCATTCCAATAAAAAAATATGAATCATGTCCAAATATTCAAAAATATCAAAAAATAAGTTATGATATAATCCATACCATTCACTTATCATTTTTAGTTTCCTCATCTTTAACAATAATGGAATTGGGAATTTCTAAACATTCATTTGTATGATTTTGATAGTCATGTTCTTGAGATTTCCCCCTATGACATCAATTTGGATAATGCACATACTCCATGCATTAAAAACCTTAAATTTATACCTTAGGAAGAATTTTATTCCTCTTTATGGAATCAATTAAATTATTCCTTTTTCCTTGGAATATTATTACTTTATTTTCTCCTTTACAACATATAAATCATATTCTTGTTCCATTAAGACATTCTATGAGGTTATTCTTCCCATATTCTTGACACAAAGAACCTTAAATATTGTTATATTTATGATCCTTATCTATTTAACATCCATGGAAATCATTTTTTTATTTATTTTTTGTGTTATTAAACTCACATATGTTCATACTTTCAATCATAACTCATGATAGCTGGTAAATAAAAACCAAGAGATATTTCACTACAACTCACATTCCTTTTAGTTTTTTATTCCAAATACTACCACATTGTTCTCCACATACATTATTAATTTGGTTTCTTATAGTTATATCCATTTACTAAAACAATAAACAAAAATTGTGGGTATATCTATAATAATAATCCATCTTATAATGAGGATAAATACTAATATATCCTTAACCGTACCATTTTCTATTCAACTCCTTCGATTTATCCAAAATAATGATAATTACCTATAACATACTAAAATTTTTGGTTATATATAATTTTTACATAGGGTAAAATAACATATAAACCTCTAATTTTATCTAAACCTTACTTTTACACTAACTATATTAGCTCGAAACCCGTACTCTTAGATTCAGTGCTAAAAATATAAACTTTATATTTCTTACACTAATACTAATAAATGTTACCCAATTTTTTCCATAAAAACCTTAAATCATAAAAAAGAAAATATTGGATCAATTAAATACCCAAATATCTTTTACTTTTATCATTTTAGATAATTAGGTTAAAATCTTAAATAAACAACATTCTTGGATTCAAGAGAGTATTTTTCCCACAATACCCATCTTTTCATATTCCATGTTATATCTTCAACATCTCCCAAAAATTTCTTCACTTATGAAAATTTTATAGACAAAAATAATTTACCATCATTCCTCATAAACTGGAAAAATGGAAACATAATAATGATTATTTAAAATGATCATAAAGTGTATACATAAGAATTAAAAATTAAATTTCATCAGTGAGAGTAAGATGAGAAAATGGGTATGATGAAATAATCAGAGTGAATGACAATAACATAAGGGGATTAATATCCATCAATACTTATATATTCAATCATTAAACTTGGAATAAATATTTGATAAAGTAAATATCCATTGGAATCAATAATAATGAGTTATGTGATGTCAATCTTGATCAAGGGAATTATTAAAAACCCTTAACTTTTCACCCATAAGAAGTAGAAGATACTTTCCTTTATACATAAATTCATTATCATACCTTGAAAATAATAATATTTCTATAAAATCCTCTATAAATCATATATAAATCATATATTTAAATTTTAGCACCATTTTAAGATCACTCTTATATATGGAGTAACCTTCATGGTCACACATGGAGTAACCATCACAGTTGTACTTAGAGTAACTATCACAATTACACTTCAAATAACTATCACATTTATACTTGTAATAACCCTCCCGATCAATATACAAACATAAATATTTTTTAATATATATTTTCTTTATATCTAAAGCTTTGAATATGTCTAATAATATTTTTAGAGTCAATCATTGAGAAAACAAGAGATTCTGAGGTCGTTGAACTCGAAATTAATACTCTAAAAACATTAAATATTTTAATATCATGTACATGAATTCTACCTATAAAAGTGTAATAAATACAAAACATATTCTTGTATTATAAATTTATGTCTAGTATTGACTTTAGAGTCTCGGTTTTACCCCAGGCACGACATAATTTTTACCAGCATCAGGTGTATTTGGAAAAGTTGTCGTGGGCGAAAATAATAAATAAATTTATTTATTTATTTATTTTATTGTGTTAATGTAGGGACCTAATTAAAAATATATATAAACCCAAATATGAAAATATTTCATGTTTGGCCTCATAACCATGTAATTTGAGAGAGGATCCAGTGGAGGAGATTCCATAGACGATCATTGACGGATCATGATTTGGCGATCGGTGTGCCAACAGAACCTGTGGATATCATCAACGACAATAGAAAAAACCATTATTCATCAATGATCAATCTAATATTGAGGTAGGAAATTTATTTTATGTGTATTTATCAATTTTTTCATAACCTATTAAGAACACAAATCAATCAACTAATGGATTTATTCACATATCGATCGTATTGTGGGTATGAGATAATTTGTTGGGAATTCGTGGATTTCTCTTCATGTTTAATTTATATCTATTAATTCATCATTATAAGGAAATAGAATAAAACCAAACATAAACACTGTCTAGGTAATCAATCATTGAACACATGCTTCTTGGAACAAAAGATTTATACTTCTAATCTAAGTTATTAGTGATGATGGTATCAATATATTATGGTGTTTATGATGGATCAGGTCTCTATTAGAGTTATTTTTTTGGGATTTGATGTGCAGTGATGAGATGGAATGACCGAATGGTTACTCTTGTGAATCAGGTGGCTAGATTCAGGTGAATGGTACACACTATGTGCTCTAATTACATGTTGTGTACTTATTCAGAGAAGGCTTGGAGCCCTCTGACTCTTTAGCATGGACCTTTTTTCTTAGGGTATATTCACTCATTCCTCTATCATGAGGATATAGTTTGGAATTATGTTCTAAGAAAAGGATTGTGACCCCCTCTATACGACTCGTTTCAAATAGAGTTTCGGTAACCCCATTTTAGTCTTGTATTAAGATCCTCTATCATCTTATACCCTATATAGAGATCCTAGTATCGATGTTACCAATACAACAAAAGTGTTGATCCCCTACTTAGTCAGTTAATCCATATTGGGTTTGTTGGTATTTCCCCATGCACGAGGGTGTGATCCCCATATATGTATTGATTTCTTTATATCTATAGTGTGTATCTTCCACATGGAGAGACCCAGAAAGAACAAAATCATGGATATATGTCATAAGTGTTATCAGACTTGTAGAGTTAGTTATCTCGGGAAAGTGTTGCTACAAACTCTTGAGAATAATTCTTGGCTGACAATGTGGTTGTGCCTAACCTTGAGACCGAGTGTCCACTATGAGTATATATGAATGTTATCATCATATATATCATATTATCTTGATATTATCTTGGATGATTTGACTTATATATTGATGCTTATTTTTTGTTATTTTGGGGTGTCCTGCTGGGCATTGTTATACTCACTCATGCCTGGGTGATGCCTACACATGTCATGTCTTATGCAGAAGACCTGACATTTTATGTGGTTATTAGTGGATTGGGAGAAAACAAATCTTAGTTTGGTCTATATATATTATTATGTGTACTAGGAGTCACATTTTACTGAATTCTCCTCTTTTTAGTAGGTTACATATATTTAAAAAAATTACAGGCTTGTATTTGGACCTTTATGCTTTCCAGTTTTATTGTCACTCTATTGTGGGATTTAGATGTATGCATGAATTGGTATTAGTTGTTTTACTTTTCAACTTTTTATGGGATTGGATATGTGTGTGTGTGTGTGTATTTACCTTAGGATAAGGACTTTCATGTATATGATATGCCTACTCAGTATTAGTCTCTAGAACCTAGCCTATTGGAGGTGGAATTGGAGTATTCGCACTCAGTTTATTGTTGTCTTGTAGGGACCTAGTAGGTCGGGTCATGATAGAGTGTTATCAGAGGAGGTCATCTTAGGACCAGAGTTTGGAGTTTATTTTTTAAATTAGTGAGATTGGATTTTTTTTGGAAATAGTGTAATGTGTTTCGAGTTCAGATCTCAGGAAAGAGTATCAAATATTGGAATGGTGGGTGAACTATCCATTCACCAGGACTTTGATAACCTACTTGTTGATTTAGTAAATATAGGAACTGTTTGTGGGGAAAACATTGGTGCATGCCTCTTATAGGAATGGGTTTTAGTTCCATGTATTTATTGATTCATCTCTCTAGATATACTTATTGAACATGTTACATCTTGTTATTTTAGGATGACTCCATAATGATTTTCAACTATTATTACATAGTAGGATCAAAAGGATGACCCACTAGGTGATGAGGCTTCAATATAGGGAACTGTTTAGGAGTTGATACATCTAGGTGGTTCACCAGTGATAACATAACCCATTGAGTAGTAGATGGTACTAGAAGTACCGGTGGATGAGGTGTGTAGGTTGAGTGCACTTCAGGAGTTTCAATGGTGGTGACCCCATAGGTTTTAGGGTGATCTGGATCCCCAAGCATCTAAATATTTGTTTGAGGTAATGATTTGAGTTTTTCATCTCATCAAGAAACTTGCGGATTAGATGGTGGTACTAGAAGTGAGTCCTCTCTATAGATCTATTAAACAATGGTGGGGCTTAGTGACTCATTAAAATGATGAGATGAATCTTTCATACAAAAAGTTTGAGAACATTTTTAGTTTTTAGTTATCTAAATATATGTTATGGAAAATTAGGATTTAGTAGATTATATAGCTTCATAAGGAATCACAACGATGGCTGAGTATTCATTGAGGTTTAGTAACCTCTCACAATACTCAATTAATACGGTGCATAATCATTTCTTCCAATATTAGACCATTGAGTGACGTCTATGAAATGATATCTAGGAAATTTTGATACCTCTATGTATAACTACTTATGCTAGAGTTCTTGGGCAGGACTTGGTGATATAGAGCTTCCTGACTGAGTAGACATAGACAATTGCTTCCAAAAATGAGAATAAAGGGGTCGAGTCATTAGTAGCAGGTGTCCAACTGTAGACACAGGGATATGGATGTGAGATATGTTTCCAAAGGGGATCCCAGGATAGAGGTTTTATAGTTTAGGGATAAAAAGGGCTCTTATCATCCTAGAGAGAGGCAATGATACTCATGTGGCGGTCAGAGACATCTCGTACAATATTTTCTAACCTATCATATGAATGACTGTGAGACATGGGATGGGATTCCTAGGAAGATAAAGTGGTATAATAAGGAAGGAATGTAAGGTCTTGAACATGGAAGATGATTATAAAGATTATCTAGATGTGGAAGTTGATTTGACTTGTTACCACCACCACCCCCATGTGGTGCAAACTAGGTTCAAGAAGCTAGTGATCAGGGATGGGGATAACTGAAGGCAGTTAAGGATTATGAACTAGAGTATCTATGGATGATTAAAGGTACAATATATATATTTTATACCTTATCTTTGATATTAATAGACATGGGTGTGATTCATTCCTTTCTTTCCACTTCTCTAGTTTGAGACTTAGGTATTCTAGTTCTGCCCTTGGATCGACCATTACACTTAGAGACTCGTAACAGAGATGACATAGTTATCACACACTTATCCCAAAAATGTGGTTGGACTCATGGGAGATAATTTCTTGTGGGATATATACATAGCAGCAATGAGGCCTTATGATTTCATATTAGGTATGGACTGTCTATCCATAGTTCATGCCCAAATTAAATGTTATAGGTAGAGGATGTGGTGTGTCCATGGTGATGGGATAATGTTTTTATTTATGTTCAAAAATGAAACCCTAGAAGATTCATAGGGTATCATGTATAGAAGACTGGTTCTAATTACTCACTAGTTGTGTATAATGACTCTTGGAGTAGTGGATTCTATGGGATATAAGTTTCCTACAGTAGTGGCAGAGTATATGAGGATGTCTTTCCTAAGTTCATTTCAGGTTTACCATCCCACTGAGAGATATACTTCTACATTGAAGTACACCATGGATCATCCTTGATTTCTACATCATCATATTGGATGGATCTCATAGATCTTTGTGAGATGAGGATGTAATCAAAGGACTAGCATAAGAAGGGATTTGTTAGACCCAATGATACTCCCTAGGAATCCATAGTTTTGTTATCCAAGAAGGCAGATGAGAGGTTTAGGTTGTGTATAGATAACTGTCAATTGAACTCGGTGACCATAAGGAATAAGTATCCACTATTGAGAATTGGTGAGATCTTTAATCATTTGAGAGGGGCATGATAGTTCTCAAAGATTTACCTCTGGTCAGGCTATCACCATCTTCAAGTAAGAGATGAGGATTTATCGAAGATAGCATTTAAATTTCTCTATGGTCACTATGAGTACTTGGTGATTCCCTTTTTCAAGATGAACACCCTAGAAATGTTCATGGGAATCCTAATCCAAATCTTTCAATATTTCTTAGATTGGTTTGTGGTAGTCTTCATTGATAACATCATAGTGTACTCAGCATCCAAGGAGTAGAACATGAGACACTTGAGAATGGTCATGTAAACACCCTAATAGAATCAGCTGTATGGGAATATTTTGAAGTGTCAGTTATGGATTCAGGAGGTCCACTTTCTAGTATATGTCATCTCAACATATATTATAGAAGTGTACTTGGAAAAGTTTGAGACAACGTTAGCTTGGGAGCCACCCAAGAGAGGGACAGAGGTTCTGAGCTTCCTTGGTTTGGTAGGATATTATCAGATAATTATGAATGATTTATCCAAGATATAATAACCATTAATATCTTTTACATAAAAGTGGAATCCTTCCATTTTGATGGAGAGGTTCTAGTAATATTTTTTGGAGATAAGGCATAGTTTGATGAGCGCCCCCATATTGAGATTTCCATATGGGAGTATCGAGTACTTAGTGACTTGTAGTTCATTTGGAATAGTACTTTTTTGTGTTCTGATGATGAGGAAGATTGTGTTTTCCTATTGTTTGTGTCAGTTGAGACCACATGATAAGAACTATGAAACACACGATCTTTAGTGGGTTGTATTGATCTTCACAATGAATATATGGTTACACTACCTTATGGGTGAGTATTTTGATATCTATTCTGACCATTATAGTCTCAGGTTTATCATACCTTAGAATTATCTTATCTTAAGGTAGAGGAAATGGCTAGTGTACTTCTAGGATTATGACTTTGAGATAGTATATACCCCTAGGAAGGGGAACATGGTGGCATGTACTCTTAGAAGGAGATCTTTTTCACAGTTGTTAGTTGAGGATTTAGAGTAGTTAGGCTCATTATAGTTTTCACTAGTGGATTAGAATAGTATAGCCTACCTCTAGTCGATGGTGTTACCCATTTTCTTCTATATTAGTTTAGGGAGGCACAACTTGGTGATTCCAACTGTGAGACCTGACATGCTCATATATCCACTAAACGTGCTTTAGATTTATTTTTTAATGGTGTGGAGGCTGTCATTATTTTCAGAGGATGAAAGATAGTGCCAATGAAATTTCATGAGGAAGTGATGAGGTAGTTTCATTCATCCCTTTTGTAATTACATATAGGTGTGAAAAATATGTACTAGGACTTTTGGCATCAGTTATTGTGTCTAGGAATAAAGAAGGGTTTCATGGCATTTATCTCTTGATGTGTCACTTTCCAGTAAGTGAAGGTGGAGCACTAGGTTCCAAAAACTTTAGCTCAACCCTATGATGTTATAGAGTGTATGTGGGATGGGATATCTATGTAATTCATGATGGGTATTCCACATATCTCTAGGGTACATGATACCACCTAGGTTATTGTAAATCATCTCACCAAGTCAGTCCACATCCGAGCTATTTAAGAGAATAGTTTAGTTGAGAGCTCGGGACACCTTTACATATAGGAGATATTCTTTATCCATGGATTCCCCTTGATGATCATTGAAAAATAGAATTTTTTCTTCACATCATGATTATAGAGAGGATTACTGGAGGCCTTTGGGTCTTAGTTGAGTTTGATCATATAATTTCACCCCATACTAATTACCAGTTGTATTGGCTCATTCAAGTTATAGAGTACGTTCTATAGACTTGCATGTTGTAATTTGTCCATAGTTAGGAGGATCATTTGACCTTGGTGGATTTTTTATAAAATAAGAGCTATTATCCCACTATCAGTGTGGCACCATTTGAGACTTTTTCTGGGTGACCTTTCAGGTCACCACTATTTTGGACTAACCTAGTAGATTCAGCACTAATGGGCCTAGATTTGTTACAATATACTATAGAAAAGGTTTATATTATCCAACAATAGATGAGGACTGAACAGAGATTTCATAAGTCCTATATGGACAGACGATGGAGGCCTTTAAATTTCAAGGAAGGAGACCATGTGTTCCTGAAGGTATCACCTCAATGTGGATTGGGGAGATTTAACCATGGTATAATCCTATCTATGAGATTAATTATACCTTTTTAGGTACTGCATAGGGTATGCGAGGTGGTGTATTTACTATCTCTACCACCACAGTTAGACTGGGTACACGACATCTTCCACATGTTGCAGTTGAGGAGGTATGTTTATGATCCATCACATGTTATCTTCTGGGGTGAGGTGGATATCAAGGATGGAGATACCTTTGTAGATTACCCATTATATATCAAGGATCAGAAAGATAATATCCTTTATGGGTGAGTGATTCCCCTGGTGGATGTTTGGTGGAAGCAAGGGAATCTTCATAAGAGCACCTAGGAGTGAGAGACTTGTATGTGAGCTTAGTACCCGCATCTTTTGAGTAGTATGTTTTAACTTTTGGGATGAAAATCTATAAGGTGGTGATAATTAAATATCTCAATTAATTCCATTTAATGATTTAGAATATATCAAATAATATTTTTTTAGTGAGGCGCTGAGATAGTTTGAGATTCTACGGCCATGTGAGAACATAATTGATATTTCAAAAATATTAAATATATTAATATCATGAACACACAATTGAAATGAAAAATTATAATAAATACTAAACGGAGTCTCAAATTGTAAATATGATTCCATTATTTAGATCAATGCATGCGTTTTACACTAGGTGCGGCATAATCTTTGTCAGGGTCATGCGTATGTGGAAAAGTTTTCAAAGACACTAATAAAAAATAAATTTATTTATTTATTTTATTTTATTTCATTGACATAGAAACCTAATTAAAACTTCATATAAACCCGATTATAACCAAATTTTAAGATTGGAATCATAACCTTGTAATTTGAGAGAGGATCTAGTGGAGGATATTTTATATACGATCATAGACAGATCGTTCTTTGACGATCGATGTGCCAGGAGAACTTGTGGATATCATCAATGACAAAAACCCAAAACTATTTTTCATCAAAAATAGATCCAAGATTGAGGTAGTAAATTTAGTTTATGTGTATTTATCCTTGTTTTTTAATCCTATAAATAATATGAAGCAACTAACTGGTGTATTGATTCGTGGATCGATTGTATTGTCAGTATGAGATTATTTTTTGGGAATTTTGGGGATATCTCTTGCTGTTTAATTTATATATATTCATTCATAATTCTGAAAAAAATGAATCAAGTACAAATTTAAAATTTTATAAGGTTTATTAATCATCTTTTGTTTATACATTTTCCCCTCGTTCTTTATTCTTTCATCACTAGTATTCGTTTTGGTCGGTGGTTCGATAAATACCAGGTAATCAATCGTTGCACACCCATTTCTTAGATAAATTAATTAATACTGCATATCTGAGTACATGATGATGCTAAGATCAAGATGTGATGGTGGTGATAATTTATTGAGACCATATCTAAGTTCTTAATGTGGGATTTAACATGTAGTGATGGGATGACATGACTGAGTAGTTTCCCATGCGAATCGGGTGGCAGGATTCAGGCGAGCGATGGCGGTGAAGCTTGGCCAGACCAAATCCAGGATTTCTAGTGAGGATCATGGATAGATTAAAGGTAATAAGTGCATCTAAAGACACTTGAATAAGATCCATGGATTATGGAAAATCCTAATATACATGGTTTGTAATCTGGGGATACACACCATTTGGGGCCCTAGCAATGGCACTAGTGTTTTGTGTAGAATAAAGTATCACAAATCGAGTGACATGTTTCCCATGTCATGTGAGGTGACTAGGTGGGTCAGCCTATATCTAGGTAGTTACATGGGAATAGACATATCCAGGTAATGACACAAATAGAGTACATGGGATTAGCTTTGTACTTAGACACAACATGGTACTCGAACAAGGAATGGTACATAGATATAGCATGGTACATGAATATGAACAAGTGTACATAGTAATGGGTAAAGTTACACTATAATAGACATTGGTAGTTCTAGGGATAGTATTACACATTGTATTCCCCACTTACATGCCATGTAATTTTTTAGAGAAGTCTTGGATCCCATTAACTCTTCAGTGTGGGTCAGTTTCCTTAGGGTAAGGTCCATTAGTCCTATAGCACAAGGGTATATTATGGAATTATGTCTTAATCACAATATTGTGATGCCCACTATGTGACTCATTTTAGATAGAGTTTTAGCATCCCCATGTGAGTCATGGAGTGGGATCCTCTATTTTCTTCAACCCTAAGTGGGGTTCCTTGTATTGGTGTGACCAATACTACGTGATTGTTAATACCATAATTAATGGGTTAATTCATATTAGGTTATCTAGTATTTCCCCATGTCCTTGGGTGTGTTCCCCATCTATGTATCGATATATTAATACTTCCAATGTGTATCTTCCTCATGGTGAGAGAAGAAAAGCATGAAATCTTAGATAAACACCATCAGTGTTATTGGACTCACAGAGTGAGTTCTCCTAGGTTATTGTTTCTACTAACTATCAAGTATAATCCTAGGTTGGAAATGTGGTTGTTACCTTACCTTGAGAATGAGTGTTTTCTATGATTATATCTGGATGTTATCATTGTATGTATTATAATCTATTGAAATTCCCTCGTGATTATCTAAATACTATATTGGGGATTATGTTTTCTATTTCAGGGTGTCTTACAATGTATTTCTATACTCACCCTTGCATGGGTTCTTCCCACACATGTCATGTCTTATCCAGATTATTGTGAGTTCGATGGGGTTCTTGGTGAATTGGGAGTAGATAGAGCCTATCTTTGAATAGACATACCATGGTGTGTACTATGAGTCACATTTAACTATAGTCCCCACTTTATAGTAGGTTAGACTTCTTTAAAATTTTGGTAGGATTTTATTTGTCCCCTTATGATTTAAAGATTTATTTTCATGCTCTATAGTGAGATTTAGAAGTATACATGTGTTTGTATTAGTTGTTTTTTCTTTCATAATTGTATAGTATTTGATATGTGTGTGTGTAGAGGTACCTTAGGATAAGGTATCATGTGTGTGTGATATGCCTACATAGTGTAATTCTCTAACCCCTGACAAATTGGGTGCTTGATTGGGGTAGTCACACTCATCTTATCACCATCCTAGAGGGCTCTAGTAGCTCGGGTCGTGACATCTTACCCAATGAATTGGAGGGCTATCACATACCCACACATCCTTAGTTTAAAATATTTCCACCCATCTTCATAAACAATTCCCAAGATCCATAATATGAATAAAGTACATAGATCTTTAATTTCATCATAAGACTCTTAGAAGCATAAATTAATCCTTTCATAACTTGATTAACCAGTGGAAAAGAATTGGGTTCCATGAAATTTTATTTGAAACAATCATAATACATCCAGAGAAAGAAAGAGTATAGTATCATTTCTAAATATCCCCAATGGATCATAAGTAATAAGAAGGGTTTTTGGTGTTGATGAATGGAAATACTATTAAAAGATAATAAAACATTCTTGGGGAAAATAAAATTTTCACTTTGAAAATCACTTTTTACAACTAAAAATTTATAAAATATTGTAAAAATAATTTTCATTGAAAATTAACTTATAGAAATATAAAGAAATATTAAAAAATCATGGAAACATTAAAATTTTTTCATGTTTTTAATGTTAAAAATAATCATTATTTTCAAACATTTTATAAAGGGAGTCTAAAGTGACCCATTTAGAAAACATTGAAAAACTTCCTATTTAAAAACTTTTAAAAAATGTTCAAAGATCATTTAAAATAGCTTTAGGAAATAATTTATGTCTATAAAATAACTTATTTGAAAACATTTTTTAAAACATGGATATAGAAGATAAAGAATCCCAATCTAAAATAAGATACAAGATTGGTATTACTTAAAAATGAAATTATTGATCTATCTTCAATCAATAATAGAGGAAATTTAAATTAAACAATTATACCACATTCATAAAAAAAGTAAAATAAAAGATATGTGGTTAAAGAAAATAAGAGCATGTGATTCCCTTCAAAGGACCCTTGAACATAAATAATCCCAAATAAAGAATATTGTAACATATAGCCTTTATCACTTTGATAATTTTTCAATCGTAATCCCCATGAAATAACAAATTAAAATTAATCTTTAAATATAATTTACATAATTATATTCATGATATAAAATATCAAAGTATAGTATATACACTGGATAAAAAAATATAGGTTAATTTCATAAATTTATGTCCCAAAGAAAGATAATTTGAGACGCATTACCCATACAAAGATAATATCATTAAATTAAGAAGAAATAAATTGATAAATTATGTGTAAAAACATAGATAAAAAAATATAAATATATAATAAAACAATTTAGATATTAATTCACACATAATCATGGAATAAAAAATTCAATGAATATGAGTTATAACCCAATGAAAGGAAATTGAGTTTAGAAACCTTTTACCACTTGGTAACTTTCAACTCAAATCCCATTAGATGAAATAATTCAAATTGAAACTTAAAATATAATGAATTATAAATTATTAATGATATAACATGTAAAAGGTGTAGTATATACAACATATAAAATAAATTAGGTGCATTATAATATAATATTACTTAATGAAAGGCAATTGAGATGAAATCTCTTACCTCGAGTCCATACATTCCATGTATGTCCTTTAACTCCTGAAAAATAAAATAATATCAATTATCTAATTTATTAGGAACATTTTATAGTATTTATCCTTTATTATTAAACAATTTATTTTTTTATCTTAATAACATAGTTAATTACTTATTCAATTAAGTCTATGTTAGTTACTTTGAGAATTCTTTGTCTATATTTTCAAACCAACTTCGGTGAGTTGACTATGGTCAAAATGGGTCAGTATTCCATCATATATAGAATAATAAGCATGAAATAATTATAATTTTTATACATAAATTATAATTTTAAAAAAATCATGAAATATGGTTATGTAAAATTAACTACATTACAATCATGGAGATGATAGGTTGTGCGTACACATGAGTAACATTTCCATTTTTCAATGATCATTATGGAAAGAAGATATGTATTATTTTATATTTATATAATTATCATAATATAATAAATTAAATATTATTTATTTAAATACAATTATATATCACCCATGTGATGTGGTTATGTAAAAAATCACATCATTTCATGGAGGGGTTTTCCACTCATACACACGAAAGATGTTATCATTTTTCAATGTAACGAAATTTCATAAAATAGGTTTCATATTATCTTAGTATAATGATAAATATGTCATTAATATCATATATATATATATATAATAAATAAATAATTATAAATATCTATTATAGATGGTGATGGAAAATGAAACACATCGGTTCACATGAAGATAGTCTATAGTACACACGAAAGATAGATCCCTTTCCCATTTGGTGGATGTTAGAGATGGATATTGGTTATTTCATTAACATAATAACATCTCAATATATGGTATATACTGATTTTATTATATAATCATGGTTTAGAAATATTTTTAAGGAGGTGGAAAAATAAATAAAACAAAAATGCTCATTTAAGAACGATACCACTTCTTTGAACAACCTCTTAAGGTTTACACCAAAAGTTTTCCTAAGTTGGTTTTATAATAAAAAAAAATACTCTATGATTTTGGGATGGATTTAAGGAAATAATATTTTCAGGTATTTTATGAAACAAATGGTTATTGAAGTGTGGAGAAATGATAAGAATAGGTGCCCTTTTATAAGAGAGGGTAGGAGCACTCTTAGAATTTATTAAGATATTAAATTAATAAAAAAATTATTTTAACATCCAAATGGATAAAACTGATGATATTAGAATATAAGATGATTATGATTATAATCAACCTCATATAATAAAATTCTTACAGTAATAGATAACATTTTTATTTTTATTATTTTAACCCTCTATTAACCCATTTGACAATTATCATGACATCAATTTTTTTACTCTTAAGGGGTTAATAAAGTAACTATAAAAGGAAAAATAGCCCATAAATGGACCATGGTTGATATTTTAAACCATATAATAATAACCTATCTAGATAATTGAAATTTAGGAATTTTAAATCATTTAATAAAATATTATTTATTATAAAATAACATTAATGTCAATTTTGGAATTATTCATTTGATGTGACTTTTAAAACTACAAGAAAATAATGGAATTCGAATACAATGAATTAAATCCTCTATAATATTTAATTTTTATTTAAAAAATAATGAAACCCAAAAATTAACTCAAATAATTTTTTTAGGTTTTTAAAATCATTTTATTGATTTTTTTACAACTAGAACAAGCACTATGTCAGTGTTTCATAAGAATTTAAGGTAATTATTTCATCCCTAAAAATTATAAAAAATTTACCACGATGAAAAAAAAATTCTTTCAAAATACTATTTATAAAAAACAATAGTCCATTTATTCATATGTAAAAACTTTTACAAAATAAAACAAAGAGAACGACACTTTTGGCTTTTCTTTATATAAAATAATATAGTGGTAAAAATCATGAAAAATTAGAAAAATAAGTCCATATATTATATTTAAGGATGATTATATAAGATATATAATCATAAAATAACATTAATTCAAGTATTGGGGTAATTTCTTGTCCTTATCATTTTAATTTTAACTTTAATTACTCGATTTACCCATTATCGTGGTAATAATAATTACTATGGTTACTATTCATAATGTCCAAAAATAAAAGGGGAATATTTACCAACTTTGTTCTCACTAATTCCAAATATTGAATCCATTTTTCAAGAATAAAAATACTTAAGTTGTGGAATTTAATTTAAAATTAAACTGAAAAAATATGATGAAAAACCATTTTCCTGAAAAAAGCATTTTTAACGTATAAATTGTAACTATAATAAATTTAAGTATAAAATTAATTTAAAAACCACAATTATATTATTTTAAATCAATGGGAATTAATTAAATTTAAAAAATAATAATAATATAATTTTACTTTATAAGTACTTTAAAATAAAATAAAATTTTCAATAAAAATTAGTATTTTTTACTATTCATCGAAAAATCAAACATTTATAAAAATTATAAAAAAATTACCCTAAGGTAATATTGACATGATGATTTAAAATGATAAGTTAATTTTATCAAATAATTTTTCTAAAATGTCCAAAAAAAATTATAATATTTTCTCACAAAAGTCAATAAAAACATTTTTTAAAGAAAGCGTATTTTTAAAGAACAAAATGACTTTACTAAAAAAAAGTTCTTATTTAAAAAGAAAAAATAAATAAATTTTTATTGACTAGAAAATTTATAAATATTTCATAATTTGATTAATCCTATTCATACTCTTTAACATAACGACTAGGGAATAACAGTCATATTTAAATAATAATATTTTGTGGCTCATTTAAGCTCAGTGTTTCATGTCAAACATGTTATCAAACATATTGACCTTATTTTAAAATATCAATGTGTTATAATGAATTAACCTTGTGCTTTTTCATGATCAAGATTGGGCATCAGTTCAGTATAGTCTAGTTTGGTTCATGATAAAATGGTATCTTAGCTTATCCCACTTGATATTTTTTTATTAATTCTAGATTAGAGATAGGAATGTTGGAAAATGAGAGGTGGGTGTAGGGTGATTATAGATAAATATTTCTCATTTAGATAATTGAGTTAATATAGTTATTAAATTTGTGAGATAGAAATTTTAAACTTATTTTTAATTTTTTTATGGTGTGCTTTGATTTGGATTAGTGATGCTTTTGACTTTTATTGAGATTATCTTTGTTATTTAGAATTATTCCATATTTTAGGGTGAAAATTAGATAATAAATTGAGGATTAAGTATAAATCACATGGTCTAGAAAATATTTTATATCACATGAAAATATTTTTTAGTATCTCCAAGTTATAGTTTCATAGTCGGCGTATAGTCTACCTAATCATGCAACTAAACCATGCACAATCACTAACTTCTTTTTAATTTTTTTTAAACCCATTTTATTTTATCGTTGCTTTTGTTTAAGGGTTCTTACTATTTGGGGTTTATTAAAGAGTGTTTTTATGATGTTTTGAAGTTATTTGGTTGGATTTTTTTGACACTTTACGATGAAAACATGATTTTAAGGTAAAAATTTAGTATTAAAATTAATAAAGAGGTCTTTCAAAATTAATTGAAACTAATTTTATGTTTTAATATTTATGAAGTTATTTTTGAGATAAACCTATTTATTTAAAATCTTTTTTTGAGAAATTTATTCTTATTTTGTAAGAGTTTAAAATGAAATTTCTACTTTCATTTAGTTCTATGATTTTTTGATTTTTTTTATGATTTACTCTTATAGGTTATTTTTTAACCCATGCTTTATTTTTTCAAGATGGGTTGAACCATGAGTGTTTTTAATTGATTCATGAGTTTCTTTACTTTTAATTATATTATTCCTCATAGAAAAGTCTCAATGGAATATAGGAATTTTATATCATGTAATGTCCCTCATATTAGTGTATATTGCAGAACAAATATAGTCTTTCTGGGTGTCGAATCTACCCAAACTCCAGATAGAGTGGTAGAGTCAAACCCTTCTAAAAATTCACTCCTTTAATTGTGATAAAGGTCATAAAGATTAAATATAGTGGTGCAAGAATATTGAAGGAATATTTAATTCATTGGGAAATCTTAAATTTTCAAGAGTTAAATAAACCTTAGAATTTTTTGGAGGAAAAACCAAGATTGGTGGGAGACTATCATTATGATTCAGTTGTAGAATAGTATGAATTGGGAATTATTTAAGTCCATGTTAAGATAATGTAAATACCTTCAAAATATTAACATAAAGAAGGTGATTTATATCTTAACTATATAAAGGTGAGGGTATGGTGAAGTATTATATTAATCATTTCACTGAGTTGGTTCCTTTCTCCCCCGATTTAATATTCAATGACTCATTGAAATTTTATTTCATTGAAAGGGGACTCCATTAAAACATTAATTATGTAATTATTTAATATAACATAAATTCATTTAATGATGTGTTCAATAATTTTATAGTACTAGAATCTATTTCTATAGGCATCCCATGAGGGGTGGTGACCTTGTCTCTTTCAACATTGATAAAGGTTATCTATCTTATGGGAAGTGAGAGTAGGATGAACCTGAGTTGGGGTGTCATTATGATTTGGGATGATATTATCATTCTATTATATTTCCTCATATAAATAAGTGGTCACTCAAATTCTTTTTGTGTGGTCATCTTGGTCATTCTAATCCCTCTTTTTTATAATATTTTAAGTCATTTCATCACTGAGGTCAATTCAATATTCTATAAAAGTTCTATAAATTTAATTATAGGAAAAATAAGAAATATTTAAATTAAAATGGATATAGATAAAGGTCTAAAATGACTAATTTAATATACCCCCCCCCCACTACTTCAATTCTTTTTCCATTTATTCTTCTAGTTTTTTAGACTAGGACTTTGCCTTTAGGATTCTTAGTACCTTGTGTTGATTTTCTTAAAATAGTATAATTTCATTTATCTGATATATCAAATTTAAAACTTATATGGAAGGTAGAACCACCATGGTTATTGGAATTTTGATAATTTATTTGGGATTATTGGGTATTTTGATATATAGAGAGAGTATTTTTTATGTGTTAGTTCCCTTAGTTATAAGTGTCTTGAGAATTATATTATCTATTCTTTCTTCTTTCTATAATTAAATATTTTATTATATTATGTGTAAGGATTATTGTTTCATTCCTTTAATATTTGGTTACTTTATGTGGGAAGAAATATATATGGTGGGGAGGATTATCATATCGTAATATCACTTTTTTGTGTTATATTTTTTAATTATTGAAATCATTTTATTTTGGTAATTCGAGGTTTGATTTTTTTTAATGTTAATAGTTTTTCACGATTGTATGGTTAGTTCATGGTTAGGTATAACCATTCAAAATTATCTTACATATATAATAATAATAGTTTTTCATAATTTTAATTATAAACTAAACATGTATGGTTGGTTTATGGTTAGGGGAAACCCATATGAATTTCTTTACATATGAGATTTTTTATTGAAGGGAAGATGCATAGGTTGAATTTGATTTGGGGAAACTATGAAACTTTACTCATATATATCTAGGAGAAACCATGAGATATACCTTCATATATGGGTCCATTTCACAATATTGGAACTTATTTTAGTAAACCATGTGGTATATACCATGGTTTTCTAGTGATTATTTCACTATTGGCACATGATTCCCTAAACTATTCATCCAAACCATGTGAGTTTCCAATATCCATAATTTTGTTAATTTATTATTCTAACCCTATCAAATTAAATACCCAATTGGATTTCCTCCCACATTCTCCTAACATATACTAACATGAGACCATGTCATCTTCGTCCCTTATCCCCTAAGTATCTTAACTATTTTAATATTTCTATCTCAATATTAGATCTTTATTTCTAATATTTTTATTTATATTCCTCGTCATCTCTTCATGCTTCTTCATATTCATATCTTGATATTGTCATTGTAGTTGAACCCTAGGTTGGGATTTTATTTAAACCATTTTTTTATTTATTTCTAGTTTGGTTCTGATTATTCTTGTGGATTCCATGTTCACTTCTTTGAAGGTTCCATGTCATCCACTCTTGGCATAGGTAGTTGTTTCCATGAGATTTAATTTTATAAACAAAGCTTGTGACGGTTGTGTTTTATAAATCCATTTTATTTAAAATTAATCTTGTTTTTTATCATTAGTGAATATATAATTTTTTATCAATCTTTATGATTCCATTACTTAAAATAAAAAGGGGGTTTTATGAATTCTTATTCTTATATATTTTTAAATTAAAGTTATTCATACTATGTGTTTGATAAAATTCCTACGATACTCATTATAAAATAATTTGAAATTAAAATGGTGTTTTAAACCTGCTCATGGTTTTTTAAAGATTTTATATAAGTTATTTTATGGTATTAGGTTATTTCTTGGCTATAATTTTTTTATTTTTATACATTGAAGAGTTTTATGACATATTACTTCATTGCAAATAAATGAATTATGTTTAGGTTATTTTCCAAGAAATCTAACGATATCGATTTCATATATATATATATATATATTATGTATTGGATGTGTTTGATTAATGTTTTGGTTTCACTTTTTATAAATTAAATTTCCAATTGAAACTTGGTTTGAAAATAATTTTTAGGAAGGTGTGTTTGACTATCAACTTAAAAACAAAGGCCTATTTGGCATGTTTTATAAAAGGTTTTTCATGTAATAATAAACACCTTTACTATAAGACCTATGATATCATGTTTTATCTAATCTTGTGGATATTAATATTTAAATTTTGTTATTTTTTTATGTTAATATTAATTTAAAGGGGTTGTTTATAAATTTGGAATATGAGGGTGGGATATGAAATTTTAATTGTTATGCTTTACTATGATATTTTTTTGATATATTCTTGATATATGGTAAAATATTTCCCACCAATAGTATCTAATTTCATGGAAACATTTGTTATCTAAGAAGGAGAGTAAGGGGTTATTTTTATGCTATTTATTTTTACATATGGTATAGGATCCCATAGTTTATGATGTGACTCTACCTTTAGGGAGTTCCATATAGTGAGGCTAGTTAGATAAAACTGGGGGATATTTTTCTAGGAATGCATTAATAGGCTAGAATATGGCCCTGCATGAGTATGTCTAAGGTCATCTCATAAGGACCTAAGGATTTTCCCTTTAATATGTAATAATTTTCTTAGTTTTCTTTATTGTTACCCTTTTATTTAAATTCTTTTTTTCTTACATTCACTACTCTATCTTGTTAGGTGATACTTGACTGTGTCTCTTCACATTGTTCGATTTAATTGTATTATTTTTTTTAGTGTAACTTATTAATATTTTCCATTAACATAATATATTATTTTGATTATTAACTCCCTTGGTTACTCAGTTTTATATCTTTCCCAATCATGTTTACTTTACTACTCATTGTCTTATTTAATTACTTATATATTCCCTCTCATGGAATTTTAAATTTTTTTTGAAAGATGTTGTATATGGATATGGGTTTTTCAAATATCATTTTTCATTAAATAAAAGGTTTATTTAACTTATTTTAATAAAAGGTATGTTTTTAAAATGTGTTATTAAATGAAAGAATTTATCATTATATATAAAGTAATATTCATATTTTAAAAAGGATTTTAGACATGCACGTAATTTTTTTTCAAATATATAAATACATTAATTTATTTATTGTATCCAAAATATAATTTATGGAATTACATATTAAAGGAATTTCATGGTCACTTTTCTTAGTGGAACTTATTGGTAAGTTTTTCTCACACCATACTCATACCACTTGATGTGAGTAGACTCTGTATATTTTTTAGGTTTAGATTATGGTTCCTGAGAAGATCCCTCTTATGGAATCCACTTGATTATTCATGGAGTGGTTAATTATGGCTATATTATATGGTGACCTTGGGTCCTGAGGAGATATTTTGTTTCGTATTTTTGGAGTTATTTTTTTATCTTCTATCCTATATATTCTTGACACCTTAGTCTCTGTATTTTAGAATCTCAACTTTTATCTTATTCTTTCTCTTCCGATTCATGATTTGTGTCATTAAACTAGATGTTTATTTTTAGTTATGGATTTACTGATTCTACCTTATAATTTAATCTACTTATTTTATTTTTCCTATAAGTAGAACTTATGAGTGCACCATTCCAGACTCTTAGTAGGCTTTTGTTTCTTGGTTATTTATTATCTAGGGTAAAATAATTCCCATATAGTCATATTAGATTCCAGGGAATTAGTTACCAACCCAAGTTGATTAGTATTGCACCACATGTCTTATCACATTTCAACTTGGGTATTAGATCAATAATTCACCTCAGTTCTTCTTTAGGTAACCTGATATTCTCTTCTTCAAAACAAAATGATCCAAATTTTTGAATTCCCAAATAAAAAATTGGTATTTAGATAGTTTATCATATTTTCAACACTCCTTGATAATTTTTAATTCACTCTCAATAATATTGTCATGCTACACATTTTACATGCAATAAACTAAAATATCATTTATAAATACCATAAAAAGTGTGTAAGTATCTATTTTATATATAGTTCATTAAATATTTAAATATCATAAGAGAATTTTTCTTCCAAAATTGATTCATAATATTTTCATAATGCTCATGCTAACTCATGAGAAAAATATTATGAATATAAGACTCCTTTATACTCAACTGATTGTACCCTAACATAAGGTAAATCATAAAAATCATATCACTACACTAAGTGATCAAAGTGGTCATTGATTAGAGGAAACAAGTAGTAATTCTGTATAGTCACCTAGTAAAGTTTTTTATAATCAATGTATAATGAAAGAATTCCATCTATAGTTTTTAGAAAAAATAATTAAATCCACACAAGGTCAAACACTAGGGTGATTAAAATACTTGCCTTAGAGATATTCTAACTTAATTTTTAATTAATTCAATTTTTTAGGATCAATCTGATATAAGGGTAAATAAATAAGACTCATCCCTATAAGTAAATCAATTGATAACTCTACTTCACAATATAGAGGTAATCTTGATAAATCATTTGGAAAAAAATTGGATATCTATCCACTATTATAGATGTTGATATCTAGATATCACTTATAATATATAATAAAAATTGATAATTTCCATGAGATGATATAATATATAGAAGAACTAATCACATTATACATAATACATGATCCCACTCACCTTAAAAGATGTTAGTATTCCCATAATTAGATATTAAAAACGCTTTTTGATAGTAATAGTCAATATAATCCTTTTAACTAATCATCCAATTCATTCCTAGGATAATATTAAATATATCTAAGTCAAGGAAAAGTAATTTCCTTGAGGTATTATAGAATTTTTGTATATTTAGGTGTAAGACATGGTTCTAGCTATATTTTTGAACTAAAAGTGACACCAGGAACCTAGTGGTAGGGCATAGAGTACCCATTATGTTGGACAAAGGGCATGGTAGCCTGAAGGTTCCACTAGGCACCCTGTCAGTCTATCCAATTTTATTTTAAAAGAGAAGGGAATTTTAGTCTTTTTTATAAAACATTAATATCTTCTTTTTGTTTCCTTAAAACACATTCATCTTAGGCCAACCAAGATTCACCCTCAAGGATATTTTATTTATTTTTCTCCCTCACCTCTTTCCCTATGATTTAAGAGAGATAAAAGGGATTTTGTCAAGAAAAACCTAAGTTAATCCTTCCCTATTCTATTCCACTCCCATATTATTTTCTTGTCCTTTATTTCATTTAATTTTGGAAAGGTATTTAAGGTTTTAATTTCACCTATTCATGGTGAAAAAAATTATTATAATTCAGATCCCACTTTTTTAAAATAATCCCTAATGAGTATCTTACTCTCCATTCATCATTGATTTGATATAAAGTGTCATGGTTAAACTAACACATCACTTGATATGAGTCTCAATAAGGCATCAACCATGGCTCCCCATCATTCAGAGGCTACCAAATAGTGGTGAGGGTCTAAAGAGATATAGTGGTGAGATTATAACCCTATATCAAAGTGAAATAATAAAAGAAAATAACCAAACACATACACATCCATAAAAATCCGAGAACACATAATAAATAAAAATGTAAACATTATATAATAAATGAAATACAATATATAGACTAATAATTATTTGATTACACATCAACTATCCACCCACTAGGATCACCACATATATAGAAAGAATAGTTAAAAGAACAAAAATAAAAAGGATCTACTAGTATCCCCTTTCCATACCTAAAACTTGGTCTCTAACAACTGCTGAGTTACTCTAACAAGATACGAATACTTCAAATGAGCATTCACGATTGATCATGAAATGTTAGGCCTCTACCTGATCCACTATATATCTTATGCTTGAACATAAAGCAGAAATAAGGTCTACATGAACACTAAATTTCCCATATAGGGGTTATAATTAAATATCATTAGGTTAACCCCAACGATGGTCCAAACATCTATTGTCATAACAAGTTCATGAAACAAATTATATGAAAAACCTATCTAAATAAAAATAGATATAAGAAATAAACTAAAATAAAATAGTAAACAAAGTACCTGATTCCAAACCTTTTGTTCCAACATTACCCCTAAGATTGACCAAACCTATACCAGGAAAAGTTTTACACCTTAGAACATGTGTCTTAAGAATCCATGCAAACTAGGTTCACCTATCAATCCTAAAAAAATAATTTATATGTCTAATATAATAAGAACAAATATTAGACCCTAATATCTCACTTTAGAAATATAGGATAATAACACACACCATTCTTGGATCTAAGAATCCAATAGTTTGATCAAATCTAGTGACAAGATTCTCTAGGTTGGAACAACTTGAGAACCCATCAAAGTCTCAATAGTCCTTTATAACTTTTCAGGATAATCCAACTCATTAGTCTAATATAACCTGATTGATACCAAACTCAATCCATGTGTATGAATGTATCTATAATAATTATTGGGAGAACAAAAACATTTACCTAGTAAATGTGAACTCATCTGTATTTTTCATTAGTTCCTTAGACCCTCTTAACACTAGCCAACAAATAGAGAAGAAAATAAAATCAATCGTAGGGACAATTCTCAGTCTAATAATATCCCAATAGTATCATATCAAATACAAAACATGAATTTGAATATCCTCAAACATCCTTGGAACAAGACATAAAAATAGTTTTAACAACAACAAAACACAATATTTAAAACAACTTGACCAAGAACCAACCCTCTCAAGTTCATAAAAATATGAGGCACTAAAAAGGGTCCCCTAAACCTAATAAAAACTAGGGCACCCAACTAGGTCTTCTCTTGCACAACCAAACACTTAGGTTCAATCCTATCACAATAAACCTTATTTGGAATCTCATGCACCCAACCTATCCTCAAGACACACTATTCCCATGAGGAAATCCTATAGCATCACCACACCTAAAAGAATATATTAAACATGACCCTCAGAAAAATATCAACCCATATATAATGTCACCCATCCATAATAGGCACCCCATAGTTCCACCCCATCCCAAAGTCTCTAATATAACTAAACCTTGTGAACCAAAAAATAAAACCCATCAAAGAAACTACTCAATACCACATTTTTTGAACCATAAAAATAACCTAAAACTAAATACCCTGGAATTATCAATCTAAGGTTTCCAAAGATCTCACCACACTCATCTGGGACTCACACCACAACTCAACCCTCATAAGGTTTCTGAAATAACAACCGTGAAGGAATACTCCCACCAAACCTCTAAACAACCCAAAACACCTCACCAACAACCTCATATTTCCCCATAGTCCTTATCATCACAACCTGTATGGAAAAACACTTATAATTGACTAATCACAAGTCCAAATCCATCTCCAAGGTGAGAAGAAAAAAATACATCCAAAGGGGGGAAACACTACATGTACCACGTGTACATGGTGTTTGATCCCACCAATCTTACATGGGTGTGTACCTCATCCTAACTTGGAATGCACATCCAAATTACATAGAATTAACCAACCCTAAATGATTTATGACTTAAATGGTGTACCTAGCATTGTACCCCACATGGGTGCTGTATAAATACTCCACATAGCTTCTGGTTATGGACTACACATGGGGTTTGGCCATTTACCCAACATGGGAATGTACCCTGACACAAGTTTTCTATATGAGTACCCTAGACACACATAGAGTCACCATATATTGGGAAAAAGGGCCTAACCCAGGGTCATAAAATACTAAATATTCTCACCAAGATCCACACCCAACGCCTGCTACACAGTTTGATCAAACTCCCTGATGTGATCTTATCTTTACTCCCCAACATTTTACACTTAACCAGAAAATGGGATATCCTTGTCCCTCATCATTTATAAAAGAAGAAATTATGGGAGGATGAAAAGAGGAAAGAGTGAAAAAGAACAGAAAAATAAAAAATAAAATTCCATCTTAAAGGCTCAACCCGAGTTCTAGAACCCAAAGCTAATTTATACCTCACCTACAATAAAACCCCATATTCCAAACTCAATTGTTAAGTAATGATTTCAATCTAAGTATCTTTTAGAAATATATCATTGATAAAACATATGAAATAAATTAAATATTAAATATTACTAAAAAATACGATTATATTATAATTCCATCAAACTCTAGACCTAGGGTAAGCACCCTATTCTAGGACAAATGAAATTGTCATAAAATTATTTCAAGATCATTTATAGAGATAAATATTCATTTTTACCATAAAAAACAGTGAGAATAAAAATTTAAAATTTACCATAATTTTCTTTAACCCATAATGATGAAATTTATTAAAAACTTCCCACTATAGTGACTATATCCTTTGAGATTCTTAGGTGGCTAACCAGATACCAATTTTTCACTCAATACACTAGCATATTTGATGCTTTTTTGACCATCTATTAACCATCCTCATAGAACCCATTTCCCTTCAAATATAAAGTTCTTTAATTGATGACTGATAAGATACTCCCCACCATAAGAGTACCCTTATCATCACCCCTCAACCAAAAGAACAGCCTCAATGGGCCACACTTTTTTCATTACTAAACATAATGTCTAGGCATGGCTGAATCACTCACACCCCAACACCACTCAAAACAACAACCACTGATAATTCCCATCTCACTAGTAATGAAATACCTCATTCTAATTGATGCACTTATAAGGAGGGTCAATCCCTACAATGGAATATAGTGAACTCCCTACCATAAGGCTTCCCTTACACTGCTCCTCGAGCACTAACCTTAATAGGTAAACTAAAACTACAGAACATGGTATTCCAAAAGAATCAAACTACTCTAAATTGGTCCTAACATTCACACACTCCCACAAAACTAGAATGAACAACTGAACTTCTGAACACATGATTCGTGTCCTAAATAACCTACTCTAATGGTCTAAAAGTACGGACTTTGATCCTCTAATATGTCAACACAAAAACCACGAGCACCTAACCATGCTCCAACTATGCCACTAGAAGTGTAACCGGAACTGATAGAACCAATAAAGCTAAAAATCCAACCAAACCTACCCTTAGAGCTCAACCTCTAAACCAAGATCACTCCCCACACCCCAACTCTCAAACTCAAGGAATCCACATTCCTAACCAACAAAATTTTTCAAATAAACCATAGACGCAGGGAAACTTGATCCCAAAATAAAAAACTCTAGGACATATTTTCTATCATTGAGCCACCACTAGGGCACCCAAGTCCTATTCTAGCCCACTAAGGTATCCATGAATTTCTCGATGATGGGAATATATTTTCCTCATTTGATAATATCTCTATGTAGATCTATAAGTATTTTCATTATAAGAAAAAGAATCCATGATTTAGTTGAGTAGAATGCCACAATGAAGCTATATGGGATAACACCATATTGGTTCTTTTTGAAATATTAAAAAACTGAGTCTCCATCATTAGTGTAGTCATGCATAGATTGGAACATGTCATATAAATCCTACATACCTAATATAATGCATATATATAGTCCTCTTTCCAATGGGATAAGAGAAAAAAATCACAATAAATCATATATTAAAAAACCCAAGTGCATCATACAAGAAAAATTCATAAAACTATACAATCATAAACCAAGAACAGTAATCACGTTATTTGGTAACCTATAATTCTTATCAAAAAAGGTGTTCTCGATGCACAGTCAGATATCCATCATAATCTCTGACACATTCTTAAACCACTTTTCTACCATCTACCTAAATAATAAGTCATGAAAAAAGATATTCCTTCGATATCATTTCTTTATGAACCAATATTGTTCATACTAAAAAAATCATTAGATCTAACCCATGATGAGGCCTCAAACATGCCTCCCCGTATTCTAGAGGCTTCCAACTAGCAGTGAGGGTCTAAAGAAATACACTGGGGAGACTATACCAACATATCAGAGTGAAATAAAAAATGGGAAATAACTAAAACATAAACATCCATAAATATCAGAGAACACATAATAAATAAAATTTTAAATGGGTTATATTAAATAAAATTTAGTATATATACTCTTGGTCTTGTTACTACACATCAACTAGTCGCCCACTGGTCCAATGATGACCTAATATTTGATTGTATATTCTTCCTAAATAAATAATATATTAAATAGAATATTTCAATCACTATAACAAACAAAAATGAAAAAACATTATATATTTTTAATATTAAATATGACAATTAAAATATAAGCATAAAATTATCTAGTATAAATTTAAGTAACCACATAACAAAATAAACAAATGAAGTAAGAATAAATGTAACTCAAAAGTTGTATTCTTCCTTATGAATCCCAATTTTCTAATAATGGAAGGGTGGTAGTTTTATTAGGGTTTTCCCCAAACTAATCCCAATCTAAACTCAAGAAATTACATCTTGAATAAAACTGTATACAAAAGAATTTCAAGATCATGGAGATCGCCACAAGATCCATGCTAACTAAACTACCACCCAAAATTGAAACCAGATCTTATATTATGATTTGGTATTATGTGGTGATCATAAGGGGTTATGTAAGTATAAATTAGTAATATATCAACATGTGATAAAATATTTATATGTATAGATATATCATTATTTTTGATAATTTTCAAAAGGTCATTTTTGTGCAATTCACTTTATGCTTAAAAAATATATTTTCTAGAAATTGGAATTTTATTTTAAGGAACAAAATTTATTATGTTTAAATAATAATAATATATATTTATCATATAAATTATTATTTAACACTATAGTAATTATTATTTTATACTAAAAATAATAGTTAATATACCAAATGTCATTTTCCTATAAAAACAGTTTTCATTATATTTTATATATTTAATTAAAAATAATAATTTTAAAAATTAAATCCAAATTTAAAAATATTAACTTAATTTTTGGATTTATCATGTAAATATTATATTAATATGAATTTTGGGGATTTTTCTAAAAAGATTCATTTTTAGATTAATAGTGTAAAATACACTTTTTACAAATAACATGGCTTTTTTAACATTATTATAAAATAAGATAGAATTTTAAATTTACAAACCATTTTATAAGAAAAAAATATGAATTTAATAAATTTTTTTATAATTTTAAAAATTATTTTATTAATTTATAAACCCATATTTTACATTTTAGAACTTAATTTGTATTTTTCAAAAAATTGTTTTCAATACATTATACATTTATTATTTTAAAATTACTTTTTATCACACCTATAAATTTAATATTATTAAATGAATTTAAAATTTGGAATTATTAGGTCCAAATTATGTAAAAATTACAATTTTATTTTTATTCATAAAAGATAAATTACTTAGGTGAAAACTAGTTAGTGCGGTAAAATAAACAAAGGTAAAAGTAAAAAATCAAGAGTAAATAACCTAAAACATATTTAAAAAATGTGTGGGAATATTTTTATGAGGCCAATATTGACCTTATCAATTATCCCATCCATTATTTCTCAAATTATAATCCAATTTACTTGAAATTGACTTTCCATTAGTAAAAATTTAAGGGTATTTACAAAGATGTCAACCCTCTTCACATATAAAAGGGGCTCTCCTCTCCTCACTTTCCCTCACACCACAACCACATATGTTAAAAATAATCTACCCAACACTATCTTAAATTATATTATACACCTTAAATAGGTTTTTTTTCTTCTGAAAATACTATCCATTAATTGTTTAATCCCCTTTTCAAAGAAGATAATCCAAGTAGTGAGGTATAAATTATTAATCGCTCCTTTCTCATTTTTACTACTTTATGTCAAATTTGTACTCCACAAATTCCATTAAACCATATTAAAATGATAAAATTAGTATAATTATTATAATTATTTGTTATTATAATTATTTTACAATCATCAAGAATATTTTCCGTTTTCCATTTAAAAACACGAAACGTGCATGTATATAGACTAAAACCTCTAAAAAGTAATGTGATTGTTTTGATTCATCGACTAAAATAAATGGTTAAAAAATAATTTTGAAATTAATTATGATATATATATATTATTTAATATTATTAATTTATAAAACATATTTTCCTCCCTATCATTCTAAGGAAAATTAAAATATTATCCATGCCTACGTGCGGACCATCGCCTCTATGGAACGATACTTCTCACTTTTCATTAACACATTTCAAGGATAGTTATAAGAATGGGTTTAAAGGATAAATATGATTTTTATGAAATAATTTAGGTTATTTTATGACAAATTGTAGAACCTTTTAATGATATGATCAATAAACGACTGTCTTAAATTCAACCGTTCAAAATGAGCAAACTAAGAGGAAAATAATCTATTCATTCTAAGTAATACATTTATATGAACTATATTATTATTTTACTTATTTAAAATTATTATATATCACAAAAATTAACACCAAATAATATCATCATGATTCATGTATCATGTTATGACCTCTAAACCACCTCATAATCATCTATTAATCATGGTATATTTATTTTTGGGTCGATTTAACCAACTTCTTGAACAATGTTATAACATTATTTCATAGATTATTATGGTAAATTAATTAATAGTATATTATGATGTAAATATTTAAATTATTTTTTTTGGGTTATGTAAATTTTATTTAAATATTCAACTCATTAATTAAGAAAACACCTTTCATACGTTAAGAATCATCGAAAAATGTATGTCATCGATTTCATCTTCTAGGATAAACAATGATACTCTCCTGAAAAAAATTGGAAACATAAAAATTATAAAATATAAACTCTATAACCTTTAATAATCTATTAATGATGAAAATTTGGTAAATATAAACACCACTATTATCAAACTAATATAAATTATCAAAATTATAAACACATGATGTGGAAAAATAAGTAAAAAATAACTAATATACATGTAAGGATTAATTTTAGATGAATTTTATAAATTGTTATAGGTAATAATATGGATATTAAATAATTTATTATGATAGATATGTTTTTTATATGTGAGGTTAGAGTGAATTAATGGAAGTTATGATATAATTTAAGGGTATTAATCTCAAATTACTCTCTTTGATATATGTTTTTTATTATGAAACTAATTTCATTTATGTGATATAAAAAAATTTAATTGAGATATTTTATCAAGATATTAATTTTATTAAAATAAATTTTAATTCATTCTAAACAAAATATTTTTTAAGAGGATTTTATTTAGACACTCCTCTAGTTTTAATGATTTTTATTAACTCAACTCTCATTAAATGAGTTATAATTATTCTTCTTGAACTTATTTAAGGTATATTCTGTATATTATTCCCTATATTTTATTATGTGGTATTATCTATTTGAATTATGAGGATTTAAATTCTTACTAAATAACCCACTTTTCAAAAGTTCCTTACTTTATGATATATGTTGTCCACTATGTAATTTGGTAACTCAAACTTCTTCAATTGAGTAATAAGGTTTAGTCATGAATTTAGTTCTAATTTATCCATGTTATTATATTTAAAAATTATAATGGTACTCACTCTTGTATATCATTGCGAATAATGAGCTTAATAAAAATCTACATCCATGAATAAATTTAATTTTCATAAAATTATAATATGGTTTGGATAAATTACATCCTACATAAGTGACGATTTTTCTTTTGTATCCATGTTTAACCTTCCCAAAAATGTTCTCCGATCATATTTGGAAACACTATTATTTATTAACTCATGAGATAATCATATTTCCCTTTTCCATTTTTCAGAATAATGTTTCAATACTCATTTTAAAATTTGGGTTTTTAACAAATATATTTCAAATTTTTAAAAAGGTTTTTCTATCCATTCATAATAAAATGTTTCATATAACGCTCCAATATTTTTTTGATAAACATTATATATTTTAAAGGAAATTTTATTGATGATTATTTTTAAAGAAAATATTTTCCAAATTCTTCACCTTACCTTTTCAAAAATGAATTTTGAATGTGATATGAAACATGTTCTTTTATGATAATGTTAAAAATGTTTTCTAAAAACTCTTTTTTGGTTTCACTAACATTTTACTCTTAATCCTTAAAGAGTTTATTTCCTTAGAAATTATTTTTCATGAATCACCTGATAAATTTTATTATTAAATAATATTTTAGGGTTACTAAATTTTGGGTATCAATCATTTTCACCCTTAAGGTCAATTTTGGCGAAACCATCTGGATATTTTGTGAAACACATTTTTATTTACATGGGTTCTTTATGATTTAATGAATGATTATTTTCAAGTGGTTTACATATGTAAGGAATTTTGATTAGTGGGTTCTTATATCATTATCCAATGAATTGGTTAATGTTTTATATCTCGTGACCTCAAGATGGTACATGGGTTTTATTCCATGCCTAAAGAGGTACAAAACTTATACCCAGTGCCTGAAGAGGTAAATGGGTTATTTCCCAATACTAAAGAGGTACATGGATTTTTTTCCCCAAGGATAAAGAGGTACATGGGTTTGATCCAAATCCTAAAGAGTTTACACAGGTTATAAAACTAGTCCCACTATGATATGGAAATAAATTGCATATTCCTACTCGACTAAGTGATTTTATTTTCAAATGATTATAATTATGAAATTCTTCTAGGATATTCCAATTTCTTTACATGTTTCCATGATTCAAGAATATTTTTATATGCTACAAATCTATGATATGAGTATTATTCCTATTTTATAACCTTATGTTCCTATGATATTTTTATTTTATATTTCTCTCTATATATGTGTTGTCTTACATGATTATGATGTAACCCTTATGCTTTATTAAAATGTTTCCCTTACAGAGTGTTTGAGCTCACCCCCTTTCTTATGTTTCCATTCCCCGAGTTATGAGGATGATCTTATATTTTGATAGTTTTAGAATAAGGTCTTTTATTATGAGATTACGAAGTAATGTTATCAAGTATTATAAACTAATATGTTTATATATATTGTCTCTAAAAACACTAAACTTATTTGTTCTGGATAATTTTGTGATTATTTTGATATATAAAATTTATAAATTTTTTATTTTATGTATGTTCATCTTGGTTCATATCACTTAGTATAAAAGTGAGTATGTAAAGAATTGGTTTTTTTCTCTAAGCTCAGGATTTTGGGTCTGGGGTGTCTCAATTAGTATTATACCAAAGGTTTGGTTATTTTGGGGACTAGTTTAGAAAATGTTGGTGAAAACCCAAGGGATAATTATAAGGTATAAGTGTAAGTATAATATAATCTCTTGAAATTTGGTAAATTATAGATTGTGTGGTTCTCCTAGAAATTATATCTCTTTATTTATGCTACAGTTGGATGAAAGATTTTGAATATATGCACCCAGGGGTAATAACCCAAAAATGGGAATATTGGGTATTAACTCAATCATCACCTAGTGAATGAAAAAGTAACCTAACTTCACACCTGGTTTGATACTCCTATAAGATATTATTTGGTTAATCAACAATATATTTATAAACTATTATTAGGGATTTAAATATTTTAGGTTAGATAAACTGATAGAAAGTCACCCCAAATAACGTATAATGAATGCAACAGATTCATAAGATAGGGTATGCATATCCCTTATGAGTTAGTTCTTCTATTCACATAGATTTTCGTCAGTACACTTATTAACATAAGTCCCATAACTTTATTTTATTTCAATTAATGGATGGAATAAGGAAAGACTAATTTAAAAATGGATATCATGGAAAATGGGGTGATTGTACCAATGAGAAACCTAATGGGATAAGAGATGGAGTAATAAATATTATGATTTTGTCAAACTAGCTATCACGAATTATGATTAAAAATGTAAAAATATTTGAATTAAAAATCACACAAAAGAAGATAATGATGAATCCTCATTGTGGTTTATGTGATAAAGATGATGAAAGAAATAATATTCAATTTCCTTCATGTTAAAAATATGGAAAGAATCACATGTATTAATAGAAAAAGAAAACTTTTCAAGTGTAGAAATGTTGTTCATAAATCTCATGATTATCAAAGAGAGATAAAGAGGTTGGATAATGCAATGGAAGGTATAAAAGTCCCAACTAATACACCATCCACACAACAATGCTTTAAATGAAATAAGTTTGAGAATTATGTGAATAAATTACCTAACCTAGACTATGGAGGATAGTGAGAATCCATGAACTCCTCATCTAAGGTAAAAATTGTAATACTGAATGTTTGTCATTAAAACAAAGGTTAAAAGGTACACACTCCCTCATTTTCAGATTTTTGGGCATTATATTCTATTATAGACACTATAGTAAGTCTAGGAAGTATTCTATTAATAGTAAATCATCACCCTGGTGATTCAAATATCAAATAAAACTTCTTATTGTATGAATATTTTATCCCATGTCCATGTTTGGGAAAATTTTATTCATGAAAATATTATTATTCTCCATTTAGATAAATTTAATGTGATTTTGGAAATGGATTGGTTCCCTCTATAAAGAGGAAAAATTATTTGGAATAACAAGATCACATGTCATACCATCCTATGATAGTATATAAAAGGAATATTATGAACACCCTATGGAAGGAAATTATATAATGTGGGTCTTGATACCAAATAATGATAGGATCTAGGATCAAATGTTTAAAAAACTCAATATTAGGGATAAGATAATTTAAAAAAAAGATATGATTCCTATTTTTAAAAGGATTATATCTCTCTAAGAATTATATACTGATTTGCATCTATATTTTGGACACCCTTATATATTTTTATTAGTAGGCAATAATTAAAATTGTAAGTATGGAATATATTTAAGGGGGAGAATGTAATGACCAGATATTTCACTGTATATTATACATAAATAAATAATATATTAAATATCTTGTTCCAGACATTACACCAAACTAAAATGAAAAACCTTGATATATTTTGAATTTTAAATTTGACTGTTAAAATATATTTATTAAATTATCTGGTATAAATTGAAGCAACCATATCACAAAATCAATAAAGTAAGAATCAATGGAATCCTAAAGTGGAATTATTCCTTATAAAACCCATTTTTCTAAACTCAGGAGATAGGTAGATTCCCTAGGGTTTTCCCTATACCAATCTCAATCTGAACTTGAGAAGTTACAGTTTGAGTAAAACATTATATGGGAGAAGTTAAATCTTGTGGAGATTTCCACAAGATCATTGCTAGTTGAACCACCACCAAAAACTGCAATCAGAGCTTATTTGATCCCAAGGTCTTCCATGGGGATCATAAGGGGTTATTTATATAGAAATTTTAATTATATCAATATTTAATAAAATATTAATATTTATAGATATATCATGAATTTTTATATTTCTCAAACCATTTTTTGTCAATTGACTTTATTATTAAAAAAAATGTATTTTCTACAAATTATCATTATATTTCAAGGAAATAAGTTTTTTATGATTTAATAATAAAAATATATATTAATAATATAAATAATAATTTAAAATAGATTGATAAGTAATTTATAGGGAAAATAATTGTTAATATATTAAAAGAATTTTTTGTATAAAAATAGTTTTTCTCTATATTTTATGTTTTTAATTTAAAAAAAATTATAAATTTTAGGATGTGAATTTGGTGAAATTAATTTAAATTTTGTATTTATCATGGAAATAATAATCTAATGTGATTGTTTAGTATTTTTCTAAAAATATTGATTTTTAGGTGAATAGTGAAAAATGTCGTATTTACAAATAACATGAATTTTAGGAATTTATTAGAATGTAAATAAGAATTTTAAATTTATGAAACCATTTTATAAGATAAAATGTGTATTTTATAATTTTATTTATAATTTTAAATGTATTTTTTAAAATTATATAACCCATATTCAACATTTTATAAATGAAGATATATTTTTCAAAAAACTACTTTAATACATTGTACATTTATTATTTTAAAATTAATTTTTATTACTCAAATAAATTTAATATTTTTAAATGGATTTAAAATTTTGAATTAAAAGTTCCAAATTAATTTAAAATTACCATTTTATTTTTATGCATAAAGGATAAAATACTTAGATAAAAACTAGTTATCGCGGTAAAATCAAAAATGATAAAAGTAAAAAACTAAGAGTAAATAACCCAAACTTGGTTAAAAATGTGTGGGAACATTTGGTTAAGGAATTTATATAATTTATCACTTCTAAACTCCATTATTTATAAATTTTTGGTCCACTTTCCTTGAGATTTACTTATCATTATTAAAAAGTTATGGGTATTTAAAAAAATTCATCCCTTTTAACTTATAAAAGGGGCTCTACTCTCCTCACATACCCTCACACCAAAACCCCTTAAGTTCAACCCAAACTCTACTCAACCTATAAAAACACTCTTATCCACCTTAAATAGGTTCCTTTTATCACAAAATAATAACCCTCAACGGTTTAACACCCTTCGAAAATGATATAATCCAAGTAGTGAGGTATAAATTTATAACCACTCCTTTCTCATTTTTATTTCTCCATGTGAAACTATTATTCATAAAATTACATTATACCATATTAAAATGATAATATAAATATCATTATTACACTGATAGGTTATTATAATTTTGGTAAAATCATTAACCACTTTTTCCATTAAGAAAAATGAAAACATGAAATATTTGTATGTGCAGACTACCACCTTCACAAAGTAACATGTTCATTATCCTTCACCGACTAAAATGAATGGTTAAAAATATTGAATTTAATATATAATTATGATATTTATATATTATTTAATATTATTAATTGATAAAAATATCATTCCTCTCTCCCACTCTAATGAAAATGAAAACATCATCCATGAGTACATGCTGATTACCACATCCATGGAGCGGTGTATTCCGTTTTTCATTAACGCCATTCATGTATGGTTATAAGAATGGTTTTAAAAGATAAATTTGATTTTTATAAAATCATTGAGTATTTTTTATGACAAATTTCAGAATCTATTAATGATATGATCAACAAATGATCATTGAAAAGCCAACCTTTCAAAATGAGCATACTAAGAGGAAAATGATCTCTTCATTTTAAGTATTTTATTTATATGAATTATATTAATTTTATAATTATTTTAAATTATTATATATCACACTAATGAATAATAAATAATAAAATTATGATTCTGTTATAATTTTATGACAACTAAACAACCTCATAATCTTTCATTAATCATGTTATGTTCATTTTTAGGTCGGTTTAACAACCTACTGGAATAATGGAATAAAATTATATCATAGATGATTATGGTAAATTAATTAAAAGTATAATATTTTATTAATATGTAAATTATTTTTTTTTATTTAAATTTTTTGTAAATATAAAACTCATTAATTAAGAAATCAACTTTCGTTCATTGCGAATCACTGAAACATGTTTGTTGTTGATTTCATCTTCAAGGATAAAAAATAAAACCCCCAGGAAAGGAATTTTAAACTTCATAAATAATTATAAAACATAAAATATATTACTTTTAATAATCTATTAATGAGGAAATTTTGATAAAAACTGACAACTCTATTACCAAAGTAGTATAAATGATCAAAATTATTAACACTTGATGTGGGAAATCGGTAAAAACTATTTAATATAAGTGTAGATATTAATTATAGATTAATTTTATAAAATCTTATAATAATTAATATGGTTATAAAATAAATTATTATGATAGTTATGTTTGTTATACAGGAGGTTAAAGTGCATGTGAAGAATTTGGGATATAAGGTAAGGGTTTTCGTCTCAAATTTCTCTCTTTGAGACATGTTTTTTATTATGCACCTAATTTAATTTATGTGGTGTATATACTTCATAATTTAGATATTATATCATGATATTACTTTTATTAATTTAATTTGAAGTTCAATTTAAATCCCCCTCTTTCAATATGTTTTGATTTAAATGTTCCCCCATGATTAAGGGTTTTTGTTAACTCAGTTATCGTTCATTAAGTTATCATTGTTATTATTGAACTCATTTCATATATGTTGGGTAAATTATACCCTACGAATTTTTTTGTGGTATTTTCTCTTATAATTTTTTGGATTTAAATTATTCTCATATAAACCCCTTTTTGAAAATTTTATTACTTTATGAACTGTTTTTTTTGTTCACAATAGATTTTGGTAAATCAAACTTCCTTCATTGAGTTATAAGGTTTCATCTTGAAAATAGTTATACTAAGTAATATATGTTATTACATTTCCTAATTTATATTATATTCTCTCTTTTAACTCATGGAGGAAAATGATTTGAAATAAAAAATATCTTTCCATGAATAAATTTCTTTTTTTAAATATAATATTCTTTGAATAAATATCATCATTCTTAAGTGATGATTTCTCTTACATATCCATGTTTAACCTTCCTGAAAATGTTATCCTATCATATTTTGAAATGATATTTTTTATTAACTCATGTGAAAATAATGTTACCATTTACCATTTTTCAAAATATTTTTTTATTAATCATTTTACAATGTGTGTTTTCAATAAAGGTATTTCAAAATATTAAAAGGTTTTTTCTTCATTATATAATCAAATATTTTATCTTCCACTCAAAATTAATTTTTATAATATTTATATATTTTTAAGAAACTTTTATTGATGATTAATTTTAATGAATTTTTTTTCTAAAGTCCTCAATTCAACTTTTCAAAAATGACGATTGAATATGATCTAAAACTTTTTATTTTACGAAATTATTAAAAACATTTTATAAAAACTATTTTATAATTTTTCTAACATTTTCCTCTTTATCCTAAGAGAATTTATTTCCTTGTAAATTATTTTTCATGAATCATCCTCTAAATTTTCTTAAGAAATTATCTTTTGGGGTGATTGAATTTTGGGTATAGATCATTTTCTTCCTTAAGTTCAGTTTCAGTGATACCATATGGAAATGTTGTGAAACCCATTTTTCTTTTCATGGCTTGTTTATGTTATAATAAATTATTTTTTTCAATTGGTTCACATATATATGGATTATTTATGGGAGTGTTCCTATATCACCCTCTAATTAATTTTTTAATGTTTAATATCTCATGGCATTAAGAAGATACATGGGTTTACCCAAATCCTAAAGTGTTACATGGGTTGTAGTCTATACCTAAAGATATATACAGTTTATTTCATAAGAATAAAGTGTTACATAGGTTGTTTCCCAAACCTGAAGAGTTATAAAAGTTGTATACCAAGCCTAAAGAGGGTAAATGGGTTGTTATCCCAAGACTACTATGATATGGGAATCAAGTTATGATGGTTGAAACACTAAGTAACTTTATTTTCATATGCTTATGTTTGTTCCATTTTTTCCAGATATTCCAAATTATTTTCATTTTTCCATGATTAAAGACTAATTTTATATGATTCAAATATATTATATTATTTTCATTCCTCTTTGATGACCATACCATGGTCTTATGATCCTGTGATATTTTTATCAAATATTTCTCTCCTTATCCATGTTGACTCATATGATTATGATCTAACCCTTATGATTCATTGAAATTATTCCCTTAATTAGAATTTTAGAAAACCCCTTTCATGTGTTTCTATTACATGTTTTATGAGGACATTATTAACTTATTAGATGTTTATAAGAAGATATAGTATGGTGTGATTATGAAGTAATGTTTATAAGTATTATATAATAATACATTTATGTATCTATTTCCAACAAAATTCATGCACCCAAAGATTTATTGTAGGGGGGTTTAATTTTTTACAATAATTATTCATTGGGTTTACCATTTATGAATAGTCTCCAATGGGTTTTGTTTGGGGATATGGAATCACCCAACAGCTCTCTTATGCATGCTGACTCATGGACCCACTTTCCAATTGTTGGCATTCATTGGGAAACTTGGATAACGACACTTAAGAACTATCATTGGTCGAGAGGACGGGATGTTGTGCTCATAACACCCATTTAGGGGGGAATATTTCCTATTTTTTGAATCTATTATAGATTTAATATATGTTCATGAATCCTTTGTTCATTCTCAGGTATGATACGGATTACCCAGAATTAACAATCAATTATGAACATGCATGGGTTTAGAATCACTTTTATATATCTAAGGTTCTCCATTTATGTGGATATATATATGTATCTAAGTTTCTCTATAAATGATACCATTTTTTGGAAAAATTAGAGATTCTTTAATCATTTATTTAGAAGATGTTGGTTTTAAGCAATGCAATGAGGTGCTCTAGAGTTTACTATAATCCAGGGAGATGAAATTTGTTTTTATATTGGGATTGATAACATAAAGTGGTATTATTACATATCCTCATGAAAGGAATTATAACCCACATATTTTTTTCCCACTTAAAATGACACATCACTTTTTAAGTTCATGTGACGAGGACCTAACCAAGGAGCTTAATGTAATTCAGTAAGGACGTCTGGGTGGAAGGTGCCTGGTCAATGATGGTGTGGGACTTACAACGAGGTGACCTGAGAGACATGAAATAGATGTGGTATCCTTGATGGGGTATGATATTACTAGGGATGTGATCCAATAATGATGGTTATGAAAGGGAATAGGAGGGAATATCTCCCTATGAGTTGGATGTGATCCTCTCAGGAATGTGGCCTAGATATTATTAGAGTAAATTTAAGTGTTCTGTTTAGACCTCATAGAGGATTCTTATGTATCCTAGTTAGTTGAGAATCAAATCCTACATACTTTAAAATGGATTGGGACTTACACCTATAAAGGAGTCCCATTTAGGGGACATGATTTGAGATTATACTGAGTAGGATTCCCCTGAATTTTATTCATCGAGAATATAGCCCTTTGAAGGTATTGGGATGGGTATTGCACTTTTTAGGATTCTCATTGGAGGTTTGGGAGCTTTCAGATGTCATGGTCACCACTAACCTTTAAGATCATGTGAGTCATGTTTGATATGAGAAATAAGAGGAATAATTAGATATAAATACCACATGTTCAACTTTTTCCACCAGTGGATATATGTTAAAGCCCAAAGGGAGAGGGAAAGAAAGATCTCTGACACTCATTTCTTCTCTTGCTTTCACAGCTTGGTACCAAAGGGAGAGGGATAGGGAGAGGGATTTGATTCTTGTCTTCCCCCATCATTGTACCCTATGATGGAGAAGAAGATCAAGAGTGTAACATCCCACAAGAAATACTAGGGGATTAATCTAGGAGGGATTCCCTGATGGTTCCTCGGGAAGAGAAGGGTGCCCTGCACTGCCCCGTATTTAATGGAATTCCTAGTGGTTCCCCTTAATCCTAAGAATAGGGATGTTCACATGAGCTCCTCCAATTCCATGAGAACTTACCAGGTCAGAACCCCCATTTCCATGGGAATATAAACTTGAAAACATTATGAGGGTTAGGCTTATCACATAGGATACCAACCTGACTCTACTTACTAAGGGTATGTAGACTCAATAAGACACGCTAATGTTCCTGATGATCTGATCATACATGTCGGGTGTATTTGGAAGTGGCTTTGTCCTGATGTCATTAGATTGGTTCATGGAGGGAAGAATATGGGTACGGATGGTATGATGGAAAGAAGTTTTTGGAGGTAGAGAGAATAACACCCTAGGATGCCCCATTTATCATAGCATGTTTTTATGTGGGATGGGGTTCCCTTTATGTATCTTGTTGCTATGTGGGTGATGGTACCATACATATAGTGTTGTGCTATAAAGACTTGGGTTTCTCCCATGTATTATTTTGATATGCGGGAAAAAGTTCCTCCTACGTAGCATTTTTTCTACATGAGGGAGTGATCCCTCTACATATTTTTTTTACTATGTGGGATGGTGGTTGAAAAGGTATCATCCCCTTACAACTTATAGAATGGTGTCTGTAAAGGGGTTTCAGGTTTGCAAATGGTCAAACAAATTTATTTCATCCTTAATGTTATGTAGTGGGTTTAGCTGATAGGAATCCATGGATTTCTCACTATTCTTCCAATTCTTCTCTAAGTCTTATCTCTTTTGTGTGTTATCCTCTCTTGTTTCCTTTTTCTTGGTTCCCCTTAGGGGTATTTTATAAAATAATGGAGGAACTAGATACGAAGATGGTCATTCATCCATGTTGGTCCATGGGGATTAATTTTTGGGAGCCCAAGAAGGATTCCTTGGCCCACAAATGATTTCATTCATGGGGGACAGCGAAAACTGTGAGCACCTACAAATGATTCTTTTCATTTGTATGGCTGGTCTCTTACAAAGGATGAAAATCACCATCTATCCCTAAAAACAAATTAGTTTCATTTTCAATCACCAGTGGTATCATATCATCCGATAAACGATTTCATTCATGGGTATGGTCATTCATAGGGGTAGAAATCACCATCTGGACCCACAAAAAAAATTATTTTATTCACAGGTGCCAACAGTACCATCTCGTCTCACGAATGTTTTTGTTAATGAGGTGATTCATGAAGTGGTATAATTCCATGTGGAGTAGTGGTCCACATTTAAATTTTTAATACATGGACCCAAGCCTTAATTTATATATTAATATCCCTTTAAACATTTCTTAAAAAATCATGGTTTTAGTTTCATTTTTCCCTTTACCAAATTCATATATTTCTCTTCTTCTTACATGCGCAGTTTTCATGAACTAAACAATTCCCCCCATCAGAATTAGTTCTGATCAGAACGAAGAGGAGGCTATTACAATATAGAAATTGGTCCTATTTTGAACCGGTTTTTGGTACACAAGTGGACCTACAATAGGGTACCATTCCTATAAATAGGGGGATTATCTCATTTTTCCTTTACTGAATTCTCTCTTCAAACCAACACCTTGCAAACTCACCATTGTAGACCTACTCCTGCATAGAATCTCTCCTTTATAGTCGAATGCTTGATGAAATTGAAGGTGGTCCCATATAAATGGTGATTCCACTCACCCTCATGAATATATTTTCATCCTCATGGTTTTTTGTAGGACAAACACTCTACGAACTAACACTCGGCGGGCCAATGCCTCAAAAACTAATGGCTCATGGTAATATGCTATTTGAATTTTCTATATACTCTTCTTCTTTAATGAACCTCATATAATTTTAATTATTTTTTTTGGTAGGGATAAAATTAATCAGGCTTCTACTTAAATGAATGTGATCAAGATAATAACAATCATCACTAAGAACATTTTAAACAAACTTTAACATCACATCATCCCTTAGGAGGGTATTCTGAAGAATATCCTTTCACAAGAAATTTTGACCTAACCATTTTCTAACAAACTATCATTGTACAACCTTTCACCTAAATATTATTCTCCCACCCCAATGGTTGATTTTAATCTCCCATATTCTTGGTTTGATGTGTCTTTTTATTGTGCCCGTGTGAAGATATCTACTACAGGGAAGATCACTTCCAGGTTAGTCTAAGAGAAATTATCTATTCTGAATGGTTCTCTATGGACTCAAAGAAATAAACGCATCCATGAAATTTCCATTCAATCCTCCATTCAATATTATCCATACATTTTTAATCTATTGTGATGGAATCCCAATAGAGGGTGGATCTCCTAGTGGGACTTGTGTTATGGAAGGAGTTTCCCAGATGAATGGGGTTGGGAATTCTGGGTGCACCAGAATTTCATAGAATTCCTAGGAAAACTAGAGGTTGTTGGATTATATTAGGCAGTATGGGTTTCTTAGTTTTTATTTTATTCACTGAAAGATATTTTTCTTGAACTGATCAGTCATTAGTGTCCAATCAAAAACACTTTTCATTTATTACAAAATGAATCCGGGATTATCTTAATGGGATATTTACCAATTATGATGGATTCATGTTCTTGGAAATATGTACAATTAATTTATCCCTATAGCTAACACATTTATGGATTCATAATAGGTCTATACATTAACCATATATTTACTAACTACGGAAGATAAATAATTGGTTTATCCTCTTAATACCCACTCACTCATTCCATTCAGTGAATGGATAATGTTATTTTATCAGGATCATCATCCAAGTCCAAAATCTCAGCATATCAAGACTCACCCAACCCAACAGTCATGAGGTATTCAAAGTTCATATTGGGCCACTCTTGAGGAAGGCCAAAATATGACATGTAGTTACCAGGTCTGGTCAGACGTATCTTCAAAACTTGGGTTGGTGAGATTTATCCCCATGTTCATGATTAGAGTGATCTTCCCATATTTAGATTCTTATACCAGTGTTAGGGTCTCTAACCTGATGATGGTGTCCATGTTGTTTAAGGGACAACATATCAACTTGGATGTACTCGTCGTCACTCACATTTATGAGTTATTGGGTCATATGTAAGAGGGTAGATCACCACATCATCTCTGCAGGATGTTTCAGTTCTTATATGGATGGATGGAGGAAAATTTTTGATGCTATGAATATCAACATACTGTGTAAATACATCACTCCCCCTTTCACAATAAACATAATATTATTTCTTATGCCTACCTGACATCCCTAGGGAATGATGAGGTTGTCAATATTTTTATAAATCTCTCCCACTTTACTTTTATCCCTTACCCTACACCTTTGGTAATGGTGGTTGATAATTGTAAAGGGAATCTGGAGGAACCCTATTACATTATCTCATTGTAAGATGGACGTATAGATGCACTAGTAGATTTAGTAACCATCTATGAACCCTATACTCCTTATATATTTTCATGAAAATTTGGATGTATAAAACAGATTTTCTCATTTCCACTTTCCCGGATTAAGGAGTCACACCGAATTATCCTTCACAAGCTATGGCTAATGATGATCCATTGAGATTCTATCATGAAAATTTCCTTACCTTGTGTGGAAACTCCCATCAACCTATCATGGGATTTTTCTATAATGTGGGGAGAATACTATCATGATGGGATATTAGTTAAGTCAATCTGAAGGGTTCATAAACTGCTAGCCTCTCCTAAATATGAGCATGACACACCTTCCTCATTGGTTTCAAATGGATAATGCCTTGAATCATAATGCTCTAAGTTCCTCAGGGGGACCTTGTCCTCAAGATCTCTCCTTTCTAAAGGTAGTTAAAATACATAATTTTCAATTGGTACTACCAATAGCCTCACTAACATTGGTCCCTGTGGAATAGCATTGGGAACTCCACCAATAGATGTCGGGCCTATCATCTTGGTTCCTAAGATTTTACAAGAGTAAGAGATTGAATATTTTCCCACTTTGGAGTTGTATTTTAAAACAAATTTGTCTCATATAACTATAATTATGGATTACATGCTCATGGAAGTGGAGAAACAAGGTCACGATCCAAGCATTTTTATTGAACACCATGCTTTACAAAAATGGGCCTGGTGCCCAATTTTTACTTCCATCACAGAGTCCCCCATGTGGAAATGTCTAATAGGGAAGATAGAGTTTTCTAAATTTTCTTTATTTTAGGCTCAGGTGGGTTTGACTACCAGCATTTTCACATCCTTATTCACCTGATCCTCATTGATCAAGAATACTTGGGTTATTGTGAATGGGACCTTATCTAGTTTAATGCTTCCAAAAAATCCTGAGAAAACATTATAGGATACTACAGCTGAGCTACACCACTTGGTTTCTGAAGAAGAAATATTTTATGATTAGGTTGTTTCACAGACTGTGGAGCTATGAGAATGTGAGGCTCGTGTAGCAGGGTAAAAGGCACGGCTGATATCAACAACCTCAATTTTTGAATAAATCAAGAAGAAAGGTTGAGAGCTCAGGTTCATTGTTAAAATAATGAACCTAATAGATGAAACCGAATATGGGAAAAGAACCAGTCTATAATGGGCCCTTGACAGCTTACATCAGGGAGTAGTCGACCTGCTAACTAAAGTGAGCCAGGTTTCATTGTAGCTATTTTGGTTGTTATGTGCTTTCTATCTTTTTTTATTATCATTAAGGTGAGACTCCAGGATTTGGATGCTCCTCCACTATCATTCAAAAAATAAATAAAAACTTTTTTCCCTCCAACATTCATCCTTCATCTTATCTCGTGGTGTTATTCAATCATACATTGAAATGTGTTTTGAAAGAAAATATCTTGGATGAATTTAATGGTTTTTTCACTGGATAACAATCTCAATCATAACCAGGATACCAAATCCATATCACTTGGTTGAGATATCATGAAAATATTTAATTTTTTCTTCATCCAAGGGACTCATCGAGCATAGTTTCAACTATTTCTAGGGTAGCATAGTAAACCTTACAAACTTTGTGTCTTTTTTATTACCATCCAAATTACTGACTAATCCCATTGTGGTGTGTACTTAGCAAGCATAACATGAAATTTTATTAAGCTTACATTTATGGGTTTTTGATCTAACAATTTTTTTGTTTTTATATTTTGATTTCTTGAATTGTTTTTCCTAAACCATGAAAAGAGTAGGTTTAGTGAGCTGAGACTTGACTTTTACACAAGGTTCCCTTTGCGTGTTTTTAACCATGTGAATTTTGTGTCTTTTTTATGGGAATTTTAGAGTATTTAAAATTGGACTAATGTAATTTATTTTTCAGGTCGAACAACTTTGACCACAAAACATGTGATGATGTCCCCAAAGGGCTTATAGCTGAGATTGTCCTGGTATTTTTCATACATGAATGGGTGATTTTTAGACCGTTATCTTTTTATTTTTGAATTTGATACATGATATGGTGAAAACATGTGAGTAGTAACCATAAGAATGGTTTCTAGCATGATGTTTTCGAGATATATAGAAATAGTAGAAGCCTCTCGTGGGGAGGAATTTTTCTTTGGTTGATAGGCCTTTTGTGGGGGAAACTTATGTAGAACTAATTGGGGTATATTGTGCATAGTCAAACAGAAGTTCCATCATAAAACATTACAACCATTTCCAATGGTCGAGTAGTCTGTGACAATTCATATTTCTCAAGACCATGAAGGGTGGATTCTCAACATAATGATGTCTGAAAATGATGAGGGTATCTTCACTTCCCAGGAATGAGAACCCAATCATACACGAATTTGGATTGTGTAAAGGAGGGATAAAGCATTATGTAGTTTAATTTCTTTAAACTAAGAAATAGGCCAGGAATTTTAATGTCTTATAAAAAGGAAATTTGAGGGATAATATTTAAGTTCACTTAGATTTGAATTAGGGATAAATGATTTTCCCTTTTCAAGGTAATTTGTCCAATAATATTCCATCATCTTCAAGCATGAAGGGAAAAGTTTGTAAGCAGTAATATGGGTTGTTTCCAAATATGAGTTATGATTTGGGAAAAAAACATCATTGGGGAATATAGAGATAGAATAGTCCTCTCCTGGGATAAATTTTCCTTTGGTTGACAGGCCTTTTGTGTGGGAGACTTATGCAGATCCAAATGGGGCATATTATGCATAGTCAAAAAAAATTCCTTATGACACTAACTCTCCATTCCTGATGTCCAAGGAGTTGTATGGAGATTTTTACATCCCCAGACATATATTTTGGTTTGTGAATGGAAATTACATGAATATGAAAGGATAATTTCATGTCGAAATTTTCTAGGAATGGGTAGAAACGTTTCCCTTACGCAGGTCTAAACCATTTGTAGGAAAGAAATATTTCTTTTTGGTATGTTTATGCCTGAGATATAAGGTTTAGGAATCACTACGTATCCTAATATAGAATGAATCAAGCCACATATATTTATAGACATCGTTCAATTAGTTTAATTTTATTAAGAAATCCTCCATGCAGTTTACCTTCATGCAGTGAGGATGGTATGAGATCCTGCAGTTTTAGGCCATACGACTGGGACCATGTGTCATAGAAATAATGATTAATAGAAGGCTCATTAGTCTAGGATGTTCATACATGCCTCAAATGTGAGGGTTAAAGAAAGTGTGAACCATGATTTAGGGGGTTATCAAATCAGGAGAAATGATATGGGGACAAAATCCATTGGGGATTAAAGAGATTGAAGAGGCCTCTCATGGGGACTAATTTTCCTTTTGTTGATAGACCTTTTGTCTAGGAAACGTATGTAGATCCAACTGGGGTATATTGTGTATAATAAAATAAAGGTGTACTTAGGACACAAACCCCCCATCTCTGATAGCTAGAGAAATATTATGAAGACCCTAAATTTCCCTGGGCACAGATTATGACAAATGCAAGGAATGTGTTCGAGTATGTAAGAATAATTATGACCATGACTAGACATCCAGTGTCAAGTTACCTATATATAAATGACTCATATGTTAGAGGGTATGTTTCTATTTCCTTGATAGATCCCTGAACAAGTCACCCAAATTAAGATATCTTGCATAGATCTTTAGTTTCATGTAGGAGATGGGGACTTTTTTTCATTACCCCATTACTGGGACTAGGACATGAGGTCTAGGTATCACTCTATATCTCACTAAAATAAGAATCAATTCATATGTAATTTTAGAACAAGTTCCCTATGAAGATGTATATAATGAGGGACATTTTGATTGGTTGTGGCTGGACCCAAAATTGAAGATCTTGACATCACTGTGTATCTTATGTGGATAAGAATCAAGCCACATGTAGTTCTAAATGAGGAATCTCTACACGGGTCTAATCCATATATAGAGGGGGAAATTTTTCTACTGATTGATGATTGTTGTGGTTGGACCTAGTATTATAGATCTAGGAATAACTATGTATCTTGTGTGGATAGGAATCAAGACACACATAGTTCTAAACATGCTTCCCTTCATAGATATTACTCATGTGTAGAGAGAGGGAACTTTAAATAGAACTATAAATAGAAGGACCCACTTTGAAGTCCCCTACATCGATTTTGTTTTTATGCAAGGGAGGGAGAATTTTTTTATTTCATGTATGGGCCCAAGTCATGAGGTCTATAATTCACTATGTATATTGTTTAAATGATAATCAAGTCACATGTAGTTATTGAAGAACCATGCGGTTTAAATTCTTTAGGAAACAACATTGACTATGTAGTTTAACATCTTGCTATAAGGATGTGGTTCACCCAATGTGGATGTAAAGTATCATTATGGTTGGGCCCAATAATATAGATTCAGGTATCATTATGTATATGGTGAGGGTAGGAATCAATCCACATGTAGTTATTGATAAAAATCTCCCGGTGTGGGTCTAACTCGTATGCAGGGAGGGGGGAATTTTTTACTTTTAGGGTGGTTGGACCACGATGTAAGATCCAGGTGTTACTACGTATCCTATGGGGATAAAACATCAAGCAAATCATAATTCTAAATGGTAACTCTCTAAAAAGGTATGATTCGTGTGTAGAGGGGGTCATTTTTCCTGTTTATTATTGATTATTGCAGTAGGACTCGAGATTAGAGATTCAGGTGTCATCACATATCCTGAATGGATAGGGTTCAAGCCACACATAGTTCTTGAGAAACCATACAATTTAAAATATTGTAGTAAGGATGTGGGTGTCATGCATTTTACCATCTTGCAACATGAACATTATACCATGTAGTTTAATATCATGCAATTAGGATGATGATGTCTTGTATCTATGGGAAAGATGATTTTTTGGGCTAGTGAGAAACAACATCCTGGCGTGAAAAGTGGACTTGTGGACAAAGGCTTTTGAAAATCATCTTACGAACAAGGGGTAATTTTTGGCTAGGCCTAATTCAATAAATTTAGGCATTACTATGTATCCCACAATGATAGGAATCCTCTTTGTCATCATTGTTTTATTAAAATAAATACAAAAGAAAAATAGAGAAATATAGACCAGCAAACCCAGTTAAGGGGGCCTGTAATGGTGAAACCCTAGGGAATCTCTCCAAAAAAAATCATTCCCTCAGGGGGAAATGAATTAATTCACAAGAAGCATGTGACACTTGTGCCATGTGCCGCCAAATAATCAAGGTAGTCTACAACCTGATTACCCTCCTTCCAAGTATTAAGGGTCTCTGTCTGGGGGATCATCTTTCTTATACACCTTTGAGAGATATAAGTGACTGACCAGGGGGGTCTCACATGGCATAGGGAATCATAGAGAATGTGAGAGTATATTTACATTGCCTCCAGAATGATGTTATTTTTCATTCAAAGTCGGAGACCAGTGAGAAAATCTATACCTTCATCTTGAAGGGAATTTCCATGGACTAAGAATGGGATAAAGGTGAAAATGAAAGATCCCCAAGAGTCACGCACCATGCCGCCACTACATATGAACCTCGAGAAACATGATCCATATATGTTAATATTGTGGCCCAACTGGTGGGTTCCAACATACCCATTGACCATGAGAGGTTTTAAGGACCAAGGATTATGTCAATCATCCAGTCAGTAAAATTATGAGAGTGGGAGCATCCTCCCAATTCTTTATTAACCTGTTCATGTCGGACAGGTGGTTTTTTGTTCAAATGAATAGAGAGGTCCTTTGGATAATGATCCCTTAAAATCATGTTGAGTTCCATTCCTTCCATATGCACCAACAATATGATAATAAAACCATAGGTCTTGCATTTTTCTCTGGACCAGCAGTACCCACACCATGGAACCATCTATCGGGGAAGGGGAGGATTTGTAGAGCTGGGAAAGAAAAGCCCATGAAGTCACCGAAGGAGATCCATATTTAATGAGCCCAGTATCTCTCAAATAATAGGTGGTTTTTCATCTCTTCCCTACTTGTGCTATAATACAAACATATGGAGGTCATGCTGATAACAAGATGTTTGATATTATTGTATGTTTCAACTATGTGATTTCTAATTCTCCATCCCAAAAAGTTATAATTTACAGGTATTTCTTTACTCCAGAGAACCTCCACCCACTAATAAGTGACCCCATTAGTAGAAATGATAATATGATAATCTTTAGCCAAAAATTCCCTTGAAGTAGACTCTGTAAAGATTCATTTTTTAGGATCGACATTAATGTTAATTAAGTTGAAGGTGGCGCACTAGCTCTGGTCTAGAATGATGTTAATAAAGCTCAGAAATTTGTATGCATACATGAAAGTGAGATTGAGAGTAGGAAAAACCCATAAAACCAAAATTGGATCCATCTCAGTTGTGAAACTAGAATGAAACATCTCCCCTACCCACTATCCAATGACAATGGTTTCTAAGGATCCGAATATGGGGGACAACCTCCAACCAAATTGTTGAATAATTTCTAACTATAATGCATGTCTCCCCCTTTCATTTATCCCACATAAACTTCCCCCAGAGGTTCTACTCCACAATCATTTCCTAATAAAAAATTTGATACATGCAATGCTGTATGTCCTTTAGATTCCTCATGTTGATGCCCCATCTCTCACAGGTCCTACCATCCGCTCCCATGGAACCTAGTGATGCCTTCCATCTAATTGGGCATCCAAAATGAAAGAGTCTAGGAGTTTTTCAATGTTTTCTAGGACCCATTTCGGGACTATGACAATATATAGAGTATGAATAATTATTGAAGTAAGTGCATTGATCACAAGAGCAATTATACCTCCAAAGGAGAGATAGAGGTTTTTTTAGTTCAAAATCTTATCCGTGATCTTACCAATGATATGATCAAAGTGATGGATGTGAAATCTTCGGGATGAAATAAGGGCACCGAGGTAATGCATGGGGAAGATACCACGCTGCATGTTTATGCTTTTCATGAGGGAACTAGAGCACCTGCCTAAGCATTTATCAGACAGGGGGGATTTTTTACTTTTGGGGTGGTTGGACTAGGATGTAAGATCTGGGTGTCCCTATGTATCCTGTAAAAATGAGAATCAATCCATACTTAGTTCTTGAATTTTTCATGGTAGATGACAGGTGCTGGAGTCATTTTCCTCTCTGGTGAGGATATTGGAATATCTCATATTTGTGGCATGAGTCATCCCATGGTTGTCGTGGGGCATCCCATTTTTATGAAAGAGGTTAAAGCTATAGTTTATCATCGTGTGTTGAGGATGTTTATCATTGATTTCTCCTATACTTGGTCACGTGAGGCATCCAAGATTTTTCCCAGGTTTTTACTATAATTTTTCATTATGTATCCTTAACCATAACAGGGTGAAAATGTATTAAAGGGGATTGGGTGTCTAAAAAAATAGTCAATATGAAAGGAGGTCTAGGGGTCCTTTTCCTCACAAACTCTCAAGACATATTGCACAAAGTCTATAGTCATGATACCTAAGGGGAAAATAATTCATAACAAGTTTATGATAGAGCTGGACTTAGGATAAAGAACTCAAGCATCTCTATATATCATGTGGGGAAAGGGATCAATCCATACATAGTTCTAAATGGTAATTCTCTATGAAAGTTTGACCCATACATAAAGGGGGTGATTTTTCTCATATTTAATGACTGGGCCTAGGATGTAGGGTCTAGGTGTATCTTCATATCCCATTGGTATGAGAATAAATCCATACTTAGTTCTTTATGAATCATGTAGTTTAATGTCATGCGGCAAGAAAACTTGGTGGTGTAGTTTAACATCGTGCGGTAAGGATGTCGGTGACTTGATGTGAAAGAATTTTCATTATGGCAGGGCCTATGAGTAGAGATCTTGGAATCACTACATATCCTATGAGGGTAGGAGTCAAGACACATGTATTTCTTGATCTGTTCCTATGTTAAGGTCTATCAAATACATAGGGAGGGTCATTTCACCTTTCTTACTCACAGCTCTATCCAAGTATGGTGAACTGTTGGTGAGAAAAAAAAATTATAGTTTAACATTGTGAGGTAAGGAAATGTTCATGCAATTTAATTTCACGTGGATATAATGATTATGATAAGTATTTTAATGTAATACAACAAGGACAATGGTGTCATGAAGTTTATCATCTTTTGATATGGATGATGTTTCATGCTTTTAATGTTCATGTGAGAGAGACCATACATGTAGTTTATCATCATGCAGTGGATAAATTTTCTTTTGATTACAAAAAGTATTTCTCAAGAAACCTCACATTGGAAGGACCCATGGTAAGTTTTTCATCCATTTAGATCAAATAATAAGCTCTATTAGAGTGGACATTATGTATGAAATAGGGTCCCTCCCATTTTGGCTCTATCTTTGGAGGTTTATTTCCAGGTATCATCGGAGTCCTGAGGACCAACACCATCTCTCCTTCGAGGAAAGATCAGAGATGAACTTTTTTATTAAATAATTGTGAAATATAGTTTTGGTGGACTTCCAAATGATGCAATGTATGAAATATATTCTAATATATTCATTATAATTCAATAATCCATTTTTTGGATTTTTCATCTATAGATAAATGATCGCAAATGGAAACACAAAGCGATGGAAATTGAACTTTGATGGGTAGGATTGCCTCTGTACCATATACTAATGGGTATGGGGTCACCTATGTAGTGGTTTAGGTCATAGTATAATAATACCACAAGAGATTTAGGAGCTTGTCAGTCCAAGACTTTTTATCCTTATCTACCATCTTCTGTAGTATAGTCAATTACGTCCTGTTTAAAGCCTTTATATATCTGTTAGCCGCTCCATGGTAGAGGGATGAATGGTTGGACTTGATTCCATTTTTAGGATATTGCTTCTCCAATTCATCATAATAGAAATTGGTTTAATTTTCCATAAGTATTGTATTAGGGACATCAAATATTATGATGACGTTGGATTTCACAAAGCTGACAATGTTCCTTCCCCCAATCTATTTGAGTGGTATAGCCTCAGCCCACTTGTAGAATAAGTTGGTTGTCCTGAGAATTTATTTAAATTTCTTGTCCATAGTGTGAATATATGGTCCCATGACATCCATTCCACATACTGAGAATGTCTAGGCGTATTTGGATGTGTGACGTAACTCAGGGGGTTAGCGAATGAAGTTGGTGTGAACTTACCAGGAATGGAACTTTTTTGAATTTAGTGTAGTCCTAAGTTAGAGTGGGCCAGTAGTACCCAATCCTCTGGATTTGGTGGGAAATATTGAGTCCCAACTAGGGGGATCCATAGGCTTCAGTACACACTTCCTTCATGACATCAGCAGTCTATTCCCTATCAATGCACCTGAGAAGGATCCCATCAAGGCTCCTCTTATGGGGTACCTTTTAAAGATTTATGTCATCATATAGAACAAAGATAATTTCTCCCCTTTAGATCTACTCATTATTATCTCTATATAGTGGTATTTATCCATTTTAAAGGTATTTCACTGTAGGTTTCATCCAACTGGTCGTAGGACCATACAGTTTGGGGATGTAACTAATCTCGTCAATCACTTCCTTGTTGGATTGAATGAAAGGTGAGACCATATAATGGTGCGCAATACTGATGACTATTTCATCCCACTCCAGATCAGCTAGAGATATGGATAGATTTTTCATTGCATTATCTTGGTAATTTTGTGACAATGGGATGTGAATAAATGTTGGTTCCAAAGGGAATTCCACCATTAGTCCCTGCACATGGTCTAGTAGGGGATTATCTCTTCCTTTATAAAGTCATAATTTTCATTAACCTACTTGATGACCAGTTTCAAATTTCATTTTATCTTAAAATGATTCACTTGTACTTGAATTTCCTACTCTATCCTTGAAATGATAGCCTGATATTCTTCTTTATTGTACATAAAACCTTTTGACAGTAAGAAGGAGTAAGGCAGGACTATCTTTGCTGAAAAAATGAGCATGACTCCCAACCCTAATTTGTTGAAATAGGGATCTTCCATTCTTTTCCCTATAAAACTTTTGGATATAGCATCTAAATATATCTCTTGGTTCTAAGGTCCCTCTTTAATAGATAATACCTCTTTATCAGGTAGTTCAGTATCCAATGAATTCATTTCTTCCGACGGATTCTCTGCTAGAAAGTATGCTAATTCCTAGCCTTTCATCACTTTCTCAGGAATGAACTGAATATAAAATTATTGCAGGATTACTTCCCACTATGATATATGCTCAGTATACATTGGATGGTTGGTAATGTTCTTGATTGGGATGATATAAGAGATCATACTAACTTCGTGATGTTGCAGGTAGTGCCTCAATTTTTGGACTGCAAAGATTAGTGACAGAAGGTTTTTTGGATATTAGAATAATGAGTCTCAGCATTGATTGGGGTTCAAATAATGTAATATATGTTTTTTTCTTATGAAATAATTATTTTAATCAAGTAAGTAACTCAATGATTTCTCTAAGGTTGTCACATACAAAATATGCGGCCTTCCTTTGATAAGAAGCATAAGCACTGGCGGGCTTAGGAGGTATTTCTTGAGAATTTAAAATTCTTCCTCAAAATCAAAAATAAACTGATATATAGTCCATTTTTCATCAACCTAGTGAAGGGAAGGAGTTTTCCTACAAGGTTTGCTATAAATAATTAGATTTTGACCAATTTTTCTTGAAGTCCTCTCAAATCGTTGAGGTTTTGAGGAGGTGACATGTTAAGGATGTCCTTTATCTTCTAAGGTCCGACTTCGATGACCTGGTGGAATATGACGAAGTGGATGAATTTCCCTGAGGTAACATCAAAATCACATTTTAGGGGGTTCGTTTTTAGGTTGTGTTGTTTCATTTCTTCATGACAGTTACAAGATCCTCTAGGTGGTCAGAGCACTATCGAGATCTAACTGCCAGATCATCAACATAGCATTTGAAAAACTTTCTTAATAAGGGTTTAAAGATGCGATTCATGGAACATTGGTACATATAATTGAAATTATTCAATCCAAAGGTCATTAACTGATAGAAAAATACTCTCTAGGGGCCCTAAAGGCAGTGTATTCTTCATATTCTTAGGTCATTTTAATTTTATTGTGTCTCAAATTTACATCCATGATGGATAGGGTTTGATATCCATTTGTCACATAAATTACTAGTTCTTTGAATGAGACTAGGAAATCATCTTTTGGGTAGTTCTGGTTGAGATATATGAAATCAAAGAAAACTATAATTTTCCCATTCTTCTTCTTGAAGGGGACTATATTAGCCAACCATTTTGGAAATTAGACCTCGCAAATGAAGTTGAATATAATGATATTGTAAATATTAGATTTAATTTTGGAATCAGGTGTTGGGTCTGTCCTTCTGGATTCCTATTTATAGCCCTGGTGGTCCTTTGGAAATCCCAAGTGGTGAGTGGACACCTCGAAGTTGAGGCCCAGAATTCCTATGTATTTCTGAGTGAACACATCCCGATGATGCATCAGGAAGGAGGTATATAACTCTTGTTCTTCTGAATACATGGATGCACTGATCAAGGTGGGTCATGGGTCTTCTTCTATACCCAAATTTATTTTTCTGAGTTCATCAATGGTGGTGGAGACTCCCTCCTCAAATAGTGGAGGTGCATCCCTAATTTCCTCCTCCTCCATCTATCCAACAACCCGCCTTCAAAGTTTTTTATTATTATGATAGATCCCCCTTTTAATGGAAGAAGGGGGAAACCCGAACAGACTTCATGAACTTATGAAAAATCACACCTAAATTAAAAAACAAGTAAAACTAAACTAAAATCATGGAGCTTCCCCTCCCTAGAATTTGATCATGATGAAGCTCTCTACCATTGCAAGGTTGTTCAGCAATCAATTTTCCTGTGTCAAAACATAGGCCCGATCTGATGGCTGACTCTATACCCTCTCAAACAACCAAATCTGTAAAGATCAACAAAGATGAACCACCAACTCTTGATCCTCCTCTGGGGAAAGTTCTATGTGGTCGAGTCCGGATTCACTGGCTTCTCTCCTTCAGGATCATCATCAATATCACATAACAAATCTTCACAAAACCCTTACAACATGAAGCTTCAAGATTCAACCTCCAAAAAGACAACAACCTTGAAGAACCTCATCGCACTCCACAAGACTCCTAACACTACAATTATTTCTGGACCAACTAGAAGAAGATCTAAGAAATGAGAAGCTGAGACATAGTCTCCTAGGACAGGATGGACCAACACCACACCAAAGTAACATCACCAATGGGGGGATCTAGGCCACTTTGAACCATAAATTACACTCGCATCATGGATCCACTCAGATCAAAACCACAGATGCACCCTCACCGGATTATGATGCAAGAAAACCACAGATAGGAGAGAAGACCTAGGGAGTGACAGACTTGAACCAACCATCACACACCATTTCAAAATATCAACCATTCCAATAGATCCACGATTCCACCACAATCAATATATACCAAAAAAACATTAAAATAAAACCTGTAGAAGAACCGCATGAACACTAAAAGTATAACCAAGAAACCCCCCCCCCCCCCCCTCCATGCCAATCTGAGGCCGAAGCCAATCCTAGGACCACCAGAGAGATGTGACAGAACCTCACCTGTGACTTCTCTGAGTCAGCGCACCAGGTTGATGAAGCCAAAACCTCACAACGCCAAGTCGAGAAAAAGTTGAAATCTTGAAAGAGCCTTCATTGAGCCAAGATGAAGCCAAAGCCTTTCTTGGGTAGAAAAATCTGGAAGTCACCACATTGAACCACACCAACACCAATATGAAGGATTTGGATGCCAATATCTAAAAACTAAAAATATGAAGTGAATTACTTTGACCCAGATAACAGTGCGGGATTTCCTTCAAACTCTTTAGGGGATTAAGTGAGGGAAGGAAAAGGAGCATATTCATCCTTTTGGGAAGATGAGACAACCTATTTTGACTCAACTAATGAATCAAGATTTTCTTGGATATTTGGGGATGGAATTAGGTTATTTTCATATGATATTTCACTAATTTATGGGGATTCAGAAAACTTATCGACACTACTGAACTCATTGGTTATGATTGAAATCATGAATACCGCCAAATATGCATCCAAATTTGGACTCATACACTCAAATTGGGTAACTTGTATTCTACACCAATATGTATAAAGGGGTTGGAAAAGATTATTTCTAAACCATTCGAGGTGGTGACTCAAACAAAACCATCAACCAGGGGTTATTTCCCTTCCCTTTGATAGAATTCTGCATTGATATAGTGTGACTTGTAGGATTAAAATGGGGAATTATCAGTGTGAAGCATCTTGATTTGTCCATTAATGCATTATTTGATGCATTGATGGTAAAATGATGGGGTTTTTTTATTTTTATGCAACTATAGACTTCCTATAAAGACATTGAAGGCCATGTTCTTTTGAACAACTAGAAATTATGAGTCGGCTATGAGGTATCCAAATTGACCCTTGAGTCTGATTTGGCTGAGTGGTTTTTGCTCACTTTTTTCATAACCCTATAGTGTTATAGAGGAAGGTGCTAGATTATCCTCATTATATTCCAGGTGGTGATTTTTTTGTATCATATTGATATTAATACCAAAAACATTTTCATTGAATACTTTTTGGACATCAACATCATTTCTCATGTCGGACAAATACAAGGGTCTGATCCTGATCTATAAAGGAGATAAAAATGTGACATTCCATAGGATCAATCTCTATCTAATAGATCTCAGCAGTGGTGACCTCAGCTTCAAACTCCTGAGGTCTTATCAAAGCCTCAATGAGTGCTTCCTTGAGGTATTTTGATAATCTTGGGGCATCTAGGATTGATATTTTGGTTTGTATAAAGTCAAACTATTTCAATATATCATAATTATGGTCTAAAAGTATGTGCTTATCATCATGGGGATTCTCTTTTGTAGACACTTTAGGGGTTGGAGTACTTGATGTAGATGGATAATCCCCCGAAACAGGAGTTATAGGCGCTCATGTCCTAAGGTGGTTGGGTCGGGCAGGCCTGTCTACCACTGAGGGGGATCTAACACTTTTACCCCATCCAATTGATATTAAAGAGTGATTGCATTAGGTGTATTTTGGAAAATGTAAGGGGATTTTCCAACTCCTATCAGACTCACTAGGGTTCTCTTCCATGAGTTTCTATAACATTGATAGTCTAAGTCAGGATATGGCTAGAATTATGGTTCCTAGCACAATTGTGCCTTCCTCAGTATCCTCGACACTTGTGGCCTCTTCCTCCAGTTAACCAATTGAATATAGGGAAATAAGGTTCATATTTGTACTCAAATTTGAATAATGGATCTAATAATTGAATTACATTAATGGAACTGAAGATCAAATCCTCATATGATGATCATTTTTTTGGTGGAATGTATCTGGAGGTACCGTTTGGCGGGGCAGTTCCCATTATTTCAGATCTAAGAGCATAAAATTTAAGAGGTTCAAATCTAGATTTGGGATTAATACAGGTCCATCTTCCTACATTTTCTCCCTACCTTTCCAGTCAAACCCCTTTTTGGAAAGCTGTATTTTTGAGGTTTGTGGTGTTGATGGTGTCGGATGTGTTGCAGCGAGAGTGGCCAGGGGCATAGCTGGTTGTTTAAACTTTAATTTGATAATACCATTAGCTTGGTTGATTATCTTTCAAGTCATCCAACTATCAAACTTATTTTCCCTTATACTAACAACTTCTTACCACTCATCTCTTTCCTTAGGTGCAGTAATGGAAACATACGTTACTTGATCTGTGGATTTCCCAAAATCACTTTCTTAGAGTCCACCATTTTCTACAATGTGTATTTGAAGACAAATCACTCTTAAATGGTGTTCTCATGTGTCCAATGGAAGGGGAAATAATATGGATGGTCATCAAGACCCACCTGGTTGGCCTCTTGGGATCTGGTAGGAAAATTAAATCATTGTCCTAATAGAAATAAAATAGTTGTGGACTTGATTGTCTCAGAATTAGTAAACAATATTCATTTACTCCTCGAACGTATTTCTCTTGGGTTCCTATCTTCTCATATTAGTGAGGTGTGGGTTTTTGATGGTGCCTAGGGGGAACTTTGAGATATGACATAGGTTTTCGAGTTTTTTCCAGTGTAGAGGTTGGCTTAAGTGTGCTAGATGCCACCTCTACCTTTCCTACTCTTTTCCCCGGGGCTGGTGAAGTTATCTAGTACTTTAGAATAGTATACTATATGGAATATTACATTATTTTGGAAATGGTGATGAAATCCCAAAATCCACCTGTATATTTCACCGATATGATCGGTGTTCCTAGCTCATCAAAAAGTTTCTATATAAAAATATAGAGATGATCTTTTGGGTAAGAGGTAGGTTTAGGGATTATGTCATCCCTTTCCACCTATAAATGAAATCCAAGACTCTATCATTTTACCACTATTTGTAATTCAACATGTCAAGGATTGTTGTTTTTTTCTAGTGTTGAGATGAACTGAAATGGGAACTTTCGATGGAGGTATTCCCACCCTATGATTGATTGAGTTGTAGAATTAGTGTCCCATACAAAGGTTGTCCCTTATAGGGTTAAAAAAATAATCATAGTTTCACTGCTTCTTATTGCCCATGATTTTCCATCATGGGATCACAGTGGGACAAAAAGTGTGTCAGATGTTCTTTCAGATCACCTGATCCATGGAATATCGAAAAAATAGGACTCCAAAAAATTGGAATTTGTGGGGTTTGTATCACAAATTGAGGGTAAGTTTTCCATTATGGGTATATTGGTTCATTCTATTCCTCTATATCTATCAAGCTTCCAATGACTAGATTGTGTCGATAAGCCCTTGATAAAGGTTTGGTTGAATAGATACTTGGATAGGTGCAGCAATAAGTAAGCCTTGATGTGTTGATTCTTCCATTATTTATGGCTAATATCCAGCTAGGGAAATATTTTGAGGTTTCTCCTAATCGCAATCTATTTTTCTCCTTAATTGATGTAAATATTGATATTTATATATAATCGGGTCTAGGTAAATTGATGGTATAAGTTCTGGGTTAGGTGGATGTCTTGGCCCTGCTTCAGTCACTAGGACAAACCCCTGTTGTTGAGGTGCACCTATATGAAGTGTAAATTGAGCCTCTTCCCTTGGACCATATTCAATAGGAATACTACCTTGGAGAAATTTTTCATTGATCCACCTCAACTCTTTCATTTCTTCTTCCAATTGAGTGAATCATTATTCAAGTGTAGGGAGATTGTTCTCATAGAGAGGAGGAGGTAGGTTGTATGAAACCTTTCTATTATTCTTTTAAATGGTATAAATTCGTTGATGAGGTAGTAAGGGATTGATCAAGGGAGAACCCAAATTCTAGGTGATTATTTGGTTCCTGGTACACACACCTTCATTTTTTTTGTGAGGATCATTTTCCATATGGAACCATCCACTTTTTTCTCCTTTATGTTTGCATCATTTTCGTTCCATCTATAGGATTAACATCCATGACGTTCAATGATGCATAATTCATTACAGTCATTGTACTGGATCTTGAAAAATAGGAGGACTATTTTCATCCTTTGTTGGACCTATCACTATATTTCTAGGATCCTCTTTTAGCATCTTGGTGAATAGTAACTTAGAGGGAACCTCCATGAAACCTGGTTGTATGCTTCCCTTCTGGGGGAAATGGAAAATGAGATGGGAAAAACTGGGATACCTTACTTATAGTTGTCCTCCCTAGATGAGAAAAGACTTATTTCCATCATTGGGGTGGTTGAGGTAAAAATTCCCTTAGCCCTGTGGGTTGGGGTTTCTCCCATTCTCTTTTTGTTGTGCCTTAGGCCGAGTTTGTCAGCCTTGAAGGGGAATTTTGTGTTAAAAATTCCTTCGACCCTATGGGAAGGAGATGATCCAATACTGCAATGGATGCTTCTACTATCACCTCTCTCTTTATCTTTTGAATCATTATTCTAGAATGATCCAAGTGAAATGCCAAATTTTCACACGAATTTCTTTCTTCTAGAGAAATTAGTAGTGCTTAATGATTGTCTTTCCTTAGGTGAGAAGGCTTCTTAATGTTCTTAGTTTACTAGTTCAATATCTTTTCAATATATTTCCCTTGTTAGGATTAATTATTTTGCGACTTATTAAATGTTTATTCCTAATGAGTGTGTCATCCTTCCTAAGTAGGGGTTCTTCTTGATAGCCTCCATGGGGTAATGACATTATAGGATTTCATTTCCAGTGGGTTTTCCTGAATGGGAAATGAGGTGAAATAAAAATCTCTATGTTCAACCCATCCCCATATGTGAACACTGGGTGGGGCATTTATAATTAAACAATGTAAGTAATGAATTTCATTGAGGCATTCAGATTGATGATCATTATAATGCTTCTCTAATCATGTTCAATGCATGGATGGAAGGGCTTCCAATTCGATTGATGATGAAACCATCCCAATATTTTGACATGGTCTGCATACCCATTGTAAGGAAAGAACATTTCTTTCTGGTGACAAATAGTTTTCTAGAGATTTATATGGATGTTGTGTATGCACTATTCTGAAAATTTCTCTAGAATGTCAAACCGAGAACTGGTTGAGGTTCAAAACATTATGGTTATATCATCCATGGAAAAACAATTTATCATGAGCAACATATACTTTTTTTATTTTCCCAGAGAGTCCTATACTTAATCGGTCCAACATGAGCACTTATTGACTTTTTTATCAGAAGAAAGTGGGGTTGGTGGGGGTCTCATTGGCATGGGAATAGTCTAGAGGTGGTTCAGAGGATGACTATTTTCTTGATTCATCTTTTGGTTGAGAAAGGATTCCACTTTTAATTTATATTGCATCTAGCATAACTGGACCCACATTTCCAAGTTACTTAGAATATGAGGGATTTATTGTAATTAAATAATCAAGTGGGACCTTATTTTTTAAATTAATTATCACTATTGGGAGGATTTCTATAGTGTATTCCACCACAGAGAGGACTACCATCATAGGCTGGCTTCCAACTACAGGGAGAATTTCTAATTTATATACCTTGGGGGGACCTTTAGGGCGCACTACAGTAAGGTAAGTACCTTCTTATTGTTTGATCTTCTATCTATGAGGAGTTCTATCATGATTCTCATATGGAGATAATATCTCATGATTGATTGATTTGTTCCCACAAAGGAATACTTTATAATATATACTCTAGGGAGGACCTCCAGAGATATTGGTAACAATGTTGCAGGGAGGACCATTGAAACTGATACTTCCACGTTCTTAATTAGGTAATATATCATCAGGATCCTGAGACACCACTGATAGATGTTTGATGTCCCCAAGAACTCCAACTTCCATCAGAGTAGGGTTATGAGTATGATCTTCATTTTCCAGTTTCATTTGTCATGATTTGTTTTTAGGTTCTCTCTTATGGGTGACTGGGGCCACTTACTGTATGTGACAGACTTCATATATAGGTTCTTATTCAAGTGACTTACATGGTTCTACTGGGATATGATGGTAAGCCTATTAAATTCTACAGGGGATATATTTTTAACCTGGAGTGTGCACCAGAGTGGACCAATGTCCCCATTTAGAAAATGTATTTTTTCTCGATATGGTTGTCCATTTATCGTGTAATATTGCCAGTAACCCTCATAAATGGGATCATATGCATGTATTCTCTTGAGTGACCATACCATTTTGCAGATGAGTCACCCCACTTGAGAAGGAAGGGTTGTGGGCCTGACTCCTTGTTATTTCCACTGATGTGATTACATATTGTCAAGTATATAGAATTTGGTGAGGGATTGATATCGGACCCTACATCAATTCAAAGACATGTTGAGTGAAATCCTTAGAGAAAATGTTAATGTATACCCATTCTGGTTTTAGAGTAAGAATATGTGCATGACTTAGTCCTCCATTTCCAATCGGTAAATACTGACTGTCCTCCTGTGCGGGGGTGGAGATACAAATCTACCCCTAATTTACAATCAAGATACGCTAGCTTCTTTCTAGAGTTTCCACCGTAATTTCATATATGACTTGATATGAACAATCAATAATTTATGTCGGATCATATTTTTCCATTGTATTTGACTGATGGTATTTATATACATCTGTAGGAATTTTCATCTGCTCTTTGGTTATTTCTATATTTTCCTGGCAGGCTTGATATGCATTTACAGGAATTTTCATCTACACTTTGGTTGATGACATATTTTTGTTGGGGTATTGATGTGAATTTTTAGGGATATACATCTTCACATAGTTTTCCACCATATTTTATTGGTGGGCTACTTCAGCAGGAACAAGGATGATGGCATATTCTTGATTGTCTAATTTTCACTATTTACAAGACGCCCTAGAAACCTAGGTCTGTGTGAATTTAGTTGGGTATCATGGGGAGTTATCCTCTTTATGGAGATGATGTTTGGATGCACAGTTTTTATGGTGATAATTACTAGTAAGTGACCTTGGGTGGGACCACTGTCTTATTGGGATATAGTTTCTAGAAATAACTTCATCATCCTCCCTAAGGTAAGGGAGGGACTCATTTTCATGTTCCAGGAAAAGGATCTTAAAATGGTTTAGGATGGATATTGGGATTTTCCAATTGTAGATAGTTAATCATCTCTAAGAGTATGGATAGAGGGGATTCATAAGTTGGAGGGCTTATTGTGTTGCCTCTAGGGTTGGGAGAGTACCATTCTGGTGGTACTTCTAGACTAATTCATTTGAAACCCAATGTTGATGATGTTGGGTGGGTGATGATGTCCAATGTTTGGTTAAGGACCTAGCCTGTGTAGTGATTGGTGTGCATGTCTGTGAGAACTGGTGAGATTACATTGGATTTAAGAGAGTTATAGTGAAACCATTCTGCAATATATGTGACAAACACAAACAAAAAACATCATCAAAGTATCATATCATGAACACATGCATAATTGTTGGTCTCATTTGTATCTCTTCCATTTTGGATGTGAAAGGGACCTGGCTTGGGGTAACACCTACACCTTGGTTAAGGATTTATTTTAGGTTCACTATTTGTTTCTAAATAAATTCATTCCCCTGTTGATTTATTATAGGGGGTTGAATTTTGTACAATCATTCTTCTTCGGGTTCACTAATTCTGAACGGTATCTTGTGGGTTTTGTTCATGGATCTGAAAACACCCAACGGATCTCATATCCATGAAGAATCATATAACTATATTCTGAAGGTAGGAATTCATTGTTAATATTTTCCAACAACACTTAAGAACTCAAATTGGTCAAGAGGATGGGCATTCAGGATCATCACACCCTTTAGGGGGGAATTATTGCCTATTTCTAGACTATGCTATTGATTTAATATATGTTCATGAATACTTTGTTAATTCCCAACTATGATGTGAATTAACTATAATTAATGATCAATTATGAAAATTCATGAGTTCAGAATCATCTATATGTATATTAGGTTCTCTATTGATGGGGATATCTGTATGTATCTGAGGTTCTCCATCAATGGTACAATCTTTTTGGAAAGATTAGAGATTCTTCAATCATTCATTAGAATGATGTTGGTTTTAATCCATGAAATGAGGTGTTATAGAGTATACTATCATCCAATGGTATGAAAGTTGTTTTGATGATGGGATAAAACCCATAATATGGGATTCTTATATATCCTCATGAAAGGAATCATAACCAACATAGTTCGGTGCCACATAGAAGGATACATCACCTTTTAAGGTCATGTGAAGAGGACTTAACCAGGAATTTTAACATCATGCAGCTAGGATATACATATGAAAGGTTCCGGATCAAGGGTGGTGTGAGACTTACAGTGAGGTGTCCTGAGGGACCTAGAAGTGATATGGTCTCCCATATGGGGTATGATCTTACTAGGGATGTGACCTAATAAGGATAATGATGAAAGGGACCTGAAAAAACATGGCCCTCTGGGTTGGACGTCACCCTACTAGAAATATGGCCCAGAGAGCATTTGGGTGAATTTGGTTGTTGGGTACGTAACCCAGTTAGTTGGGAATCAAATGCCATGTAGTTTTAAATGGGTTGGGACTTAAACATATGAAAGAGTCCCATTTATGGGGACATGATTAGGGATTTTTTCTAGTAGGAGTCCCATGTTTTTTCTTCATTGGGAATATTTACCTTTGAAGGTATTGGTTTGGGTTCTTACGCCTATAAGGATGCCCATTAGAGGTTTGGGATCTGGTGTATTTCATGATCGACACTAACTTCTAAGTCTGCATGAGTCATTATCAATATGAAAAACAAGATGAAGCAGTATATCTAAAGATAAAATTATCCAATTTTTCCACTGGTGGTTTACTATTAAATCCCAAATTGAGAGGGAAATAAAGATCTTCGACACTAATATCCTCTCTTTATTTCATATCCTTGTCCCAAAGGTAGAGGAAGAGGGATTTGATGTTTTCCTCCTCCCATCATTGTACCATGGTTCAAGGAAGAGGACCAAGAGTTCTTCCTCCCATAAGAATGACTAGGGGATTACTCCATGATGGATTCCCTACTGGTTCGTGGGGAAGAGAGGGGTTTCCAACACTGAACCCCATTGAAGGGAACGTCTGGTGGATCTCCTTAATCCCTTGAATGGGGACGTTCACATGAGCACCTATGAGGCCCTGATAACTTCCAAGGTCAGGACCTTAATTACCATTATAATGTAAACTTGAAAAAATTATGAGGGTACTTCTAATCATTGAGGATACCAACATGACTTCACATATCATGGGTTTGTAGACTCAATAAGACATGTTGAGGTTCCAAATGATCTAATCATGCATTTCAGGTGTATTTGGAAGTGTAATTGGCTTGATGTTATTAGATTGGTTCATAGAGGGTCCAATGTGGGCATCGATGGTATGATAGAAGGAAGTGATGGTATATGGAGATAATAACATCCTAGGATTTCCCATTCCATAGAGCATGTTCTTATATAGGATGGGGTTCCCTTGGAATACCATGTTTCTAAGAGGTTGAGGGTATCATCTACGTAGTGTTGTTCCATGCGGACTTGGGTTCCTCCTATGTAGTGTTTTTCTAGGCGGGATCAAGTTCCTCCCACATATAATTTTTCTACGTGAAGTAGGGATCCCTCCACGTATAATTTTACTATACAAGATGGTGGTCCACAAAGGGACCATCTTTTTACACCTCTTTAAATGGTGTCTGCAAAGGGGTTTCTTGTTCATGTATGGTAGGATGAATTTATTTCTTCCTTAATGTTCAGTAATTGATTTACCTACTAGGAATCGATGTCTCTCCCTCTATTCTCTCAATTATTCTCCGAGTCTCAGCTCTTCCATGTTTCTTTATCTCTCATGTCCTTTTTTTCTAGTTCCCCTTAGGGGTCTTTTATAAAAGAACAGAGCAACCAAATACTAGGATGGTGGTTCATCTATGGTGGGATGAGGGGCTTCTTTTGTGGGAGCCCATGAAGGATGTACCATCCCATGAGTGATTTTTTTCATGGGGGCGGAGAATACCATTAGCACCCAAAAACGATTCTTTATGTTTTTAGGTATGGTCACTTACAGAGGAAGGAAATCACTATCTGGCCCTGCAAATAACTTGGTTTCATTCATGGGCATTGGTGGAACCATCTCATACCATAAAAAATTTCATTCATGGGGGATGGTCATTTGTGGGGGCGAAAATCACCATCCAGCCTCACAAACAATTTTGGTTTCTTTCACAGATGATGGAAGTACTGTTTTGTCCCGCTAATGATTTTTTTAATGGGGTTCTTCACAAAAAGGATGAATTTCATGTGGAGTGGCAGTCTGCATAGATATTTTTCCTACACATACCCAATCCTTCCTTCATGGTTTCATCCCCCTTTGAAAATTTCTTGAACAAAATCATGGTTTCATGTTTATTTTTTCCTTTACCAAATTCTTAGAGTTCTTTTCTTCTTAGATGAAGAGTTTTCAAGACTCGACAGTATCTGATCTCTATATACACTAATCCTATCAATTCTTGGGACTTGTGTGACTATTTTGTTACGTGAAATTTAAAATAAAATGATTTTATGTTAGTTTAACTTGTTTCATATCACTTAGTATCAAAGACAGTATTTAAAGAATATGGTTTTAGCTCTAGTATTGGGAGTATGAGCTTGGGGTGTCTTTGGGAAAACCAAATATACAGATAGAATAAAAAAATAACAAAAATATAGAGGCTTTATTATCATCCCTAAGCCATACCTCAAACATGGTCTCCAATAACCACTGAGCTACTCCAACCAAATCCTCAGACTCCACATGATCAGCCCTACTCGATCAGGAAACACTAGGATTCTACCTGATCCACTATGTGTCCTATGATCAAATTGAAATCATACATAAGGTTTAAATGTAAAATGATGTTCAAATATAAGGATGGAAAATAAATCTTAGTATACCAACACCAACGATGGTCCTAACATTTATTATCATAAAAAGTGCATGAAAAAGATGATATGACCACCCTAGTCAAATAAAAACTGGAATAATAATTAAAAACTAAAATAAATGAGTAAAAAAACACCAAACATAAAAACTCGGGTTCTAATATTCCAATCGAGATCAACCAAACCTGCTTCATCCAAATTCAGAGGCCTCAGAGCATACTTCTCACCAAGCCACACAAACCAAGCATGTTTTTCATCCCTAATTGAATAGTCCATGTGTTTAACACAATATGAATGAATTTAAAACCCTAGTATCTTACCATTGGCATCTAAGACAATAACATGTGCCACTACTTGTATAGTGCCCCAAAACAATTTTCCACCCAAACAGTGCTTTGGGCCGAATTCCACTGACCTTAAGTGTGCCTCCTCTTATACCAAAGATTTCAAACTAGCAGCGAGAGTGTAAAGAGATTATAGTGGAGAGACTATACCCTCTGGTGAAGATATAATAATGGTATAATACATAATAATAAGTATCAAAAAATAAATTCCATAAGACACTGGACCAGTAACCCGCCCATGGTGGAATCACAAGCAATAGAAGAAGTAATTATAATAAATAAGCTCAAAGTAACCATTTTCAGAATTAAAACATTACAAGATACTATTTGTAAAACATCCATCCAAAACAGGTCATATAGAAAATAACCAGAAAAGGTTCATCTGTGTTCAACCACCCGTATATATATATACAAGCATGCTGATATATAAAGAAATCAAAAGGAAACTCCAGATGGGGTAATAACTCGTAGTCCTTTTCCTTCTATCCCATGAAAACTCAAGTACTAATATCCAACTTTTGAGCTCAAACCTTTACCTGAATATAAATTCATAATGTCTACATGTGTCCCGAAGGACCCATGTAGGGTGTGAGAAAGAATGTCAGTAGGTCACTACCAATGTGTGTCTGTCTTAAATCTTTTATTAAGCAGGAGTATCAAAATAATAAAATAGCACAAGCACGTCATATAAATAAGCATTATTCCCTTGTGATCAATATCCACAAGGAGGAAATCACCTACTTTGTCCAATGATGGAATTCCATAGTAGAGAAGATCCTTAGACTAATCCCAGGGCATCCCCTGACATAAATTAGTCTAGGTGAACCCTCAGGTTCTACCTCTTATAAAATTACTTGGAACCACATTCCAACCAACACCTCATATCTAACAATATTCAATGTCCTGAAGGCACGCCCCAATAATCAAATACCTAGTCCCACGGACCTTAACTCATAATAAACCCCATCATCTCAAATCATGATGTTTGAGGTATAGCAATGTCTACCCTCCAAGTAATATCATTATCGGATCAACAACTAATGTTCCAAGGAATGACGATGTACATCCTCCCAAACAATTCCTAGACCAACGGCCTCATGTATGGTGAGCCTCAGCCCCCAACCGATAGTCTCAACGCTACCAATCGATGGTTCCTCACCATCCCATTGGCTTTCTATAGTAAGAAACTATAAAACATTTCCCTAATCCACATCTAACGGAGGCCTCTACCCATACGATTGGTCAATACCACCTCATCATTCGAGTCATACTGTGTGCACATGACTCCAAACGGTGCATTTTCCAACATAGATTAGTAGAAATCACTTTATAAATCCCTAATCCACGTCATTTGGAACCTCGTTTCCCTGTGAATGTTCTTCTCAAACTGATGACCATCACCATCCAATGTCACACAAGGCTCACCCATAGTTTAACGGCCTCACCACCTCAATCCGTTGATCGATTTAACCAACCTATGATCAATATCACCCAAATATATATATATATCTCAATCCATGCCCAGCCTGAAGATCATATCACCTTAGTCTAGATGGCCAACACCACCTCAATCCTTAGGTCGATCCCATCACATTCCCATAGAACTCATTAATGAATAGAAGTAACATAATAAAATTAATATAATTAAAATAACTCAATTTAATTAACTAAACACACCCGGCCTAACCACCTAATTGTTCACAATCCCCATACCCAGATCAGTGGTGGAATCAGAGGGAAAGGGTATGATTAGAGGCATCCCATATGGTCTCATTTTCAATTTAAAGGCAAGGTATGAATTAATTTAGGTCTCGCTCAACCTACCCAATGTTTTAGTCAAAGCAGCACCCTCAAAACTACCGTAAAATCAACAAGAAATATGATCACCACCTACCTCATATTGGTAGACGCTCACACCTCATATCTTATCCACTAACTCAAGCCAATTTGTAAAAAATAGCATTTCAGATGAACTCCCTGAAAATAATGTTAATCAACTCACGTGGATTTAGCACTCTGTATAGCGAGAGAAAAAGAAAATAGAAGCAAGAGGATTGAAGCAATAGCCAATGATATTGCAATGCACCTAACTTCTTGAATAACAAATCTCGGATGAAGGATAGAGCTCAATACCTAGGGAGAAAGAAATGGGTGCTCCCCTCTATTGTATGTGGGTGACGAAAGAAGAAAAATGAGGAGATAGCCTAAAAAGAAGGGAGGGGAAATAGTCTTTTCACACTTTTAATGGGACATATCGTTATCTCGCACGGTTTGGATAACCGTGCGGTAACTTCATGACACTTACTTCTCAACCTCCAGGATCGTATGGTTCATGCACACGGTTTTCCAAACCATGTGCAAACTGTGCATGAGCCCTCTGTCAAAAACTGAAAACATGGTTGCATAGATGTCCACCCCCTCCTACATGGTTTTCCAAACCATGTCCAATAGACATGGAGGGCCGCACGATTACACCTAGTTGGTCGTAAGGTTTATCCAAACTGTGCGCCGCAGTCTACGCACCCTATAAAATTTGGTTTTACGGCCTTCGATGCACCCAAAACCCAACCAAAACACCGAGAAACTTTATAAGCATCAAGAATCATCTACAAGAAATTCTTTGGGCCAACGAAACTCTTGGAATTAAGTTTCAATTATCAAAAAAGTAGTTATTCTACCCACTAAAATCTAAAAAATTCAAAACAGGCAATGAATTCAACCCGCTCCAAAAACATGGGATGTCGCAATGTCCCTACATTAACATAGCTCATCCTTGAGCTATAAATTATAAAACTGAGATGGTACCAAACAAACCAATCTCTTCAAGATTAACCTGGACTACCTCAATCTCAAAGTCACACGTAAACTCTCTCAAGGGCTTCCCACCTTAGGAGTTACCTACCACAGTCGCATCCCGACCCCAAACACAAATAAACCAATGGTCCATGAACCATCCCTGGACTCAAAAGTCCTCCCATGACGCATTTTCATTCCTACACCTCACCAAGTTTTCACATCATGCACGTGCCTCATCAGACACCCATCAATTTCCACACCTCATCAGATAACTGCCACATGTTCATGCCTCTCATGGCACTTATGAGGTCCCACATCTCAACAGATGCCCATACAAAGTCTCGATGCCTCGTACCTCATATGGATATGGAATAATACTGATGCCCAGATGCCTACGCACCTCATCAAGTCAGGCATCCATCGATGTCCGCATATAAATTCTGGTTCTTTATATATATATATATATATATATATATATATATATATATATATATATTTATTTATTTATATAACATCTGAGCTAATTCCAACCTACTGACCAACATCTGGTCAGTCCATAGATACATCATCTGCACCTCGTGCACCCAAAACGGGCATGCCTACATAAGGTCATACTAAAACAAAATAAAAGTGAAACCTTGATCATGCCCACGAAGTACCTTTAACCATAACTAGTTCCCCATCCAGCAATACACCTAGAAGCTCCACTATGTGCACCTGGACTAAATCTCGACTACCTAGGGCCTAGCCTCCCAGCGGTCACTACGGAAAAACTGGGTTTTTTTGTGACGGGATTTTTGTGACGGGGAAGGGTCTCATCGTAAATAGTCGGGAGGTATGGTCTTTTGCGATGGGGAGATCTCCCCATCTCAAATAGTTAGTTATTTGCGATGGGGAGACGGTTCGCGCCGCAAAAGGTTTGGCGCGAGTTGCACGCCAAACCGCGGGAAGGGTATTTGCGATGGGCATAAGCGCCCATCACAAATACCTAGCGGCATTTTTTTAGTATTTGAGACGGGATTCATCTCTCATCACAAATAGTATGTCAGCGGGTTCGTATTTGTGATGGCTCTCGTCGCAAATAAGCATGCCGCAACTAATCTAACCTATATATTCCCTCATCTATTTTTCCCTCATTCCACTACTTTCTCTACTCCTCTCATCATCTCTACTTACATTTTCTCTCTCAAAATTCTTCTAAGTTTAAATTTTTAAATCAGAGTAATATTTGCAACGTAAATCCTCCTAAAGATTCAGTTTTAAGGTATTTGTCTATTTCTCTTATTTTTTAGTTAATTCATTTTATTTAATATTAGTTAAAATTATTTTTAATTAGCTATAATTAAATTAGAATTAAATCGTTTTATTTTTTATTATTTTTTTACAAATACGTGTGATTAGTATTAATTAGTATTAATTGATAGTTATATTAATTATTATTAATTAGTAGTCATTGGTATTAATTAGAAAAATTATTAATAATTAATCATAATTATTAATAATTAGAGATAATTACTAAAAATTCGAGTTAATAAGTAGTAAATTGAAATAAATATTTATAAAAAATAATAAATAGTAATAATTAGAGGTAAATGGAAATAATTAGAAGTAAATAGTAATAATTAGTAGTAAATAGTAATAATTTGGAATAATTAGTAATAATTAGGATTAATTAGTAATAATTAGCAATAATTAGGATTAATTAGTAAGAATTAGGATTAATTAGTAATAATTATGATTAATTGGTAATAATTAGGATTAATTAAGAATAGTTAGGAATAATTAGGAATAATTAAGAATAATTAGGAATAATTAGTAATAATTAGTAATAATTAGTAATAAATAGTAATAATTAGGAATAAATAGTAATAATTTGGAATAAATAGTAAAAATTAGGAATAAATAGTAATAATTATGAATAAATAGTAATAGTTAGGAATAATTAGTAATAATTAGGAATAATTGGTAATAATTAAGAATAATTAGGAATAATTAGGAATAATTAGGATTAATTAGTAATAATTAGTAATAATTAGATTAGGATTAAATAGAAATAATTAGTAATAATTAGATTAGGATTAATTAGTCATAATTAGGAATATTTAGGAATAATTAGAAATAATTAGAAATAATTAGTAATCATTAGTAATCATTAGTAATAACTAGTAATAATTAGTAATAATTAAGATTAATTAGGATTAATTAGCAATAATTTGGAATAATTGGGAATAATTAGTAATAATTTGGAATAATTAGTAATAATTAGGATTAATTAGTTATAATTAGGATTAATTAGTAATAATTAGGATTAATTGAAAATAATTAGGATTAATTAGTTATAACTAAGAATAATTAGTAATAATTAAGAAATAATTTGTAATAATTAGGATTAATTAGTAATAATTAGGATTAATTAATAATAATTAGGAATAATTAGTAATAATTAGAAAAAATTAGTAATAATTATTATTAATTAGTAATAATTAGGATTAATTGGTAATAATTAGGATTAATTCGTAATAACTAGGATTAATTAGTAATAATTAGGATTGATTAGTAATAATTAAGATTTATTATGATTAATTATGATTAATTAAGATTAATTAGGATTAATTAGTAATAATTTGGATTAATTAGTGTTAATTAGTAATAATTAGGATTAATTAGTAATAATTAGTTTTAATTAGTAATAATTATGATTAATTTGTAATAATTAGGATTAATTAGAAGTAATTAAGATTAATTAGAAATAATTAGGGCTAATTAGTAATAATTATGATTAATTAGTAATAATTAGGAATAACTAGAAATAATTAGGAATAATTAGTAATAATTAGGAATAATTAGTAATAACTAGGAATAAATAGTAATGATTTGGAATAAATAGTAATGATTAAGCATAAATAGTAATAATTATGAATATATAGTATTCATTAGGATTAATTAATAATAATTAGGATTAATTGGTAATAATTAGGATTAATTAGCAATAATTAGGATTAATTAGTAATAATTATGATTCATTAGTAATAATTAGAATTGATTAGTAATAATGAGGATTAATTAGTAATAATTAGGAATAATTAGGAATAATTAGGAATAATTAGGAATAATTAGGAATATTAAAAATTAGGATTAATTAGTAATAATTAGGAATAATTGGGAATAATTAGGATTAATTATGAATAATTTGGATTAATTGGGATTAATTAGGAATATTTATAATTAATGGGTAATAATTAGGCATGATTAGTGATAATTGGGAATAATTAATAATAATTATGAACAATTAGTAATAATTAGGAATAAATAGTGATAATTAGGAATAAATGGTGATAATAAGGAATAAATAGTAATAAATAGGAATAAATAGTAATAATTAAGAATAAATAGTAGTAATTAGGAATAAATAGTAATAATTAGTAATAATTAGGATTAATTGGTAAAAATTAGGATTAATTGGTAAAAATTAGGAAAAATTAGTAATAATTAGGATTAATTAGTAATAATTAGGATTAATTAGTAATAATTAGGATTAATTAGTAATAATTAGGGATAATTATTAATAATTAGGGATAATTAGTAATAATTAGGGATAATTTGTAGTAATTAGGAATAATTAGTAATAATTAGGGATAATTAGTAGTAATTAGGTATAATTAGTAGTAATTAGGGATAATTAGTAGTAATTAGGATTAATTAGTAGTAATTAGAGATAATTAGTAGTAATTAGAGATAATTAGAGTTAATTAGGGATAATTAGGATTAATTAGAAATAATTAGGATTAATTAGCAATAATTAGGATTAATTAGCAATAATTTGGATTAATTAGAAATAATTTGGATTAATTAGAAATAAGTATGATTTTTTAGGGAATAATTAGGATTAATTAGGTAGTAATTACTAATAATTAGAGATTAATTAGAAATAATTTGGGTGTAATTAGCAATAATTTAGAATAATTAGTAATAATTTGGTATAATTATTAATAATTTGGAAAAATTAGTAACAATTTAGAATAATCAGTCATAATGACGACTTCTATAACTTATGGAGAGCTTCTCTCTCTAAATATTTATGGTGATTTTTTTAGCAATCGCGTGGAATTGATCTATATATCTGATGTTATTGGGAACAACGAGTTATTTTCTCAATGTTGCATGACCGTCTGAATCAACCTACTTAATTTTGATTTTGAAATAGTTGAAAAGAAATAGAGTTTGAAGGATAAAGTTCCCACAATGTTCCTTCTTCGATGGGGACTAATATTTGATGCCGGTAAAGTGGGGAAGTCGATGACTAGTTGGTTGTAACCAACAAAGCATGGGCGATGAGATGGAGAGGATGGAGTTCATGCACAGGATGGTGATGATGTGAAATGACCTCAGGAGGTGGGGATTCTACCAAAGGCATATGGGTGCTTTTGGAGGTGACACAGTTTTTCGATGGTGAGGATGTAGATTAGGATGGCGGTGACTTGTCGGGAGATAGTGGGGTTAGTGTGATGGGTTCCGACAATATAGGATCCTAGTGGATGATCTGGGTCGGTGATACTTTCTAGTGACGATGGCAGACTATCGGGATTTATGATATGGCCAATGATGATGAAATTGGGTCGTCTTGACCTTGGAAGTTACCTTTATGGAGAGGTGCAGTCTGATGGATCCTAGAAGTAGCATGTGGCCAGTGGCAGCTAGCGCGGGCTGGTGGAGGATGGCATGGTGTTGATCGAATGTGCAAAGGCCTAGGACGGCTAAAAGTGGGGGAAACTTAGGATAGAGTAGTGGTGGGGGCTGGATACAGAGAGGCCATACATTGTGGGGTGACAGTATAGGAATTGGTTGGTTCTTGATATAGGGTGACCTAAGGTTGTCGACACGGAGCGTGATAAATAGGCTGGAGATGACCATATGATGACCCTTTGTGGTGGCTAAGAATGGGTTACAGGTGGTAGGTGCATGCTGCCGGTGATTCGACATCCTGTGAGAAAATCTCAAGGATGCAGGGCAAGTTGGGCCAATGATGGCTCGTGATGTTGATAAAGTTGGGATGTGGGAAGATGTGTTTCACTACAAGCTAGCACTTGGGACGTGGGCGAACATTTCAGGGAGGTGGCTCGAGATGTGGGTTTGAACAGGGATATCCTTGATGGATGACACTGAATTTTTTGGTGTGATTGTGATGGAATATGTGTTTCAAAAGCCTTTATGCTATTTTTATTTTGTCATTGTTTAAGGTGGGATTATTGGAGGTCTTCAGGCCCCTTTTGTGTGTGTGGTTCTTTTTTCTCTAGTTGTTTTTTGGGTGGGACTATCTGCCACTTTTGTGTCTGGTGGTGCTTTCTATGCCACATGATCTATGTTGTTGTTATTTTTTTATTTTATTTAATAAATTATTAGGATTTGGATTTTTCTCGGCTCATAAACCTTCTGATAATTAGTAATAATTTAGAATAATTAGTAATAATTTGGAATAATTAGAAAAAAATTTAAATAATTAGAAATCATTAGAAATAATTCGTAACTATTAGAAATAATTCTCAATAATTTTCAATAAATTGGAAAAAAATTAGTGGATTGGCGGTATTCATTTTTCTCAATGGATCATCTCCTTGAAACTATCTATCATTGAAATCACTATGAAAAATCTACTCTATAGTATAGATAACCATTTTTTTATTCACAATAATTGATATGCATATCTCAGATCAGATTTTTTAGACTAATTTTAGTAATAGAAAGTTGCAAGGATATGAGCATTCGAGCAGAAGAGGCTCTTTTTCCTAATGTCTCATCTTCTTGAAACTTTTTTCAACTGAAATCACTATGAAAAATCAACTTCGACATTCAAATACCCATTTTTATATGAAAAAGAATAGATAGAATCACGGTGAGGTCTCCCTGCTCTCCATTCTCATGCATACGAAAATGGATATTCGTACGTCGGAGTAGATTTTTCAGAGTGATTTCAGTCGGAGAAAGTTTAAAGGGAATGATCCATTGGGAAAAATATCTTCCTCCAATTCGCTGGAAATTGTATCGCTCGTAATTAGTGGTAATTAGTATAAATTATATTTAATTGATAATAATTAGAGGTAATTAGCATGAATTATTATAAATTAGTGTATATTAGTGTAGATTAGTATAATTTTCTAAAAAAATACTATAAATAACTATGAAATAATATAAATTATTATAAATTTCTAGAAAAGTAAATTTAAATTTCTTTTCTTTTTTGGATAGCATTTTTATTATATCAAATTATTCAAAAAACTTATTATTTTATATTTTTAGATAAATATGAAACAAGTAGACAAAAATCATTATTAGATGACCATTCTTATATAAATCAGTATATTAATCCAAATAGTTCTGGTTTGAATCTTGTATATATTGAGGGTATTGAAGATTTATTATCATTTACATCATCAAAATCAGAATTTGTTTCAGAAGGGATAAGTAAATGTCCTTGTAAAAAAATTGATCTAAGGACATTTAACACATTTTAAAACATTGGAGGACATCAATTGTGTTTTTTTCAACTAGATTACGTTTTTTGGTATCAACATGGTGAATGAAGTTCTAGAGAAGATACTAATAATTTGGTTCTAGAGCCATCATAGTTTAAAAATTTAGTACATGATGTATCAGGTTCATATTTTCAACAAACTGAAACTTAGGATGATATTGATTTAACTCATGAGTTGTAACCATGTAAATTTTATGAGTTGTTGAGCTCTACTAAGGAAGAATCATATCCTGGATGCAAGATAAGAAAATTTGAAGTGGTTGTAAAATTTTTGGCTATTAGATCAGATAATGGAATGTCAAATAGTTGTTTTGATAAGATATTCACTTTTTTTAAACAGTATTACCTGAAGGAAATGTTTTTCCTAAAACTTTATATGAGAGCAATAGGTTAGTTCATAATTTGGGTCTTGGTTATCAGACTATTCGTGCATGTTCAAAAGATTGCATCTTATATTATTGTAAAAATGAGTCGTTGGAAATTTGTCCTACATGTAGACAATCAAGGTATAAAGAGGCTCAATGAGGAAAGTATGGATCGATTCCTATAAAACAGTTGAGATATTTCCCACTTAAATCCATATTTCAATGTTTATTTATGTCTCAAAACATAGCGGCATTGATGTCATGGTACAAAACCAATATTTCAACTGGAAAAAGCTTAAATCATCCCTATGATGGTGATTTGTGGAAATATTTTGAAAAGTTCATCCTTCTTTTGATTTATAATCTGGAAATGTGCAATTGGGTCTTTCAACTAATGGTTTCTGTCCATTTGGTTCTTACGATAGTCAGTATTTATGTTGGTCTATATTTATAACTTTATATAATTTACCTCTTTGGATTTTGATGAAGGAGACATACATCTTTTGGATCTTATTAATTACAGAACATCCAAAAAATATTGATGTTGCAAATAGTGTGTTTTTTATATTGTTGTGAATATTTCATTTTTTATTTTTTATTTAATTTTTTATTTTTTATTTAATTTTTTATTATTTATTTAATTTTTTATTATTTTTTACTTTATTTAATTTATTATTATTTTTATTTCTTATTATTAATTTTTTTTTTACAAATATTTAGGTTTTTATTATTTTATAATTTTTTATTATTTTACTAATATTATTATTTCATTAATATTAATATTATTAATATTATTTTATTATTATTATATTAATATTATTAATATTATTTTATTATTATTATATTAATATTATTAATATTATTAATATTAGTATTATTATTATTATTTTCCAATAATATTTTATTATTATTTTCTAATATTATTTTATTCAATTTTATTTTTTTAAGATATTTGGGACGGGCCTTTTGCGATGGGGGTCCCCATCACAAAAACTTTTTTAAAATAATCTCAAGGAAAATATTTACGATGGGATCTTTTGTGGCAAGGTCCCCGTTGCAAATGTTTTTTTTTAAATAATTTCGGGGAAACTACGTCCCGTCACAAAAAAAGATTTTTACGACACTCTTTTCTACAATAGGCCATTTGCGACGGGGTCTCATCGCAAATGGACCATCGTAAATAGTCAAATTTCCAGTAGTGGGTGTTGCACCATCCATCGACCACTGGCCCCAATGTTGTGTCCTGTTATCTTTGACATGACCTATCTATATAGCTGAAACTCAACTACCATCACCTAACACTGCTCTTGATCTAATCTCAGAATCCTGAGTCTGCCCTGGTCCCTAACTATTAGTTTTCTAAGAAGGATTTATATATAACCACTCGAGATGCCCGACCTGACTGCATGCTTAACACTACATTGACCTGCAATTTCACTAACTCTTCACATGTCCTTGCTACCCACACTAGGATCACATCATTGATGACCCACTCCGAGGTGGCTTGCTCGAGTCTCTAGCCTAACCACCCTACTGAAACTCCTCCTAGCCTCACTTATTACTATCTAGAGCATCACCAATAACATCACTTGAAGCTTTCACCCAACTCAAATAAGACTGATCTATCAAATTTCCCTTAGTTATGAGTGCTTGATTCACCACCTCCAAGAATCAGGTTAACTTAAAGATGTTTACCTACACCTAAATGGTTTGCGGTAAACCATCCTCAAAACACCTCACCCTTGAGGTGTTGTCTCCCACCATATTGGGTGAAAAATGAGGAAAATCGATGAATGTCACCATATAGTCCATAACGATCATGTCACCATATTGAAGGCTCAATAACACGCGATCACTCTCTACCCTCAGTGTCTCTAGGAAGAATCAGTAAAAGAACCTGGCCTCAAAATCCTTCCAGGTCAATCCCTCATGTATTCTCACATGAACATGCACATCACACCAGTGCTTAGCCAGTCCTATGAGCATGTACGTCGCTAACTTCACCCTCCTACTTAAGGGTGTCTCAAGATACTTAAAGATCACTTGAATAGACTCGATCCAATTCTCAACCACCTATGGTCTTCCCTCACCTAGAAATAGTAGTGAGTGTTGCAATTGGAATTACCTAGTCAAATATTCCATCGAATACACTACTCCTTAAGCTCCCCTGTCGATACCCTAGATGACACGTACCAATCTCGCTCTAAACTACTCATCAAGGCACATACTAAAGGCTGTCAAATCTGGTGGTTGCCCAACCAACACTGGATCTTGTACCTGAGCTTGTATATATGGATCATGCTCTTCTTGACACTTTGATTCCTCATCCCAACCCTTGGGGGTCTCAACCTATGTGTTCTCCTGTGGAACCACATCACCACCCGCCTAATGCTCCATTAGATCTAGTCTAGGTGGAATCTCACTAAATACCAATATCATGGTCAGACAAACCATATAACACACATATATATATAATGTAGATAGAGAAAGAAGTAACAGGCAATGAAATCTCACTTCCCTTAATCTCCCCCATCACAACCATGTCACTATACATTCAGCCTTTTGGCCACTTACCCACCCATATCAGATATAGGTACCACATTTTCCTCAGGCCATGCCCATCTTGATGAACCATGTCAACATAATCTAATGACCACATTACCCAACTTTGGGATCAACATCACCTTGTATCATCATCCCTTCCTACTCCTATAATATCCAAGCCCATACATACATATATCACATATCACATACAGATTCCATTGGGTCCACTAGCCTGGGTTGGTTGAGTAAGATACCACCAAATAGAGGTTAGGAATAAAAACACTTCTAAGCTTCCATTGTTGACACATTAAATAACCCAACATTTTTTAGCACAATTCAGGCCCCCAATTATAGTTACAAGAATTCTTTCATAGAACATGCATAAATTTATTTTTAAAACATCCTATGTTCCTAATCAGAAGTAATTATAAGAAAGTACCCCTTTCTGTATTAGTACAAGGGTCTATATACCCCATTTCAAAACCAGTCCAAGGGTCACATGTCATAATAGATAAAAATCACATATAATTTCACCACTCAAGGTGGAAATAATATCAACTGTGAAAAGAGAAAAGACAGGATAGTAATTCCCACCCCTAAGAACTTGGTCCTTCCCCCGTGCATGGGGCTGCAAGCACCCAAACATGAGTTCTAAACCACATTTCAAAAACATCATAATCTTCGTTCTACTATATAATAAATATTAATACCCAAAATGAGGTAAAAGAAACTCCTTTGATAACATTTTTATCCCCTAGAGTCAATTTGACACCCGAATAGTACTTTGCGTCGAGTTCCACTGTACTTAAGAATGCCTCCCCGTATTCCAAAGACCTTCGACTAGTATAGAGGGTGTAAATAAGTGATAGTGGGGAGACTATACCCTCTAGTGATGATATAATAGTTTTATAATGAATAATAATAAGTAGTCGAAAATAAAGACAATAAGACACTGGACCAGTAACCCTCCCATAGCGGAAGCATAAGAAATAACATAAGTAATAATAATAAACAAGCTCAAATTAACCATATCTAGAATTAAAACATTACAAGATACCAGTTTTAAAACATGCATCCAAAAACAAGTCATACGTATAATAATTATAAAAGCATCACACATGGCCAACCACCAGTATATACATATATAATAATGTTGTTACATAAACAAAACAAAAGGAAACTTCAGCTCAAGAAAGAACCCATGATCCCTTGCCTTCCATCCCATACCAAATCATGTTCTAAGATCCATCTTCTGGGCCTGAGAATTTACCTGAATTTAAATCTATAAAGTCTATATGTGTCCTAAATGGCATGTGAAGGGTGTGATAAATAATCCCCAATAGGCCACCACCAATGTGTTCCTACCTTACATCAATGATTAAGAAGGTGTTTCTAAATAATAAAAACACACAAGAACCTCATATAAATAAACTTTCTTCCCTTGTGCTCTATAGCTACAAGGAATCAATCACCTTCTTAAACAAACACCAAAATACCCTAATGGAGAGGATCATTAGCCTAATACCAAGGCATCCCATGATATAAATCAGTCCAAGTGAACCCTCGGGTCCCACCTCAAATAAAAACTCATGGAACCTCATGCCAACCGACACCTCACATCCACCAATATCTGACATCCTGAATTCATTCCCCAATAATCAAATACCAATTCCCACGGACCTTAACTCATAAGAAACCCCATAAGATCAAAGAACAACGTCTAAGTCACATCAATTTATACCCTCCAAGTAATATCATTGTTGGATCAATAGTCTACATCCTATGGAACGGTGATATCCACCTCCCAAACAGGTCATGGCCCAACTGCCTCAAGTACAGTGATCCTCATCCCCCAACCGATAGTATCAACGCTTTCAATTGATGGATCCTCACCATCCTCATATATTTCTATAGAAAACACCTATAAAACATTTTCCTAAGTTACATCGAACATAGGCCTCTACCCACATGAGTGGTCAATACCACATCGTCATCTAAGTCATAATATGTGAAAACAATTCCAAATGGTGTATTAGACAACACAGTTGAGCAGTAATCCCCAAATAAATATCTAATCAACACGATATGATGCCTCATTCCCCTGTGACCGTGTCACTCAAATAGATTTCCATCGCCATCCAATATCATATGAGCCTTTCCTATAGCCTAATGGCCTCATCACCTCAGTCCGATGACCAATTCACACAAACTATGATCAACATCACCTGGATATATATATCTTGGTCCATTCTTAGCCTGAAGATCATATCACCTCAGTCTAGATGTCCAACACTTCCTCAATACTCAGGTTAATCCCCTCACATTACTATGGAACTCAATAATTAATAGAAGAAACATAATACAATTCATATAATTAAAAAAAACTCAATTTAATTAATTAAACACTACTGGACTAACATCCCAAGTGGTCTCAAGCACCATACCGAACTCAGTCAAGGAAGAATATGGAAATGGCATGATTAGAGGAATCCCATATAGTCTCATTTTCAATTTAAAGGAAAGGAATGAATTAATTTGGGTCTCACTTAACCTACCCAATGGTGTGCTCAAAGATTAACCCCAAAACCAATCATAAAATCACTAAGAAAGATGAGAACCACCTACCTTGTCTCGGTAGATGATTGAAAGTCTGGTATTAGCCTCTAAATTGAGATGATTTGGAAGAAATTGGTGTTTTAGATTAATTACTTGAAAATAGGGTAAATTGGGTCCCATAGATTTAGAACTCCATGTGGAGATAAAAAAATAAAACAGAAGCAAGAGGATTGAAGAACTCACCAATGTGGTTACAACACACCCAACAACTTGAAGAATGGAGCTTGGATGGAGGAAGGATCTCAATACCCTGGGGAGGAAGAAATGGATTCCCCCATCTGTTGTATATGGATGAAGGAGGAGGAAAAAGGAGGAGATAGACAAAATAGAAGGAAGTGTAAAAATGGTATTTTCAAAATTTTAATGTGAAACATAGTTAGATCACAAGGTTTGGATAATAGTGCACTAACCATGTGACACCCATTGATCAATCACTAGTATTGCATAGTTTATGTGCACAATTTTCCAAAATGTGCATGAGTCCTTAGAAAAAAAACTAAAAACATAGTGGCATGACCATACGCCTCCTCCTACACGATTTTCCAAACCATGTCCAGTAGGCCTAGAGGGACGCACAATTACACTTGGAAGGCTTCACTATTTATCAAAAACCATGTGCCTCAGTCTGTGAACCAAGGAAATTTTGGGTTTTCGGCCTCTAACGCACCAGAAACCCAACCGAAACACCAAGATACTTGTCGAGCATCAAGAATATTCTAAAATAAAATCATTGGGTTAATGATACTCTTATAATTATGTTCAAATTGTCGAGAAAGAAGTTATCCTACCCATCTAACTTTGAAAAATTCAAAATAGGAAAGGAATTTGACCAAATCCAAAAACTCAAGATGTTACAACTTGGCACTAGTAATCCAATAGTATGATCTGAACTGACAGAAGAAGCCTCTAGGTCAATATAGTTAGAGAACCTATTTAACATCCTGGAAGTCACATAGAACTAGTTGGGATAATATGACCCATTATTACAACACTACCTCACTAATACCATACTTATTCCATGTACATGGCCATATATGTAATCAGTCCCTAGAGAGAAACAACAACTAGTTGTCCCAGACCCCTAGATAGAGTAAAATGTTAAAATATGGGTTAAATTTTCACTCATATAGATTTTTATTATATCCCTAGACCAACCTAACACTAGCCAACCAACTAAGGGGAGAATCAAATAAATATCAGGGATAAAACCCAATCCAATAATATCCCAAACTTCTCGTCTTGCATCCAAAACCAGAACAAGAATATCCTCAAATATCCCTAGAATAATCCATCAAAACAAAAGGTCAACCAATTCCCAAACACAACATTCAAAATCACTGAAGCACAGAACCTATAAAGGTAAAAACCACAGGACACTCACAAGGGTCCCATAAATATTATAAAAACTAGGACACCCAATACAAGATCCTCTAGTATAACCAAACCCTTAGGTACAATACTATCAAAAGAAACCTTAGCTGGCCTTTGTTGAACACTACATATCTTCAATACACACCACTCCCACAAGAGAATTCAATAGAATAATCATCCCTATAAGTACATCCTTAATTGATTCCTTAGACCCATACCAATCACTACATAATGTAAATAGTCATACCAAACACCCCATAGTGTCAACCCAACCCAAAGTCTCTAAAATAACTAAACCTCAAGAAACTGACTAATGAAACCCATCTAAGAAACTATATGATCCTTCCCTCCAATAATTTTCTAATAAAACTCAAATTAAACCTCTTTGAAACCTCAAAATAAGGTAGATGATGAGCTCACGACCCTCACCTAGGCCTCACACCATAACTCATCCCTCAAGAGAATTCTAAAATAACAACCTCAAAGGAATCCCTCCACCAAACCTCAAACCAACCCAAACAACCTCGCTAATAGCCTCATATCACCCCATAGTCCTTACCATCATGTATTACATGGAAAAACACTCATAATGGACTAATCATGCCTCTAAATACATATCTGGGTTGAGAAGACGAGAAAAACACATCCAAAGGGGTAGTATATGATGTGCTCCTCATGTACACGATGTGTACACCCAACAATCTTTCCTAGATGTGTACCTCATCCTAAATCAGCATGTATGTACCAAGTAAATTTTGTGAAATATCCCTAAATAGTGTTTGATTTAAATGAGATACCTTTCCATGTATCCCACATGGTCTATGGAAAAACACCCCACCTGAATTCTAGATATGCATTGTACATGGGGTTTGGCTGTGTACGCTACCAGACCATGTGCCCCGAAATGGGGTTTCTAGCTGAGTACCCTAACCACACCCAAAGTTTACCTACATATTTTGTATCAAACATAAAAAATCATTTAGTATCTTTCTACTACCCTTCTGCCAAAAATAAGAACATGTGGAATGATATCTTGAACTACACATCAAGTGATCGGCTTTTCCCAAATAGAAAACCCCTTATGATCACCAGAAACTACTGATTCTCTAAAAAACACTTCACGAAGGCCCTTATGGAACTTCAAAAAATGCATATAAGGAATTAAAACATAAAAATAACTAATCTGTTGGTATATTAGATATAAAAATAAATATCCTACCTCATGGTGCAAAAAAATGCAGCTTCTCGCTCAAATTTATGATTGGCACCCACTACAACTCGATCCAGGTTTGATCAAACTCCCCGATATGATCTTCTACATCCTCCCCTATCTATCAATATCAACTATAAAAAAAGATACCCCCCTCCCTTGAATCATACAGAGTAAAAAACATGGGGGAGGAAATGAAAAAGAGAAAACGTAAAAGAAAATAAAAATAAAACACATGCTAAAAGGACCAACCCAAGTCCCAGAATCTAAAGCATGTTTATACCACACCTAAGTAAAATCCCCCTTTATGAACACAAAAAAAAATTCAATATGATACTCTATTCAAGATATATCACCAATCAAACACATGAAATTAATTAATATTTAATTAATTAAATATTAAATATTAGACAAAAATATGATTGGATCAAAATTCCACAAAACTCCAACCCATGGGTAAACACGTTATTCTAGGATCAAACAAGTGGTTAGAGGAATATTTTGATATCATATGATAGGGAAAATTTCCATTTTTTCACTCAAAACCACCTAGGAAGAAAATTTTCAAATTTCCCCTAATTTTCTCAACCTGTAACGAGACAGTTCATTACAAAAAGTGACTGAGGGGTGATTTATTTTAGGTTTTTTATGATTGTAGGTGAAATAAAAATATGTTTAGGTTGAATAAATTGGGGTCTTATAGTATTTTTACTATTGGATTTATTTTTAATGTTTTTCATCTAGGTTTTCATTTTGGTTTAATATTCTTAAATTTTGGTGGATATTTATTCAAGATTCATTGATTGTAGAATCATTTATAATGGTTTATAAGAGATGTTTGTCACTATTAGAGTGTGGTTTGGAGATAATTATACTTTTTAAAGATAAAATACGTTTAAAGTAGGTGGTATCAACCCATTGGGTGAATTTATAGTCTTTTTATAGGAAATTCCTGGAACTTCTTTTTTTACATTAACAATATCGTATAAAAATTATTTTCAAAATTATGAATTAATAGTATTTCAATGGTATTTTAGTTTAATAACTTAACCAGTATCAATGGTTTTTTATTTAGATTATTTGTTAGTATTAATCTATTCTTTCCTATTTATTAAACATTTTTATATGATTTTATGTAAATTAGATTATTTTTAAGTACTTTGTCATTCAGATTATAGTTTAATTTTAATGAGTGTGGTTAAACATATCCATTGATTATTTTTATTGTATTCCCCTTTTTTATCATGCCTAATATGATTTCAAATATGGTTTTTTAATTTTTTCCATTTATAAAGTATGTAGAACAAAATTTATTGTCCTAGATACAATTTTCCATGAACCTAAATCATGATCATATATTCCTTAAATGGTAAAAACACTTATAAACAAACATTCTCTATAACAACCCTACCTTTTATTACACACATAAAAATGATTTATTAAATAAACTATTCACTTGATACAACATTGAATATAAATATTTCTAGTGTCTTTGGGGCTTAGGAACATTACATAACATCTTAGAACATAAAACACACAACATCTTTATTAAAAACTTCCTTTACATGACCACTACATTCCCTCGTAATTATCATTGCATGGGATAACCTGAGGACATGCATAAGAAAAGGGTGAGATATATTGACTAGTAAGTGAATAAACATGGAATAACATGAGGTATACAATACATGTTAGACAATAGGCATATCGATGGAGCACAAGATAAACATGAACATAAAGGCATGATAAAGAATGATAATCATAACATGGAAATGTGGCAACAACATTTAACATAGAATTTAGCATGATCCAAGGATCATTGCACATGGAGCATGAGTAAACCCTCATTGCACAAGAAGCACGAGTAAACCCTCATTCCACTTGAATTAGCATGAGTCAACACCCATTACACATGACGTATCATGATAATATACTTTACCCAAAAATTCGACTATCTCAGAAAATTATGAAAATTCACTATTGGATAATTTTGATGTCCTGATTCCAAAAATAATATTAATTTTATCTAAATAATTTTATAAATATGTGAATTTTTACTTTTAAAATAAAAACTTACATTTATCAAAAATTCACGGGTTTTGACAAAAATAGTTTTCAAGCTTTAATAAAAATTACAACTGCATTCATAAAATTATATGATCATTTATATTTAATAAAAATTAATTTAATAATAATATTTTATTAAAATATTATTTAATTAAAAAAATCCATTAATTCATCAAATATATTTCTTAGTTGAATATTAACTAAAAATACTATTTGTGCTTTAAAAACTATTTACAAAGTAACAATAATAAAATGAATGCACATTCTTTATAAAAAAAATAATGTACATTGTCATAGTGTTGGGGTCTTGTTACATAACCCCTTATAACACCCGCATAAGACTAAAGGGTAAGGTGTGCGATGGTGATAGACTCTTGGGGTGGCTTGGATAACATTACTCGGGTGGTAATCTCTATTAACTTCCACTTCTCCCGTAGTCGGTTCTGCTCAATCTTAACGTATTCAATCTCGGCTTGGGCTTGGTCAAGAGCGAAGCCCAATGACGCCACCACATTTTCAAGCTCCGAAAAATGGTCTTTGTACGTGGAAAGCCTACTAGATGAGGTCATCGCTTCCTTTATCTGAGTAAATTTGATTTGTTAAAGCCCTATATTTATACTAATCATGTGATCACTGTTCAACGGCTATATTAGCAATGGTCACAATTCTTAATAGTATTTTAAAATCTAGAAACATAAAACCAATGAAGTCCAAATTTTATATAACCATAATAAGACATTTAATTAGATCAGGAGGAATTTTCATTAATGAAAGTTTGGGTCGTTACAATCTTCCCCCTTAAGAAATTTCGCCCTCAAAATTTCCTTTTCCCACTCTAAAACAAATGTGGGTAACTCTGCTTAATCACTTCCTCTGATTCCCATGTCACTTCTTACAGCTTGTGATTTCTCCACAACACCTTGATGAGGGGAATTGTCTTATTTCATAGAAATTTTTCAATACGATCTAAGATCATTATTGGTTGATCCTCAAAAGAAAGATCATCCTCTAGTTGTACTACCTCTGAAGAGAGTACATGTGAAGGGTATGGTATGTACTTCCTTCATAGGGATACATGAAAGACATCATGTACTTGGGCCATGATACGTAGAAGTTCTAGTCGATAGGCCATAGCCCCAACACTATCAAGAATCTCAAAGGGGCTAATGTACCTAGGACTTAACTTCCCTTTATTTCCAAACCTCATGACCTTCTTCCATGGAGATATGCATAGAAATACCATCTATCCAACTTTAAACTCATGGTCTCACTGATGGTTATCTTCATAACTCTTCTATTGACTCTAGGCTTCCTTGATATGCTATTGAATGGTTTTTACCTTCTCCACCATTTCTTCGACCATTTCTAGTCCTAGAAGATTACGCTCACCGACTTCATCCCAACATGTCGGTGTTCTGCACCTATTCCAATAAAAGGCTTCATAAGGTTCCATTCGGATGCTCGAGTGGAAACTATTATTGTAGTAGAATTCAACTAGTGGAAGATGTTGGTCCCACCCTCCTTTGAAGTCCACAGAACACGCTCTCAACATATCCTCAAGTGTTTAGATATTCTGCTCGGATTGGCCATCAGTTTGAGGATGATAAGTCGTACTAAAGTTCAGCTCAGTATCTAGAGAATGTTAAAGACTCTTCCAAAACTTAGAGGTGAATCTTGGATCTCAATCAGATACAATATATAGTGGTAATCCATGAATCCTTACCACTTCCCTGATATATATCTATTCCAGCTGATCCAATGAGAAATCCTCTTGTATTGCAATGAAGTGTGCAGACTTTGTAAGATGATCCTCAACAACCCAGATTTCATTGTTGCCTTTGGATGTCTTCGGAAGTCCGGTGACAAAGTCCATGTTGATGTTCTCCCATTTCCATGCTGGTATGGGAAATGGTTTCATCATCCCCTTAAGCTTATACCTCTCTTCCTTCACTTGCTGACACACCATGCACTTTGATGTATACTCCGCAATCTCCTTTGTCATATTATCCCACCAATAATGCTCTCTAAGATCTCGATACATCTTTGTGTTTCCTAGCTGAATAGAGAAATTTTAACTATGTGCATCGTCTAAAAGTTCCTTCTTTATTTCGAGACTTGATGGAACACGTAGTCTTTTCCCAAATATCACAATTAATTCTTAATTAACATTGAACTCTGAGGATTTCCCTTTTTTGATAGCTTCCACTCTCTTCTGTATTCCCACATTATCCTTTTAAGCATCCTTTAACCTTTCCAAAAGAGACGGTTGAGAAATAATTTGTGAAAGGATTGATGATGTTCCCTTATTAATGATTCTCAAGTCCATCTTCATCAAATCTAAGAAGATTGGGTCCTTCTAAATTCTCATCAAGGATAGAATTGTTGGGTCCTTTCTACTTAGAGTATATTACACCTTGTTCGCTTTCCCAGGGTGGTAATGGATTGAGAAGTCATAGTCTTTGATCAGCTCTAGCCATATTCATTGGCACAAGTTCAACTCTTTCTATGTGAATGTATACTTGAGGCTTTTTTGGTCCATATATATTTCATACTTCTCCCCAAAGAGATAATTCCGCAAAATTTTTAAAGATATTATCACCACATCCAACTCCAGATCATGTATTGGATAATTCTGCTCATGAACTTTCAACTGCCTTGAAGAATAGGCGATGACTTTATCATTTTTCATCAACACATAGCCCAGGCCCTTCTTCTAAGCATCACTAAATACCACAAAAATTTCTCCACTTGTGGGTAAAGTGAGCACAGGCATAGTAATAATCCTCCTTTTTAACTCCTTGAAGCTTTCTTCGCATTCATCACTCCAAGAAAACTTTACTCCCTTCCGAGTTAGCCTCGTAAGAGGGTTGGAAAATTGTGATAAATTTCTCACAAATCTTCAATAATATCCATATAACCCCAAGAATCTACGGATATCTGTTACCGATGTTGGCCTCGGCTATCCCTCAATTGCATCTGTTTTTGAGGGATCCACAGATATCACATTTCTTGTGATGATATGGTCCAAGAATGAGACCTCCTTCAACCAGAACTCACACATGTTGTACTTTTCAAAGAGATTCTTTTTCCGCAGGGTATCAAGTACAGTTCTTAGATACTCCTCATGATCCTTCTTGTTTTTGGAGTATATCAGAATATCATCTATAAATACTACCACAAATTTGTAAAGGTAATCCATGACGACTCTTTTCATCAATTCCATGATGATTTTTGGAGAATTAGTGAGTCCAAAGGCATTACTATGAATTCATAGTGCCTGTATCTTGTATGAAAATAATTCTTGGGGATATCTTCCTTTTCACCCTTACTTGATAATATCCCAACCGAAGATCCATCTTAGAGAAGTATTGTGCTCCATGCAGCTGATCGAACAAGTCATCAATTAATGCTAGAGGATATTTGTTCTTTATCGTGATTTTTTAAGCTCACGATAATCAATTAAAAAGCTAATTGACCCATGTTTCTATTCAAATCTTGATTTAACTAAGAGATGAGTGTGACAAAGTTCTCAATTTTCACTCCCATCGGGTTGGGCATCTCATTTACATAGTCATCACATTGATCTTTACGTCGGTTGTTAGCATGATTCCTCCTATTACCGTCCATTGGCTGGAATAAAAGGAAAGTTAGGGGTAACACATAAAGGGTTATCCAAGGAAAAAACTGATGACTTATAAATAACTTTTATTTCCTTAACTTTTGAATCCATAGGCTTCAATCTATACTATCCATGATCTACTTTTAACATATATTCTTAGGGGAATTTTTTTTAATTCCCTTAAAAAGGGTTCATAATAAGCTTATGAATTTACCAAATCATATCCCCTGGGAGTGTCGTAACCAAGAGTGCATCAAGGCCCATTGTCGTGCACCAGTTTCCGTTCGAGTCTATCTCAAAGCGGTGTTTTTGGGTTTTACCCCTAGGATACATCTGTGTCAGAGCCACCTCTACCAGCTCGTATTCATACAGTGATGTATTTTCTTGATAAAACACTTACTCAATACTCACAAATACTTAGGGATTTTCTTATTATACTTATTCTTGTCTCTAAGTCTTCACTATGGTTTTCTAATCCTAATCCCAAAAATAATTAAACCTCCCTCTGATACCAACTATAACAAACCTACTTTTTATAACACACTTAAACATGATTTACTACATAAACTCTTCACTTGATACAGCATGGAAGATCAAGAGGTATGGTTTCTTTAGGGATTATGAGCATTACATAGCATCTTAAAATATAAAACATAGAACATATTTATTGAAAACTTCCTTTAAATGGCCACTACATTCCCTCATACTTAGCATTGCATGGGATAACCTGAGGACATGCATAAGAAAAGGGTGATCTATAAAGAACAGTAAGGTAATAAACCTATAATAGCATGGGGAATACAATACATGTTAGACAATAGGCATATCAATGGAGCACAAGATAAACATGAACATAAAGGCATGATAAAGCATGATAATCATAACATTGAAATGTGGAAACAACATTTAACATGGAATTTAGCATGATCCAAGGCTCATTTAACATGTAGAATTAGTAAACCCTCATTGCACATGAAGCATGAGTAAACCCTCATTGCACTTAAATTAGCATGAGTCAATACCCATTGCACATAACGTATCATGATACTATATTTTACCCAAAAATTCAAATGTCTCAGAAAATTATAAAAAATTCACCGTTGGATAATTTCGACATCTTGATTCCATAAATAATATTCATATATAAATAATTTTATAAATATGTGGATTTTTTACTTTTAAAATAAAAACTGACATTTATCGAAAATTCATGGGTTTTGACAAAAACAGTTTTCAAACTTTAATAAAAATTACAATTGCATTCATAAAATTATATGATCATTTATATTTAATAAAAATTAATTTAATAATATTATTTTATTAAAATATTATTTAATTCAAAAATCCATTAATTCATCAAAATAGATTTCTTGGTTGAATATTAACTAAAAATATTATTTGTGATTTAAAAACTATTTACAAAGTAACAATAATAAAATGAATGCACATTCTTTATACAGAAAATAATGTACATTATCATAGTGCCAGGGTCTTGTTACATAACCCCTTATAACACCCACATAAGACCAAAGGGTAAGGTGTGCGATGGTCACCGACTCTTGGGGTGTCTCAGATAACATTGCTCAGGTGGTAATCTCTATTAACTTACACTTCTCCCGTAGTCGGTTCTGCTCAAGCTTAACAAGTTCAAGCTTAGCTTCGGCTTGGTCAAGAGCGAAGCCCAATGACACCACCTCCTTTCCAAGCTCCTAAAAATGGGTTTTGTATGGGGAAAGTCTACTAGATGAGGCCATCGCTTCCTTTTTCTGAGTAAATTGGATTTGTTAAATCCCTATATTTATACTAATCAGGTGATCACTGTTCAATGACTATATTAGCAACGGTCACAATTCTTAACAGTATTTTAAAATCCAGAAACATAAAACCAATGAATTACACATTTTAGATAACCATAATATTACATTTAATTAGATCAAGAGTAATTTTCATTAATGAAAGTTTGGGTCGTTACATTCTCAATCTTATGATATATTTTATCGAGTAAGATATTTACTCACATAGTGACCTAATTGAATTATAAGTCATTATCCATACTTAACATTTAGTTAAATGAATGAAATTATGGAGAGATAATGTATAGGTTATCAAAATGAGGATAAATGGTTTGGACCTAAATATTCAAGGATTTTTTAAAAAATAAAGATGTAAATTTTTATTCACTAAATGGTGCTGATTAATAAAAAATTCTATTTAAACTTAATTTTATAGTGGGACTTAGTTTTTTGAAAAATTGAACTCTTTGTAAATTATTTTCTTGGGAATTCTCTCAAAACATAATTTTTTTATCAAAACTCTTTATTTTTCAAAATAAATTTATTTACATTCTTTTGAAGTAAACCAAATATATTTATTTAATTTATTATGTTAATTAAGGTTAAAATCACTTTTTTTAGTGAACTCTCTTATTTAAATGGATACATCTCATTTTATTAATAGTAAGTTTTAATAAAGGAATTATAATTATATAAAGAACTAAAATTTTTAATTGTTATAACCAATTTATATCATAGTATTATATTATTTATTTTTATGTTATATAATTATGAATTGGTAATGAATAACATGATGCATTGTAAACCACCTATGTTACTAATTCTACACACCATAGATTATGTTTGATATGAATTTTTACTAGAATTACCTAAATTAAATTTCATTTCATAATTTTGGTCTCATTTTCCTTGTTTCTTGGATATATGTTTGGATTATATAATATAACATTCATGATTATTTCATGATTATAAGTTATCTTGAATTAAGTTATATAAACAAAATAGTTAATGTAACATGTGTAAAAAAGTCTATCTTTGGTTGTATTGAGCATGATAGTTGGAATAGTTAATAATGTTATCTTGAGATATGTTATTGATTTGATATATATATATATATATATATATTACAATTCTATAAAGGGTTTATTATTTTTATATAAATTGTTAATAGGTATAGATTTTATGGAGTTTGATGAATAAAATGGGCTTTAAACATCCTGAATCATTATTATAAAATGCGGTGAGATGAAAGATTTCACTGAATCTACAGTACTACTTATCTTACTTTCGAAGGTATGGGATTAAATATTTCTCCAAATATGTATACACAATTATTTTTCGCATTAGGACAGGTCACTATAGCACTGACTTGGTAAAATAAAATTATATATATATGTGTGTGTGTGGGTGGCTGTATACACACACACAAACACACACACACCAGTGTGTGTTCACGGCCTCCTATTTAGGAGGGAACTAGCACTAAATTTCCAATATTGAGTTAAGGATTGAATCATGTATGTACCATTATAGACCCTTATGGTGTGCGGAGTTAGATTTTATAGCCTTTTATTCATCTATCATCTTCTTTTTGTTTATTATTTCCATTTTTTGGTTAATGAATTCCTGTAAAACAATTTTAGTATATTTATATAAATGATTAGTCATGTCCATGCCTGCACCTGTCTATTCATTGCTGTGTTGAGACACTTTTTGTGCTACCTTACTAAGTATTTATAATCACACCCTACGTGGACACCTTGATGTACATGAATTTCAAATTATTTATTTTTATGTTCTTTCAAGTGCATTGTTTTCTTCTTAATGTCTAGGTTCAGACTAATCTAGGACATCATAGGAGTTGGTTGGGTTGTTGGGTGGTTGGAGCTTATAGATCATGTTTTGACACATCACCCTTTTATTTTCAATTATATCATGTATGTATAATTATATATTCTCTTAATAGTATGATTATATTTCGATCTAGTTATATGTATTATCTTCAACCATATAGATACTTCATGGTTATTCCTTTATTTTGATCCATCTATTGTAGGATATTCTGGTAGTTTATTTTAAAGATGTAAAACATATGGAATAGTTATACGGGTCCATTGAGGGAAATGTGTAATAAATTATTATAATATTTAAAGTGGATAAATTTTTACCTAATTATAAGTCCAAACTCACAATTCTAGTCACATACCCCTAGGGATCGAAAACACTAATAGGATGGTAGCATCCTGATTTGGGTACTATTTGGATATCACAGGTCAAGGTTGTTACATGTGGTATTAGAGTAGTGTTTTGGGGTTCTCTAGAATTTTAAATTCATGGATAGAAGATAGGATCTCATAACATATAGGTTACACCATGGGTATATTTTTCTATCTTGGCTATTTTGGAAACCTAAGTTACTAGGGGTTTCTGATTGTTTTGTCTAGGAACCATAGGAGTGGGTGAGTTATTGTTCTAGTTATCTTGAAATTGAATTTGGTAAAAACATGGGAATGTGAGTTTGGAGGGTTTTCAGGATCCACCCATGTATTTATTCATGTATTATATGGTCTAGTTACATGTTGGGACATATGAATTCCATTTATATTAATTTCGTTATATATTAATAACCTTATTTAGTTAAATAAAAACTAATAATAAAATAAAATTTTCCATAAATACCTTATTTGGTATTATATAATTAATTAAATACACCCGTATATATTATATGTTAATATTTATGATCTACTCTCAATTAAAAAATGTATTATACAATTGATAAGTAATTTATATTTTTGATCATATTGATTTTATTCTATTTAGTATTTTATTCCTAAGCATGAAACTTGATAATTATTTTATATTTTATCTATTTATCATTCATTATGATTTCTATTTGGTAATATTATATAAAAACTATTATAATTTATTCTAGTGAGCATTCCATATAATATTATAGTGAAATATTTATGTGAAATGTGTGTTAAAATTCATGAGTAGCTTTATTAAATCCATTAGAATCACTAAATTTTAAAAAATCCTATAACTTATGTTATAAATGATAAAAGAGGGGGTTTGAGAAAGTAATAGTTATTATAAACAAGTTATATTTTTATAAAGTAAATATGAGAAGTTTTTTATCAAATTTTATTTATAAAATGAGTTAGTATTTTAAAACTCAATTTTTTGGAAAAATATTTGATATTTTATTTTCAAATGAAATTTATTTTCAGGTAAAACCATTTTGACAAGTAAATATTATAAATAAATCAAATTTAGTATAAGGATAATCATAATTAACTCCTAGAAAATTATTTTTGGTGGGATATCTATAAGGGTGGGACTAGTATAGTCGATGATGTTTTATAGATTGTGGTAATTTTAATGAATCTTTGATATCATGTATATAGTTGTTTGTTTTTATTTTGTATATTTTACTTTATAATTTTTGTGAATTTTTATAATGTGTATTATAGTTTTATAGTTAACATGTATTTTTTTAATTATAATTTCCTAGTATCTAGTGGTTTGTATTGATTTAAGGAATCATGAAATATTCAAGTGATAATTATTTAAGATATGTTCTAGTGTATTAGTGGTTGTTATTCAATTTAATAATATTATTTTATGTAATTAGATAATTTAATTTAAAATTGAAGTTTTTTATCATGTGTATTATAGATTCTTTAGAATATATATTAGGGAATTTATTGTAACTTATGTTTCTGGAAATGTAATGATATTTACAATGAATGGTGGGTTCAAATTTTTAGGGATGAAATGTTTTTTGGTAGAGAGGTTGTAAAGATTTTTGTCCTAGTGGGTGAATTAAATGTAGAATTTATATTTCATTTTGTAATTAAGTGATGTAAACATGGTCTTGTTTAAATTTTTTATTTTAGTTTAGTGTTTATTTTTCATTCTTGGTTTCAATCATTAAATATTATATTTGAGGATGAATTGTCAGTTATTTTCAGAAACTCCTTGTGTTTTATATAAGGTTTAGAGATTATGGGGTTAATTTAAGGTAGTTCTATATATTTTTTAGAACTATAAGTTATATAAAGTACTCATTGTTCTAGAAAAAGGACTCGGTGTCTTGAGGGTGCTATCGAGGCCCTGATAGTTCTACCTAGTTTTTCTTCTTCAAATGAATTCCATTTTAGTCTTTTCCTTAAAAATGCTTATATCTCATTTTGGATTCCTTCAAAACCATTCATCCTAGTTCAACCAAGAGACGCCATTAAATATCCTTTATTTCCTCTTCTCCCACTCATCTTTCACCTTGATTCAAGGGAGATGCAAGGGTTTTTTATGCTAAATCTATGGTAAGTTACCCTTATTTTATTCCTCTCCCATATTATCCTCTTCACCTAGGTTTCCTTTCAAATTTTCTAGGTATTTTAGGTTGTAATTTCACCTCTATATTGTGTAATATCTTCTTAGATTAGGGTTTCCACACAACTTTTCTAGTGTAATCCCTTGTTAGGGATTAATCTTTATTCATCATTTTTTTATACAAAGTGATTGAGGTCTGATTTATTTTAAATATTTTATGATATTATGGTGAAATAAAAGTATTTTTGGTTTAATAAATTAGGTTCTTGAGGTTTTTATTCTCTTAGATTTATTTTTTAAATTTTTCACCTAGGTTTTTTTGGGGTTTAATATTATTTTGTTATGGTGGAAATATATTCTTGATTCTTTAACTATGGAATCCTTTTTAATGGATTTTAGGAGTTGTTAGTAGTTGTTTGAGTTAACTTTAGAGATCAATGGAAATATTAAATCTCACCTAAGATTAAAGTAGCTAGTCTCAACAATTTGTGTGAATTTCTAGGATTTTAATATGACATTCTCTCCAATTGTTTTTAAATTATTAATAAATTATAAACCTTATTTTCATGATTTTTAATGCATGAAATTTCCAAATTATTTTGATATAATAACTTAATATTTATTAATGAGTTTTTATTTTCACTATGTACTATTATTGATTCATTTTTTCCTCTTTAATAATTCAAGTTATCTAGTTTTATGTAATGTTGATTTTTTATAAGTACATGGTCATTTATTTTCGAGTTAAATTTAAAATAGTGTGGTAAAACATATCCAATGATTTATCATGTCGGTTTCACCCTTATAATCATGACTCATACAATTTCAAGTGTGGTTTTGTAATTGTCTCCACTTTTAAAGTATGCAGAACATACTTTTTTGTCTTAATTATGGTTTTTCATGAATTTGAAGAACGATCATATGTTCTTTAAATATTATAATACACTATTTTATATTTTTAATAAACATAATTTCTAAATATTATTATATATTTTATAAATTAAGATTATTTCCTATAATTACCTAGCCCTTATTCAATCCATAATTTCATTTTTAACCAAGAAATAATTTTTCTTGAATTCTAAAATATCTTATCAGGTTTATATTTTTATAGAATTAGGTCATAAATCTTAAATAAAAACCTATATGTTACAAGTTTTACACTTCATATTAATATCCATTTTTTCCACAATACAAGACATAAAATAAAACACATTTTCTTTCAATGAAAAATGTTTACAATTATCAAACTTCACTTCTTATTTGTTTCATAATCATACTTAAAACCAATGAAAAACATTTGAAAATGTGGTATGATCAAAAAACACTTAGTAAGGGACCTAAAAATAGAAGAAATAAATAATTTAATCGATTTTAAAACCATTATATCATAAAAGAGAGGTTTCTTTTAAGATAATATACTTTGATATCAAATAAACATTTTATTACACATGAAATTAGCTTTACTGCCCAAAGTTATTCCAAAAAAATTATCAGAAAAAAATAAAGGAAAAAGTGTAATCATGATGGTTTCTTAGAAAACATAAAAACCCGTGAAAATTTTTTTCTTAAAAATATAAATTTTTACCCTAAAAGGACATAATCCTTCTTTTTAAAAAAAGACCCTTAACTTACCTTTTGAAATAAAAATATTTCTATAAAAACTCATTATAATGTATATAAAATTCATGTAGGTACCTAGGTAAATCATATTCATAGAACCCTTACAATAATACTTGCAATTGAAAGAACCATTACCATCTAATTTTAATATAATTCTCTAGAGAACATATACATTACCCAATGCATCAAAGAGATGTATCGGGCTCACCCGTCATTATGAGTTATATCAGTCTCACTCATCATCATAAAAATTTTACAAGGACCATAACATGAATGAAACACATAAAATCTTTCATTTTTATCATTAAATTTATAAAAATATACTTTTAAATCCATAAGAAAAACATTTTTAGATATTGATATATCCCTTTCCTTTAAAACCCAATATTAAAAAATACCCATAACAAAGGGAAGTTAGAATTTCTTTTAAAACAACATGTAAGAATATAAAGGAATCCAGACATATAATATTGGTTATGTTTTTGGGAAAATATTTTGGCATCATATATTTTAAAATAGAAAATTCCTTTTTCTATTTGTAAAGAAAGTTAAAAAATTACGTATAAAATACATAAAAATATTTCTTCTGAAAACCTTTTGAAAAAAAATTAAAATAGTCATAAAATTTACCTTATAATTCATTTATTTATATATAAATACATCCATAATTTTTTTTAAAAAAAAATCCATGGAAGAAAAATATTTATAAAATAAATCTTTAAAACATTTAAAACAGGGTTTCTAAGGTAAAGTGTCCCTTACCTTGAGTCTAACTCATCATGTACGCCATTTATATTCTTGAATAATAAACTTATGTTAATTATTTAATTAATTAATAACCTTTTCAGGTTTGTTATTCCTTTTAGTTTATTTATCATCATGTTATATTTAACTACTTAATCAATTAATTTCATATCTGATATTTTGATGATATTTATCACATATGTCCAAAACAACTTCAGAAGGTTGAAAATAATCAAAGAGGTCATTATTAAATCATATATAGAATAATAATCATGAAATATTTATATTTTTTATGAATTAATTGTACTTTTAAAACCAACTATGAAATATGGTTATGGAAAATTAACTACATTGCAACCATGAAGATGGTAGGTAGTATGTACGCATGAGTAACATTTCCATTTTTAATGAACATGGTAGAATGAATGTAAGTATTGTTTTATATTTCCATAATGATTATTATATCATAAATATAATATTATTTATTTAAATACACTTATATATATAATCCATGTGATGTGGTCATGAAAAAAGAATTGCATCGCTTTGTGGAGGTGGTAATCCACACGTTCGGATGGATGGAATTATCATTTTTCAATGGATGGAATGGTAAAAAATTAGATGATATATTATATTTACATAATGAAAAATATTTTATGAATATAATATATATATATATATAATCCAATATTATAATAAATCATGAGAGGTTGTGATGGAAAACAAATTAAACCAGTTTGCGAGGCGGTAGTTCCTCGTACACACAAATGATGGTTTCATTTTCCATTTTATGGAAGAATAATATGGATATTGGTTATTAAATTAAAATAATTACATTTTAGTTTATATAAGATACTAATTTTATTGTTTCACAATTTTGTAATAATATTTTAAGGAGGAAGAAGAATAAATAATACAAAAAATCTTGGTAAAGAATTATACCTCTTCTTTAGACGACCTCTTTAGGTCTATAACTAATGCCTTCCTAGGAAGGTTTTCTAATCAAAACTAGGTCTCTAGGATGTGGGGAGGTACGTATGAAATTTATTTGGTCAGATATTTTCAAAATAAATGTCTCTTGAAGTGTGTAGCTTAGAGGATAGGGGGTGTCCTTTTATAAGTGGGTGAGAGGACACACTTGGAAATTTGAAAAAGATTAAAATATATTAATATCTTACTCAAGAAAAATCGATCCAAAATGATCCATTTAAAAATATTATATGATATAGGGTCTATATATGGCCACAAAATATAATTTATATGAGTTTATTATTCATTTTTACCCTTATCACTTAAGTTTATCCCTCATGCTGAACTTATTCTAACCTTAATCACGGTAATAGTTTTTTAATATTTTTACTATTCATTATGATAAAAAATTAAGTTGAAATTATTATCTAATATTAATTATTATTATTTAAAATATGGAATCAATTTTATAAAATTCAATTCACATAATTGAAATTTTTTAATTTAAAATTTAATTCACAAAGGGCGACGAAAAATTATTTTTCAGAAAAATACCTTTTAAGTATAAAAATGTTTTTATAAAAAAATCTATTATAAAATATATTAAAAATAATATAATTGGATTATCAATAATATAATTGAAATAATATTTCTTTAAAACTATTTTAAAAATAAAACTTTTTAAATGTTTGAAATGAAAAGACATTTTTCAATAAAAATCATTATTTTCACTATTCATCAAAAAATCAAAATTTTTAGAAAATTATCAAAAATTAAACCTAAGATAATTTTTACATGATGATTTAAAAAATTAATTTAATTTTTTTAAATTAAAATTCTATATTTTTTAAATATATATTTTAAATAAAACAATATAATTCATGAAAACCCAATTTGGTTAGAAATAAAAAAAAATTAACTAAAAAAATTACCTAATATTATTATAATGAATATAACCATATAAAATATAATTAATTAATGTTAATAAGACTTTAAAATGTTTTATCTTAACATTACCTAGGTTTTTACATTCTTCCCTCTGTTTGTAAATTGTGTCCTCGCAATTTTGTTTACTATTTAAACAAATAGGGATATCTTTCCCTCATAGCATTTTTTGATTCCCTTGTTGTTTATTAAATCATATGGTTTTATCATAAAACCTGAACATGGTGAATCATATTATTCCCTAACACTATTTATTTTTGGTCAGTAATTTTAATAGGTTTTTCATCATATTAATGGTTTTCTTCCAACTAAACTGATTTTGGTCTCAAAACATGAGATGCATTAGGCACATTTTTTCTTAACAATGAAACATGAAATTTTTCATGTTCCAGGCATAAAATTGAAGGAAAGGATACTCTATGATAAACTGATACAACTTTATCCAATATTTCATAGGGTCTAATGAACCATGGACTTAGTTTCCATTTTTACTAAAAAATATAACACTTTCCTATGGAGATACTTTAAGAAAAATATGATCACCTATCTCAAAAGAAAGATCTTTCCTATAGTTATCTGCATAATTGTTCTTCCTAGTTTGATCCATCCTCATATGTTGCTAAATAATCTTTAACTTCTCTATAATTTCTTCTACCAATTTTTGTCCCAAAAATTTTATTTTACCTACTTCATCCAAAACATCTAGAGTCCAACACCACTTTTCGTATAATTCCTCAAAAGGATCCATCTATATATTGGAATGAAAACTATTATTATATGAAAATTAAACTAATTAAATATTCAAATACCAAATTCCCTAGTAATCTATTAAATATTATTGAATCATGTCTTCAAAAGTATGAATTTTTCTCTCACACTGTCTATTAGATTGAGGAAGAAAAGTTTTACTAAAAGTTAATTTAGTACTCAATGACTTCTAAAGGGATTTATAAAATTTAGAATTAAATCTAGGATCACATTCAAATACAATGGAGAGAGTAACTTCATGTAACCTAACTATATCTTTGAGTTATAGTTGATAAAGTTGATATAAAGACATAGTATCTCGAATTGGAAGGAAATATACATATTTAGTTAGTCGATCAAAAATAAACCAAATCACATTATTACCTCAAGATATCTTTTTCATTCCACCATAAAATCCATGGATATATTTTCCCATTTCCACGCTGGTGTTATAAAAGACTTAATCATCCCCTTAGGTATTTATTTTTTTGTTTTAACTTATTGAAACACCAAACATTTCATGGTAAATTCAACAATATCTCTTTTCATTTGATCCCACCAGTAATAATCCCAATGGTTTTTATACATCTTAGTTTTTGAAGGATGAATGGAATATATGGAACTATGAGCTTCACTCAACAATTATCTCTTCAACTAGAAATCACAAGGCACACATAATCATTTTCCAAATTATATAACACCTTATTTTTAAAAATTAAACTCTAGCAACTTACCATTATTAATATATTTTACATTTTATATAAAACGTGATCCTCCTTCTGAGCTTTCTTAATTATTTATGATAGAGAATATTGTACTGACACCTAAAACAAAATAGTGGAAGTTTTTTCATGCACAATTTCTAAGATAAAATTCATTAAAACATTAACCAAAGGGTTATAATCCAAATGTAATATGGTTAATATAGAATTATCTTTCTAACACCAAGAATCATCTACTTTGTTTTATTTTATAGGATGGTAATGAATCATATCGTCATAATCCTTAACTGGTCCCAACCATCTTCTCTACCTTAAGTTTAACTCTTTCTCAATTCATATATATATTAAAATTTTTGCGATCATTATATATTTAAAGCTTTACTCTATATAAATTATTCCTAAAATTTTTTATAGAAAACCCCATAGTAGCTAATTCTAGATCATGTGTAGGATAATTTAACCTTTGATATTTTAGTTTATGATAATCATAAGTAATTACCTAATCATTCTACATCAGAATTAAACTAACTCTCTTCAATGAAGCATCGTTGTAGATGAAAAATCACCATTTCTAGAGGGAAGGTCCAAAATATGAGCATTCAACCATCATATTTTTAGTTCCTATAAAAAATAATTACAAACAATCATCTAGATAAATTTAACTTCTTTTCAAGTTGACTTATTTAGTTGGATAGATAACTAAGAAATTTTTTCAATAAACCACTGGTGTTAACCCACTAATCTAAGAAAAATATGAATATTTGTGACATTTTTAGGTCTTTAACATTCTACAACAAACTTAGCTTTAGTAGGTTCAATATCTATTCCATATTTAGAAACAATATTCTTGAGGAATGAAATATGTAACAACCAAAATTCAAACTTACTAAATTTTCCATATAACTTCTTTTCTTTTAAGGTTTTCTAATTAATCCTTAGTTTTATTTTATTTACCTCAATAATTTTAGAAAATACCAATATATCATCAATAAACACAATTATAAACTTATCTAAATAGTCATGGAAAACTATATTCATAAGATCCAAGAATACATATGGGGAATTAGACAACCCAAAGGTCATAACTACAAACTCATAATGCTCGTATCTTATCCAAAGAAATACCTTAAAAATATATTCCCCCTTCATATTTAAATGATGGTACCCTAACTTGAGATCAATATTAAAATAATACTAAACTCCTTATATCTAATCAAACAAATCATTTATGTGAGTAAAAGGATACATGTTCTTAACGGCAATTTTATTCAATACTCTATAATTAATGCAAAGCCTCATGGAACAATATTTCTACTTAAAAAATAAAATAGGAGAATTGCATGGTGAATTAACAGGATAAATGAAAACTTTATCAAGAAACTCCTGTAACTATTTTTTCAATTCCAAAATTTCTACTTAAGATATATGATAAGGTAGTTTTGAAATTATATTAGCATCAAAAACTAAGTCAATTGTAAATTTAACTTCCCAATCAAGTATAATACATGGAAACTCATTAGTAAATACATCTAGATATTTTATTCACTAAATAGATATCACTGATATGAAACATATCCCTCTTCTCAAAAATATTTGAAATATAAAATTCATTTACATGTTTCAATATTCTCTCATCTTCTTGATATGTTATCATAGGTATGAATTCATTCTTGTAAGAAAACTGAAACGCATTTGGAAAAAAACTTCTTTATCTATATGGTATATCATAGCATGGTAAATAGAAAGTAAATCCATACCCATAATAACATCAAAATCTAAAAGGGTAAATACAATAAGGTTTTCAGGTAAATCCTTTCCACTCAAAATAATGGGAAGATTCTTGTAATAATTTTTTTATTAATACTTCTCTCGTGTTTTTTTACCAAAAGTTTGGGCCTCGTATCCTAAGGAAAAATTTCCAATTTTTCAAAACATTTCTCAGAAATTAAAGAGTGTGTAGACCGTTAATAAAAAAATACATTGGAATAATCTCAATAAACATGTAATGTACCTAATACCACATCATTGGAAGGTACAAAATTTACTAAAGTAGTCACAAATGATTTATCCACACCTTTCTATTTATGATCTTTATGATTTTAATCCTCCATTCCTATATTTGGAAAAGTACTGGAATAATGACCCATATCACTATAATTAAACCATATTACCATCTACTTTTGCTTATTTGTATGGAAATTTCCCTTGTAGTCACAAGCCACATGTCCAAACTTTCAACATCAAAAAAACTACCCAGATTTTATAAGGCATTCTTCAAGGTACTTTTTATGACATGTGTCATAAGATGGAAACTTAATTTTCTTACCTTCGGATTTATTTGATGGATGATTCCCCATTACCTACCATTTAGAACTTTTCTTATTTTTATTGTCTTTAAATATATGATCATCGCTAATCTCCATTTCTACTTTCATGGCACATTGAACAAGTTTCTCATAACTTTTTAATTCCTAGGAAGACAATTCCCTTTGATATCTTGGCTTCAATGCTAAGTAAAATTGATTAATTTTACTATCAATATACTAGATAAAATTTGGTGTGCACCTTTCCAATTGGGTGAATTTTTATTTATACATGGCTATTGAATCTTCTTAATTTTACCTCAATTCTAATAATTGTTTTCTATACTATGTCAAAAAGCCTTAGGAAAATATTTCTAAAGGAAGATATTTTTAAATTCATCCCATTCCATGGAAACAATCTCTTCTATTTATCTAATATTCTTGATCATTGAACATCATTATCCAGATTCACCTTCAAAATAGTAAATAAAAAGAGTTTAATTTTGATGATCCGAATAACCCATGGCTTCAAATATCTTCTCTGATGATTTAACCCATCCTTTGGTTATCACAGGATCAAATAATCCACTAAATGCTAAAGGAATCTATTTCATGAAATGGTCCATTATAGACATGTTCTACTATAGTGAATATGGTTTTTCTCTCACATGGATACCACCAACACTACTAAAAATACGGCCTTTATCAGCGCTAAAAATGGCCTTTAACAGTGCTTGAAAAGCGCTATTAATTCCGGCAAAGATAAAGGGGGGGTTCCCTTTATCAGCGCTCCAAAAAGCGCTGATAAATACCCCTTTTATCAGCGCTCGAAAAAAGTGCTGATAAAAGGGGTCTTTTATCAACGCTAAAACAAAGCGCTGATAAAAGGGTCCTTTGTCAGTGATTTATTTTTAGCGCTGATAAAAGACCCCTTTAATCAGCACTTTTAAAAAAGCGCTGATAAAAGTTAAAAAAATTAAAAAACTCTTGTGCGTGCATGGGTGAATTGGGGGGGCTTTTATAGCGCTAGATCCCCCCTTTTACAGCGCTTTTCCTCCCCCCTCCAACACTCGCACGCACCCCTCCACCCTTTATCAGCGCTAGCCCCAGATTCACCCATGTGCGCGCATCCCTGCCTCCACCCGGATTTGATCTCGAGACCTCCCCCCTGCGTTCCTGAAGCCTTTGTCACTCCCCTATATTGATTTGTTCTCTTATTAGTGATATATCTATTTATTTATATATATATATTGTTATATTTATTCGTATAGTAATATATATATATATATTAATATATATATATATAGTTATATTAATATAAATATATAGTTATATTAATATATATATATTTATAGTGATATTAATATATATATTTATAGTTATATCAATATATATATGTAGTTATATTAATATATATATATATAGTTAGATTAATATATAGGTATATAAATATTCATATATTTTTATTTTAAATAAAATGGATATTAGTTATTATTTAGATAAAGATAATATATTTTATTTGTAAATATATTTTATTATTTATATTTATAATTAAATTTTTAGGTGTGAATATATAAAAAAATGTGTACATATAGTTATATATTTGATTATAAATAGCAGTGCATTATAAAAAAACGACAAAATTTCAAAGACATAATATCAATATGAATGTAATACCTTGGAATAAATTCAGTCCCCAACAAAAAAAAACCAATAATATCCCCTTTAACGAGGCTGAAAATTCACAAAATGATAAAAAATCGGGGTACCCCGAATAAAAACTCAGTTTTAGAGGCCTTATGGGACTTTTGGCCTCGAAAAAACCATGAATAGGGTCCCTCGGGGTCACAGCGGTGTAGAGCTCATCGCAGGCTTTGATTTGATATGTGGTAGAGCTCAAACAGACACCCGGATCAAAAGTTATGTCCGTTTGAAGTTTGAGTTGTGTTTTCAACATATTTTATATCTTTTTTTAATTTTTTTTATTTTTTTAGTCTTCAAATTGTTATTAAATGACTATTACTCCATAATAATTAGCAAATTATTAATTAAAAATATTTTTTTAATATTTTTATAAGCCATTTTCACTAAATATCTTATATATTAAGTGTAACTATATATTTATACTTATCTAAAATATATTTAAAATTATATTTAAAATATATATATTATATTTATATCAATATAACTATATCTATATATTTAAATATTAATATATTTGTTTTAATAAAAAAAATTGGAAGTACACCATTTATCAACGCTTTAAAAAAAGCACTGATAAAGACCGCCCCTTTATCAGCGCTACTAAAAAAAGCGTAGATAAAGGGGTACCCTTTAACAGTGCTAAAAAAAGTACTGTTAAAGGGGGTACCTTTATCAGCACTAAAAAAAGCACTGATAAGGGGGTACTTTTATCAGCACTTTTTTTAGCGCTGATAAAGGTACCCTTTATCAGCGCTTTTTTTAGCACTGATAAAGGTACCCCCCCTTTATCAACGCTTTTTTGTTAACGCTATTAATGGGTGGTGCTGGCCTTTCCCATTTTTGTGGTAGTGAAAAATTTATAGCCTATATAAACTAATCCATCACAAAAATAAACTACTCTATTACAATTCTAACCATTCCAGGTTTTTGATGTAGAAGGATATTATCCTCTTAATGATTTCCTACATCAGCTTACCTATTTCCTTTATAAAAAACCATTCTGAACATACATAGTTTGGATAAATTATCATGGTAATCTTCAAATACTATATCATGATAACTATAAATTATTATCTACTAAGGGTTTTTAATTCCATTATACTAACCTCTAAAATTATCTAAACCTTTTCTCTGGTACCAACTATAAGGAACCAACCCTTATTAAATCCATAACTTCATTTTTTATAAAATAATTCACAATATTTCATTCCCAAATATCTTTTCAGATTTTTAGTTTTAGATTATTGGTCCATAACTCATACATAAAAAACCCATACATTACAAGTTCAACACTTCCTCTTAATATGAATTTCTTCTATCATACAAGACTTTTAAAATAAATCACATTTTCGTTCCATGTCAAATCATTATAATTTTCAACTTGAATTATTATACATTCCTACACATCCCTAAAACTAGTGAAAAAAATTTGAAAATGTGGGATGAGCACAAAAATATCATCAAGGCATATAAAAAAGAAATAAAATTGTTAGTAAATTTTAAAACCATGAGATCGTATAAGATATTTTTCCTTTAACATAATAAAAGATGATCTCAAATAATCATTTTCTTACACATGAAATCAGATTTACTGGAAAAAAAAATTCATAGAACACTTTACAAGAAAACAAAAATGAAAATTCATAATATTTAGTGTTTCTTAGAAAAAAATGAGTACCTACGAAAAATGTAAATTTTTAACCAAAAAGGAAATAAGCCTTCCATTTAAATAAAAAATCATTAGCTGGCCTTTTCAAATAAAATTATTTTCATGAAAATTCATTATTAAGAAAATAAAATTCATATAACCATTACAAGAACCCTTATAATTAAAATAATCATTATGTTCTACTTCCAATATAATTCTCTCAAGAACATAATCATTATACAATGAATTTGAGAGATATATCAGGATCACTATCATCATGAGCTATATTAGGCTCACCCATAATTATAAAAAATTTATAACGACCATAACATGCATTAAAAACATAAAATCTTTCATTTCTATCATTAAACTTGTAAAAATATACTTTGAACACATAAAAAACATTTTTGGATATAGATATATCCCTTTCCTTCAAATCCTAATATTCAAAAATACCAAAAACAAAGAAGAGAAGGGTTTTTATTTGAAGAAAATATGGAATATTATAAATGAATATAAACATAAAATATTGGTTATGGAATCAGTAAAATTCATTGACTTTTTATACATTAAAATAGAACATTTCTTTTTTCCATTCGTAAATAAATTCAAAATGTTCTGTATAAATTATATAATAATATTCAATTTGAAATCCTTTTAAATAAATTAAAAAAGAGACATAAAATTTACTTTATAATTAATTTATGCCTATATAAATATATCTATAAAATAATTTTAAATATATTGACATAGAAGAGAAATATTTATAAAATAAATCTTTAAAACATTTAAAATGAGGTTTTTAAGGTAAAGTGTCCCTTGCCTTGAGTTTGAATCATCATGTGCATCATTTATATTACTTAATAATAAAATAATGTTAATTATTTACATTATTAAGAAAATTTTAAAGTTTATTATTCTTATTATTTTATTTATTACCATGTTATATTTAATTACTTAATCAATTAAGTTCTGGATGGATGTTTTGATGATATTCATCTCATATGTCCAAAATGACTATGATAGGTTGACTATGGTAAAAGTAGTAATTATTTAATCATATTAAGAATAATAATAATGATATATTTATCAATTTTATAAATTAATTACACTTTTAAAACCAACCATTAATGATGTTTATGAAAAATGAACTATGTTACAATCATAGATACAGTAGGTCATATGTACACATGAGTAACATTTCTATTTTTTAAATAATATTATGGAAAGAAGTTAAGTATTATTTTAATTTTAAATAATGATGAATATATCATAAATATCATATTATTTTTTAAAATACACTTATATATACCATCCATGTTATGTGGTCATGAAAAATGAATTATATTACTTCATGGATGTGGTCATCCACACGTATGCACAAATGACGTTATCGTTTTTCGGTGGATTGTATGGTAAGAAATTAGAATATATATTATATTTATATAATTATAAATATATCATGAATATCATATATATATATATATATATATTAAATCCATCATAATAACTATTCTTGAGAGGCAGTGATGGAAAAATAATTACATCGGTTCGCGAGATGATAGTCCATCGTACACACAAACAACGGTTTCATTTCCCATTTGATGGAAGAAGGAGATGGATATAGGATATTTCATTGAAAAAATAAAATATCATAATATTTAGAATAATTATTTTATTATTTAATCATGGTATAATAATATTTTAATTAGGTATAAGAATAAATAAAATGAAAACACTTGGTAAAGAACTATACCTCTTCTTTAGACCACCTCTTCAGGTTTATACCTAAAGTATTTCTAGGTTTATTTTATGATCAAACCAAGGACTCTAAGATGTGTGGAAGGATTTAAGGAATTTAATATTTCATTTATTTTACAAACTAAAAGTCTCTTTAAGTGTGGAGAGTAGAGTAAAGGGGTACCCTTTTATAAGTGGGGGAGAGGACACACTTTTGAAATTTTTAAATATTAAAATATATTAATGTCTTACTCAAGACAAATGGATCCAAAATATACCATTAAAAACATTAGATGATATAGGGTAGATATATGGCCTTAAAATAGATTTTATAAAAAGTTTATAGGTCATTTTTACCCTTATCACTTAAGTTTAACCCCCAAGTAAACATGTTTTAACCTTAACCGTGTTAACATATTTTTACTATATTTACTATTCATTATGACCAAAAATTAATTTAAACTTATTACCTAATATTAATTATTATGATTAAAAATATGGAATCCATTTTATTAAATTTAATTTTAAAAAAAATTAGAATTTAATTTAAAATTAAATCAAAAAACTGCGACGAAAAACAGTTTTTTAGAAAAAAAAATCCTTTTTAAGAATAAAAATGTTTTAAAACCAAATTCATGTATAAAATCCATTAAAAATACCATAACTTGATTATTAAAAATATAATTTAACTAATTTTATTTTTAAACCATTTTAAAAAATGTAACTTTTTAAATTCTTGAAACAAAAGGACAATTTTCAATAAAAATCATTATTTTTCTTTAAGCATCGAAAAATAAAAATTTTCATAAAATTCTCAAAAACTAATCATAAGATAATTTTAACATGATTAATTAAAAAATTAAGTTCATTTTATCAAACTAAAATTCTATAATTTTGAAATCTATCTTTTAAATTAAACCATATCATGCATGAAACCCCAATTTGGTTAGAAATAAACCATTTTTACTTTTGACTAAAAATACCTAATATTATTATAATGAACATAAATCTTTAAAATATAAATATTAAATGTTAATAAGACATGAAAAAGATTTATCTTAAAATTACCTAGGTAATTTTATTTCCTCCCATGGTAACCCAAATGAATTATAATTCATGATCCAGAATTAACCTTTGAATAAGAGAATGCATCAATGGAATTATAATGGTTGGGTTAGTTAAGTAGGGAGAAATGGTTTCAGCCTTAATCAACTTGTATTTTTTTAAATGAAGATGTAAATTTTGACACCTTAGGTTTTTATTGATAAAAATTTAGGTTTATACTTAATTTTATACAAAGAACATTATTTTTAAAAATTAAACTCTTTGTAAATAATATTATTTAGAATTCCATATATTCTGAAAAAAAACATTTTTCAAAACTCTTTATTTTTTAAAATACATTTATTTACAAATTTTTGAAGTAAACATGATATACTTATTTAATTTAGTAATATAATTAAGGGTGAAATCATTTATTTTAAAATAAAACCTCTTATTTAAATGGATACCATTAATTTTCATAATAATAAGTTTTAATAAAGGAAACATAATTATATAAAGAAATTTACCTTTTAATTAGTATACCCAATTGATATTATAGACTAATATTATACATTTCTAGGTTCTATAACAAAACATTAGTGATTAACAACACTATACTTTTCAACCTACATAATTTACTACTTATACACACTTGTTATTATCCTTACCAGGTATAATACCAAATCTGGCCAAGAATTAATGAATCTTAGAGTGTTATATACACCACAGCTTATGTTTGATATAACTTATTACTATCATTACTTAAGAGAATTTTTATTCTGTGATTTTTTTCATGTTTTTATTATTTCTTGGATTTATATTTATATTCTATAGTATTTTATTCATATTTTACTTATGATTATGTGTAATCATAAAATAATTTATATAAAAAAGATAGTTAATGTAAAACATGGAAGCTTGTATTTCTTTGAGTTGAACATGATGTTTGGAATAGTTAATAGTGTTATAATCATGATATAATGGGTTTATTTTTGTGTAATGAATCCAGTTTCTCAAGTTTAGTCCTTTGAATGTTTCTAAATATATCTATGGATTTTCCCTTGAAGTCAGCATTGTGTTTGGGTGTTGCGGGACCCCAGAATTAATATATCAAAAATATTAATATATATATATATATATATATTAAATCAAACACGTGGATCATTTTAGAATAAATGGTTTTCATATTTTTTTCAAACCTCGTATGGGAAATCTGAGACCACAATTGTTTTTGAGATATGGGGTTTACCCGAGGCATGACATAAAGTTGGTTTTCACTGGTCATTCGGTGGAAGGCGACTATAGACAGACGTGAATTTTTTTTAATAATTTATGTTATTTGATTAATTTAAATGGGGTGGAATACCCCCCACCCCATATTATTTTATCCCATGCATGAGATAGGGAGAGTGTTCTCCCTTGGGTGAAGAAAGAACTGAGGAAGAGGTGTCGCCAGACTCCACCCATGATGGCAATCACAGTCAGATTGAGATGCAGAGACTTCTGGGCATGGATTTAGACCCTAAGCTTCATCATTTACACTATGAGGTATTCTATTTTATGGTTGTATAGCCTAATCCCCATATAATCATTTTTAAAGTTTTTAAGACCTTTTATGACTACAAAAGACACCCTAGGGGCCGATTTGTACCTAATGAGGGAAAACTGGGGGTTTCAATAGGTCCGTAGAGATTTCTAATTCATAAATCCCGATCAAAAGGTTTTTTGTATAGGATCACAAACCATGTGTTATTTCTGGTGATGGAAGAAGAAATTTTTTGGACTCACACCATGTACTCAGAGTATATGTTGTGTATTGGGACTTGTCTATATGGTCAATCACATGGGTAGAAACCCCATGTAAGGGGACATGGTCTTGTGGTAGTACACAACCAGAAACTGGTGTACATGGGCTAGATGATATGGCCAGGTGCATAGGCATTGTTCAAGTTACGTGGGAATGGTCTACTATACATGGGCATGGGCTGATGGATATGAGCTCAGGCTGAGATATACAATACATGTCGTGTAATCCATGTGCATGATGTATAGGACCACATTGGTAGCTAGACCATGTTCAGGTGAGGATATGCCTAAGTGGCCAGGAGAGGTTACATGTGATGTACTCTATATACATTCCATGTATATACACATGGACATCTTAGTTGTGTGCAGGAGAGGACATACTCCAATGTCCTAGAGGGGCCACAAGTCATGTGACCCTTCATGAATGTCATATACGTTTCTTTTACCAAATGAGAATAGCGAGGGGACACTTCTAGGGTTTTTCCTTAGGAGACACGTTGTGTACCATAAGAGGAAATTCCATGTACTCCCCTTGAAGAATTCAACCTCTCATATCCCTTTCTTTAGGACTCGGATTTGGGCCGCGATTGGCCTATACTGAGTGGTTTTCCATGTAGAACATGACAGTGGCATTCATTTTGGAAGTATATATATGATATAAGGTGTTACAAGTGTGAAACTTACTTCAATGATGATTTTCCAAAGGAATTAAATGGGTTAGATAACCCAAGAGATGTCAGGATCAGTACTATATTGTCTCACCAAGGTGTGATTCCCTTGTACTCTTTACATAGGTAGAGTCGGTACTTCCCTGTACTATAGAGGGTTCAGGTCCTTATCTATATAGTGTTACTCCCCCATTATCAATATTTGGTGGGGATAAGGTCTTCTATGAGATTTGTTGATCCACTACTACAGAATATTATTTTATCAACATTAGAAAACGCTTTCAATAATGCTAGAAAAGCGATGTCAATCTCAGCGAAGATAAAGGGGTACCCCTTTAACAGTGCTAAAAATCACTAATAATTGCCCCCATTTATCTGTGCTATTTTGGCACTGATAAAGGATCCCTTTATCAATGCTATTTTTAGCATTGATAAAATTCAAATTTATCAGCACTTTAATTTGCACTGATAAATGGTTCTTTTATCAGTGCTCACAATAGAACTGATAAAGGGTGCCTTTATCAGTGCTCTGAGTTGCACTGATAAAGGGTGCCTTTTTCAGCACTCAAAATAGTGCTAATAAAGTTCCAGCTACCTTTGGTGTGCTGTTTATATAACAACACACCCACCAGTAGCACCTTCATAGTACACACACACCACCTACACAAAACAACACATGCACAGTGCACACAATAAAAAAGAAGCGCACACAAGGGTTTGGTAAACAATGTTATATACATTTCAAATAATTTTTTATATAATTAAATTTACAATTATCTAACAAACAGTTAAAAACATTAATGTTTCATCTTTTGACATCTGTTATTCCTTCTCAAAAATGTCCTCATATGGTATTAGTTGCTGAAAAATCATCCCAACTCAAGAAAAACGGTCCACGTATTTAAGAAAACAAATATTATGTTAGTAATAATATAAAGAAATAAATTAAACATTAATATAAAAGAATACATTAATAAAATGTAATTTTTTAATAAAAAAGACACATTTGGATTTATACAGGTCACATTGTGCATCGTATTGAGGTGGGGTTGATTTCTACACATCACAAATGAGTTATGGATTATTTTCCTAAAATATCAAAACAATCTGAATGGGTTTTCTTGGTTTTGAGTATGTCCCTAGTATTTTTACTAAAATTAATATAAAATTTAAATGACATACTTGGATTTATACCAGTCAAATCATTCATCAAATTGAGGTGTGTTTGATTCCTAAACGTCACAAATGAATCATGTATCATTTTTGTAAATTATCAAAACAATCCGAATAGGTTTTCTCGGTTTTCATTATGACAGTTGTGTTTTTTTACTAAAATATCATTTCAAAATAGAAACACCCATTTTGAGTCGTATTGGTTTCATAGTGCATCGGTTTTAGGTGAGACTACTTCATACATGTCACAAATAACATAATAATCACTCTCCTAAATTATGAAGACAATCAGAGGGTGTTTTCTTGGTTTTCAGTGAGTGAAACATTTTTAGCTAGAATGTCAATTTTAAACTAATAACTGACACTTTTAGTCATATTGGTCACACCATGTGCCATATTGAGGTGAAGTTGATTCCTACACATCAAAAATGACTCATGGATCATTGTCTTAAAGTATCAAAATAATCTGAATGTGTTTGATTGGTTTTCATTATGTCACTTGTTATTTTTACTTAAATTAATATCAATTTTAAATAAAAACACATTTGGATTTATATTGGCCACATCGTTCATCATATTGAGGTGTGGTTAATTATTACATGTCATGGATGGCTCATGGATCGTTGTTCTAAGGTATCAAAACAATCCAAATGTGTTTTCTTAGTTTTTAGTATGTCAGTTGTGTTTTTTTTTAAATATCATTTCAAATTGGAAACACACTTTTTGAGTCATAACGGTCCCATCGTACATCTATTTTATGTGATAATCCTTCATACACATCATAAAGGACTTAAGAATAATTGTCCTAAATTATTAATACAATTGAAAATCATTTTCTAGGTTTTTAGTGAGTGACACATTTTGAGCTAAAATGTAGATTTTAAACTCATAATAGACAGTTTTAGTCATACCAATCACACCGTGCATCGGATTGAGGTGAGGTTTATTCCTAAACGTCCAAAATGACCCATGTATCATTTTTCTAAAGTATCAAAACAATACAAATGTTTTTTATTTGTTTTCAGTATGGCAGTTGTTCTCTTTACTTACATTAATGTCAATTTTAAATAAAACGACGAGTTTAGATTTATACCGGTCGTACCATGCATTTTATTGATGTGGGGTTGATTCCTACATGTCAAAAATGACTAATGGATTTTTTTCCTAAATTATAAAAACAGTCTTAATGCATTTTCTTAGTTTTCAGTATGCCAGTTGTGTTTTTTTACTAAAATTAATGTCAATTTTAAATAAAAATAGACACTTTGAGTCATACCGGTCACATAGTGTGTCATATTTAGGTTTGTTTGATTCCTACATGTAAAAAATTACTTATATATCTTTTTCTTAATGTATTAAAGAAATCTGAATGTGTTTTCTCATTTTTTATTATGTTAGTTGTTTTTTTACTAAAATATCATTTCAAACTGGAAACAGGCATTTTGAGTCATACCAGTCGTATCGTGTATCAGTTTGACATGAGACTGCTTCATAAATGTCACAAAGAACTTATGAATAATTTTCCTAAATTATGAATACAATCGGAGAAGGTTTTCTTGGTTTCAGTGAGTGACATGTTTGGAGCTAAAATGACAATTTTAAATTGATAACGGACACTTTTAGTCATATCGGTCACACCATTCATTGGATTAAGGTGTGGTTGATTCATACACGTCAAAAATTACTGATGGATCATTTTCCTAAAGTATCAAAACAATTCAAATGTATTTTATTGGTTTTCAGTATGTCACATGTACTTTTTGATAAATTTATTGTTAATTTATTATAAAAATACACTCTTAAAGTCATAATGGTCACACCATGTGTTGGATTTAGGTGTGGTTGCTTCTTACACATCAAAAATGACTTATGGATCATTTTCCTAAAGTATCAAAACAATCCTAATGCATTTTATTAGTTTTCAGTGTGGAATTTTTTCTTTTTACTAAAAATACTAATAATTTTAAATAAAAATAGACACTTCGAGTCATACTGATCACATCTTAATGTTATTTCTATAAATTCTTCCATCGTGTATGCTACCCATTCATTTCTAAAAAAATATATCTCATCTTGTGAATAAGATTCTTTTCTAAAATCATGATAGTATTGAAAAAATATAAATACATAAAGGATTAATAGGTATTTCAAATAAAATAGTAATTATCTTCAAAAATACCTCTTCTAGGATGCTTGTTTTCTCATGGAATACGATCTATTTCATAAATTTACAAACATAATAACCACAATCCTTATATTTTGTTTCTTTAAGGCACTGTAAAAACCTTGAGAAAAATAAGTAATTTTTTTTATTTGTGTTTGGATAGTGAAATATTATTATATATACCCTAATTTTTATCCAGTCATAGTACTTGTGATGTTTCTTGTCCTTTTCCCCTAGCCTCATTCCATGATGTAGATTATAGTCATCCACCACCCTATCATAATAGAATCCTCATTAAAAGATAATCTAAATTATAAAACAATATTTTTAGTTCTAAAATGTTTGATGTATTGTATTAAAAATTGACAAACTCCCTCATTTGTGGTCGGTTTGTTTGATATCCATGCATTGAATCCGAGAAATAAATATTTGGAGTATCCAAATTGACTGCAATGAGCATCCAATGCTGCCTAAAAACACAAAAAGCAATAAGAAATGAAATAAATTAAAATATATTTTATATGAATAAATGGTACATTTTTACCCATGCATCATTAGTATTAAGAAGAGTCGGTCATTCGTAATTTTGATGTTAAATTATTTCAGTAGTTATACCACTATTTCACCCTCTTTCTTAGATTTTATATCTATTATTGTTGTAGAGGTGGTGTGTGGACTAACGAGTCCAAATTTTTGTTCATGGGGAAATCCATTCAATTTTTTTTCATATATACACCTTAGAAAAATATAAAATGTATTTAGTCATAATTATCATAGTATATCAACTTTTGTAAAATCAAATAATGAAAACATACCTCATGTAAACATTTACAATAGAGCCGCCTAACCAACCATACTCTAGTATTTCACTTTCATTGTCAACACTAATGAAATCTATATCTTCTCTAATGTATGAATTTTCATCAAAAATAATTGTATGAACCACATTGTCTTTCAACTTCGTATTCACAAGATTCTGCAATGATAATAAATATGGATATAGAACGGGCGAGTTTAAGGTTCTTTTGGTAGATCATTTTGATCAGTTGGTTGATCCTTGAGATGGTTTTTAGTTGTTATTTCTTTTCACCCCCATCCTTTTGTCTGTATGTAATAAAATTCATCGGTTCATACATTTTTTCATTAAATGTTAAAGGTTTATCTTGAAAAAAATGGAAATGAATACCTCCTGGTTGACATGTTTTTTATGAAGGCCATGTGATGTATGTTACAAGATATTGTTCAGCCTTATGAATATCTACATAATCAATTGGAATAGGTAGATAAGTTCTCAGATCATGGGCTACATTAATCATCACTTTGACATGACCTGTTGGAAATGGTCTATTGTGTAGCATGACATTCTAGATATTGAACACCATATCCCTTGCTACAAGGGGATGGGTGGCCTCTGATAGATATAAATCGCGTTAATTTTCACCATGTACAATATTAGTAAATGAAAGTTATCAGTGTCTATATAATTCAAAATTCACAGAAAAAACAATTAGAACATTTATTACCTCATCTAAGATAGGTTTTAAGGGGAATGGCTCGCCAAAAAGCTAGTGGGGGTGGGGCAGGATCTTTACATGCTGGTTTTTTGAGTTGTTTCTTCTCTTTCCCCCCCTACCACCATATTTTCCACAAACACTCTCTACAATTGAATATTTTTTTCAAGGATAGATATTCTTTCTCTCATCATTTTAATTTTTTTCACTTTGATCCTCCTCTTATTTTTTTCTCAAAAAATGTTCGGGGTGTCACCCCAAAACTCGCACCTCTGATGCGGTCATACTTTTTTGGCTACTTCAAGGCCACCGAAAGTATGTCTGCATCTAGTTTGGTTGTTGTTGATTCCTATGACTATGTCAGATAAAAAATATAGGAAAATAAGTACTCATTGTTATGTAATATTGATTTAAATCAAAACAAATATTTATTATGTCATATTTACACATATTTCTCACACTTTTTGTGTGTTTTCATCTATTAGTATCCTATATTTATTTACACGCACCTCCTTCCATAGCACACATCATGGGATGGAAGTGAAATTGGATTTGGATTCATTAATCTACATATAAATAGAGGAATATAGTTATGGTGTTGTGTTATGTCACATAAAAGTATTACGGTATACTTAAAATATGTACCAATTTTTTTCAAGTGAAGCGTACCCCATTATTTCTTTATAGTAGGGTTATGCTGGTTTTGTTACTCGTTCCTTATTTTCAGCACTCATTTGTTGTTTTATAAATAAAAAACTATCAATAAAAGTTATGAATACATGTATCGTCAAACAACATATTACCAAACACAATGTACCTAAAAATATTTCTCCTCACGATGGCTAGTAAACACATCCCATGCTCCTTGGATTATCAACTGTGCATAAATAGGAGGTGGGTGCATGTTTATTTTTCCTTCATCATATTTAAGATAAAATTTCATTAAAATTATGTGAAAGCCTATGTGAATCCTTCTAGAAACCTTTAATACATAGTCCTTGTGTGATTCATCCACTATAAATTAACTCTACAAGGGATGATGAAGAGTAAGTTAATGTTTCATTATTTTATTTTTTAGTAAATTAAAGAAATTATATATCATAATGTTACCATAATATCTCCCCACATCAGCGTATTAATCCAGGTGACAACATGGTGCCACAACTATACATCAATCAGCACATGTTTCCAAGTGATGATTCCAATGTAACTACTCAACATGTCCTTATTAGGTTTAACAAGTTGGCCCCGCTAATTCCATACAAAGTTGTATTTTATGCCTTTCTCTTTTTCTTTAAGGGTTTTTTATAACACCATCAAACTATGCTTCTCCTGTTTTTTTTGTGCCGCCAGTGTTTCAGTGCCTAACATTTCTTTGGTTTCAACATCATAAATATTTTCCTTTGGAGCACTAGCATCGTAATGTAAAGATAGTGGTTGTACCTCTACACTGGGAGAAATAGCAGCAACAAGTTGAGAAATTTGTTGGTCCTTTACACTGTGAACAGTAGTAGGTTGAGAGACCTGTTGTACCTCAGGATTAGGAGCATCATCAGGTGAAGAATTCATTATATTTATAAGTGGTCAAAAATTTAATTTAGATTATATAAAAGTAGAAGCAAACATATAATAATATAAGGTAACATGATGTTTATTATAAAAAATATATAACCTGATTATTGAACTCTCTCTTTTTAAGGCTGAAGGTATTTGACCCCTCTATCGACTTTCCAAATCCATTCATTGTGGTCTCCTATAACATAAAAAATGTTGTCTATATTGGGACTAGTGTGAAATGATTGTGACATCCCAATGAAAGGGTCATCCTCCATTTAATTTTCATCTGACCCTTTAGTGGTTTTGGTGGATAACAGAACAATTTACCAGTTTTGGTTTGCGGTATCTGGAATATAAAATAATTGGATTATCTGTGATGCCATTATAAATGGTTCATCTTTGTACCCTTTCTTACTAAAATCAACATTCATGAATACCAACTCATCTATTTTAACATCACTCTTTTTATGAACCCACTTGCATTGAAAATTTGGAACTTGGAAGTTCGTATAATCCAACTCCCATATTTGTTTGACGATGCCAAAGTATGACCTATTCGCATAAATTGGATTTCTTTCCTTAAAACTGGATACATGAATCACTTCATCCATAAGTGTAACTCCACTATTCTGCATGGTACTATCTTCATCATGTTCATTAGTATAGAATATATAACTGTTAATTACATAAGCATTATAAGATAATACATACACACTTGGTCCTCCAGCTATCCATCAAATTCATTCTGAAATTGAGTCCGGATTTTCATCTGACTCCTTAAATATATGGTCCCAAAACCATCCTATAAACTGTTGATTTTGTGTATTTGATATCCATTTTTTATCCCTTGATGGATTCAAATGCCTAAGAATTTCTTTTTGGGTTTCGACATATGGGTCAACCTCCAAACTGTTATGAAAAATGTAAAGGTGGGCCTACTCCTGATCTGTAATACTGATTGTGACAACCTATCTTCCATAAATTCCTTCACCCGCAATCCATCCATTGTAATTATATTTTGGTAGACCAATGCTTTCCACACCATATAGGTATTCGGTATATAATTCAACGTCTTTCTCAACAATATATCACTCTGTAATAAAACCCCTAGCTGAATTTGATTTTTCACATACCCTTTTAAAATATTCATATACCATTCAATGGGGTAAATCCATCTATAGTGTACATGACCACATAATTGAATCTCTCCCACTAAGTGAACTATAAAATGAACCATCATATCAAATAATGTCGATAGGAAGAACATTTCTAATTCACATAATATGAAAAAAAAATCTCTTTCCATACTTAGCAATTCCATCGGGTCTATAACTTTTTTGCATATAGATTTGAAGAATAAATAGAGATTTGTTAACATATAATGGACATTCTTGGGAAAAATGAAACGTAATTCTCTAAGAATTAGATGTTTCATCAAAACGTGGCAGTCATGTGATTCCAGACCCTTTAACTTTAAATTGATCATTGACATGATGTTATTGATATTCAATGAATACCCCTATCAAACCTTTACATCATTTAAGAAGTTGAAAAACTAACATCTCTCCTACCTGGAAAGAGTGTAACCAGTTGGAGGAAGAAAAGTTCATTTTTCAACCTTCACTAGAACCAACTCTTCTCGTACTCCCATATAAACCATGTCCAATCTAGCCTTAATTCCATCATTTTCTTCTTCGGGTTCATTTAGCAATGTGTTGATGACACTCTCACATATATTTTTTCAACATGCATAACATCAAGAAAGTGTCTGATGTACAAAAAATTCTAGTATGGTAATTCAAAAAAATTGACCTCCTCTTCCAACTGGTTTTTGTAAGGTTTTTTGAAAACGGTTTACCGAAAGCAGTGTCCACATCTTTTATTTTCTCAAACAATTGATTTTCAGTTAGTGGAGATGGTGTTGTACATTCTTCTAAAATTCCATCGAATAATTTCATCCAAGATCGATACTTATGTAATCGGGGTAGAAATCTATGATGTCCCAGAAACACAGTTTTCGATGAATGTTTCAACCTAATTGATTATGTACCTTGTTCGGAGACGAGACACCCATAACTTCCTTTAATGCTATATCCTAGCAAATTACCATAAGTAAGAAAGTTATTTATCATCTCGTACAACATGTCTCTCAATGTGAAATCTTCATTTATATAAGCATCATACAGTGTAGCACCTGAATCCCACAATAATTTCAAATCCTCGATCAATGGAACCAAAAAAACATCAATATCATTACCCGATTGTTTCAGTCCTGATATAATCATAGATATCATGATGTGATTTCATTTTATACATAACCACTATGGAAAGTTATAATTTACCAACATAACCAGCCATGTACTGCAAGTGCTTATTTGAAAACCAAAAGGATTCACTCAAACTGTAGATAATGCAAGATGAAGGTTTCTCAACCAATTTCCAAAATCAGGATACTCGTGATTGATTCTATTCCACTTAGGAGAGTATGTTGGATGGTGTAGTTTTCCATCTTTATTTCTTCTAATCGCATGCCACATCAATTTCCATGTCGTCTCCTCACATCCATATAGGCGCCTAAACCTTATAATTATTGGTAAGTACCATAAAAATTTCATAGGACTGGATTTTTATTTCTTGTATCGAGAAGCACCACACTTTGGTAATTATCTAAGTGATTTGTAGTCCTTTGGAAATAGTATACAGTCATTTGGGTAGGCATGTATTCATTTAGAGATCATACCCATCGAATGTAGCATTCGTTTGGCATCGTATGTTCGGCTCAAGATATCATTATCTTCTATGAGCATGTCATTCAAGAGAGAAAGTAATTTTATAAAATTGGAATCACTCCATCCATTTCCTTATTTCAAATTATACAACTTCAGTATAGCTGACAATGCTGTATTTTTAGTGCAACCACCATAAAAAGGAATCTTTGCACAACTCTTTAACTGCTCAGACACTTTTGGGCAATCATGAAGTTAATCTTCAATTGTCCTTGTCATTTCATCAATACGATCTTCATCATCATTCACATCTATAATCATGAACTAGATATGGTATTATTCATTATCCACACTTGTAATCATATCATATGATGAATAAAACGCAATGTTATCCTATCCACTAGCTACATTATCTTTTTCCCCATGTTTATTCCAACATTTATAACTTCTATATATTCTATGACAAATCAAGTGTTCTTCTAACTCCTCTGGACTAACTTGTCTTGAATAACAACAATGTAAACATGGAAAAAGGATTTGAGAAGGGTCATATGCATGATCTTTTGAAAACTTGATGAACTCTTTCCCTCCATCTTCCTACTCTCTTGTCAAACGATTGGAATCCATCTCGTCTTTATTCATATCCATTATATTTGATTCAGTGATATTAATATTTAACAAAATAAATAGAAAAAATACTGATATAAAAATTAACCAAGTCTAAAAACTGTGATATACTTTAAGTCTCCTTTGAAAACTATTTATAAAATTGAAGTTGAAATCCCATTAAAAAACTAACAAATTTCACAAATTTCTCTTTAAAATAACACGCCCATTTTTAAATAAACCAATCAGTTTTAAACACTCATTCTTAAAACCCCAATTCCTTTTTTATAAATCATTCAAGGAAACTTCATGACTCAATAATGTTAATCATTTAAAATGAGTGACAACCATCTATATTTTACAAATTTTCATTTAAAAATTCACAAACCCCTTGTTAAAATGAAACCAGCATTACATACGCTTTCAAAACATTAATATCCCTTTATTAAATCCAATAATGTGAGTTTAGAAACACTTCTCATGAAACCTAAGTCTATGAAAAGTGTTTAAATCATTTTAAAGTTATTTAAAACCAAAAAAAGTTATGTTGAAAACTTTTTTCAAACACTTTTTTTAGTGAATTACCATAACACCACATGGAAAGAAACACTATTTCCAAATATAGGAAAGGATTTGGGAAGTTTCCATTATTTTTTCTTAACTTTCTGGACCCATAAGTAACCACATGACCATCATGGACTGAAACTATGCAAATATTGACTCCTTATATTTCATAATATAATCTATACTCATTACCCAGCTCATTTATGGTAAATATTGGTGTTTTCGTCAATATCCCATTAAGAAATTAGAAGGATCACTCATAAACATATAAATACTCCTATTGATCTACACAAATTAGGTTAGGTCTCATATAATTCCATGCCTATTTCAATGGAATTATCATAGATGGAAATTTGAAGTTAGTAGTTCATCCCTATCTCATATAATTCAAATATAATCTTAAAATCCTCCACCATATCACATAGAGTCTTATCTACTACCATGCCTTATCCATACCATCAATGTAGGGAGTATAACTAGCCTATGGAAACTTAATTGTCATTATAAAGGGAAATTATTAAGAACACACTCCAGACCAATCACTTGATTATTAAAAAAATCATAATTCATTCCTACTAAAACATCCTAAATGGAAAGTTAAAAGGGAAGAAAAACCCAAATAACTCCAACATAAACACTAGTGAACCCTAATAACTCGTCAGATCCCATCATCTAACTATGGACCAATCTGAGCATCAAGAAAAAAACAAAATAGGGCATTGAAAAAGGAGATATAATAGTGTCATACACTCCCATACACTAGTTTATATGTAGGGTGTGAGCTAAAAATTATTTTTATGATCTCTTATCTCTAAATCCCTTCATAATATAGGTCATAAAGTGATAGTTTGAATATAAGGTATAAAATATATTTTCACATGAATTATAAAACAAGTGTAAAAATAATAAACTTACATATTTTCAAACAACCACACTATTATAATATAAAAACAAGGATGACTAAAAATTTGTAATAAAAATATCAAAAATGGAAAGAGGGACTTCAAAACCATATATGACATGTCAAATCACAGTTTATCCCTCCTTTAGAACATTTTCTGAAAAACTCTTTTTCATAAATAACCATAATGAAAATCCATTTTCTTAAAACTCATTTAACAAATAACTAATTTTTTTACTTTTTAAATAAAATTGTTTAACCATTTAAATCAACCTATTTTAAAGTAATAAAATAAACACTCAAAGTGAAACAATGATCATACAAAGGGACTAAGTAAACAAGAAAACATAATCCAAAAAAACAACCAAATGATGGTGCCTTATAATAAAAAAAACTAGGGGAATACAATCCATCAAAGAAAATAAATCCTCAAAAGTCTCCTAAGAATGATGTAACCATTAAGTGAAACTTCCTAAGACTCATTTATTTGGATCCTAAATTGGAGATGATGAACTTAGGTCGATACTATTTAAATTTTCATATCTAAGTAGTCCTATAGAACTCACTAGGCTCTATCATGATCAGGGGATCAAAAGAAAACCTTGTCCCTTATAGTACATTCTAGGGACACTGAAACATCTCAGAAACTCACTCAATCTAACCGGGTCCTTACACTAAGCAGCGTACTCCACACTAGGTATTTCACTTATCTGGATCCCTTCCAGTCTCTTAGGATTCCAATGACATTCCAATAGTGGAAGTGAGAAACCAATTAAAAATAAAAGATCATCACACAAATATAATTTCAATAATTTGAAATTTAACCCCCCCCCCCCTCATGCACTCTCATAAGAAAAACCCACTTTCACATCCTTTTATAAGCTTCAGAATAAGCATAAGAATATAAAGAATCCCCCATGGGGTCACGAGCCACAACAGGAACAATAAATGCATGGAGCTCAATTGAGGGTCTCTCATATTTATAAAATAACTTTCTTTAAATTACCAAATAGTATTTTACAAATGTTCTTGAGAAGCCAATCCATTTTCACCCCATTTGAGAACAACATTTCAATTTTCATCCAAAAACCATTTATCGAAATTCACTAGAAAGTACACTTATAAACCCAACCATTTTCTTTACATAAATTTTTTAAATAATAAACCCTTTTTATTTTTAAGGAAATATGTGCTAAGAACTCTTTAATTTAACTTCAATATACTTTTAAAAACATATTAATCCACCATGAGAGTTAAGGGTCTCAAAATCATTTAAATGGGTTGAAGGTCAATTACATTTGTTTTGAAAAACACGACTTAAAAATAATGCATATTCTCTTTAAATAAAAAAAATTATGACCAAAATTTCAAAATATTTAAATTCCATTAAAAATAAACTTGGGCCTTTTACAAAACACAAGCCATGTGACCTAAGTCTTTGTAAACTCTTTAAACCATTTTCTAGCCAATTGAGACCCAATAAAGTCATAACTTGGATTATAATTTCATAAGAAATCAATTAAAAACATACAAAAAATTTATAACATGTATTACAAGGGAGTTCTAAAGAAAAACCTACCTCAATCAAGAAAAATCGAAGCTAAAACTTGTCTACATTAATAGAGAACACATAAATATGTCAAGTGACATACTACTCAACCCCTAACAACATAAATCATAATCATTAAAAAATCAATTACACTATGCTATAGTGGAATCACACTTCAAATGCATAACCGAGTCACACAAAATCAAAGAAAAAAATATGAAGAGGAACACCAACCAACATGAAATTCATTTAGTGCGCAAACAAGGACAAACAACGACCACGATTTTTAGCGGGGCATTTAGCCCGTAAAATTCACATTGTACCATCAATATCAAACTATAATTACATGCGAACAAGATGAAATGAATGAAAAAGAGGAGAAAAATCATCGGAAAAGGAGAGGTGCACGGTGGAGGAGAGGCGCACGGTGGAGGTGTGGTACACGACAGAGGTGTGGTGCGTGATGGAGGAGAGGCGCACGACGGCTAGTTCGCACGGCTGGTAGAGGAGACGCATGGCAGTGTGGCACACGGCGGAGGTTACAGCGCACGTTGGAGGTGTGGTTCACGGTGGAGGAGAGGCGGTGGGAGAGGAGGAGGAGGAGGAGGAGTCGCAACGTAGGGTTCAGCTTCCATGAGAGCTTGAGGGGTGTGAGAATGAAAGAGACTATTAGGATTTTTTTATAAAAGCCAGTGAACCTTTTATCAGTGCTAGCTAAAAGCACTAATAAAGGTATGTTTTATCAATGCTAAAATAAAATGTGCTGATAAAATGCACCTTTATCAGTGCTAAAAAAGCACTGATAAAGATATTATGTTAATAATTTATTTATAGTAATATATTTATTTATTTATTTATAATTATAACTATAAATAAATATATATATATATATATATATATAATTATAATTTAAATAATTATAAAATTATAAGAAATATACTTATTATATTTATAATCTTAGAATATATATAATAAATATATTAATTATATATATTTATAAGATTATAGAAATATATACAATTATATTTCTTCTAATTTTATAATTATTTACATGAAAATATATTTATTTATTATATGAATATATATATATTTATTATATGAATATATTTATTTATAATTATAATTATAAATGAATATTTATTTATTTATTTATTTTAATAATTATGAAATTATAACAAATTAATATTTCTAATTTTTATAATTTTATTAATACATATATTTATTATATTTATTATAATTTTATAATTATTTAAATATATCTGTATTTATTTATAATAATAAATATAAATATTTGTATTTATTTATCAATATTTTTATATATTTATTTAATTATATATAACATTATATATGAAAATAATAAATATATTTTTTATAAATTAATAATTATTTAAATAAATATTTATTTATTTATATTTATAACTAACAAATAAATATATATTTATTTGTGATTAAAATTTATAATAAATAATTATTTATTTATAGTTGTAATTATAAATATATGTAGATATATTTAAATAATTATAAATATATAAATATATATATATATATTATAATTATTTAATTATTTAAATATATCTATATTTATTTAGAATTATATTTATAACTATTTGTATTTATTTATAAATATTTGTATATAAATATATATAATTAATGTATTTATTATAATTTTTTAATTTTTTAAATATATCTATATTCATTTAGGAATTATAATTATAAATATTTACATTTATTTATAAATATTTTTATATATTTATAAATATATTTATTTAATTATATTATAACTTTATAATTAGTATAATAAATATATTTATTATAATTTTGTAATTATTTACATATATGTAGTTATTTATAGTTATAATTATAAGTATAAATAAATATATTTATAAATATTTGTATATAATTATAAATATATATATCTATATATATAATTATAATATATGTATTTATTGTAATTTTATAATTATTTAAATATATATATAGTTGTAATTATAATTACAAATAAATATATTTAAAATGTATTTATATATATATAATTAAAATTTAATAATTATAAATATAATAAATATATTTATTATTTAAATGTATATAATGTAATTTTATAAGTATTTTTGAGAACATAATAGTATATATGGATAAAATGAATTAACCATACACCTAGTAAATATATATAATAAAAAATGAGCCATTAATGGACAACATGAATAATAAGAAAAGGTGTAATGTATAAATGAACATTATGATACGTAACATATGCACGCATGATCAATATATTTTTTGACCAAATTGATTTGAACATATATATTTAATAATTAATATAAATATATATATTTTAAAATATATTTATATATATTAATTATAAATAAAATAAATATATTAAATATAACAAATATAATAAATAAAATAATCTAATAAATATAATAATCTAATAAATAAATCTAATAAATCTAATAAATCAATTAAATCAAGTAAATCTGATAAATCTAATAAATATATTTATTATTTAATGAAATTTAATATAATCCTATAATTATTTAAATATATATATATAATTATAATCTTAAAAATAATTTTTTTTAGACATTATATATATATTATTTAATTATTAAAAAATATATATTAATTATAAACATGCGTTTTTAGTTAATGTATCCAAATACACATTATTTTTTAATATAAATTATTAAAAACTTTTTTCAGTGCTAAATATAGCGCTGATAAATGAATCATTTATGAGCTCTAAAAAAAGAACTGATAAAGGTGTAACTTTTATCAGTTCTCTTCTTAGAACTGATAAAGGATACATATATCAGCGCTTTTATGTTGCGCTAATAAAGGATCCACCTTTATCAGCGCTTTTTTCTTAGTGCTTGCGCTTCCCTTTCCCTATTTTGTGGTAGTGATCCCTCAATTGTAGAGAATAGTACAGAGAAGTAGGGGCCTCCACTCATATTTTTTGTGAGGTTGCATGAGGTGTATGGTTAGGAGATAAAGCTCCCTTAGATATGACATGAAGTTGCGAGGTGTGGTCTCTCCAATTTGTACCTTAGGAGGTTGCATGGGGTGTTTTGGAATTAGTGTTGAGACTATTGGAGTTATTTGATAACTCAAAATTCTTGGTTAGGATATGGAGATAGAGAAAATATTTCTCTCCCACATGGGTTTCTTTTGATCACGTATGGGTTATTATGGTTTTTTCTCGTGTACTAATTGACATCCATTTCTGGTGTTGAGCTAACTACCACATCTTTAATTCTTTGTGTTTGGTGATTTCAATTCACCTACAGGGTATTTATATACTCACCCCTATATGGAATTTTCCCACACATGTTGTGTCTTATGAAGATGATAGGAAGATCGGTGGTGATATTGGTGGCCCTATTTTCAGGGGATCATAGTGGCTCTCAACACTAACCATGTTCAATGGTTAGTCTTTGAGATAGTGATTTAGGCTATCTCCAATCCTTCCCCTTTCTTAATTATTGTTAGTTTGGGTATTAACCTTTATTTATGGTTGGTAGTTTATTTTTACACTTTATACCATTGTACTCTGTTGTTCTCTTATAGGTTATCGCATTCATGTTTATACTCTAGATATTCAATTTTTTTATACCTCTGCACTATTACATGGAGCTAGTTGTATGTGTGCGTATAGGTACATAGGATCATAAATATCATTTCATCCTTTCTTACTCATTTCTTGTCACCCACCCTTGGCCTATTAGAGGTGGGATAGGGGTTGTCACACTCGGCCTTCCTCCAACTAGGTGGGACCTGATGTATTGGGTTGTGACAAAGTGGTATCAAAGGTGGTATTTCCTTGGGTTTGTCTACATATTTGGACCTGTGTGAGGATTGGTTTGGGACATAGAGAATTGCTGTTGGAGTATATCGAGTTCTTATCTCAATCTAGGGAACCCATTTCTAATGTGGTGGATGACATATACATACACCATAACATTGATAACCTACTTACTAGCTTGGAATATCGAGTCATCGGTTATAGTGAACCGATGGTGTATGCATCATATAAGATTGGGTATTTTTACTTCAATGTATTTCTTGAGTCAGCACCCCAAATATGAAAATTTCCATAGTAAATAATGATAACTTTCAAAATTTCTCTATGATGAATTCTAGCTAGGATTCTGAGACAATGCCATGATGATGACCAATTGAGTAATGAGGACTCAGTTCAGGGACATATTCATGAGTTTTTTCTTCTAGGTGAGAACATAGTAGTTCTATCACCTATTAAGCAATGTATAGGCCCACCCCCAATGGACTGGATGGTTGATCAATGACATGTTTGGTAGTTTTTGGTGATAGAATTTATGGATGATGATATACATAGTATTATCCTGTTACATGAGTTCCGGTGATAGATACCACTGATGTTTTATAGTGATCCATACCCACTGTTAGTAGAGAGTTGTCTTGAGGTAGTGGTTCAAGTTTTTTGGTGTTCGAACCCTGATAGATTAGATGGTTTCACTCACAAGAAATGTTCTTTGTGGATATGTTTTTGGTTCTGATGGTTTTCAAAATTGACGCACCTATACTATGTGTGCTTCGCAGTCTTTAGTGATAGAGATCACCCAAGTTTCATGGTGGTTTAGGACCCCTTCTCGAGTGGAAGAGGACTATATTGAGCTTGTAGTTTGAGCATCTTACTTGGTTTTGACCCCTCTTGATGGTGTTTCTAATAGTGAAACTTCCCCAGGGTGACACATGGCATTGGTGGAGCCTCATGGTGGTGAATTTTAATGTAGCTTTGGACTTGTGAGGAAGAGGGAAACTTCCCCAACCAAGATTCATTCTTATGATGTGATACAAAACTGTATAGAAAATTCAATGTTTCCTAACGTGGAAAGTTTCAAGTTTTGGAAGATGGGTTCCTTTAACTTGTATGTTTGGGGTCATTTCGATGTGTTAAGGTGTCTAAGAAAGCCCTAGTTATGGAGAACAGGAAGGAGGAGGTAAGTATTTCTTTAGGTAGTTAAGGATTTTAACCTAGTGGTTCTAGGTTAATTTCATGGTATTACTTATGTATTCCTTTCCATATTTATAGTTGTTGTATAAAGAAAAAATCCTTGAGCCTGAATGTATCCCTTTTTTGAGACCTAGTGGTTCCAATGGATCCCTTTTTGTTTGAACTTTTTGTTTGAAGGCTCCTACAAAGGAGGATTAGTGAATAAAAACTTCTATTGATAGTGTGATCTGGATCTAAGAGCAGTTAGAGCCTCATGTGGAATCTTTTTAGAGTAGTAATTGAGTCTCTACATTGTATTCCTTGGTTTGGACTAGTTGCCTATTGCCTATTTCCAACTTGATAATTGCCAATGTGGGATACAATATACCTCAGTAGGTGGTATATAATTTTCCTTCTTGTGTGAGAAGGAATCCTGGCCATTTTAAGATGAGCTCAAGTGTGGGTGGATACATATGATTTTATAAATTGGCTAGTATGACCCTTGGAGAAGCAAATGCTATTGAATTTTAGTTTTTTATGATGTTGAAGGAGTTTGAGGACATTTTTCTTGAGGATTTTCTAGGTTTACCTCACATAAAAAGTTTTTTTATAAATATACCAGCACCCAGGGACTATTTGATATCTATTTTAGAATATCAAATGACCTTGTGTATCTTTGAGAACTAAAGGTGTGGTTGGGGAATATATTGAAAAATGGATTTAATAGACCTAGTGAGTTCTCCTAGGCAACCTAATATTCTTTTCATTGAAGAAAGTTGAGAGATGTAGGTTGGGAATGGACTAATTTTTCTTGAACCATGTGACTTATGGAGGATTTTACACCCCCTAGGATCAAATTCTGTGACCAGTGGTTGGGGGTGAGGTGGTTCATAGAGTTAAACTTATAATGAGTGATCACCATATCCAGGTTTGAGAAGAGGATATATTGAGGATGGATTTCTAAAGACATTATGGTTTCCTTGATTTCATGGTGAGACCTCTTGGCATTTTGAGCACCCCAATCACTACTGAAAAACCGGGTTTATCTAGCGCTATGGATTTAACATCACTAGCTAAAAACTCTATTAAATACCCCCTTTCTGAGCGCTAAAAAATGAATTGTTAAATGGGGGCCATTATCAGCACTTTTTTACAAGAACTAATAAAGGCCCACCCTTTAACAGTGCTTTTTTACAAGCACTGATAAAAATATAATTCAAAAAAATTATATTTCATTAAAAATAATATATCAATATAAAAATATTTTCATATTGATAGAAATATAATATATATTTTTTAAAATATGTTTTAGATAAGTTAAATAGGAATTTATACTTAATATAATATATTTAGTGAAAATAGATTATAAAATAATTAAAATAATATTTTTAATTAATATTTTGCTTATTATTTTTGAGTAATAGTCATTTAATATCAATTTGAAGATAACAAAAATCAAAAAATTAATAAAAAATCTAAAATAAATTTAAAAAATTACTCGAACTTCAAACGGCCATAACTTTTTACCCCGGTGTCTGTTTTGGCTCTACCACATATCAAATCGAAGCCTACGATGATATTTATTTCCTTAGTGACACAGGTAAACCTCTATCACATTTTTTGAGGTGGAAATTCCAATAAGGCCTCCAAAACTGAGTTTTTATATGGGGTACCCCAATTTTTTAACATTCGATGAATTTCCAGCCTCGTTCAAGGGGTTCTTATTGACTTTTTTTGGTGAATATTGAATTTATTCCCAGGTATTACATTCATAGTGATATTATGGTTTTTAAATTTTATCATTTTTTATAATTTAATTTTATTTATAATTAAATATATGCATGTTTTCTTATATTAACTTATAATAAATCCCTCCTATAAATGCATATATCAACATATTTACATAAAAATGTATATTCTAATATATCTATATAAATAAATATTCTAAAAATGTATTTAAAACAATATCTAACTATTTTTTATATTATACAAATATATTTATAATATTTATATATACATATATGTGTGTATCAATAAATAGATATATATTTATATTATATTCTAGTATATGTAAATGAATATAATATATAATATATTTGAATAAATTTATGTATATATATCACACACACACATATATTTTATAAATTTATTTAAAAATAATTATATATATATATGTAAATATATATATATGCATATAAATATATAGAAATATCATTAAACAGATAGAAAAACAACATGTCATAGTGGTAAAGGTGTTCTTTCATCGAAGGAGAGGTGCATGTTTCAAATCCATGTGGGTGTGCATGAGGATAGAATTTCAAAAAATCATTGATAAAAGGGCGGTGGGGTAAAAAGTGATGATAAATGGGGAGTGGAGCACTATTAAAGGGGTAGTGGTATCACTGATAAAGGGTTCATCCTAATGGATGTCTAAAAAATATATATTTTTCCTCCTTTAACAATGCTTCCTTTATCAGTACTAAAAAGTGTTGTAAAAGTCCCCCTTTAATAGTGCTAAAAATTGTTGTTAAAGAGGTCCTTTAACAGCACTTTTTTAGCACTGTTAAAAGTTTTGGGATTTTAACCACTCTCGGATTATCAGTATTTTTTATCACTGATAATGTTATATTCTAGTTATGTTAAAGTACTTTTTTATAGTAGTTAATAGTGGTAGTGAGACTTATGAAACAAGGTTATATGACCCTTCTTGGATCAGTTCATCGTAGTATGCATTCATGACATACATTTATTCTCAGCGTCAGAGTTGGAGTATATGATATTGGAGTTGGTGGCCTAGAACCAACTAGTTTGTACTTTATTCATTAATAAATTCTTTATCACATATTGATTGTTCTTCTGCATGAAAATGCATTTTATAATGTCCTAAGTACAGTTGTTTCATTAATGGGTCATAGCAGATCCCTGCTATGATGAGAAACCGGAAGTGCCATAAAATTGTTCTTGAATATATGTTCTATGGCCGGATGATATTATTTGAGGGACACAAATAATACAGGTCATTAGGGGTGAGGAATCAAAAAACTTTGAGGCACCTTCTCAGGGTGTGTTCCCTTGGTAATATCCAGGAGGATATTATGATAATGAGACTCGCTAGTAGGAAATACAAATTTCATAGTGTCATTGGATTTTCCTATCTGCAGATGTGTGTATTGGTCCTTAGACTTTAAGATTATTATTAATGGGTATTAAAACTCGCGCACTTAGATGTATTGATGAAAACTATGACGACACACTGTTCGTAGTGAGGTAGGATACGTTGGGTGCATCACGAGTAATACTGCATTAATAGATAATGCGAGAAAGGATTTTTCCATTCTGTTCCATAACAGAAGTAGATATATCAGGCCCTTTTATGGAATTGATGTAGCCTAAATAAATCCATGGCCATGGTAAGGTATGGGCGAGTTCAATTCCGGGAAGTTAAAGAAAGAATAATCGAACACATGGGTTGATGGAACTAGCATGCAACCCACTTGATTGGAGATATCGAGACAAAGGGATTATATTACACGGTAAGTGTTCGTAAGAGGTGACACGTCATTGCGGCGTTAACTTCTTTCTCTATGGGTGCCTTGGCGTGTTGCTAGATGCTAAACTTGGACTTTAGGCAGGCTCCGCCTAATGCCACTGAGAAAGAGGCCTAGAGGGTCACACACTAAGTGTGTCCATGTATCTCAGTTAAATATTAATTTAACAAGTTAAATAAATATTATTCCCGACTGTGGTTTAATAATTATTTAGGGATGCCTGATCGCATTTATTTCGACACTAGTTATTCGAGAGAATATATTGTCGGTGAAATAATATATATATTTATTAGCGAGTAATGCAGTTACATTTATTTAATAAATAAATAGCCATTACTAAAGGTCTAATAAATATGGTGGAGGAAATAAATAAAATGAAAAATAAAAGGTACATGCCGTGTATATTTATATACACACTGTGTAGTTTGTTTTTTGGGATTCCTGAGAAAATATTTTTTATTTAATTAAATGATATTAAATGTAATACGTTGGGAACATGTCAAGTAATAATGATGGTCAACTATCATTATTAATACATGGGGTATTACTAAGAATCAAATGAAATGATTAAATGCTTTCAAGCAATTAATTCATTTTATTATTCTAAGTATTATAATCCTAATTACATTATTCTTATAGAATGAGAGCCATTGTTGTGCATAACGGATTGAAAAATACTCTCAAGCCAAGAGATAATTCCTTTTCCACCAAGAATGATTTCAAGTTACGAAAGCGAGATCCTCCACCGGATCAAGGCGGTTGAAGGCGGACATCGCAAGTGAAGGCTCTTCCGCGCTAGCACCCGGAGATCCCTTCGGCAACGTCCAGAGATACGTGGAGCACGTGTGGATCACCACTAGAAGAATCATGTACTTGGATTCTACAACGCAATTATGGATCACAGGATCGTGACCGGAGACTTCAACGAAGAAAGAATTCCATTGAGGTAATTCTTATGAATTAATTAAATTAATTATAACCAACATATGATGATCCTATCTCAAGGGTTCTAGGACTCTTCTTTTCTTTTTCATTTTTCGTTCTACTCTGAAGATTCGGTGTTTTAAATCATGACAGATCTCGGATTGAACGTTGTTTAACGTTAAAATTAAAGTTGGGAAAACCCAACCAACGCGCTTCCGCTACGCCCAGAACATAAAAGTGGTATCAGAGGGTCATATCGTTGATTATAATTATTTAGTTTTTCGTTGGTAATTTACGCATTTAATAATTTAGTTATTTCAATTCAAGTTTAATCGTTCTAGAAATCTGAATATTGATATATGTTCCTCCTCCCTCGTTTCTCGTTCACCTCACATAAACGAATTTTTCTTTTAATTTTGATTAAAATAAAATAGAGGAACTCATCCGGAGGAGCCAAACGTTCCTGGCCGTACAACACCAGAATACACGGCATGTATTCGGAAGTTCACGCCATGTAGTCTAGGTTCAATGCATTGACTGATCTGCCAAATCAGGCCATGTATTGGATTCTTTCTAAGAATTTAAGACACCGTGTGTTGACCAGAAACAGGTGGCACACGGTTTCCAGAATACACGTCGTGTGGTCTAATGAACACGGCCTGTAGTCCCTTCGGGTTAGGGTTGGGCCGTGTACTCCGTACACGGCCTTCCCGGATGGAAATCATGTAACGCGGAAACTACACGGAGTGTGTCCCACTGTACACACCGTGTACTCCGAAAATTTCCGAAGTACATTAACACGCCCTGTCCCCGGGAGTGTACTTCGGATGGATGGTGAAGAAGAGTACACGCCGTGTAGTCGGAACTACACTCCATGTACTCACCCAAATTATGCAGATTTATTAAAATTTATTATTATATTATACAAACCCTTGAGACGTGTACCATAGTGCAGGCATAAAGCTGAGGCACAACACATGATAGGTGTTTAATATATATGTGTTTAATTTAACATCTGCATAATAAATGGGAATTCACCGGGTTTCCTCTAAGGTACAAGTTACGTACAAGGATAATTTTAAATGAATTTATTTGTTTAAAATTATGATGGATGAGAATCTCAAGGAAGTTCAGAAAAGGGTTTAAGATAAAAGGATTGATTAATTAAAAATAATTAATTGATTCGAGTGTGATTTATCTTAAAGAAGAACGATTAAAGAATTGAATGCTAGTTTTATTTATGAGTAAATATCGTTGCATGAATGGATGATCATGAGCTAGACCAAGACCTTTTTATGTGAATGGTTTCTTTTAATTTATTTATTTAAATTAAATTTGTTGGCCTACGAGCCATATCCACATTAATATGTAGGGTCTGCGCGCCCAAGGATTATTTTATGTAAAACCCCTTTTTTACCCCTCACCTGCATGTGAGATAAATGTATATTTAATGGATGGAGCTCCCAAGCTAGTGGAGGTGGCTCAAGTCAGGAGCCAAGGTGAAACCAATCCAAGGAGATACAAAGGTGGACAGGTGGAAAGATGTAAGCACAAACCCGAAAAGTTAAAGGTGTTTCTCCCCTAGGTCTTGGGTTAGTTTATCAACTGCTAGATAAACTAACCAATATAAAGGCTCATTATCATACCATTTATTTTATTTCTGTCAGTTGCATGGTTTATTTATTGTGGTTGTGTTGTCACGATCACACATTTAATGATTTAAACGAGCATGCAAGATGGAACTAAAATAAAATCGGATTATACGTAAATATTATCTTAGACATGGTTAATGACTTAAGCATATCCCACTTAATATTAACAAGAATGTATTCAAATATAATAAAATGGAAATTTACGTATAAGGATAAAATCCCTCAAAAGAAATATTAAGTCGGTATAGCCTTCCATAATCTTGGTTAGAATCGAACCATAGTTCAAAGTTCTTGACCAACCCTAGTTGGGGTGATTTCAATTATCGAGGAATTCTAATTCAAGGTTTTGGGTTGACTTGACTTGTTTTGCATCAAGGGTTTACTGCCACAAGAGGACTTGGTGTGACCAAGAGGCAAAGGTTGAGGAAATCCAAAATAAAAGGATTTCAGGATTGGCGAGTCCACTCAGTGGATCAAGGAGCTGCGAGTTAATGCAGTTGGCATTTGGAATGCCTACCTAAAACCCTTCAAGTTGCTTGACCAACCCTAGTTGGGGTAATGCGAAGGGAAATATGGATCCTTTCCAATAGAATATTCAGGCAACAGAATATTCCGAAATCAATGGTGAGGGCTATTGGATTTCGATAAAATAGTGGGAGACTAATAAGTATTAATTTATTTATTTTTCTCAATTTTTTTAATAAAGTACTAAACCTTTTATCATCTTAATTTATAGAAACGACAAGAAAATGACTTCAAACATATCATTGCACACCATACTCAAAAAATAAAACCTTCTCACCAGCACCAATTTCCAAGAGTGGCAGAGGCGTTTACGCGTCGTCCTTCGCCACGAAAGGAAATTGTATGTGCTGGAAGAGCCTATTCCAGATGCACCTGGGAAAGAGGCTAGTGATGAGGAATTATCTCTCTACATGAAACACATGGATGATGCCATATATGTCCAATGTTTCATGCTATCGTCCATGTCTAATGATCTCTTGAAGCAACATGAAAACATGGACGCGTATAGCATGATGTCTCGCCTTAAAGATCTCTACCAAGAGAAGGCGAGATAGGAGAGGTATGAGATCTCCAATTCTTTGTTTACCACGAATCCTGGAGAGTCTGCGCCAGTTGGGCCTCATGTAGTCAAGCTTATTGGCTACATTGAACGCCTGGACATCTTAGGGATTAAATTCCTGGATGAGTTACGTACAGATCTCATCCTATCATCACTGCCCAAGACCTTCTCTAGCTTCATTGTCAACTATAACATGAGCGGAAATGAGAAGAGTATGTCAAAGCTTATGACCTTGATTCGTCAGGTAGACAAGGACATGGGGCGTGACAAACCCGCAGTCCTTATGGTGAACAAGAAAAGGAAGGACAAGGCAAAGGGGGCAAAGACTTATAAACGGTCTGAAGCCCCCGAGCATCGTCCATCCAAGAAGGGGAAGATCCAGAGGTAGGGCAAGGAACGGGAGGCGGTGTGTTTTGCATGTGGCAAGTAGGGCCACTAGAAGAGGAACTGCACCCAGAAGCGTGGGGACACTAAAGTTGCGTTCGTTATCGAGTGAAATCTTTCTATTTCTACACATTGGGTATTAGATACAGCTTTTGGGGCTCACATATATATTCAAATGCAGGAACCAAGTAGATTTAGAAAGATCTCCAAAGGAGAGGTGGATCTTCGATCTTCCAATGGCGCAAGGTTGGCTATGTTGGCTATTGGCGACTATCACCTCTCATTGCCAACTGGCATGATTTTGGTTTTACAAAACTGTTATTTTGTGCCTAGTGTTACCAAGAACATAATTTCTATATCTTGTTTGGATATGGATGGATTTATTTTCAAGTTTGGAAATAAGGGTTGTCTCTTTTATAAGAACAACGTATGACATGGTATGGCACATTTTAATAATGGTTTGTATGTATTAAATTATGAAAACCAAGTGTTGGAAATCGATAACGAAACAAACTCACATGACTCATACATCACCCAGTTATGGGATCACCGCCTTGGTCATGTGAACGAGAAGCGCTTGACAAATCTCTACCATGATGGCTATTTAGACTCTACTGAGCTAAAACCACTTAATATATGTCATGATTTTTTACAAGGAAAAATGACCAAGCTGCCTTTTGGTGGAAAAGGTTAAAGGGCCACAGAGATTCTAGGATTGGTACACACGGATGTGTGTGGACCATTTCCAGTAGAATCTAGATGTGGATATTCTTACTTCATTACTTTTACTGATGATTTGAGTAGATATGGATATGTCTACTTAATGAGGTATAAGTCAGAGTCCTTAGAGAAATTTAAGGAATTCAAGAATGAAGTAGAGAATCATCTTGGTAAGAAGATAAAGAAACTTTGATCAGATCGAGGTGGAGAATATCTGAACCAAGATTTCATCGATATTCTACGGTAGTCTGGGATTTTATCTCAGCTCACTCCTCCTTATACACCACAGTGGAATGGTGTTAGTAAAAGGAGGAACCGCACCTTGTTGGACATGTTGAGGTCGATGATGAGTCACGCGGATCTTCTATTATCCTTTTGGGGATATGCATTACAAAATGCAGCATACACATTAAACTGAGTACCAACTAAGGTGGAAAATGGAATTCCATCCAAGTTATGGAATGGAAGGAAACCCACTTTGTTTCACACACGTGTATGGGGATGTGAGGCGTTTTTTAAGGCCTTCTCAGGCAACAAACTAGCACCCCGGGTCACGAAGTGTATATTTATAGGATATCCCAAGGAAACGAAAGGATATTACCTATATAACCCTCAAGACAAGAAAGTGACTATCGCCAGACAAGTCGTCTTTCTTGAGAGGGAGCACATCCTCAAGAAGGATAGTGGGAGAAAGATTCACTTCGACGAAGTTGATGCTCAAGATACACAGGATTTGGTACGGGAACAAGTTCCACAGGTCCCCGTGGAAGAGGTTCCAGAAACACAAGTACTGCGTAGGAGCACAAGAGAGATAAGGGAACCAGAGAGATTTGGTTTCCTAGTCACCGAGGATAGTAAATCAGTATTGTTGGACAATGATGAACCTCTCTCCTACAAGGAAGTAGTATAAAGCTCATAATCTACAATATGGCTAGAAGATATGAATTCTGAGATGCATTCCATGTATCAGTATCAAGTCTGGGTTCTGTTCAATGAGTCAGTTGATGTAAAGCATGTTGGATGCAAATGGGTATTCAAGAGAAATCTAGACATGGATGGTCAAGTTAGCACCTATAAAGCAAGGCTAGTGTCTAAAGGATTCAGACAACTTAAAGGAATTGACTATGATGAAACCTTCTCGCCAATTTCCATGTTTAAATCCATAAGAATCATACTTTCCATAGTAGCTTACCATGACTATGAGATTTGGAAAATGGATGTCAAAACAGCATTCCTTAACGGGAACCTTCAGGAAGATGTCTATATGACACAACCAGAAGGGTTTGTGACACCAGGTGAAACCAAACGGGTTTTAAAGTTGCAGAAATCCATTTATAGATTAAAGAAAGCATCTAGGTCATGGAACATTTGATTTGATGAAGCCATAAAGGAAGTTGGTTTCATTAAGAATGAATGTGAGCCATGTGTTTATAGGCAGTTTAATGGGAATGCAGTCGTTATCCTAGTAGTATGTGTTGATGGCATATTGCTTATTGGAAATGACGTACCAGCCTTACAGTCAGTTAAAGACTGGTTGAACAAGTGTTTCTCCATGAAGGACTTAGGAGAAGTAGCCTACATTCTAAGGATCAAGATCATTCGTGATAGATCCAAGAGGCTGCTTGGACTAAGTCAGGGTACATACATTGACCAGATACTAAATAGATTTATTATGGCAAAATCCAAGAGGGGATTGGTTCCAGTGTCACATGGCTTACATCTTTCTAATAAAATGTGCCCCAGACAAAATAGGAGAAAGATAGGATGAGTAAGATCCCATGCGCTTCGGCTATAGGATCCATCATGTATGCCATGTTATGTACCAGGCTTGATGTTGCCTATGCACTGAGCATGGTAGGTAGATATCAAACAAATCCAGGAGAACAGCATTGGATTGTTGTTAAGACAATCCTTAAGTATCTGAGAATAACTAAGGATGTGTTCCTGGTGTACGGAGAAGATGAGGAGCTTGTCATCAGAGGGTATGCTCATGCTGGTTTTCAGACAGATCAGAATGATCTGAAGTTGTAATCTGTATATGTTTTATGTCTCAATGGAGGATCTGTGAGCTAGAAGAGTTCAAAGCAGCCAGTTGTCGCCGATTCTACAGCGGAGTCTGAGTATATAGTGGCTTCTGATGCAGCCAAGGAAGCTGTCTGGATTCGGAACTTTTTCCAGGAGCTTGATGTAGTGCCTAGCAGTAAAGATCCCATTACATTGTATTGTGATAACACTGCAGTGGTGGATCTTGCAAAAGAACCAAGGTCACGTCAACGGACAAAGCACATACTCCGGAAGTATCACCTCTTGAGGGATTTCTATCAAAGGTGTGAAGTTGCAGTGAGCAGAGTGTCCATGGAAGAGAATGTGGAGGACCCTATGACTAAAGGCCTATCTCAGCATAAGCATGAATATCATGTGAGAGCTAGTGGGTTAAAGGTTGTTAGCAGTTGGCTCTAGTCCAAGTGGGAGTCTGTTGGAGTTGGTGGCCTAGAACCAACTAGTTTGTACTTTATTCATTAATAAATGCCTTATCACATCTTGATTGTTCTTCTGTGTGACAATGCATGTGATAATATCCTAAGGACAGTTGTTACATTAATGGGTCATAGAGGATCCTTGCTATGATGAGAACCCGGAAGTGCCATAACACTGTTCTTGAATATATGTTCTATGGACGGATGATATTATTTGAGGGACACAAATAATACAGGTCAATAGGGGTGAGGACTCATAAAACTTTGAGGCACCTTCTCATGGTGTGTTCCCTTGGTAATATCCAGGAGGATATTATGAGAACGAGACCCGCCAGTAGTAAATCCACATATCATAGTGTCATTGGATGTTACTATCTACGGACGTGTGTATTGGTCCTTAGACTTTAAGATTATTATTAATGGGTATTACAACTCGCGCACTTAGATGTATTGACGAAAACTGTGACGAAACACTATTCGCAGCGAGGTAGGATATGTTGGGTGCGTCACGAGTAATACTGCATTAATAGATAATGCGAGAAAGGATTTGTCCCTTCTGTTCCATAACAAAAGTAGATATCTCAGGCCCTTTTATGGAATTGATATAGCCTAAATAAATACATGGCCATGGTAAGGTATGGGTGAGTTCAATTTCGGGAAGTCAAAGAAAGAATAAACGAGCGCATGGGTTGATGTCACTAGCATACAACCCGCTTGATTGGAGATATCGAGACAAAGGGATTATATTAAACGGTAAGCATTCGTAACAGTTGACACGTCATTGGGGCGTTAACTTCTTTCTCTATGGGTGCCTTGGCATGTTGCTAGATGCTAACCTTGGACTTTAGGCAGGCTCTGCCTAATGCCACTGAGAAAGAGTCCTAGAGGGTCACACACTAAGTGTGTCCATGTATCTCAGTTAAATATTAATTTAACAATTTAAATAAATATTATTCCCGACTGTGGTTTAATAATTATTTAAGGATTCCAGATCACATTTATTTTGACACTAGTTATTCGAGAGAATATATTATGGGCGAAATAATATATATATTTATTAGCGAGTAATGTAGTTACATTTATTTAAGAAATAAATATCAATTACTCAAGGTCTAATAAATATGTTGGAGGAAATAAATAAAAAGAAAAATAAAAGGTACACGCCATGTATATTTATATACATGTCAGTAGTTTGTTTTTCTGGATTTGTGAGAAAATATTGTTTATTTAATTAAATGATATTAAATGTAATATGTTGGGAACATGTTAAGTAATAATGATGGTCAACTGTCATTATTAAGACCTGGGGTATTACTAATAATTAAATGAAATTATTAAATGCTTTCGAGAAATTAATTCATTTTATTATTCTAAGTATTATAATCCTAATTACACTATTCTCATAGAATGAGAGCCATTGTTGTGCACAACAGATTGGAAAATACTCTCAAGACAAGAGATAATTCCTTTTCCACCAAGAATGCTTTCAAGTTACGAAAGCGAGATCCTCCACCGGATCAAGGCGGTTGAAGGCAGACATCGCAAGTGAAGGCTCTTCCATTCTAGCACTCAGAGATCCCTTCGGTGACATCCAGAGATACGTGGATCACATGTAGATCACCGCTAGAGGAATCCTGTACTTGGATTCTACAACACAACGACGGATCACAGGATCGTGATCGGATACTCCAACGAAGAAATAATTCCATTGAGGTAATTCTTATGAATTAATTAAATTAATTATAACCAACATATGATGATCCTATCTCAAGGGTTCCGGGACTCTTCTTTTCTTTTTAGTTCTACATTCTATTCTGAAGATTCAGCGTTTTAAATCGTGATGGATCTCGGATTGAACGTTGTTTAACATCAAAATTAAAGTTGGGAAAACCCCACCAACGCGCTTCCGCTACACCCAAAACCTACATATGAGACACTTGTGGATAGTTTTGGATATGATCTAAGAGTGCCAGCTATATGGGAAACTATCAAAGCATTATTTCCAATTCTTGGAATTCCACTTCTTGGGATGTTCCTTCTTATGAATGGGTGTTATAGTAGACCCAACAAAGTTTGGTGTGTTGTTTGATTGTGAGACACCCAGTATTGTAGTAGAGGTGTGAATATTACTTCGTTTTTAAGGGTGTTGTCATAGGTTTTTAGAATAATTTTCTAAGATATAAGCCCCATTATTAGAATTGACATGGAAAGGGAAGTTGTTTTATTTTACTAGGTTATTTTAGAGCCTTCAAGGAGATGAGGTTGATCTTGGATAGTGCTCGGGTGTTAAGACTGATCGAGGAGGAAGTTGTGTGAGTAATGTTTTTGATGCCTCTAGAGAAGGGTTCATATGTGATGTAACACAGTGGAAGGTAGGGTTTTCTTATGGATTGAGGAAATTGATCCATGTGAGTAGGTTTACATGTCTGACCTAGTTTTGGAAGTCTTTACTTTGAAGATGTGAAGGTGTTACCTCCTGGTCATGTGTTTTGTTGTTTTCTCAAACCACCAGGGTATCAAGTACATCTTCCTTCCAAGATATCTCAACATGAGATATAGGCTTTGGTTGGAGTTCCTAGAAAAATATGACTTTGAGATAGTCCATACTCCTAAGAAGAGAAACATCGTAGTAGATTCCCTTAGTAGGATGTCTCATTCCATCTTGGTGGAGGTGGAATATGATTAGTTATCCTTTTGTTAGCTAACCCTAGAGGAGACGGGTGCAGTGCATCTTTAGTCGATGGGGGTGAATCCACTACTCCTTTAGTTTGTGTGAAGGCTTAGTAGGGATACATCAATTGTGAGGTTCTAAGTGACCATATATATCCTCAAGAGATGTACCAAATTATTTTTTTGAGTGTGGGGAGCATGTCATCCATTTTCAGGGATGGATGATGGTTCTGGTCACATAGAATGAGTAGTTTTTGAGGTATCTTCATAATTCAATATTGGTTGTACATACTAATGTGGAAAATATATACAAGTACATTTGATGAAGGTTTTGTTGGGATATCATGAGGTGGGGTATTGCATAGTATGTTTCTCGATGACTCTCATGTTTTAAAGTAAAGTAGGAACATCAGGTTCCAATGGGTTTGAACCAACCTATTGAGATCCTATAATGGAAGTGGGATGGAATATCAAGGTATTTTAATATGGGGATTCCATGGATAGTGAGATTCCATGGTGCTATCTAGGTGATTATTGACCAACTTACCCAGTTGACACACTTTATTTCCTTCCAAGAGCAGTGTTCAATTGAGATTTTAGGTTAGTTTTAGGTTTTGGAAATCATGAAACTTCATGGAGTACCCATGAAAATCATCTCTAATTGTGATTCTTAGTAAATGTCACGGTATTTTAGGGGCTTGCAAGAGGCTTTTGGGACCCAATTGTGAATTAGCATGGTGTTTCACCCCCAGATGGATAAGTATAACAAGTGAACTATCCAGATGTGGGAGGGTATACTGAGAGCATATGTATGTAATTTTGTTTAGATATGGGAGTATCATTTTTCATTGGTAGAGTTTTCTTATGATAACACCCATCACTACTATCAGCATGGAACCTTTTGAGGCCATGTATAGGATACCCTACAGGTAACCTTATACCGGACTGAAATTGGTTAGTCAACTATTTTTTGCTAGAGATGGTTTAGAAAGTGATAGAGAAGGTTAGGTGGTGCATGAGCTTATGAGGACAGCCCATAGATGACAGAAATATTATGTGGATTGATTCCTTAGGCCTTTAGATTTCGATTATGGAGTCCATGTTTTCCTAAGAGTCTACTCCTGATGAGGCTTATAGAGGTCGGATGAGAAAGAAATTTATCCCCAAGTTTATTTAGACCATTACAGATCCTAGGAAGGGTTAGTGAAGTTTATTTCCATTTGGACTTTCCCCCATAGTTGGATCAAGTACATGATTTCTTCCATGTTCACATCTCAGGAGATACATGTCTGACCCTTCACACATTTTCGACTGGGAAGAGATGGACATCGAAGATGGATCCTCCTTTGTGGAGTGTGTAGTGGTGATCTATGATCGGCATGAGAGGAACCTATATGAATGGATAATTCCTTAGGTTTAGGTGTATTGGAAGCATGAGATCATGAATGAGGGCACTTAGAAGTGTGACAGTTAGATGCGGGTTTAGAACCCCAACCTTTTTGTGTAACTTATGCTTTTTTGGATGAAAATCCTTGAAGTGGGGGAGAATTTAATGACTTAATTTTCTCTAGTTTAGTTCTTTAAATATTTCTGAATATATCTATGGATTTTACCTTGAAGTCAGCATTGTGTTTGAGTGTCGCTGGATCCCTGAATTAATATATTAAAAATAATAATATATATTAAATCACATGCACATATATTTTCCAAATAAATGGTTTCCCTATTTTTTGGAACCTCTGATGAGAAATTGAGACTGTAGTTATTTTCAGGATGTGGAGTTTACCCTAGGCATGACATAATGTTGGTCATAACTGAGTGTTCGATGGAAGGAGATCATAGGAAGACACAAAAATTAATTGAATAATTTATGTTATTTAATTAATTTCAAATGGTAGATATCTAAGGCCCCTTCCTTAAACATTACATAATCTTGAATTAAGTTAATAATTCACATTGATTATATTTTCAGGTTTAGAGATTTAGATAATTTGTTCATAACTTATACATAACAACTTGAATATTACAAGTAGACACTTTTGGTCACTATCCATTTTTTTATAAAAAAAATCTTAAAAAAGAAAATTTTTTAGTTCAATATTTTAGATAGAATGACTTTTCCATGATCCCATCCTTGACCCAATTCATCTTTAAGTCCTATGAAAAACATTTCAAAAACTTAGGATGAGCATAAAAATCTCATTAAGGGTTATAAAATAAAGAAAGAAAACATTATCCCATCAATACATACAAATCAATGAGATCATACTTTTCAATCATAAAACATATGATCTTTAACATACCTCACAAAATCATAAGATTTATGAATAACACATAGAAATCATAAATCATAAAGGTAACTTGTTGCATCCATATCATATTTACATTGCATCTTTCACATCTACATAGAGAGTTACATTTGGAATACCCATCATAGTATATTCCCTAAATCTATTAGGAAAAACATTAACGTTTACCTATGTCATGTTAACCGATTAATTAGAGATCTCTCTTGGGCTCACCCTCCCTAGGTTTATCACGGAAGCACCCGTATACTTAAACAATGCCCAAGAACCATAACATAATCATAACACATAAAACAAACATAAAGGAAAGATAGCATTTCCACATTGTTATCAAAATATGTCATTTCAAGATATTGACATAATCAATGCTTTCTCAAAACCATTTTCAATACCAAAATATGTAAAAAGGGTCTATGGAATTTATTTTCCTTTTAAAAACACTACGTCTTGTAGAGGAATCCAAATATCAAATAATGCTCGTAGTAGTGGAAAGGTCGTTGTCACCACATATGTTAAAAAGAAACATTCCCTTTGTCATTTAGTAAAATGATACAGAGAAAAAAAATCCTTTGAATTAAATTTAAATTCAAATGGGTTTATACACTGTATAAAATAAAGTTGTGTATAAATCAAAATATGCCTCAATGAAAGGAGATTGAGATGAAATCCCTTACAAAAATTCTGCAGCCTAACGGCATCACTTTAAAATTCATAAAGTGATTTAATTGGAGAAAAATGGTATCTCACCACTTGGAAATAAAATGTATAGCAATAAGGATATATAAAAATATCCCAAAAAAATAAAATGTAAATTAAAAGACATAACATAAAATAAGTCTTTAACTAAAAGAGGTGGATGAAAGGTTCCCTTACCTTAAGTCCAACTCGTCATGTATGTTCCTTGTTCTTCCTGAATAATAAACTTAAGTTAATTTATACTTGCTTAATAATATTTTTCAAGTTTATTATTCCTTTTATATCACTTATTACCATGTTATAAACATTACATAATTATTTAAGTTAATATCGGTCATTCTGCCGATATTTGGTACTTGAGTCAAAAATGAACTTGTTATAATTACAAATTGTCCATATGGTCAAAAGTCCATTATATCCAGAATTGTATTCATTATTTAAAAATAATATATATACATTATATATGTATTTATAATAGTCCATCACATTTTTATGTAAGAAATTAAAAGCACCATTCATGGAGATGGTAAGTCGTACGTACCCATGAATGCTACTTTCATTTTTTTCAAATTTAAAGGAATGAAAACTAAATGATACATAGGTATATTATAATTATAGTATAATATAATATTTTATATAAATTAAATAATTTCATTAACACCATCCTTTATACATTCCATGTACGGAAAGAATGAATCATATCACATTTGAGGGGGTGGTAGTCCGCACTTCCTCAAATGAAATTATCATATTTACCCATTATGGAAATCATAATGGTATGATATAAATTAAAAATACATAAGCATAGAGACAATATAAATATTATATATATTACATATAAATACAGTTCCATCATAATGGACACCATGAGAGGTGGTAGGAAAAATGGAACAATCATTGTTTCGTGAGGTAGTAGTTCGCCGTCCACAAAAACAGTATGTTCTAAATCCATTAGATGGAGGTGTGTGTAAGTTTAGTTTTAATACTTATCATAAAAAATACTAGTATATTAAGGATACTGTTGTTTTTATATAATAAAATAAAATTAATAGAATAGGGAGTGAAGAAGTAGAATAATGGAAAGGAATTTTAGAGAAGACGCTACCTCTTAAAATGTGTAACTCTCTTTGATTTGAGCCCAAAGGCTTACTTGAATTGTCTTATTCCTAGGGTAAATCTTCTATGAGGATGATGGGGATGTTGGGATATTCTTGTATTGGAGTTTGGACGATCCAAGGGGCTTAAGAGGTGTGTGTAATGGGTTAGATGTGGTGTCCTTTTATAAGTGGGAGGAGGGGATCTTTAAGAAAGTTTGAAAGTATTATTTTATTATAAAATTCTTTTTAGTTTCAAAAGGTCCAAAACACATTAAATTAAAATATAATATTAATATAAGTTGAAATAAAAAAATATAATAATAATTGGATAGGTTTTTGATATTTTCTAATCCTTATCTTTTTTATTTAACCCTTTTTTACTCTTACAGTTTTATTAAGCATTTAACACTTTGAGAATAAAAATAGTTACCAAAATATGAAAAATATCCAATTAAAGATTAAATAATACAATTTTAGACTTATTATAACTATTTGGAGGAATATTATATTTTTTAAATTTTATAATATCTAGTAAAATATTTTATATTTTAAAATATGAATTATGCCAATTTAGACACTATTTATATCATGACTTTTTTAAAAACCCATAACAACTTGATTGATTCGAAAAAAATTAATTAATACAAAGATAACATGTAAATATGATCCATAAAATCCGTGTATGACATCAAAATAACCAAATAACATTTATTTTAACATTTATAATATCATTTATTTGAATCCTTTATTAATGAAACAATCACCGCATCATCATTGTGTCATAATTAAATTTATTTATTTAATATTTAAAAATTATAAATAAAATACCATGATTTGGGAAATATCTTTATATTTAAAATGAATATTTATAGTCTAAGATATCACTTATATAACCCCATATAAAAATTGTTTTAGTAAAAGATATATCTTCAGGTTATATTTTCCTTAACTTTAAATTTAGAGTAATTAAATGTTATTTTCACATCTAAGTAGCTCTGTGAGGTCCTAAAATCAACACAAGGATGCCCATGGTCGGCCATATCTCATAAAATAGGATTGGTAAATGTTTTAGGGTAATTTAGTATTATTATAATATTATTTGTTTACCCTTATTTACCGGATTTACCCTTTCACCGTGGTGAATAAAATATTTACTAAAGTTACTATTCATAATGTATAAAAATAAAAGATACCTATTTACACAATTTGGAACTACTAATTCCAAATATTTAATCCATTTTTTCAAATTCAAAACACATAAGTTTCAGAAATTAATTTAAAATTAATTCCCGTTGTCAAAACCAAAAGGCATGTTTTTAAGAAGTAAAAACTACCAAAAGATTGACATGTGTTTATGTCCAATTTCAAAATTAAATTACTTTAAATTTCAAAAATTGGAATAACTGATAAATTTATAATATAATTACACTTTAAAACCAATTTAAATGACAGTCTAATCATATAAATAAATTAGATTAAAAGGTGGTTTTGAATTAAAATGCAGTATTTTTCACTATTCATCAAAAAATGAACTTTTTCAGAAAAAATACCAAAATTTAACCCAAAGTAAATTTTGATGTCCTTTTTCTAAAGAAGAATTTTATTTTGTAAAATGGAACATATAAAAGTGAAAAAAAGTATATTTAAAAAAGGTTCTCCATAAAACAGTGGTAAACCGTCCTTTAAAATAATATTAGAGTATTTCATGCTTAATATCATATTCATTCTTATTTTAAGCCTCTAAAAATTATTGGATAAAATTAAAAACATTTAAAAAATATATGTAATAATATTGTAGTTAGTTTTGTTCATTCCCACCAATACAATGACTAGGTGTTAACTACTATTTAAAATAATAATATTAGTATTTTTTTGGTATAACTCAAAGTCATGCACAGCATAAGATTTCAAAGAAACCTATTGTTGTGTGTTGAGTACGCTATCGAACATATCATCCCCTTGAAAGTAAAATTAATATTTAATTTAAAAATATTAATAAATATGAAATTTTCACATTCTTTATTTTCCTATGATGTTACATCCTTCCCCCCTTTTGTGAATTACGTCCTCGTGATTTTAAAATTGAGCTCGGAACTTCATTAAAATCCCCAAATCAGAAAATAAAAGATTCAATAAAACTATCACTTTAAAAGAAAGAAATAGAGGTACAAATGTCACCCAATATAACCCATACTAGGTTTCCATGTAAGAAAACATGGATATGGAAGATAAACTAAGTGTCATGTTCTTATGGAGAGTGATAGAAAGCATGATCAGGATAAAGTTAATTGCCAGAAAAGCATAAACTTGTGATAGGTTAAACAGTCATTGGTTTCCTAGTAGGAAAAGTAAATGGACAACATTTTTGTTTTAAGTTTTATTTCATAAAGTTGGATAATTTATTTATGAGATTAACTAAGGACATAAGGAAATATACTTACTTTTCAAGTATATTTTCATTCTTTAATAAGTTTCTACCAAAAACTCTCTTTTCTAAAAACGATGAGTATTCAATATGACTTGGTCACACCTGAATCACTAGAATCATCTTATAGAGAATCAAATAATCCACAAAATAATAACTATATATTTCCCCTGTCTTTAGACATTAACCAAAAACAAAATGGTTAGTTCAAGATCAAATAATCCCCCAAAAGGATAATATTTTATAAAAAGAAATACTACTCTTAATATCCAAAATTAAATAAACAGTTCCCAATGTTCAACAAAGACCATTAAATACACAATTGTCCTTAAAATTCCTCAAAATAATCTAACTAAGATTGAAACCCAAAATTCGGAAGGATTTTCTCACATAGTCTTCCATGAAAAATCTTAACATTTTTCTCCACATAACATTTACTACTTTTAAACTATCATAATTAAAAGTAATCAACCTTATCACATATTCTCTATGATAGGTTAATCATTTCCATAAATAACCTAAATCTACATAAGTCCAAAAAAATGTAGATTATTAAAAAATAAAATTCAATCATCACACCTCAAATGAAATCCCATAGTATTCTATTTTCTTTAAGCACATACTGTTCCCAAATGAGCGAACGTCTTCAAAAATAACATTTATAACTTAATCACTGAATAATTTTCTTATAATAAGGATATCCATTTTATAAAACATAAGTTACCAAAATCAACTTATTATTGATCCATTAAATTATTAAACTAAATATAATTATTCATACTAACCAGGGACTTCACGTAGGCTAGTGGTAGGCGAAGCGCCCTTATTGCCCTTCGATTGTGGGTTCGATTCCCATGGCCTTGCAGGATGTGACGGGTTGTCACACATCCTGCAGGTTGTCCTTTTTCTAAAACCATATCATTATAATAACATTCTCTGAAATAAGATGATTTCCTCAAAAATAACCATAACCTATTTTATCCTCAAAGGTTATATAATACCTTTCATTTTACATCCCAAAATATAATAACCATTTATCACCTCATGAACAAAAGATCATATGAACCCCTAAGGTTATCCATTATTTCCACACAAGAAAAGATAATTCTTTCTTGAATAATATTTTCACATATCAAACTTCAGGGTTACACATACTAGAAAAAGTCTTGCAAAGTAATCACATCATCAAAAGAGACTTAATACTTTTAATAATTTCATCATCCTAAAATCTACCATAAATATTGAATCCCTTATATATAGACTTCTTACTCATTTAACATTCTTGATGATACATTAACCATTATTTTCTAACTTATTCCATAATACTTATTTCCTACAAAAAAAATCATTAATCATATCCTAAGATTCAATACTATCAAAACATCAGATAAGAAATAATTCATTCCTTTCATTGGTCATTGTCAGTTTCCTCATCCTCAATCAGAATGGAATTAGGAATTAGTAAAAATATATTTGTACGGTCCTGCTGATCACATTCCCAAACCTTCTTCATAGTAAATCTATTTTTGTAATGACCATTCACACCACATTTAAAACATTCAACTGATACTTTGGAAAGAACTTCTTTCCCTTTCCTAGAGTCAACTGAATGCTTCCTTTTTACATGGAAGGTTATTGATTTATGACCTTCATTACGACATCTATAGCATATTCCCTTCTCTTTGAATCATTTTCCTAGGTGTTTCTTTCTGCATCCATAACACATAGGTTTTTGAATATACATACCTTTATGATTATTACCTGAACTTACATTGGGATTCGTTTCTCGTATATATGATGCCTTAGAAAAATCACTAAGTTTCAAGTGGTAAATACTGACCCCAAATAGTTGGTTAAGAATAACCACAAGAGTTCTCATTGTATCTACCATTTCATTTTGTTTCTCATTCATAAAACCACCACAGTTTTCTTCGAATCCATTGTTACTTTGGTGCCTGCTAGATCTAGCCATTTATGAAAATCAAAAAAATCAGTGTGATTATATTAGTAAAATCATCATATACTATCTTATGATGAGGGTAAACACTAATATATACTTATTCGTGTTATCTTAAACTCATTCAATTTATATAAAATAATTACCACTCTTTCTAATATTCTAACCATTATGGTTATGTCACTTATGCTTAAATAACACCCTAACCTCTAAATTTATCTAAACTGACCTCTGATACCAACTTTAAGGCCCTAGCCTTAAACATTATATAATCTTAAATTAAGTTAATAATTCACATTGAGGATCTTTTTAGGTTTATAGCTTTAGAGAATTAGGTCATAACTTATACATAACAACATGAATATTACAAGTACACTTTTTCTCACTATCCATTTTTTTCATAAAACAAAAAATCTTAAAAAATAAATATGTTTAGTTCCATGTTTTAGACATCGTGACTTTTTATTGATCCTATCCTTAACAGTATTCATCTTTAATTCCAATGAAAAACATTTCAAAAAATTTGGATGAGAATAAAAAGTTCAGTAAGGGTTATAAAATAATGAAAGAAAACATTAGCCCATCAATACATACAAATCAATGAGATCATACTTTTCAATCATAAAACATATTATCTTTAACATTCCTCACAAAATCATAAGATTTATGAATAAAATATATAAATCATAAATCATAAAGGTAACTTGTTGCATCCATATCATAATTACATTGTAGCTTTCACAGCTATATAGGGAGTTACATTTGGAATACCCCTCATAGAATATTCCCTAAATCTCTTAGGAGAAACATTAATGTTTACCTCTATCACATTACTCAAGAACCATAACATAATCATAACAAATAAAACAATCATAAAGGAAAGATAACATTTCCACATTGTAATCAAAATTTATCATTTCAAGATATTAACATAATTAATGATTTCTAAAAACCATTTTCAATACCAAAGTACATAAAAAGGGTATATGGTATTTATTTTCCTTTTAAAAGCACTATATCTTGTAGAGGAATCCAAATATAAAATAATGCTCATGGCGGCAGAAAGGTAGTTGTCGCTGCATACGTCAAAAAGAAATATTCCCTTTATCATTTAGTAAAATGATATATAGAAAAAAATATTCCCTTTGAATTAAATTAAAATTAAAAAGAGTTTATACACTGTATAAAATCAAGTCATATATAAATCAAAATATGCCTCAATGAAAGGATATTGAGATGAAGTCCCTTACGAAAATTTGGCAGCCTAACGGCATCACTTTAAAATTTAGAAAATGAGTTGATGGGAGAAAAAATGGTCTCTCATCACTGGGACATAAAATTTATAGCAATAATGATATATAAGAACATATACCACCATAATAAAATAGAAATTAAAATACATAACATAAAATAAGTCTTTGACTAAAATAAAGGTTCCCTTACCTTGAGTCTGACTCATCACGTATGTTCCTTGTTCTTCCTGAATAATAAAATTAAGTTAATTTATACTTGCTTTAAAAAATTTTTCAAGTTTTTTGTTCCTTTTATATCACTTATTACCACATTATAAACATTACATAATTATTTAAGTTAATATCAGTCATTTTACTGATATTTGGTACTTGAGTCAAAAATGAACTTGTTATAATTATAAATTGTCCATGTGGTCAAAATTTCATTATATCCAGAATTGTATTCATTATTTAAATATCATATATATCATGTATATATGTATTTATAATATTCCATAACATTTGGAAATAATAAATAAAAATCATCGTTCATGGAGACGGTAAGTCATACGTACGCATGAACGCTACTTTCATTTTTTCATATTTAAAGAAATAAAAACTAAATGATATATAGGTATATTATAATTTCAGTATAATATAATATTTTATATATGTTACATAAATTCATTAACACCATCCTTTATACGTTCCATGTATGGAAAGAATGAGTCATATCACTTTGAGGGGGTGGTAGTCTGCACTTCCACAAATGAAATTATCATATTTACACATTATGGAAACCATAAAGGTATTATATAAATGAAAAATACAGAAGAATAGAGACAATATAAATATAATATATATTACATATAAATACAGTTTCGTCATAATTTCCACCATGAGAGGTGGTAGGAAAAATTGAACAGTCATCATTTCGTGAGGCAGTAGTTCACCGTCCATAGAAACAGTATGTTCTAAATCCATTAGATGGAGGTGTGTGTAAGTGTAGTTTGAATAATTATCATAAAAATATCCTGGAATAATGATTTTACTATTGTTTTTATGTAATCAAATAAAATTAATAGAATAGGTAGTGAAGTAGTAGAATAATAGAAAGAAATTTTAGAGAAGATGCTACCTCTTAAAATGTGTAACTCTCTTTGATTTGAGCCAAAAGGATTTCTTTAATTGCATTATTCCTAGGATAAATCTTCTAGCAGGAACAAGGGGATGTTGGTATATTCTTGGATCATATTTTGGATGAGACAAGGGCTTGAGAGGTGTTTGTAATTGGTTATAGGTGCTGGCCTTTTATAAGAGGGAGGAGGGGCTCTTTAAAAAAGTTTGAAATTATTATTTTATTATAAAATTATTTTCTATTTAAAATGGTCCAAAACTAATTATATTCAAAGATAATATGATTATAAGTCGAAATAAAATCATCCAATAATAATTGGACGGGTTTTGGATATTTTTTAGTCTTTATCTTTTTTATTTAACACTTTTTTACTCTTACCATTTTATCAAGCATTTAACACTTTGAGAATCAAAATAGTTAACAAAACATGAAAAATATCCAATTAAAGAGTCAATAATAAAATTTTAGATTTATGATAACTATTTGGATGGATCTTAGATTTTTTTGAATTTTATAATATTTAATAAAATATTTTATATTTTAAAATATGAATTATGTCAATTTAGACACTATTCATATCATGACTTTTTAAAAAACCCATAACAACTTGATTGATTCAAAAAAATCATTAATACAAATATAAGATGTAACTATCATACATAAAATTCTTGGATGACATCAAGATAACCAACTTAAATTTATTTTAACATTTATAATATCATTTATTTGAATTTTTTATTAATGAAGCAATCATTGCATCATCATTGTGTCATAAATAAATTTATTTATTTAATCTCTAAAAATTATAAATGAAATACCATGATTTAGGTATATTTCAAATGAATATTTATAGTCTAATATATCACTTATATAACCCCATATAAAACTTGTTTTAGTAAAATTTATATGTTTAGGTTATACTTTCCTAAACTTTGAATTTAAAGTAATTAAATGTCATTTTCACATCCAAGTGGCTCCACGGGTTCCTAAAATTGACCCAAGGATGCCCATGGTCAGCCATATCTCATCCAATAGGATTAGTACATGTGTTAGGGTATTTTATTATTATTATAATATTATTTGTTTACCCTTATTTACTGTATTTACCCTTTCATCATGGTAAATAAAATATTTACTGAAGTTACTATTCATAATGTATAAAAATAAAAGTTTCCTATTTACGCAATATGGACCTCCAGATTCCAAATATGTAATCTATTTTTCCAAATTCATAAAACTTAAGTTTCAGAAATTAATTTAAAATTAATTCCCGTTGTCAAAATCAAAAAGTGTGTTTTTAAGAAGTAAAAACTATCAAAAGATTGACATGTGTTTATGTCCAATTTCAAAGTAAAATTACATTCAATGGACAAATTGAATTAAATGATAAAAATATAATCTAATTACACTTTAAAACCAATTAAAATGATATTCTAATCATATAAATAAATTATATTAAAAGGAAGTTTTGAATTAAAATGCAGTATTTTTCACTATTCATCAAAAAATGAACTTTATCAGAAAATTACCAAAATTTTACCCAAAGTAAATTTTTATTTCATGATTATAAATAAGAATTTTATTTTATCAAATGTAACATATAATAGTGACAAAAATTAGATTTAAAAAAGGTTCTCCATAAAAAGGTAGTAAATCGTCCTTTTAAAGAATATTAGAGTATATTATCCTTAAAATTGGATTCATTCCTATTTTAAGCCTCTAAAATTTATTGGATAAAAGTAAAAACATTTAAGAAACATGTGTAATAATATTGTAGTTATTTATGTTCATTCCTGCCAATATAATGGCTAGGTTTTAACTACCATTTAAAATAATAATATTATTATATTATTTTTCGGTATAACTCAAAGTTGTGTGCAACGTAAGATTTCAAAGAAACCTGTTGTTTTTTGTTGAGTATTATATCAGAAATATCATCCCCTTTAATGTAAAATTAATATTTAATTAAAAAATATTAACAAATATGAAAATGTCATATTCTTTATTTACTTGGAATGTTACATCCTTCCCCCTTTTGGTAATTGAGTCCTCCCAATTTTAAAATTGGGCTCATAAACTTCATTAAAAGTCCCACATCAAAAAAAGAGTCAATAAAAATATCACTTTAAAATAAATAAATATAAGTACAAAGGTCACCCAAGATAATCCATACTAGTATTCCATGTATGAAAACATGGATATGGAAGATAAACTAAGTGTCGAGTTCTTATGGAGAGTGATAAAAAGAATTATCATGAGAAAGTTAACTACTAGAAAACCATAAAATTGTGATAGGTTGAACGGTCATTGGTTTTCCAGTAGGAAAATTAAATGTACAACGTTTTTGTTTTAAGTTCCATTTCATAAATTTGGATAATTTATTTATAATATTGAATAAGGACATAAGGAAATATAAATACTTTTCAAGTAGAGTTTCATTATTTAATAAGTTTTTACTAGAAACTCATCTTTTCTCCAAATGATGAGTATTCAAGATGACTTGGTCACACCTGAAGTGCTAGAATCAACTTCTAGAGAATCACATAATCCACAAAATATGAACTATATATTTACCCTATCTTTAGATATTAACAAAAACAAAAATGGTTAGTACATGATCAGATAATCCCCAAAAAGGATAATCTTTTATAAAAATAAATACTACTATTAATCTCCAAAATTCAACAAATAGTTCCCAATGTTCAACAAATACCATTAAATACTCAATTTTCCTTAAAATTCCTAAAAATAATCCAACTAATATTGAAACCCAAAATTCAAAAGGATTTGATCACATGGTCTTCCATGACAAATATTAACATTTATCTCCACATAACATCAACTACTCTTAAACTATCAATACTTAAAATTAATTAACCTAATCACATATTCTCCATGATAGGTTAATCATTTCCATAAATAACCTAAATCTCCATAAGTCCACAAAAAAATGTATATTATTCCAAAATAAAATTCAACCATCACTCCTCAAATAAAATCACATATTATTCAATTTTTGTAGGAATATAGTGTTCCCAAACGAGTGAACGTCTTCAAAAATAACATTTATAACTTAATCACCAAATCATTTACCTATACTAAGGATATCCATTTGATAAAACATAATTTCCCAAAATTAACTTATTCTTGATCCATAAAATCATTTAACTAGAAATAATTATTCACACTAACGGAAAAAATGTTTAACACATCGGAATTTTTCACATTGGTTCTATATTACCGACCTGCAAAGCTGTAAAAATAGATTTATCACATCGGTTATACAATAACCGATGTGATAAATTTATGAGAATAAATTTTTTACATCGGTTATTTTATAACCGACGTAATAAAAACTATGATTATATTTATCACGTTGATTAATTTATAACTGACGTGATAAAGAAAATTTTTTAAATCTATCACAAGGGTTATAAAAGAACCGACGTGATAAATCTCCATTTATAACGTCGATTATAAAATCACTGACATGATAAATAATTTTCTACATCGGTTATTAAATAACTGATTTTATAAACAAAAAAAATAGTTTATCATGTCGGTTATTAAATAACCGACGTGATAAATCTTTTAAATGATTCATCGTGCCCCGTATTCAGTCATTCGATTTTCTTCGATCGGGTGACCTATGACTTGTCTCTCTAACACAAAAAACCTAGAAAGTATTCTTCTAAGTTGTGCCCTCCAGACTCGTTTTTCCAACATCATTCATCATCTTTATTATCACCAGATCTATCAGGTTGACTCGCAATACTCAATTAAGCCTCACATGACTCGGTTTCATTTTTTATTTTCCTCGATGACCTAAACTAATTTTTGAGATGTTATTTTTCTATCTTTGTTCTTGCTATCATGGAAAGTTTCACACTATTCATTTATACCATGCTAAATTCTTTTCTGGTAAAATAAACCATGGAAGTGATATAATTCAAGTTTTCAATTTTTGTGTGTTCTATCGCGTGTGTGTGTGTGTACGTACAGGGGGTGTCCAAGGGGGTGGGGGTTTCCAAGTGGGTGGGGGTGTCTAGGGGTGGGGGTCTGTCCAGGGGGGTGGGGTGTCTAGGGGGTGTCAAAGGGGGTGGGGGTGGTGTTTAGGGGGGTGTGGGGGTTGTCTAAGGGGGTCGAGGTGTCCAAGGGGGTGGGGTGGTGTCTAGGGGGTGAGGGGTTGTCCAAGGTGGTAGGGGTGTCCAGGGGGGTCTATCCAGAGGGGTGGGGGCTATCCAGGGTGTGGGGGTTGTCCAGGGGTGGGGGCTGTCTAGCAGGGTGGGGGCTATCTAGGGGGTGGGGGTTGTCCAGAGGGGTGGGGGGATGTCCAAGGGGGTGGTGGTGTCCAGGGGTGTCCAAGGGGGTGAGGGTGGTGTCCAGGGGGTGGGGGGCTTTCTAAGGGGGTAGGGATTTCCGGGGGTGGGGTGGTGTCCAGGGGGTGAGGGGTTGTCCATGGGGTAGGGGGTGTCCAGGGGGTGTCTAAGGGGGTAGGGGTGGGGGTGGTGTCTAGGGGGTGAGTGAGTTGTCCAAGTGGGTAAGGGTGTCTAGGGGTGGGGGTCTCTAGGGGGTGGGGGCTGTCCAGAGGGGTTGGGGGCAGTCCAGGGGGTGTGGGGATATCCAAGGGGGTGGTGGTGTCCAGGGGGTGTCCAAGGGGGTGGGGTGGTGTCCAGGGGGTGAGGGGCTTTCCAAGGGGTTGGGGGTGTCCAGGGGTGGGGGTGGTGTCCAGGGGGTGAGGGGGGTTGTCCAGGGGTTGGGGTGTCCAGGGGGTGGGGAGCTTTCCAGAGGGGTTGGGGGGGCTGTCCAGGGGGGTGGGGGTTGTCCAAGGGGTGGTGGTGTCTAGGGGGTGTCCAAGGGGGTGGGGTGGTGTCCAGGGGGTGAGGAGATTTCCAAGGGGGTGGGGGTGTCCAGTGGGTGTGGTGGTTGTCTAGGGGGTGTGGGGGTGTCCAAGGGGGGTTCCAATGGGGTAGGGGTGGTGGGTGGTGTCCTGGGGGTGAGGGGGATTTCCAAGGGGTAGGGGTGTCTAGGGGGTAGGGGTGGTGTCCAGTGGGGTGAGGGGGTTGTTCAGGGGGTGGGGGTGTCCAGGGGGTGTGGTGGTGTCTAGGGGGTGTCCAATGGGGTAGGGGTGGGAGTGGTGTCTAGGGGGTGAGGGGGCTTTCCAAGGGGGTAGGGGTGTCTACGGGTGGGGGTGGTGTCCAGGGGGTGAGGGGGCAGTCCAGGGGGTGGGGGTGTCCAGGGGGTGTCCAAGGGGGTAGGGGGTGGGGGTGGTGTCTAGGCGGTGAGTGGGTTGTCCAAGGGGTAGGAGGTATCTAGAAGGTGGAGGTGTCCAGAGGGGTGGGGGTGATGTTTAGGGCATGGGAGTTGTCCAGGGGGTGGTGGTGTCCAGGGGGTGTCCAAGGGGATGGGGGTGGTGTCCAATGGGGTAGGTGTTGGACAGACCCCTCACCCCCTAGACACCACTCCCCTACCCCCCTGGACACACCCACCCCCATGGACACCCCCACCCCTGGGACAGGCCCCCACCCCCTGGACACCCCCTACCCCCTTGGAGACCCTGGATAGCCCCCTACCCCCATGGATAGCCCCTACCCCCTTGGACAGCCCCCACCACCCCCTAGACAACTCCCTGTCCCCTTGGACACCCCCTTGGTGTATATATATATATATATATATATATATATATACCAATGGTTTCATTAAAACCATTGGCATATTTTAACTTCAGGTAGTCTATACCAACAGTTCCTGTAGAATCGTTGGTATAGGGCTATTGCAACGACCATCATGCCAACGGTGTTTGAAACCGTTGGGGTATTCTATCCCAATGGTTTTATGGGATGTCCCAATGGTTTCAAATCATTGGGATATGTGTAATTTTCAGTAGTTAATGTATACATATTTTAATATTTATACTTCATATTTCTTTTTTACGAAAGGGTGAATTTGGTATACAGTTTCACCAGAATGTATTCTTTGTGTAACTTAAGAAGAAATGATCCAAGATGAATTTAAAACTGTTATATCTAACTATATTTTCTTTTTAAAATCATTTTCATGAATATATTTTTCAAATACTCATAGATTTGTTTTATATTTCAAAATTGTTTTACATTTAAAATTATGATATTTTTCATATAAATATATATTTTTCTTGTCTTAACAAGATTTATAATTTTGATATTTGTTACAAGTAATAATGAGTCAAAGTTGGATTACACCACATCGAATGAGTAATGAATATGAGGAAGGTGTTGATGCCTTTTTGTAATTTTCTAAACAAAATGTTCCTAGCAGTAACATTTTTTCTATCCATTCCTGAAATGTTTGAATATGAAGAAGTTGAAAAGTAAAGAGATCAAAGATCATCTGATTTGTCATGGTTTTAATCTAATTTACATCCATTGGATTTGGCATGGTGAAACTAGACAGAATGTTAGATCTTTTGATGATGATGATTTGCAAGATGGTAACTATGGTGGAATTGAAGAAATGATTCGTGATATTGTAGCAGAAAAAATTGAGATAGAATCGAAAATTGTTTTTCTATATGGTGATGCTAAAAAACCATTGTATCCTAGTTATACGGATTTTACAGTTTTTTCAGTGATGTTAATATTGATTAAACTGAAGGCGAAACATGGATGGAGTGACAGAAGTTTTATAGGGCTACTACAATTGTTGAAAGACATTCTTCTAAAAGACAAAAATCTTCTAGGTTCACATTATAAGGATAAGAAAATATTCTACCCATTGGGATTGGGATACAATAAAATATATGCATTTCCGAATGACTATATGATATATAGGAAGGAATATGAATTTCTTTCAGAGTGTCCTAAATGTGGGACATCACGGTATAAGTTGAAAGAAAATTAACAGGCTGATGTAGAGATTACAAAGATCCCTTCCAAGGTATTTTGGTATCTTCCTATAATTCATCATTTGAAACAATTATTTTCTAATTCAGATGATGAAAAAAGGTTAATATGTCATGATGATGAACAGATATGTGATGGAAAAATATGTCATCTAAATGATTGTCCACAATGGAATAAAATTGATGAGTAGTATCCAACATTTGGAAATGAAATTAGAAATCTCATACTATGGTTGTGCACAGAAGGAATGAATCCATATTAAACCCTCAGTAACACACATAGTTCATGGCCTATTTTATTGTTAATTTACAACCTCTCTCCTAAAGTTTTTATGAAGTGAAAATATGTCATGTTGAGTATAATTATCTCTGGTCTGAAGCAACCCGGAAATGATATTGATGTTTTCTTGTCACCATTGATTGATGATTTGAAACTTTTATGGGAGGATGGTATTAGGGTGTATGATTCTTATAAAATGGAATATTTTAAATTGCATGCAGGGCTTATGTTCACTATAAATGACTTCTCAGCATATGGAAATTTTTCTAGATATAGTGTTAAGGGGCATAGAGCATATTCAATTTGTAAACAACAGACTTCATATTGTCAGTTGCATCATGGGAGGAAAACATTATACATGGGTCTTCAAAAGTTTTTTCCTATGGATCACTCTTATAGAAGACGAAAAAAGGCATTCAATGTCTCACAAGAATTTTATATTTCTCCAAACCCTTTATCCTCAGATGTGTATTTTGAGAGGGTGAAAAACCTTTATGTGATATTGGGAAAGACACAGAAATATGGTAATGATAGAAATATTTGGAATAAAATGTCAATATTTTTTGAGCTACCATATTGGAGATATCATGAAGTGAAACATAATATTGATTTCATGCATGTGGAGAATAATATTTGTGATAGTTTGATTGGAATATTGTTAGATATTAAAGTAAATACAAAATATGGGTTGAATACAAGATTAGACTTACTATCAATTGGAATAAGTTTGGATTTAGCTCCCACTCCTAATAGAAGATGAACATTTCTTCCCCTGGCTTTTCATACATTATCCAAGAGGGAGAAAATTAGCTTTTTCCAGTGTCTTCATGATATCAAAGTGCCTCAAGGTTATTCTTAAAATGTAAAAAAATTTGTCTCTTTGAAGGATTTGAAGTTAATAGGTATGAAATCTCATGATTGTCATGTCATGATGCAACAAATTCTACCAATTTCATTACGTGGAATATTTCTCATCCGCGTTATAAAGACTATAATGAAGTTGTGTTATTTTTTAAATTCAATTTGTAATAAGGTTATTGATGTGAATTCTTTGAAAATTTTGGAAAAGGATGAAATTTATATACTTTGTCAATTGGAAATTTATTTTCCTCCATCTTTTTTTGATATAATGGTGCATTTAATGATTCATCTGGTTCAAGAAATAAAGCTTTGTGGACCTGTATATCTTCATTGGATGTATACTTTTGAAAGTTATATGAAAATATTGAAGGGGTATGTTAATAATCCATATCGACCTAAAGCCTTCATTATTGAAAAGTATATTTATGAGGAGGTTGCAGAGTTTTTTACGAGCTAATTGGTTGTGGAAGAGCACATAGGTTTAACTCTATCTCTCTATGAATGAGTTAATAATAAGGGAAAGGGGATTCGTGGATTGAAATTCAAATCATTGTAAGCTGAACAGATGAAGAAGTTAGAATTATACATCTTTAATAACATAGCTGATGCTCAACCGTATATCACATTTCATATTAATGAGTAGAAACAATGTCATCCAAAGAAGAAAGAAATGTGGATTTTTAATGATCACAAAAAAACATTTTTGTCATGGTTTAAAAAGACCTTTATTGGTATATCATATGTATTAGAGACATTAAGATGGTTAGTGGGTGTTCTAAGTTTAAATGTGATAACATGGTCCGAGTATGACATTAATGGCTATACATTTCATAAGAAATATTAGGACAACAGAAGTGCATTTAAGAATAGTGGTGTATTTTTGTTTTCAGAAGTAATGAATTTTTCGAGTTCTAAAGACAAAAACCCAATTTTTACATCAAGTGGATATTATGGAGTCATTTAAGAAATATGGGAAGTTTATTACTTTAAAATTAAAGTTCTTGTTTTTAACTGTAAATGGTCTATCAGTAAAAATAGTGTCAAACACAATGAATTTGGAATGACAATTGTTAATCTGAATAGATTGGAAGACACAGTAGATTCTTTTATAATGGAAACACATGAAAAATATATTTTCTATGTAGTTGATCAATCAGATATGCAGTGGTCTTTTGTTTTACAAGGGAAAAACAATATGTTGGTAAGGATCAACTTGATGAAGATTCTGATTTATGTCAGATCCCTACTTCCATGGAAATATTAGCATAAAATAATGATGAGCATGTTGAAGACATGGTTTGTGCCATAAGGAGTGATCATGATGAAAGAATTTGGTAAAACAATCCATGTTTACATTCCTAATATTACAGGTAACATATGTTTATTTATTGTTTAAATTTATTATTTTCATAAAATGTTAGATATTGTAATTTTTTTATTTATTAAAACTCATATTAAAACAAATAAGTATAAGTTTTTGTTTGTTTTAATTTTGTTTAGTTTAGTTTATCATGTTTACCATTATGTAAATTATATATCTATTATTTTTGTTGAATGACAATTACTTTACCATGTTTACCATGTTTACCATGTTTACCATGTTTACCATGTTTACCATGTTTACCATGTTTACCATGTTTACCATGTTTACCATGTATACCATTTCTACCATGTTTACCATTTTTACCATGTTTACCATGTTTACCATGTTTACTATGTTTACCATGTTTACCATGTTTACCATGTTTACCATGTTTACCATGTTTGCCATGTTTACCATGTTTACCATGTTTACCATGTTTACCATGCTTACCATGTTTACCATGTTTACCAAGTTTACCATGTTTACCATAGTTTACCATAGTTTACCTTTATGTAACTTACATATTTATTGATTTTGTTGAATGATAATTACACTACCATGTTTACCATCTTTACCATTGTTTAAAATGCTTACCATATTATCCATGTTTACTGTTACATAACTTAGTTCAATTTTCCATTTTTTGTTTACATTTGTATTGTAATATTTGAATTTTTATATTTGTGAACTGATATTTGTTTTTTTATTTGAAGGATAATGACAGATCAATCAGTTGATCAACCACATGATTCTGGAGATGAGCATAATGATCATACCTATAGGGAGGAACATTCACATGCTCCTCTTGATGTTCCCAAATCTTCTTCATGTTCTCCCATAATGACAAAGAAGAGTTCAAGAGTTGGTAAACGTGGGTGCACACATTTACCAAAATTATCACTTTCCCATACCCAGGACTAGAGGATACTCATTGAGTTTGATGAGAATGATATTCCTAGAGGTCCAAAAGCAAAAATATTTTAAGAGTTTTTTATCAACTCAGGGTAAGAGAAACGTAATCATTTTGTGTGATGATTGGAGAAGTGTGGACAAAGTAATAATATCTCAGTTGTAGGGGAAGATTTTGGTTAGATATTTTTATATTGTTTTCCTATTATTTAAATGTTTCTAGTATAATATGTTTTACCACTTGTTTATGAGATTACATTTGATATTCTTGACACTGGAGGAGTCAGTAATAAATGATTATCGATGGATTCTAGGAGATGGAGGTATTTCAAATCAACCCTCACATCTGATTTTATTTTTGGTCATAGGAGTCATGAAAATCCATGTCATATATATCCTTTCATAGATGAAGACACATGGAGATAATTTTTTGAAAGTAGAAGAAAAGATTCATTTTTGGTAAGGGAAATGTAAAATTTTATAAGCTTTCTTATATAAATGATCTTATTAATTTTTTTTAAATTATTTATTATTCTTAATTTACATCAAATAAGGAAATATCATCAGGAGATCCAATCTAAAAATGTATACCCTCATAGTTTATCTCAGGGAGGGTATACATTATTGGAAGAACAAATGATGGTGTAAAAATTAAAAAAACTGAGAGATGAGTCTTCAATATCTGGAGAGGTTGCCCCTCCATCCCCTCCATCTAGACATGAAAAATGGAAGAGAGCTCAGATGGGAAAAAAAGGTAATATATTTCGGAAGAATCGATAATCATAGATGAGAGGATTGTAAGATATTTATTTTATTTATTTAAGTTAAATATATTCTTTATATAATTTGAATCATTACAGAAATGTTCAATTAATTAATACAGGATTCTCTTAAGGAGCATAGCTCATAGGGGGTATTTACAGCTACTAGGAGGAAAGATATTTTATCTGCAACATTGGGAAATCCCAAACATCCTGGTCGTGTATGAGGATATCTGACGAGTGTATCGGTAAGAAAAGTGTTTCCACATTCTTCAACTTTTTCCATTGAGGGTGTTTATTAAAAAATAGAATCCATAGAGGTTGAAGTTCATAATATTAATGTGACGATAGAGGAAAATATTAGAGCATCGATACAGTCTATGTTTGCAGACATTTAAAGACAATTTCAGACTGCAGCTCCCACTCCTCCACCTCCCCCTACAGACCCCATTATTTATCCTCCACCTCTGCTAGTAGCTCCCACTCCCCCACCTCAGTCTGTGGACCCCATTTTTTATCCTACTCCTCCGCTATAGATTCCTACTTATTTCAAGTTGTATGTTGATGATCCTAAACATCATATAGTTTCATATGGGCTAGTATATTGTATAGGAGATATAGTTAATCATCAATAGTTAGAGGTAGAGCATCATAGGGTCATTGTACAGGATATTATAGATAGATCAGATCGAGTACCATTACCTACAGATGAGGTGACGACAGTTGGACATAGTATTGGCCATTTTTAAATTTGGCCATCCAGACTTCTGTGACTCATTACCATAGAGGTATGTATGTTATATCTTTTATTTTATTTTTTTATCAAATTTGTTTTAAAATTTGAAAACTAAAATTTTTTTCTATTTATTTTTACAGGAATACTTCAAAAGTAAAGAAATATTGTATAGACAACAACAAAGACAAATGGCTATGACATCAGATACAGATTCTATTAGTCTTGACGGATTTTCAAGATATTCAAATTTCTTGGCAAATCAATATAAGTTTCCAATGGAAGCTCATGTTTTTGGACGTGAAATAAATGTGGGGATTGTAAAAAATGATATTGTGTAGCTTGTTACTAGAGATAAGTTGGGCATCAACGTGGTGCAAATTTTTTTCATGTAAGTCTTAACACATTTTCCCTACATTATATTTACTAAAAATGTATACTTATATCTATTTTGTATTAGGTATATTTATAACATGTGTGATAAGAATGAGAGGATAGATGTATATGTATTCATGGACCCGCATTTGATTTCCCCTAAAGCACATGCATTGGATGAGGAACAAAGAATGCTTTATATTGCTGAAATATTTGAACAGAATATAATCAAATAGTGTTGGATGATGCCTTTTTGTGAGAGGTATGAAACATATATAAGGCAAAGAGTTAATTATCTTTTAATATAAAAAACCACTAACCTTAAATTTTATTTTATCAGTGATCATTGTATGTTAGTTGTTTTTTTACCAAGGGAGAAAACTCTTTATTGGATATGATCTATCCATGGAGATGTGTGGGGAAGTTTTAAGAATATGTTTGAAAAGTAAGCTTCAATTTCTTAATAGTTTTATATATTATAATTAATTTTCAATTTATCCCATTCGTATTATTTTCTAACATGGGATGGGTCTACTTTCGAAAAAACACAAAGAAAAGGAGTTCCAAGATCGAATATGTAAAAGTAAAGGTAAATATCCATTTATAATTTGTACTTTTTGATGTATTACATAAAAATAATATTTTTAATTTATACTCATTTAAACAGAATTGTCATTAACAACAAGGCATCATCAAATGTGGATATTAGGTGTTAATATTTATGTATGAAATAATTATAACTAGAACACTTGTGAACTTTGACCTGGTAAGATTTTCTTTTAAACTTTGCCATAATATTTCATTTGATTTATTCATTATAAATGTTAACTACTATCCTTTTAATTTTTAGCTATTTGATGACCCTCAACCCTATAGTTCTCAGGAGGTCAAACACTTACTAGTGGAATTTTCAATTTATGTTACAGGTCGGATTGGATTTTAGTATGTTTGTAATGTAAAATGTAATTTTGAATATTGCCATTATAATTGTGTATTTGGTAGTCATTTAAGTTGGATTTAGGTTTTTTTAGTTTACATTGTAAGTTTTGAATGTTATATATGTGAATGTTTAATTTTTCTCTGCTTCTTGTTTTAGTCTAGTTCTAATGGTTTTTCTGGTATGGATTCTGTTCTGGGGGGGTTTAGGGGTGTGGGGGTGTCTAGTGGGGTGGGGGTTTTCCAGGGGTGTGGGAGGGTTGTCCAGTGGTATGGGGGTGTCTAGGGTATCCATGGGGTGGGAGGGTGTCCAGGAGGGTGGGAGGGTTGTCCAGTGGGTGGGGGTTTCTAGGGGTGTGGGAGGACTTTCTAGTGGGGTGGGGGTTTCCAGGGTCTCCATGGGGGTGGGAGGGTGTCCAAGAGGGTGGGAGGGATATCTAGGGGGTGGGGGCTATCCAGGAGTGTGGGGGATGTCCAGGGGGTGTTTAGGGGTGTGGGGGTGTCCAGTGGGGTGGGGGTTTTCAGGGGTGTGGGAGGGTTGTCCAGTGGGGTGGGGGTGTCTAGGGTGTCCATGGGGGTGGGAGGGTGTTCAGGGTGTCCATGGGGGTGGTACGGTGTCCAGGAGGGTGGGAGGGCTGTCCAGGGGAGTGGGAGCCTATCCAAGAGGGTGGGGGTTGTCCATGGGGTTTCTAGGGGTGTGGGGTGTCTAGGGGGTGGGGGTTTCCAGGGGTGTGGGAGGGTTGTACAGTGGGTTGGGGGTGTCCAGGGTGTCCATGGGGGTGGGAGGGTGTCCAGGAGGGTGGGAGGGTTGTCCAGGGGGTGGGGGCTATCCAGGAGGGTGGGGATATGTCTAGGGGTGTAAAGGGGTGTGGGGGTGTCCAGTGGTGTCATGAACGGTCCCCCAAGGACCATGACATGACTACCTCAAGCCCGCCTTCCATAGGCCAGGGGCTAGAAACTAGCACCGAAGGTGTATTCCTTAAAACTGGGAAGGCATTGCCTTTATAACCTATAACACACACAACCAAGCACACAGAAAGATACGAACTCAAGTAAACTGAATAGTAAATAGAGTGAGTACAGTAAGTAAAAAGAGGATAGAATACAAGCCCAACTGGAAATTACAAGGAAAAATGGAAAGTACAAGATAGCTGATAGGTGAAAAGCAGCTCCTGAATCATCCATCGTGGATCCTACCTGAAGGGTAGGTACAGATCACGAATAGTCATCTCTATGGTTTTCCTCGTCTAACATCCACCTCCAAGATACCTCCAGTCCTAGTACCCTCATCCTCAGTCAGCGATGTCTATTTTCTGAACCAAACACAACGAAGTGCAGCCATAGCCCGTGCAGGGGTGAGTATAATGATACTGAGTAGGGACCCCGAGACCCTCAAGGTCTCACAAAATCCACAAAAGATAAACCAAAAATAAAGGAAACAACTGATAACCCTACTTAAATATATGCCCATGCATATAACTAAGTTATCAAGTAAACTCATCTCAATCATGAGGAAAACACAAAGTCCAACTCCAAATCCCCAAGCTCAACTGTTCCACAAAGGAAGAAATACCATGAAGGCAAGTACCACATTGGTACGCCACACAAAAGAATGCCACCAAGGTATTACCATGAAGGAAAGTACCACACAGGTACAGACTCATCTCACACTAGGTATTTCTTAGGTACAATAGTAGAGATGATTAGATGTATCTACTAAATCATCTTACTCTGTTAAGAGGCAGACCAATGGAGGATCCTAAATCATCATCAGACCCAAACAGGATCTCTAGGTGCTCAGCCACATTGGATCGCTCGGTGTTGACCTACACAGGATCACTCGGTGCTAACCCACATAGGATCTCTAGGTGCTAACCCACACAGGATCTCTAAGTGCTGACCCACACAGGATCGCTCGGAGATGACCCACACAAGATCACTATTCATTCTTCACATCACAGCCAGCTACCGGGTTCCCGCACTAAGCTTTCTCGTCTCTGGGAGAGTTTTCTCCACAAGCCAATGTTTGATACTCCAACTGCCACTAAGTCCCACAAATAAGTATCTCAATGGACCATCACGTTATAGGGGTATCAACATAATAGACGGTGTGTCAATCAGACGCTCGGTCTATGATTTATTAGCCTTTTAGTCCTGGGGGGCGGTTGGATTCATGCTCAATCCAACCCGACCATACCTCAACTTTACTGAAAACTTCAGTGGGGGTATACCAAAGGGACTGTCTCGCTCCAAGGTTTACAGCGTCGTTGAAGTTTTGTCAAACTGATTCCTAGTGCCAAAGTTATGGCCGTTAGAGAAAAAATCTCGTAGCTGGTCTGGGTCCGGTCTGACCTGGCCTGGGTCAACCTGTCCCGGTTGGGGTCGACCCGGCCCGATGGGTCTGGTCTGACCTGTTTTGGGCAGTCTGGAAGACCATGAGGACTGTGAGGGTCCGCAGAGGGTCATGGGACCACGAGGGCGGCACGAATCCATAGGGGCCGCATGGGCAGCGCGAGGCCACGGGAGGCCGCTGGTGGCATGAGGTCGTGGGGGCCATGAGGGCAGTGTGAGGCCATGGGGGATACGGAGTGGAATAGGTCGCGGGTGGCGGAGCACCGCGGGACGCGGAGGCCGCGGGGCAGTGAAGGCCGTGGGGCCGTGAGGGCGGCATGAGGTAGCAGGGGCCACAAGGGCAGCGCGAGGCCGCGAGTGCCACAGAGCAGCGGAGGCCACGGGTGGTGGAGCACCGTGGGGCATGGAGGCCCCAGGGCGGTCGAGGCAGTGGGAGGCAAAGCGCCGCGAGCAGAGAAGCACCGCTGGGCGCGGAGGCTGCGGGGTGGCGGAGGCCACGGGGCAGTAGAGGTCATGGGGCGGTCGAGGCTGCGGGGCAGTGGAGACCGTAGGGCGATGAGGGACATGGGGCAGAGGGGTGTCGTGCCTTCGTTGGCGGCCGGCTTGACCGGCCGCCCTTCGTTCGTCACCTTCATCACAATTCTCGAGTTCCACTAGTGCCAACCACTGGCACCGGTCGCCCACACCATCGCGAAGATCACACAAAATATCTACAAGATTTGTGGAGGGGTCGGGCCATATTTTTTTGGCTCGTACCCTCCACGTTAGGGTGGTAGCATACGACTCAACGAAGATGATTCAATATGAGAGGGAATTTAACATTGATCAAATTAAAACACACCCCTAACTCGTTCATTTGTTGATGTCGATGAGGAGGTAAGGACGGTCATCTATTGAAGACTTCCCACATTGGAGGAGCATTCTTCATTGGAGGAGCATTCTTCGTGGAATAAGTTCTTCGTTGGAGAAGTGTAATTCTCCCAAAATCTCTCCCCTTCTCCTTTTCCAAAAACCTTCCCCCAATCCACCCAAAAATGAATTATCCAACATTATAGAATAAGTTGGCATAATTTAAAATTGGATTAATTAATTAATTGAGTTGGTATAATTAATTAAATGGGGTGGAAAAACTAAAGTGGGGGGAGTTTAAGAGGATTCCCCACATTTAAGAGGGAGTTCAAGGGGGTTTTAGTCTCAAGTGGTCCCCACCACCATAACCTCTCATGGGAGGTTTAGTTATGGTGGTCCCCACCTCCATAACCTCTCATGGGAGGTTTAGTTATGGTGGTCCCCACCTCTTAAACCTTCCACATGGGAGGTTTCAACAGAAAGAAAATAAAATAAAAGTTTGTTTTATTTTATTTCTGTTTCCACAAAAAACCCAAAATTTTATCTTTCACCCTCGACCTATTGTGGTCGAGGTGAAGGTCTCATTAAGAGAATACCAGCGCTGCGAGTTCAACGATTCCCTCTACTTTCAATTATGAGCACCGGTTCAAAAATTAGAAAAATCCGCTCGCACGTTTACTGAATGTACCTGAAATAAATTTCAGAAATTCATTCTGGGCACTCCGGGCCTCGAAATCACACGTCGTCAATTTTAGTGGACTTGTAAAATTCCCATATATTTAAAAAAATTACATGGAAATTTAGGGTCTTTACAAGTGGGGTGGGGTGTTTCTAGGGGTGTGGGAGGGCTCTCTAGTGGGGTGGGGTGTCTAGTGTGTCCATGGGGGTGGGAGGGTTCCCAGGAGGGTGGGAGGGCTGTCCAGGGGGTGGGGGTTTTCCAGGAGGGTGGGATGTCCAAGGGGTGTCCAGGGGTGTGGGGAGTGTCCAGTGTGGTGGGGGGGTTTCCAGGGGTGTGGGAGGGATGTCCAGTGGGGTGGGGGTGTCCAGGGTGTCCATGGTGGTGGGAGGGTTTCCAGGACAGTGGGAGGGCTATCCAGGGGAGTGGGGGGATATCCATGAGGGGGGTTTTCCAGGGGGTGTGCAGGGGTGTGGGGGGTTTCCAGTGGGTTGGGGGTTTCCAGGGGTGTGGGAGGGTTGTCCAGTTGGGTGGGGGTGTCCAGGGTGTCAATTGGGGTGGGAGGGTGTCCAGGAGGGTGGGAGGGTTGTCCAAGGGGTGGGGTTGTCCAAGAGGGTGGGGGTTGTCCAGGGGGGTGTCTATGGGTGTGGGGGTGTCCAGTGGGGTGGGGGGTTTCCAGAGGCATGGGAGGGTTTTCCAGTAGGGCGGGGGTGTCCAGGGTGTCCATGGGGGTGGGAGGGTGTCCAGGAGGGTGGGAGTGCTGTCTAGGGGGGTGGGGGATATCCAGGAGGGTGGGGGTTGTATAGGGGGTGGGGGTTGTATAGTGGTGTGGGGTGCCCAGGGGGTGTCCAGGGGTGTGGGGGTGTCTAGGGTTGGGAGGGTGTCTAGGAGGGTGGGGGCTATCGAGGGGGTTGGGGGGTTCCAGGGGTGTGGGGGTGTCCTAGGGGTGGGGGTTTCCAGGGGTGTGGGAGGGTTGTCCAGTGGGGTGGGGGTGTCGAGGGTGTCCATGGGGGTGGGAGGGTGTCTAGGAGGGTGGGAGGGCTATCCAGGGGGTGGGGGATATTCGGGAGGGTGGGGGGTTTCCAGGGGTGTCCAGGGGTGTGGGGGTGTTCGGTTGGGTGGGGGGTTTTCAGGGGTGTGGGAGGGTTATCCAGTGGGGTGGGGAGGGGCGTCCATGGGGGTGGGAGGGTGTCCTGGAGGGTGGTAGGGTTGTCTAGGGGGTGTGGGTTGTCCATGGGTGGAGGGGTTGTACAGGGGGATGTCCAGTGGGGTGAGGGGGTTTCCAGGGGTGTGGGGGTGTCCAGGGGGTGGGAGGGTGTCCGGGGGGTCGGGGGCTATCTAGGGGGGTTGGGGGGTTGTCCAGGGTGGTGGGGGTGTCCAGGGGGTTGGGGTTGTCCTGGGGGGATGGGGTATGTCTAGGGGTGGGGTTGTCCAGTGGGGTGGGGGTTTTCCAAGAGGTTTTATGTTTTTTTAGTTGACATTGTATGTTTTGAATGTTATGTATTTGAATGTTGAATTTTTCTTTGGTTCTTATTTTTTTGGTCTAGTTTTGATGTTTTTATGGTACGTTTTTAGGTGTGGTTTTGGTCTGGTTTTGGTCTGTTTTTTACTTGTTTCAAGTCTTCTTTGGTAGGGCATAGTTGTGGTTGAAAGGTTTCAATAAAAAATTTGTTTTTCATGTCGGTTATTTTATAACCAAGGTAGTATATATGTTTTTACATTGGTTATTATTTAACTGATGTGAAATAATTCTTGGAAGATTGGTTTATCACATCAGTTATTAAAATAACTGACGTGATAAACTTGTTTTCCACGTCGGTTATTCAATAACCGACGTAATAAATGATTTGGAGGCATAGTTTATTATGTCGGTTACATAATAACTAACTTAATAAATTATATACCATGTTGGTTATTTAAAAACTGATGTAATAAATCACTACTCCAAAGCATTTTCCACGTCAGTTTTTGAGGAACTGATGTGAAAAACGCTTCAGATTTTTGGTTTTTACATCGGTTTTAAAATAACTGACATAAAAACAATGTGTATAACATCTCCTGTAATAACGTTGGCCAAAATCCAATGTAAAAAATAAAAAATAACCACCATAAAAAATGTTTTCTGCACTAGTGTCATATTAACCAGGGACTTCACGTAGGCTAATGGTAAGCGATGCGCCCTTGTTTCTCTTCAGTTGTGGGTTCTATTTCCATGGCCTTGATCGAGGTTACAGGTTGTCACCCATCCTACATGTTGTCCTTTTTCTATAACCATATCATTCTTATAAAATTCTCAAAAATAATATAATTTCCTCAAAAATAACCATAACCTATTTTATCCCCAAAGGTTATCTCATACCATTCATTTTGCATCCCAAAATGTAATAACCATTTATCACCTCATGAACAAAAGATCATATGAACCCCTAAGGTTATCCACTATGTCTACACAAGAAAAGATAATTCTTTCTTGAATAAGATTTTCACATATCAAACTTCAGGGTTACACATACTAGAAAAAGTCTTCCAAATTAATCCCATCATCAAAAGAGCCTTAATACTTTTAAGAATTTCATCATCCTAAAATTTACCATAACTCTTGAATCACTTATATGTAGACTTCTTACTCATTAAAAGTTATTAATGATCCATTAACCATTCTTTTATAACTTATTCCATAATACTTATTTCCTACAAATAAAATCATGCATCATATCCTAAGATTCAATAGTGTCAAAACATCAGCTAAGAAATAATTCCTACCTTTCATTGGTCATTGTCAGTTTTCTTATCCTAAATTGGAATGGAATTAGGTATTAGTAAACATATATTTGTATGGTCCTACTGATACCATTCCCTAATCTTCTTCATAGGACATCTATTTCTAAAATGACCATGCACACCATATTTAAAACATTCAATTGATCCTTCAGAAATAAATTCTTTCCATTTCCTAGATTCAACTGAACGCTTCCTTTTTCAATGGAATGTTATTGCTTTATGACCTTAATTACCACATATATAGAATCTTCCCTTCCATTTTAATCATTTTCCTAGGTTTTTATTTTTGCATCCTTGACACATAGGTTTTTGAATATACTTATCTTTATGATTATTACCTGAACTTCCATTGGAATTCATTTCTCGCATATATGATCCCTTAGAAAAATCACCAAGGTTCAAGTGTTAAATAATGACTCCAGATAGTTGGTAAAGAATAACCACAAGAGTTCTCATTATATATCCCATTTAATTCAGTTTATCATTCTGAAAACCACCATAGTTTTCTTCATATCCATTGTTACTTTGGTGCCTCCTAGATCCATCCATTTACTAAAACCAAAAAAGTTTGAGTGAGTATATCAGTAAAATCATTATTTACTATCTTAAGAGGAGGGTAAACACTAAGATATACTTATTCATGTTATATTAAACTCATTAAATTTATCTAAAATAACTATGACTCTTTTTAATATTCTAACCATTATGGTTATGTCACGTATGCTTAAATAACACCCTAACCTCTAAAGTTATGTAAACTGACCTTTGATAACAACTTTAATCCCCCAGCCTTAAACATTATATAATCTTGAATTAAGTTAATAATTAACATTGAGGATATTTTCAGGTTTAGATATTTAGATAATTAGGTCATAACTTATACATAACAACTTGAATATCACAAGTAGACACTTTTGATCACTATCTATTTTTTTCATAAAACAAAAACTCTTAAAAAATAAACATGTTTAGTTCCATGTTTTAGACATAATTACTTTCCCTTGATCTCATCCTTGACCCTATTCATCTTTAAGTCTTATGAAAAACATTTTAAAAACTTGGGATGAGCATAAAAAGCTCAGTAAGGGTTATAAAATAAAGAAAGAAAACATTATCCCATCAATACATACAAATTAATGAGATCATACTTTTCAATAATAAAACATATTCTCTTTAACATACCTAAAAAAATCATAAGATTTATGAATAACACATATAAATCATAAATCATAAAGGTAACTTGTTTCATCCATATCATACTTACATTGTAGCTTTCACAGCTACATAGGGAGTTACATTTGGAAAACCCGTCATAGTGTATTCCCTAAATCTATTAGGAGAAACATTAACATTTACCTCCATTAAATTACCCAATTATTTGGAGATATATCTTGGTCTCACTCGCCATAGGTTTATCACAGAACCACCCATATACATAAATAATTCCCAAGAACCATAACTTAATCATAACACATAAAACAAGAATAAAGGAAAGATAACATTTCCATATTGTAATAAAAATATATCATTTCAAGATATTAACATAATCAATTATTTCTTCAAACCATTTACGATACCAAAATATGTAAAAAGGTTATATGGTATTTATTTTCCTTTTAAAAACACTACATCTTGTATAGGAATCCAAATATCAAATAATGCTCTCAGTGGTGCAAAGGTCGTTGTCACCGCGTACTTTAAAAAGAAACATTCCCTTTGTCGTTTAGTAAAATGCTACATAGAAAAAAGATTCCCTTTGAATTAAATTAAAATTAAAAGGGGTTTACACACCGTATAAAATCAAGTCGTGTATAAATAAAAATATTCCTCAATGAAAGGAGATTGAGACAAAGTCCCTTATGAGAATTCGGCAGCCTAACAGCATCACTTTAAAATTTAAAAAATGGGTTTATGGGAGAAAAAAGGTTATCTCATCACTTGGGAATAAAATGTATAGAAATAAGTACATATAAGAACATATCCCAACATAATAAAATGGAAATTAACATACATAACATAAAAGAAGTATTTGACTAACAGAGGGGGATGAAAGGTTCCCTTACCTTGACTCTGAATCGTCACGTATGTTCTTTGTTCTTCCTAAATAATAAACTTAATCAAATTTCTACTTGATTAAGAATATTTTTAAATTTTATTATTCCTTTTATATCACCTATTACCATGTTATAAACATTACATAATTATTTAAGTTAATATCGGTCATTTTGTCGATATTTGGTACTTGAGTCAAAAATGAACTTGTTACAATTAAAAATTGTCCATATGGTCAAAATTCCATTATCTCCATAATTGTATTCATGATTTAAATATCAAATATATCCAGAATATAAGTATTTATAATATTCCATCACATTTTTATGTAAGAAATGAAAAGCACCGTTCATGGAGACGATAAGTCGTACGTACGCATGAATGCTACTTTCATTTCTTTTTCATATTTAAAGGAATAAAAAATAAATGATACAAAGGTATATTATATTTAAAGTATAATATCATATTTTATATATGTTACATAATTTCATTAACACCATCCTTTACACATTCCATGTGTGATAAGAATGAGTCATATCACATTTGAGGGGGTGGTAGTCTGCACTTCCTCAAATGAAATTATCGTATTTACCCATTATGGAAACCATAAAGGTATTCTATAAATGAAAAATACAGAAGCATAGAGACAATATAAATATAATATATATCACATATAAATAAATTTCCATCATAATGGACACCATTATAGGTGGTAGGAAAAATGAAACAGTCATTGTTTCGTGAGGCAGTAGTTCATCGTCCACAAAAAAAGTATGTTCTAAATCCATTAGATAGAGGTGTGTGTAAGTTTAGTTTGAATAATTATAATAAAAACAACCTAGTATATTAAGGATACTGGTTTTATTATGTAATCAAATAAAATGAATATAATAGGGAGTGAAGAATTAGAATAATTGAAAGGAATTTAAGAGAAGACGTTACCTCTTAAAACGTGTAACTCTCTTTGATTTGAGCCAAAAGGATTTCTTGAATTGCCTTTTTCATAGGGGAAAGCTTCTATGATGAAATGGGGGGGTTAGGAGATTCTTGGAGTAGATTTTTGGATGATCCAAGGGTCTTAAGAGATATGTGTAATGGGTTAGAGGTGGTGGCCTTTTATAAGAGGGAGGAGGGGCTCTTTAGGAGAGTTTGAAAGTATTATTTTATTGTAAAATTATTTTTGGTTTCAAATGGTCCAAAACAAGTTAAATTATAATATAATATGAATATAAGTCTAAATAAAATCATCCAATAATAATTGGATAGGTTTTGGATATTTTTTAATCCTTATCTTTTGTATTTAACCCTTTTTTATTCTTACCGTCTTATCAAGCATTTAACACTTTGAGAATAAAAATAGTTACCAAAACATGACAAATATCCAATTAAAGAGTCAATAATACAATTTTAGACTTATGATAAATATTTTTATGAATCTTATATTTTTTAAAATTTTATAATATTTAATAAAATATTTTATATTTTAAAATATGAATTATGTCAATTTAAACCCTATCCATATCATGACTATTTTAAAACCCCATAAAAACTTGATTGATTCGAAAAAAATTCATTTATACAAATATAACATGTAAATATAATCCATAAAATTATTGGAGGACATAAAAATAGTCAAATTTTATTTAGTTTAACATTTATAATATCATTTATTTAAATCCTTTATTAATGAAGCAATCACCGCATCATCATTGTGTCATAATTAAATTTATTTATTTAATCTTAAAAAATTATAAATAAAATACCATTATTTAGGATATATTTTTAAATTTAAAATGAATATTTATATTCTAATATATCACTTATATAACCCCATATAAAAATTGTTTTAGTAAAAGATATATGTTTAGGTTATATTTTCCTTAACTTTAAATTTAAAGTGATTAAATTTCATTTTCACATCCAAGTGGCTCCATGGGGTCCTAAAATCGACCAAAGTATGATAATGATAATAAATATATCATAAAATGGGATTAGGACATGTTTTAGGGTAATTTATTATTATAATAAAATTATCTTTTTACCCTTATTTACTGGATTTACCCTTTCACCATGGTAAATAAAATATTTTCTGAAGTTACTATTCATAATGTATAAAAATAAAAGTTACCTATTTAAAAAATTTGGAACTCCTGATTCCAAATATTGAATCCATATTTCCAAATTCAAAACACAAAATTTTCAAAAATTAATTTAAAATTAATTTCCATTGTCAAAATCAAAAAGCGTGTTCTTAAGAAGTAAAAACTATAAAAGATTGACAGGTTTTTATATCCAATTTCAAAGTGAAATTACTTTCAATGACCAAAATTGAATTAAATGGTAAAAAATAGTCTAATTACACTTTAAAACCAATTAAAAGGATATTCTAATCATATTAATAATTTAGATTAAAAGGCAGTTTTAAATTAAAATCCAGTATTTTTCACTATTCATAAAAAAAATGAACTTTATCAGAAAAATACCAAAATTTTACCCAAATTAAATTTTTATGTCCCTATTCTAAATAAGAAGTTAATTTTTTCAAATTTAATGTATAAAAGTGACAAAAACTATATTTAAAAAGGGTTCTCCATCAAAAGGTGATAAATTAGCCTTTTAAAGAATATTATAGTATTTAATGCTTAAAATCGTATTCATTCTTATTTTAAGCCTCTAAAATTTATTGGAAAAAAGTAAAAACATTTAAAAAATATGTGTAATCATATTTTAATTAGTTCTGTTCATTCTCTCCAATAAAATGGTTAGACGTTAACTACCATTTAAAATAATATTATTATTATATTATTTTTCGGTATAACTCAAAGTTGTATGCAAAGTAAGATTTAAAATAAAAACATTGTTTTGTGTTGAGTATGATATCTGACATATCATCCCCTTGAAAGTAAAATTAATATTTAATTTATAAATATTAATAAATATGAAAATTTCATATTCATTATTTACCTGGGATGTTATAAGATATCCACCATCCCTTTGGTTCCCACGCATGATGAGGGAGAGGGTTCTACCTTACAAAATAGAAAAATCAAGGAAGAGGTTCCACTAGAGTTCATCCATGATGGAGATCACAATCATATTGAGATACATCAAATTCTAGGCATAGCTTTAGACCTGAAGCTTTGGCATTTATGCCATGAGGTGGGTGATTTTATGATTTGTTTTCCAATATGGGTGTATGCATTGTTTAAAGGTTTTTAATCCCTTTTATGAATACTAAGGACCCACTAAAGGCCATTCTATTCTTAATTAGGAAAAAATAGGGGTTTTGGGAAGTTTTTAGGGATTTCTTGTTTGAAAATCTCAATCCCACAACGTGTTGTACATGTGCTCATGTCTTGTGTTCTTCCTAGTGGGGGAAGATGGAATTTTGAGGACTACATATCATGTTCTCATAGTAAACTATTTGTAGTGTGACTTTTCCATGTGGTATATCATATTGTAAGACACCCCATGTAAGGGTACATGGTTATGTGGTAGTATATAGTCAGACCCTGAGTGCACACATGCAGGAGGAAATGGCCAAGTACACGGGCACTGGACAAGGTACACAAGAACGAGTTTATATACACAAGCATGGGCTAATAGACATGGGGTCAGGTTGGGTTAGATAATACATGTTGTGTACTCCATGTAAACATTGTGTAGGAATACATGTCCAGCTAGGCCATGTGTGGGGGAGGATATATCCAGGTGACCAGGAGAGGTTACACATCATGTACTCCATATACACACCATGTATATTCATATGTCCATCCAATATATGTGTATGAGAGGACATGCCAAAGTGTCTAGGTGGGGTCAAATGCTTTTTGACCCTTTATGTATGCCGTGTATGTTTCTTTTACACGTTGAGTATCGTAAGGGGACACGTCCAAGTTTTAGACTCATGAGACACATTGTGTACCCAAGGAGGACATGTTGTGCACTCCCCTCAGACACTTCTACATCATGTATCTCCTTCTTTAGGAATCAGATTTAGGATTTGAGTAGCCTATCATGAGTGGTTTTCCACATAGTACACAATGGTGACCTTCGTTTTGGAAGTAGTGATACGTTACAAGGTGTTATGAGTGTGATGCTTCCTTCATCAATGCTTGGCCTATGGGAGTGATTGGGTTGGATCACCAAAGAAATTTCAGGGCTGGTGTTCCCCTATCACATCAGGGAACCATTCCACCATACTCTTTACATAGGTAGATTTCGTACCCCCCCCCCCCTATACTATAGAGGGAATGATTCCTCTATATATATAGTGGTACTCCCCCATTATTGAGCTCCGACAAGGAGTAGGTCCTCCATAGGAGTTGGTTCTCCCTCAACTGTAGAGCGCAGTAGCAAGGAGCAAGATCTTCCACTCATATTTTGGTGAGGTTTTCCAGGATGCATGGTTAGGAGATATTTCTATCTCATATATAAAACATAGTAGAGAGTTGCGGTCTCTTCACATTGTACCTTATGAGGTTATTCAGGGCGTTTTGGCATTAGTTTTGAGACTATTGGAGCTATAGGGTGACTCATCATTCTTAGTTGGGATGTAGAGATGTATATCCCATTTCTCTCTCTTCTAGGTTTCTTTTGAGCACATCTAGGTTATTATGGTTTTATCTCATATACTAATTGATGTGCCGTAGTGGTGTTGATCTGACTACCCTGTCCTTGATGCTTTGTGTTTGGTGATTTTAGCATGCCTAATGGGTATGTATATACTCACCCATGCATGGTATTTTCATGCACATGTTGTGTATTTTTCATAGGGAAAGAAGATTAGTGGTGATATTGGTTTCCCTAGTTTCATGTGAGTATAGATACTCTTAATGCTTTCGGTGGTCGACCTTGGAGATTGTGAGTCCGGATATTTCTAGTCTTTCCCCTTTCCCAGTTGTTTTCATTTTGGGTTTACCCTATATTTTTTGTTGATCATGTATTTTTCTGATTTATATTATTGTAATATGATGTTCTCCTAGAGGTTGTTACATGCATGTTTACACTATAGATGTTCAATTTTATTTTATACATCTACATTATTTCATGGAGCTGGTTATATGTATGCGCAAAGGTACTTAGTCTAAGGTCTCCCATTTTAGCATTGCCTACCCAGTGCTTATCTCTAGCCTCTGGCTGATGGGGGTGGGCTCCAGGTTTTCACACTCGACCTTCCACTAGCTAGGTAGGCCCCGATGGGTTGGGTTATGATTTTTTGATGTATAAATTAATAGATTGTACATGTTTTATAAATTTAGATGAATGGGATAGGATTCAAATACCTTAGATATTTTAAATAAAATAGGATGATATAAAAGATCGCCCTAAATCTAATATACCCTTTTTATTATTCCTAAATGTATGGGCTACAAGATTTCCCTGATTATGTATAAATGGTTAACATTCCCCTTAGGATAGATCATTAGGACATTGCCTTGGTCACACACAAATATATATGCGGGGTTTCATGTGTGTGTGTGTCCTATACTTATTATAGTGGAGTTTCTTTTTATCAATGAGTGTCAATATAAATATTTTATTATTTTTAGGTAAATGAGTAGTCATGTTCATGAATACACCTTCTTATCATTATTATGTTGAGACACTTTTGTTGGTGCGTTGCTAAGTATTTATGCTTGCACACTGCATGGACACCTCAATGGACATGTAGTTCCATATATTTCATTTTAGGTACTTCTCGGTGAATTATTAGTATATTGATTTTCATGGCCCAACTAATCTTGGATATCGTAGGAGTTTCTTGGGTTGTTGGGTGGTTGGATATTAGATATCACATTTTGAAACATCACCCTTTATTTTTTAGTTATTTAATATTTGTATAGTTATAAATTCTCTTGAAAATATATTTATATTTATATATGGTTATATTTTTTATCTTCATTCATATAAAGATTCCATGGTTATTCATATATTTTCATCTAGCAGTTGTAGGGTGTTCGGGTTTTTTTAATGACATCCAATATATAGAAAAATCAAGTCAGTCGATCATGGTAACCAAATCAGGACTTATTATAATATTAAAAGTGGGTAGATCATTCCCCAATAATGAATATAGACCACAACACTATTCTCCAACCCTTAGGTATCTATGAATTATTCTATAGTAGTAGATATCTGATTTAGGTATTGTACGGGTATCCTAGGGCATGTTTGTTACACCAAAAATCATAGAAATTATATCATGAGGACATTTATGAGGGATCATGGGGTTTTTATTATGAGGTAATTATACCATGATGATGAACTATGATTTTTGTGAGTGGATTTTTTTATCCATAGTAATTGATCACACTACAAGCTGAAATGTTATATCATAAGAATATAATTTACACCACAATGAATCATTCCATGAAAAATCCATGATCCATAGGGATTAAAGGTCACATCATAGTCTATTTTTTCACTTCATGACAGAAAAGAGTATTTGAACCTTGTAAAAACTCTCGTTTAATATACATTTTATCTCTCTTTATCTCACATCATCACTTTTTTGTTCAAGATACTACAAACTAATCATTAATGGGAATAATTGTTTGATATTTGGTGTTTTCATAATCATTAATTTCCCCCCCAGTGATGGTTCACTCTTAACTAGTTCCACACAATACTTTTATATTATATAATATATATTTAGTGGGTTAATATACATATTTTTACATGTATTGTCTCAAATAATCTAGACTCTTAATCAATTTATATTTAGGTAAAAATTTATTTTTAATTGTATCAAATAAAACTCTTGTATTATTGAGTGAGAAACATATTTCCCAATTAATCTTATAAATTTTCTCAACCCCATGCCTCTAGGAACCAATTAGAGTAGGTTACATTTTCAAGTGTCATCCAATATTCACAATAGTGCAGTGGTTACCATCTTCACCTAACATGAGACAGATCAATGATGTTAATCTAATCACAACCCATTTATTTGATCAATCAAGTCATTAATGAATGTCATTTTTATTATAAGGCATATAAAACTTAAATATTTTAATAAGTAATTTTATATATAGTCTAACTATTAACATTATATGAATCTCATACATACCCTAAATGATAATATTCTTATTAATTCAATAGTATGTAGCTTAAAAATACTTGATTGATCTTATTCATATTAACTTGTTATATATAAAATTCATTTACTTATATATATCCCATTATGTCCAAGAATTTAATCACATTACATTGAACAATTATTATTTTCCCCATCAATTTTGATAAGATGAAATGATCTAAAATTCTTAAGAGGTTTGATGGACTAGAGCACAAGTCACATGATATTTAACACAGGGGCAGAGAGGAAACCTAATACTTGGAATTACTCTTATGTGGAGTGATCATGACATCGAATTTTCAATCAATGATTCATTTTAGTCCTAAATTAATTTTACATAATTTGAATATATAAAAAACCTATAAAATATCCTACCTTTTAGTGTATGTGTTTTTTCATTAATTAGGAATGACTTTGATACCACTATTAGGTTTTAATACTGAAACTAAAACTCAAAATGTTTTAAAATTATTAATAAAACTTATTCATAATTATAATGACTAAATAAAAAACACAATAATACAAAAAATTAAATAAATATATATTTTAAACAAGTTTTAAATTTTTACATTAAACTTGAATTATCGAATCTAATACTCCTTAAATATCCCTTTATAATGACAAATCACCAATGATTAGGTGTTATATCTTCATATCCAAGTGATTTTAGTCACTATAAAGAAAAATAATGGAATATGGAATGAAAAAAACACTAGAGAACTCTATCAAATGAGAAAAACATGAGAACTCTAAGAACCACCTTTTCTTTCTATCAATGGAATGAAGACTACATACCTCCGCCTTAATATTTATAACATGAATAACATTTAATAGAATCTAAGTAATAAAATATCATAGAAAACCTAAGGAGGTGAAATAAATATCCTCTAAAGTTTATTTATAGAATTAAATACCTCTAAAAGTGTCTAAGGTGTGAAACTGCCTTGGGAGATGAATTAATGGGTATCTAAATTGGTTAAAACTACCAAGTAGGTGCTTAAGTGGAATTTTAATGTAGCCCTATAAAATTATCTCATGTAATGGGCCTTGTAATCCCATTACATCAAGCCCATTCATAAATACCATTTTGGTTTTTCTATTTCCTCATATTAATATATTAGTAATATTAAAAACTCATTAGTTATGTTATAATGTGTAATTAATTATTTAATTAAATAAAAAATATTTAATTAAATAATTAAAATTCATTAAACACAAATCTTATTTTTGTTTATGATAAACATAAACATTTTAATACATAGACTAGTTACATCAGTCAAGAAAAATATCAATTACTATAATATTTTATAATACCCCAGGGGATCATTGAAAATTTAACAATGATTATAAATCTCATTCATAATCATATACTAATAATGACATCTATCAACACATCATAGCTACCCAAATTACAAATAGGTTGTTGGTTATTCACTAAAAACGTATGTATATGATACATATGATAGAATATGGTACACCCAATGTTTTAGGTTGACTTCATGAATATGTCACCTCACAGGCTAAGTGCAAGAATCTTCCACCTATACATGGCTTTAGGTAAATGAATCTTCCCATGCAGTATAAATTATAATCCATTATTAATGGACTAAATAGATTTCATTAATTTAATTAATTCTATGAATAATCCCAATGGGTATAAACCTATACTGATATATTGGATATGGATGATGAGTTTCATTAAATAAAATGAATTGAGGATGGATATATAAATGGATGAGATCCATCCTATTTTATACAACAGATTCTATTAATGTATCTTGATACTATATTCCTACCAAAATGTATTTTATCCCTAGGTTAAGGCACTATAACCTTTTATGAATTTAGGGATCCTTAAGAAACATTCTAGTATCCTTTGGCCAGTATAATACCCTTGGATATAGGAGCATTTTTTTAGTTGCTATAGTGATCAAAAGAAAGTGTACTCCATAAAAGAATGAAGATATAGCTTGTTGTTATCCAGCTATATACATTTTTTCTATTAATTTGTATTACATGTTTATATCATCATGGATTGATTAGGAATTATATTATTTTTCATTCACTTACATCAAGCATATGATGATCCACTAAAACCCATCAATGGTATAAAATCCATGTTCTTCAATGGATCAACATGTTAACAGAACATAAATCATAAAGTCCCTACTTGAGGATGTGTTGTGTGAAAATTTAATATGTGGAAATGTATTTGATATTGCATTAAGTGTTGATGTATCTTGTGTTTTCTCCTTGTATTACATTGATGATACAATGTATCATGCACTCAAATTTTACATTACATTAAATATTTAATTTAATGTTAGGGATGGGTCTAGCATACATTATGGGAAAATTTATACTACATCAACACCGTAGAAATTGGGCTACCTTATCCGAGTTACTTAACACTACATTGAATGTCAATGTAGTGTGCAGAATCTCCCTGATACTGCGTTGAGTGTCGACATAGTGTGAGGTTAATACTTGAAATTACATTGTGAGAAAATGTAATGTCAGGGGAGGTACTCCAACGCGATAATAAGTTGTGTGACAACATATTGTGGGACATAAATTTGAAATTACGTTAAGGTTCAACATAATTTCAAGTGGATATATAAAACTAAAAAAAATTATATTTAGTTAATTTTTCTTATAGTTTATAATTTTTTTATAAATGATAAGTGCTTGACATTGTAAATTGGGATTTTTCAAGCCTAATATAAATATGAAAAGTTCATATTTTTATCTCATGTTTTGGAAAAAAAATGAAATGTTTATTTATTTGTTAAATTAATTTGATATTCATGTTTAATAGAAAAATTGAAATTTAAAAAATGTGCATTCAAGATTTATGTGATAAATTACTTCTAGGATATAGAGACTTGTATTTAATTCTAGGTACAACTTCATAAAATTTAGTTTTCATCTACCTTGACCTTATTTTTTAATTTAATTTGTTATCTTAGATTTAGTTGTTGAGAATAGTTTGTGAATATTAGGTTTTATAATTATTATGAATCAGATTCTCTCTTGAGTAAAGTATCCTCATGTAAAGGGACATTTATTTAGACTTCCCACTCATGTAGATTCTAATTACTTATTCTAGAAAGGTGTGGGTTGGATATCTATGGATCCACACTAACTCATGTGGAGTTTATAAATCCAATATAGTTATTTACCACTACATGAAGATTTTATGTAAATTATGTATAAGATTCATATGGATATGTATGAATATGTTTGGATTCTACTTTTGGGTGAGCAATATAAATTATGGGTTGTGTAAAATGTTACACATCAATGTAGTGTGAACTCATTAATTTTTTCGATAGAATTGGGATTGTAAAACTAAATCATTAGAAGCATGAATACACTAAGGAATAAAACATAAGAATATAAATATTTCATATAGTAAAATAGTTATAAATTTAATTTGGATATGATGTATATTAAATTGATGACACTTTTAAAGACCCCCCCCCCCACAATACTAAGTGTAAGATTCCTTAAAATTATAAATTTTCAAGTCCTTGATAATCCAAATGGATAGTTTCATTCCAAATATGGTTTCCTCTAGATTATCTTGTATGAGGCAAGAAAGTAATGGGTGAAACTTGATTATATTTGGGTAGTTTCATGATAGAGCTGAGTATTCCTATATTATATTTTTTTATCCTATTTTTTGGAATTTTATTTGGGTTATACATAGTTTATAAACCCTAATAGTTTGGATACTATAGGAATAGATTTGAGTATATCCATATGATGGATTTAGAAAATGATTTATCCACTCAACTATCCATAAATCATAACTACTATGATTGGGATGATTATCTTCCTAAATAACTAAGTGGTGAGAGTAATGATAAAGTGGGATCATTAATTTGTGAAATATATATCTTGGATAACTAAATGGATATAATGTTATATTTCATCATTTTATTGGGACTTCTTTCATTAAAATTCCTTGACGAAAATATATAAAACATAATACTCACCCACAGATATGTCTTTTTTGTAGATTATGTCTTACTTAACAATAATCATATTTAGAACACTTATAGGTATGACATATAAAATAGTTATAGATTGTTATTTGGGGTTGAGAATATTTCTTAAAAATAAGCATTCTTAGCATATGAATGTGAATGTTATAGTGATCAATTTCACCAACACTAACTCGTGGGTTTTAGATATCGGTTGTGTGTCACACATTTATTCTAAAAAACACAAACTAGAAGATATAAGGGAATTAAAAAGGGTTTAATTAGATCTTTTTATTGGTAATGGATCAAGAGTTTCTATATTAGAGGTTGGAACATATGATCAGACTTTACCAATTTGATTAATCCTAGAATTTGAAAATTATTTTTATGTTCCCACCAAAAAAAAGAAATTTTATTTTTATATCTTGTTTGGACAAGATGGGATTTGCATTCAATTTTAAAAATAACACATATTATATATATATATATATAATGAATTTTTTATGGAATTGGGAATATGTTAAATATTTTATACAATATAGATATGGATAATATTATTTATAATATTTATAATAAGAAGTTCAACATTGATTCTAATCTCACCTACTTTTGGCATTATCACCTTGGAAATATAAACTAAAAATTCATTCAAAGACACCATAAACATGGATTGTAGGAATCATTCAATTAAAAATAATTTGATACATAAGAATATTGTTTATTTAGTAAAATGAGAAATATTAATTTTGGAAGAAAATGTGAAAGATCTACTGAATTATTGGACTCATACATAGTGATGTATGTAGGACAATGAATACACAAGAAATTTTTGGTTATATGTACTTTTTTCCTTTATTTATGACTTTATTTGGTATAGTTATGTGTTTCTAAGGAAACAAAGGTATTAAATTTTTTGAAAATTAAAATGGTTTCAAAATTATGTACATAATAAACTAGTAAAAAGTATTAAGATTCATTGATCAAATCAGGGTGTTGAGTACTAATCTATGAATTCATTGATCGTATGAAGGATTGTGAAATTGTTTCACAAATCAATCCTCCTAGAACAACATAATGGAGTGGTGTTTTTGAGAGGATTAATCATACTACTCAACATCCTCTGGTGTATGAGGAGGTGTGCCTGATATCCTAGTTGCTTCTCTAGTATGGACACTAATGAGTGGTCGTAGGTCAAGGATGTTCTATCTATTTTAGATAATCAAGAAAATATGAGTTTCCCTATACTAGATTGACATGTTATATGTCATTAGTCACTCAGTTTAATGGAAATAAGGATTATATAGGTATACATATGATGTATATAATACATCTTATATTGGACATTATTGTATAAAGATATGATTGTGTTTGATGGTGATCACTCCAGACCCCTTCCAAGATTGAGTAGTGACAAATATTTTCTAGAGGTTCCTCCTTTCTCGCATCTATGAAATTGGTATTTAATATTTTTTATCAATGATAATAAGACCCATAGGTTCACATTTCATATCCTTATTGTGAGGAAGGTTAAATTTACATTTATATTCTCCCTAGATATAGAAAAGTGTCTAGTTGAATGGTGATCGCAAGGAAGGAGTGATACCATCCCTAGTGATTCTTCTTAAACACTTTTTTAGTTTTTAAATATTTTTAAAAGAATTAAAAATATCATGAAATATATTGATGGTATGTAAATATAATAAAAGAAGAGGAAAATAAAGGAAGATAAGAAGAGAGTCAGACAGAATAAGGTCAGTTCCAGGTAAATCCACTCTTCAACTACCTATCATAGATATAATGTAGAAAAGGACCAAAGACACTCAACCTTAGTTATTTCATGATCAATTTCCTAAGTCACGCACCTCTCTCACCTAGAAAAGTGAAAATATTTGTAAAAAACAACTTATTTTCATAATAATTATCCTAAAAGTGAAAGAATCACTTAATCGAACTTCCTCATCCAAGAATATCTTTCTATATGGTGCAATACTAAGGATATCATCAACCAAACATCCTCTATTGAACACTTGATGGGGTAAACTAACAGATATAGGGGAAAGTGTAATGAACCAGCTCAGGATGCCATTTGAATTGACACCTGACCTAGTCTATCAAAAGGTCCAAATAGTGTTCCTGATCCCCACATGTTGGAAATTAGTGCCTAGGAATCACAAGAATCCATTTGGGAATAATTTCCCCCAAAATAGAGATAAAAAATAGTGGAATAAATATAAAATCCAAAATAAAAAAACATGCTAACAGTTCATAACCAACTATAATGATCCAACCCATTTTCATACACATAAAAAAACCTAAAAACAAGGATATAACTAGGAATAATAATTAAAAAGCTAAATACAAATAAAAAAACTACAAACCAAATCAATATAATACTGAACCATCTCCATGAAATGTAACGACCCAAAATTTCATTAATGAAAACTCCTCTTGATATAATTAAATGTATCATTATTTAAAATGTGAACATCATTGGTTTTGTGATTTTTTCTGGATTTTAAAATACCATTATGAATTGTGAATGTTGCAAATATAGTCATTGAACAGTGATCACATGATTATTATAAATAGAGGTCTTTAACAAATCCAATTTACTCAGACAAAGGAAGCGATGGCCTCATCCAGTAGACTTTCCCTGTACGAAGCCCATTTGTCAGAGCTCAGAAAGGATGTGGCATCATTAGGATTCACTCATGACCAAGCTCAACCCGAGCTGGAACACGTTAATCTTGATCGGAACCGACTACGGGAGAAGTTGAAGTTAATAGAGATTACCACCCAAGCGATATTATCTGAACCACCCCAAGAGTCTGTCACCATCGCACACCTTACCCTTCAGTCTTATGCGGGTGTTATAAGGGGTTATGTAAAAAAACCCTAGCACTATGACTATGTACATTATTGTTGGGAAAAAATACCTCAAGGTAACATTGTAGTATTTTTTGGGTTGATTTTGTTTGTTGACAAAGCAGGTTTCCATGGAGAATTGTCCAGTTCCCGAGAATTTTTTGACAATCCTTGTTGACAAAGAACAATGACAAAGGAAAGGATGATTTGGAGGTGGTACAAAAGAGCAGTTTAAGGTGGCGCCGTTTCCCAGTGTTTTCCAAATTTTTGGGGTCCAAAATTTGGAGTTTGGTGAGCATCACGAAAATAGGATTTCCATGAAGATCATAATTAAATATGGCAATGGCATGAATTTCGCGAAGGGAGGATTCATGGTTTGGATTTCACGAAGACCAGAAGAATGGAGGCGGTGATTCTTCATGATTACAACGAGCTTCGTGAATGGTAGAGGCTGAAGCACATCGCGGTGGTGAAGGGCTTTGCAAGGGAGATTCGTGGTGATAAAGGGCATTGCGAGGGAGCTTTGTGGAGAAGGCGCAAAGGAATTGACGGGATGCTCCGCGATTACGAAGAACTCCGCGAACGGAAAATTTCTGTGGTGCTTCACAATTTGGACAGAATTCTGACAGAAACTTCGGAGCTTCGCGATTTGAGATGACATGGCGTTGACTTCGAACGGAAAGTTCAAGGGTTGGTGGAATCACCTATAAATAGAGGCCGACCCCCTCAAGAGAAGCAGAGAGAATTTTCAGAGAAAATATTTTTCTCTCGTATTGCGAAGGTGGTTCGCAGAGCCAGTGTGCTTCGTGAAAGAGGAGCTTCGTGATGGCTATTGTAGCTCCGCGAAAGATGTGAGATCCACGTTGGCTTAGTGAGCTTCGCGAGGGATGTTTCTATGCAACTGCTTGAGCTTCGCGGGAGTTCTTTGTGAGAGTGCTTCGCGAGAGAGCTTCGCGAAAAGGCAGGATCTTCGTGAAGGCTTGTTTGAGCTTCGCGAAATTGGAAGCCTCATGAGGTAGGGTACTTTCCGAAGGTACTTTCCATAGGTAGTTGCCCAGTGGTCAGAGGAAAAGTGGTATTCATCAGTGGATGAAGGTTGGAATTCAACAGATCATCTATCAACAGTTGAAGATGCATTATTTCATGCAAATGAAGAGACCTACAGGTCTATAAACTGTGAGTGAATCCCTTCATAGAGCAGTGAGCTTAGGAAGAGGAAGAAGGTGATCCTCTCCACCGGCAGTGAGCTAGAGAGAGAGAAACAGGGAGTGACCCTTGGGAAAGCAGTGAGCTGACCCTAAACCTTGTAAAGGCAGTGAGCTTGGTCATAGAAGTGATCTATCCCAAACCGTGTGAACATTATTGGCAGTGAGCCTTAGTGTATTTGGTACAACGGCACATCGTCGTTGTATGCTCCTTGGACGTAGCCCAGTTCAGGTGAACCAAGTAAAAATATTTGTGTCTTCCTAGTCGCTTCTCTACATTTCATTCAAAGAATCATCATCAGACAAACCAGAAAAGAACTGATCATAATAATCGCACAAGAGCAAACAAAGTGACCATTGTAATAAATTGGTCAAGATCCAGTGGGGCAGGAAGAACTTTGAAAAATAATATCCATAACCTGATTCACCCCCCCCCCCTCTCAGGGTATATAGGCCCCTATTGGCCCTAACAATTGGTATTAGAGCGCTGGTTTCTTTTATCATATTTGTTTGCTTTGACTTGGTATAGTCGATCTGTGTGGTTGAAGATATAGTTTTCTCTTATCTCAATCTGCCATGGGAATGGGAAAATCATCAAAGAATAATTAGAAGTCGGATAATTTCCCTCAGTGTGGAAGTGTTTTTGGAAAAAGTGTGATTCAACTAAAAGAATCAAACAGCTTACTGAAGGAAGGACTAGATGAATCTGATAGGGAAAAGGTTGATTCACTCAATCATGATGTTGGAATGAGTGAAGTACATGAGCATCGGAGTGATACTGAAACAGAAGAAGAAATTGAAGGAAGAATAGATATGCGAGCTGAGTTAGAGGCTGCTCTTGAGGAGATAGATGTTTGGAGAGATAAAACAAAGAAATCTGACAAAGTTGTTCACGATGCAAAACTCTATATGCAGTAGTAGGAAGAAGAGAAGTCTGGATTGATAGAAGAAATTGAGAAACTCAAGTTATCAACACGAGAGAACTCAGAATCAGTTAGTGAGTATAAGCTTAAGATTGAAAAATAGAAAAGGGAGATCGATGGATTGAATAGAAAAGTGAAAGATCAAGTTAAGTGTATCGAAGAACATGATATTTCAAGTGACGTTAGAAACACTGATGAAATTAAATCTAAAGATATTCGGATCCAAGCACTGTAAACTGAGATCAACAAGCTAAGAAGTTTTAATCAAAGGATTATTGACGTATCTACTGATCTGAGGGAGAAAAATGATTCTCAATATGAAGAATTGCGAAAGAGATCTACAAAGGTAGAAAAATCAATAGCTGATGTCAAGGGAAAGAATCTGAACACAGACGAGATTCAAAACATGAAATCTAAAAATTATGATCTTGTGACACAGATTTCTAAACTAGTTCAGAAGAATCAAAGACTACAACAAGAGAATTCATGTTACTTAGATTATGTTGCGCAAGAAAAATTGAAGGTAAAGGAGCAAAGTGAAGTGGTGGAAAAGCTTACACAAGAATTGGAAGTTGATATGAGTAGAGGAAATTATCTCAAGAGAGAACTTGATGCTCAACTTGAATCAAGTGAATTAAAGTTTCAGAAGTTGAAAGAGGAGCTGGAATTAGTGAAGAAGGAAATAGAGAAATTCAATGCTAGAGGAAATCCTAAAATTAAGGTTGCCTTGCACTTATTATTTTATTATCCTTTGGCAGGTGATGATGAAATGAAAATCAAATTTTCTATTTCTGAAAAGAGGCAAGAACAAATTCTCTCAGCTCAAAGACCATACAGTTTGGGAAAAACTGGTATTGGATTTGATGAATCACCTCCCATGCATAATAGAAAGATAGCTGTGAATAGTTACAGATGTGAACAAAACCCTACAGATGCTGGAGATAGGCCTGAGAGGACAGTTACAAAAAGAAGTGATGACATGTGATATTTCTGCGGGATTCATGGCCATACATCAAGCTTTTTTTTAGAGGCTCTGGAATACATTTCAGGCTGTGAAAATAGAAACTTTGATAAATATGAGAATAAGAAGAAGCGTCATGAGAAAACAGAGAGAAGAGTCTCTCAGAGGAAAGCATCCATTAGATGCTATTACTGTGGAAAAATGGGACACACCATGAGTATGTTTCAGGCAGCTCAAGAGCCCCGTGTCAGAAGAAGAACTCAAGGTGTATCGGCATCTCGACATAGAAGTGACGAAATGAGGTATTCCTTTGATGGAAAATGTTTTATATGTTCAGATTATGGGAATTTGGCAAGAAATTGTAGCAATAAGAATGCAAGAAGGGAAAGGGAACTCGAAAGGAGATTCTCGACTCCAATGATGCATAATGAGAAATTCTACACTGAGAGACAAAGTGGCAAGGAGAAGAATAGGCTTAGAGCCTCAGGGGAATCACATGGAGCTGAATGAAAGGTGTATCAGTCACCTCATCTGTTATACTCAAAACAACTCTCAAGGAGAGAATGTGAACAAACCTAGAAGATTAAGGGGAGATCTACTCCAGCTGTGATAAAGAAGAATAAATGTTCAATGGAGGACTCACCACCAGTGAAAAAGAGTGTGGTGAATCAGACATCTGATAAAAGAAAGATGAACAAAGAATGTAATGAAAAATTCGTAGGTCGTGTCCCATAGCGAAAACTGGAAGAAGATGCAAGATCCTTGCAATGGTGGAATAAGAAAGGGAAGATGGAAAGAAAAGATATTCCTGCTCAGAGTAGGAATCAAGGGAAATGGAATTTTAGTGGAACATCAAAGACAGAAATGTGTACTAGTGGGTTTAAACCCCAAATGGTGAGAAAGTCCAGGCCTACAGAACCTTCATATCAGAAAAAGACTCATCATGCAGGTAATGAATGCTTAGTCATATGGCCAGAGCAGTTGAAGTTGGCCAGGCAGCTGGAGGAAGCAAGAAAGGAAAGTGATGCGCTCCAAGAAAGAATCAAAGGGTTGACCCGTCAGGATCAACCACTATCCTTGTCTTGAGGATTCAATAAACACCCCTCTCCCTATGAATATAAATTCTATTAACTGTTGATTCAAGTGTTTCAGGTTTTAGGGAGATACGATCCAAGGGGAAGTGGCATCTAAAGATGTAAAGTGTAGCAGTGATATGCTTTAGAGTTTCAATTGACTCAAATCAGGTTCCAAAGTTGAAGAATAAAGGGAGCAACATAGCACAATAAGAAATGATTGTGTTATTAACTTCATCCCTTGTTTCCTACACCGAGTTCCAACTCAGTAGGCTTAGAGACTTTATTAATGGCTCAATGTCGAGTTCCATATTGGTATAAACTATACAGGTGGAAAATGAGAATAGATGGTGAAAGAGAAGAAGAATTTTTATGGGCCTAACTCCAGGAAGTGTTGCATAAGATAGGGGGAGCATTCAATAACAGAACAGATGCAAGAGCCATCAAAGAAATAATTGGATGACTCAGCTCAGGAATTCCCTATCAAGGGAAGAAAGAAACATAGGGAGAAGCAGCAATAATCATGCATCTCATGCTTATCTTTTTTTTAATCTGACAATGTGGTATCAGCTGACTGCTTTTAGGATACCAAAAAGCTGCGAGGGAAAATCAAAGGCGTGTCAACAAAAATATGAGAGAAGAAGTTCAAAGAAATGACATCAGTGAATAGTGAAACAGAGAAAAGTAGATGAAAGAAATGAATCCACTGAAAAATGAGTCAGTGAACAACTTCCTGATGAAAGTGTTGAGGAAGTAAGCAACACAGGGAGAGCAGAAGTGGCTGATACTGATTCAGAAGAAGACACTGATGATGAACAAGAAAGTGTCAAGTCTGTGTCTATAAGGAATCCAAAGATCTGAGATGAAATTGATAGACAGAATATCATTGGTGATCAGTCATATTCAGTTCAAACAAGAAAAATCTAAAGATGAAAACTGCGTTCAGGCCATGAATGAAGAGCTAGATCAGAATTGAGAAGAATCAGACGTGGGAGATTGTTTCGAGGCCAGAAGATAAAAACTTCATCAGGACTAAATTGGTCTATTAAGACAAGATGAATGAATATGGAACAGTGATTCGGAACAAAGCACGACTGATGTGTAAAGGAGACTCCCAAATAGAGGGAATATATGGTGACGAGACATTTTCACCGATTGCAAGGCAAGAGAAAATCAGATTATTCCTAGACATTGCAGTGCAAAGAAAGATCAAAGCATTCTAGATGGATGTCAAGACTGCATTTCTAAATTGGTTTCTGGAAGAAGAGGTGTACACTAAGCATCCAAATGGTTTTCTCATTCATGAGGATGAGAAAAAAGTTTACAGGCTGAAGAATCCGTTATATGGGCTGAAACAAGCACCAAGAGCATGGTACTGAAGGCTATATCAGTATTTTAAGAAGCATGGTTTTCAGTGTATGGGATTTGATTACAATATTTATTTCAACAACAACAGTAATCAAAGGATGATGAGGATGTTCTAGGAAGAAGAAATAATATTTGGAAGATCAGATGAATCATAGTGGAGACAATCTTCTGAATTCAAGAAACATGAGTTCGAAATGTATATGATTAGTGAGCTGATGTTTTTCCTTGGTTTACAGGTTACACAAGGTAGGAATGACACATTCATTTCTCAATCCAAATATTCCATGGAGGTTTTGAAATGATTTGGAATGGAAAATTCCAAGGAGATGAAGACTCCGGTTGCTACCCGGATAAAATTATCAAAAGATGTGGATGGTAAGGAAGTTAATATCACATAATATAGACATATTATTGGAAGTTTTTTGTACTTGACTGCAACAAGTCCTGATATTGTTTTCGCCACATGCCAAGCAGCGAGATATTAGAGCAATCCCAAGGAAAGTCACATGCTCGCAGTGAAAAGAATACTTCGGTATATCAAGGGCATGGTGGACTTCGGCTTGACATACAAATACAAATCTCAGATAGAGTTATTGGGATATACTGATGCAGACTGGGCTGGTTCAGCGGATGACCGGAAATCAACATCTGGAGGTGCATTCTATCTTGGCAAACTATGTATTTCTTGGTTAAGAAAGAAGCAGGATTGTATTTCATTAAGCACCGCAGAGGATGAGTATATTGTGGCCACTCAAGCATGCACACAGTTATTGTGGATGAAGCAGCAGCTTGAAGATATGGGAGTTGAAGTGAAGTCTCCGATCGAAATCCAGTGTGATGACTCAAGTGCTATGAATCTTAGCACAAATCACATCCATCACTCAAGGACAAAGAACATTGAGATAAAGTATCATTTTATTAAGTAGAAAGTTGAGCATGGAATCATGAAGTTGGAGTTTGTGCCTACAGAACTCCAGGTTGCAGACATTCTAACAAAGGCCTTACCCAAGGAAGCTTTTGAGAGGCATCGACTGGCTCTGGGAGTTCAGTCGACTCCCCGTGCTTAAAATCGTGTGGATTTGGAGACCCCCCTCTCCCCGAGGTATGATGTGTTTTTCCCTAATGTGCTGATATGTGTTCTCTACTATGTTATAGACTACAAAGGAGTGACCTTTGGGTTCGTTGAAAAAGGGGGAGAAAATAGTGATTGTTCAAGGGGGAGACAGTGTGGATATTTGAGAAATCATGATAGATACGGGGAGAAACTGACCAGTGGAGCAACCAGATAGGGGGAGAAATGAGAAAGGGGGGAGATTTTTAAATCTGACGATGCTAGAAGTGATCGATCAAAGCATTGATATCACGACAGCTGAGGATCGTGATAAAAGCAAAACAGTGGTGTTGGAATGGTTAGAGAAGGTTTCCAGCTATCACGAATTGGTATCAGTGAGGTTAAACAATTGGTATCAATTTAATAATTGGTGTTAGGTTGGAATCGACAATTGGTGTTTGACATGAAGTGATTCATTGATGAACTTTTCATACTACTCTTGTTTCTCACGCCGAACATTGCTCATGTGGGCTTAGAGTACGTGTTAAGTGAATCCTTGAACTCTATCAGAATCGCAAGAGGCGAATGGTGGTAGCGACTGGAAGAAGACTTAGTGAGGTATCAACATGCAGAAATTCATTCTGAGAAGAGTTATGAAGAATTGTCAACAAACCCAAAGGGGGAGATTATTGGGAAAAAATCCCTCAAGGTAACATTGCAATATTTTTTGGGTTGATTGTGTTTGTTGACAAAGCAGGTTTCCATGGATAATTGTCGAGTTCCCGAGAATTTGTTGACAATCCTTGTTGACAAAGAACGATGACAAAGGAAAGGATGATCTGGAGGCGGTACAAAAGAGCAGTTCAAGGTGGCGCCGTTTCCCAGTGTTTGCCAAATTTTTGGGGTCCAAAATTTGGAGTTTGGTGAGCATCGCGAAAATAGGATTTCCATGAAGATCATAATTAAATATGGAAATGGCATGAATTTCGTGAAGAGAGGCTTCGTGGTTTGGATTTCGCGAAGACCAGAAGAATGGAGGCGGTGATTCTTCGCGATTACGACGAGCTTCACGAACGGTAGAGGCTGAAGCGCATCGCGGCGGTGAAGGGCTTTGCAAGGGAGCTTCGCGGCGATGAAGGGTATTGCGAGGGAGCTTCTCGGAGAAGGCGCAAATGAATTGACGGGATGCTCCACGATTACGACGATCTCCGTGAACGGAAAATTTCCATGGTGCTTCGCGATTTGGACAGAATTCCGACAGAAACATCAGAGCTTCGCGATTTGAGATGACATGGCGTTGACTTCGCACGGAAAGTTCAAGGGTTGGTGGAATCGCCTATAAATAGAGGCCGACCCCCTTGAGAGAAGCAGAGAGAATTTTCAGAGAAAATATTTTTCTCTCGTATTGCGAAGGTGGTTCGCGGATCCAGTGTGCTTCGCGAAAGAGGAGCTTCGCGGCGGCTATTGTAGCTCCGCGAAAGTTGTGAGCTCCACGTTGGCTCAGTGAGCTTCGCGAGGGAAGTTTCTCTACAACGTCTTGAGCTTCGCGGGAGTGCTTCGCAAGAGTTCTTCGCGAGAGAGCTTCATGAAAAGGCAGGAGCTTCGGGAAGGCTTGTTTGAGCTTCGCGAAATTGGAATCCTCATGAGGTAGGGTACTTTTCGAAGGTACTTTACAAAGGTAGTTGCCCAGTGGTCATAGGAAAAGTGGTATTCATCAGTGGATGAAGGTTGGACTTTAACAGAGCATCTATCAACAGTTGAAGATGCATTATTTCATGAAAATTAAAAGACCTACAGGTCTATAAACTGTGAGCGAATCCCTTCACAGAGCAGTGAGCTTAGGAAGAGGAAGAAGGTGATCCTCTCCACCAGCAGTGATCCAGAGAGAGAGAAACAGGGAGTGACCCTTGGGAAAGCAGTGAGCTTACCCTAAACCTTGTAAAGGCAGTGATCCTGGGCATAGAAGTGATCTAGCCCGAACCGTGTGAACATTATTGGCAGTGAGCCTTAGTGGATTTGGTACAACGGCACATCGCCATTGTATGCTCCTTGGACATAGCCCAGTGCAGGTGAACCAAGTAAAAATCTTTGTGTCTGCCTAGTCGCTTCCCTGCATTGCATTCAAAGAATCGTCATCAGACAAACCAGAAAAGAACTGATCGTAATAATCGCACAAGAGCAAACAAAGTGACCATTGTAATAAATTGGTCAAGATCCAGTGGGACAGGAAGAACTTTGAAAAAGAATATCCATATCCTGATTCACCCCCCCCCCCCCCTCTCTCAGGGTAATAGGCCCCTATTGGCCCTAACAATTATTTTTTTGTATAAATAATGTGCACTGATTTTATTATTATTACTTTATAAATAGTTTTTTAAATAACAGATAGTATTTTTAGTTAATATTAAACTACGAAATCTATTTTTATGAATTAATGTATTTTTGAATTAAATAATATTTTAATAAAATATTATTATAATTAAATTAATTTTTATTAAATATAAATGATCATATAATTTTACGAATGCATTTGTAATTTTTATTAAGGTTTGAAAACTGTTTTTGTCAAAACCCATGAATTTTAGGTAGATGTCAGTTTTTATTTTAAAAGTAAAAATTCACATATTTATAAAATTATTTAGATAAAATGAATATTATTTTTTGAATCAGGATGTCTAAATTATCCAACGGTGAATTTTTCATAATTTTCTGAGAGAGTCAAATTTTTGGGAAAAAATTAAATACCATTTAAATATATAATGTGTTTTATGACATCATAATGAACCAATAGTGAGGTAATAAAATACTATAAACATTATTTTAGGCCAATATCTATTTTATCATTAAAATAATGTGATTTTATATTTGTTTTATTTATTTTACAAAGCTTTTTTGGGCCCTCCAAGACTTATAAAACATTTTGTCTTTTTAAATTGTTTTCCTTGAGAGTGTGACTCACCTCCACATAAGCAACCCTATTATTTTAAGAATTTCGGTCATTGGGCTTATAAAATATTGTTTTCCAATCCCCTTTTTCAAAATAAATAGGCAAAAACCATGGGCTGGTTTGTGGTATTGATTAGTTTAATGTGATGTGTCTCAAACCTAAATAATAAAGAATTCACACTCCTTTCTTATATAAACCCACCCAAGCCCCCACTTCCTATTCACTCAAAGCCTTTGGAGTTCGACCAACCCCTAAAATAATCTCTCTATAATCCTCCCAAGGTGCCCCAAGCTCCCAAGAAGCCTCTCTCAAGCCTCTCCCAAGCCTTTGGGATCACACTTCCAAGTAAGAGATATCTTCCTTTCTCATTTTTTTCTAATTTTCTTTAAGTTATTGTGCCCTTTTGTTTTCAATTAAAAATTTTGGGGTATGATTTATCACATCTCTCATTCTACCCTCTTTATTTTTGGATGATGGGAGACCCCTTTCTCTCTCATTAATGCCTCCCATGTACACCTGTTACCATACCAAAATTCCGTGAGGGATTTCTCTCTCCTCTTTTACATCCAAGTAATTTTTTTGTATTATGCATATAAATTCCATTAAGTTTGTTGGTACATGTATCTATATGACCCACTTACTATCCATTTCATTTACATATGATGATACACCCTTTTCTATCTCATCATCTATTTTTATGAATCCTTATATCACGTCGTTATGCTGCCGAAATTGCACCGCATTTTTTCAAACCAAGATCATTGTATAGTGAATACCATACTCATGTCTCTATAAAGGGTATTCACCTTTATGAACATATAAATATTTAATGATAATTTCATGTATTTATTTCACATTACTTAATTGTGGAATAACTTATGATGTTGACTGATTCCATGTTATATGATCCATGTGGCACACTTATGCATGAAATGAAATGTTTAAGAAGGGTGCGCCCTGATAGCACTCCAATGCATTGGGTAAAGTATAGTATCATGATACGACATGTTAAATGGGTGTTGAATCATGATAATTCAAGTGAAACAAGGTTTTACTTGTGCTTCATGTGCAATGAGGGTTTACTCATGCTCCATGTGCAGTGAGCCTTGGCTCATGCTAATTCCATGTTAAGTGTTGTTGCCACATTTCCATGTTATGATTGTCATGATTTATCATGCCTTTATGTTCATGTTTCTCTTGTGATCCATTTATATTCCAATTTTATAATATGTATTGTATTCCTCATGTTATTCCATGTTTATTCCCTTACTAGGCTTTATAGATCACCCTTTTCTTATGCATGTTCTCAGGTTATCCCATGCAATGCTATGTACGAGGGAATGTAGTGGTCATGTAAAGGAAGTTTTCAATAAATATGTTGTGTGTTTTATGTTCTTAACTATTATGTAATGTTCCTAATCCACAAAGATGCTAGACCTCTCGATCTTCTATGTTGTATCAAGTGAATATTTTATGTAATAAATCAGGTTTAAGTGTGTAATAAAAAGCAGGGTTGTTATAGTTAGTATCAGAGGATAGGCTTAGTTATTTTTGGGATTAAGATTAGAAAACCCTAGTGAATACTTAGATACAAGAATAAGTATAATAAAAACATCCCTAAGTATTTGTGAGTATTGATTAAGTGTTTTATCAAGAAAATTCATCCATGTCTGGATACGAGCAGGTAGAGGCGGCTCTGGCACAGATATATCCTAGGGGTAAAACCCAAAAACACCGCTTTGGGATAGACTCGAACAGGAACTAGTGCACGACAATGGGTCTTGCTACACTCTTGGTTAAGACACTCCTAGGGGATATGCTTTGGTAAATTCATAAGCTTATTATGAACCCTTATTAAGGGAATTAAAAAAAATCCCCTAAGAATATGTGTTAGAAAGTAGATCATGGATAGCATAGATTGAAGCCTATGGATTCATAAGTTAAGGAAATAAAAGTTATTTATAAGTCATCAGTTTTATCCTTGGATTACCTGTTACGTGTTACCACTAACTTTCCTTTTATTCCATCCAATGGCCGTTAATAGAAGGACTCGGGATAACAACCAATGTGAAGATCAATGTGATGATTGTGCTAATGAGATTCCCAATCCGATGGGAGCAGAAATTGATAACTTTTTCATGCTTCTCTCTCAGTTAACTCAAGATTTTAATAGAAACATGGATCAAGAGGAACATTCAACCCCCCCCCCCCCAAGAAAGAACAATTCTCTATTGAGAGCTTCATGAGACAAAGTCCTCCTACTTTTAATGGATCATACGATCCCTCAATCGCCGAACAATGGATAAACTCCATTGAAAAGATCTTCTCCATCCTTCAATGTTACAAAAAAGAGAAGGTTATCCTAGTTGCTTATCGTATAGAGGGTGAAGCTGATCAATGGTGGGCATTGATCAAAAATACAAAGCCTGAGGAGGATATCAAGGCATTCGAATGGAAGGATTTTTGGAAGATGTTTTTCGATAAATATTTTTCGTGCACCCTCCAACTTAAGATGGAAAGTGACTTCCTTTCCCTCAAGAAAAAAGATGAAGAATCTATCGGAGCGTACGAGGAAAACTTCACAAGGCTTGAATGATATGCTTCCAGCTTTGTCATTACCCCCAAATGCAAGGTTGACTGCTTCTTTGGTGGGCTAAAACCTAGCCTGCGGAAAGCGCTGGCGATCCCTGACTTCTACAGCTATGAGGAAATTTTCTGATGTGCCCTCAAGGTCAAAATGGAGATTGGATAATCTTAGGGGTATCATGGGGATAAGAAGTGTAAGCTGGACTTAAATGTTGGCGGTCTAATGGATAAATCCAACGGTGCTAAGAAGATCCAACACCCCACTTGCCAAAGGTGCAGAAAGAAGCACCCTGGAAATTGTCTGAAGGGGATGAGGAAATGATTTACGTGTGGAAGAGAATGGAACCTAGCTATTAACTGTAGACAAGAAAAAACTGTGGTTTTAATAGAGGAGAGGAATGCTCCGTTCGAACCTTAAAGTGTTTCTCATTGATACAACTGCAAAGAACCAGGGCATCATGAAAATCAATGCCCTGGTCCAAGGAATTTCGGAGGTAACCACCAACCTCCAAGGCACCAAGGGAGATATTTTTCTATCAGTACTATCGAAGTGAACCCCGACAATGAATTGGTGATAGTTACGCTAGTTATTCATTCAAGAATATCGAATGTACTTTTTGATTCAGGTTCTATGCATTCTTTTATATCCCAAAATTTTAGTAGAACAATCCCAACACCAACAAAAATCATGGAAGTAAAGATGTTGGTAAGTATGGAAAATGGGGCAATCATTGCATCCCATTAATATAACTCCTCCCCTGTCATAATCTGTGGATTGAATTTTTCAGAGAACCTCATCATACTCCCTCTGGTGGAATTTGATGCAATTCTTGGTATGGATTGGATTTCCTTATATAAAGCCAACATAAATTGCTGTGAGAGGGAAATCACTCTACATGTGGAGAATCGACCCCTGATTCTATACAAGTGCAAGGAGGAAGATGAATCTTCTTTAGCTCCATCATCTCAAGCATGGATATTACTACCCTATGAGCACGTATATCTGGCATAGATGATTGAGTCTAAATAGGCAACCATCCTTGAAGACATGCCTATTGTGAGGGAATTTGCTGAAGTGTTTCTCGAGGAATTTCCTAGTCTTCCTCCTGGAAGGGATGTTGAATTATCAATTGATCTTATACCTAGGGCATTTCCTATATCCAAGACTCCATATAAAATGGTTGTTGTGGAGCTTGAGGAGCTGAAGAAACAACTATAGGAAAATCTGGATAAAGGGTTTATACTCCCAAGTGCTTCACCATGGGGCGCACCAGTCCTCTTCATCAAGAATAAGGATGGGTCAATTAGCCTTTGCATCGATTATTGTGAGCTTAACAAAATCATGATAAAGAACAAGTATCCTCTCCCATGAATTGATGACTTGTTCGATCAGCTTCATGGAGAATAATACTTCTCCAATGTAGATTTGCGGTCAGGATATTATCAAGTAAGGTTGAATAAGGAAGATATCCCCAAGACTGCTTTTCGTACAAGATACGGGCACTATGAATTCATAGTAATTCCTTTCGGACTCACTAATTCTCCAGAAATCTTCATGGACTTGATGAATAGAGTCTTTAGGGATTACCTAAACAAATTTGTGGTAGTCTTTATAGATGATATTCTGATATACTCCAAAACCAAGAAGGATCATGAGGAGCATCTAAGAACTATACTAGAGACCTTGCAGAAGGAGAATCTCTATGCAAAGTATAGCAAGTGTGAGTTCTGGTTGAAGGAGGTCGCATTCTTGGGCTATATCATCATAAGAAATGGGATATCTTTGTATACCTCCAAAACAGATGCAATTAAGGGATGGCTGAGGCTAACATCAGTAACGAATATCTGTAGATTCTTGGGGTTAGCTGGATATTATCGATGATTTGTGAGAAATTTCTCATGATTTTACAACCCTCTTACCAATCTAACTCGGAAGGTAGTAAAGTTTTCATGGAGTGATGAATGAGAAGAAATCTTCAAAAAGGAGGCTTATCACTATGCCCATGCTCACTTTACCCACAAGTGGAGAACTTTTGTGGTATTCAGTAATGCTTTGAAGAAGGGCATGGGTTGTGTGTTGATGTAAAATGAAAAATTCATTGCCTATGCATCAAGACAATTGAAAGTTCATGAGAATATTTATCCAACACATGATCTGGATTTGGCTGCAGTGATCTTTGATTTAAAATTTTGGCGGCATTATGTTTTTGGGGAGAAGTGTGAAATCTATATGGACCATAAAAGCCTCAAGTATATATTCACACAGAAATATTTGAACATGCGCCAACAAAGAAGGTTAGAGCTGATCAAAGACTATGAATGCTCAATACATTACCACCCTAGGAAAGAAAACAAGGTGGCATATTCTCTAAGTAAAAAAGGACCCATCAATTCTATCATTGATGAGAATTGATAAGAACCAAATCTTCTTAGATTTGATGAAGATGGACATGGGAATCATAAAGAATGGAATATCATCAATCCTTTCACAAATTATTTCTCAATCGTCTCTTTTGGAAAGGTTAAAGGATGCTCAAAAGGATGATGTGGTAATTCAAAAGAGAGTGGAAGCTATCATAAAAGGTAAATCCTCAGATTTCAATGTTAATGAAGAAGGAATTGTGAGATTTGGGAAAAGACTATGTGTTCCATCAAGTTCAGAGTTAAAGAAGGAACTTTTGAATGATGTGCATAGTTCAAATTTCTCTATTCACCTAGGAAACACAAATATGTATCGAGATATCCAAGATCATTATTGGTGGTATAATATGAAGAAGGAGATCGCAAAGTATACATCAAAGTTCCTGGTGTGTTAGTAAGTGAAGGAAGAGAGGCATAAGTCTAAGGAGATGATGAAACCATTGCCCATACAAGCATGGAAATGGGAGAACATCACCATGGACTTTGTCGCCAGACTTCCGAAGACATCCAAAGGCAACAATGAAATCTGGGTTGTTGTGGATCGTCTTACAAAGTCTGCATACTTCATTGCAATTCGGGAGGATTTCTCATTGGATCAGCTAGCACGGATATATATCAGGGAAGTGGTAAGGCTGTATGGAGTACCACTATCTATTATATCTGATCTAGATCCAAGATTCACCTATAAGTTTTGGAAGAGTCTTCAAAATGCTCTATATACTGAACTGAACTTCAGTACAATCTATCATCCTCAAACTGATGGCCAATTGGAGCGAACTATTTAGACACAGGAGGATATGTTAAGATCATGTTCTATGGACTTCAAAGTATGGTGGGACCAACATCTTCCACTGGTTAAATTTTCCTACAATAAAAGTTTCCACTCGAGCATCCAAATGGAACCTTATAAAGCCCTATATGGGAAGAGGTTCATAACACCAGCATGTTGGGATGAAGTTGGTGAGTGTAAGCTGCTAGGACCAGAAATGGTCGAAGAAATGGGGGAGAATGTGAAAACCATTCAACAGCATATCAAAGAATCCCAGAGTCGGTAGAAGAGTTATGCAGATAACCATCAAAGATAACTTGAGTTTAAAGTTGGATACATGGTATTTCTACGCATATCTCCATGGAAGAAGGTCATGAGGTTTGGAAAGAAAGGGATGTTAAGTCCTAGGTACATTGGCCCCTTTGAGATTCTTGATCGTGTTGGGGTTGTGGTCTGTCGACTAGCACTTCCACCTACCATGGACAAAGTACATGATGTCTCTCATGTATCCCTATTAAGGAAGTACATACCAGACCCTTCACATATACTCTCTTTAGAGGTAGTATAGCTAGAGGGTGATCTTTCTTATGAGGAGAAACCGGTGAAGATCTTAGATCATATAGAAAAAGTTCTATGAAATAAGATAATGCCCCTCATCAAGGTGTTGTAGAAAAACCACAAGTTTGAAGAAGTGACATGGGAATTGGAAGAAATGATGAAGCAAAGTTACCCACATCTATTTTAGTGTGGTAAAAGGAAATTTCTAGAATAAAAATTCTTAAGGGGGGAAGATTGTAACGACCCAAAATTTCATTAATGAAAACTCCTCTTGATTTAATTAAATGACTCATTATGTAAAATGTGAACTTCTTTGGTTTTGTGAAAATACCGTTGTGAATTGTGGCCATTGCTAATATAGTCATTAAACAGTGATCACATGATTAGTATAAATATAGGGTTTTAACAAATCCAATTTACTCAGACAAAGGAAGTGATGGCCTCATCCAATAGACTTGACCCGTACGAATCCCATTTTTCATAGCTAAGAAAGGAGGTGGAGTCATTGGGCTTCACTCTTAACCAAGCCCAAGCTGATATTGAACACGTTAAGCTGGAGTGGAACTGACTACGGGAGAAGTGGAAGTTAATAGAGATTACCACCTGAGCGATGTTATCCGAGCCACCCCAAGAATCTATCACCATCGCACACCTTACCCTTCGGTCTTATGCAGGTGTTATAATGGGTTATGTAACAAGACCCTATCACTATGACTATTTACATTATTTTTTTTGTATAAAGAATGTGCATTCATATTATTATTGTTACTTTGTAAATAGTTTTTTAAAGCACAAATAGTATTTTTAGTTAATATTCAACTAATAAATCTATTTTGATGAATGTATGGATTTTTTAATAAAATAATATTTTAATAAAATATTATTATAATTAAATTAATTTTTATTAAATATAAATGATAATATAATTTTTTTAATGCAATTGTAATTTTTATTAAGGTTTGAAAACTGTTTTGGTCAAAACCCGTGAATTTTCGGTAAATGTCAGTTTTTATTTTAAAAGTAAAAAATTCACATATTTATAAAATTATTTAGATAAAATAAATATTATTTTTGGAATCATGATGTTGAAATTATCCAATGATGAATTTTTCATAATTTTCTGAGACAATCGAATTTTTGGGTAAAAATTAAATACTGTTTAAATATATAATGTGTTTTATGAGATCATAATGACCCAATATCGAGGTAATAAAATACTATAAACATTATGTTCGGACAATATATGTTTTATCATTAAAATAATGTGATTTTATATTTTTTTGATTTATTTTACAAATCTTGTGTGGACCCTCCAAGACTTATAAAACATTTTGTCTTTTTAAATTGTTTTCCTTGAGAGTGTGACTCACCTACACATAATCAACCCTATTATTTTAAGAAGTTAGGACATTGGACTTATAAAATATTGTTTTCCACTCCAACTTTTCAAAAAACATGGTCAAAACCCATGGTATGGTTTGAGGTATTGATTAGTTTAATGTGAGGTGTCCCAACCCTAAATAATGAAGAATTCCCACTCCTTTCCTATATAAACCCACACAAGCTCCAGCTTCCTCTTCACTCAAATCCCTTGTATTTAGACAAAACACTTCCCTCCTATATCTATAATCCTTAAAAGGTGCCCCAAACTCCCAATAATCCTCTCTCAAGCCTCTCCCAAGCCTTTGGGGTCACACTTCCAAATAAGGGATTTCTTCCATTCTCATTTTTGTCTAATTTTCTTTAAGTTGTTATGACCTTTTATTTTCAATTAAAAATGTTGGGGTATAATTTAGCACCTTCCCCATACTTTCTTATTTATGTTTGTATTATGGGATACCCCTTTATCTCTCATTAATTCCCCCCATGTACACCCATTACCATGCCAAAATTCCGTGGGTGATTTCTCTCTCCTCTTTTACATCCAAGTAATTCTTTTGTATTATGCATCTAAATTCCATTAAAATTGTTGGGAAATGAATATATATTATCCCATTACTACAAATTTCATTTAAATATGATGATACACCATTTTCTATCTCATCAAAAAAATTATGAATCCTTATGTCATGTCGTTATGCTGGCGAAATTGCACCGCGTTTTTCCAAAACAAGATCATTGTGTAGTGAATACCATACCCATGTCTCTATCAAGGGTATTCACCTATATGAACATATACATATTTAATGGTAATTTCATGTATTTATTTCACATTACTTAATCATTTAATAACTTATTATGTATATTTATTCCATGTTATATGATCCATGTGGCACACTTATGCATGAAATGAAATGTTTAAGAAGGGTGTGCCATGATAGCGCTCCAATGCATTGGGTAAAATATAGTATCATGATAAATCATGTGAAATGGGTGTTAACACATTATAATTCAATTTCAATGAGGTTTTACTCGTGCTTCATGTGCAATGAGGGTTTAATCATGCTTCATGTGCAATGATCCTTGGCTCATGTTAATTCCATGTTAAGTGTTGTTGCCACATTTCCATGTTATGATTATCATGATTTATCATGACTTTATGTTCATGTTTCTCTTGTTCTCCATTGATATTCCTATTGTCTAACATTTATTGTATTCCTCATGTTATTCCATGTTTATTCCCTTACTGGTCTTTATATCTTACCCTTTTCTTATGCATGTCCTCAGGTTATCCCATGCAATGTTAAGTACGAGGGAATGTAGTGGTCATGTAAAGGAAGTTTTCAAAAAATATTTTTTGTGTTTTATGTTCTAAACTATTATGTAATTTTCCTAAGACCCAAAGACACTAGACCTCTTGATCTTCTATGTTTTATCAAGTGAATATTTTATGTAATAAATCAGGTTTAAGTGTGTAATAAAAAGAAGGGTTGTTATATGAAACCTCTTGTTTCTAACCATAACCCAACTCACCACATGTCGACCATAATGAACAAAAAAGGATCTAACTAAGAACCTATAACCTGAAATATATAGTCATGAGCTAAAAACCCTAGTAAGTCACTAAAATACACTAAAACTATGCAATATGCTTCATAATTAAATTCATCATTACTGGTTTGAAAATAAACTATAAAATAGTATTTCCCAGCATGCACATGAAAAAAACTCCATACTCACCTCCAAAAAAAATCTATTTGTTTTCTAAAAATAAAAACAATTCTTCGAGAATCAATCCACCAACCTAATCCATTTCAAACACCCACCCTTTTACATTTCTCAAAAAACACATTTATTTTAATTAAATGAAACAAATACCATTTTGAAAATATACAACTAGACAAAACCTTATTAAATCCAAACAACCATTTCAAAATCTATTTAAAGAACCCATATAAGAGACTTTAAGTTAAAAAAAGGTTTTACATCATCTTTGAAAACTCATTTTCCAAATGAAAAAACCAATCACCCACACAGGTCAAGCACAACAAGTAGGCATTGTATATATAAAGGCAATAAAATTGAAATAAATAAGAAACATTTAAATAATAATTAAACAAGGGGAAATAATATAAACACGCACTAAATAAAACTCACCTAAATCACAACCAAGCATCAAACAATCAGATGTATCATGGTCCTACCCCGGGATCCCTAAAGAGCCAAGAATCTAACCATGTAATGGTATAACCACCTGGAACCAACTATCTAGCAGTGAAAAATGGGCTATGCGCCTATGGCCTTAGTGGGTTTGGGGCGGGTCTGGGGTAGAGTGGGTTTATTAAAAAACACCACAAAAAAACGGGTTCATATGGATAGCCCGCATGGGCAGTCAAATTGTACGGGTTTACCCGCATGGATACGGGCTGAACCACAGGCCATTTTTTAAAAATAATCATCACCCTATTATTAAACCCCCGTCTGTAATTACCGATGCGCATGCAACCCCCATATTTCATAAAAATCAATCAACACCAACAGGCATCGGTAATAAACTCATGTGTGACCCCTCATTCTCTATCTATAATGCACGCATGTATGACCCCTCATTCTCTCTCCTCAAATTACACACATCTTCTTCCAGTGTTTTAATTTTATTTAACAACACTCAGTCTTTCATCGTCGCTTTGAGTCGTCTGTCACGACCCGTCCTCGGGGCCCGTGCCGTGACTACCCCAAGCCCGGCTTCCATAGGCCAGGGGCTGGCGACTAGCACCAAAGGCATAAATCCCGATAACTGGGAAGGAATTGCCTTTATAAAAGTAAACAAAACACCACAGAGTACAAGCGGAAGTAAAACACTAAGTAAAACTGAAACAATCTGTGATTAAAGTAAAGGGGCCGGAAATACAAGCTCAACTGTAAAGTACAAGGAAAAAGATAAAACAACCAAAAGGTGACAAGAATCTCCTGGATCGTCCACCAAGGATCCTACCTGAAGGGTAGGTACAGATAGCTCAACTCCTATATCGTCCACCACGGATCCTACCTGAAGGGTAGGTATAGATAGCCTCCACAACGCTCTCGCCCGTCAACCTCCTCTGAGTGTCGTGTCGTCATGAAGTCCACCACCAGATACTGTCTCATCATGAGGTCCACCTCCGGGTACTATCTAGTCCTCGAACACTCAGCCTATGTATGCGCTGCCTGTCGTCTGCAACCAACACAACGAGGTGCGGGCATAGCCCGTGCAGGGGGGAGTATAACGATACTCAGTAGGGACCCCGAGACCCTCAAGGTCTCACTAAATCCAACAAGGATAACCACAAATAAGATCTCAATAGATAACCTCTACCTAGGTATATGCCCATACATATACCCAAGTTATCAAGTAACCCATCTCAATCATGAGGAAACACAAAGATTATGAAATCAATGAATAACCACTACCCAGGTATATGCCCATACATATACCTAAGTTATCAAGTGACCCATCTCAATCATGAGGTAAACACAAAGGTCATAGACTCAGATCAAACCAGGATTTTCATTATCGAAACTGTAACTGCTGAAGAGCCCCGTCTCTGGAGTGTATAGTGGTCATGTCACGACTCCAAGGTACTGCTCACTAACCTAAGACTACTGAGGTACTCCTCCTATAGAGTATCGTGGGTCAGCCACCCAAACACAGTAGTGCTTCCCGCCGGGGTATGCCACCCAAAAACAGCAGTGCACACCCCCTAGTAGCCTGAAGAGGTACTCTCCGAACGAGTACCGTAGATCTGCACTATCACACAGGTAGTGCTCTGTCCTCCATGGGTCTGCACCCAAACAAATTAGTGCTCCGTCCACTGGGCTAGTCGACTCACTCCAAGTCGAGTCGGTCAAGCAGTCATAAGGTCTCAGCCGGCTACACGGTCTTCGTCCTCCGCACGCTCGTCTCTAGGAGGGTCCGCTCCACGAGCTACAGGTCGATACTCCAAGTATCTCAAAGTCCCACAAAGAAGTATCTCAAAGGACTGCCTCGTCATAGGGGTCTCAACGCAATAGACGGTGCGTCAATCGGACGCCCGGTCTGTGAGTCACTAAATTTTTCATCCTAGGGGCCCGGTTGGTTTCGTGTGCAAACCAACCCGGTCATATCACAACTTTACCCTGAACTCTCATAAGATATACTCATAGGGACCATTTCTCAATGTTTTTTTCAACGCCGTTGACGGTTCATCAAACGGACGTCCGGTTTGAAAGTTATCGGCTTTTCCGTTCCAGGGGCCCGGTTGGATTTTGGGTACAATCCAACCCGGCCATACTCCAACTGTGTCCAAACCTCAGGTGATGTATTCCAAAAGTTCTGTCTCATCAAGTGGAATCTAACAAAGTCGACGGAACGTCAATTGGACGCCCGATCCTTAAGTTATAAGTGTTTCTGCTCTGAGGGCCCAGTTGGTTTCGGGTTCGAACCAACCCAGTCGTACTTCAAATGACACTGGTTAATCAAACCGGTCACACCATTGCATTCCATACGGAAAAACACACGAGATGGACTACCCATTGGTCCAAAACGGATAGTCGCTGAAAAAGTTTCATTTCACCGCAAAACGCGCGAACCGGGCCTCGTGGGGCCCGCACCTCGACCTCGACTTAAATATCAAAAATTGGTCTTAAAACATCTGTCTTAATTCCAGGGTCGCAACGTCGTAGACGGTTCGTCATTCCGACACCGTATGAGAGAGATATGTCCGATACAAGATCCCGTAATAATAATATTATTATTATTATTCGGTGTTTCATGGGCCCGAGCCATGAACCAGAATTTAATATCCAACATTAGACTTGAATCGGCCGTCTTAAAGACAGAGTCACATCACCGCTGACGGCGAGTCAATCGGACGCCGCACGCATGAGTTATGGCGGGTCAAAGATTTAATAATAATATTAAATCTATTATGTACGAGCGTTTCAGGTACCTGATCCAAAAACCTGAAAAGGACATCCAATATTGGACTCATAAATTCTGTCTCGAAGTCAGGGTCGCACTGCCACTAACGGTTCGTGAAACCGAGGTCGCACGAAGAAGATACCGTCAAAATACGGTTTTCCCAACGAAAATAATAATAACATTATTATATTATTATTATTATTAATTTAATTTAATTCTTAACTTAACACACCCAAAAGCCACGCACCACCACCCAAACTAGTGCCTCCTCTTCTTTACGCATGGCCACCACCTTTGGCTGCCCGCCAGCTGCGCCTCCATATCCTTCCGCACTCCATTCTGACTTCAATTTAACTCGGAAAAAAGATATGAACGCATATCCTTGATCCTCGGGTCGAGATCTTCGCGTCCGTATGTCGTGCTCAGGGAAACATTGAGTTTACAGTGTCAATAAATATTAGGCATTGAAGAATGCACGAAGAACACGCGAAGAATAAAAAGAAAAAGGAGAATGGTTTATGTGTGGGATAATGTCCATGTTCATTTGGTCATCATCATCGTGAATTTAAGATATGAAGAATCAATAAAACGAATTCAATCATATATAAAAACCCCTATAGTTTTCCCCACAAACAAGAATTCCCAACCCGCAAACATATTCTTCGTGGATCAACTTAATGATGAGTTGATCCGGGTTCTTTGTTTTAGAAGGAACAACCAAGGGAATAATACCATTCTCAAATTGATCCCCCTACCTTGATTCACAAATGTTGATTGCTTGATGAAGAAAAGGAAAGCTCCGTTGTTCCGTAGACATTGTCGCGGGATGACGGCGTCGCTTTGTCAAGCGTCGAGAAAAAGGAAGCCGAGGTCGGCACCAGCCTTCTTCACGTTCTTCAACGATGAGGATGGAGTTCTTTGTGGAAGGATAAAACTCTTCAAAAACTATAACTCTCCCAAAAACTCAACTCCACAAGCTAAAACCCAGATAAAATAAGACACCTCTTATTTTATTACTTGAGCCATCCATTTCAAAAATCCAAAATTCAAAACCTAACATACATAAATAAATGATCTTAAGTTGTCATATTTATTAGTGTTTAGGTGGCATGAATTAATGTGGGAGGTGAGGAGTCACTCAATTAAAGTTTAGAGGGGGTAGGGAATTTGAAAAGGTGGGGGCTCGTGTGGGCCCCACCTCACCCTTAATCCTCTCATGGGAAGTTAAAAACCGGTAGGTCCCACTCCAACTCCCACACCTAGGATCTAACACCTAGAGAAGAGAAATTAAGTTGAGACACAACTTAATTTTCACTTAAACCGTTTAGTGAAGAAATAAAAATAAAAAAATTAAATTTTTATTCCCCACTTTTTTTTTACACCAACACCCGAGCAAACGCACCTTCAGAAAAGGTGTTCCTAAGCAATTATCGGCACTGCAGTTTCATCGGTACCTCGGATTTCGATTCCAAGTACCGGTTCAAAAGATAGAAAAACCCACACGTACGTTTACTGAACGTACCTGAAAAAAAGTTCGGAAAATTATTATCAGTCACCCTCAACCTGCGCCGGTCAAGGTCAGGCTCTGCCTAAGTGAAACACACCCCAACGAATCCAACGGTACTCTCGGATTTTCAATCTGAGTTACCGTTTAAAAGATACGAATTTTACAATAAAATAATTGTCATTTAATTATTTTATTTGCAGCTAAAAACTAACTTTTTCTGGTGGCCCGCGCCGGCCGAAGTTAGTATCTGCCTAAATAAACCATGCCCTCATGAGTTCAGCGGTTGTCACAGATTTTTAATCTGAGCTACCTTTTGTGAGTTATAAGCATTTGAAAAATAAAATAATTTATTTAATTATTTTATTTACTGTTAATCCATTTTTGGAATTTCTCACAGGAGGCCTGCGCCAACTAAACTTAAGTCATGCCTAGGGTAAACCCGCCATCCTGAGCGCAACAGTGCCCTCAGATTTCTGATTCGAGTAATTGTTTAAGATTTATTACACTTTTTCAGTAAAACTGCTTACGCGCGTTAATTTAAGCTTAACAAAACTTCAGAAATTGATTCCGGGCACACCGGGCCTCGGAATCAGGTGCCGTCAGAAACTGCGTTCTTGTAAAATCCCAAAGAATTTAAGAAAAAAAAATTTCCTTAAAATTTCCGGGTCTTTACATTACTCCCACCTCAGGACTTTACGTCCTCGTAAAGCTATAACACAAACTAGGGAAACAAAAGTGGTACTGAGCACGCATCTGAGCCTTCCGCTCCCATGTGCTCTCCTAGAGGTTCTCGTGCTTCTAGTGAAAGTGCACCTGAGTAATCGATCGTTCATATAGGACCTGCTCCTGACGATACTCAATCTCCACTGGAACCTCCGTGCATGTCGCCCTGTCATCGACGTCCAACTCCCTGAGGTCGATGATGTGTGAAGGATCTTGCACGTATCTCCTCAGCTGAGGTACGTGGAAGATTTCATGCACTCGGTGAAATTGAGGTAGAAAGGTGAAGCGGTAAACCACCTCTCCTACCCTACTGGGAACCTAGAAAGGTCCGTTGAACCTCGGAGATATCTCACCGCCTCAGCTACGTCTCTGTAAACCTCGTCGAGGTGAGACCCATATAAGAATGTGGTCGTCATCCTTGAACTCTAGAGGTCTCCCTTTCCTGATTAGAACTGAAACTCAAACTCCTGCTTCCACGAGGGTAAGGTTGGGTAACTTAAGAATGATCGGCTACACCCTCCCATGCATGAGTTTATCCAGTGCTGCCTGGGGTTTCCTTTTCGCCAACCAAGGAAAACTCATCTCGACATTTTCCTAATATCGTCAATTTGAGTATGAACAGTGATTTCCCAATCCATACTCAAACTAATGTTGTAAGGCCTCGACGCTGTCACCAAGAGGTCCCAACCGAGACTCTCGCCTCAAGGGTCAGATCACACCGTCGGCGTAAGTGTGACTATCGAGTCTCCTCCCAAAGGTATCTACAGATGTGAAGGTCAAGTCAACAGCTTAATCAGAAACTCTAGGTCTGGGACTAGATTCATTGAAGGAAGGGATGATTCGTATCGATGTATGTGGCTACGGCAGCTATTAGAAGACAAAGCCCGCACTTCGAATCATCCATAGAGCCCTTTCGGTCACACTTCTTGACCGCATGCAGCTACTCTCTTTACCTTCCCTCCAGCTCCCTGAGCCTGGAGGGGACAAAAAAGGCGGGGGGTTGTAACATGTTGAAATGTACACCACCCCATGCTGCTCTCCTAGCTCTTCCTCCATGTCAGCTGCTCTGCAAATTTATCTGTCCTTAACATTTCCTCTGTAACGACCCGAAATTTTGAATAAATCTTGTTTCCTAATTTTATGTGTTATTTTATTTTGTTTTTTATACTGAACAAAAATGTTTCATTTGATAACATGAGTATAATTAAAATGAGACCATTGGGTTTTGACTGTTATATGACCATTGGTCAATATGACCCCTGGAAACTAAACGTTTTGATTATTGTCTCTAAATACAAGTAATCTTGGTTAATTATTATAGAAAGAAGATTCGATGGCCTCACCCAGTAGTCTTGGACCGATCAAATCTCATCTAACAGAAATTGGGAAGGAGGTAGCACCACTGGACTTTGCTCTGGACCAAACCCAAGCCGAACTTCATCGTGTGAAGCTAGAATGGAATCGCCTTTACGAGAAGTTCAAACTGATAGAAATTTCTACTCGTGCGATGTTAGCCGAGCCTCCCTCAGATTCTCTCACCTTAGCACACCTTACACTTAGGTCCTATACTGGTGTGATAGGGGCTATGTAAGGAGACCGTAACTGCCTTGTGTAATCCTTTGTTTTAAATAAAAATTGGGATTTCTTCTTATGATGAAGTTTATGAATTTTCAAATGACCGGATAAATATAGTATGCATATTTTTGATGAATTTTAGAAAAAGGATATTTTAAAAATGTTTATGTAAACCTTAAATAATTAAAAATGTGTAATGATATTCAAAAAAATGGTCTTCTACAATTATGCTCAGTACGAAATTTAGAGTCTAATAAGATCAACTTAATTTTTAATGAATAGTAAATTATGAATAGTGATTTTATGATTAGGATTATTAATGTGTCCAAATGGATTAGTAATCTCACTTAAAAAAAGTATTAATATAATCTAGGCACCTTGATTAAGTAATGCGATTCAATAAAATGGTTAAATAACGATTTCATAAATTATTATTCAAGTGTTAGTTTTTTCAAGTGAATAGTGTTTTTTAATTAAAAATTAAATTAAAAAAATTTAAAAAAATTATTTTTATAAAATGGATTTCATTTTTGAACTCAGAGCACCGATATTATGTTATGGTAATTTTTGGGGTTTTTTCTGAAAAAATGAATTTTCGATGAATAGTGTATTTATTTAAAAAATAAATTAAAAATATTTAGAAAATTATTTTTATAAAATGGAGTTCATTTTTGAAATCAGAGCATTGATATTTGGTTAAGGTGAAATTTTGGGATTATTCTGAGAAAGTTGAATTTTCGATGAATAGTGAAAATACAGTTTTTAAGTTACGGGTGTTTAATGACATCATTAAATAATGTATTAATTATGTAATCAATATGGTCGACTTATGAATAGTAAGATAAGGTATGAGGTGTCCCAAGTGGCCAATACCATGTGCAAATACCATGGGCAAGCCCATGGTTTTTCCAAAACCACTAATGAGGTGTCCCTTGGCCATTAATGTCTTGTCCCCTCACTTTCCCTATAAATAACAAGTCATCCTCTCATCCATTCGACTCCCCACTCTCCCTCAACGAATTTCTGGTCTCATTACCCCCCAAGGAGTCCTCCCAAGGTGCCCCCAAGCCCTCAATGTCCCAACCATTGAGTTTTAAGAGTTATGTTTTAAGGTAAGGGATCTGATCTCTCTCTTTCTTTTCAAGAAATCTCTTTTATGTAATTTCTTTTATGCTCCATGTTCTTATGTTAAAGGGTGTTCTTTTATAATCCTCTTACTTCCCTTTTCATGTTCACATAATTAGATATCCCCTCTTACTCTCATTATTTCGTTTTATTAAGTTTTAAGTGGCTCCGTTAGGCTGCCGAAATTTTTGTAACGGATTCTTTCTCCCTTCTCTTTTTTCAAGATCTATTTTCATGTAAAGTATTTAAAGTTCCTTTTTATTATGTTGGGATATGATATCTATATCTATCATACTGATCTTTTCTGACCATATGATGAGAGACCCCATTTGATCTCTTCAATTCAGTATTTTTAAGTTTTAAGTGGCGTCGTTAGGCTGCCAAATTTTTAAGTGGTTCTTCACCCTTCTCGTTTTGAAGTTCTACTTTCATGTCAATTCTTTAAAGTTTCTTTTTGTTATGTTGGGGTATGATCTCTATATCTATCATACTGATATTTTATTATAATATTATGAGATACCCCATTTTATCTCTTCAATTCAGTATTTTGAAGTTTTAAGTGGCACCGTTAGGCTGCCGAATTTTTAAGTGGTTCTTCACCCTTCTCGTTTTGAAGTTCTACTTTCATGTCAATTCTTTCAAGTTCCTTTTTGTTATGTTGGGGTATGATATCTATATCTATAATACTGATCTTTTATTACCATATGATTAGAGACCCCATTTTATCTCTTCAATTCAGTATTTTGAAGTTTAAGTGGCGTCATTAGGCTGCTGAATTTTTAAGTGGTCCTTGCACCTTTCTCCCTTTTCAAAGTTCTAATTCCATGTCAAGTCTTGGAATTTCCTTTTTATTATGTTGGGGTATGATCTCTATATCTATCATACTGATCTTTTATGTTCATATGATGAGAGACCCTATTTGATCTCATCAATTCATTTTTTGTTGAAGTTTATGTAACGCTGTTAGGCTGCCAAATTTTCATAAGAGAAATCTTATTTTTGTCTTCCTTTCATGTTCTTCATTTCATATGGTATATTTTCAAATTTCATTACCATGTTATTAAATCCCTTATATTCTTTCCCTATACTATTTTATGGATCATTTATGAATGTTTGACCCATGTCCCCTCTCTTTTCAATGTTTTCTAAAAACCTTGTAACATAGCCGTTATGCTGCAGAATTTTCGTCTCAAAATGTCTCTCTCTTTCTTCTAAAGATATTTTATTTTATTAAGTGAATACTCAAATCTCTACCTTCTATATGGGTATTCACATATATACCAAGATGTTTTATTTTAAATTCTGGGATTTACATACATGAAACCCGCTTTCCCTTTTCGTGGGTTTAAAGTGACGTAAAGATCATGTCTTTAAAGTAGTTTTTAAAACATTATGATTATGAAATGAAACCCATTTATTTTATGCTATATGGGTCATTTATGAAATGTTTGATGATGATATATGTGGCTCACAAGATAATAAAGGCAAATTTAAGGGTGAACCCTGATAGCGCTCCAATGCATTGGGTAATGATGTAACCACTAGAGATTACAATTTTCACGATATCTTGGTGAATAACCTTGGTAATTTTCAAATGACACCTTGGGGATGGACCTTGGTGATATGTTCATGATTTTATATATTAAATGTTTCAACCACATATTCAAGTTATGAAAAATCTTATTTTTATTATGATATGCCTCATGATTTCTTCTCATGCCTTAATGTTCTTTTCATGGCCTTATTGAAGTATCTCAAGTTCACATGTAAAATGTTTCTATTGTTTCCCTTACTGGGCCTTCTATTCACCCTTTCTTTTGATGTATGTCCCCAGGTTATGAGATGCAGTAATGAACCTAGGATGAACATTAGGAGAAGCCTTTCAAGGGTTTAAGAAGAATATTTTATGTTTTCATGTTTAAAGTTCCTGGTTTCCAAGACACTAAACCTTAAAGATCCTCGGTTTTGTAAAATGTAATGAAAGTTTATGTGATAAAAATGAGGGATGCTATAGTTGGTATCAAAGGATGGCTTAGTTATTTGTGTAAATTAGGATATGAAAACTCTAGGAAGAACCCTATAGAAAAGTTTAAATATAGGAAATCTTCCTGGTATTTTGGTGAGTATTGAGTAAGGGGTTAACAAGCAAATACATCCCTGTCTGGATATGAGCAGGTAGAGGTGTCTCTGGCACAGATGTACATAGGGGTAAAACCCAAAAACACCGCTTTGAGCAAGACTCGAACGGGAACTGGTACACGACAACGGGCCTTGCTGCACTCTTGGTTACAACACTCCTGGGGGATATGCTTTGGTAAATTCATAAGCTTAGTATGAACCATTGTTAAAGGAACAAAGATAAAATAAAATAAAGATTCACATAAGAATATATGATCATGGATAACCTAGATGGGAACTTAGGGGATCACAAGTTAGGGTATACTTTTATTCTAAAAGTTATCCTTATATGCTTTCAGTTCCTTTTCATGATTATTGGCTAAGTACTTAAGCCCCTAATTATGCTTTCTCTTCTTAGTTAATGGTGGGAAATGGAAGAACATGTCCCAAAAACCAATGTGATAGTAAATGCGATGATTGTCGTATTAATATGATAGGGATGATTAGGGGATTAAAATATGATTATTATTTTGGAATACGTTCACTATTTTGGGGACCCTATATGATCGAGGTAAATAGATTACTACGGTATTTTCATTGAGGAGTAAGGTTGACTTATATTTTGAAGAATCGATGAATTTAAGGTGGGCTTATAGTAATTTAGGTTACTTATGGGAATGATTAACCTATCTTGGGTAAAATATGTTTAGGTTAGATACTTTTGTTATAAGATGTTAGGAGTGGTTGATGTTGTTTGGAGATGAACAATGAAGTTTATTTTGGAAGACTATGTTATCAAATCCTTCTTGTATTTGGGTTTCAATCTTAGTTTGGTTTATTTTGATGAATTTTAAGGATCGTTATTTATGGAATGGATTATGATGAACTTTGGGTAGTACCATGGAACTTTGAAGATTTAAAAGTAGTTTCTATTCCTATGGGATTATTTCTTTTTGAAGAGTTGTTTTACCTTACCCTTTCTGTTTTTGGGATAATGTTTAAAGATAGAAGAAATAGATAGTTAATCTTTTGTGGATTATGTGATTCTCTAGAAGATGATTCTTGTGTTTTGATGAGACCAAGTAGTTTTGAATGCTCATAGTTTGGAGAAAAGATTATTTTTGGGTATAAACTAATTAAAGGATGAAACTCTACGTGAAGATAGGTATATTTTATTATGTTTTTGTTTTATGTTGTAAATGAATTCCTCAAAATTATGAAAAGGAACGTCAAACAAAAACTTTGTTGGTTTACGTTTCCTACTGGGTAATCAAAGACCATTTACACACATCATAAGTTTGGGATTTTCTTATGGTTAACTTTCTCCTAATCATGTTTTATATCACTCTCCCTCAGAACTTGACCCTTTGTTTTCTCCTCCATGTCCATGTTTTCATACATGGAATCCTAGTGTGGGCTAACTCGGGTGACCTTTGTACTTACCCTTTTTTCTTTTAAAGTAATAGTTTTACTGACTCCTTTTCCGATGTGGGACTTTCAATGAAATTTCAAAAACCAATTTTAAAAATTGCGAGGACGCAATTTCTTAAGGGGGGGAGATTGTAACGACCCGAAATTTTGAATAAATCTTGTTTCCTAATTTTATGTGTTATTTTATTTTGTTTTTTATACTGAACAAAAATGTTTCATTTGATAACATGAGTATAATTAAAATGAGACCATTGGGTTTTGACTGTTATTTGACCATTGGTCAATATGACCCCTAGAAACTAAATGTTTTGACTATTGTCTCTAAATACAAGTAATCATGGTTAATTATTATAGAAAGAAGATTCGATGGCCTCACCCAGAAGTCTTGGACCTATTGAAGCCCATCTAACAGAACTTGAGAAGGAGGTAGCACCACTGGGCTTTGCTCTGGACCAAACCAAAGCTGAACTTCATCGTGTGAAGCTAGAACGGAATCACCTTTGCGAGAAGTTCAAACTGATAGAAATTTCTACTCATGCGATGTTAGCCGAGCCTCCCTTAGATTCTCTCACCTTAGCACACCTTACACTTAGGTCTTATGCTGGTGTGATAAGGGGCTATGTAAGGAGACCATAACTACCTTGTGTAATCCTTTGTTTTAAATAAAAATTGGGATTTCTTCTTATGATGAAGTTTATGAATTTTCAAATGACCGGATAAATATAGTAAGCATATTTTTGATGAATTTTAGAAAAAGGATATTTTAAAAAATGTTTATGTAAACCTTAAATAATTAAAAATGTGTAATGATATTCAAAAAAATGATCTTCTACAATTATGCTCAGTATGAAATTTAGAGTCTAATAAGATCAACTTAATTTTTAATGAATAGTAAATTATGAATAGTGATTTTATGATTAGGATTAGTAATGTGTCCAAATAGATTAGTAATCTCACTTAAAGAAAGTATTAATATAATCTAGGCACCTTGATTAAGTAATGTGATTCAATAAAATGGTTAAATAATGATTTCATAAATTATTATTCAAGTATTAGTTTTTTCAAGTGAATAGAGTTTTTTAATTAAAAATTAAATTAAAAAAATTTAAAAAAATTATTTTTATAAAATGGATTTCATTTTTGAACTCAGAGCACCGATATTATGTTATGGTAATTTTGGGGGTTTTTTCTGAAAAAATGAATTTTCGGTGAATAGTGTATTTATTTAAAAAATAAATTAAAAATATTTAGAAAATTATTTTTATAAAATTGAGTTCATTTTTGAAATCAGAGCATTGATATTTGGTTAAGGTGAAATTTTGGGATTATTCTGAGAAAGATGAATTTTCGATGAATAGTGAAAATACAGTTTTTAAGTTACGGGTGTTTAATGACATCATTAAATGATGTATTAAGTATGTAATCAATATGGTCGACTTATGAATAGTAATATAAGGTATGAGGTGTCCCAAGTGGCCAATACCATGGGCAAATACCATGGGCAAGCCCATGGTTTTTCCAAAACCACTAATGAGGTGTCCCTTGGCCATTAATGCCTTGTCCCCTCACTTTCCCTATAAATACCAAGCCATCCTCTCATCCATTCGACTCACCACTCTCCCCCAACGAAGTTCTGGTCTCATTACCCACCAAGGAGTCCTCCCAAGGTTCCCCCAAGCCCTCAAGGTCCTAACCATTGAGTTTTAAGAGTTACGTTTTAAGGTAAGGGATCTGATCTCTCTCTTTCTTTTCAAAAAATCTCTTTTATGTAATTTCTTTTATGCTCCATGTTCTTATGTTAAAGGGTGTTCTTTTATACTCCTCTTACTTCCCTTTTCATTTTCACATAATTATATATCCCCTCTTAATTAATTATTTCGTTTTATGAAGTTTTAAGTGGCGTCGTTAGGCTGCCGAAATTTTTGTAATGGATTCTTTCTCCCTTCTCTTTTTTCAAGATCTATTTTCATGTAAAGTATTTCAAGTTCCTTTTTATTATGTTGGGTTATGATCTCTATATCTATCATACTGATATTTTATGACCATATGATTAGATACCCCATTTGATCTCTTCAATTCAGTATTTTTGAAGTTTTAAGTGGTGCTGTTAGGCTGCCGAATTTTTAAGTGGTTCTTCACCCTTCTCGTTTTGAAGTTCTACTTTCATGTCAATTCTTTCAAGTTTCTTTTTGTTATGTTGGGGTATGATCTCTATATCTATCATACTGATCTTTTATGACCATATTATGAGATACCCCATTTTATCTCTTCAATTCAGTATTTTGAAGTTTTAAGTGGCGCCGTTAGGCTGCCGAATTTTTAAGTGGTTCTTCACCCTTCTCGTTTTGAAGTTCTACTTTCATGTAAATTCTTTCAAGTTAATTTTTGTTTTGTTGGGGTATTATATATATATCTATCATACTGATATTTTATGACCATATGATGAGATACCCCATTTGATCTCTTCAATTCAGTATTTTGAAGTTTAAGTGGCGTCGTTAGGCTGCTGAATTTTTAAGTGGTCCTTGCACCTTTCTCCCTTTTCAAAGTTCTAATTCCATGTAAAGTATTGCAAGTTCCTTTTTATTATGTTGGGGTATGATCTCTATATCTATCATACTTATCTTTTATGTCCATATGATGAGAGACCCTATTTTATCTCATCAATTCATTTTTGGTTGAAGTTTATGTAACGCTGTTAGGCTGCCGAATTTTCATAAGAGAAATCTTATTTTTGTCTTCCTTTAATGTTCTTCATTTCATATGGTATATTTTCAAATTTCATTACCATGTTCTTAAATCCCTTATATTCTGTCCCTCTACTGTTTTATGGGTCATTTATGAATGTTTGACCCATGTCCCCTCTCTTTTCAATGTTTTCTAAAAACCTTGTAACATAGCCGTTATGCTGCAGAATTTTCGTCTCAAAATGTCTCTCTCTTTCTTCTAAAGATATTTTATTTTATTAAGTGAATACTCAAAGATCTACCTTCTATATGGGTATTCACATATATACCAAGATGTTCTATTTTAAATTCTGGGATTTACATACATGAAACCCGCTTTCCCTTTTCGTGGGTTTAAAGTGACGTAAAGATCATGTCTTTAAAGCAGTTTTTAAAACGTTGTGATTATGAAATGAAACCCATTTATTTTATGCTATATGGGTAATTTATGAAATTTTTGATGATGATATATGTGGATCAAATGATAATAAAGGCAAATTTAAGGGTTCACCCTGATATCACTCCAATGCATTGGGTAATGATGTAACCACTAGAGATTACAATTTTCACGATATCTTGGTGAATAACCTTGGTAATTTTCAAATGAAACCTTGGGGATGGACCTTGGTGATATGTTCATGATTGTCTACATTAAATGTTGCAGCCACATCTTCAAGTTATGAAAAATGTTATTTTTATTATGATATTCCTCATGATTTCTTCTCATTCCTTAATGTTCTTTTCATGACCTTAATGAAGTATCTCAAGTTCACATGTAAAATGTTTCTCTTGTTTCCCTTACTCGGCCTTCTGCTCACCCTTTCTTTTGATGTATGTCCCCAGGTTATGAGATGCAGTAATGAACCTAGGATGAACATGAGGAGAAGCCTTTCAAGGGTTTAAGAAGAATATTTTATGTTTTCATGTTTAAAGTTCCTGGTTTCCAAGACACTAAACCTTAAAGATCCTCGGTTTTGTAAAATGTAATGAAAGTTTATGTGATAAAAAGGCGGGATTCTATATCCTCTTCTTGAAACATTCGCACGCCCAAGTCTCTGAGACTGGCACCAGCTCGATGTGTTCCAAATTCTAACATTCTCTAGCTATATTCATTCATCCAAAGAACATTCAACCTCAAGGTTCTCTCTAGCACCCTAACGTGAGTAGGAATTCATAGAGGAAAAAGTGTTGGCTCGAATATCCTTAAACACACCACGCTCAGAGGTCCGAGCTCTATAACACTGATCGAATTGTATTCATCGAGTAGCCGGAATGTTCGGTATGCCTCGATGAATTCTCAGCTGCCGACACGTCATCCTGCCGAAGCTGTATAAGCTCTAGAAAACTCTCAACCACCTCCTCAAGACAGTCCTCAGCCGCCTGTGAGTCAGGTTCGCCTCAGAACTTGAGGGTATCTGATGTTGGAACACGTATAAGGCAGTAAGCCTACATGTGTCACCTACCGGTACCGCCGGTTGTAACTGCTGACCAACAGGTAGTGATGTATAGCTGACACACTACCCGAAGGCACTATCTCAGACATCGGTCCACGTACCGAAGCCTCATCACTATGCAGACCATCCTCATGGTCATTACTGGAAAACACTAGTGCCCAAGTCCACCATCCACTCCACTAGTGTCTCAGCTAGGCGGAAAACTCTAGTAATCGTCTCCAGCCAGTCCTCTACTGTCTGGGAATCTGCCTCACCTCGTAACCTCGAAGGCCTCTACTGCTGGAACTCGGGCAAAGCGCTCTGCCAGCGTGCATAGTTCGCTAGTATAGCTGTTGGAATTTGCTTCCCAACAGGTGGTGGTGCTGCTAGTACACCACCCGAGAGTGCCAACATAGTAAAAAGGGCCTTGCACCAGAGCCTCGTCGCTTGGTGAGCCGTCATCGAGTACTCTCTCGGAACTCCAATTGACTGTCTGCGTGGAGACATCCTGAACAGATGCGACACAGTCAACGTCTTATACTTGGTGATCTGACCTGGTTTGAGCTGACTTTAAAACTTTTGGAAACACACACAAAATCAGTGTTTTCGTGCACAAAGTCGGAAATCAGTAGTCAGGGTCCTGGTGTACGGATACGTCAGCCGCCGCACCAACACTGGAATCCCTGAACTGAAGACCCCACTTGGTACCCTTAACACTATTGCTTCATAGAAAGGAAATATCATAGTTATAAGTTATGCGGTAGAACTGACTCCTCTGATACCAATTTGTCACGACCCGTCCTCGGGGCCCGTGCCGTGACTACCCCAAGCCCGCCTTCCATAGGCCAGGGGCTGGCGACTAGCACCAAAGGCGTAAATCCCGATAACCGGGAAGGCATTGCCTTTATAAAAGTAAGCAAAACACCACATAGTACAAGCGGAAGTAAAACACTAAGTAAAACTGAAACAAGCTGTGCTGAAAGTAAAGGGGCCGGAAATACAAGCCCAACTGTAAAGTACAAGGAAAAAGATAAAACAGCCGAAAGGTGACAAGAAGCTCCTGGATCGTCCACCAAGGATCCTACCTGAAGGGTAGGTACAGATAGTGCAGCTCCTGGATCATCCACCATGGATCCTACCTGAAGGGTAGGTACAGATAGCCTCCACAACGCTCTCGCCTGTCAACCTCCTCCGAGTGTCGTCTCGTCATGAAGTCCACCACCAGATACTGTCTCGTCGTGAGGTCCACCTCCGGGTACCGTCCAGTCCTCGAACACTCGGCCTCTGTCTGCGCTGCCCGTCATCTGCAACCAACACAACGAGGTGCGGGCATAGCCCGTGTAGGGGTGAGTATAACGATAATCAGTAGGGACTCCGAGACCCTCAAGGTCTCACTAAATCCAACAAGGATAACCACAAAGAAGATCTCAACAGATAACTTATACCTAGGTATATGCCCATACATATAACCAAGTTATTAAGTAACCCATCTCAATCATGAGGAAACACAAAGATTATGAAATCAACGGATAACCACTACCCAGGTATATTCTCATACATATACCTAAGTTATCAAGTGACCCATCTCAATCATGAGGTAAACACAAAGGTCATAGACTCAGCTCAAACCAGGATTTTCATTATCGAAACCGTAACTGCTGAAGAGCCCCGTCTTTGGAGTGTATAGTGGTCCTGTCATGACTCCGAGGTACTGCTCACTAACCTAAGACTATTGAGGTACTCCTCCTGTCGATTACTGCGGGTTAGCCACCCAAACACAGTAGTGCTTCCCGCTGGGGTATGCCACCCAAACACAGTAGTGCACACCCCCTAGTAGCCTGCAGAGGTACTCTCCGGATGAGTACCACGGGTCTGAACTATCACACAGGTAGTGCTCCGTCCACCATGGTTCTGCACCCAAACAAAGTAGTGCTCCGTCCACTGGGCTAGTCGACTCACTCCAAGTCAAGTCGGTCAAGCAGTCGTCAGGTCTCAGCAGGCTACACGGTCTCCGTACTCCGCACTCTCGTCTCTGGGAGGGTCCGCTCCACGAGCTACAGGTCGATACTCCAAGTATATCAAATTCCCACGAAGAAGTATCTCAAAGGACCGCCTCGTCATAGGGGTCTCAACGCAACAGACGGCGCGTCAATCGGACGCCCGGTCTGTGAGTCACTAGCTTTTTCATCCCAGGGGCCCGGTTGGTTTCGTGTGCGAACCAACCCGGCTGTATCACAATTGTACCCTGAAATATCATAGGTTATACTCATAGGGATCGTTTCTCAACATGATTTCCAATGCCGTTGACGGTTCGTCAAACGGACGTTCGGTTTGAAAGTTATCGGCTTTTCTGTTCCAGGGGCCCGGTTAGATTTTGGGTACAATCCAACCCGGCCATACTCCAACTGCGTCCAAACCTCAGGTGATGTATGCCAAAAGTTCCGTCTCATCAAGAGGAATCCAACAAAGTCGACGGCACATCAATCGGACGCCCGATCCTTAAGTTATAAGCATTTTCGCTCCGAGGGCCCAGTTGGTTTCGGGATCAAACCAACCCGGTCGTACTTCAAATGACACCAGTTAATCAAACCGATCACACCATTGCGTTCCATACGGAAAAACACACGAGATGGACTACCCATTGGTCCAAAACGGATAGCCGCTGAAAAAGTTTCATTCCACCGCAAAACGCGCGAACCGGGCCTCATGGGGCCCATGCCTCGACCTTGACTTAAATATCAAAACTTGGTCTTAAAACATCCATCTTAATTCCAGGTTCGTAACGTCGTAGACAGTTCGTCATTCCGACACTGTATGAGAGAGATATGTCCGATACAAGATCCTGTAATAATATTATTATTATTATTATTCGGTTTTTCGTGGGCCCGAGCCACGAACCAGAATTTAATATCCAACATTAGAGTTGAATCGACGGTCTTAAATACAGAGTCACATCGCCGCTGACGGCGAGTCAATCGGACGTCGCACGCATGAGTTATGGCGGGTCAAAGATTTAATAATAATATCAAATCTATTATGTACGAGCGTTTCGGGTACCCGATCCAAAAACCCAAAAAGGACATCCAATATTGGACTCATAAATTCTGTCTCGAAGTCAGGGTCGCACTGCCACTAACGGTTCGTGAAACTGAGGTCACACGAAGAAGATACCGTCAAAATACGGTTTTCCCAACGAAAATAATAATAACATTATTATATTATTATTATTTTTAATTTAATTTAATTCTTAACTTAACACACCCAAAATCCACGCACCACCACCCAAACTAGCGCCTCCTCTTCTTTACGCATGGCCACCACCTTTGGCTGCCCGCCATCTGCGCCTCCAGATCCTTCCGCACTCCATTCCGACTTCAATTTAACTCGTAAAAAAAATACGAACGCATATCCTTGATCCTCGGGTCGAGATATTCGCATCCGTATGTCGCGCTCAGGGAAACATTGAGTTTCCAGCGTCAATAAATATTAGGCATTGAAGAACGCACGAAGAACACGTGAAGAATAAAAAGAAAAAGGAGAATGGTTTATGTGCGGGATGATGTCCATGTTCATTTGGTCATCATCATTGTGAATTTAAGATATGAAGAATCAATAAAACGAATTCAATCATATATAAAAACCCCTACAGTTTTCCCCACAAACAAGAATTCCCAACCCGCAAACATATTCTTCGCGGATCAACTTAATGATGAGTTGATCCGGGTTCTTTGTTTTAGAAGGAACAACCAAGGGAATAATACCATTCTCAAATTGATCCCCCTACCTCGATTCACAAAGGTTGATTTCTTGATGAAGAAAAGGAAAGCTCCGTTGTTCTGTAGACATTGCCGTGGGATGACGGCGTCGCTTTGTCAAGCGTCGAGAAAAAGGAATCTGAGGTTGGCACCCGCCTTCTTCGCGTTCTTCAACGATGAGGAAGGAGTTCTTTGTGGAAGGATGAAACTCTTCAAAAACTAGAACTCTCCCAAAAACTCAACTCCACAAGCTAAAACCCAGATAAAATAAGACACCTCTTATTTTATTACTTAAGACATCCATTTCAAAAATCCAAAATTCAAAACCTAACATACATAAATAAATGATCTTAAGTTTTCATATTAATTAGTGTTTAGGTGGCATGAATTAATGTGGGAGGTGAGGAGTCACTCAATTAAAGTTTAGAGGGGTTAGGGAATTTGAAAAGGTGGGGGCTCGTGTGGGCCCCACCTCACCCTTAATCCTCTCATGGGAAGTTAACAACCGGTGGGTCCCACTCCAACTCCCACACCTAGGATCTAACACCTAGAGAAGAGAAATTAAGTTGAGACACAACTTAATTTTCACTTAAACTGCTTAGTGAAGAAATAAAAATAAAACAATTATATTTTTATTCCCCACTTTTTTTTACACCAACACCCGAGCAAACGCACCTTCAGAAAAGGTGTTCCTAAGAAATTATCGGCGCTGCGGTTTCATCGGTACCCTCGGATTTCTGTTCTGAGTACCGGTTCAAAAGATAGAAAAACTCACACATACGTTTACTAAACATACCCGAAAAAAAAGTTCGGAAAATTATTATCAATCACCCTCAACCCGCGCCGGTCAAGGTCAGGCTCTGTCTAAGTGAAACACGCCCCAACGAATCCAATGGTACTCTCGGATTTTCAATCCGAGTTACCGTTTAAAAGATACGAATTTTACAATAAAATAATTGTCATTTAATTATTTTATTTGCGGCTAAAAACTAACTTTTTCTGGTGGCCCGCGCCGGACGAAGTTAGTATCTTCCTAAATAAACCATGCCCTCATGAGTTCAGCGGTTGCCTCAGATTTTTAATACGAGCTATCGTTTGTGAGTTATAAGCTTTTGAAAAATAAAATAATTTATTTAATTATTTTATTTTCTATTAAGCCATTTTTGGAATTTCTCACAGGAGGCCCGCGCCAACTAAACTTAAGTCGCGCCTAGGGTAAACCCGCCATCCTGAGCGCAACATTGCCCTCGGATTTCTGATCTGAGTAACCATTTAATAGTTATTACACTTTTTCAGTAAAACTGCTTACGCGCGTTAATTTAAGCTTAACAAAACTTCATAAATTGATTCCGGGCACACCGGGCCTCGAAATCAGGTGTTGTCAGAAACTGCGTTCTTGTAAAATCCCAAAGAATTTAAGAAAAAAAATTTCCTTAAAATTTCCAGGTATTTACATCGTCGCCTCTGTCCTGTGCCATACAACCACACTTGCCCTTCGTTCCTACTTCGTCCAGGCCATTGTCATCCCCCACCTTCCCCCACTACACCTCCTCCCCCAACTTTCTCCATCCTCTGCACCCCCCCACCCACACACCATGATTTCCTCCTCCGCTACCCCCCCCCCTCCCCATCCTTTCACCGTCAACCCCCATGCATCACACCCTCCTCCTCGGCCCCCTGTCGAAGTCCTCAATCCCCTCAGCCCACTCTCTCACCCTCATCTCCCCCCCCCCCACCTCCCTATCATTGACATCCACCTTCGGCCATCAACAACCAGCCTCCCTATTGGAATCCTCCTCCATCAACCAGCCCTCCTGTTGACGTCCTCCACTGGACACTTGCAACTAGTCCTCACCCTCCTCCTCTTTCGGTACAATATTATACCATTATACCATATCATTATTAAAATTTAAATTTTATTAAAATAATAATAAATGTGGGTTGACCACAGGCTTACCTGCATCAACTACGGGGTGGGGCGAGCTTGATAAATTTTTCTATTTTTTATGTGGTCTTTTGTGGGTCTAGACCACATGGGCTCAAGCCCGCGCGGGCTTGACCAATCCTGCCCCACTCATTTCGCATTTCTACAACTATAGGCATGTGTTGAAGTCCACTTACCAGTCATCCAATTATCCCACATAAGCCTCATTGCGATGACTAACCCCCACCAAGACTCTGTGTCTAGCATGATTTGTGGGAAACTAGAAGTGTGTAAACCAACTATAAGAACAAGATAGATATTATACTTAGTACCTAGTTTCCCATGACCAGTAAAAAGGAAGTAAGGCATGGGAATAAATGATCCAAGTATAACTCACAAGGCATAACCACAACTCCCTCACCCCTCACACCCAATGATGAAAATTCTTATACAAACAAAAATAAACCAATGGAATAAAAATAACATTCCCACACGAGGGTATAAAAAATCACATAGTTATCAATAACACACGCAAGGGGTATACAAATAAGGGTAACTCAAAGGGTATCTCACATCCACTATTTAAAAAAACAAATTTCCAACCAGGCCTCTAATACCAAAACATGGCTTGAAATTCCATTCCACTTTCATATTTCATGAAACACCATTTAAAAAATTTCAAATCCCCCCATACCACATGGTCCTCACCATTTAAAAACCCAAACATGGCTAAATGACCTCACTTCTATCAAAAAATCTAAATAATCTATCAATTATCTTTCACATGGGTGGTTAAATAACATAAACATTTCAAATCACTATTTGAAATCCAAATAAAAACCCCTTTCACAAATCACTTTGAGGACAACTCCTCACTTCAAAACCAAAATCTATTTGTACATAGATTTTACTCATTGAAAACCAAAACCAGGTAAAAATACATTGTAAATCATGAAAACCATATCAAAAATTAAAATGGGAATTACATAAAATATTATCACCATAAAACATTTCATTTCAAATATGAAAACATGTAACTATATGAAAACCCAATTATACCAAGCTCAAAACACCATGATATGGATTCTAATCACTTTAAATATATCATCTAAATTTATAATTTCAATATAAAGGAATTTAGAAAGAAAAATCACATAATTAATTGTAAAATGAAACAATTTCATAGAAACACCTACCACAAAATATAATAATAAATTTTAAACCCTTTAGAATGTTTCTCCTTCAACGGTAACCACACCCATAGGGATAGAAACGGTGTTTACGAACCCTAGAAACCAAAAAACATCAACATTAGATCCACCCAGAACCCTAAAATTGACTACAAGATATATAGAAATCATGGGGGAATCCAAAACCAAGAGAGAAGATAGAGATAAGGTAATAAGAGGGAAATAGAGGAATAACACAACTCAAATCTCTTGGAAATCATCAAAGGGATGGATAGAATCAAGAGGAGGAAGGTGGTGGAGCTCCTATAAGGTTATCAAGGGGTCAGTCAATGTATAGGGGGGAAATGGGGGTGAAATTCCTTAAAATGAAATTGGGTCATTTTGGGAAAATATAAGGATTAAACACTTGGGAAGATCACATGGTTTGGATGCACGACTAAGAAAATTGTTTTCCTAACTTTGTGGGAGATAATAACTCCTAAAAACATAAGTTTCACAATTTCTCCTTGAGTGATGCATGGTTTATAAAAACCATGTACCTTACCCCAATCACACCCAAGACCCCAAACGGTCTCAGGTAAACTTTACATGGTTTTTTAAACCATGAGTAATTCATTCTAAATAGATCTATCAAAATGGAAATCCCACCCCTATAGGAACCACACGGTTAATACTAACCATGAGGGATAATCGTGATCCTACCAAATACCCTTAAAAACATGAATTTTCTTACCACAAAGATCCATAACTCCAAAATGTTAAATAAAGTATAAAAAAATACAAAATAAACCATATTGTGACATGTGGGGTGTCACAAACTCCTACAATGCTACTTTTTGCCCCCAAAAATTCCACATTTGAAAAGAAAATTTAAGAGAATAAGGAATATACAAGGAGAGCCTAAATCAAAAGAACCAATAGACATGATTAAACCTTAAAACCAAAAACTTAAATCCTCAAAATGATTAAAATGATCAACCTCATGGTTTCTGACTTCTTCAAGAACACTGAAATGAGAACCTAGAGTTCCTATAACATGGTGGAACAAAATAAAAACTACTGAGAGACATGACCTTGAACAACTAAGAAACCATAATAGAAACACACTCTCAACTACAAGTGTCCTCAAAATAATGACATGAGATTTAACCTTATGTCATGACACATTTGGATAACCTAGGGTCAAAACCTAGATCACCCTCCCATGGTGAATTTCAAAAAGTCCATATCTAAACACCATCTAGTATACCAAACTCATCTAGTAGATCACATACCCTAGATACCCTATCATGCACCCAAGGCCTCTCTCATGTCCAAACAAAAAGCACTAAAAAGGATTAACACAAGAATGGGTGTGACCAAAACTCTCCATGAAGGTCCACCCAAGAAAAAAAGGCTCATCAAAAGGCACTCATATCTAACCACAAAATATCCAAGAGAGAGGAATAGGGGGTTCATTCCAAAAAAAACAAGTAATTCTATAAAACAACATTTAAGTCATCCATTAAAACATTCCATATGGTAATCATCCATAAATCTCAAAAACCATAGTATAAGATCTTAAAACTAAGGATACAACCAACAAAGGAAAGGTTCCACAACAACAACCCATCCAAAAAAGTATTAAACCCAATACCACTTCTGAAAACCAAGATTAAAAAACTTGAGGAGTATTCAAGAAGTGGGATGTAGAATGACCTGGATCCCCACACTATAGGCACATTAAGGATCTCTTGATTCCATAGGAAAGTACCTTTTCTTCAAGATATAGTTCATCCTGATTTTTTTTGTACTCACTAGGCTATCCTTACACCTACCATGCTTCCACTACATACTCAATGAGACTAAGTCATCACCTTCCACTGGCAACCTAGACTGGTCATCTTCCATTTTCATGGCCAATGTGATAACTTCTTAAAAGGATTTAAGGAAAAATTAAAGTATTTCTGAACCAAGTTCTAGGAAAATACCACCTCCAAAGAAATAATTTTTCTCATAATTTTTGACCACCAGCCTTAGAGAAAAGATGACCAACCTTAAAAAGTGATCGGCATACTCTATTATAGATCAGTCACCCTGAAAAGGGATCATGGGATCAAGCTCCTTCTCCAATTTTATTTTCTCAAGAAATAACCACTAAAAATGTTATCCTAAAGATCTTACAAGATATTACTTAGGGTATCTAAGAAGTTACCAATGAAACACACCAAAATCAGCTTAAACCAATAAGAAAGTTCTCAACAACTCTCACCTGTGAAGCTTCAGGTGTCCCAAGAGAATCAAGGATCACCTCAATCTCTTCCAACCACCATAGAATTTCCATTGACCCCTAATTACCACCAAATAAAGGTGGAATCTGATCCAATAAGTCCAAAATAGGGTCTAAGCTTAACAAAGGCTCCATGTACACCACACCACTTTGAGTCTAGGTAGGTACCAAAACTTTTGAAACTCTTTCAACCATTATGGGGGAAAATAAAAAAAATACATGAACATCAACTCATGCCTCAAAAAAAATGATTCCACCACACTTATAAGAAAAAACAAAACAATATTCCCTCAAGTGAGGCACCAAAACATCCACATCTAAAGAAATTTTCCATTAATTCCATTTTTAACCAAGGAATTTTAAAATCACCCTCCACCAAGGTTCACACTTTAAAACCAATACATCCCCAATTTTAAAAACAAAACATCATTGGTGGATAAAAACAATTCCCAATTAAGAAAACCCACAAAAATTCCCTTTCAAAAATCTATTTCATTTCTAAAACCAAGAATACAAGGAATTATCTTAAAATCATTTTCCCTTTTAAAAATACCATTCATAAAGGAGGAAACCATTTTGAAAAAAATTCCTTAAAACCAACCTTTGAAAATGGGAATTTCATAAAAATACCCCCCTAAATTTCCAAAACAAGGTTTTAAAAACAAGTACACACATACACTACACAAGCATCTAAATAAGGATCATAGGAACAACATCCAAAAAAGTGAAACAAAATACTCCCTAATCCACCTCCCGCAAGTGGAAACCACCTTGTGAGAATCCATATTTGAGAGGATTCAAACAAGCTAACTAGGGAAGAAATAGTGTTATGAACCCTTGGACATGTGGGTTGGGAATATGAGTGCCATCTGTTTGACACACTCTACTAAGGAGGAAATTTTGACTTTATAGGAACTACACGGTTTCCCAATCTGGTTAAGACACCCATGCAACTTGATCTATCCTCCCTTTCCACCACAAAACCAAGGTAAAACCCCCAATATTGCTTACAAATTAAAATGGGATCAAAACACGTCAACTCATATAAAAAGAAGCTAAAAAGAACCTTGAATTCACAATTAAAAACCCAACTTCCCCTAGAATCTTGATGTATGGGATGACCAAGAACTAGCAAGACTCTTCCCACACATACCTCTCATGATATAAAAACATTAATCTCCTTTCTACCAGTATATCCCCAAATAGAAAGTGATACAAAAAAAGATCTTAGCCTCTTACTAAAGAAAACCATTCTATGATTCCATTTTGTAGCGTACCGGTCTGGGATGCCATCAAAATTATCACCCAAATGGGTCCACCATAAGGCCTGAAGGGTGTTCCTGATCCCCATACACCGGCGATGAGTTTTTAGTAATCATAGGAATCCCTTTGGGAATTATTTCTCCCAAAACAGATATAAATGACAGCATAATAAATAAATATAATATCCAAAATAAACAATAATGCTAATAATTCATAACCAACTACAATGGTTCAACCCATTTTCATACATATAACAAAATCTAAAAACAAGGATATAGCTAGGTAGAATAGTTACAAAGATGAACAAAGAGAAAAAAAACTACCAACCAACTTGATAAAATCCCAAACCTTCTCCATGCAACCTCTAATTTCTCACCACCACCCAACACACCACACATCATCCAAAAAAACAAGAAAGGATCTAAATGAGAACCTAGAACCTAAAAAATATAGGTGTGATCTAAAAACCCCACTAAGTCACCAAAACCCTCCAAAACTACAAGATATGTTTCATAAGTTAATTAATAAATTATAGTTTTAAAATAAACTATAAAATAGTTTTTCCCAACATACACATGAAAAATACAACAAGTCCATACTCACCACCAAAACATTTATATTTTCTTACAAAATTGAAAACAATGCTTTAAAAATCAATCCACCGACCTAATCCATTTCAAATCACCGACCTATTTCCATTTATCAAAAAAAACAACACATTTGTTTTACTTAAATTAAATGGATACCATTTTCTAAACATACAACTAGAAAAAACCATTTTTAAATCCAAACACCCATTTTTAAATCCAAACACCAATTTTGAAAACCATTTAAAGCATCCAAACAATTAGTATTTAAATTCAAAATAGATTTTCCATCATATTTGAAAACTCATTTTCCAAAGGAAACAACCAAACACCCACACAGGTCAAGCACAACAAGAAGGTTCCATATATCACAAGGAAAGTAACCAAATATAAATAAGAAATAGTTCCATAATAATGAAATTAGTGTAAATGATACAAACAGGCACTAAATAAAACTCCACAAAATCACTAACCAAGAATCAATCAATTGTATGTGTCATGGTCCTACCCTAGGATATCTAACGTGCCAAGAATCTAACCATATAAGGGTATAAAAACCCAAAACCAGCTACTCAGATGCACATAATCCTACTAATTGTTCATCCAATTATCCCACACAAGCCTCATTATGATGACCAACCCCCAAATTTCCCCTAGTCCTAGCATGACTGGTGGGAAACTAGCAGCATGTGAACCAACTAGAGGAACAAACTAGCTCTTCCACTTAGTAACCAGTTTTCCATGACCAGTAAAAAGGAAGTGATGTGTAGGAACAAAGTAGATAATTATAACTCATAAGTAATAACCATAACTAACCCCGGCCCTCACTCCCAATTATGAAAATCCCCATACATAAAAAAATCATCCACATTATAACATTCACATTCCCACACAAGGGGGGAACACATCTCATAGTGATCAAGAACCCACACAATGGGTATAAAAGTAAGGGGAAATTACATGGTGTCTCACATATGCCATTTAAAAAACCCAAAGTGCCAACTAGGCCTTTAACACCAAAACATGACTCAAAATGACAATCCCCTTACACATTTCATGAAATTTCATTTAAAACATTTCAAATCCACCCATCCCACAAGGGCCTCAGCCTTCAAAACCCCAAACATAGCCAAAGGCCCTCATTTCCATCAACATATATAAAAATACATCAATTCCCCTCCACAGGGAGGGGGTTAATTCACACACATATTTCAAATCACCATTTGAAATATAAATAAAAACCCCTTTCATAAATCACTTTGAGTCCAACACCTCACTTCAAAACCAAAATCTATTTGTACATATTTTTCACACATTAAAAACAAAAACTACATAAAAATCCATTTCACAATATGAAAACTATTTCAAAAATCCATACAGTAATTACATAAAAGTTTAGAACCTTAAAACATTCCACTTCAAATATAAAATCATGTAACTACATGAAAAACTAATTATTTCAATCTCAAAACACCATGAAATGGTTTCAAATCACTTCAAATATATCAAGTATGTTTATACTTTCACTAAAAATGAATTTAGAAAGAACAATAACATCATAAATTCCAAAATGAAACAATTTCATAGATAAACCTACCCAAAAAGATGATAATCAAGCTGAAACCCTTCAGAATTTGTCTCCATCAACAGTGGCCACACCCATGGGGATAAAAATGGTGTCTATGAACCCTAGACACCAAAAACTACAACATTAGATCAACCCATAACCCTAAAATTTACTACAAGATATCTAGGGTTCATGGTATAAGTCAAAAACAAGATATAAGAGATATAGAAGGGAAGAAGAGGGAAAGAGAGGAATAAATCACCTCAAATATCTTGGGAATCATCAAATTAAGGGAGAGAATCGAGAGAAGGAAGGTGGTGGAGATCCTCCAAGGATCTAAGGGGTCATACAAAATATAGTAGAAGAAATTTTGATGAATCCCCTTAAAATTAAATAGGATAATTTTAGGAAAACCCACAAATTAAAAACCTATGTAGATCACACGGTTTGGCTGCAGGGTTAATAAACCCATGAACCAACCATGCGGATGCTACTACCTCCAAAAAACTTAAGTTATGCGATTTCTCCTTAGGTGTCTCATGGTTTGTAAAAAATCATGCTCCTTACCCCATAAACACCCAATACCCCACACATTCTTGAGGAAGATCTACATGATTTATCAAACTGTGTGGAAGCCATGCTAAATAGATTTTTCAAAATGATAGGCCCAAGCATATGGGAACCACATGGGTAATACTAAACATGTTGGATAACCATTATCCTCCCAAAAACCCTTCAAAAACTTGAATTTTTATCCCTCCAAGTATCAGAACTCTAAACCATTTAATACAAGATAATATAATGAAAAATGAACCACACCATTACACATGGGTTTTCATAGAAAGGATAGAGGTGAAAGCGTAATGAACACTTCCTATGGGTGTTTATGGTCCCACATCACCACTTTTACCATCACTATCCACTAATATAGATGAAGAAAATGATTATCAAAATGAATTTCAGATATCCAAGTAGCATAAGCTTCACTTCATAGAACTAGACTCAAAATTGGATATCCATTTCTAGAGGTTTGAGATCACAATACTCATAGAGAGAATAAATGATCAACATGTATTTACAATCTAAAAATAGAATAAAAATGGAAGGAAATGGGAGAGAATAAGATCTAGGTGCCATGAATTGAGAATACCAAAATAGATTGAGGAGTGATCCTATTATTCTGAAAACCAAAACAGAATATTAGTGACATGATAATCTAACTAGAAGTGAAATCTATGTGGCATGATCTTAGGTGCTCGTCACCAAATTTTATTGAAGTCCTTGTAAAATAATCAAACCTATCATAATGAAATGTGATTCCCCTCCAATTTTCCATACCAGTTAGTGACCATGATCTCAACCTCAAATGTTCTCCACATGGAATATTCAAGGGCTATGATCAATGGAATAGAATATTTATCATGTCTTCCTTTTGTACCCATGATCACTTTTTTCTTTTCATGTGGAATATATTCCTGATTCATGAATACAAATAGGAAAAGATATGACATTGAAATTGAGGTAATATATCCAATTTGGGAAATAAATTTCCCCATTTCCAACTTTTGGGCCACTGATTTGCTTGAAATAAACAATTTTGGTCCTTTTTCATTGGTTTGGGCCTTCACAGATTGATCAATTTTTCTAGACCTGGACCAACTTGGAACACAGGCCTAACTATAGCCTTGACACTTCCTATATGCTTCAACTCAACACTAAAAAACCTTTTGAGTACATGAGAACCAATTTTTTATATGGAACGATTGAACTCAATCCCATTTCCATTAACCATCTTTAATTACTAAAATTTTGGGTTAAACCAAATGAACCCCTCCATAGTTTAAAAACTTAACTTCATGTGAAAAAATAGTGGTTTCTTATGCTTATTCAAGCTTCCCTTCAACCTTGATCTTAAGACTCTTGGTTTTAACATCTTTCTAATCCACCCTATGGGCATGTTCTCAATAAGACAAGAATTAGAAACCCTAAATTAATCTTCAATTTATCTATTTAAGACTTCACTAAAGACTTTCCTCAAGAACCTAGTGTGTATTCCCATTCCAATTCAATGCTAAAACATTGGGAAGCTCAAGGATCCCCATTTTCTTTATTAAGCATACGTAAATAGGGAACATGCATCCTCATCTTAGTCAGACTACTAGATTTGATGCATTGACCTCAAAACCAATCTTTATCCTTAGTCAAATCATTCATACTTAAATCATCCAATCTTGCTTCATCCCCTCATAATGATACAATAAAAGTATCAATAGAGATGGATTATTCCACTATCTTTTGGGTTTTCTTGTCTCAATTCCTTATTCACCATATTTAGATTTCTAATAGAGGTCCTTGTAATTTTAGTAAACCGTGGAGGGAGTTCACAATTTGGTTGTCATCTAAATTTGAATTTGGTTTTAATTTGGTTTCAAATTATTATCAATATCAACTCAGATAAGATAATTTGTGGCTAATTTTCTTTAGAAAGCTCGGCCTTAGTGACCATCAAGAGTGAAAAAGTCTCCCTCTAATCTGTTATGGAAAACATCATGAGGAACGAAGTGATAAATGATTCAAAAAAGAGTAAAAGGGAAAAATAAAATTACGATAATAAGATCTTGGGACATAGAGATTTATGTGGTTTTGGAAATTATCCTATGTCCACATAGTGGAATAATTTCACTAGTTTTGAGAGAAAAAAATATAGGGAGATATCAAAGTTTTACACATATAAACCTTAGCCTGAAATGGGATGATAAAGAAGATTAAGTATTATTCCACCAATCAAATAAAAATTTCACATTGTTACAGTGAATGGTGGATGTAAGTCCACATCTTTGTAGTGATGTGACCACCCAAGTTCAAACTACTACACTAGCTAGTGGATGGAATTCCATGGAGCTATAGTACTATTGTCCCCAAATTCCTCATTGATATAGTACCCTATCGGTGTCATCCAGTCAACTCTTCTATAGTGGATGGTGGCTGGAAGTCTATGGAGTTGTGGCATAGTGTTCAGTATGGGATGAAATCATTCAACCCAACATCAACTAAAATGGATTAGTCTATTCCAATCCAACACAATATTCATACTCTCATTAGTACCCTTGTTTTGATATCTAATTTTGGACTATTAGTTTCTATATTTAGGAATCTGTGATTGAGGATTCCACCCAAGATTGGATTTGGGATAGATGAACTTCATCTTCCTCATTCAATCTCAAGCATCACAGTAGGTTCAATAAATGAAAAATGGAGTCTAAATGCAGGTATTGGAATTTATGTGGAAGGTTTTTATTCAAATAGAAGATTTCCAAAAACCTTTGTGGCTAGTTTTTCCTTATGGTAAGTTGAGTGCCTCAACTCATGGTAGCTTTCAATTATCAGGCATAGTAACTTGAAAAAAACTTATAGTCACTTTCCCAGAAAGTCAATATCACAGTAGGTTCTAGGTTTATGGTCACTTTATATTTAATTAATGCAATAAATATAATTATCATGAAGATACAGTGAGTGAATTAATTTGGAATGATCACTTCATCACTTTCTCTTATGGTCACATAAGTGATTGTGGCTATGCCTTTTAGTAAATTATCTTGTGGTCAGTATACTGATAGTGTCTCTTACATACAGACACTTGGGATCTGCACCTATGGTCATTATACATACCATGATAGTGACATGTGGTCACTCCTTTCATTAGGTATCCTTTGCATATTTTTTATCATGTCCTAATAAAAACAAAAAATTAAGAATTAAAAAATATCAAATTAAAATGAAATCACACAAAAAACACTTTATTTTCAAATATAAATCATTCCAAAGAAAATTATTCAATTTAAAATATAGAATTATAGAATAATTATTTCTAAAAAATCAAAAACTCATTAAAAATCACTTAGAAAAATATTTTCAATGAATGATTACAAAAAATGATGTTCCTTAAATAAATGAGAAATTTGATCGAGAACATTTGATCATTCAAATAATCAAAAATTATTTACACTTAAAATCAACTAAAATTCAAGAAAACAAATAGTTATTAAAAAAATACACTGAGAACTTTTATCAGTTAATCACCCAAAACAGATATATTTTTTAAAATATTAAATTAATTTAAAGTTCAAAAAATGATTATATATTCATTAATTTATTATTTTAGGCTCGGTTTTAATATCTAAAAAAGTAATACTCCAAAAATATATGTGGAAAATTTTCTAAAATAATGTCACATCAGTCGCATAATTAGGCCTTTTGGATAAGGATTAAGTTTTGTACAAAGTGTTTGGTTAAAAATTAATAGATTTTGATGAAACCATATCCAAAAAGATTTTTGAATTGATTCACAAATAGTTTTAGATTTTTTATAAAGTACTTATATATTTTAGTGCAAGTAGGAGAATATTGGTTATGCACTAAAAGAATACATATATTATACATTTGAAAAATACATTGCACCCAACATTTTAGGTTGAGTGAATACATCTACCACCTTACAAGATGAGTGCATGAATCTACCACCAATTCATAGCTTTGGGTTCATGAATATTCTCACATGATTCCATCGATTACAATCCATTATGAATGGACTAAATGGATTTCATTCATTATAGGAATTCAATGAATAATTCCAATGGGAATAAACATTTTTCAATATAGTGAATATGGTCAATGAATTTCATTAAAAAAACATACTAAATATGGCTATATAAAGGGATGATATCTCTCTTGAATTATGTGAGTTTTTTTCACTTTCATCAATCATATGATGATCCCCTAAAACCCATCAGGGGTTTGGTGTGATTTAGTCCGCTACATGTACATTAGACAAGTTTATTTATTCTTGATATCTAGATTAATCATGTGACATGAGAAATGTTATCCCCATATATCTTATATATTTTTCTCAATTTCTAATAAAATTAAATTTTATATAATTATATCACACGTAATTATCTTAGCATGGTCATTCACTTAATAAATAAAAACTCTATTGATGACCATGATGTCATAAACCCGTTATATGGGTGAACACTTCTTATCTTGGTTAGTCAAATATCTTTTCTTGATAAATATCATACCCAATCAGATTCTATTAATTTATATTCTCAAATGAATTTATATATAAATCAAATTATAAAACTTCATAAGTATTTAACAACCTCATGTCAAAATATCCATACTCAATGCTCACTCAAGTAGAAAAAATGACTTGTGTATGCCAATCCACATTATATACCTTAAGCATGTAAATCTAGAAACAACTTAGCTAAATTATATATCATAAGTGATTATTTGTATCTCTATATAAATGATCTTATTCATATTGAACTTAAAATATCATTATAATAAAATATGATGATCAGCAGTCAGAGATAATCTGATAATACATATAATTCAAGGGTTATAATATAATCTGTAGTATTTTATATAAAAAATAAAAATTAATGTTGAAATATTTTCATTAATATACATTATATGATATATAATATTCCTAATCCAAAAAATCTTGACTGAATTTAGGACACAAACACTGATGATAATTTATTGATCATTTCAAAATAATGTATATGGAGTTGAAAATTAATACTTTTTAATCAAAATTTATGAAAAATTGTGAAATTAATTATATAATAGAATTTACTTTTTGAAAAAAACTAATAGGGTTTGACATTAATAATACAAACTTCATATATTCTTTGAAATAATAATGGGATGGGTACTTGGGAAATTTAGGTCACCTGAACCTTAACCCATCTAATTTTTCAAAACCCAAACTCATTTATAACCATTTATTTTTTTAATATATTATTCTAACCCTATTAAATTATATTTTAAAATACTCATTGAACTAGTCTAATGTCATGACCTGACCCATTGGGGCCCTCTTAGCTAGTAGTAAGTCGAGTGTGACACCCCAATCCCACCTCCAATAGGACATGGGCTAGCAACTAGCATCGAGTACGCATATCACACACATGGGAGGCTTTAACCAAAATTATTTTTACACACACACACATCCAAACATCCATATAATGTGTAAAGGATAAACAACTAATAACATAAATTCATTCATAACCACTAATCCCACATTGAATTATGATAACGGGTATGGAAAAAAGAAAAGGGCTAATTAAAAGCCCACCATAATAGTAAAAAGAGTCCAACCTGCTAACAAAAATGAGAATGTTGTCAAGATAAAACTTCTATAACCATTTTTTTCTATCTAGTACAAATAATCTCAACCTTCTCCTGGTCCTCCTAGGACTCTGAAAAAATTCCTTTCATCTACATAAGACGCGAAATGTGTTTGTAGAGCCCATGAAGGGGTGAGTTTAAACATATCCATTATGACAACCTAAATTTCCAAACAAATCATCAAATAGAGTCATCTCAAACCCACCAAAGGGTGAGACACTAAGAAATAAATATAAAAATATAGATATGCTCATATATAGACACCAAGTCTCATAGTAAGGTCACATCCTCACTGTCACCCTCGGATTCTGCTTGAGGATTATAAGTCACATTCATATGAGGAAACTCACTTCTCAAGTCTCACTAACACTGATTTCACTCATATAATAGGTCACACTCATAAGTCTTTTCCATGTTGAAGTATGCATTGGAACTCAAAACATTTCAATACATGGGCAGTGGATTACACCCAAGGCATATGGGGGATACCTAACCCTATCCAGAATGACTTACTAATAAGGGGATCGCATGCCATGGATTTTAAAAATGGGATACCTGAACCAACCTGGGGAATAATGATAGAGTATCACACCCTAATATATATGTAGGGATACCTAACTATATCTAGAACTAACCCATAGAGGGGATTTCTCATCCTATACTCAAGACGAGATACCATAATGTACCCTTAGGTATGGACTAACGTAACACACCCATATTGATATTGAAATCATAATATAGTATCAAGGGATCCAAACTACCCTATAAAGACTACACAAGAAGTAAAAGTGTTTCGCAGCATGTCTTGCTAAGTCTGGTCATGCCCATGTTTGTGTCTGTGTACTCCATACCATGAACATGTACTCTGGACATGCCCATGTGCACTGGTTATGTATGTTCTTGTATACCCTTGAGTATATTCCAAGTTATTAGATTAAGGTTAATATAGAATTTGGATATGTCACACACCCGTGTGATATTTATCTTCATCTATAAACCCTAGACACTTTAAAATGGGTTCCACATGGCATGTGTTCTTACGAATAACACACTGTGTCGATTATAATTTCATAGAAATTTAAAATATCTCACAATTCTTAACCCATGTTTCCTAAACCTTCACTCCTTCCATAAATCTCACCCAAAAAAATTGGATCTACATTAACTAATCCCACATTATCACTGGTGGCTGGATTTCAACCACCATCAGGTCAGAAAAGGAATATTATCACTATCTTGAAGCACCTATATAGTGTTTTTTGTAAAAAATACAACACCCACACCATTATCATATTCTTAACGTATCCATCACACCTTTGATCCCAGAAACAAACCCATACAATGATTCATTATGTTAAAGATTGATTTCACAATGACCGGTTCCCAGGTTTTTTAGAATCATTCTCCAATCAAAATATTGATGATGAATGTCCAAATAATGAAGAGAGAAAAGTATGAAACAAAAAATTGAGAGAAAAACATTGTTCATTGTTTGGTTTTTATTTCATTCAATGGAAAATAAATTGACTAGCATGGGAGATAAATCAAGAACAATAAAAAATTCCTAAATCTAGTGATTAATTATAATCAACCATAAATAAAAAAAATCATGAATTAATTTTATAAAAGAATTAATTCGAATTTACCATTGAGAAATCAAGAACCTGGATTATAAAATAAATAAAGTTACCAACCTTAATATTAGATCAATCACTAATGAAGAATAATTTTGTGTAGTTGTCTTTGGCAAGATCCAAGAACTCCATTGACACTCACAATCTCCTCGATATACCGATCATTGATCCATGATCCTGTTTTCATCTATAAATTCTCCCCTCCATGGTCCTATCCTTGAATATATGAAGTTGTGTGGCTAAATATTATATTGGTCTATAACCATGATTAAATAGAAGATAATTATGTTATAGGAATTTAATAGACAATAAATTATTTAATTAATTTATTCGACTATTATTTTTCATGTGACTGCTCTTAAACAAAACATACGATGCATAAAAATATTATATCATGACTAGGTTAAAATCCACATTATGAATTTAATAGAGGGATAATTTTTTTCATCTGAGACACCATTAGAGAGATATTATATTATTTATCAAAAACTATGCATGCATGATATAATAAATTTAATATTTTTAATATATCAACATTGAGGATCTTCAAGCCCTAAGATATCACACAGACTCTTCACATAACTCTAAAAGTATTCTTTAAAATGTTTTAAAGTGTTACATGGAAAAAATAGAGTCATCACATTCTCCCCACCTTTAGGACTTTTCATCCTAAAAATAAAAAAACTACTCAAAAAGATGAGGGTACTAAGCTCGCATCTACTTCTCCGACTCCTGTGGGATCTCCTAAAGATTCTCTTGCTACCATCAAACACACATCAATGTAATAACTCACCCTTTAAAGATATTATCCTATTGATCATCAATTTCCATCTCACATCAGACAATAATGTGTGATTGTTCATGCACATATCTTCTTAATTGTGACATGTGAAAAACATCATGTACATGGTCTAACTGTAGTGGTAAGGATGAGCGATATTCCACCTCACCAACCCTACACAGTATCTAGAAAGGGCTGATGAATCTTAGAGATAGCTTTCTTTCAAGTCCAAATCTCCACAGTCCACATCGAGGTGAGACCTTAAAGAACATAGTGTCTCCCTCTTATAACTCCAAATGCCTCCTTCATTGGACCACATAATACTTTTAAAAGATCAGGAAATCCTCATATACTCTTGGATAATTTGCACCTTCTTTGTCATCGCTTGAACCAACTCTCAAACCATAAGCATTGTCTCCCTTATATCTAACCAACATAACGGTGGCCTACAAGGTCACCCATACAATACCTATAATAGAACCATACCAATGGTATAATGATAAATATTTTTATACACAAAATCCACCAAGGGTATTGATCCTCCCATATATGGGGAAAATAAAACACACAAGCCCAAAGAATTTCCTCTATAACCTAAATGGTCTGCTCTATCTGGCCATCTTTCTGGGGGTTGAATGTTGTGCTCAACCACAAACGAGTCCAATAATACTTTTATAATCCTCTCCATAATTGAGACACGAAGTGATAATCACAATATAAAATGATCATTGAGGGAACTCTATGAAGTTGTATTATCTTCTACATGTACAAACGTCTCAAAAATCTCCAATTAACTCTACTATAATATGGCTAAGAGGTGGTAAAACTTGGTGAGTCAGTATATGATCACCCAGATAGCATCATTAACTATAGATAATCATGGAATTCCCATCACAAAATCCATGGATATACCATCCCACTTCCTCTCTTACACCTCAAGGGGTTGGGGAAAACCTGCTGGAACCTGGTGCTCGGCCATCACCTATTGGAAAGTGATCCATTGAGCGATAAACTCAGTAAAACACCTCCTCATCTTGGGCAACAAAAAATTACATTCAAGGTCCTGGTACATCTTCACCGCTTATAGATATACCATTAAGGTGGATGTATGACACTCCCTCAGCACCTCCTCTCACAATGTGACCAGTACCATTATTTATCCATATAAAAGCATAAAGTTATCCCCACCTTTATAAAATTAATTAGGAGCATGTACAGTGGATATTTGTCATAAAATACCTCAAAGTTGATATCCTAAATTTTTTCCTTCCTAACTGAAGGTTCCGGGCGCAGTATAAGCACGTGGGTGGATGTGCCCACTTGGCTTTTTGTCATTAGCAATGATCAATTCGGGATCAATACGATGATAAACGTCAGTCTCCACGGATCGAATCACAGAAAAAGACAAAGAAGATGGTTTGTCCCGGAACCACAAACAAGGATCATTACAGGTTGATTATAATTAATTTAATTAATTATAAAGAAATACATTTTGGGTGTTCTTTCTTCGTTGATGTTCTCGATCACGTTGTCGATGTGATCCGTCGTTGCATCGCAGAAGCCAAGTGTAGACTCCCTCTAGCGGTGATCCACACATGTACCTCGTATCTCGGGACATCGCCAAAGGATTATCCAGGTGCTAGCGTGGAGAATCCTATGCTTGCGTTGTCCGTCTTAGATCGTCTTGATCCAATGGAAGAGGATCTCTCTCGGTCTTGAGAGCGTTCTTGGAGGAAGAGGTTCTTTCGGTCTTGAAAGAATTCTCCAGAGATGTTGTGCACAACGATTCTCTTGTGTGTAGGAAAAGAGTTGGGGTTGTGAGGATATTTATAATCAGGTGTGTGGGGTTATAGAGTTATGACAATAAATAAATGCGTTATGCGTTTTATTTATTTCATTGACTCTTATTTAAAACCCCCATGTCGAGTAGATAATTCCTTGACATGCGCCCACACTGATTATAATAAATATCACTTAAAACAATATTATATCCTCAAAATCCCGACTGGAAAAACTACACGACGTGTAATAATAAATACACGGTGTGTACTTGTTTTTCATTAAAAACTACACGGCGTGTACATTAAATGTACACGACGTGTATATATTGTTTTCATTTATTCATTTCCTTTCCAAAATAAAACTACACGGCATGTACATTTAATAATACACGACATGTACTTGTTTTATTTTATTTTTCCTCCATCATTTAAAACAAATTAGGCTTCCTTGAATAATTATTAAACCACATATGGGAATAATCTTTATTCAACTTGAGATACTTGGATACACTTAGTGTGTGACCCTCTAGGCCTCTTTCTCGTTGGCATTAGGCAGGATTACCTAAAGTCCAAGATTACTATCTAGAAACGGGTCAAGGAACCCAATAGAAAGAAGTTGATGCCGCATTGATGTATCACCTCATACGAACGCTTACTATGTAATTTAATCCCTTTGTCTCGATATCTCATCAAGCAGGTTTCATGGCAGTGTCATAAACCTATATGCTTGATCTTTCGTTCTTTGACTACCTGAAATAAACTCGTCGTTTACACCATGGCCATGGAATTTAATGCGACAGTTCTATTTCAATCAAAGGGCCGAGATATCAACTTCCATAAATGGAAGGGACAAATCCTTCCTCAACTTATCCATTAACAACATGTCACTCGTGACGCATCCAACGTACCCTACTTACCACCAACTGTCTGCGTGACGGTTTTCGTCAGTAAATCTAAGTGCGCGAGTCATGACATGAGTTAATGATAATCTTTCAGTCTAAGGACCATTACACACGCTCGCAGATAGCAATATCCGATGACACCAAGACATGCGGAATTACTACTGGTGGGTCTGTTCTCATAATCTCCCATCTTGGAGATTACCAAGTGTGAACTCCATGATAGAGAGTCTCGTCTTCTTACGAGTACTCGCACATGACGGTCTGTATACTATGTGTCCTATCATAGTATGTAATCCAACCGCAGAACTTTATTTAATAATATTGTTATAGAATTTCAAGGTTCTCATCATAGCGGGGATCTGCTATGACCTTATTAATGCAAAAAATATTCCAGGACATTATTATATTATAGTCATGCAAAACAATGAAAAATATATAATAAGTGAACATTCATTTAATCAAAGTACAAAACAGTTGGTTCTCAGGACACCAATCCTTACAAACTCCCACTTGGACTAGAGCCAACTGCCTACGACTTTTAGTCCGCTAGACCTCACATGATGATCATGTTTCTGCTGAGTCAAGGCTTTAGTCAATGGGTCTTCCATGTTGTCTTCCATGGAAATACTGCTCACTGCAACTTCACCTCTCTGAGAAAAATCCCTCAAGAGATGATACTTCCGAAGTATGTGCTTTGTCCGCTGATGTGACCTTGTCTCTTTTGCAAGTTCCACCACTGCAGTATTATCACAATAGAGTGTGATAGGATCTTTACTGCTCGGTACAACATCTAGCTCTTGGACGAAGATTCGCATCCATACTGCTTCTTTAGCTGCCTCAGAATCTATGATATACTCAGACTCCGCTGTAGAATCTGCCACCACACTTTGTTTTGAGCTCTTCCAGCTCACTGCACCTCCATTAAAACTGAAGATGTATCCAGTCTGCGACTTCATGTCATCTTGATCAGTCTGGAAACTAGCATCTACATGTCCTCTGATGAATAGTTCTTAATCTCCTCCATAAACCAGGATAATATCCTTAGTACGCCTCAAATACTTAAGGATAGTCTTGACTGCCATCCAATGGCGGTCTCCTGGATCAGCTTGATATCTGCCTACCGCACTTAATGTGTAAGCAACATCTAGCCTCGTACATAGCATAGCATACATGACTGACCCAATCGCGGATGCGTAAGGGATCCTTGCCATCCTCTTTCTTTCCTCATGTGTCTGAGGACACATTTTCTTGGAAAGATGAATGCCATGTGACACTGGAAAAAATCCTCTCTTGGACTATTCCATACTGAATCTCTTCAGTATCTTGTCAATGTATGTACTTTGACTTAGGCCCAGCATTATCTTGGATCTATCACGATGGATCTTGATCCCAAGAATATATGTTTTCTCGCCCAAGTCTTTCATGGAGAAGTATTTATGAAACCATGCCTTAACTGACTGTAAGATAGGTACTTCGTTTCCAATTAGAAATATGTCATCAACATATACTATTAGGAAAACGACTGCACTTCCACTAAACCTTTTTTAGACACAAGGCTCACATTCATTCTTAACAAAGCCAAATTCTGTAACAGCTTCATCAAAACGAATGTTCCATGACCTTGATTCTTGATTTAATCCATAAATGGATTTATGCAACTTGCATACCTTGTTGGCATCCTTTGGAGTCACAAACCCTTCAGGTTGTGTCATGTAGACATCTTCCTAGAGGTTCCCGTTAAGGAAATCTGTTTTGATATCCATTTGCCAAATTTCATAGTCATGGTAAGCAGCAATGGCCAATAGGATTCTGATGGACTTCAGCATTGCAACCGGTGAAAAGTTTTCATCATAGTCAATTCCTTGAAGCTGTCTAAAAACTTTTGCAACCAGTCGTACCTTGTAGGTGCTGACTTTCCCCTACATGTCCAGTTTCTTCTTGAATACCCATTTATTACCAATAGGCTTTACATCAACTGGAGGATCTACCAAAATCCAGACTTGGTTTTGGTACATGGAATCCATTTCAGAATTCATGGGTTCTTGCCACTTGGCAACGTCTGTGCCTTCAAATGCTTCCTTGTAGGTAAGAGGATCATCATTGTCAACCCATAATGAGTCACCATCCTCGGTGACAAGAAAACCATATCGTTCTGGTTCTCTCACCTCCCTCATGCTCCTACGCAGTTCTTGTGTCTTTGGAACAGATTTTTCTTCCACGGGGCTTTGTGGAATCTGTTCTTGTACCAACTCATGTGTATCTTGAGCCTCGACTTCATCGAAGTCTATCTCGCTCCCACTATCTCTTTTGGATATGTGCTCCCTCTCAAGGAATATGGTGTGTTTCCACTGTAACCTTTTTTTCTGAGGGGTTGTATAGGTAATATCCCCTTGTTTCCTTGGGATATACTATAAAGATACACTTTGTTCCTCGGGGTGCAAGTTTATTACCTGAAGAGGCCTTAACAAATGCTTCACTACCCCAAACATGTAAATTTGATAACATGGCTTTGCGTCCACTCCATAATTCTTATGGAATACCATTTATCGATTTAGTTGGTACTTGGTTTAGTATGTGCACTGCTGTTTGTAATGAATATCCCCAAAAGGATAATGGAAGACTCGCATGACTTATCATTGATCTCACCATGTCCAACAGGGTGCGGTTCCTCCTTTCACTTACACCATTCCACTACGGTGTGTAAGGAGGAGTGAGTTGAGATAGAATCCCAAACTCCCGTAAGAAATCAATGAAGTATTGATTAAGATATTCTCCTCCTCTGTCTGAGCGGAGTTTCTTAATATTCTTACCAATCTAGTTCTCAACTTCATTCTTGTATTATTTGAACCGATCAAAAGAATCTAACTTATACCTCATTAAATAGATATATCCATATCTACTAAAATCATCAGTAAAAGTTATGAAGTACAAGAACCCACCCCTTGCTTCAACTGGAAATGGTCCACACACATCTGTGTGAACTAATTCTAGAATCTCTTTAGCTCTTTCACCTTTCCCACTAAATGGGGATTTGGTCATTTTGCCTTTTAGACACGCATGACATACACCAAGTGGTTCTAGTTCGAAAGAATCTAAATACCCATCTTGATGTAATTTTGTCAAACGTTTCTCATTAACTTTGTTAAATAACCTAGCCGGTGATGCCAAAGTTGGGTGTGGTATTAGTCATGTGAATTAACTTTGTTATCGATTTCCATTACGTGGTTTGTGTAGTCTAACACATAAAGGCCATTATATAAATGTGCCCTACCAAAACAAATGCTATCTTTATAAAAGTAGCAACTTTCATTTCCAAACTTGAATATGAATCCATCAGTATCTAATCTGGATACTGAAATAATGTTTTTAGAAACATAAGGCACATAATAACAACCTTTCAAAACCAAGACCATCCTGGTAGGCAATGTGAGGTGGTAGTCTCCGATAGCTACAGTAGCGAGCCTGGATCTGTTGGCTGCTCGTAGATCTACCTCCCCTCGATCAATCTTCCTGAATCTACTTGGTTCCTGTATTTGGATACAGATGTGAGCACCACAAGTAGTATCTAATACCCAATTAGTAGAAACAGATAGATTGCATTCGATAACAAACGCACCTGAAGCTTCCCCTTGCTTCCTTGGCTGGGTGCAGTTTTTCTTCCAGTGGCCCTTCTTGCCACATGCGAAACAAACAGCATCCTATTCCTTTGCCTCCCCTTTGATCTTCCTTTTCTTGGAAGGCCTTGAAGAATATTTAGTCTTAAATCTCTTCGCCTTCCCTTTCCTTTTATTCACCATAAGGATAGAAGGCTTTTCACACTTCATGTCATTGTCCACTTGGCGAATAAGGATAAGAAGATCAGATATAGACTTCTCAATATTGTTCATGTTGAAATCAACAACAAAGTTTGCGAAGCTTTGGGGGAGTGATGTGAGAATGATATCGGTACCCAGTTCTTCTGGGAGTTTAAACCCTAGAACCTCCAAGCACTCAATGTAGCCAATGAGCTTGACTACATGAGGCCCATCTGGGGAACCCTCTCCAAGATTGCTCTAAAACAGAGCCTTGGAGATCTCAAACCTTTCCTGTCTTTCTCTCTCCTGGTATAAACCACAGAGTTACTTGAGCATACTGTAGGCATCCATGTCTTCATGAGACTTCATGAGATCACTAGACATAGATGACAACATTAAACATTGAATGTCGAGAGCATCGTTCAAATATTGATCATAGACTAGGAAATCTTCATCACTCACCCCTGGGGCAGGAGAATCAGGAAGTGAGGACTCCAGCACGTAAAACTTCTGTTCATGGCATAGGATAACCTGAAGGTGCCTAAACCATTCCTGAAAGTTACTTCCGGTGAGGATGTTGTCTTTATCCAGAATTGATCGCAGATAAAATGTGGTTGATGTGTTTGTCATATTGATTCTACAAATTAAAAGAGCAGATTCATCAGTACTTTCTTGATTACATTTTATGAGAAATAATAAATTTTATTAAGTCTCCCACTATTTTATCAAGTCCCAATTGCCCTCACCATTGAACTTGGAATTTTCATTTGCTTTGAAATTCTAGTGGCAAGGATCCATATTCCCCTTCGCATAACCCCGACAAGATTTGGTCAAGCTATTTGAAGGTATTTAGGTAGGCAGGTCTTTGCCAACTATGAGCTTACAGTTCCTTGATCTGTTGAGTGGACTCCCCAATCCTGAAATCCTGACTTGAATTTCCTCAACTCTTGCCTCCAATATTACATCAAGTCTAGAAAGGGCTACTTCTATGGATGTAATATGGTTAAGTCAACCTGAAACCTTTCATAAGGACTTTCTTTATAAAAGTAAGTGTCCCAACAAGGGTTGGTCAAACACATAGTTTTATTGAGTCTTTCCCTTAATCAAGTAATAGAAGGCTTGGTCTGACTTAATATGGTATTTGAGGGATTTTATTCTTTATGCGTATCTTTGAATTATCACATGCTTGTTAATATTAAGTGATGCTTGATTAAGTGATTAACCATGTTCCGATAATGTTTACGCATAGTCCGGTTTTTATTTTATTCCACCTTTGCATGCTTGTTCATTTTATTGATCATGTGATCGCGAAAACAAATACATAATAAATAAAACATGCAATCAGACAGAAATAAAATTATATGGCATGATCATGAGCTTCTATTTGGTTAGATTATCTAGCAGTTTTGATAAGCTAACCCTGACCTAGGGAAAACACCTTGAACCTGATGGTTCATGTTTTGTAGCTCCCACCTATCCACCTTTGTATCTTCTTGTGTCGGTTTCACCTCGGCTTCGGGATTTGAACTGTCTCCTCTGGCATGGGAGATCCTCCATTAGATGGGTTTACATTAAAGAAACCATGGGCACGCATGACCTACATTTTATTGGAAGAAGGCTCGCAGGCCAACAAATTTAAATTAAATAAATTTAAATGAAACCATACACATAAAAAGGGTCTTTGGTCTAGCTCATGATCACCCATAGTATGCAACGACATTTACGCATATTTAGAATTCAAATTCTTTCAATCGTTCTTTTATTTAAGATAAGACGCGCTCGAATTCAATTAATTATGATCTTATAATTAATCAATTATTTATCTTAAATTCCTTTTTGAATTTCCTTGAGATTATTCTCATCCACATTCCTTGTACGGGTCTTTGTACATTGGAGGAAACCTCGTGAAATTCCATTTCTAGAAAGTACACGACGTGTAGTTTATAATTACACGGCGTGTATTTTTCTTTTCACCCTTTATTCAAAGTACACGCCGGGGCTTTGGCATGTTTTCTGTATTTTGGTAATTTTAGAGTACACGGCGTGTAGATGAATCATACATGGTGTGTACTTCCTTGTTACGTGGTAACCGGCTTGGAGATCCCGTGTACGCGGTACACGGCTTATCTTTGTACATGGTTTCACCTGGGTCGGAACGGACTACACGGCGTGTTGTTCCAACATACACGCCGTTTATTCCGGTTTCCACGCGCCGTTCTATTCTGGTCAACACGGCATGATTAAAACTTAGGCATAATCAATTCACATGGCGTGGTTTGGCGGACCAGTGTCGGTTCGTTGAACCTAAGTACACAGCGTGTAGTTTTAATTACATGCCGTGTAATCCCGTGTTGTACAGACAGAAAGAGCGGATCCTCCGGATGAGTTCCTCGTTTTTATTTTAATCAAAATTAAAATTAAAAGGTCATTTCTATGATATGAATCGATAAACGAAGGAGGAAGAATAGATCTCGTTAATTCGGATTTATATAACGATTTATTTCGAATTGAATCAAATATGAATGCGTAAATTATCAACGAAAATTAAATAACTATAATCAAAATTGTAACCTCACTCTGATACCATTTAAAGGTTCTGGGTGCAGCAGAATCGCGTGGGTGGATGTGCCCACTTGGATTTTTGTCATTAGCAATGATCAATCCGGGATCAATACGATTATAAACACCAGTCTCCACGGATCGAATCACAGAAAAAGACAAAGAAGATGGTTTGTCCCGGAACCACAAACAAGGATCGTTACAGGTTGATTATAATTAATTTAATTAATTATAAAGAAATACCTTTTGGGTGTTCTTTCTTCGTTGATGTTCTCGGTCACGTTGTCGATGTGATCCGTCGTTGCGTCGCAGAAGCCAAGTGTAGACTCCCTCTAGCGGTGATCCAAATGTGTACCTCGTATCTCTGGACGTCGCCAAAGGATTCTCCGGGTTCTAGCATGGAGAATCATTTGCTTGCGTTGTCCGCCTTAGATCGTCTTGATCCGATGGAAGAGGATCTCTCTCGGTCTTGAGAGCATTCTTGGAGGAAGTGGTTCTTTCGGTCTTGAAAGAATTCTCCAGATATGTTGTGCACAACAATTCTCTTGTGTGTAGGAAAAGAGTTGGGGTTGTGAGGATATTTATAATCAGGTGTGTGGGTTTATAGAGTTATGACAATAAATAAACGCGTTGCGCGTTTTATTTATTTCATTGACTCTTATTTAAAACCCCCATGTCGAGTAGATAATTCCTTGACATGCGCCCACTCTGATTATAATAAATATCATTTAAAACAATATTATATCCTCAAAATCCTGACTGAAAAAACTACACGGCGTGTAATAATAAATACACGGCATGTACTTGTTTTTCATTTAAAACTACACGGCGTGTACATTAAATGTACACGGAGTGTATATCTTGTTTTCATTTATTCATTTCCTTTCCAAAATAAAACTACACGGCATGTACATTTAATAATACACGGCGTGTACTTGTTTTATTTTATTTTTCCTCCATCATTTAAAACAACTTAGGCTTCTTTGAATAATTATTAAACCACGTACGGGAATAATCTTTATTCAACTTGAGATACTTGGATGCACTTAGTGTGTGACCCTCTAGGCCTCTTTCTCGTTGGCATTAGGCAGGCTTGCCTAAAGTCCAGGATTACTGTCTAGCAACGGGTAAAGGCACCCAAGAGAAAGAAGTTGATGTCGCATTGACGTATCACCTCATACGAACGCTTACTGTGTAATTTAATCCCTTTTTCTCGATATCTCATCAAGCAGGTTTCATGGCAGTGTCATAAACCTATATGCTTGATCTTTCGTTCTTTGACTACCTGAAATAAACTCATCGTTTACACCATGGCCATGGAATTTAATGCGACAGTTTGATTTCAATCAAAGGGTCGAGATATCAACTTCCATAAATGGAAGGGACAAATCCTTCCTCGACTTATCCATTAACAACATGTCACTCGTGACGCACCCAACGTACCCTACTTCCCGCCAACTGTCTGCGTGACGGTTTTCGTCAGTAAATATAAGTGTGAGAGTCATGACATGATTTAATGATAATCTTTCAGTCTAAGGACCATTACACACACTCGCAGATAGAAATATCTGATGACACCAAGACATGCGGAATTACTACTGGCGGGTCTGTTCTCATAATCTCCCATCTTGGAGATTACCAAGTGCGAACTCCATGAGAGACAGTCTCGTATTCTTACGAGTACTCGCACATGACGGTCTGTATACTATGTGTCCTATCATAGTATGTCATCCAACCGCATAACTTTATTTAAGAATATTTTTATAGCATTTAAAGGTTCTCATCATAGCAGGGATCTTCTATGACCTTATTAATGCAACAAATATTCCAGGACATTATTATATTATAGTCATGCAGAACAATGAACAATATATAATAAGTGAACATTCATGTAATCAAAGTACAAAACAGTTGGTTCTCAGGACCCCAACCCTTACACTAACATGGTAAAGAAGCATAGTGGTAACAATTATCGGTTAGAGGTATGTTACACCATCCTCATCCATTAGGGACAACTGCAATGATTCTAACTACTATGATGCCTCTCGCAATAACTGTGAATGGGATTTCTTACTACGATCATCTACCACCATGTCCCCCTTCTCAAGAGTATAAACTATCTCAAAGTCATAATCCTTCAGGAACTCCATCCATCGCCACTTCCTCATGTTATGATATTTTTGTGAAAAGATTTACCCGAGACTTTTATAGTTAGAATAGATGATAAATATCTCTAATATAAGATAGTGTCACCAATATTTTAGGACCAACACCACTACTTCCAACTTTAAAATGGGGGTCATGTAGTTTTCCCATGTAGTCTTAGTTATTTGGACCTATAATCAATTACCACCTACCACTACATCAGAACACATCCAAGCCCAACTCCAGAGGAATTAGAGAAAATAATGTACTCAACACCCTACTATGGCAGTCTCAATATGTGGGTTCTCTTCAACCTCTACCATAGCTACTAAAAAGTCTATTATCACTTCTCTTTAAACACAAAAGGCTACCCCTTATGGTTCAAAGAAATCATAGCTCCTCATTCATACTCTTGGGTGGATCTCAAGCTCGCACTGAATCGATCATAGTGAAGTCCACTACTAATCCCTCTTCTAAGATAAAATTTCCCATGAATTGTACCTCTTGAATCTATAACATACACTTAGAGAGCTTATCTTATAACTAGTTCTCTCGAAGTATGTCCAAGACCATACTCAAATGTCTCTCATGCTCCTCTTATAATGTTGAGTACATGAGGATGTCATCTATGAAGACTATTATGATCTGGTCTAAGAAGGGTTGAAATATCCATTTCATGAGTCTTGTAAACACTATTTGTATGTTTTTTACACCAAAGGGAATCACCAAATACTCATAGAGGTTGTAACAGCACCATAATTTCATCTTTAGTATGTCCTCCTCTAAAACTTGGAGCTAGTTATAACCTGGCCTGAGTTTAATCTTTGAGAACCACCTCACCCATTTCAGTTGGTCAAAGAGGTCATCAATTCTAGGAAGTGAATGCTTATTCCCAATAGTCACCTGGTTCCGGTGATGATAATCTACACTCAAACTCAATAACTCATCTTCCTTATTGGAAAACAATACTAAGACTGCCCAGGGGGACACACTAAGTCTAACGGATCCCTTCCTCTATAGATCCTCCAACTGTGCCTTCATCTCTCTCAAATCTACAAGGGTAATCTAATATGTCAGAATAGACATCAGGGGAGTAACTAGGTGTAGGTCTATATAGAATTTGATCTCTCGATGGGGAGGTAAACCTAGAATGTCATTAGGAAATACATCCCCATACTCCTCCACCACTGTAGGAAACTAAAAACTCATAGTGTCTACTACTCCAAGGGACATACTAGAAAAAATATGAGAAATTAGTTGTATCCACCTATATACAAGACCACCCTTCTATTCCTAGGATTCCTTCTTTTTAATAAAGGAAAAACTCACTCTTTCAAATCATATGCATTACATCCTATAACTAAAATATTAAATCCATGCATGGACCATGAAGAGATATTTTATACCTATAATGATGTCTTAATGGATCATTATGGCTACAAAGAGATCTCATACAAAGTTATCTCCTCCAAGAGCCAGGTCACACTATTGGAAGAAGTGTTTGATCACTGAATCTCCCTAGGTAGGAGTCTCTAATTACAAAGTTTGAGTTAAAGTCACCTCTATAATATCCATATCTCAAAAGAAGGATGCAATAAATAGAGAGTGGCTTGTTCTCATGTCTATCAAAAATCAGCTAAAAGTATAGAAGACACAAATCATACCTCGAATCATACTCAGGGCCTCTAGGTCATAAGCTTCCACTATCTGCAGCTCTCCACGATCTTGAACACCAACTCCCTATACCTATCATGTACCACTTGAAGGTAGTATTAGTGGTAATAGAATATAATGTTGATCACCTCCCACTGCTCTCTCATATCCTCTACCATGTTTTACACCCTATAGACCTCCCTTATGAAGTCACTACCTCTGCCTTTGTGGTTCATCGATTGTTTCCTTATCTATTGCATGGTGGGTTGGGAAATCCCTTGTGATATGACCTTTCCCATCAAAAGTTAAACCATGCCTCTCCCTAAACTAACTAGAACCACCATGATATCCCTAATTGGATAACTCATTGTCTTGAGACTTCCTCTAAATCTATCTCACTCGTCTAGATCTATAAGTCTAACATCGACAACCAGTTATTGATGTCTCAACTCCAGGGTTCTCATTGATGGAACAAAATGTCAGAAACTACTCTGCTAAGAATATCTACACAACCAAGGCACACTCTAGTAACCCAGTGTATAGAAGGATGAAAAGATATACCACTCCAACCTAGATATCTCGGTGAATTCCACACACAAAATTCTATGATTGAAAGTATCTATCACAAACCATGTACATAGATTTTCATGACAGGTTAGTGAACCTCAATGCATACTCTACGATTGACATGATGTGTTTTTTGAGCTCCAAAATCTCCTAAATAGATATTTCACATAATGTTATTAGATAAAACTCCTCCTTAAAGAGTAACTCAAACTCTTTCAAAGAGGGAGTTGCATCATCATGCATTTGTGTCACTAAGCTCCATCATCTCTCTATTGGGACATGTAGAAGGCTCGTTGTTGGACCTCCATATGATTAGAAGGGGTCCTAATAATGACAAAAACTTTCCCTACTACCTTGAGCTAGTCCTCTAGTTTTTGGGGGTCTGTCTTTCCCCAAAACCTGAGTGGTCAATACCTATGAAACTTGTGATTTATGCTCAGCCTATGTGCGTCATCTATTGGTACTGTTAGAAAAATCAGCTACTCAATAGGTGGACATAATATTGGTAAACCACCTAGAGGAACCACCTCTTTCATAGATAAGTGGACTAAATCCTCACTACTAAGTGGATAATCATTACGATCCTACTACAAAATCCTATATGGATATCATCGTAGAGGCATCCTACAACAGTCAAGATATATCATAGTCAAAGAACATATACAGGAAGATGACTTAAGAATGACGTGGATGTTTTATTTGGTTCTTTAGAACTAACTGTTTATACTTTGGATTACATGTATATTCAAAGATTTTAATATTAATAGATCTTATTACATATTGGTCATTATTCTTCATTACTTTAATGTATTCATGTCCTAAATTACATGTCACATTGACAAGGTCAAAGTAGTTACCTATAATGATGAGAACCTTGAAATTCCATGATGATATTCTTAAATATAGTTCTACGATTTGATAACATGTTATGATGGGACACATCAAATTTTGAATTTCAGGTGTGAGTACTCATAAGAGGATGAGACTTCTTTTCATGAAGTACATACTTGGTAATCTTCATGACATGAGATTATGATAAGAGACTTGCCTGTAGAAATTCTTCATGTTTATGTTTCATTAGATATTCCTATATTAAATCATGTATAATGACCCTTAGACTTTAATATTATTATTAATGTTTAGAATTACTTTTTTATTTTGATGTACTGACTGAAACCATGATGCCATATTTTCATGGGAAGTAAGGTATGTTGGGTGCATCATGAAGGGCATGTTATTAATTAATAATTCAATGAGAGATTTTTTCCTTCCATGTTAATTGATATTGATATCTCAGACCTTTGATTGAAATAGAACTATCCCATTAAATTCTATGGTCATGGTGTAACAATGAGTTTATTTTAGATGGTAAAATAAAGGCGTATCAAGCACATAAGTTGGAACAAGTGTGAAACCTACTTAATGAGATATTATGATAAAGGGATTATATTACAATGTAAGTGTTTGTGTGTGGTTGTTGATGTTGTGACATTAACTTCTTTCTTTTGGATGCCATAACCCATTTCTAGACATTAATCTTGGACTTTAGGTAAGTCCGCCTAATTCCAATGCGAAAGAAGCCTAGAGGGTCACACACTAAGTGTTTTCATTGATCTAAATGAAATTATATTTGAATTTAATTATAAGAATTAATATTATTCTCAATACTAATAAATAATGTTATTCAATATTTATTGATAGAAAATATTCATATGGTAATAGATAATTATTTATTTATTAATAAATATTTATTCGTCAGTCTGTGAATATAATATTTATTTTCTTTATTAAATATATAATAAATATTTATTTTCTAGATTTTGAATAGAATATTTATTTATGAATAAATATTTAATAAATATTTATTTGGGTATTCAATAAATGTTGAGGAGGATGAATGGGTTAAGATCATGTCTGGTGATAAATATTAATTTACAAACAAGTAAAATAATATTTATCATTATGCTAGATAGCACACTCCATACAATAATATTATTATTATTATTATATGTAATGGGGTTATATAAGTTTTATTATATTATTTAAGGGTAATTGAGAAATTAAATAATATTTTAACCTAAACCCTAACTCTATAAATAAATTTCCATGTTTACTGTGTAGGGTTAATCAAGAAATGAGAATCTTTGTGTATAACATATTTTCTCTCTCGATTACTCATGCTCTCATCCTCTCAATAATGAGAAGAACAATAGAGAATCCTTAAAGTGTAAAGGAGCTTAAGCAATCAAGATGAATAACACAAGGTGATTGATTCGTCGTGCTAGCACCCATTATTCCATCAGTGTTGTTCAGAGATCAAAGGACCGTTCATGGATTACCACTAGAGGGGCTCTACTTTGAGTTCACCCTATGCAATGATGGTAATCCAAAAAGGATTTAGTCGATCAACATCTTTATCAAAGAAGGATCCTAAGATGAGTTAATCTTTCTTCAAATCTAATTTAAATTAATTATAAATTTAACATGAAAAATATCCTCTCTAGGTTTCGGGATTTCCATGTCAATATTTGATGGAAAATTCTCATTGGTCATGATGTTTTTGTCTTTCACAATTGGTTAATGATCCATAAAATCCAAAAAAAACCATAATTTTTATTCACCCAAAAGGTGATTCCTCTGCACCTGAAACCTTCAAGTGGTATTAGGGCCAGGTTTCATTTAAGTTTATAATTATTTATTTGATTGTTGATAGATTATGTACAATAGTGGTTAAATATTTCATTTCTAGATTATTCATTCTTTAATCTGAAGTTTAATTAACATGATTTCAACATTTTAATATTAATTATTCAAGATTAATATTTTCTTAAAGACTAAGAAAATATGAAGAATGGTCAAATATTTCATCAAGAGGTGCCATAGTTTATGGCCAGTTGATTGGGTTACACGGTGTGTAGCCAGAGTACACGTCGTGCACCCAAGTTCATTACACCAAGATGTGTCGTGAGATACATGACACGCCAAGCATCTATTACATGTGGTGAATTTATTGTACACTATGTGTGGACCAAACCAACCTAGAACATGGTTTTTTGGATTACACGGTATGTGGTTGGCATACAATTCATATAGTCGACATGGTTTAGCAGCGAAATTGGTGCAAACCATGTGGTCAAATATGTGATTTCTAACCGTGTGTGACTAAAATCCAAGATAATTAATGTAACACATGGCATGTAGCCAGCGTGCATAACATGTTACTCATTAATTTACCCCTTTTGAAGAACACGTCGAGTCATTCGACTTGTTATGCGAACAAACGGAAAGAGGAACACACGACGTGTAGCCAAAGTACATGTTGTGTCACTACGCCAAAATAGGCATTTAGTAGTGGTTTAAACCGTCGCTAAATTTTTCTGCGATGGTTTTGGAAAATCGCCACTAAATCGTGCGTCAACATTTATTTAGTAGTGGTTTTTCAAAACCGTCGTAGAATGATTTAGCGGTGGTTTTTTTTTAAATTGGGGAATCATTTAATGGTGGTTTAAACCGCTATTAAATCATTTCGTGGTGAGTTTTGATTTTTTTTTAAATTTTTTATAATGATTTTTTTATTATTTTATTATTTCAATTTTTTATAATTATCATAATTAATTTATTATTTATTTATTTATTTATTATTATATTCTTATTTTATTATTCTCATAATAAATTATTAAATATTTTATTATTATTATTATTTTATTCTCAAAATTATATTATTTTTATTTTTTATTATTTTATTATTATTTTATTATTTTTGTTAATTTTTGAATTCTCATAATTAATTATTTTATTATTTATTATTTATTACTATGAACATTCATATGCACATGTGCATGCATGTATATTCCATATATAGAAATTCTACGTTGCGTGAGATTTGAACCTCTTACCTCTTGCTTATTCTCCAAAGACTTTATCACTCTAACAAGCTCTTCAGGTGGTGAATAAATAGAATTTAATATACTTATATATATATATACAATAAAAATAATAATAATAAACAAATAAATAATAAGAATGGATTCTCTCTCAAGGATAGAGCTTCTCTCTCTATCTTAGTACGATATGGTTTCAACTCGATCATTTTTTAAGATGATCAAACTCAGTTTGATATCGTCAGGCATGCAGATCTATTTTCCCTCTATTGTCCACACAAAAGGGTTGAGTTGCTCGAGGTTGATCTTGAGACAGATGGAATTGATGATGGTGGTTCTGATTTGGAAGAGATGATCAAGGATGATCACATGCGGAGGACCCCTACTTTGGGGGTTTTCAATTCAGGGACTGGCTGGAAATCAGACAATGGGCTGACGATGGCACGGCTTGAGGTGCGCAGGAACAGATCTGAGTGGTTGGTGATTCTCGTTGGGTGCTTTATATGTCAATCAATGGAGTCTTCAGAGGGTATGGATCTATATCATGGAGTGTTGTCGGCAGGAGTAGGTGGTGCATTTGGGATCCTGGCGGTGAGATCCCGATTGATGGCCCTCGACTACAGCGCTTGTTGTGGTTGCCATCTGGCGACGTCTTTTGGCGTTGCGACAGTTAGCGTGACGACACGGCACATCTCGGATGACGAAGTTCAGCTGGCGATGGGGGACCTCAGATGCTGGTTGGCTCCATGATGGAGGTCGGAGGAGATGACGATCTGGAGCGGCAACGGAGGACCATTTCAGCAGACGGGTGGCATGTGGATTGAGCGACTTCTGTGATCGATTGTGGGGGCGAGAACCCCGATGGCGTGATGGGGATTGAGGGTTGGTGTTGTAGTGTCAGTCGGTGAGACTTGGCTTCTGGCGATGCATGGGGGTTTTTTTTACGTTGCCTTTGCATTTCGGGGGCAAGGCGGCATCTGTGATGCCGCCTTTGCGCTACGGGTGAAAGGCGGCATCCGTGATGCCTCCTTTCTCCTAAAAAAACCTTTTTTTTGAAAATTTTTATTTTTTGTTTTGTTTTGTTTATATATATATATATATATATATATATATATAAACAAAACAAAAAATTTCAGCATAATTTCTCTACTATTAAAGATCCAGTGCTACAGCCATTACAGTAGTCTGGATTCTGACAGAAACTCTTACCCAGACCTCCCTTTTATAAGAGGGCTTACCCTAAAATTCATTATGTATTTTCGATGTGGGATTCAGGTTCTACCTTTACTGCGCAGTACATTCTGCATTTCCGATGTGGGATTCTGTTTCAAGTATGTGACTTTGAAATACAATAAAATATAAACTATAAGGCCAATATAAATGAAATTTTAAACATTGATTAAACATATAATAAATAGTTTAAAACAAAAAGAATTTCCTCAAAAATGTTGATGAAAAATAATCTATAACATTTCAAAACCGCATACTTGAAACTTAAAAATGTTTCAAATACATGAATTTGAAAGACTGTAAAATATAAACTATAAAACGAATATAATTGAAACTTTAAACATTGATTAAACATATAATAAATAGTTGAAAACAAAAGAAATTTCCAAAAAAATGTTGATGAAAAGTAATTTATAAGCTTTCAAAACCGCATACTTGAAACTTAAAATTTTTCAAGTGTGAATTGGAAAGACCATAAAACATAAAATAAAAGAGCAATATAAATGAAACGTTAAACATTGATTAAACATATAATTACTAATTACTTATTAATAATTATTAATTACTAATTACTAATTATAATGAATAATTATAATAAATATTTATATTACTAATTAACTAATTAATAATTAATAATTACTAATTACTAATTAATTAGTTATAATTATTAATTGTATTTCTAATTAACTAAATATTTATTATATATGTAATAATTATATTACTAATTAATTATTATATAATTAATGATAATATTATTAATTAACTAATTAATTATGACATATTTAATTATTATTAATTACTAATTAATAATTAAAAATTATAATGAATAAATGAAATTAAAAATTATATTACTAATTTACTAATTAATTATTATATAATTAATAATTATATAACTAATAACTAACTAACTATTATATAATTAATTATTAATAATTAATAATTAATAATTATAATGACTAATTATAATTAATATTTATATTACTAATTAAATAATTAATAATTAATAATTACTAATTACTAATTACTAATTACTAATTAATAATTAATAATTATAATGAATAAATGTAATTAAAAATTATATTACTATTTTAGTAATTTATTATTATATAATTAATAATAATATTACAAATTAACTAACTAATTTTTATATAATTAATTATTATTAATTACTAATTAATAATTATAATGAATAATTATAATTAAAAATTATATTAAAAATTTACTAATTAATTATTATAATGAATAATTATAATTAAAAATAATATTAAAAATTTACTAATTAATTATTATATAATTAATAATAATATTACTAATTAACTAATTAATTTTTAAATAATTATCTATTAATAATTACTAATTAATAATTATAATTACTTATTACAATTAATTATCTTATTTATAATTAACTAATTAATTATTATATAATTAATAATGATATTACTAATTAAATAATTATTTATTATATAGTTAATAATTATATAATTAATCATTATATTACTAATTAAGTATTATATAAATAATAATTAATAATTAATAGTTATAATGAATAATTATAATGAATAAATATATTACTAATTAACTACTTATTTATTATATAATAATTTTTAATAATTACTAATTAATAATTATAATGAATAATTATATTACTAATTAACTGTTATATAATTAATTATTAATAATATTAATTTAATAGTTAAATAAATTATTATATGTTTAATTAGTAATATTATCATTTAATATATAATAATTAATTATTAATATAATTATTACATATATAATAAATATTTAGTTAATTAGAAATACAATTAATAATTATAACTAATTAATTAGTAATTAGTAATTAGTAATTATTAATTAGTTAATTAGTAATATAAATATTTATTATAATTATTCATTATAATTAGTAATTAGTAAATAATAATTATTAATAAGTAATTAGTAATTATTAATTGGTTAATTAGTAATATAAATATTAATTATAACTATTTATTAAATTATTAATTATTAATTATTACTCATTAATTATTACTTATATGATAATTAATTAGTTAATTATTAATATAACTATTAATTATATAATAATTAATTAGTTAATTAGTAATATAATTATAATCTTTCAAAGTCACGTACTTGAAACATTTTTATGTTTCAAGTAGGCGGTTTTGAAAGCTTATAAATTATTTTTCATTAACATTTTTTTGGAAATTTCTTTTGTTTTCAACTATTTCTTATATGTTTAATCAATGTTTAACGTTTCATTTATATTGGTCTTCTATTTTATGTTTTATGGTCTTTCCAATTCACACACTTGAAAAATTTTAAGTTTCAAGTATGCGGTTTTGAAAGCTTATAAATTACTTTTCATCAACATTTTTTTGGAAATTTCTTTTGTTTTCAACTATTTATTATATGTTTAATCAATGTTTAAAGTTCCAATTATATTCATTTTACAGTTTATGTTTTACAGTCTTTCAAATTCACGTATTTGAAACATATTTAAGTTTCAAGTATGCGGTTTTGAAAGGTTATAGATTATTTTTCATCAACATTTTTGAGGAAATTCTTTTTGTTTTCAACTATTTATTATATGTTTAATCAATGTTTAAAATTTCATTTATATTGGCCTTATAGTTTATATTATATTGTATTTCAAAGTCACGTACTTGAAACAGAATCTCACATCGGAAATGCAGAATGTACTGCGCAGTAAAGGTAGAACCTGAATCCCACATCGAAAATACAGAATGATTTTCAGGGCAAGCCCTCTTATAAAAGGGAGGTCTGGGTAAGAGTTTTTGGCAGAATCCAGACTGTTGTAATGGCTGTAGCGCTGGATCTTTAATAGTAGAGAAATTCTGCTGAAATTTTTTGTTTTGTTTATATATATATATATATATATATATATATATATATATATTTGTGTGTGTGCATTTTTTTTAAAAAAATTTCCATAAGCGTTTTCTGGAAAATGTTTTTTTTTTAAACGTAAAAAAAAAATCCGATGCATGGCTTTTAGAAGGGCAGGTACGTGATTTGCGGATGATCTTGACAGGCGGAGACCTCGGAATATGAGGAGGGTGTCAAGAGTGATGTCGGCATCGAGATCGGGATGATATAGGTGGCGTGGGCTGTGTTTTTTTTTTGGTTTTTTGACCACTATCAAAATGGGCTTCAAGCCATAATTGTTTCTATGGACCCCATGGCCATGGTTTAAGAGTCTTTTGGGTCTCTTTTATTTTGGGGTCTACATCCCATGTATGTGTGTTGCATTTACTCTTTTTTTTAATAAATTTACGGGACCATGGTTTTGGGTTACTAAATCCATGATCTGAACCATTTTAGTAAGAAATAAATAATAAAATAATAATGAAAAATAAATAAATAATAAATAAGTCTTTAATAATAAATTAATAGTAAAATAATAGTAAATTAATAATAAAATAATAATAAATTAAAAAAATATTAAGTAATGTGTGTACAATAACTAAATAATAAATGATTTAATAAATAATAACAAATAAATAAATAATAAACAAAAAAATAATATATAAATAATAAAATAATAATGAAAAATAAATAAATAATACAAAGATAATAAATAATTAATAATTAATAACAAATAATTAATTATTAATAATTAATAATTAATAAAAAAATAATTAATTAATTAAAAATAAATAATGAAAAAATAAATAATATATATATAAATAAATAAATAAACAATAAATGAATAATAAATATATAATGAATCATTAGTCATTAATTAATTAATTAATAACTAATAATTAATTAATAGTTAATAGATAATGAATAAATAAATAATGAATAATAAATAAATAAATAATAATTAAAATAAAAAATAAAAAATAAATTAATAACAAATGAATAATAAATAAATAATAAACAAATACTTAGTAAATAATTAATACATAATTAATAAGTAATTAATAACTAAATAATAATAAATAAATAAATAATGAATAAATAAATAAACAATAATTAATTAATTAATTAATAATTAATAAATAATTAATAAATGATAAATGATAAATAATAAATAAATATTAAAGAGTTATTCAATTGTAATTTAATAATAGAAATAAATCAATAAATAATAAATCAATAATAAATAAATTTTAAAATAAGTAATTAATTAGATAATAATTAATTAGTTAATTAATAATAAATAATGAATAAATAATGAATAAATTAATAAAAAATTAATAAAAAATCAATAAAAAATCAATAATAAATGAATAATAAATAAATAATAAATAATTACATATTTAATGGTTATTTAAGAGTAATTTAGTACTAAAAATAGATCAATAAATAATATATCAATAATAAATAAATATTAAAATATTAAATAATAAATAATAAATATTTAATAATAAATAATAAAATAATAAAATAATAAAATAATAAATAGATATAAATATCTATAAATATATATACATATAACAAAATTTACATAAATATATATAAACCCACATTTATGTTACATAAATATATATAAACACACTCATATATATAATTATACACGAATATAAATATATATATAGACACAAGTGAATATAAATTTCTCTATATATATTTACACATATATGATATAAAAATATATAAACATAAATATGTATAAATATTAACAAATGTATATAAATATACAAAAATATTCATAAATTCATATAAACATATATATAATTGATAATAAATTACCAAAATATGGGAAAGCATAATAATTGCAACACCATAAAATCAATAAGAATGTAAATCAATAGAATAAAATCATAAACGACATAAAAAGCATATGAAGGCACTCTTAAACAAAGATGAAATCTCATCGAATGTGTATGATATATATATACTTAAATTTATTTAAATAGATTATATATTAATATTTATTTATATATATTAGAATATAAATATAAATATATATATATTTATCAATGCACACACATATGTATATCTTAACATTATTTATATATGTGTGTATATATATATTCATATTGTTTTACTATAAATTCATTTATATGGTATATTTAATGATAACGATATATTTATATAAAAATACATTTATATATGATGTATAAATACAATATTATTGATACAGAAGTGCATATTTATATTTCCCAAATACACACACAAGTATTTACATATATATATATATATATATATATATTTACATATATTAGAATATACACATATATATAGATTTTCTATTGACACGCACATGTTTATATATAAACATTATTGTATAGGTATATAAATACAAATTTATGCATTTTTATAAGGTAAATAAAATTGATAATTATTTATTTTAAATGAAATGAATAAAAAAAATTATTTCGATATGGTTTGTATGTTTAAAAATAAATTTCTATGTAAATATGTATTTATAAAAGTGATTTATTATAAGTAAATATAATAAAATATGTATATATTTAATTATAAATAAAATTATATTGTGAACACTGATAATACTTCAAAACCATAATATCAATATGAATGTAATCTATCAGAATAAATTCAATCCCCACAAAAAAAGATAATAAGTCCCCCTTAAATGATGTTGAAATTCCATTGAATGTTAAAAAATTTGGATACCATGACTAAAAACTTCATTTTTTAGGCCCTTTTTTCCTCAAAAAACATGATCGGGGTTCCTTTGGTTACCAAGGTGTAGATCTCGTCACAGGATTCGATTTGATATATGGTAGAGCCCAAACAGACATTCGGATCAAAAGTTATGGTCATTTGAAGTTCAAGTTTGATTTATTACTTTTCTTGAAACTATAATAAATTTTATTCTTTTAATTATTGAAAATTTTAAATCTAATTTGCTTTTAATTCATTTCATAAGCTTCGATTTAACTGGTTGTGGAGCTAAAACAGACTCCCAGATCAAAATTTATGGTCATTTGATAATGACGTCAAATTTTCAACTTATTGAGGATTTGTTTTAAGTTTCAAATTATTATTAACTAATAAATACAAATACTTATTAATTGAAACATTATAATTAATTAAAATTATAAATAATAAACTATATATGATATTAAATAATAAATAATTAATCATAATTAAATATATTTTTTCCCTTTAATTTAGCGGTGATTTTTAAAAAACCGCCGCTATTTCTCGGTGGTTTTTTAAAAAATGACGCTAAAAATAAATTTAATTTCTTTTGGAAGAAAAATTTAAAAAAAATCTAAAAAACATTTAGTAGTGTTTTTGAAAACCAATGCTAAATCAGCTTTTTTCTATAGTGTGTGGTTCTGATATGAAGAATGCACCAAGTCAATCGGTGGGTTACGTGGACATATGGAAAGTAGAAAACATGGTGTGTATTTGGTTAGTACATGTTGTGTAATCCTATCAAGATACACAGCAAGGCCTCAAATGTTTATCCCATATACATGGAAAAGGAGAAACACGGTGTGTAGCTCGTAAGGATACGTCATGTATTCTCACAATAAATGACAAAATTAAATTAAAATAAAGTAATTAATTATAGCATTAAAACCCAATTACAATGTTTACACTATATGTGTTTGACTGTGTAATAAAGTTTTTGAAGAATTAATAAATTCTAAATTAATTTTTTTATAATTATCTATAATTATTGGTTATATTGTATTGTTTTCCATGAATTCATTTATGATGGGTATCTTCAAGAGACTTTGGATGGTCATTAAGATGAAGGAAATTAATTAATTAATTAATTAATATAAGCATGTTTATCTTATTAATAAATAACTAATTGAAGTGGATTTTATCCAATATAATTTTTCATAACCATTGCATGTGTGTGACCAATTGTGAGTTTTGACTAGACCCATGTATATGTTGGTTTTATTTTATTTTATTTTATTTCAAGGGTTTTCAATTATTTATTATTGAATTAAATATGATGGTATGTGAGTCATATCTCCCTCTTTTATTATATATTACATGTGCTTCCAAGGATTTTATGTAATTCCCCTTAACATATCCTTTGGTTCCCCTCACATGTGTCTTAGTTATAAACATATGTAATAAAAGGGGTATCCTAAGGTGTAAAGAGGCGGTTCAAGATGGAACCAAGATAAAACCAACCCAGGTGATACACAAATGGATAGGTGGAATGTTTCAACTCCAATCAATAATGGAACAGGAGTTTTCCCCTAGGTTCATAGGTTGATTTATTATTTTCTCAATAAATCAACAATTAAATAAGCTCATGATCAAGTCGTTTATTAATTTATGTCTTATGCATTATTTATTTTATGGATGCAAGATCATGATCACATAAATAAATGGACTAATATGAAAATATTGAATTTAAATAATTGGATTATGTTTAATTTTTTTTATCAAGAAATGGTTAATCACTTAAGTAAAATCCACTTAATATTAATAAGATGTGTAAAATATAAAATAAGAAAAAATTGTGCATAATAAATAAAATGCCTTAACTTAAAATTAAGTTAGACTTAGTCTTCCATTACTTGATTGGGAATGAAACAATAGAACTATGTGTCTGACCAACCATTGTTGGGACACTTACTTTTATTAAGGAGTTTTTTTATGTGTTTTTTTTAATAAAATATGAGCAGGTCAGAAAAAATTCAAAATTGTGTGTGAAAGAAGGCAGTCCTACTGCCGAATTTCAGTCAAATTCTAAAAAAATACTATTTTAAATATACTTTTTTTATATTTAAAATTTTATTTTTTATTTTTATTTTGTTTTATATATATATATATATATATATATATATATAATAAAGAAATTAATATAATTTATCTGCTATTTAATATCCAGTAGTACTGTCATTACAGTAGTCTGGATTCGGACAGAAACCCTCACACAAGGCTCCCTTTTATAAGAGGGCTTGCCCTGAAAATCATTCTGCATTTTCGATGTGAGATTCAGGTTCTCTCTTTCCTATGATATATTATTATAAATCATTTTAAATCAATTAAAAAATAGTTCAATGGCACCTCACTCGCCCGATTCTCTCTCTCTCGCTATGCTCGGCGTCTTCTAGGGTTTGCTCCAGAATCTCCTTGCGGCTTCATTAATAGTGCTTCAGATCTCTTCCCCTCCCTCTTTTCCTTCCCTGTTGTCATTTCTTTGATGGTGATTGACTCTCCTCTATGATTCCCCTCCTTTCCCTCTTTCTCTCACCGTCGTATTCTCTTCGCGTTCATCCCCCTCAACTCCCTTTGTTCTATGGTGCTTTGGCTTTCTTCCAGGCCATCTCCTCCGCACTCTGACCTTGACCTCCACCGCTCCTTTCCAGGTCATATCTAGAACGATGGAGTCTCTAAGGTTTTGGGTTTAGCGGATCGGCGGTTGTGGATTTCTCAACGCCGCGTCTCTCTTTTTTTTAGGGCTTTGGCCCCTATTTTCACATCTTCTTTGTTCTCCCTAGGGTTTCATCCCCTCACCTTCTTTCAGTCTGGGCCTCCTTTGGGTTTTTTCGTGATGGTTCTTGTTCGGTGTCTTGCTGTGGGAGTCCCTCCGCTTGCCCCTCTCTAGCCTCCAGGACCATACCCCCTTCTAGGTCGATCGGGTGTGATGGTCTGCAAGAGGTTTTGGGTTTGTGGTGCATTGCGGTGGTGGGTTCCCAGTGGCTCAGGCACGGATATCGTTTCTGTTTGTTTCTAATATGTGCAAGGTGATGGTCTCTTTTGGTTCTAATGGATGATTCTGGTTAAGGTTCTGGTCTGCTTCGAAGGTTATACCGATGGCGAGACTGTTCGAGTTCTGTTTTGAAGGCAATAGGATTGAGGTGCTTCAGGCGGTATGATGATGTTTGCTTGTTTTTTGAATTTTGAAATTTGTCTTTGATGTTATCGAATCGACGATGACTGTGCTGGGAAGATGGAAACGAAGATGTTGTTCGGTAGAATCAGATGATTTGGGTGGCCTTCAGCTTTTTGATCTGGTCATGGTGTTTAATGTCTGCCTGTTTTTTGATGTTTGGAATTTTTCTATTTTGAATTTTCAATTGTGCGGTTACCACTAACCCATAAAGTGGATTTCATAAAATAAAAAAAATATTTGGGTGGTTAAATCAATTAAAAAGGTATGTGATGTTGCAGGTTTTGGTGGCACAAATGATTTGCGAGTCTTGAAGGGTTCTTCCACTCTTAGCATCTGACGTAAGGGCTCTATTACTCATGTAAAGGTGGATCCAGCCACTTTTTCTGAGTGATTTGAGGCTGGTAATCACTCTATAATTTCTCATCTCATCTTGCCTCATGGATTTGTCCCTTTAAATATTGATGAATTGGTACTGGTGAAAATTTAGGTATTTTCCAATTGGCATTGTGTGTCACTGGTCTAGGGTTTTTCCACATCCTGTTTCCTTCAGAGGATCTAAAATCACATGCTTGGGGCTTTGGATCCATCTCCTTGAAGTTAGGAGTTCTTCACGTTAAATAATGGGACTATTTTTTTGATCCTTTTAATATTGGTAACTCATTTTCACAGGTTTGGGTTTGGTATATGGATTACATTGGATGCTTTGGCATCCAAGAATCCTCCACGATGTGGCAATGTCACTTGGATTACCCATTAATATGGATAAAGATATAGAATATGCAAGGTATGAGAATTTTTCTATGTTTTTTGTTGAAATTGACCTAAGTTCCACGAAGGTTAGTAAATTTTATTTATCTATTGATGATGAAGAGTATGAGTTAAAAATTGTCTATGAACGTTTGCCGAAATTTTGTCTAGAATGTGGGGTTATTGGCTATAAAAGGGACTGTTATAGGAGACTTTTGGTTTGTGAACTGTGTTCTCATCATGGGCATGACAAAAATATTTGTTTGAAGAAATTATTGAAGCCATATCATCCTCGTATGGGTGAAGAGAAACCTATAGGTGGCGATTCTAAACATGTTGTTGCACAAGTCAATTCGGATGGCTAGGGTACTGCTGATGAAGCGATGTAGGTCATTGGGGACAACACCACTGTATAGCTAATGATTGTGCCTGATGTTTCTAAATAAATACATTATGAGTCTTTGGCTGAGTAGAATGTTGTTGTAGATATTGTGCTGGATTGCACTCATGTGCAGTCTGAAAGCATAGAGGCAGCCCCTCCTAATGCTAGCCCAGCATCTGAGCAACAATCTAATAGGAAGAAATTATGGTCTGACGTTTTTGCTGATACAGAGCTCACAGCAAGTACAGAGTCACTGAGATCAATGCAAAAGGTTCATAAAGCTAGTGCTGGTGTCATGGATGCATCTGCTCTGTCAGAAAGGATGACACTCATTGAGAGGGAAGCTGCTGGAAAAGGGAAGTAGATTGTGGATAATGAAGGGTTTCAAATGATTTCAAGGAATGCAAGTTCTCTACATGAATCACCTAAAGTGGTTGAACAAGAAATTGATCGGGAAACTGTTACTAAGGTCAACAGTTTTAAGGTTCTTTATTCTCTTAATGATGATGTAAGTCATGAGTATAGGGATATGCCTACTATAGAAAAGGGGCATCAGCAGACTTGGAAAAGGGGTAGGCACCAAAAGGTTCATGGTCGCAGACGTGGCCGAGAGGAGGTTCCACGATGGCGTGGATGAGGCGGTTCTTCTAGACCTTCCAAGCTCATGCCAGAGTAGTTGACGCTTAAGGAAAAGTACAGTGTGCTTTTCAGCCAGAAGACTACACAGTCAAATTGGGAATCTACTGATGTTGAAGACTCTGAACATGACTCAGATCATTATTATAGTGATGTTTGATGTGTTATTTTCCTGATGTTTTGGGGCTTCCCCTTGTTTGTTCTCATTCTCATCCTCATGTACTTGTTATCTTTTCTTTATTTTTAATAAATGTTCAGGAGCTTTGGCTTCTGGATGAACCCACTTTGGTATATAATTAATAATTATTAATTACAATTAATAGTTATATTATTAATTAACTAATTAATTATTATATAATTAATAATTATATTTCTAATTAAGAAATTAATTATTATATAATTAATAATTAATAATTAATAATTATAATTAATAATTATAATTAATAATTATATTACTAATTAACAAATTAATAATTATATTACTAATTAACTACTTAATTATTATATAATTAATAATTAATCATTAATCATTAATAATTAATAATTATAAAGAATAATTATAATTAATAATTATATTAATAATTAACTACTTAATTATTATATAATTAATAATTAATAATTATATTACTAACTAACAAATTAATTATTATATAATAAATAATTATATTACTAATTAACTAATTAGTAATTATATTACTAATTAACAAATTAGTTATTATATAATTAATTATTAATAATTAATAGTTATAATTTATACTTATATTAATAATTAATTATTTATTTATTATATAATTAGTAATTATATTACTAATTAAATAATTATTTATTATATAATTAATTATTAAATATTATATTACTAATTAATTATTATATAATTAATATTTATATTACTAATTATCTAATTAATTATATAATTAATAATTAATAATTAATAATTATATTACTAATTAACTATTTTCTTGTTATATAATTAATAATTAATAATTATATTACTAATCAAATAATAAATTATTATTTAATTAATAATTATTTTACAAATTAACTAATTAATTTCTATATAATTAATAATTAATAATTATGATTAATTATTATATTACTAATTAACTAATTAGTTATTATATAAGTAATAATTATATAATTAATAATTATATTACAAATTAATTAATTAATTATTAACTAATTAATTATTAACTAATTAATTATTAACTAATTAATTGTTATATTACTAATTTACTAATTAATTATTAACTAATTAATTTAATAAGTAAATAGATATTTCTTAATTACTAATTAATTAATAATTAATAATTATATTATTATTTTTAATAATTATACATTATATAATTAAGAAATATTATTTAGTTATTATTAAGATTATTTTTTATTAATTATATATTATTTAACTTCTAATTAATGAAAATCCATTATATATTATTAACTATTTATAAATTAATTAATTGTTTAATAATATCATTAAATAGTAATTAATAGTATTAATTAATTGATTTAAAATGATTAATAATAATATATTAATGATTCTGTATAAGAAAGGGAGAACTTGAATCTCATATCAGAAATGCAGAATGATTTCCAGGGTCCTCTTATAAAAGGGAGCCCTAGGTGAGGGTTTCTATCAGAATTACATACTGTTGTAATGGTAGTAATGTTGGATATTAAATAGCAGATAAATTCTACTAAATTTTTTTTTAATTATATATATATATATAACAAAACAAAATAAAAATAAAAATTTTAAATATAAAAAATAGTATATTTAAAATAGTAAAAAAAATTAGAATTTGGCTGAAAGGAGGCAGCAGGAATGCCGTCGTTCGACGCCTTTTACAAACAATTTTGAAAAAAAATGACCTGCACATATTTAAAAAAATTTAAAAATACATAAAAAACTCTTTAGTAGGGGATTTCTTATGGATGCTTTGGGTTGACTTAACCATTTCATACCAAGATTATTATCCCTTTCTATACTTGGTGTAACTTAGAGAAAAGTGTTGAGTAAATCCCAGTTAATATTTCATGATTGGGGAATCCACTCAATAGATCATGAAGCTGCTAGCCCACAATTAGTAAAGACCTACCTACCTAAATACCTTTGAGTGATTGACCAATCCTTTTCTTGGGTTATGAGAAGGGGCATATAGATCCTTGACACAAAAATTTATAAACAACTAGACATTCTGAGTCCAATTATGAGGTTTTTTGGGACTTGATAAAATATTGGGAGACTTAATAAAATTAAATTCAATATGTATCACATAAATTATAATCAAATGAAGTATTAATAATCTAATCCTTTTATAATTTTAGAATAAATGGTAAGTTCATAAACCACGTTATCCTTATGATCAATTTTGTAGAAAGACCATCTATTTACTGGAAATAACTTCCAGGAATGATTCAGGTGCTTATGGGTTGTGTTATTCTATGAATGGAAATATTACATGCTAGAATCCTCATTGTCTGATCCACCTATAAAGTAGGTGAGTGATTAAGAGTTTTCTATCTATGAAAAACACTTGAGATATGCGTTAAATGTTCAATGTTTAATAGTTTTATCCATATCTAATGAACTCGTGAAGTCACATAAAGATATGGATACTTATAACATGACCCGTCATCTTTGTGGTCTATATCAGGAGAGATCTAGACAAGAAAATTTTGTGATATCCAAGGTGATCTTTTATAGTAATCTTAGAGAAGGTGTGTCAACTAATCCTTACATAGTCAAAATCATTCACTGCATTTACCATCTATAGGTTATAGGGATTAAATTACCTAAAGAACTATGCACTGATCTCATTCTTACATCACTTCCTTAGATTCTCTCTAGCTTTTTTATTAATTTCAATATGAACAACATAGATAAGTGTCTTCCATATCTTCTCACATTACTTCACTAAGTTGATATAGAGATAAAGCATGAAAAACCTTATGTCCTTATGGTGAATAAAAGGAAAGGCCAAGTGAAAATATTTATATATAAATATTATTCGTAATGCTCTTACAAGATAAGTAAGATCAATGGGGAAAGTTAGGGAAAATGATGCTAGCTATTTTTCATGTGGCAATAAGGGCCACTGGAAGAAAATTTATACCCAGGAAAAGAAGTAATGGGAAGCTTTAGGTGCATTTATTATCGAGTGAAATTTATTTTCTTCTATAAATTGGGTATTAGAAAAAACATATGGTGATCACATATGTATTAAAATATAGGAACCAAGTAGATTTAGAAATATTATACAAGGAGAGGTAGACCTATGAGCATCCAATAGAGCCAGACTTATTATTGTGTCTATTGGGGACCGTCACCTCACATTTTCAATAGGAATGATCTTGGTTTTAAAAAAAATATTATGTCTCATCTCTTACAAAAAACATTATTTCTATATCCAAACTTGATACTGATGGATTTATTTTCAAGTTCAGGAATAAATGTAGCTTCTTTTATAAAGATATGTTTTTTTATGGTAAGAAATATTTAAATAATGGTCTTTATGTGTTAGATTACACAAACCAGATAATAGGAATCAATAATGAAACTACTTCACATGAATCATACCACACCAAACTATGGCATCATCGGCTAGGTCATGGAAATGAAAATAATTTGATAAAATTACACCAGGATGGATATTTAGATTCCTTTTAAATAAAATGGATTGGTTTATATTATGCATGTTTATAAGGAAAAATGACTAAATCCTTATTTAGTGGAAAAAGGTAAAAGGGCTAAGGTGATTATTGAATTAGTTCATACCAATGTTTATGGACCATTTGTATTTTAAGTAAGGGTGGGTACTCATAATTCATAACTTTTATAGATGGTTTTAGTAGATATGGATATGTATACTTAATTAGGTATAAGCTGGATTCTTTTGATAGATTAAAAGATTTTAAGAATGAAGTTGAGAACCTGCATGGTGAGAAGATTAAGAAACTTTTCTTAGAACATGATAGAGAATATATTAATCAAGAATTCATTGATTTTTTATGGGAGTTTTGGATTCTATCTCAACTCACTCCTACATATACACCTTAGTTGAATGATGTAAGTGAAAGGATAAACCATGCCTTGTTAGACAAGGTGAGATCAATGACGAGTCATGTGAATATTCATTTATCATTATTTGGATACGCATTATTGATAGTAGAACATATACTAAACCAAGTTCAAAAAAAAGAGACAAATGGTATTCCATATGAAATTTGGTGTGGAAGAAAATCCATGTTGTTGAATTTAAATGTGTGGGGTTGTGAAGTGTTTATTAAGGCCTCTTCAAGCAATAAACTTTCACCCCAAGGCGCAAAGTGTACCTTTATAGGATGCCCCAAGGAAACAAGGGTATATTACCTATATGACCCCTCATACAAAAAGGTAATAGTGGAAATATATGTCATATTACTTGATAGGGATAATATATCTAAAAGAGATGGTGGGACCGAGATATACTTTTATGAAGTCCAGACTCAACGTACATAATATTTGGCACAAGAACAAATTCCACAAAGCTCCATGGAAGAAAAAGTTTTAGAGACACAAGTACTACATAGGAGTACAAGAGAGGTTATAGAATATGAAAGATATGGTTTTCTTTTCACCAAGTATGGTGGTTCATTATTAGTTGATAATAATGATCTTGTAACCTACAAGGAAGTAGTTAGTGGCACAGATGCTTTCAAGTAGCAAGAAGCTATGAATTCTAAAATGGATGTCATGTTCCAAAACCAAGACTAGATTTTGGTATATCCTCTAGTGGATATAAATAACATTGGTTGTAAATGGGTATTCAAGAAGAAACTAGACATGTATAGACAATTCAGTACTTTTAAGCCTTTATTGGTAATAGAAGGGTTCAAATAGCATCAATCCATATACTATGAAGCAACCTTTTCACCAAATTCTATGCTAAAATCCATCAGAATTCTACTTGACATTATGTATTTCCATGAAAATGAGATATAGAAAATGGATGTAAAAATATCCTTCCTTAATGGTAACCTTTAGGAAGATTTCTATATGACACAACCTGAAGGGTTTGTGGCTCCAAAGGATGACAATAAGGTATGAAAATTGTAAAGATCTGTTTATGGATTAAAGAAATCATTCACGTCATGGAAGATTTATTTTTATAAATCCATAATGTAATTTCATTTTATAAAGAAAAAATGTGATCCTTGTATCTATAAATGGTTTAGTGATATTATGTTCATTTTCATAATAGTTTATGTCAATGACATACTACTTATTGGAAATGAGATACCATTCTTATAGTCAATTAAATATTGGATAAATAAATTATTCACCATGAAGAAATTAGTAAAATCATCATATATTCTTAGGATTAAGATCCATCATAATCGATCCAAGAGGTTTCTCAATCTAATTCAAGGTACATATTTTAACAAGATAATGAAGAGTTTCGGTATGGAACATTCTAAGAGGGGATTATTTCCAATGTAAAATGGAATTTATCTTTCTGAGAAAATGTTTCATCATACACATGAGGAAATATAGAGGATTTCAAGGACTCTATACACATTAGCGATTGGGTTATTCATTTATGTTATTCTATGTACTAGGATAGATGTCGACTATTCCTTAAGTGCGGTATAAATATATCAAACTAACTTGGGTGACCGTCATTGGATGGATTTCAATACTATACTTAAGTATCTAAAGTTTACAAAGGTTATGTTCCTAGTTTATGGATTAGATAAGGAACTATTCATCAAAGGATATGAATATGCGAGTTTCTAAATGGTTTAAGAAGACCTAAAATCACAAATAGGATACATATTCACTCTCAATGGAGGTTTTGTGATCTGGAAGTTCTCAAATAAATCTATGGTCATAGATTCTATATCATATTTTGAGTATATTATGGCTTTTTGGGTAGCTAAAGAAGTGGTTTGGATACACAACTTTGTCCAATATCTTTACATAGAACCTATAATTAATGATTTTATCACACTCTATTGTGATAATACTATAGTGGTGGCCCTTACTAAGTATCCAAGGACACATGAGCAGATGAACTGCATACTTTGGAATTATCATCTTTTAAAGTATTGTTCTCAAACAGGTGAAGTTGAAATGAGAAGAATATCCATGTAAGGCAATGTGGAAGACCCCTTGACTAGGGTCTAAACCCAGTAGAAACATGATCATCATGTGAGGTTTAGTGGAATGAAAGTTGTAGGTAGATGGATCTAGTCCAAGTTGGAGTCTATTGGAGTTGATGCTCTGGAACCAACTATTTTTACTTTGTATTACATGTATATTTGAATATTTTAATATTAATAAAACATATTTTTACATAATGTTTATTTTTTCATGACTTTAATGTAATAATGTCCTATAGTATCTGTCACATAGATAAGGTGATAGCAGTTCCCTACTATGATGAGAACCTTGAAATGCTATGAATATATTCATAAATATAGTTCTATAGTTAGATAACATACTATTATGGGAAATATAGAATGTTTACTATCATGTGCGAGTACTCGTAAGCAAATGAGACATATTCTCGTGATCTTCACGCTTTGTAATATCCAAGATGAAAGATTATGTTAATATACCTTCTTGTAGGAATTAAACATGTTGTGTGTCATTATATATTTCTATCTATGAGAATGTTTAATGGTCCTTAAACTTTAATATTTTTATTAATTCTTGTCATGACTTTCTTACTTTCATGTACAGACTAAAAACATGATGCAATATATTCATGGGAAGTAGGGTACATTGGGCATGTCACAAATGATATGTTATTAATTAATAATTTGAGGAAGGATTTTTCCCTTCCATATTAATGGAATTCGATATCTCATACCTTTGATTGAAATGGAACCATTGCATTAAATTCCATGTCCATGGTGTAACAATGAGTTTATTGCAGATAGTCAAAGAAAAATGTATCAAGAACATGTGTTTGTGACACAAGTGTGTAACTTGCATAATGATATATTATAACAAAGGCAGTATATTACACAGTAAGTGTTCCTATGTAGTTGTCGAGGTTGTGACATTAACTTATTTCCCATGGGTTCCTTAACCCATTTCTACATAGTAATCTTGGACTTTAGGCAAGCTAACTTAATTCCAATGAGAAAGAATACTAGAGGGTCACACATTAAGTTTTTCTGTTGATCTCAATTAAATTATATTTGAATTTAATTATTGGAATAAATATTATTCTCAAGTCTGAGATATAATTTTATTCAAGATTTAATGAATATAAACATTCACAAGGTAAAAAATAATTATTTATTCATTAATAAATAATTTATTTAATTACATGAATAATAAATGAATATTCATTCATCACACTGTGAATATAATACTTATTTTATTTATTGAATATTTTATAAATATTTTTTCTCCATACCATGAATTAAATATTTATTTATGAATAAATATTTAATAAATATTTATTTGGTTATTTGATAAAGATCGAGGAGGATAAGTGGACCAAGATCATGTTCAATGATAAATATTAAATTTAAAGTTGGTAAAATAATATTTATCATTGTGCTAGAAAGAACACGCTATAAAATATTATTATATTAATTATTATTATATTGAATGGTGTTAAATAAGGTTTATTATATTATTTAAGGGTCATTGTGAAATTAAATAATATTTTAACTTAAACTCTAACTCTATAAATAGATTGGAATGTCTATTATGTAGGGTTAATTGAGAATTGATAATCATTGTGCACAAAAAAAAATCTCTCGAGATTCCTCCTACTTTATTCCTCTCAAGAATGAGAAGAACAAGATATAATCCTTCAAGCCTAAAGTAACTTGAAGTGATCGAGATGACCAAAACAAGATGATTGATTTACTACGCTAGCACCCAACATTCCATCGGTGTTGTTCAGGGATCAAAGGACCGTGTGTGGGACACTGCTAGAGGGGATCTACCTTGGGTCCTCCCTATGCAATGATGGAATCCAAAAGGGTTTTATATGATCAGCGTCTTCATCAAAGAAATATCCTATGACGAGGTAATCTTTTTTAAAATATAATTTAAATTAGTTATAAATTTAACCTAAAAAAATATCCTATTTGGATTTTGGGATTTCTATATCAATATTCAATGGAGAAAATTTATTGGTCATGATGTTTTCATCTTTCACAGTTTGTAAAGACCTGGATTTTTCCTTGTAATTTTTTTTAATTATATGGAAATTTTATGAGTCCACGAAAATTGACGACGCATGATTACAAGGCCCGGAGTGCCCGGAATGAATTTCTGAACTTTTTTTCAAGTACGTTCAATAAACGTGCAAGAGGGTTTTTATAACTTTTGAATCGATGTATGAAATTGAAATCTAAGGACATCATTGAACTCACATCACCGATATTCGCTTAAGGAGACCTTCACCTCAACCGCAATAGGTCGAGAGTTAAAGTTAGTTTTCCAAATTTTTGTGTTTGTGTTAAAAGAATGAAAATAAAATAAAACATATTTATTTTATTTTTCTTGTTGAAACCTCCATTTGAGTTATGGAGGTGGGGACCACCCGATTTGAAACCTCCTTTTTTAATTTTAGTGGTGGGGACCACCCGAACCCTTCTTTAATGTGGGTAAATTCCTTGGAATCCTCCCATTCAATTGTGCCAACGTGAATTCAATTTAATGTTCCATTCAATTGTGCCAACGTAATTCAATTTAATGTGTCATTTAATTGTGACGACTTTAATATGACAACATAACTATATTAATAGTACCAACCTTAATTAATTTGATAAACCTATTTTAATATATGTTGGCTCCTCATTTTCTGGTTGGAAATCGTTGGCAAAGGAGAGTTGGGAGAACCTTGGAAACCGGGAAGAACTTTCTCCAACGAAGAACCACCCCCCCAACGAAGAATGAGGAACTGACCCCGAGCCTGGATTGAAAGCGTCTTGCGGAAGTGACGGACACCGACATTCTTCATCGACTATATCTTTCTTCCTCACGCCACATCCAATGAATAATTAAGGTAGGGGTTTTTACACATTGAATTTATTCTATTGAATCTTCATGTCCTAAATTCACGACGACGATGGCCAAACGAACATGGCCATTGTCCCACACATTAACCTTGCTTCTCTTTCTTTTATTTCTTTGTGCGTTCTTCATGCGTTCTTCAACCCCCTAATTTTTATTGGTGCAAGAAATATGGAGTTTTTATAAGAATGATATATGGACACGAAGCCCTCGACACAAGGATCATGAATATGTGATCGTATGATTTTTTGGGCTTGAAACGAAGCCGCAGTGGCACGTGGAAGAAGGTGACGGCCTGCACCTAGCCGGCTATGATGAAGGAAGGGTGGCACGTGTCCATGCTGCCGGTTGAAGAGGAGTACGCGGCCCGTCGGCCGCAGTGGGGTAGGATAATAGCTGATAATCGGCCGGCCACGCGGCAGAGCGGCGGCGTGCATATGCATCGCCGATGGAGCAGGAGGTCACGGCCGCTTGGCCTCGGTGGAGGCATATGGCGGCCGGCACCCGGCCGGCCACAGGTGGACAGCGGCACCGTCGCGCCACTGGAAGGAAGACCGGTCGGCTGGCTGGCCGACATGCACCGTGCAGGACCACCGAGCGGTCTCGCGTTCCAGCCAGGCCACACCGCGCACCGCACCGCACCGCGCGCCGCACTGCGGGCCGCCCCACACGGCCGCCCCGCAAGCCGCACCGTGCGGCTGCACAACGGGCCGCGCTAATGGGTCGCGCCCTTCACGGGTCGGACCGGGCTGCCCCCTACGCGAGTTGGGCCAGACCACGACCCAGTGGGCATGGCCCACCGAGGCCCAGGCCATCTGAGCCAAACCCAGACCGGGTCAGGCTGGCCTGGACCGGGTTAGGCCAGGCCGGGCTGGGTCGAGCTGGGTCGGTCCGACCGGGTCAGACTGGACCCGGGCCCATCTGGGCCCAGTATTACCTTTATTGCCATAACTTGAGAACTGGGAATCCGTTTAACAAACCGTCTGTGGCGCCAGAATCCTTGGATAGAGATGGTCCTTTTAATATACTCCACTTGATTTTTGGATAAGGTTGGAGTACGGCTGGGTTGGATTGGACCCCGAATCCAACCGGGGCCTTGAAGAGGAAACGCTAATAACTTACAGATCGGGCATCTGATTTAAGTTCCATTTATTGAGTTGGGTCCCTTTTGACGTGATGGACCTTTGAGTTACTTTTTCATAAAAATTCAGGGTGTTTGATGTATGAACTATGTCTTGGGGAGCGGTTCTTCAAAGCGTGATATGTACGGAACCCTGTGACTGGCTGAGACTTGATGACTGTTGACCGTTTTGACTCGAAGTGACTCGACTGGCCCAGTGGGGAGCGACTTTGTGTGACGTGGAAGACCCACAGTGGGAAGCACCTTTGTGTGATGCGGTAGACCCACAGTACTCGATAGGAGGAGTACCTTAGCAGGCCACGAGGGGGAGCGCCTTTGTGTGATGCGGCAGACCCGCGGTGGGGAGCGCCTCTGTGTGACATGGAAGACCCATGGTACTCGACAGGAGGAGTACCTCAGAAGTCCAAGGTTAATGGGAAGCACCTCTATGTGACGTGGTAAGCCCACTGTACTCGATAGAGGAGTATTTCTCCAGCAGCTGAGGTGTTTGGAATGTTACTTGTTACTATCCCTAGAGAATCATGTGGCTGGCTATCAGCTTCCATAGCGATCCTATGTGGGTCATCTTCATAATTCTATTTCTCAGAGTTTTATACCTGGTGTGATCCGAGTATTTATCCTTATGATATTCTTTCCTTCATGGAACAGTTGGGATATGGGATTTTGAGTTGGGCTTTGTGTTTCCTCATGATTGATATGGGTTTACTTGACAACTTAGGTATGTGTATGGGCATATACCTAAGTAGGGTTGTTAATTTTTTTCATGTTTTGAGGTTTATCCTCTATGGTTTTTGTGATACCTTCGAGGGTCTCAGGGTCCCTACTGAGTATCATTATACTCACCCCTGCACGGGCTACACCCGCACCTTGTGGTGTTTGGTGCAGACGAAGGACAATGCTGACTAGGGATGAGGGTACCAAGACTAGAGGTAGCTAGGAGGTGGACCATAGACGAGGCGTACCACAGAGAAGACCGTTCGTGAGTTGTACCTACCCTTCGGGTAGGATTCCTTGGTGGGTGTTCACAGAATATGTACTCAATTTTACTTGTACTTTCTAGTTTTTCTTGTACTTATAGTTGCTCTTGTATTCTGGCCCCTTTTACTTTCTATACACACCCTGTTTACTACATAGTTTTACTTTGTGTTTGTATCCTACTATGTGCTTAGTTGTGTGAGTTATAGGTTATAAAGGCAATGCCTTCCCATTTTTAGGGAATATGCCTTTCGGTGCTAGTCACTAGCTCCTGACCTATGGAAGTCGGGCTTGGGGTATTCCCGACACGGGCCCCGAGGGATGGGTCGTGACAAATTTTTATCAGAGGAGTTCAGTTCTACTGATGAACTAAAACTCTAATATTTTCTAAGTGTCAATATTGTTAAGTTTTATGGGTGTGGTTTTCAGTTCAGGGAGTCCAGTGTTGGTGCGACAGCCGATGTATCCATACACCAGGACCTAGAATTATAATTTCCGACTCAACGCACGAAAACACTGATTGTGTGTGTTTTTTAAAATTTTGTGATCTCTTTGAGTCAGCTCACCAGGTATAAAATTAATGACTATGGCACACCTGTTTCTTTTCAGGATGCCTCCACGCAGACAGCCAACCAGGATTCCAATTAGAGTACGTGATGACAGCCCACCGAGTGATGAGGCTTCGGTGTAGGGCCCCCTTATGGCAGTTGTACCACTGGGTAGTGTACTAGCAGCACCACTACCTGTTGGTCAGTTGATGCCACCAGCCCCAAAAGCAAAGGGTTTACGCCACTTGAGCATATTTCATGAGTTCCAGTTCCAAATGCCACCAAGGTTCTGGGGCGAGATGATCCACAGGTGGTTGAGGATTGGCTGGAGGATGTGGTTAGAGTCTTTCAAATGGTAAGGACACCGACTGATCTCATGGTGATCCTTATCGCCATCCTTTTTCAGGCAACAACGGAAAGATAGTGGAGCTTGATACTCCAGGTTCACGACGATGTCACTTTCATCTGGGCAGACTTCTAGAGCCTTTTCAGGGAAGAGTTCTTCCGAGCGACCCTACGCTCAGTGCGTATACAAGAGCTTCTCCACTTACAGTAGGGTAGCATGATTGTGGCTTAGTATTCGGTGAGTTTCACCAACCTCTCACAGTACTCCACTGACATGGTTTGAGACCCTTTCTTCAAGGCTCGGACCTTCAAGAAGGGGATCAGACGGGAGATTAGAGATTAGATGGTTTCTCTCAGCATCCTAACGCATGCAGGGGTGTTAGAGAGAGCACTTTTAGTGTATAGTTTCCTTGTTGAGCAGTCCCAGGCAGCAAGACCCACCACAGGACGACATGTAGTAGAGTCATCGGCAGCTGGAAGCAGACAAATGACGCAGAGGTCCAAAAGGACCAGACCTATAGGCTAATGGCCATGGGATACAGGGTCGGTGGTGTAAGTCTCTCAAGGAAGAGTAGGATAGGTGAGAGACACATAGTGTTACACATGTGGCGGGCAGGGTCACATGGCTCGAAACTGCCCGACCCACCATACTGACGACCAGCAGATGGTCGAGGGACCACCGAGGCAGAGATAGAGGTTCGATCAAGGAGGTTTGTAGGCTGGAGGTAGACATGGCAGAGGAGTTGGCCATGTAGCAGGTATTGGATGATGTTTTGAGGTTCTACCGCCACCACTGTTAGGTGGTCCATCCTAACCACAGGGAGCAGGAGGACAAGGATGAGCTCATCTCCAGGCAGCTGAGTCCTGTGACCACGGTGCTCCAGAGATGATTAGAGGTATGATATGTGTCTACTCCACCGTAGTTGTAGTACTTATAGACACATGTTCCAGTCACTCATTTATTTCCATGACCCTTGTTCAGAGCTCAGAGATTCTGACAGAGTCGTTGGCTCGATCCTTACGGCTAGAGACTCATACGGGAGCGGATTTGATGATTATGCACTAGTGCTGGCAGTCTGAGATTACTCTAGGAGGTGAGAGATTCTGCTGGGATATCTTAGTAGCGGTGTCGAGGCCTTACGATGTCATATTGGGTATGGACTGGTTATCCATAGTCCATGCTCATATTGACTTTATTAGGCACAAAGTGTGGTGTGTCCGCACGGATGGGAGAAATTTTTCCTTCACCAGCGATAAGGGGACCTTTGCAGCGCAGGATGAACTTACCTGGAGGAGGGTGCAGCCGATCACACATCAGTTAGCTAGCCTTACCCTTGAAGTGGTTTATGTTGAGAGTCTGAGTTATCCTGTAGTGGTGGACCAGTACACTGATTTTTTCCCTGATGATGTTTCGGGTCTACCTCCTCATAGAGAGGTCGAATTTTACATCGACTTGTACCCTGTTATGGAATCGATATCTACCCCAGCATATTGGATGGCTCCCTCAGAGCTTCGAGAGCTTCAGGTACAGCTGGAGGACTTACAGAGAAAGGGGTTCATTAGGCCCAGTGTTTCCCCTTGGGCAACCCCGATTTTGTTCACCAAGAAGGAGGATTAGAGTTTGAGAATTTGTGTGGATTATCGGCACCTGAACCAGGTGACCATGAATAATAAGTACCCATTTCTGAGGATTAACAATCTCTTTGATCAGTTGAAGGGAGCACGATGGTTTTCGAAGATAGACCTCATATCTTGTTATCACCAGCTCAGGGTACGAGATGGGGATGTGCAGAAGACGACCTTCAGATGTCGGTATGGCCATTATGAGTTATTGGTTATGCCTTTCGGCATGACCAATGCCCTAGCAGTGTTCATGGGACTCATGAACAGGATCTTCTATCCATACCTTGATCGCTTTGTGGTAGTCTTCATCGACGACAACCCGATATACTCGGCGACGAAGGAGGGTCATGCCTATCATTTTCAGATAGTTCTGGACACACTCCGAGAGCACCATCTTTATGGTAAGATCTCGAAGTTCCAGTTTTGGATACGAGAGGTATACTTTATAGGACATGTTATCTCAGAAGATGTAGTTTCGGTGGATCCAGTGAAGATTGAGGATGTACTATCTTGGGAGCCACCCAGGAGCGTGATGGAGGTGTGGAGTTTTCTGGTTTTGGCTGGTTACTACTAGAGGTTTGTGCCTAACTTTTCTAGAGTTGCGGAACCCTTATCAACATTGAAGAAGAAGGGTCAACCCTTCGTGTGGTCGGAGATATGCCAGCAGAGTTTCCAAGAGATGAGGTAGAGACTAAAGAGTGCCCCCATATTGAGGCTACTGGAGGAAGGCATTGGGTACGTAGTCTACTACGATGCATCAGGGACCAGGCTTGGATGTGTCCTAATGCAGGAGCGAGAAGTGATTGCATATGGTTCTCGATATCTGAGACAGCATGAGCAGAACTATGCTACCCATGACCTGGAGTTGGTAGCAGTAGTCTTTTCCTTGAAGATGTGGCGACATTACTTGATGGGAGAACATTTTACAGTCTACTCTGATCACAAGAGTCTCAGGTATATCTTCTCTCATAAGGACTTGAACCTGAGACAGTGGTGTTGGTTTGAGTTCCTCCAGGACTATGACTTCGAGATAGTCTATACTCCTGGGAAAGGGAATGTAGTAGCAGATGCACTCAGCAGGGTATATGGTATATAGTTTTTGAGTGAGGCGATAGAGTAGCTAGTCGCTTTGCGGATATCCTATGTGGATCGAGATGGGGCAGCTTATCTTCAGTCTCTAACGGTCACTCCCCCACTCCTTCAGTGAGTCATGGAGGTGCATCTTGGGGAGAGAGACTATGTGGCTCGACGTGTTCAGATATCCACAAGACAGGCACCTGATGGATTTTCTGAAGGTGGGGATCACGTCGTCCTCTTCAGAGGGTGTACTATGGTACCAGTAGCACTTAGGGAGGAATTGTTGAGGGAGTTACATATGTCCCCTATAGAGATACATCCAGGAGTTGCGAAGATGTAACAGGACCTCCGGAGTTAGCACTGGTGGCCGGGAATGAAGAAGACAGTGGCAGAGTTTTTCTCTCGGTGCCTCACTTGTCAGCAAGTAAAGGCATAGCATCAGGTTCCAGGAGGCTTAGTTCAGCCATTAGAGGTGCTATAGTGGAAGTGGGATGGAATTTTCATGGACTTCATGATGGGAATTCCACACACATCCAGGAGTCATGATTCTATCTGGGTGATCATTGACCGAATCACCAAGTCGGCCCACTTCCTACCTATCAGAGAGTAGGGACCAGTAGAGATCTTGGGACACCTCTACATGCAAAAGATTGTATGGCTTAGTGGAGTGAAATATACTATTGTCTCTAATTGTGATGCACATTTTACTTTCCGGCTATGGAAGGGGTTGCAGGAGGCGTTTGGGACACGACTTCAGTTGAGCACCGTCTTCCACCCTCATATGGATGGTCAGACATAGAGGACCATACATACCCTCGAGGACATGTTGCGTGCTTGCGTCCTTGATTTTGGCTGCAGCTGGGAGGATCACTTACCTATGGTGGAGTTCGCGTATAACAACAGTTATCACTCCACTATAGGTATGGCACCATTTGAGGCGTTGTAAGGATGACCTTGCAGATCACCTCTATGCTAGACTGACCCAGGGGATACAACACTCGTGGGACCAGAGATGGTACGGGCTACCACAGAGAAGGTACAGATCATCTAGGAACAGGTGAAGACTGCACAGAGCAGGCATAAATTCTATGTTGATAGGAGACAGAGACATATGGAGTTCAAGGCTGGAGACCATGTCTTTTTACGGGTCTCACCTTGATGAGGTTTGTGGAGATTTGGCTGGGGTGGAAAGTTATCCTTGAGGTTCACTGGACCCTTTCAGGTTCTCAGTAGAGTTGGTGAGGTGTCTTAAGACATAGCTCTTCCACCTCAGTTGCACCGGGTGCATGACGTTTTCCATGTATCCTAGCTAAGGAGATACGTGCATGACCATTCACACATAATTGACTGGGGTGAGCTAGACATCGACGACGGGGTGACTTTTATAGAGGTTACAATAGAGATTGAGGATTGACAGGAGCGGGTCCTTCGTGGGTGGTCGATACCACTGGTGCGCATTTTATGGAAGCACGGGAAACTCCAGGAGAGCACATGGGAGTGGGAGGCTCAGATACGTGCTCAATACCCCCACTTGTTTCCCTAGTTTATGTTGTGTCTTTCAGGGATGAAAATCTCTAAGGTGGGGAGAATTTAAAGACCTGGATTTTTTCATGTAATTTTTTTTAATGATATGGAAATTTTACAAGTCCGCAAAAATTGACGGTGCATGATTCTGAGGCCCGGAGTGCCCGAAATGAATTTCTGAAAAAAAAATTCAGGTATGTTCATTAAACGTATGAGCGTGTTTTTTTAACTTTTGAACCGGTGCTCGGAATTGAAATCCGAGCACACCGTTGAACTCATAGCGCTGATATTCACTTAAGGAGACCTTCACCTCAACCGTAGTAGGTCGAGAGTGAAAGTTAGTTTTCAGACTTTTTGTGGGTGCATTAAAAGAATGAAAATAAAGTAAAACATATTTATTTTATTTTTCTTGTTGAAACCTCCATTTGAGTTATGAAGGTGGGGACCACCTGAGTTGAAACCTCCTTTTTAAATTTTAGTGGTCGGGACCACCCGAACCCTTCTTTAATGTGGGGAAATTCCTTGGATCCTCTCATTCAATTCTTCCAATGTGAATTCAATTTATTGTTTCATTCAATTGTGCCAACGTAATTCAATTTAATGTTCCATTTAATTATGCCAACTTTAATGTGCCAACATAACCAAATTAATTGTGCCAACCTTAATTAATTTGATAAACCTATTTTAATATATGTTGGCTCCTCATTTCCATATTGGAAATTGTTGGCAATGGAGAGTTGGGAGAACCTTAGAGAACCGGGAAGAACATTCTCTAATGAAGAACCACCCCCCAATGAAGAATGAGGAACTGACCCCAAGCCCGGATCGGAAGCATCTTGAGGAAGCGACGAACGCCGACGTTCTTCATCGACTACATCTTTCTTCCTTGTGCCACCTCCAAAGAAGATTTGAGGTAGGGGTTTTTACACGTTGAATTTATTCTATTGAATCTTCACATCCTAAATTCACAATGAAGATGGCCAAACGAACATGGCCATCATCCCATACATTAACCATGATTCTCTTCCTTTTATTTCTTCACGCATTCTTTGTGCGTTCTTCAACCCCCTAATTTTTATTGGCACTGGAAAAATGGAGTTTTGAGGAGCACGATATATGGACATGAAGCCCTCGACACAAGGATTGCTAATATGGGATCATATAATTTTTTAGTCTTGGAACGAAGCCACAGTGGCTCGTGGAAGAAGGCGATGGCCGACACCGAGCCGGTTGTGAGGAAGGAAGGGCAGCATGCATCCACGCCGCTGGTTGAAGAGGAGGTCGCAGTCCATCGACCGCGGTGGGGAAAGATGGCGGCCGGCAACCGGCCGACCACATGGTGGAGCGGCAGCACGCGTTTGCACCGTCGGTGGAGCAGAAGGCTGCGGCCGCAGGTCTATGGTGGAGGCGAACGGCGGCTGGCACCTGGCCAGTCGCAAGTGGACAGCGGCGCTGTCGCGCCCCTGGAAGAAAGACCGGTCGGCCATTCTGGTCGGCCGAGGCGCACCGTGTGGGACCGCCGAGTGGTCCTGCATGCCAGCTAGGCCGCACTGTAGGCCGTACTGCTGGCCACTCCGCGGGCCGCACCACGAGGCCGCACCGCGCACTGCACCGCAGGCCACACCGCGAGGCCGCACCACGAGCCACACGGCGGGCCGCGCTAATGGGTTGCACCCTTTACGGGATGGTTTGGGCTGCCCACTATGTGGGTCGGGCCGGACCATGGCCCAGCGGGTTAGGCCCACCGAGGCCTAGGCCATCCAGTCCAAACCCGAACCGGGTCAGGCCGGCCGAGGCCGGGTTGGGCCAGCCCAGGCCGGATCGGACCGTCCCAGGCCGTGTAAGGACCCGGCCTTAAACATTACAAAATATTGAATTAAATGAATAATTCACATTAAGTATCTTTTCAGGTTTAGAGTTTTAGATAATTAGGCCATAACTATTACATAACAACTTGAATATTACAAGTAGACACTACTACTCAGTATCCATTTTTTTCATAAAATAAAAACTCTTAAAAAGAAACATGTCTAGTTCCATATTTTAGACAGCATGACTTTTCCTTGATCCCATACTTGACCCTATTCATCTTTAAATCCTATGTAAAACATTTAAAAAAAACTTGGGATGAGCATAAAAATCTCAGTAAGGGTTATAAAATAACGACGGAAAACATTATCCCATCAATAAATACAAATCAATGAAACTATATTTTTCAATCATAACATACCTTACGAAATCATAAGATTTATGAATAACACACATAAATCATAAATCATAAAGGTTACTTATGGAACCCATATAAAACTTACATTGTAGCTATCACAGCTACGTAGGGAGTTACACTTGGAATACCCATCACATTATATTCCCTAAATCTCTTATGAGAAACATCACGTTTACCTCCATCATATTACCCAATGCATTGGAGAGCTATCTCGGGCTCACCCACGCTAGGTTTATCACGGAACCACCTGTATACGTAAACAGTGCCCAATAACTATAACATAATCATAACATATGACACATGTATAAAGGAAAGATAACATTTCCACATTCCAATATATCAAATCAAGATATTGAAATAAACAATTTTTTATCAAATCATTTTCAAAACCATTTAAAAAGATATTTTTGAATCAAAGTGCCCCATACCACTTTGAAGCTTTTAAATGAATTATCATTTGAAAAAATTAATGTCCATATAAATAAATCCTAAAACCCATTTTGAAAACATGTACATTAATGAGAAATATTTATAAGAATAAATCTTTAAAACATTTAAAACAATATTTTAGTTAAAGAGTTTTTAACAAAAAGAGAGACGTTTGAATACAAATAATTGAAGAATAAATTTTAATCAAAAAATTATAATATCATGAGAATAAAGGGATTCATGATATAATATTTCAAAGGAAAATATATACACCATATAAGAGTGAATTGGTGCATAACAACAATGAAGTCTCAATGGAAATGTGAATTGAGATAAAATCCCTTATAAAGATGGTATCCTTAAATTAAGGATAAATTAATCACATAATTATGTGTGAAAAATATAAATACACCCAATATAAGTGGATATTAAGTGTAAAATAATCATATTTCATTCACTCATATTCATAGGATGAAATATTCATTAAATACAAGTTGAACCCGAAGAATTGAAATTGGGTTAAGAGGTTCCCTTGTAAAAATTCAACAGCCTAACGGCGTCACTTTAAAATTCAGAAAATGAGTTGATGAGATAAAAAAGAGAATATAATAACTTGTATATAAATTTTACATCAATAAGGATATAGAATAACATATTCAAACATAATAATATGTAAATTAAAAGACATAACAAAAAGAAGTCTTTTATAAAGAGGAGGGTGAATGGTTCCCTTACCGATTTGGTAATTTACAAAACATACACCACATGAAAAAAATATCATACAATGAAGATGTAAATAATCATAAATGAAAGTATATTATATAAATATTACAATCATGGGTAGTACATACACCACACAAAATTAAATAGTGGCAAATATTTCATGAATCTCACGGGAATAAAAAGTGAGACGAAACCCTTTACCATGTTGTAATAAACTGAGTCGTATGACCAAAATTTAATAACCACCAAATGAATAACATAATACCATTAATATAATGAGAATAATGATAATATATATCAAATTTAAGTACACAATACACCACATTCAATGAATAAGTGGCGAATAATGGAAATCTCACGGAATTAAAAGTGAGATAAGAAAATCCCTTACCTTGTGTCCGACTTGACTCGATCGTTCTTTAATCTCCTGAATAATAAAATAAAGTTAATTTATACTTCCTAAAGAACCTTTTTAAAGTTTATAATTCCTTTTATATCAATTATTACCATTTTATAAACATTATGTAATCATTTAAGTTAATAATGGTCGTTTTGTCGATATTTGGTACTTGAGTCAAAAATGAACACCTTATATTTACAAGTTGTCCATGTGGTCAATATTCAATTATATAAAGAATGATAATAATGATTTAGATATCATATATATCTTATATATCCAGTATATACATGTATTTATAATAGTACATAACATTTAGAGGTAAGAAATGAAATCCACCGTTCATGGAGACGGTAAGTCGTACGTACGCATGAACGCTTCTTCCATTTATATTTCATATTTAATGGAATTAAAACATAATGATACAAATTAGTATTATAATTCCAATATTTTATCATATATAATATCATTAAATATATCCTTTATACGTACCACATATGGTATGAATGAGTCATATCACCTTGAGGGGGCGGTAGTCCGTACTTCCTCAAATGAAATTATCGCGTTTACCCATAATGGAAACCATAAAGGTATGCTATAAATGGAAATTAAAGAAGCATAAATAAAACATAAAAATAATATATATCATATATAGATATAGTTCCATCATAATGGCCACCATGATAGGTGGTAGGAGATAATCGAACAATCATCGTTTCATGAGGCGTTAGTTTGCCATCCACAGAAACATTATGTTCTTCACCCATTAGATGGAGGTGTGTGTAAGTGTAGTTAGAATACATATCATAAAAACATCATAGTATATTTAGGATACTGGTGTTTTTACAAACTAAAGGAATAAAAAGAGTTTAGGGGTTGGAGAAGTAAAATAAAAGAAACCAATTTAAGAGAAATTGTTACCTTTAATTTGGGTAACTCCCTTTGGTTTGAACCAAAGGACTTCTTGAAGTGTCTTCTGCCTAAGTTAAGGATTCTAGGAAGATGAGAGGAATGTAGGGAGCTTAATTGGGTAGAGTTTGGACGATAAAAATGGCTTGAGAGGTGTGAGGAATTGGTTAGAAGTGGTCTCCTTTTATAAGGGAGGGGAGGGGCTCTTTAGGAAAGTGTGAAAATATTATTTTATTATATAATGATATTCGGTTTCTAAAGGTCCAAAAATCATTAAGATCAAGGATAATATGACTCATATTAGAAATAAAATCATCCAATCAGAATTGGACATTTTTTGGATAATATTTTAACCATTATAATCTTATTTATTTAAATCATTTATTAATGAGGTAAATACTGCATCATTATTGTGTCATGACTAATTTATATTATTTGATGTCTAAAAATTATAAAAAAATACCATGATGTATTAAATCTTATTATATTTCCAATTAATATTTATAGACAAAAATATTCCTTATATAACACCATATAAAAATTAATTTACTAAATGATTTTTGTTTATGTCATTTTTGTCTTTACTTTAAATTAATTAATCTAAAGTGTCATTATCATTTATAAGTGGCTCCATGGGGTCCCAAAATCAACCCAAAGATGCCCATGGTCGGCCATGACTCAACCAATAAGGTTAGGACAAGTGTTAAGGTAATTTTGAATTATTATAATATTCTTTTTACCCTGAATTACCATATTTACCTTTAACCGCGGTAAAAAAAAGTCAAAACTTACTATTCACTAAAAATTATTTTCATCTTAATGATCCACATTTTACTTCTTGATAACAACCATGTATGTCGGATTTTTTAAATTCAATTCACAGAAGTGGTAAATTTTCATTTAAATGAAAAGGTCAGTTTTTTTAACTACCTTTAAGTGGTTTCACTATTCATCAAAAATTGAAGTCTTTCAGAAAAATTCCAAAAATTCAGCCTAAGCTATATTTGATATTCTGAATTCAAAAATGATGTATATTTTTTCAAATTCAAAACATAGAAGTGGCATTAATTAATTTTAAAATTAATCCCCGTTATCAAAACAAATATTGTGTTTTTAAGAAACAATAACTATCAAAAGATTGATACTTGTTTATGTCTAATTTCAAAGTGAAATTAATTACAATGACCAAAATTGGATTAAATGGTAAAAATATATTCTAATTACACTTTAAAATCAATTAAAAAGGTAATATAACCATATAAATAAATTATATTAAAACAAAATTTTGAATTAAAATACAATATTTTTCACTATTCATTAGAAAATGAACTTTATCAGAAAAATTCCAAAAAATTACACAAAGAAAATTTTGATGTCCCCATTCTAAAGAACGATTTTATTTGGTCAAAAATAATGTATTAAAGTGACCAAAATTATATTTAATGAGGGTTCTCCATTAAAAGGTGGTAAATCGGCCTTTTAATGTAAATTATGCTTAAAATTAGATACATTCACATTTTAAGCCTCTAACTTTTATTGGATAAATGTAAATACATTTAAAAAAATGTATAATCATATTGTAGTTAGTTTTTTTCATTCCCTCCAATAAAACGGCAAGGATTTAACTACCATTTAAAATATTATTATTATATTATTAGTGTGCAACGTAAGATTTCAAAGAAACTCGTTGTTGCTTATCAGGTACGCTATCGAACATAGAAACCCATTTAAAGTAAAATTAATATTTAATTAAAAAATATTAATAAATATGAAAATTTCATATTCTTCATTTATCCGGGATGTTACAGGCCGGGTCGGGCTGGGTCGGTCCGACCAGGTCGGACCAGACCCGGGCCCATCTCGGCCCTGTATTACCTTTTTGGCCATAACTTGAGAACCGAGCGTCCATTTGATGAACCGTCTACGACGCCAGAATCCTTGGATAGAGACAGTCCTTTTGATATAATCTAATTGAATTTTTTATAAGGTTGGAGTACGTTCGGGTTGGATCGGACCCCGAATTCAACCGGGCCCTCGGAGCGGAAAAAATAATAACTTACAGACCGGGTGTCTGATTGATGTGTCGTCTACTGTGTTGGGTCCCTTTTGATGTGACAGACCTTTGAGTTAATTTTTAGTGGAACTTCAGGGTGGTTGAGGTATGTCTGATGGCTTGGGGAGCAGTTCTCCCAAGCGCGATACGTACGGAACCCTGCGACTGGCTGACACTTGACGACTGAAAACCGTTTCGACTCGGAGTGACTCGACTGGCCCAGTGGGGAGCGCCTTTGTGTGATCTAGAAGACCCACATTGGGGAGCGCCTTTGTGTGACGTGGCAGACCCATGGTACTTGAAAGGAGAAGTACCTCAGCAGGCCACGAGGGGGAGCGCCTCTATGTGACGCTGCAAACCCACGGTGGGGAGCGCCTTTATGTGACGCGGCAGACCCACGGTATTCGACAGGAGGAGTACCTTAACATTCCAAGGTTAGTGGGAAGATCCTATGTGTGACGCAGAAGGCCCACGATACTCAATATAGGAGGATTTCTCTAGCAGTCGAGGAGTTTGGAATGTTACTTTTTACTATCCCTAGAGAATCATATGGCTGGATATCAGCTTCCATAGCGATCCTATGTGGTTCAACTTCATAATTATGTTTCTCAGAGTTGAATACTTGGTGTGAGCTGAGTCTTTATCCTTGTGATATTCTTTCCTTCATGGAACAGTTGTGCTTTGGGCTTTTGAGTTGGGACTCGTGTTTCCTAATGATTGAGATGGGTTTACTCGACAACTTAGATATATGTATGGGAATATACCTAAGTAGGGTTGTTAGTTATTTTTATGTTTTGAGGTTTATCCTCTCTGGTTTTTGTGATACCTTTGAGGTTCTTGGGGTCCCTACTGAGTATCTTTATACTCACCCCTTCATGGGCTACATGTGCACCTTGTTGGGTTTGGTGCAGACGACGGACAGTACTGACTGAGGACGAGGGTACCAGGACTGGAGGTAGCTCAAAGGTGGACCATAGACGAGGCGTACTGTAGAGATGACCGTTAGAGAGTTGTACCTACCCTTCAAGTAGGAGTCCTTGGAGGGTGTTCACAGGATCTATACTCAGTTTTACTTATAATTTCCACTTTTTCTTGTACTTTACAGTTGGGCTTGTATTCTGTCCCCTTTTACTTTCTATGCACACCCTGTTTACTATATAGTTTTACTTTGTGCTTGTATCCTGCTTTGTGGTTAGTTGTGTGAGTTACAGGTTATAAAGACAATACATTCCCATTTTTAGGGAATACACCTTTCGGTGCTAGTCACCAGCCCCTGGCCTATGGGAGGGAGGCTTGGGGTAGTCAAGGCATGGGCCCCAAGGGGTGGGTTGTGACACAGTTAGTGAATGATCCATCAAATCCAACAAAAAATAATTATTATTCACCCAAAAGAGGCTTTTGTTGTTCCCAAAACCATCAATAGAAACCTAAACCCATTCTTATATGATACATGTTCCATTGGTTTCCATACAACTATTTACTACATGTTCTGAGTCAATAAGTAGGTTCTCAAAGTCTCAATGAATGGATATCTTGGTCGTTACACCATCACTAGGTTCCCAATCCTAAGATCTGAACTCGAGACACTTAAAAATGTCACCCGAGTTCCTAAACCAATCTTCACTGCTAGACTATCTTCAAAATCTAGCCATAATATAGCCTATTTTGATACCAATTTGTCATGACCCTGCCCACCAGGTCCCTCCTGGCAGGTAGAAATCCATGTGTGATGCCCTGATCCCACCTCCAATAGGCCAGGGGCTAGAAACTAGCACTAAGTAGGCATACCACATATATGGGAGGCCTTAAATTACCTATACACATTAACACATCTTTATACACTAGTATAATGTTGAAAGGATAAAAAATTAATACCATAAATGTATGCATAATCATTAATCCCACATCATAGTATGATAATGAGTAATAAAAAGAAAAGGTCCAATTAAAATCCCACCATAACTGTAAAAAGAGTCCAACATTCTAAAAAAAGGGGACTACAAACAAGATGAAACTCTTCGAACCGTCTATGGTCCATCTAGCACAACTAAGCTTTACCTACTCCTGGTCCTCCTATGACTCCATTAAAAGGAATTTTGTCTAAATAATACACAACAAATTTGGGAAGAAATCATGTAGGGGTGAGTATAAACATACCCATTAGGACACCCCAAAATCACCAAACAAAGAATCAAAGAGAGTCATCTTAAAACCACCAAAGGTTGATTCACCAAGAAGGAAAGATAAAAACCAAAATATGCTCATAGATAGACACCAAGTCTCAAAGTAAGTTCACATCTGCACTACTAGTCGAGGATTCTACCCAAGGCTCATAGGTTATGTTTGTTCGAGGGAACCCACTTCTCGAGTCTCACTAACACTTATGGAACTCATAAAATAGGTTATACTTTTCAGGCCTTTCCATATTAAAGTATTCACTAGAACTCAAAAGATGTTGATACATAGGCTGGGGGTCCCACCCAAGGCATATGGGGTAAAACTAACCCTATCCAAAACAACCCACTAGGAAGGGGATCACATGCCTTGGATGTCGGAAATAGGATAACTAACCCAACATAGATAATAATGATAGAGGATCACACCCCAGGTCACACCGAGGGATACCCAAATCTATCCAAAACTAACTTATATAGGTTTTAGTGCTCTAACCCGATTAGCCACCTAAATAGTGATTTCAGGTCGAGTGCCCCTGGATTTAGGCATGCCTCCCTGTATAGGCTAGTGGTTGGTGATGCACCCTTTTCACCCTTCGGTTTCGGGTTCTAGTCTTGCGGCCTTGCCGGACGCGACGGGTTGTCGCCCGACCTCCTAGTTTTCCTTTTTTATAACAATCCAAAAATAATCTTAAGAAATGCTTTAACCTTAACAATAGTATCCAATGTCAAATATAATCCATTCTAACCTTTATACTTATCAAAAAAAACTTCTATCAAAACTCACACTCCAAAATTTATAAGGGAGGTAAACATAATGAAGATCATTTTGCCACGTAATAACATGTGAACACCTTCATCATGTATTCTTTTAAAACACTATAACACCCTGAATTACCATAAAACCTTATTGATTATATTAATGCTCCCTTATTCCTTATAGAATACTAGATATACTCCTATCTAAAAATGTTGTGAACTCCAACAATGATGGAATATAAAAATTATTAATCAGTTTCAAGGTAGTCAAGAATATCCAATATAATTTATCAAAATCAATCATATATTATTCCAAAATCACTACCTTGGTATCAGAACCATATTATGGTTTATCTTTCTCTCAACCATATATTTTCCAAAACATTTAACCTGCTATTGAGTCACTTTTCTTGGTTCCACACAATCTCAAGTCCTTAATTAAATAGAACTGTAGTACAATCCTTATATACTCTATAATTATTTTAACATATACATAATTAATACAATACTCAAATGACACAATACTTTAATAAAAACATAATAATTCTAATCATTCCTCTTCGTCTTCAGTAGTATCAAAACTTGATTATTATCCAATAGCAGCATTTGGGGTATACTCTGATGATTTAGACATTGATTCGTGTAGTGTCCCAACTCCTTGCAGATGAAGCATTGTACATTTGAAACCTTTTTCTTACCCTTCCAATCACGTATGTGGTGTCCTTTTTCTCCACACTTATACAAAACCCTTATTCCCTTCAATCATTTACCAAGGTGATTCTTTCCACAGTTATCACATATGGGAAAATCCTTCTTCCCCCTCTTCCCTTTATCTATCTTTCTCTATTCTATCCCTTTATTCTCTTGCTTACCTTCAAAGCCATAGGACTCCAAGAATTTTTTTACTTATCTTATTAACACATGATACTATTTCTACATATGATGAGAATATGTGGGAGACTATTTCCCTTTTAAATTTTGGCTTAATACCATGAAAGATATGATCCTTCTTAATCTTTCGATCATGAGTATTGCTATAATTATCATTCCTTCTACTAGGTTCCATTTCTAAACAATGGAATATGCTAATTTAGTTTATGAATCGCAATTCATAATTCCAAACTTGTAAAATACCTAATGTAAATTGAAAATATTATGCATATAATCTATAATCATAAAATGTTTTATTTGAGGAAGTATTACTCCTAAATCCTTCATAATGGCTTGTAATGAAAATTTGAATTATCCTAAGCATATCTCCCAAGAGTTTCGTAACCAAGAGTGAAGCACGGATCGTTGACGTGCACCAATTCTCATTCAAGTCTAGCTTAAAGCAGTGTTTTCGGGTTTTACCCCTAGGTACATATGTGCCAGAGCTGCCTCTACCTGCTCGTATCCAGATAGGGATGTATTTCTTTGAAAACTCATAAAATATCTACATTACCAAAATTATAGGAAGTTATTATATACTAATCCTCAAAGTCTATCTTATGGTGGTGTTCTCAAATCAGATTTTTTCTAAATCCATTTTCCAAGGTTGTTGTTAAACTTTCTCTGATACCAACTATAACGCCCAGACCCCAGTTACCCAGATTTGGTGCATTATTTTAATACATTAGTATGATTACAAAGAATAAAGTCCCGAAATAATGTTCATTTTAGCAGTCTTGTAAAATAGATTACATGCATGAACATTACATTACACATTAGAAAATAAAACACAACATAAATGATCCTTTTAGAACTCCATTAATCTCATATCTTAACCCTGCTTATCAATCATAATACACGTCTTGGAATCCTGGGAAAAATAAAACATATAAAGGGGTGAGCTCAAATACTCAGTAAGGATAACAATACAGCGGGAACCTTCATAAATAAACCTAAAAATTTAAGCCAATGTATAAGACTAAAACAAAATCCTTTTCAACTTAAACTTCAGCATAATCTGGAAAAGATAAAATCAAATAATTTCATTTACTTATTCACATGGATATTCTACTAGTCGAATAATCACATGCAATATCAATAACCACTTTCATAATGTTGGAATGCATAATTCCAGACTTCATAGCTACATAGTCAAGGCCTTATGCCAAGACTACAAATAAGATTTTGTCAAGTCCTTATGCCTTTATACTAGTTTGTATTGTGATACCTACCGATGCATCTAGGATCTATAGCAGGCTCCACCCGTCACTTACTAAGTCCAATGCATTCCTTATATGAAAAGGTTTAAACATAAAATAAACATTCGTATTAAAACTAGCATATGAAATGTCAATACTATATTCATAAACCATTAATGGTATAAAAATAACGCATCCACAGTCAAACATATCACAAAACCTTCAATGCAATATGTAATATTTGTATCATAATAAATCAACTTCAAACAAGTTTAAAATCCATCAAAGGATGTTGACATAGATGAAAATGATTTGTAAAACTCTTTGAGAGAAATATCCATTTTTCATAAAAACCTTTAAAAGTCACAAAATATATAAAGGAATACATTTAAAGGAATTTTTGAATGAAAGTGTTCCATACCACTTTGAAACTTTTGAAAGGAATTAATTTTTTAAAAACATTCATGTCCATATAAATAAATCCTTAAAACCCATTTTGAAAATATGGACATTAATGAGAATGATTTAGAAGAATAAATATTTAAACCATTTAAAATGATGATCTAGTTAAATATTCCCTTACATAAAACCTTAAAATATTCCTTTTGAAAATATTTTTATGAAACACAGATGTGGACGATAAAGAGTTCCCAGTAGATACTCACGTAAAAACAACCTCGGATAATGAAGAGATTGTAGAATTAACCCTTACCTTGTACTTTTCCTTGGTCAAGGGTATGTTAACCTCCTTTATAATGTTTAAATAATTGTTATTAAATTATAAAAGAACCATATACATAAATATGTTATAATATATGATCTTTTAATATTTCTTTATTAATAATATTTTAGTATTATCGTCGTTTCGGGTGTTAACTGGTTCGTTTTCTTTCATATGTTTTTTTACATAAGTTGTGTTTGTTATGGATAGGATGTATTTGATTCATATATAGAATTATATTAAGTTATTAAACATTATTTTTAATCATCAAGTGAAAATTATTCTTGAATGGTTGCGATGGGGAAATAAATCTCATCGCGTTCGTGGAGACGGTAATCTGTACGTACACACGAACTATAATATCATTATATTGATGGTGAAATAGTATGTAAATGGATGGTATATCATATATAAATAATCATTAACATATTATATTTATTATTTAAATCAATTATACATCATTATTCTACCCATCCAAATAATAATTTATTGAATAATAACTACACCACGACGTGGAGATGGTAAGTCGTACGTACGCATGTATGGTGACATTGTCATTCATATGATGGATAGAATAATGAATATGGTTGTAGAATTTTTATAATAACATCAAAGTATGTAGAAGATAATAGAGTTATTATTTTATAATGGAAACAACAAAGAAATAAGAAGTGGGAGATGAAAAGAACTTGAAAGAGGTGATGAAATATTTACCACTTCTTCGAGTTCTTCCTTTTGATTTGATCAAAAGGACTCCCTAGGTTGGATTTATGATCAAATTAAAGAATCTATATTTAATTGAGGGAATTTGGTAGGATATTTGGTCAGGGTTTGGCCGATCCAAATGGCTTTGGAGGTGTGAAATTAAGAGAAGGGGAAGTGCTCTTTTATAAGGGGGGTGAGGGTCACTTTAGGAAAAACTTGAAATGTTATTTTATAATAAAATCATTTTCAATTTATAATGGCTCCAAAATGAATTATTTCTAAGATAAGGTAGGTATGGGTCGAAAACCTCTCAACCAATAGGTTTTATACAGGTTTAGGTTATCATATTAACCTTATCTTTTAGATTTAACTCTTAGTTAAATAGTTTGACATTTACCATGTCTCTTTGTATTTTTATATTATATGGTTAATAAACTTACTATAACAAGACAAGCGAACCTAAAGTGGTTAATTAATGAAATATATAATATTATTTAATCCCTTTTTCCAAACCTTATATTTTTTTGAATATTATATCAACCAATAATATAGTATTTGTTTTAAAAACTAATTTATGTCAATTTTGACACTATTTAGTATTTGGTTTTTGTGAAAGTCATCACAACTTTATTACTTCAAACCAAATACATTTAATCAATACTAACATTTAATATTAACATATAAAATTAGTTTATGGCATCAAAACTTTAAAATTATATTTATTTTAATATTTACAATATCATTTTTCTGATTCTTTTATTAATAAGGAAAATACTGCATCATTATTATGTCATAAATAAATATATTTATTTTATGTCTAAAAATTATGAATAAAATATTATCATGTAAGAAATATTTTTATCTTTTAAATGAATATTTATAGTCAAATAGATAAATTATACAACCCCATATAAAAATGTTTTACTAAAAGATACATGTTTTTCATATTTTTGTCTTTACTTTAAATTAATTAATATAAAATATCATTATCACTCCCAAGTGGCTCCATGGGGTCCTAAAATCGACCCCAGGATGCCCATGGTTGGACATGTATCATCAAATAGGGTTAGGACACGTGTTAAGGTAATTTAATATTATTTTAATATTATTTATTTACCCATGTTTACCGGATTTACCCTTTAACCATGGTAAATAAAATATTTATCGAAGTAATTATTCGTAATGTCTAAAAATAAAAGTTACCTATTTAAACAATTTGGACCTCCGGGTTCAAAATATTGAATCCATTTTTCCAAATTCAAAACACAGAATTGGCAGAAATTAATTTAAAATTAATTCACGTTGTCAAAACAAAAAGCGTGTTTTTAAGAAATAATAACTATCAAAAGATTGACACTTGTTTATGTCCAATTTAAATGTAAAATTATTTATAATGACCAAAATTGGATTAAATTATAAAAATATAATCTAATTATACTTTAAAACCACTAAAATTTATAATTTAAAACTATAAATTATTTCGATTAAAAAATTTTAATTAAAATTTAGTATTTTTCACTATTCATCAAAATATGAAAGTTATCAGAAAAGTACCAAAAAATTATCCAAACTAAAATTTTATGTCCCTATTCTAAAGATGAATTTAATTTCACTAAATTGAATATATAAAAGTGTCAAATATTGGATTTAAAAATGGTTCTCCATTAAAAGGTATAAAACTGCATTTTTTGAAAAATACCTCTTTTATCTTAAAATTTGAATTTTTCTTAAATTATGTCTAATAAATACAAAAGATGAATGTTAAAATTATATAGTATATACAAAATTTAAAATGTGGTTAATACTATTCATAACCTCTTCTTTTTTGAATGACTAGTTTGGTAAGTCGTGGTGCACTCGAACTCGGTGTTGCGTGTAGAGCAAGTTATTGAAATAATTTGAAGAGATAACATACTATGAAATCTTGGGGTGTTATGGTTCAATTTAATTTATTAAAATCATACATTAAATTACAAGGGTCTCACTCGGTCAACATGACGACATGTTAAAAGTTTCAAGCCCCAAACACTCACGAAATCACAAAGAAAAGTATGCACCACCAACCTCATAGTTGTAGATGTAGGCATGTCTAACATTATCCTCTAGCTCGAGATGATTTGGAAGAAAATGGTGTTTTGGATTAACACCCTTAAAATAGGTAAAAACGACTCGCATGGATTTAGCGGTCTGTGAGGTTAGGGAAAAGGAAAATAGAAGCTATATGGCAGAGGGCCTTATCGATACAGATCCAACTCCACAAACAGCTTGAAGAACAAAGGTCGGACGGAGAAGAGGGATCAATCCCTAGTAGAGGAGGAAAAAGGGAGTGCCCACACTGCTATGCATGACCAAGAGAGGTGAGAAAAAGAATAAGGAAGGAAATATGAGAGAGGGTCAAAAAGGTTATTTCACACCTTTAATGATTCTCATGGTTAGCTCGCATGGTTTTCCAAACCATGAAGAAACCATGCGACTCCTACTACTTAGGATCCAAGACCTACATGGTTATCCTACATGTTTAGGCCTAATTGGTCATGACCTATGCATGCTACAGTGCGAGGGTACTATCCATTTGGCACTAAGCGTGTATCTTGCACATATTTTTCCATAACCATGTGCAAACTGTGTGAATTCCCTCTGATAAAAAATATAGTCTCTCATAGTCATGCACCTCCTCTTGTACTATTTACTAACCATGCTCAGTGTAAAAAGAGGGAGCATGGTTAGCACTAAGAGGTTGCACGGTTGAATCTAATCATGCGCCTCATCCTGCACTTCTCCAAAATTGGGCCTTTGGGCCTCCGATGCACCTAAAACCAAACCGAACACCCATTACACTTGTAACACCTTAAACCATGGATAAAAAGGTATTAGGTTAAATAAACTCTTGGAATTAAGTTCTGATAAATGAAGGAATAGTTGGCATACCCATCAACTCCAAAAATTCAAAACAGGAAAGGATTTTGACCCAATCTAAAAAACATGTGACATTACAATATCCCCAACTTAACATATATCATACCTAGGATATAAAATAAAACCTGAAGATGGTACCAAACATACCCATCTCCTTAAAACCAACTCAAACTACCCCGGTCAAAAGGGAATAGGTCAACTAATTCAAGGGGGGGCCACCTTAGGAGTGACCTACCCGGATCACATCTCGACCCAAAAAACAAATCAAATCAATGGTACATCATTCATCCCTGGACTCAAGGTCCTCTCATAATGCATCATTAATCCTATACCTCATTAGGTTCTCTCATGTCACACCTGACACCCATTGCAATCTTGCACTGTATTGGTGCCCACCTCATTCCCATGTTGCACATGGCACCTACGAGGTCCTTCATCTCAACATATGCTCAAACCAATCACATTGCCTCACACCTCAATCAATTCCCACATCACAGTAATTCTGAGATGCCTACACACCTCAAGTAATCTGCATATCCTCGATGACCCGATGTCAATGCATCTCATAAGTCATCATGGTTCCATGCACCTTATATATATATATACATATATAATGCATCTGAACTAATGCTAAACTACTAACCAGCATCTGGTTAGTCCATATGTACATATTTTTCACCTCGTACACCCAAAACTTATATGCCTCTAAAAGTTCATGCCAAACAAAACTAATAGGAACCCTGATCACGCCCATGGAATACCTCTGACTGCAATCGGATCACCAGCCTGCTCTGACCATGGAAGCTCCACGGTATGAACCTGGCATGAAGCTCAACTATCTGAATCCTAATTCCCTATGGTTATCCACCATACACCAGTCACTGACCCCACTTTTGGGTCCTGGTGTCTCTTCCACAACCCTCGCATGAAACTGAAACTCAGATATCATCACCTGGTACCACTAACTATCTAATCTCTAAACCCTAAGTCTACCCCTATCCCTAACTATCATCTATCTAAGAAGGCTTCATGTAGAACCTCCCAAGATTTATAACTTGTCCACATGCCCAACACTCATTTGGAGGATGACCGCACTGAGTTTGTACATGTCATGGCTTCCCAAACTTGAAGAACACCATCGATGATCCACTCCAAAGTGGTTTTCATGAGTCCTTAGCCTAATTACCCTACTGGAACTCATCCTGGCCTCACTTCCTACCATTTGATGCATCACCATTGAAATCACCTAACATTATCACCTATCTTGAGTAAGACTAATATTTCAAGTTTCCCTCAGCTATGAGCACCTGATTCACCACCTATGAGAATGAGGTCAACCTAAAGATGTTTACCTACATCGAATGGTGTGTTGTAAACCATCCATGAAATGTCTCATGATTGAGGTATCCTTGCTCACCATACTAGGTGTAAAGAGAGAAAATTTATTGAATTCCGCTACATATTCCATGATGGACATGTCTCCCTACTGAAGTATCAAGAACTCCAGAGCTCTTTCTTCCCTCATTGTCTTAGGGAAAAAGTTCTTGAAGAACCTGACCTCAAAGTATTTCCAGGATAGTCCCTCGTGTTTGCCTTCCTAAACCTACATATCCCACTAGTGCTTATTCGGTCCTCTGATCATGTAGTAATATAGCTTCACCATCCACCCTAGAGGAATCTCTAGCTACTTGAAAATCATTTACATTGACTTGATCTAGTTCTCAGCCACCTACGGACCACCCTCACCCTGAAAAAGCAGTAGATGATATGACTATAACTCTCAAGTCGGATACACCATAGAAGGATATAATTCCTAATCTTCCCTATCAATCCATTGGATGATAGTACTAGGCATCCTCTGAGATTCTCGTCAAGCCACAACCCAAAGTCTGTCAAATCCAGTTGTTACCATGCATGCACTAGAGCCTGAGCCTGAGCTTGTACCTGAAGCTCATGATCTTATTAACCCTCAGGGTTCTCAACTTGTTCCTACTCTCATGGAACCCTTTCCTCACCTGTCTAACACTCCATTGGATCCCTTCCAGGTGGAAACCCACTGAATACCATTATATAGTTAGACAACCCAGATAACATATATAGATATATCACGTAGATATGGAAAGAAGTAACAGGCGGCACAATCTCACTACCCTTAACCTTATTCATCACAACCATGTCATAAGACATCCCACTCTCATGGCCTCTTTACCCACACATATCAAAGTCAGGTATCAATATTCCATGGTCCACGCCCATCCTGATGAACCATGTCGCCTTAAAATGATGACCACGTCGCCCAACCTGGTGATCAACATCACCCCATTTCATCATACCCCCCTACTCATATAAGATATAGTCCTATATGTGTAGTTATCAAATATCACAAAAAATTTATAACATAGGGACACACATATACATATAAACATCCTATGTGCCTAACAATACCATAAACATGCATATCAAACAATCACCCCCTTGCCTTACCAGGTCAAGGTTCCAATAACTCCTCCCTTACCATACCAGGTCAAGGATCACATCTCATAAAAATTAAAAGTATCACTCCAAGTGTACCAATTGAGGTGGAAATAAAATCAACTATAAAATTATCAAAATGGAACAACACTTCCCACCCCTAGAAACTTAGTATGTCCCCCGTGAATGGGGCTTCAGGCACCCAAGCACAAGCTATAAACCCAGTTCTGAAAACATCCTAATCTCTAATCTACCATAAATAAAATATTATGACCAAGAAAGAGGTAAAATAAACACCTATGATACCATTTGTAGCACCCGGCCTGATTATCCACCCAAACAGTGCTTTCGAGCCGAATGCCATTGTTCAATGGAATGCCTCCCCATACGCCAAAGGATACTGACTAGCAGAAAGGGTGTAAAGGAGTGTATTGTGGATACTATATCCTATGGTGATGATATAATAGTGGTATTATATATAAATAATAAGAATCATACAAGAAATACCAACTCAGATCCAGCCATATCATGCAATAAAAGAATCATAACTAAACAACATCAGTATAAATAAATAAACAAGTCAACATGTCATATGTATATACTAAATAGAACATGCATCCAATATAGGTCATACAATAAAATAATTTAAAAGGGTCACCCATGGATAAACATAGTTCATAACAAAATATAAGCATTCTAACATAGAAAGTAAACCAAAACAGGACACTCCAGCTGAGGTAGGAACCACAAGGTTCCCTGCTTTCAATCCATGCTAACACAACCACTAGGATCCAACTCCAAATTCTGAACTCTTACATGAGCACAAAATCATAAAGTATACACACATCTTGAAGATCCCATGTAGGGTGTCAGAATGAGTATCAGTAGGCCACCACCAATGTGTGACTACTTTATATTTAGAATTAATTGGGTGTGTACTAAAAGTAAATAAAGTTGTAGCACATTCATAATGTAAACACAAACTTCTCGGGTGCTCAACAGCCACCATGAATCTATCACTTTCCTCGATTAATGTTGATATAATGAAGCATAGAGGATATTTATCCCATGGCCCAAGGCATATTGTGATGTCAAATAGCCCCATGTGAACCCTTAGGCTCCACCTCTAAAGGTCACCCGACACCTCATGACATCAACCAAGTAACTGACATCCCGAAGGCATGCCCAAATGAAGAATACGGTCCATCAGACTGATACTCGAAAGAAACCATTGACTCAAAGCCCAACTTCTGAAGGCACAATGAGATCTATCCTCAAAGTAATATCACCATTGGATGAAATCATGACATCCTGAGGAATGGTGATGTCCATCCTTCAAAATAAGTTTTGGCCTAATGGCCTCAAGCATGGAGAGCCCCATCCCCCAACCGAAAGTACCATCACTATAATATGATGGTTACTCACCATCCCTATTACTTTATATGGCAATCACCCGGATCTATTTACTTAAGTTGTAACTACTGGGGTCCTCTACCCACATAAGTGGTCAAAACCACCTCATCATTGAGTCAACCTGTGTGCACACGACTCCAAACAGTGCTTTGGACAACATGGGTGAGTGTAAATCACTAAATAGAACCTAAGACACATCAACCCATGTCACCTCATGCCCATGTGACCATTTATCTTAATATGATGGCCATGCCATCCCAAATATCTTGGACCATGATTGCAACCCGACAGCCTAGCTTCCTGAACCGATGACCGAATCTCCTAACCTGTGATCAACATCACCCAGAAAACATATATATATCACTCGGCCCACCCCCATCCTAATGATAATATTATCTCAATCCATATGTACATGCCATCTCAATTCTTAGGCCAAGCCCATCACAATCCCATGGACCACATTTGTTTATCATAATAAATTCATATAATTTTTAAAAAAAATAATATGATTGAATTGAATAACTCAAATTAAATAAAATAAAACAATTTAAAAGACCAAACACCCCCAACCTAACCTCCCAAGGTCCAAGCCTCTTGCATGGCTCAACCACTTGTAGTCTCATGCAATCATGCCCATTGGCATCTCAAAAGGTTCAATTTAATTTATTAAAATGAACCATTAAATTACAAGTATCTCACTCATTCAACACAAGGACATTCTAAAATCCACACCCCCCCCCCAACACTTGTTAAATCACAATGAAAAGTATGAACCACCTACCTCATATTCTTACACATAGGCACATCTTATCTTAGCCTCTAACTCGATCCGATTTGGAAGAAAATGTTGTTTTAGATGAACACACTAAAAATAGGGAAAATGAATCACATAGATTTAGTGATCCATGAGGTGAAGGAAAAGGAAAATATAATCCATACGATATATATCCATACCGATACGGATCCAACGCCGCAAATTTCTTGAAGAATGGAGGTCAAATAGAGAAGATGGATCAATCCCTAGCGGAGGAAAAAATGAATCATCCATACTAATGTTTGTGACCAAGATAGTAGAAAAGAAGAAGAACGATGGAAATATGAGAGAGGGAAAATTTTTATTTCACACCTTTAATGAGTCTCATGGTTAACTCGCACAGTTTTCCAAATCGTGAGGTAACCGTGAAACTCCTGCTACTTAAGAGCCAAGAACCACATGGTTAGGCCTAATTGTGTGAAACTCGTGTGTGCTACAGTGCAAGAGTACTTCCCATTTGGTGATAAGCATGTTTCTTGTGCACGGTTTTCCCTAATAGTGGACAGACTATGTGAATTATCTCTATTAAAAACTACAAAGGTCTCGCATGGTCGTGCACCTTCTCTTTCACGGTTTACAAAACCACGATCAGTGCAAAAAGATGGTGCACAATATTGGGCGGAGAGTGATGGCAAGAGGGGGGGTGAATTGCCTTTTAAAAAATAATTAACAATTTAAAACAATTATCAAAGTGCAGCGGAAATAAAAGAGGCAAGACACAAAACTTGATAACGGAGTTCGTCTTAAACCAAAGCCTACGTCTCCGCTCCCAACTCAACCGTTGAGAGATTTACTACCGCTTGCTTTTTAATGGTTTTAGCAAGAAACCCACTAGACTTTAAGGTAGTCTAGAACCTATTACAGCTTGCTTTTATTGGTTGAGCAAGAACCCACTTGCTTTTAATGGTTGAGCAAGAACCCACTAGCCTTCTTACAGGTGAAGGCTAGCTCACCTATGACTCAAGCCTTTTAAAGGGAAGGCTTGACTAACCTCTTCACACCTTGAAGGTGGTGTGAAAACCCAAACAAAGAGAGGATGAGAGAAAGAGGGGTTTGTAGGCACAAACCCAAATTGATGCTCAAAATAAATAAATAATGAAAAACCGTAAGATGAGAAGTCTTGGGCGCCAATGGATTGATTGGAGTTTATGAAGAGAGCTCCCAAGCTTCTATGGTGGTGCTCCTTGGTTGTGGAAGTGAGTTGGAGCAATTGGGGATTCTTGAAGGAATGCGCCGGAGGTTCTCCAAATGATCGAACAATGTTCCCGTGGGCTACCGTTACGTTACCGGGGCTTCCTAGTCCTTTATTTATAGAGGGGGAACCCTCAAATGGCCTTTGGGGGTCTTCGGAGCCGTTGGAGAGGCCTTCGGAGCCGTTGGGGGTCAAGTGGACAAGTCTGGTCAAAGCCCAACGGCTAGTTTGACTGGCTCCACCGGCTGACCGGTTCTTGGCCACCGGTTGGACGGTGCTTTGGAAAATGGAGGTCCTTCGGCCCAGGTGCCACCGGCTGGCCGGTGAGGAGGCCACCGGTTGGCCGGTGAGGAGGCAGTAGCTGTCCCTTCTGGATGGGTTCCACCGGCTGGCCGGTGATGGGACACCAGTTGGCCGGTGGTCTGGACAGAGGGGATGCCTTCTGTCCAGGCTCCATCGGCTGGCCGGTGGTCATCCACCGGTTGGCCGGTGGACTGATTTTCAGTCCACTTTTGGTCCTTCTTGGCCCAATTCCTTGGAAACCTTTTGCCTATCAACAAAAACACTTAAAACAAGATTAGATAAAAAAGAGAGTGATTGTGATCATGAAAATTAAACCACAAGGGGTACGAGAGGTACAATAATCTCCCCCTATTTTGATGATCATAATCACCAAAACAAGCAATGTAAAAGACTGAAATGAAAGGCATGCTTTAAAGGATAAATTGAAAAGTAAAGCAAAGCATGAGAGAAAGATTTCTCCCCCAATCAACCAAGAATTTCTCCCCCTTTGTGATTATCAAAATAGCACGGGGCATAAAACTTGATTGAGGGAAAGGATTGAAAAACAAGATATAGTTTTTTAAACCAATTGAAATTTTTGAAATTTGAATTGAAAGTTTTGAAATAATGTTTTGAATTGAAAGTTTTGAAAAGAAAGTTTTGAATTGAAAGTTTTGAATTGAAAGTTTTGAATTGAAAGTTTTGAATTGAAAGTTTTGAAAATAAATCAAAAAAGGCTTAAACGATCCTAACTCCCCCTAAATAAAAACAAAAAATCACCGGGGAGAGGATTTTAGAACCGAGACAAATTTTGGTCCGGTGAGACTCGCTAAAAGGGATTTTTCAATCCAAACTTGTCTTGTGGCGGGTCTTATCCTAAAAAATTCATCATTAAAGGAAATGGTTTTGGGCCTTCCATACCGGGCATTTTTTCAATTTCACTCATAAATTAAGTGCCCGGGTTTTTTACAATAGTTGCAAAATTTATATTGGGAGCTCCCCCTTACAAAAATAGTTAGAGCATGGGAAGAGGAAGCTTGCTTGGAATAGCCAATCCCTTGGGTGGTTCTAGATACGCATTGGGAACCTAGCAATTTGGTCAAATTTTGTTCACCTTGGGTGAACTTGGCAAGAGATTCCCTTAAATCTTTGATTGTTGATTCCATAGAATCAACATCGGGAAGGTTTTGGACCTTGAGGGACAACTCCTCCTTTTCTTTGAGAAGTTGTTCCTTTTCGGAAGAAAGTTTTTTGAAATTCTTTTTTAAAGCAACAAATTTGGAAGAAAGTTCGTGAAAACCTTCCTCCAATTGATCTCTAGCATGTTGGAGATCCTAATAAGATAAATGATTGAACGAATTTGAAGAACAAGAGGAAGAGGAGTCGGAAGAGTTTACCTCATGAAATGCCATTAGGCATTTTTTACCGTTGTCACTTGAGGAGGAGGAGGAGGAGGATGTGGAGCTATCACTCCATGTGGCCTTGAATGCCTTCTTCTTTTCCTTTTGCTTGGCCTTTTTCTTGTTGAGTGGACAATCGGGATTGTAATGGCCTTTCTTACCACACCCATAACATGTTACCTCGGGCTCGGATTTTTCGTTGGATTGAGCCTTGCAGGATTTCTTCTTCTTGTGCTTCTTCATGAATTTGTGCATTTTGCGGGCAAGATTCTCCATTTCTGAATCGCCGCTTGAAGAGGAAGACGATGAGGAGGAGGAGCTTTCTTCTTTTTGAACTTTGAAGGCGATGTTATTTGGAACTTTGATCGGTTTGCCTTCCTTTTCAGCTTGCCTCCTCATGGTGATCTCGTAGGTCATGAGGGATCCGATGAGCTATTCGACCGGCATGTTCTTGACATCTTTTTCTTCTTGGATTGCCGTGACTTTCGGTGCCCATGAGCTTGGTAGGATCCAAAGGATCTTCTTGACCATCGTTTCTGCAGACACGTCATCACCAAGGGACTTTCTCCCATTGCAAACATCAGTAAAACGAGTAAACATATCAGTAATATTTTCAGATGGATGCATGGTAAAAGACTCAAAATCTTGACGGTACATGTCCAATCGAGTATCCTTAACTTTGTTGGTCCCCTCATGGGTAACCTCCAATAGTTTCCAGATTTCATGAGATGAAGTGCATGGGGAAACTCGATTGAATTCATTACGATCAAGGCCGCAATGAAGAGCGTTCATGGCTTTGCTATCAAGCTCGAAATTTTTAATATCGGCTTGGGTCCATTTGGATTCATCGGGAGAAGAAAGAGAATAACCATGCATGACAATTTTATAAATAGGATAACCTATACTTATAAGAAAAGCGGTCATGCGGGTTTTCCAATAAGTATAGTTGGTTCCATCAAAGAATGGAGCACGACCCAAAGAATAGCCTTCGGGGGCGAAAGAAGTTGAAGCCATCACAAAGGATCTTGAATTTGAAACAGGTTAGGGTATTACTCAAATTTTTCCTCTGATACCAATTATTGGGCGGAGAGTGATGGCAAGAGGGGGGGTGAATTGCCTTTTAAAAAATAATTAACAATTTAAAACAATTATCAAAGTGCAGCGGAAATAAAAGAGGCAAGACACAAAACTTGATAACGGAGTTCGTCTTAAACCAAAGCCTACGTCTCCGCTCCCAACTCAACCGTTGAGAGATTTATTACCGCTTGCTTTTTAATGGTTTTAGCAAGAAACCCACTAGACTTTAAGGTAGTCTAGAACCTATTACAGCTTGCTTTTATTGGTTGAGCAAGAACCCACTTGCTTTTAATGGTTGAGCAAGAACCCACTAGCCTTCTTACAGGTGAAGGCTAGCTCACCTATGACTCAAGCCTTTTAAAGGGAAGGCTTGACTAACCTCTTCACACCTTGAAGGTGGTGTGAAAACCCAAACAAAGAGAGGATGAGAGAAAGAGGGGTTTGTAGGCACAAACCCAAATTGATGCTCAAAATAAATAAATAATGAAAAACCGTAAGATGAGAAGTCTTGGGCGCCAATGGATTGATTGGAGTTGATGAAGAGCGCTCCCAAGCTTCTATGGTGGTGCTCCTTGGTTGTGGAAGTGAGTTGGAGCAATTGGGGATTCTTGAAGGAATGCGCCGGAGGTTCTCCAAATGATCGAACAATGTTCCCGTGGGCTACCGTTACGTTACCGGGGCTTCCTAGTCCTTTATTTATAGAGGGGGAACCCTCAAATGGCCTTTGGGGGTCTTCGGAGCCATTGGAGAGGCCTTCGGAGCCGTTGGGGGTCAAGTGGACAAGTCTGGTCAAAGCCCAACGGCTAGTTTGACTGGCTCCACCGGCTGACCGGTTCTTGGCCACCGGTTGGACGGTGCTTTGGAAAATGGAGGTCCTTCGGCCCAGGTGCCACCGGCTAGCCGGTGAGGAGGCCACCGGTTGGCCGGTGAGGAGGCAGTAGCTGTCCCTTCTGGATGGGTTCCACCGGCTGGCCGGTGATGGGACACCAGTTGGCCGGTGGTCTGGACAGAGGGGATGCCTTCTATCCAGGCTCCATCGGCTGGCCGGTGGTCATCCACCGGTTGGCCGGTGGACTAATTTTCAGTCCACTTTTGGTCCTTCTTGGCCCAATTCCTTGGAAACCTTTTGCCTATCAACAAAAACACTTAAAACAAGATTAGATAAAAAAGAGAGTGATTGTGATCATGAAAATTAAACCACAAGGGGTACGAGAGGTACAATAATCTCCCCCTATTTTGATGATCACAATCACCAAAACAAGCAATGTAAAAGACTAAAATGAAAGGCATGCTTTAAAGGATAAATTGAAAAGTAAAGCAAAGCATGAGAGAAAGATTTCTCCCCCAATCAACCAAGAATTTCTCCCCCTTTGTGATTATCAAAATAGCACGGGGCATAAAACTTGATTGAGGGAAAGGATTGAAAAACAAGATAGAGTTTTTTAAACCAATTGAAATTTTTGAAATTTGAATTGAAAGTTTTGAAATAATGTTTTGAATTGAAAGTTTTGAAAAGAAAGTTTTGAATTGAAAGTTTTGAATTGAAAGTTTTGAATTGAAAGTTTTGAATTGAAAGTTTTGAAAATAAAGCAAAAAAGGCTTAAACGATCCTAACCCCCCCTAAATAAAAACAAAAAATCACCGGGGAGAGGATTTTAGAACCGAGACAAATTTTGGTCCGGTGAGACTCGCTAAAAGGGATTTTTCAATCCAAACTTGTCTTGTGGCGGGTCTTATCCTAAAAAATTCATCATTAAAGGAAATGGTTTTGGGCCTTCCATACCGGGCATTTTTGCAATTTCACTCATAAATTAAGTGCCCGAGTTTTTTACAATAGTTGCAAAATTTATATTGGGAGCTCCCCCTTACAAAAATAGTTAGAGCATGGGAAGAGGAAGCTTGCTTGGAATAGCCAATCCCTTGGGTGGTTCTAGATACGCATTGGGAACCTAGCAATTTGGTCAAATTTTGTTCACCTTGGGTGAACTTGGCAAGATATTCCCTTAAATCTTTGATTGTTGATTCCATAGAATCAACATCGGGAAGGTTTTGGACCTTGAGGGACAACTCCTCCTTTTCTTTGAGAAGTTGTTCCTTTTCGGAAGAAAGTTTTTTGAAATTCTTTTTTAAAGCAACAAATTTGGAAGAAAGTTCGTGAAAACCTTCCTCCAATTGATCTCTAGCATGTTGGAGATCCTGATAAGATAAATGATTGAACGAATTTGAAGAACAAGAGGAAGAGGAGTCGGAAGAGGTTACCTCATGAAATGCCATTAGGCATTTTTTACCGTTGTCACTTGAGGAGGAGGAGGAGGAGGATGTGGAGCTATCACTCCATGTGGCCTTGAATGCCTTCTTCTTTTCCTTTTGCTTGGCCTTTTTCTTGTTGAGTGGACAATCGGGCTTGTAATGGCCTTTCTTGCCACACCCATAACATGTTACCTCGGGCTCGGATTTTTCATTGGATTGAGCCTTGCAGGATTTCTTCTTCTTGTGCTTCTTCATGAATTTGTGCATTTTGCGGGAAAGATTCTCCATTTCTGAATCGCCGCTTGAAGAGGAAGACGATGAGGAGGAGGAGCTTTCTTCTTTTTGAACTTTGAAGGTGATGTTCTTTGGAACTTTGATCGGTTTGCCTTCCTTTTCAGCTTGCCTCCTCATGGTGATCTCGTAGGTCATGAGGGATCCGATGAGCTATTCGACCGGCATGTTCTTGACATCTTTTTCTTCTTGGATTGCCGTGACTTTCGGTGCCCATGAGCTTGGTAGGATCCAAAGGATCTTCTTGACCATCGTTTCTGCAGACACATCATCACCAAGGGACTTTCTCCCATTGCAAACATCAGTAAAACGAGTAAACATATCAGTAATATTTTCAGATGGATGCATGGTAAAAGACTCAAAATCTTGACGGTACATGTCCAATCGAGTATCCTTAACTTTGTTGGTCCCCTCATGGGTAACCTCCAATAGTTTCCATATTTCATGAGATGAAGTGCATGGGGAAACTCGATTGAATTCATTACGATCAAGGCCGCAATGAAGAGCGTTCATGGCTTTGCTATCAAGCTCGAAATTTTTAATATCGGCTTGGGTCCATTTGGATTCATCGGGAGAAGAAAGAGAATAACCATGCATGACAATTTTATAAATAGGATAACCTATACTTCTAAGAAAAGCGGTCATGCGGGTTTTCCAATAAGTATAGTCGGTTCCATCAAAGAATGGAGCACGACCCAAAGAATAGCCTTTGGGGGCGAAAGAAGTTGAAGCCATCACAAAGGATCTTGAATTTGAAACCGGTTAGGGTATTACTCAAATTTTTCCTCTGATACCAATTATTGGTCGGAGAGTGATGGCAAGAGTGGGGGTGAATTGCCTTTTAAAAAATAATTAACAATTTAAAACAATTATCAAAGTGCAGCGGAAATAAAAGAGGCAAGACACAAAACTTGATAACGGAGTTCGGCTTAAACCAAAGCCTACGTCTCCGCTCCCAACTCAACCGTTGAGAGATTTACTACCGCTTGCTTTTTAATGGTTTTAGCAAGAAACCCACTAGACTTTAAGGTAGTCTAGAACCTATTACAGCTTGCTTTTATTGGTTGAGAAAGAACCCACTTGCTTTTAATGGTTGAGCAAGAACCCACTAGCCTTCTTACAGGTGAAGGCTAGCTCACCTATGACTCAAGCCTTTTAAAGGGAAGTCTTGACTAACCTCTTCACACCTTGAAGGTGGTGTGAAAACCCAAACAAAGAGAGGATGAGAGAAAGAGGGGTTTGTAGGCACAAACCCAAATTGATGCTCAAAATAAATAAATAATGAAAAACCGTAAGAGGAGAAGTCTTGGGCGTCAATGGATTGATTGGAGTTGATGAAGAGCGCTCTAAAGCTTCTATGGTGGTGCTCCTTGGTTGTGGAAGTGAGTTGGAGCAATTGGGGATTATTGAAGGAATGCGCCGGAGGTTCGCTAAATGATCGAACAATGTTCCCGTGGGCTACCGTTACGTTACCGGGGCTTCCTAGTCCTTTATTTATAGAGGGGGAACCCTCAAATGGCCTTTGGGGGTCTTCGGAGCCGTTGGAGAGGCCTTCGGAGCCGTTGGGGGTCAAGTGGACAAGTCTGGTCAAAGCCCAACGGCTAGTTTGACTGGCTCCACCGGCTGACCGGTGCTTGGCCACCGGTTGGCCGGTGCTTTGGAAAATGGAGGTCCTTCGGCCCAGGTGCCACCGGCTGGCCGGTGAGGAGGCCACCGGTTGGCCGGTGAGGAGGCAGTAGTTGTCCCTTCTGGATGGGTTCCACCGGCTGGCCGGTGATGGGACATCGGTTGGCCGGTGGTCTGGACAGAGGGGATGCCTTCTGTCCAGGCTTCATCGTCTGGCCGGTGGTCATCCACCGGTTGGCCGGTGGACTGATTTTCAGTCCACTTTTGGTCCTTCTTGGCCCAATTCCTTGGCAACCTTTTTCCTATCAACAAAAACACTTAAAACAAGATTAGATAAAAAAAGAGAGTGATTGTGATCATGAAAATTAAACCATGAGGGGTACGAGAGGTACAACACACAGTTTGTACTAAGAGGTCGCATGGTTAAATCTAATTATGTGCCTCATCCTGCACTTCTCTAAATTTGTGACTTTGAGCCTCTGATGCACCTGAAACCCAACCGAACACCCTTGAAACTTATAAATCCTTAAACCATGACTAAAAACAAGGTCTTGAGTCAAAGGAACTCTCATAATTAAATTCTGATCGATGAAGGAAGAGTTGGAATACCCAAAAACTCCAAAAATTCAAAATGGGAAATTATTTTGACCCATTCCAAAAACCTAGGATGTTATAGAGGGGATCACTAATCCTATTCTCAATATGGGATACCACACCATACCCCTTTAGGGTTGGACTAAGGAAACAAACCCATACTGATACTAAAATAGGACTAAGGGGATAAAGGGATCTAAAATTACATGGAAAGAGTACATGGAATGTACAAGGATACATATCATATCCCACTAATTTTGGTCCAACTTGTGTTGTTATACATGTACTATGTCACATCTCTATGTACTCTAGTCGATCCCATGTACACTGGACATGTATGTACCTGTTGTTGGAGTTGGTTCCAAGGAAACTAATTTTATATACTTCATGATAACATGTATCCACTGTTTATATTATTAATAAACTTCTTATAACATCATGATTTTTCTTATGTGAAACATATTATGTAATAATGACCTCTAGAGTAACAGTCTCACTAAAAGGTCATATAAGTTCCCTGCAATGATGAGAACCCAGAAGTATCAAGGAAGTATTATTAAATATATGTTTTATATCCTAATGATATTATTTTATGGGACCCAAATGATATAGTCTCTGTGGGGTTGAGACTCATAGGAATTTGGGGCCCTTTCCCATGGTGTACACCCCTGGTAATTTACAGTGTAAGAGATTAAGAGAACAAAACCCACCAGTAATAAATCCACATTTATATGTGTCATTGGATGTTCCTATTTGTGGACATGCATATTGATCCTTAGACTTTAATATGATTATTAATTGATATTATTAGTCACATACTTTGATATATTGATGAAAATCTTGATGACGTATGTTCACAGTGAGGTAGGATATGTTGGGTGCGTCACGAGTAATATTGCATTAATGAATATTGAGAGAAAGAATTTTTCCCGTTTTTTCTTTAACAAAAGTTGATATCTTTGGTCCTTTGATGGGAATGAAACAAGATAAATAAATCTATGTCCATGGTGTTCTATGGGCGGGTTCATTTTCAGAAATTCAAATAAAGAAACATCAAAACACATTGGTTGATGACACCAACATGCAACCTACTTGATTGTATATATTGTGATAAAGGGATTGTATTACACTGTAAGTGTTCGCATGTGGTTTTATGTCATTGAAACATTAACTACTTTTTATATGGGTGTCTTGAAATGTTTCTAGATGCTAACCTTAGACTTTGTGTGGTCCCGCCTAATGCCATTGAGAAAGACGCTTAGAAGGTCACACACTAAGTGTATCCAGAACTTCGTTTAAGTAATATTATTATTTATTATTTAACATGTTGAATAAATATTATTCTCATACATGGTTTAATAATTTTTCATATTTTCTTGATCGCATTTATTAAGTCACTAGTTATTCTAGAGAATGTTTTGTGAGCAGAATATTTAATAAGTATTTATTTTATTTTTAGTGAATATAATATTTATTTATTTATTGGTGAATAATGAAGTGGTAATTATTTATTAAATAAATAGTCACTGTTTAGGGTCTGATAAATATTATGGAGGAATTGATGACTGAGTTTAAAGGTTTAGTCTTAAATAATGTATATATTAAATATTATTTGAATAAATTTTAAAAAAATTATTCAAGAAATAATATTTAATTAATTTTTTAGTTTTGTGCATGTCAAGAAATAATAATATTATTATTATTATAAACATGGGGTTATGGGGGGATTAATTAAATAATAATTATGTATAAGCAATTATTATTTTCTAACCCTAGCACTATTTAAACCCAGTTATACTATTTCTAACTCTAAGATTTTCCATTTTTTTGGTTGTATGAAACAACATCCATAGAATTATCTAAATCCCTATAGAGCTAATATCCAAGAATGCTCTCATGAGTGGATACAAATCCTCCTACACCACTCCTATTGATTCCAAATAGATTAAGGATAATTCTTTTTAAAATTGATTCACACTGATGTAGGATATGTTGGGTGCATCACGAGTAATATTTCATTAATGAATAATGTGAGACAGGATTTTCCCCTTTTGTTTTTTAATGAAAGTTGATATCTCAATCCCTTTTATGGGAATGAAATGACCTAAAAAATCCATAACCATGGTATTTTGTGGGCATGTTCATTTTTTGAAAGTCAAAAAAAGTGATATTGAGTACATAGGTTGATGATACCAGCATGCAACCTGCTTGATTGAAGATATCATGATAAATGGATTATATTACATGGTAAACATCCATATGAGTTTGTATGTCATTTAGAAATTAAATTATTTCTTTATGGGTGTCTTGGAATGTTACTAGATTCTAACCTTGGACTTTGGGTGACCCCGCCCAATGCCTCTAAGAAATAGGCCTAGAGGGTTACACACTAAATGTATCTAGAACCTCAGTTAAATAATAATAATAATAATTAATATTTAACATGTTTAATAAATATTATTCTCATATGTTATTCAATAATTATTCATGTTTGGTTGATCTCATATATTCAGTCACTAGTTATTTGAGATAATATTTTGTGAGCAGAATATCTAATAAGTATTTATTTATTGTTTAGTAAATATAATATTTATTTATTTATTATCAAATAATGAAGTTATATTTATTTATTAAATAAATAGTCATTATTCAGGACCTGATAAATATTATGGAAGAATGGGTGGCCAATTTTAAAGGTATGGTGAGAAATAATATATATATATATATATATATATATATATTAATCATTATTTTAATAAATTTTGAATAATTAATTCAAGAAATAATATTTAATTAATTCACTGGTTTTTCACATGTCAAGAAATGATATTATTATTATTATTATTACTTTAGACATGGGGTTCTGCAAGGATTAAGGAAATAATACGGGTGTATAAGCAATTATTATTTTCTAACTCTAGAACTATTTAAACTCAATTATATTATTTCTAACCCTAAGGGTTTACATTTTATTTTGGTAGTGCATAATGACATCTCAATAATTCTCTCAAGCCCTAGAGAGCCCCTCTCCAAGGAATGCTCTTAAGAATGGGGGCAATCCTCCTCCACCACTCCTCCCGATTTCAGAGAGATCAAGGAGAATCCTTCTTGGAAGAAATTCTCTTAGCGATCAAGGATGGACGACACAATCATTAGTATATTCTACACTAGCACTCAAAGATTCCTACAACGATGCTTAGAGGTTCATGGTGAACATGTAGATCGCTATTGGAAGGAATCTTTACTTGATTCATGTGAAGCAACGATGGTATGACATTGTAAGGTAATTATTTAACTACTTAAATTAATTATAAATCATTAAGTGATGATACTATGTTTTGTTTCAGTGTTCTCATGTCAATATATCTTTGATTCAATTCCATTAGTCACAACATTCTTTGTTGATGTACATCTTGGATTAATCATTGATTAGGACAATAATTCGAGTTGGGAATGACCCTCTGGTGCTTCCACTGTGCATGGAACCTTTATCCCATGTATCTTGGGGTACACATCGGGTCATTGTCTTAAGTTTCACCTAACACATGGATAGATCACACGCCCGTGTGATATTTATCTTCACGCATAAACCCTAGTTGTTGTGGAAAGGGGTCCCCACAACATGTGTTCTTTTGAACTACACCCTGGGTAGATTTAAATTTCACAAAAATTCCAAATAGCTCATGCATATTTTCCCTGTGTCACCTTCTCCTTCACTCCGACCACAAATCTCTCCCACAAAGATTGGATCTGGGTTGACCAAGCCAACATCATCATCGGTGGATGGATTCCATCCACCTTTTGATGGGAAAAAACTCGTTGTCACCATCTCAAAGCACCTGCATGGTCCGAGTTGTGAAAAATCCAACACCCACACAATTATCTAGTCTCCATCATCACTGTCATGTCTCCATCATGCCTTCGATCCCAAAACTAAACTTGTAGCAATGATCCACTGCACCAAAGATCATTTTCACAACGATCGATTCCTGAACTTTTCTGAATCATCAGGAAATCAAAATACTGATGAAGAATGTCCAAATAAAGGATAGATAAAAGAATGAAACATAAAAGTGAGAGACATGCATTGTCCATTGTTCATATTGGAATTCATTTGTTGGAGAAGAAATCGACAAGCGGGGGAGATAAATCAAGGAAAATCAGTAATTTTTAAATATATGAATTAATAAAAATCAATCGTAAATCAAAAAAATGATCCATAAATTAATCTTATAAAAGAATTAATTCGTTTTTCCCATTGAGAAATCAAGAGTGAGGATTAAACTAAAAAAATCAAACCTCATGCCTCAATATCATATTGATCGTTGATGAAGAACGATTCAACATCATTGTTGTTGACAAGATCTAAGAACTTCATTGATGATGATAATCACCTTAGTATACCGATCGTTGATCCATGATCCCATTGTTGTTCACCCACTCTCTCCTCCATGACCCTCTCCTCTAATCTCTAGGGTTATGTAGCTAACCCTAGGATTGAGTTATAACCATGTTTAAATAGAGGAAAATTAGGCTACATGAATTTAATAGAAAAAAAAATTATTTAATTAATTTATTCTTTTATTATTTCACATGTGACTACTCTTAAATGAAACACTCAACACACACAAAAATTAAGTCACAATTTATGGTAAAACTCGTGTTTTGAATTTAATAGCAGTATCAGTTTTACTATCTAAGACAATTTTTGGGAGATATTCCATTATTTCTGAAAAACTACATGTGCGTGATATAATAAATTTAATATTTTTAATATATCAATACAAAGGGTCCTCAGGCCTTGAAATCTCATGTCTAACTTTGAAAATATTTTTAAAAATATTCCAAAGTGTTACATGCCAAAAATAAAGTCTCTACATTTAACACATTTAAACACTTGGTAAATTTTATTTATAATTTTAAAATGAATTGATATCAAATTTAAAAATATATATTTTCTTATTTTATTATTTTATTATTTTATTATTTTATTATCCTTTTAGAAAATATAAATAATTGACCAATAATAATTAATTTAAATCCATTTTTTAAAAATTTATTTATAAATCTAATATTAGACCAAATCAAAAATGGATAAAGTTACTTTATCGTATAAAAATTATTTAAAAATATATAATTAAAAAATAATAATAATTAATTTAACCGGGTTCAAGTTTTGAAATATACTAAAAAATCAAACTCATTTATTAATCTAGTTTTTATAGGGAAGTCGCTGAATGCGGATGCTGTTTTCAGTGGGGGTGGGTTTCCCACCCCTCACCAATCTCCTCCTTCCACCTACCATTGCACTATTTATAAATGGGAAGCGCAACCTCCTTTGGTTTGATAGATGAGAGAGATATATACTACCGTTGAAATGCTCTAATAATTTTTTTTGTCTCTCTCTCTTCCACTTTCTCCTTTTTCTCGATACTCACTTTATCTCTATTTTATTCTTTGTTTTCATAACACATTATCAGCACGAATACTAAAAAAGGGAGAAATGTATGTTTTTGTTTTTATTCTCACGTCCAAGTTGGATGGTTATAATTGTTTATTCCTTTCATTTTAAACCTTATTTTCACCGTCTGGTTGAACGGTTCTAATTGTTTATATAATATTATTTATTTACCATCAGATTGGATGGTTTATGTGGTTTATTTAAATATTGACATAAAGGTTGGGTTGCTACCTATTCAGATGGTTTTAATTTATTTATTTTACACTGCCTAATTGGACAGTTTAATTAATAAATCAGTATACATAATAAAGTTTTAAATAAGTAATGTGATATATTAATTTATTTATTTCAAACCCCCATATCAAATATTTATTAACCGATTAAGGTGGGATATATATATAAAATATTAAATGATAATATTAAACTGATGTTAATGTTTTTTATACTGTTTTATTTTCTTTATCTAGAATGTAAATTATTGTCGTATTCTTATTTTGAATAATAATAGATCTTTTTTAACCTAGTTATCATCATGTCAAATCTCACAAAAGTCGAATTCACCACTCTTGATATTACCAGAAGTAATTATGTGTCATAGATGATGGATTTCAAAATGCAACTTGAATCGAAGGATCTCACGGAAACAATTAAAAATAATAATTCAAAAACCCTCCAAAATAAAGCAAAAGCGATGATATTCCTCAGAATACATCTCGACGCGTATGAATACCTCATAGAAAGAGATCCATGTAAGCTCTAGAAGATTTTTAAAGAGTGGTATGATCATCAAAAGGATGTTTTTCTTCCAATGACCCATGATGAATGGAATGCTTTATTCTTCTAAGACTTTAAAAGCGTCAGTGGGTGAAATTCTTCCATGTATAGAATTGTATCACAGCTAAAGTACTATGGTATTGGGATTTCAGAAGCTGATATGCATGAAAATATATATATGACATTTCATGCATCTCATATCACCCTATAGTAGCAATATCGCTTGTGAGGGTATATAAAATATTCTGTTATCATATCATCATTACTTATAGTAGAGAAGAACAATGATATTTTGATTAAAAATCGTCAGTCCTGACCTACTGGTTCAGCAGTAAAATTTCATAAAGCAAAGATATATTCCATGAAAATAATCACAGAATTAGTTGGGGATGTGATTTTTGTGGTGGACGTGGTTTTGGAGGCAGGTGTGGTTAAGGATGTGTTCGTGCCCATGGGCCTACTTGAAATGAATATTAGAATCAAAGAAATATCAGCTCAAGCACTCTGAGGAATCCTGAAGATTTTTTCTACAAGTGTGGTTCTAAGTGACATTGGTCTCAAGTTTTCCAAAACCCAGAGTATCTTTGTAAGCTCTATAAAGCATCTCTTGAAGCAAAGAAGAATGAAAAACACTTTGCTAAGACATCCTATAAAGGGAAAGAAAAGTAGGTGAATTTTACTAAGAATCACAAACCATCAAATGATGATTTCACTTACCTTGAAGCGGGTGATTTTACTTGTGAATTTGATGAGATGATAGTTAGAAATAATTCAAAACAATTACAGAAGTTGTGATATATGATATGTTGTTTTGTTCTGTATGCTTTATATTTTGGATGTTGTATTATTTGAATTTCAAAAGGTGTTTCTTATAATATTATTGTCTTTACTTTGAAGCATTGAAATGGATTTATTAAACAGGACAGATATTTTCATACCGGATAGTGGAAGAACACACACAATTATTAAGAATAAAAAATATTTTTTTAATCTTAAACCAACAAGACCAATTGTGAATACTATATTAGGTCCTATAGATCTGATATAAGGGGCTGGTAAAACTAGTTTTTCTTTACCTAATGGGATATAATTTTTTATAAGAGATGTGTTGTTTTCCCTAAAGTCCAAAAGAAACTTGTTAAGTTTTAATGATACATACCATCATGGGTATGATACTCAAACTATATCTGAGAAAAATGAAAAGTACATGTGCATTACCATTAATAAATCTAGTAAGAGTCATGTACTAGAAATACTATCAAAATTATCATCTGGATCGCATTATACGTATATATGTGCAATCAAAAAACATATGGTAGTAAATAATGGACCACAAATTGTTAATATGTGGCATGAAATATTAGGTCATACTGATTCAAGAATGATGTGAAGAATAATTGAAAGTTCATATGGATATTCAATAAAGTTCCAAAAGATATCCCCACTAAGAAAATTGTCATACGATGCTTGTTCGCCTGGAATGTTGATTGTGAGACCATCTCTAGCTAAAATTAATGTTGAAATGACAACCTTTCTTCAATGAATTCAAGGGGATGTATGTGGACCAATTCATCCATCATGTTTTCTATTTAAATATTTTATGGTATTAATTGATGCATCTAGCATATGGTCACACGTATGTTTTCTCTCAACACGTAATGTATCACTTTCATGATTTCTTACTCAAATAATTAAATTGAGAGCACAATTCCCTGATTATGTCATCAAGAAAGTAAGGCTCGATAATGTTGAGGAATTTACCTATCAAGATTTCAATGATTATTATATGTCAAGGGGGATTGTTGTGGAGCATCTAGCTTCTCGTGTGCATACACAAAATGGTTTAGCTGAATCACTGATAAAACGCCTCCAACTTATTGCTAGACTATTAATAACAAGAATGTAGTTGCTGAGTTCCATATGGGGGTATGAAATATTGCATACCTCAATATTAATTCATATCAGAACAAGTGTATATCATAACCACCCTCTACTTCAATTGGCTTTTGGCCAAGATCCCGACATCTCTCACTTAAGAATATTTGGTTGTGCAGTATATGTACCAATTTCTCCCCCATAACATACAAAGATGGGACCTCAAAGGAGGTTGGGAATATATATAGGATATTAATCCTCATCCATCATTAGATATATTTAACCACAAACTGGTGATGTATTTAAAACACGTTTTATTGATTGTCACTTCAATAAAGAAGTATTTCTAGCATTCGAGGGAGAAAAGAAACAAAGGGGGGATTTCCTGGAATGTGAAAGTGTTATCTTTTATCGATCCTCCCACCCAACAATGTGATATGGAAGTAAAAATATTTTATATTTTCAAGAACTATAAAATCAATCACCTGATGCATTTACTAATTTAAATGGCATGACTAAATCACACGTACCAGTTGTAAATGCACCGGCTAGAATTGATGTTCTGAAGACACAATTACATAATGATGTTATAGAAATCTCAAAAGCACGCCTGAAGTGTGGAAGACCAATTGAATCTAAGGATAGAAGTCCTTGAAAAAGAAAAGGAATGAGTATAATTGAAAACCCCATTATGGAGGCATGTGTTTAAGTAGAAACACATGATTTAAGTGTTCTTAAAGAAACATATGATGGCAATCATAAAGAGAATCCAAAAGATATAGAAAACCCTGAAGGTTTTGAAAATAATGAAATCTCTCTTAATTATTCCACTACAAGTGATATATGGAATCAAAGTAATGTGGAAAATATTGATGAAATATTTTCATATTCTATGTCACGTGATATTGAAAATGAAGACCCTGAACCAAGGTCTGTTATGAAATGTCAAAAACGAACCGATTGGAATAAATTGAAAGATGCAATGCAAGTTGAATTAAATTCACTTAATAGGTGAAGGGTTTTTGGACATATCATGCTCACACCAGAAAGTTGTGAAGCCTATTGGATATAAATGGGTTTTTGTGTGTAAGTGTAATGAGAAAAACAAAATTGTAAGATACAAAGCTTGTCTTGTCGCACAAGATTTTTCTCAGAGACCCGGAATTGATTATGAGGAGATATATTCTCTTGTTATGGATGTTATTACTTTTTGATATCTAATCAGCCTTGTAGTAGCTAAGAAGGCTAAAACGCGTCTTATGGATGTTGTTATAGCTTATTTATATGGGTCACTTGATAGTAGTGTGTGCGTGTGTATATATATATATATATATATATATGAGAATCCCTGAAGGGTTCAAACTCGAAGTATTGAAATTAAAATCTAAAGACCTATATTCAATTAAATTACAGAAAACCCTGTATGGATTAAAACAATCTGGGTGTATGTGGTATAATCGTTTGAGTGAATATTTGTTAAATAAAGGGTATGCAAATAACTTCATATGCCCATGTGTTTATTAAGAAAACAACTTATGGATATGCAATCATTGTTGTTTATGTTAATGATTTAAATATCATGAGAAATCTTGAAGAGATCAATGAAGTAATGAGAAACTTAAAGGATGAATTTGAAATGAAAGACCTGGGAGAAACCAAGTATTGTCTTGGATTACAAATTGAGCATATGTCAAGTGGTATATTTTTGTCTCACTCAAATTACACCGAAAAGGCCTCAAAACACTTTAATATGTATAAAGTGGATCCTTTAAGTACTTCAATGGTTGTTTGGTCATTAAATATCGAGAAAGATCAATTTCGACCTCATGAAGAAAATGAGGAGTTGGTTGGTCCAGAAGTATCATACCTCAGTGCTATTGGAGCACTAATGCGTCTTGCTAATTGCACTCCTCCTGATATATCTTTTTCTACTAATTTATTGACAAGATTTAGTTTAACCCCCACACGAAGACACTGGAATGGAATTAAACATATTTTTCGTCATCTTTGCGGCACCATTGATTTGGGTTTATTCTATTCTAACAAATTACAAAAGAAGATGACTGGTTTTGCAGATGCATGTTATTTATCTGATCTGCATAATGTGCAATCACAAACTGGTTATGCGTTCACAATTGGAGGTAATGCCATATCATGGAGATTACAAAAGCACACTCATTGCCATATCTTCAAATCATGCAGAACTGATAACATTACAGGAAGCATGTCGAGGATGTGTTTGATTGCGATTTATGACTCAACACATTTGAGTGGCAAGTGGATTGCCTATGGATTGTAGCCCAAGGATATTATTCGAAGATAATACTGCATGCATCACACAATTAAGGGAATGCTTCATAAAGAATGATTGGATAAAACACATACCACCGAAAATTTTCTGCTTTACACAAGAGTTGATGAAGAACAGAGATATCAACTTGAAATATGTTTGATACAGTGATAATATTGCATATTTATTTACAAAGACACTATCAACCATTATCTTTAGAATGTTTGTACATGATATAGGGATGCGTAGATTACAAAATGTGTAATGTAATGTAACTTTTAGGGGGAGTTTACGTGATTGTACTTTTTTTCTTATTCCAGTTTTTATGCCATTGAGTTTTTTCGGAAAAAATGTTTTTAATGAGACTATCAAAACACGTATGACATTGATAGAGGTGTGTATCTCAAGGGAGAGTGTTCAGCAGCCACTGAATGATGTTGTTGTTTTCAATGGGGGTGGGTTGCCCACCCCCACCAATCCCCATCTTCTACCTACCATTGCACTGCCAATAAATGGGTAGTGCAATCTCGTTTGGTTTGATAGATGTGTGAGAGATATACTACTGTGTAAACACTAATAAATGTTTTTTGTGTCTCTCTTTCACTCTCATTTTTCTAGATACTCAATTTCTTTTTGTTTTATTGTTCATTTTTATGACAGTTTTGAATTTATAACCCCGATCCTATAAAAAGTCAATTAACTACTATTCTAACTTTTATCATTCCGTACCGGTTAATAGATATTCATTATCATCCATATATATGCTCCAAAATAACATTAGTATTTTTTTACATTACAAAAAAAAAAGGAAAATGATAGGTGGGTGTGAAAATTTAAAATTTATTCGTACTAAAAAATTCAGTTACAAGTGAATCAGTTCCCTCACACAAGATTCGTTGGATGGTCCTGTTAAAGGGTATTATGGTCATTTAAGTTTTCTCCTACGTTAACGCAGACTGCCATCTTCAACGTGGCTATTCAGACATGAATGTCCCGGTTAGGTGGCGCCCACGAATATAGCCGTTGGCGAGTAAAAATGAAACTCGGAACGACTAGCCGTTAACGCGGGCTACGAACTGTCGATCAGTCTCATCTCTTCACCCTTCTGAAATAGTTTCTTTGCCCATCTCTTGCTCCCCGCCCTTCCTCAATGGATTGATCATCACCGCAAAATTTCTGTAATAATCGAACTGTCGAAAGGAGGAAGAAGGTTCAGAGGCCAAACACAGATCCCCATCGCTCGTCTGCTTCAACACCACCATGGCTACCGAGTATTATTTCGCAGATCAAAAGCAGGGAGCACTCCATTTAGGAAACAGAGCATTTTTGTTCTTTCTCCACTTGCTGCTGTTTGTGTTTCCGTTGGCTTCGGCGCTGAATGGCAGCAGCTTGGATCAAGCAGACTCTCAAGCGCTTCAGGTGCTCAAGCTCGAACTGCAAGATTTCAAAGGCGTTTTAGCAGGCTGGAACGGCAGCGATCCCTCTGAAGCTTGCTCCGGTAACCATGGGTGGGTGGGCATCAAGTGTCTGCAGGGACGGGTGGTGTCCATCCAGCTTCCATGGAAAGGTCTCGGCGGGAAGATCACGGAGAAGATCGGTGAGCTGAAGGCCCTTCGACGGATCAGCCTCCACGACAATGCTCTTGAAGGATCCATTCCCCTGTCTCTGGGGTCTCTCCCCAAGCTCCGTGGAGTTTATCTCTTCAACAACAGGCTCTCCGGCTCCATCCCTGCATCCATCGCTAACTGCGCTCATCTCCAGTCTCTTGATCTCAGCAACAACTCACTCTCAGGGCCAGTTCTTCCCGTCCTTGCCAGCTCTCCCATGATTCGCAGGCTCAATCTGAGTTTCAATTCGCTTTCGGGTTCCATCCCGGTTAGTTTTACCCAATCTTCTTCGCTCGTTTTGCTGTCTCTGCAACACAACAATCTCTCCGGCGCCATCCCGAATAGATGGGCTTCCGGGGGAGACAAGGGTCCCTATCTCCTCCAGCGTTTGACCCTGGATCATAATGGGATCTCCGGAGCCGTCCCGGATTCCCTGGGCCAGTTGGGTAATCTGAAGGAGCTCGATTTGAGCAGCAACCGGCTCACCGGAACGATTCCGGCGACAATCGGGAACATTTCCGGCATCACGCTGCTTGATCTGTCCGGAAACTCTTTGGACGGAGAAATTCCGCAGGCGCTTGCAGCGCTGTTCAATCTCACCGTTTTCAATGTTTCACACAACAATCTCTCCGGCTCTGTCCCTTTCCCTCTCGGCCGGCGGTTCAACTCCAGCTCCTTCTTCGGCAACCTCCGGTTATGCGGGTACAGCATCTCTGTCCCATGCCCGCGGAATCTCCCCGCCCAATCAGCAGAAGCCGGGAAGCACCGTCAACACCGCCGCCACCGCCGCCACTGGCTAAACACGAAGGATTTCATTCTCATCCTGGCTGGGGCTGTACTGGTAGTTCTGTTATTAGTTTGCTGCATTTTACTTTGCTGTTTCCTCAGGAAGAGGGCGGCCTCGAGATCCGCTGCAGCCGCAGGAGGCGAGAAGGCAGTCCCGGAAGCGACGACTGAATACGGATCCGGCGGGGAGGGAAAGCTGGTTCACTTCGACGGGCCATCCGTGTTCACCGCCGACGATCTGCTCTGTGCGACGGCGGAGGTGATCGGGAAAAGTAACTACGGGACAACCTACAAAGCGACGCTGGAGGACGGCCGGGAGGTGGCGGTGAAGCGGCTGAGGGAGAAGATGACGAAGTCGCAGAAGGAGTTCGAAGCCGAGGTCGCAGCACTGGGAAGCATCCGCCATGAAAATCTGTTGCCCCTCAGGGCCTTTTACGTGGGGCCTAAAGGGGAGAAGCTCCTCGTCTTCGACTACCTGCACAAGGGCAGCCTCGCATCAAACCTCCATGGTAGAGTCCATTTATCACAGTAAATCAGTTGCGTAAGCAAGCCACCACTGACGGGCGCATCTTACTGACCTGCAGATCGTGGCACTGAGATTCCGATAGCCTGGCCGACGAGAAAGAGCATCGCCGTGGGCATTTGCCGTGGCCTGAACCATCTCCACATCCAGCACAACCAGGTCCATGGGAGCCTCACGTCGGGGGGCGTACTCCTTGACGGCCACAACCGTCCCAAGATCTCAGATTTTGGGCTCCCCCGGCTCATGGCCAGCGCCGCCGCCGCCGCCACGGGTGGAAGCCTGGGCTACCGCCCGCCGGAGCTTTCGAAGGCGAAGAAGGCGACGCCCAAAACCGACGTCTTCAGCCTCGGGGTGATCATGCTGGAGCTGCTGACGGGGAAGTCCGCCGGCGAGGCGACGAACGGGATGGATTTGCCGGAGTGGGTGGCGTCGGTGGTGAAGGAAGAGTGGACGAACGAAGTGTTTGACTTGGAGATAATGAAGGATGGGGCCGCCGAGGGGGATGAGCTGCTGAACGCGTTGAAATTAGCTCTGCATTGCGTGGATCCCTCGCCGTCTGCAAGGCCCGAAATCCAGCAAATTCTTCAACAGCTGGAGGAGATGAGCCATGCCGATTCTGCCGACGACGACGAAGCCAGGCAACGAGAGATAATTGAATGAGCAGCAGCAATTGGGGACCATGGTATAAAGCCTACATACTTTATTACTAAATTCTTTCATTCTTATTATTTTTTTGGCACTACGGGTGTTCATGTAGAGTTACTAATTACCGTCATCATTATTTGATAATCAAATACACTTACGGTGTCATCCTTAAGACATTCTTTAAAATTTCTAATATTATCGTGATTTACATCATATATCACAAAATAATTTCTTTTTTTTTTAATTTTGTTTAACAAGAGAAATTATAATAGTTTCTTTTTATTTTACTCAATTATTTATCCAAACATAATGATAAAAATCATAATCATTTCTTTTATTTTATTTTCTTCTATAAATTATAAAAAAAATCCTTTACTATAAAATCTCCTGAAGAGTATTAGTGGTTGTAAAAACATCACATTGCAACAATAAATATATAAAGGAGACCGTTTATCTACGTTTTTTGTAGCGATGATGAAATAGACCATTTATCAACATTTTTTTAGTATTGATAAAAGTCAAGTTACACCAATGTGCTGCCAAAATTATAGCACATTGCAACAATAAATATATAATTTAATTTCAATTAAATTTACATCACAATAAATTAAAAAAACATTAAATGATTACAAACATTTCAAATATTGGTATGTACAATTACATTGACACATACAATTCATCACAAACACCAACAAATTCAAAAACAATAATGTTCTGTTGTCTTTGGACCTCGATCCCCTCTCAAAAGAGTTTGACCATGCAACCAGTTGATACAATGCATTAATAAAATGTCACTTTTAAACTAAAAACATACACATCGAGTCATATCAGACGCACCATATGTCAGATTAATGTGTGGTTGAGTCCTACACATCCTAAATGATTTATGGATCATTATCCTAAAGTATTAAGACAATTCGAGCACATTTGCTCAGTTTTGAGTATATGACACGTGTTTTGAATGAAAATGTTAATTTAAAAAAAAACATGCACTTTTAGTCATACCGTCCACACCGTGTGTCAGATTGATGTGTGGCTGATTCCTACACATCATAAATGATTTCTGGATCATTGCCCTAAAATATCAAGACAATCCATGTGTATTTTCTTAGTTTTAGTGAGTGGCGCACGATTTTAACTAAAATGTCATTTTAAACTGAAAACACACACTTTGAGTCATATCGATCTCATTGTGTCTCGAATTGACGTGTGACTGATTCCTACATTTCGCAAATGTCTTATGGATCATTTTTCTAAAGTATCAAAACCATATGTCTGTATTTTCTTGGTTTGTAGTGAGTGACACACGTTTTTAACTAAAATGTCACTTTTAAACTGAAAACACGCATTTTGAGTCAACCGGTCACACCGTGTATCAGATTGAGATGTGACTGATTCCTACATGTAAAAATGACTTATGGATTGTTGCCTTAAAGTATCAAAACAATCTGAATGTGTTTGCTTGTTTTGAGTATGACACATGTCTTTTGAACTAAAATGTTGATTTTAAATAAAAACTCACTTTGAGTCATACCGACCACACCGTACATCGAATTCATGGGTGGTTGATTCCTAAATATCAAAAATGAATTATTGATTGTTTTTCTAAAGTATCCAGACAATTCGAGTGTGTTTGCTTAGTTTTCAGTGAGTGAATGTTTTTAACTAAAATGCCAGTTTTAAATTGAAAACACACACTTTGAGTTATATCGGTCATACCATATATTAGATTGATATGCGACTAATTCCTACACATAAAAAATGAATTATATATCATTGTTATAAAGTATCAAGACAATCCAAGCGTGTTTGCTTGGTTTTTAGTTAATGAGATGCGTTCTTAAATAAAATGTCATTTTAAACTGAAAATACGTACTTTGAGTCATACTGGTTACATCGTGCATTATATTGATGTGTGACTGATTTTTACACATAAAAAATGACTTATGAACCATCCTCATAAAATATCAAGACCATACAAGTATGTTTTCTTGGTTTTCAGTGAGTGACATACATTTTTAACTAAAATGTCACTTTTAAATTGGAAACACACATTTCTAGTCATACTGGTCACACTGTGTATCGAATTGAGATGCGATTAATTCCTATATATCAAAAATGACTTATGGATTTTTTTATAAAATTATCAAAACAATCTGAAGGTGTTTATTTGGGTTTGAGTATGTCATGCATCTTTTGAACTAAAATGTTAATTTTGAATAAAAACACGCACTTTAACTCATATCAGTCACACCGTCTGTTAGATTGATGTGTGGTTGATTTCTACATGTCAAGAATGAATTATGGATCATTTTTCTAAAGTATCAAGACAGTATGAGTGTGTTTTCTTAGTTTTCAGTGAGTGAAAAACATTTTTAACTAAAAATTTCATTTTTAATTGAAAACATGCACTTTGAGTCATACTGGTCACACCATGGGTCTGATTGATGTGCAACTAATTCCTTTACATCAAAAATGACTTATGGATTGTTTTTATAAAGTACCAAGACAATCCAAGTGTGTTTGTTTTTTTGTGTGAGTGAAACATGTTTTTAACTAAAATGTTATTTTAAACTAGAAACACGCATTTTGTGTCATACCGGTCACACTGTGAATCAGATTAACACATGACTAATTCCTATACATAAAAAAAATTCTGGATTGTTTTCCTAAAGTACCAAGACTATACGAGTGTGTTTTCTTGGTTTTAAATGAGTGACACATTTTCAACTAAAATGTCAATTTTAAATTGAAAACACACATTTCGAGTCATACCAGTCACACATGTGTATCAAATTGAGGTGCAGCAGATTCCAACAATTCAAAAATGGATTATGGATCTTTTTCCTAAAGTATAAAAATAATATGATGCATTTGATCGGTTTTGAGTATGTTATGCATCTTTTGAACTAAAATGAAAATTTTAAATAAAAAAACGCACTTTGAGACATGTCAGCCACACTATGTGTCAGATTGATATGCGGTTGATTCATACATATAAAAAATGACTTATAGGTTATTATCCTAAAGTATGAAGACACTATTATTTTGTTTTCTTGGTTTTTAATGAGTGACATGTTTTTAAATAAAATGTCATTTTTAAACTGAAAACACACACTTTGAGTCGAACCGGTCACACCGTGTGTTAGGTTGATGTGTGACTAATTCCTGCACATAACAAATGGCTTATGGATCATTTTCTTAAAGTATTAAGACAATCCAAGCGTGTTTTCTTGGTTTTCAGTGAGTGACACATGATTTTAACTAGAATGCCATTTTAAACTGAAAACATTCACTTTGAGTCATACCAGTCATCCCGTGTATCAAATTGACATGTGGTGGATTCCTGCATGTCAAAAGTGAATTATGGATCATTTTTTTCTAAAGTATTAAGATCGTAAAAATGTGTTTTATCAGTTTTCAATGAGTGACACATGCTTTTAACTAAAATGTAAATTTTAAACTCAAAACACACATTTAGAGTCATGCCAGTGACACCGTGTATTAGATTAAGGTGATGCTAATTCTTACATATCAAAAAATGGATTATAATGGATCATTTTCCTAAAGCATCAAAATAATATGAACGTGTTTCCTCAGTTTTGAGTATATCGTGTGTTTTTAAACTAAAATGTCAATTTTAAATAAAAACATAGTCATACTGGTCACATTGTGTGTCAGATTGACATGCAGTTGATTCATACACATCAAAAATGAATAATAGATTGTTTTAATAAATTATCAAGACAATGTGAGTGTGTTTTCTCAGTTTTTAGTGAGTGAAGCATGTTATTAACTAAAATGTCAATTTTAAAATGAAAACGCATACTTTGAGTCATATCGGTCACACTGTGTGTCAGATTGATGTGTGGATGATTCCTATACATCAAAAATGACTTATGGATCATTTTCCTAAAGTATAAAGATAATAAATGCGTGTTTTCTTGGTTTTCAGTAAGTGAAACATGTTCTTAGCTAACATGTCATTTTAAACTGAAAACATGCACTTTGAGTCATATCAGTCACACCGTGTATCATATTGATGTGCGACTAATTCCTAAACATCAAAAATGAATTGTGGATATTTTTTCTAAAGTATCAATACCATACGAGTGTGTTTGATTAATTTTTAGTCAGCATCACATGTTTTTAACTAAAATGTCATTTTTAAACATAAAAAACATATTTCAAGTCATATTGGTCACATTATTAATAAGATTGACATGTGGGTGATTCCTATACATCACAAATAAATTATGTATCATTAACCTAAAGTATTAAAACAATTTGAATGTGTTTTCTTAGTTTTAAGTATGTCACATCTTTTGAACAAAAATGTCAATTTTAAATAAAAACACACTTTGATTTATTTCGGTCCCACCATGTGTCAGATTGATTGCAGTTGATTTCTACATGTAAAAAATGACTTATGGATCATTTTTATAAATTATCAAGATAATATGGGTTTGTTTTCTTGGTTTTCAATGCGTGACACATCTTTTTAACTAAAATATCATGTTTAAACTAAAAACATGCACTTTGAATCATACCAGTCACACTATGTGTCAAATTGACATGAGGATAATTACTATACTTAAAAAATGACTTACGTATAGTTTTTATAAAGTACCAAGACAATACAAGTTTTTTTTATTAGTTTTTAGTGAGTGGCACATGTTTTTAATTTAAATGTCATTTTAAACTAAAAACACTCACTTCGAGTCATACCGGTCACACCGTATACCATATTGATGTGTGACCAATTCATAAACATAAAAAATGACTTATGGATCATTCTAATAAAGTATCAAGACAATAAATATATTTTTCTTATTTTTTAGTGAGTGACACATGTTTTTAACTAAAATGTTAATTTTAAACTGAAAACGCACATTTCGAGTCATACCGGTCACACTATGTATCAGATAGAGGTTCAGTTGATTCCTATATATCAAAAATGACTTATGAATTATTTTTCTAAAGTATCAAAATGATCTGAATGAATTTTATCAATTTTGAGTATGTCACACATCTTTTGAACTAAAATGTCAATTTTAAATAAAAATACACACTTTGATTCATATCGGCTACACCGTGTGTCAGATTGATGTATGGTTGATTCTTAAACATCAAAAATGAATTATTTATTATTTTCCTTAAGTATCAAGACAATACAAGTGTGTTTACTCAGTTTTTAGTGAACGACACACGTTTTTAACTAAACTGTCATTTTTAAATTAAAAAAACACACTTTGAGTCACATCAGTCACACCATGAGTCTTATTAATGTGTGGATGATTAATATACATAAAAAATGATATACATATAATTATCCTAAATTATCAAGACAATCTGAGTGTTTTTTCTTGTTTTTCAGGGACACATGTTCTTAACTAAAATGTCATTTTAAACCGAAAACTTGTACTTTGAGTCATACTGGTCATACCATGTATCCAATTGATGTGTGACTGATTATTAAACATCAAAAATGAATTATGCATCATTTTATTAAAGTATCAAGACCATACAAGTGTGTTTTATTAGTTTTCATTGAGTGAAACATGTTTTTAACTAAAATGTCAAATTTAAACCGAAAACACACATTCTGAGTCACATCGTTCACACTGTGTATCAAATTACAATTCCTACACATTACAAATAACTTATGTGTTGTTTTCCTAAAGTATCAAAACAATATGATTGCGTTTGATCACTTTTGAGCATGTTAGTTCCTTTTGAACTAAAATGTCAATTTTAAATAAAAACACATACTTTAAGTCATACCACCCACACCACACATTGGAGTGACATAAAATTGATTATTACATGTCAAAAATGACTTATGGAATGTTTTCTTAAATTATCAATACAATTCGAGTGTGTTTTCATGGTTTTTAGTACGTGACAAATGTTTTAACTAAAATGCCATATTTAAACTGAGAGCACACACTTTGAGTCACACCGGTCACACCGTGTGTCAGATTGATATGAATATAATTCTTATTTGTCACAAATTACTTATAGATAATTAAACTAAAGTATCAAGAAATTTCAATAATGTCTGCATATTTTTTAGTACATGGAGTGCGTTTGGTAATAAAATGATGATTTTAAATAAAAACACACACTTTCAGTTATACCGAACACACCATGTGTGAAAATTAACTAAATTAGTAGATTGAAATGATAAAAAATTAATTAATAAATAATTATATAAAATTATGAGAAAATTAACTAAATAAGTATTAAGAATCCACCTATTAATGATGTTTGTATACATTCTGACACCATGTATTATGTCAAATCATTTATAAACAAATCTATTTCCTATTTTGAATATGTGGACTGTTGATAGTCTTTGTAGTATTGAAAAAATATAAATAAAAAAATTATTAATAAATATTTTAAATGAAATTGTAATTATCATTCGAAATACCTATTTGTGGATGCTATTTTATTTATGGAATATGATATATTTCATAAATTTTCAGATGTAATAACCAAAATCATTTCCATTAGTTTGTTTCAGACACTATAGAAACATTTATAAAAATAAGTAATTTATTTTGATATATGCTTTGATAGTGAAATATTATTATATATATCCTAATACTTATCAAGTTGTAGAATTCAATAGGCTTCTTATGATCATGGACCATCCTCATACCATGTTTTTTTTACAATATTTAAATACCACCCTATCATAATAATTTTTTTTATTAAAACATAATATAAAACATATAAATTTAAGTTTATTTATAAAATGTTGAATATAGTGTATTAAAATTTATAAATTTCAAAATGTATGGTCAATCTTTTGGTAATCCATGCATTGAATATAAAAAATAAATCTTTAGAGTACCCAAATTGATTGTAATCATCAACCAATGATCCCTAAAAAACAAAAATGTATAAGTAATTAAATAAATGAAAATATTTTTGATATAATTATATTGTAGAGTTTTACCCCTGAATCATGGGTATTAAGAAGAGTATGTCTTCTGTAAGTTTATTTCCAAACATTATAGTCACCCGATCCACTATTTTTAAATATTCATTTTCTTTCAATGACCTTTCTTTCATAGAATTTATGTGAGGACTAATGATTCCAAATTTTTGTTTGTAGGGTTTTCCCTTTAAATAGTACTTACATATAAACCATTAAAAAATATGAATAGTATTTAACTTTAATTAACATAGTTGATCATCTATTGGAAAAACATATTATGAAAACACACATCATGCATACATTTACAACTATAACTCCCAATCATCCATGCTTAAGGATTTCATCAATATTCTCAAGAGCAAGAAAGTCTATAGTGGACACTCCATACATTTTTTTCTCAAAATCAATGATACCCATATTATCATATTTGAACATTGTATATTTATAAACTTGTAATATTAGTAAATATAGAAGTTGAAATGGTAGGGTAAAGGTACTATCTAAAGGTCTTTTCGATTGAATGGTTGATCCTTTAGATTGTTTTTATTCAACCTTATGTTTCCCATTCCTTTTCTTTGTTTTTAATAACATTCCTCAGTTCATGTATTCTTTCATTAATTGTTAAATTTTTGACATAAAAGATTAAATTTTAAAGGATATACCTCATTTTTGACATGTATTTTTACAAGATCAAATGACCATGCTAAAAAATTTCCAATAGAAAGTTCAACCGTGTGAATATCTAGATCATCAAGTGGAATATGTAGCTCGACACTCAACTTGCAAGCTATGTGAATCCCCACTCTCACATGATCTTTGTAAGAACCCGGGTTTTTGAAACGGGTTAAATTTCTGACCCTGTTTGAATTATCTGCTTTTTTCTTTGTAAGATTTTGGCTGATTTTGTGAAGTCTAGAAAATCTAGGAAGTTTCTGGAAAATTCTAGACTACACGCTGTGTACTCCCAAGTACACGCCGTGTATCGGTTAGGCAGGTGAAAACCCGTGTGAGACAAAGTACATGTCGTATGGTGCCCATGTGTGAATTTCCATCTACATGGCGTGTAGTCTTCCTTGACACGCCGTGAACCTCTTTCCACGTAAATGGCCAAGTCCCTGGCCGTGTGTTGACCGTGTACACGGTCCAAGCCGTGCAATGGACTCTGCTTAAGTCGGAGTATGGAAAAGTAATCTACACGGCGTGTAGTCTTGAAATACACGCCATGTACTTTTATTTTTATTTGAGCATCTGAGACGCCGTCGCGTCTTATTTCCAGATTTGTCTTCTTCTTCCCCGTTGGATGAACATTTTGTCCGAGAACCCCTGAAAAATAGAAACCCTCCTAGATTCTTCATACGACCTCCGTTATTTGATCCGTCGGTGGCAGCAGGACCACATCGGAAAGGCTAACCCCACGCACCCCTCTTCGTCCTTGATTCCTTGCCTATTTATCCGCAGTTTCCATCTGAGCAGAATTGACAGAAATTGAAGGAAATGCAGATCTACCGTGATTTAGACCGATTCAGAGGCTGATATCGAAGGAGTGTCATCATATGAGTATGAGGTAGGTGGTGCATACCTTATTTCGTGTTTTCGTAGACTTTTGGAGGTTACGACCTTCGGGCGCGACGTTAGGTATTAAGCGAAACCCTGTTTAATTGTTTTTAATTATTTATCTGCAATGTGGGATGACTCTAGGCATTCCCTGACCTAGTTGTGATCGAGAAAGGCTGGGTTAGAGGCCGTTGCTCATTTGGGGCATTTCGGCCAGGGTTCCGAAATGGGTATACATTTAACTGCTTAGTTTAAACTGTTGAGTTTAATTTGTTAAAGCATGATTGACATTGCTTAGGGAATTTGAGACCTTAGGTGCTAGTATTGGATGACACACTTGTGGTGAAACTTGACAGTTTAGCAATTTCCTGTTCAAAGTGATGCTTTCCAGTATATATATGCAATGTGTGATATTGCCTATTTTAAACTGTTTAGTTATGTTGGGTGTGGCCCGAATATTTTGTTGAGTGATGTTGATCACAGGTTGGGGCTTTTCCCGAGTTACTTGGGTGGTTTCTACCATGAGATTGGGTGTCATGGACGTCGGTTGAGACAGTTGGATTTTCAGGTTGTGCTTGGCCTGAGTTACTTGGATGGCGAGGCCATCAGACTTGAGCGACTGGTTCGTAGGGACACGAGGTGTCAGAGGTGTTGTGGCTTGAGAACTTATTGAGGTGATTAACACTCACTGGGTACTTTTGAGTAGTGTGCATACAGATAGACTCTGTGATGAGGTGGTATGGACACTCGCTGGGTAAAGGCCCCGATAGATGCAGTTAGGTGTTATTGGTTGTGGGTAATTTCCATAGGAAGCCACGTGGGAGGTGAGGAGCCTTCGGGAGATAACATTGAGGCTGTCAGGTTGGGGGCCAAGGCTCGCCATGATTTGAGGGCAGATATCATTTTCCCTCTGGGTATTATTTAAGGTCAGACATCGCTGTCCCTCCGATTATTATTTGAGGACAGGTATCACTATTCCTCCGGATGTTGTGCCATGGGAAGGTTGAGATTTCGAGCTGGGTTACGATTATTGGGCGTACCTTCAGGTTGTTGGTACTTGAGACACATGGTGCCAGGTGGCACGTGGTACTGGGTTACAGACTAGAGATTCCGACATTGGCTGAAGCAGGTGACACTTCCTGGTGGCTGTTGAGCACCAGTGAAGTTTGTGTTTACTTTTGGGCATTGTACTGTTTACTGTTTTCTTATATAAGCATGTCTTCCAAAAAACTTATATTAGGTACACACCATTGGGTTGTATCCTACTGAGACTCATCTCACACCCTACATGGGCCCTTCGGGACGCGTGTAGACTTTATGAAATTGCGTGCAGGTAGAGGGTCAGTCTCATGAGCTGGACCTTAGTGCTGTTGGCATGGATACTGGCATGGACCTTGAGGTCGTGCCTTACTGGAGTCATCTTTCTTAGTTCTTTTTTTGTATTAGCATGCTTACTTTATTATGTAGCAACTGTTGGTTAGACATTGGCGCCATTTTATATTGATATGTATGACTTGATATGGATGCATGTTTGTTTGTTTACAGCCATAGTTTCTTGTGATATTCAGCATGTTTTTCTGTTTAATTTCCACTGCCATTGTTCTATATTGCTTATGCTATTTATTTGATATTCGATATGCTTCTGCTCTACGGGTCTGGTTTGAGTCTGTTGAGTCATTAAATTTCTGATGCCTATAGATTTTATACTCGGACCAATACCTTTATTTCTTCCGTGAGGGTATATCCTCCCCACTATACCTATTCAGACCCTTGTTGCTAGTTGGCAGCCTTTGGCGTTCAGAGGAGGTGTACCTAAGGTAGTGACACCCGACCCGTTTGGCACTGTTTGGGTGGCTGGCTGGGTCCAGGTCGTTACAATCTTTTAGAATTTGTTTGTTGTGTAGAATATATCCTTGGATATTATATATTTTACCCCTCATAACAAGGAAATTAGTGGGTGCTGATAGATATAAATGATAATCAATTTCACCCTGTAGAATATTAGTACAGGAAAGGTATCAATATCTGTATGATTCACATTTCATAGAATCAATTATAAAAAAATTGATTACCACTGGTAAGGTAGAACCTTGAGGGGAATGGATCACCTCAAATCTGGGGGGCGGGGGTAGGATCTTCATGTAGTAGTTGTTGTTGCGTTGTTTCTTCTCTTTTATTCCTTCCCATAACATTTTCTAATAACTCAAACTACCAATTAAGTTTTTCTTTTAGAAAATTTATCCATTCCTTCATCTCATCCATTTTCTTATATTTATCCCCTTATTCATTTATTTTATCAAAATATGTTCAAGGAGACACTCTAAAACCCACACCTCTAATGCAACCATATTATTCTAGATGCTTCAAGGACACTAAAAGTAGTCATTCTTCCGGTATAGACAATTCCAATTCTTATGTCTAAACTAGATTAAAAATATATGAAAACTAGTAGTCAATGTTATATAATACCAATTTAAAGAAGATTTTTTTATTATGTCACACTTACACATGATTCCCATACTTTGTGTGTTTTCATCAACTAGTATTCCATCATTATTCACACAAGCCTCCTTCCATGAAACATGATATGGGATGAACATGGTTTTGGATTTTAATTCATCAATTTTCATATAAACAAATAAATATAATTATGTTGTTGTTTTATTCCACATAAAAGTATTACTATATATTTAAAATATATACTATTTTTTTCAAGTGAAGTGTACCCCATCCTTGCTTTATGGTAGAGGTATGTTGGTTTTGATGGACGCTTCTTATTTTAAGCACTCAGTTGCTATTTCATAAATTAAAAATTCTTAATCAAATTAATTAATGAACATATTTCCAAGTAAAATATCATCAATCACAATGTACCAGAAATGATGCCTCCTCATGATGGATAATAAACACATTCCATGTTTCTTGATTTATCATGTCTATATATATCTATGGTGGGTGTAGGTTTACTTTCCCTTAAATATCCCTGAGATGATGCTTTGTAATTTTTTTCCAAAAGACTCTATGATCCTTTCCAGCAACCATTAATAAAGATTTCATTTGAAATTCATATAGTAAAAATACACTTTGTAAGGGATAATAAAGAGTGAATCAATGTTTCATTATTTAATTTTTTAGTAATATAGAGAAATTATATCATAATGTTACTCTAATCTCTTCCCAAATTAGTGCCTTAATCACAGGAACAACATTGTACCATGTAAATACATCAGTTGGTACATGAATTCAAGTGGCGAACCCTTTATAACTAATAAAAATGGACTTGTTGGGGTTAATAGGCTGGCCTTGTGCATTATATCCAACCTTTAATTTGATGCCTCTATTTCCTACCTTAATAATTTTTGTTAAGATCATCATGCTATGATGATCTTGTTTTTTCTCAGACATAAGTTGTTCAATTTCTACAATTTCCTCAATTTCAACATCATAAATATGTTGTTCCTAAGGATTAATAGCATCAAAATGTGGAGAAACTTATTATTCCTATGGATTGGGAGAATCAACATGTTAAGAAACCCGTTGTTCCTCAAGATTGGGATCATTGATGTTTGAAGAATCCATTATCTACAGAAGTGGTTTAACATTTAATTTATTTTACTTAAATGTTTTAGTGAACACATAATACTATGAGGTAACATAATGTATATTAAAAAAACTTTAACTTGATTATTGAACTCATTTTTTTTAAAGTTTGAAGGGATTTAACCCCTCTATTGAGTATCAAAATCCTATCATTGCGGTCACCTTTGATACACAATAACCTATATATCTTAGGAACTCCATGAAATGATTGCAATATCCCAATGAAAGGGTCATCCTCAACTGAATTGACATCTGACCCCAGAGTTGTTTTAGTCGATAATAGAATAACTGAATGCTTTTTTGTTTATAGGATTTGGGTCATAAAATACTTGTATTCCTTATGATTCCATTATGAGTGTTTTATCCTTGTAACCTTACTGAAATCCACTTTTATGAATCCCAATTCATTGATTTCAACTGCACTCCTATTATCAATACACTTTCACTAAAAATTGGATTGGATTTCTTCCCTTGGTACCAGATACATGCATTGATTCTTCCACAGGATTAACTCCACTATTTTTCATGGTAATGAATTCATCATGTTCATTTATATAGAACATATAAATATTAATTACATAACCATTATAAGATAATACATTCACACTTGGTCCTCTAGTAATCCATCAAAGTTGTTCTTAAATTGAATTGAGATTCACAGTTTTCTATTTAAAAATATTGTCTTGAAACCATCATATAAACTGTCGATTATGTGTATTTGATATCCATATTTCAGACCTTGATGGATTTAAATACCTAATAATTTATTTTTGAGTTTCAACATATGGATAAACCTCTAAAATGTTATGTAAAATGTAAAGGTGGGCCTTCTCCCACTTTGTAATCATAATTGTGACAAAATCTATTATGGAATTTTTTTCACCCATAAGTCACCTGCTATGACGAGATTTTGGTAAAATAATAATCACCACATCAGATTGGTAGTCAGTACAAAATTTGACTAATTCCTTAATAATATATTTCTATATAATTCAACCTTTTGGAAAACTTCAATTTTTGACATACCTATTTAAAATCTTCAAATATTTTTCAATGTTGTACATATATCTATAAAGTACAATACCATAGGGATAAATCACTATAACTAAGTGAAACATCAATGGAACCATTATATAAAAGAATGATGGTCGTAAGAACATATCCAATTCATATAATATGATAATAATTTATTTTTCCATAGTTGAAAATTTCATCAGGTATATAACTTAAATGCATATAGCTTCGAAAAAGATTTTTTTGGTTATTGTATAACCTAAATTTTTAAGCAAAATGCAATGTAATACTACATGAATTAGATCTTGTATCAATACATGAAAGTCATGTGATTTTGGACCCATTAAATTTAAATCAGTCATTGGAATGATGTTCTTGATATTTAATGAATACCCCTTTGAAACCATCCAGGAAGTTGAAAAACTAATATCTCTCTTTCTTGGAAACAGTATAAGTAACTGGAGGAAGAAAATTCATCCTTTCACCCTTTATTGGTACCAAATATTCACATATACCCATGTCAATCATGTACATCCTAGCCTTAATTCCATCCTTTTTTTTGTCAGTGAATTTAGTAACATTTTAATGACACCATCACATAATTTTTTGTATATTTATAAAATCAAGAAAAGGTTTGATGTACAAACTATTCTAGTATAATAATTTTAAAAAACTGATCTATTTATCTAACTGATTTTCATAAGGTTATATAAATAAGGTTTACCAAAATCCATGACCATATCTTTTAATTTCTCAAAAAGTTGATCACCAATTAGTGTAGATGGCTATGTTCCTTGTTATGAATTCCCATAGAATGATGTCATCCAAGATTAGTATTTATATCATCGAGGTATAAATTTTCAATGTCTCAGAAAAAAATTCTTTGAGGAATGTTTCAACCTAACTGAGTGTTTAACTTGTTAAAAAATATGAAAACCATGAGTTACTTTAATGATATATCCTAAAAAATTCTATAATAAGGAAATTCATTTATCACCCCATACAACATGGAAATAAATGTGAAATCTTCATTTATTTAAGAATAATATAGCATAACACTTGAATCCCACATTAATTTCAGATCTTTGAACAATGGATCCAAATAAACATCAACATCATTACCTAATTTTTTTGGTATCGATATAATCTGAGATAACATAATGTATTTTTGCTTCATGAATAACCACAATGGAAAGTTATAATTTACCAATATAACTAACCATGTACTATGAGTGCTACTTTATAAACCAAAAGGATTTACTCCATCTATAGATAACACAAAAGGAATGTTTCTCAACATGTTTCCAAATTCAAGATTCTCATGATCAATTTTATTCCATTAAAGAGAGTCTACGGGGTGATGAAGTTTCCCATATTTATTTCCTATATTTTTGTGCCATGTCAATTGCCTTGTAGTCTCCTCTCTTCGATATAGGTGCCTAATCCTTGGAATGATTGGAAAGTACCATACAACTTTCAAAGGACTTGATTCATCTTTATTTTATTGATACACACCATACTTTGGGAATTTTTAAGTGATTCATAGTCCTTGATAAACAATATACAATCACTTGGACATGAATGTATTCTTTTAGAGATCATACCCATTGAATGTAGCATTCGTTTATCATCAAATGTTTGGAAATAAAGATCATTATATTTTGGTAGCATATCATTCAAAAGATAAAGTAGTCCAATAAAGATGGATTCACTCCATCCATTTCTAGATTTTACATTATATAGCTTTAGAATGGTTGAAAATGTTGTATATTTAGTACAAACAGTATACAATGGCATCTTTTCATAGACATACAACTTCTAAAATAGATTTGGTCAATCATGATGTTCATATTAAACTGTCATTTTCATCTACTGAATACTATATTCATCATCATTTACACATATAATCAAATACTTGATACAATCTTCATAATCATTCACACTTGTAATCATATCAAATGATCTATAAAACACAGTGTTATCCCAGTCACTAGTTACATTCAGTTCTTCCTCATGTTGAGTCCAAAATTTATAAATTTGATTTATTACATGATAGATCAAGTGTTATTCCAACTCCTATGGACTAATTAGTCTTGAATAAAAACAACATAAACAAAAAAAAGGATCTGAGAAGGGTCACATGCATGATATTTTACAAACTTGATAAACTCTTTAACCCCATCCTCATACTCTTTTGTCATGCAATAGGAATCCGTCCATTTTTTATTCATATCCATCCTATTTAATTCGATAATATTCATATTTAACAAAATATATAAATATAAAAAAGGTATGAGATTATAATCCTAAAAGGATATTCTTTATACACACACACACATATAGTCATCATATTTGATACAAACTGTCATTACATCAATAAATTTTTAGAACATATAAAGACCAAGAATTATATGAATTTAAAGTATTATAAAACTTATTTGTTATTAAAATATGTTTCATAACATAAATAATTCTTTTTTTTAATTGGATTCATCAAGGGAGATATAATGTAAACTTTTAAAATAGAGATTTCCATCCCCAATCAGTTTTCTTTGTCAATGGTTGTCAAGGTCATCAGAAATTTTTAGAGGTCACCTTAAATAACAAATACTTATAAAAAATTTGGATGCTTTCAAGTCTATATCTCATATGGTGTATTTTGAGTTTTCACGTATAGAATGTGTTTAACTATGAATGATATTGTTTATAGATCATAATTCCAAATTAATATGATAAACTCAATCTTAAATCATCATTGGATGAACCATGTTTAATAATGGTTTTTTTCTTTTAACACACCATTATATTATGGTATTTCTAAATGAAGGTTATGACAAAACCCCCATAAATAGTTGGTAAACTCTTCATTTAGGTATTTACTCCATTAATTTGGTTAAAACAATTTAATAACATTTCAAAGATTATTTTTTATATAGTTATTGGATATTTTAGAATATTTCAAGATTGTATATTTTTGTTTCATTATAAATACATATTTATATATACTAAAATCACATGTGAAGGCAATGAAGTACCATAAACCACCACTTTCTTGTGTACTTGTTGATTTACACACACATGTATGTTTGAGGGACAATAACTCACGATATATATTTTACGTCCCAAAAATATATTTTAGTCATTTTACCAATTTAAAAGATTCAAACATATCAAATGATTCATAATCAAATAATTATGAGAATTTAAATTTATGGGCCATTGGATGTGTTTTTCATTTTTATATCATAGGTGGTAATGATAAAACTAATATTTAACTGTTAACTTTGACCATATTATTTCATACATTATAGTAATATTTTAAATGATAGGATATATAAAACTTTAAAATCACATATACCACTATGAAACATTTCATTTATATAAATTGAAACTTTTGTATTAATCGTCAAAAAACCTTTCTTATTTCAAAAAAGAAACAAAAATCAAATTCCTAATGGTAGGAGCTTAGTATCAATTTTATAATCCCAAAATCAATCCACTATGCAATGGTAGATTGTTGGTTCCTATGATTAAAAAGAAACCCTTGCCCCATTTCCCACATGAAAATGATCTTTTACTTTAACCAATTCCACTTTTCTTCTCAAATAGTTCAAATCAACAAAAACGTATGACACAAATATGACATCGAACATCCATGAAATATACTAAAAATGATTAATATCACTAACATATAATACTTAATACCAATGTTTTTTGGTTTCTCATTAATTCATTCGATCATAATGAATGCCTTTATGTTTTAATATTGTTTTTTGAATTTATAATACACGAAGTCTAATATATAACATCTTATGTCAAGTAAAAAAACCATTAATAATAGGAAAACACTAATGAATGTTTTTTAAGGTTCATAGAAAGTAAAAAAAAGTGTACATTATTATGAAAACAAGTTAATGTAATTAAAAACAAAAAATTACAAAAAAAGAAAGAACCAAAAATCATGAAAACAAGGGGCCAGACATCAATCATAAGAGAAGAAGAAAGGAGAAGAACAAAAAATCATGAAAAAATTGCCAAAATATCACACAGACAGGAAGAACAAAACAAGAAGAACAAATAAATCACAAAAGGATTAAAGATATATTAAAAATGAGTAAGGAATAACATACCTTGATTTAAGGTTTGATTTGTTTGAAAGATTTGAAGGAGGTGACTATAGAAAACAACTTTTGTGAAATATTGAATAGTGTGAGTAGGGAGATATCAGTTAGGGTTCTTTTAAAATAGGGAAATGGGTTTTATCACTGTTAAAATGAAAATTGCTGATAAAGGTGTATTTTATTAGTGCTTTTTACTAACACTAATAAATGTTGTTTTTATCAATGCTTTATATAGCGTTGATAAATACTACTGGAAAATAAAAAATAAAAAATAAAATAAAAAATTACAATAAATTACTAATGATATAAAAATGAATATTAAAAATGAATTTATAATAAAAAATAAAAAATAAAAAATATGAATAAATTTAAAAAAATATTAAAAATAAATAAAAAATATTGTTTATATTAAATGTATTACCGCTAAGCTCAAAGGCCTTTAATTTTTAATTTATTTTCCCATTTTTTAACTGGGTTGAGGGGTAACCTTACATACCTTGTAAGCCCATAGGCACTTAAGCCTAATACAAGACCTTGAAGGTTCCAAATACCTAACACCACTAGAACAGTCTCTCCTTAGCATATTTAATACATTAACCCTAGCTTCCAACCTTGTAAGGCTGCACAACTAGCATTATCCCATGTAGAGATGCACAATGCTTGATACCAATAACATATGTCATACCCTATCATTCATCCAATCTAGTAGCCCTACAAAGCTGGCTGCTGCTGCTTTGAAGCCCTCATCTAGAATTGCACCGAAGGAATCTAGGCCTGTGATTTTTTTTCGACGTCAACAACCCTGATCCATTGACCCCCACCACATGCCAAGTTGATATGGCACCGTCGCACTGCTCCTTTGACGCATGAATGCCCGTCGCCGCATGCCAGTCACCGCCATCTCAAGTTGTCACCTGCCACCGCACGAGTATACCTCCATCGTTCACCGTACACCTTTTGCTGATGATTGAGACCCTCCGTCCTCACCGTCGAGGCATCCACCAACAACCGATGCCCTTTTCCAAGGACCCACCATCGACCTACGTCCCTCCATCACATGCAGCCACCACAGAACCACACCACGTCGTCGTCCTCAAATCACGCCGCCACTTGTCGCCCGTCACCCGCCGCGCAAATAGCCCCCTCCACACACCGCCCCGCCATGCGAACAACCCCATTCACATGTTGACTTTTTTTAAAATTCCCCATAAATAGAGACCAACAAGTATTGAACCCTGCTTTGATGCAGTATTATGGGGGATGCCTTACCACTAGGTCAATACCCCTATTGTAGTTTATATTAAATGTATTAATAAATGTGATAATATTATGGTAAATGTATTAATATTATGATAAATGAATAAATAATATTAATTATGTAAGACATAAAAATATTGAAAAATAATAAATTATAATAATTATATATGTTAACAAAATAATATACACGAATAAATATTAAAATAAAAATGAACAAATACTAAAAATTGTATTTAAATTAAAAAGATATAAAGTAAATTCCTAATTAAAAGTGAATGGATATTAACTATACAAAGATTTAAATAAAAAAATATTATAATAAAAATGAATAAATATTAATTATATAAATTAAAAACTTATTAAAAATATTAAATACTAATAAATAAATAGTACAAATAAATATTACAAAAAAAATAAATTACAGAAATGTTAAATGAATAATCATTAAAAATGAAAAAATTACAAAGATATTAAAAGTGAATAAGTATTAAAAATGAATAGATAATGATAAATGAATAAATATTTAAAATTAATAAAAATTAATAATTATAAATAAATAAATTGAAAAAATATTAAAAAACGAATTAATAATTTTAATTATATAAATTAATGAAATATTAAAAATGAATAAATATTAAAATAAAAATTAAAAAATATTTAAAATTAAAATTAAAAAAAAGAGATTTATAATGAAGTACTTATTATTAATGAATAAAAAATAATTGTATAAACATTTAAATACAAATATATTAAAATAAAAATGAATAAATATTAATTATATAAATTACATGCATATTAAAAGTATTGAATATTAATATTTAAAAATGTATATATAACTATCAAAATTGAATATATTACAAAAATATTAAATGAATAAATTTTAAAAATGAATAAATATTAAAAATGAATAAATTATATGAAATATTAAAAATCAAGAAATATTAAAAATTAATAAATAATATTAAATGAATAAACATACACACATACAAATATACATACGCACATATATACACATACACAAACACACACACACACACACACACACAGACACACACACACACACAAAGACACACACACAAACACACATGCATATACACATACATACACGTACGCATATACACATACACATACACATACATACAATTATATACACGTACATACACATACATATGCATACTACATAAACATACACATATATACATATACACATATACACATATACACATATACACATATACACATATACACATATACACACATACACGTACATACACATACATACATAAACACATACGCATATACATACACATACACATACACATACACAGGCGTACATCCACATATCAACACATACAAAAACATACACATACACCTACACGTACACGTACACATACACGTACACACATACATACAAATACCTATACACATACACGTACACGTACATGTACACGTGCACGTACACGTACACGTACACGTACACGTACACGTACACGTACACGTACACATATAAATACACATACACATACACATACACCTACACAGACACACACACACACACACACACACACACACACACACACACGTACATATGCACATACATAGGCACACATACATACATACACGTACACATAAACATACATATACACAAACATACATCTATATACATAAATATAAACACACACACACAACACATATATACACATACAATACAAAAAAATGCATACATACACAAACATACACACATATATACATCCATATACATACACACGCATACACATGCATACAAAAGCATACACATGCATACACATGCATACACATGCATACACATGCATACACATGCATACACATGCATAAAAATATATGTGTATATATATTTATTTAATATGAATATAATTATATAATCTTTTAAAAAATATTAAAATATTAAATTTATATATACATTTTTTTAATTGATGTATATAAATATATTATTAAACATTTTTATCGATTAATATTAATTTTATATTTTTATATATAAAATTTTAAAAATAAGATCGATAATTTTTTATATTACAATACAGTTATATAAATCAAATTTATATATTATATTTAAACATATATACTTATTGTTATTTAAATCATATTTAAAAATATATAAATATGTATATATAAATCAAATTTTTTACAATTCCCTTTATCATTGTTTTTAGCACTGTTAAAGGGAGATATTTTATCAGTTCTAAGAAAAGTGTTGATAAAGGAGTACATTTATTAGTGATAAAAAGGAGCTAAAAAGGTACCATTTTATCAATGCTTTTATTAGCACTGATAAAGGTGGCCTATATGAGCACTTTTAACTAGCGCTGATAAAGTCCCCACATTTATGAGTGTTTTTTGTTCAACACTGATAAAGGCTAGTAATTAATAAACACAAATATGTAGTAGTGTGTTTCAAAGTTTCTAAATAAAAACTCTTTCGACATCATTTGGAGTATAATAAAAAAACAATCTCCCCGAGTCATGTTTCAATCTCTCTCCTTCACGGTGCACCCAAGAGAAGTTCTGGAATTGCTATCCAAAATTCACCACAACCGTACTTATTTCTAGAGATACATATTTTATTGGATTTGGTTAGCCATGAAATAGAGGGTGGATTAAATTCTTAGGGACAACTAGTTCACCATGCCTTAGGCATTCATACTATGTTTCCAGTGTTCCTCTAATGAGTCTGTTTCTCAATTGTGGGAAGAGGAATGATAATCATATCTGAATATTATTAATTGATATGATTTTATTTCATACCATCTCAAGTGTTTCCAAATGATGGCTTGGGTTCCAAACTTCAAACATTAAAATAAAATTAGTATAACTAGTTGTAATAAAACTAAATTTAAAACAATTATTTTTTCACATTTCATTATTTATTATTAGTGATCCCAACATTATAGTGATGAGTTTTATTATCATCTCATTAAACATAGGGAAATATCAACAAAACTAAATTCCATGATTAACTGAGAGAGGTTTAGGATAAATTATAAATGAAGAAAATAAGAAAATAAAGTTATAATTTCTTTCTTGATTTGTCTTCTTCTTATGTGTTTTTTGTAGTGATTCATAATTTTTAGAATATTCCATTATCATTTTTTCAATTGAGTCTCTAAAAAATTTTATCATTGAGGTTTTAGATGTTGGTGAAATTCAATCGAATTTTTATATTAATTTAATGTCCTAGAAATTCTGTATAATTTTTTTTAATTATATGGAATTATATTGAGACCGTGAAATCTGACAGCGTGCGATTCTGAGGCCCAGAGTTCCTGGAATGATCTGTTGAAGTTTGGTTGAGTTTTAATTAGTGCACGTAAGCAGTTTTCATAAAAAAGTGGAATAAATCTTAAATGGTAACTCAGATCAGAAATCTGAGGGCACCGTTGCATTCTGGATGGTGAGATTACCCTAGGCGTGACTTAAGTGCGGGCCTCCTGTGAGAAAACCCAAAATGGCATAACCGTAAATAAAATAATTAAATAAATTATTTTATTTTTCAAATGCTTATAACTCAAAAATGGTAGATGGGATTGAAAATTTGAGACCACCGCTGTACTCGCGAGGGAATCCTTTATTTAAGCAGATACTAACTTTGGCTGGCACGGGCCACCAGTGAAAGTTAATTTTTGGCCGTAAATAAAATAATTAAGTGACAATTATTTTATTTTAAAATCCATAACTTTTAAATGGTAACTCGGATTTGAAATCTGAGAGTATCTTTGGGTTCGTTGAGGCATGTTTTACTTAGATAGAGCCTAACCTTGACTAACGCGGGTCAAGGGTGACTGTTATAATTTTTACAAACTTTTTTTCGGGTACATTCAGTAAACGCGCGAGCGGCGTTATATAACTTTTGAACCGGTGCTCAGAATTGAAATCCGAGGGAACCATTGAACTCGCAACACCAATATTCACTTAAAGAGACCTTCACCTTGACCGCAGTAGGTCGATGGTGAAAGTTGGTTTTCGTGAATTTTGTGGAAGAGTTAAAAGAATAAAAATAAAATAAAGAACAACTTTTATTTTTTTAAAACCTCCCATTTGATGTTTAGTGGCGGGGACCACCTGAACTAAAAAAAACCCCAATTTAAATTCAAAGGTGGGGACCACCTGACCCTTGAACTCCCCCTTTAATGGGAGATAACTCTTGGTTTTCCTCCCATTGACGTGCCAACTCAATTAGTTTATTTAATAAACTTATTTGGCACTTCACCTTTTTGTTGGAGGATTGTTGGAAAAAAGGAGAGCTCTGGAGAACTTGGAAGGTGATTCTTCAATGAAGAACATCCACTACAACAAAGAGCATCCTCCAGAATCGGAGAACGAGGACGACGCTTGAGCCCAGATCAGAAACATCTTGTGGGAGCAATGAGCGTCGACGTCACCATCTCATCGACTTCATCTTCTTCCTCGTGCTACCTCCAATGGAAAATCGAGGTAGGGGTTTTTGTATATGTTTGAAATTGTTTTTTGATTCTTCATATCCTAAATTCACGATGATGATGGCCAAACGAACATTGCCATCGTCCCACACATAAACCATGCTCCTCTTTCTTTTTATTCTTCATGTGTTCTTCGTACGTTATTCAACGCCTAATATTTATTGGCACTGGAAACACTGAGTTTTTCTAAGCACGATATATGGATGTGAATCCCTCGATGCAAGGATCTCAAATATGCGATCGTTTAATTTTTCGGGCTTGGAATGAAGCCACAATGGCTCGCGGAAGGAGGCGGCCAAATATTTTTTGGCACTGGAAACACAATATTCTGTTGAGCGCAACATATGGATGCGGAGCCCTCGACCCGAGGATTGCGAATATGCGATCATTATATTTTTCAGGTTTAGAACGAAGATGCGGCAACCCATGGAAGGTGTGACATGGTGGTGTGATTTCTAGTGTGTGTTCAGGGCGCAACTCCAGGCGAGGTAGACGGTGCGACGTGCGGCACTAGAGGACAGCCAGGAGGTAGCATCCAGGCGGTGCGATAGTCTGGAGGTGCTGTGGCTCGGGTAGCCGGAGGTGGTGGCAGTGGTTTGGCCGTGCGGAAAAAGGAAAAATCGTGAATGAAGATGGAATTAGATTGGAGAGAGAAACTTAAATATTTTGATAGATATATTAAAAATGAATATAAGGTGCCAATTAAGAGGGATGCGTGCTCAACTTGAAAAAAAGGGATATGCACGTAATACATGGAAGGTTTAAAACAAAATATTAATAATAATATAATAATATTATTATTTTAATTTTTGTTGGGAAAACCGTGTTTTGACCGTAACTTCTTCGTACGACCTCGGTTTCCTGATCCATCAGTGGCAGTAAGACCCTGAATTCAAGACATAAATTATGAGTCCAATAATGGATGTTTTTTTGGGTTTTTTGATTAGGTACCTGAAACACTCAAATAATAATAATATATTATTATTATTAAATCTTCGATCATCCATAACTCCTGCGTGCGATGTCCGAATGACTTACCGTAAGTGGTGATGTGATCCTGACATTAAGACGATCAATTTAAGTCTAATGATGAATATTAAATTTTGGTTTATGGATTGGTTCCATGAAACACCCAATAATAATATTAATATTATTATTATTGCGAGATCTTGTATTCGACATATCTCCCTCATACAGTGTCGAAATGACGAAACGTCTGCGGCACCAGAAACCTTGGACAGAGATGGTCCTTTTGGTATAACCCACTAAAGTTTTAGATAAGTATGTGGTACAGTTGGGTTGGATTGAGCATGAATCTAACCGGGCCCTCTGGACTAAAAGGCTAATAACTCACAGACCGAGCATCTGATTGACGCACCGTTTGTTGCGTTGAGACCCCTATGACGTGGTGGTACTTTGAGATACTTCTTCGTGGGACTTTGTGGTAGTTGGAGTATCAAAAAGTGGCTTGGGGAGCGGACTCTCCTGGAGATGAGAAAGCCTAGTACAGGAACCCAGTAGCTGGCTGTGACGAGAAGACTGACTAACGATCCTGTGTGGGTCAGCTCCTAGCGATCCTATGTGGGTCGGATCCTAGCGATCCTGTGTGGGTCGGATCCTATAGATCCTGTGTGGGTCAACTCCTAGGGATCCTCTGTGGGTCATCTCCTAGTGATCCTATGTGGGTCAGCTCCTAGCGATCCTGTGTGGTTCTGCTCCTAGCGATCCTGTGTGGGTTAGATCCTAGCGATCCTGTGTGGGTCATCTCTTAGCGATCCTGTGTGGGTCAGCTCTTATAGATTCTGTGTAGGTCAGCAGCAGAGCCTCTTAATGGAGTAAGATGATTTAGTAGCTATAACTAATCATCTCTACTATCATACCTAATTTATACCTAGTGTGAGCTGAGTTCATACCTGTGTGGTAATTTCCTTCATGGTAATACCTTGGTGGTATTCTTCTATGTGGCGTACCTGTGTGGTAATTACCTTTGTGGTTTTCCTTTATTTGTGGAATAGTTTATCTTTGGACGTTTGGGTTGGACCCTGTGTTTCCTCAGGATTGAGATGGGTATACTTGATAACTTAGGTATATGTATGAGAATATATCTAAGTAGGGTTGATAGTTGAATTCATGCTTTGAGGTTTATCCTTTGTAGATTTTGTGAGACCTTGAGGGTCTTGGGGGTCCCTACTGTGTATCATTATACTCACCCCTGTACGGGCTATTCCCTCACCTTGTTGTGTTTGGTGCAGATGACGGACAACATTGATCGAGACTGAGGGTACCAATACTGGACGGTGCCCAGAGGTGGACCATACAACGAGTCGGTACACAGAGGAGGCAAATGGACATGGAGTGAGGAGGAGGCGATTTGTACCTACCCTTCAGGTAGGAACTTTGGAGGATGACCCAGTAGCTGCCTTCCTTTTTGCTCCATTTTACTTATACTTTCAGTTTCTTGTACTTTCCAGTTGGACTTGTATTCTGGCCCCTTTTTCTTGCTGTACTCGCACTATTTACTATACAATTTTCTTGATTTAGTATCTTTTTGTATGCTTGGTTGCGTGTGTTTACAAGTTATAAAGGTAGTGCCTTCCCAGTTTTAGGGAATATGCCTTCGGTGCTAGTCGCCATCCCCTAGCCTATGGAAGGCGGGCTTGGGGTAGTCGCGACACTGGCCCCAGGGGACGGGTCGTAAAAAATTGGTATCAAAGGAGTCGATTCTATCGTAGAAAATAGGACTCTGATATTTTTAATGACAATAATGTTAAGTTTAGTGCGTGTGGTTATCAGTTTAGGGAATCCAGTATTGGTGCAGCGACCATCGTATCCAAACACCAGGACCCTGAATTCTGATTTCTGACTTAGTGCATGAAAACACTGATTGTGTGTGTGTTTTGAAAGGTTTTCTTGTGTTTTCTTTGATTCAGCTCACTAGTTATAACTTAATGACTGTGGTTCACCTGTTCCTTATTAGGATTCTGCTGCGTAGATAGCCAGCTAAGATTCCTGAGAGAGTACACGATGACGGCCCACCGAGCGACGAGGCTTTGGTGCAAGGCTCTCTTACTATGTTGGCACCTTCAGGTGGTGTACCAGCAGCAACACCACCCATTGGGTAGCAGATACCACCATCCACACTGGAGGGCGATGCACACCGACTAAGTGCATTACATGAGTTCCAGCAGCAGAGGCCTCCGAGGTTTCGAGGCGAGACAGATTCCCATACAACTGAGGGCTGGCTGGAGGCGATTGCTAGAGTTTTCCGCCTAGTTGAGACACCAGTAGAGAATATGTTGATCATAGATACTAGTATTTTCTAGTGAGTAACCATGAGGATGGTCCGCATAGTGATGAGGATTCGGTACGTGGACCATTGCTTGAGATAGTACCTTTGGGTAGTGTGTCAGCTATATCATTGTCCGTTGGTCAGCAGTTACAACTGATGGTACCGGTAGAGGACACATATAGGATTAGTGCCTTACACGTGTTTCAGCATCAGATACCCCTCAGGTTCTGAGGTGATCCTGACCCATAGGCGGCTGAGGAATGGCTTGAGGAGGTGGCTGAGAGTTCCCTAGAGCTTCTACAGCTTTTGCAGGACGACATGTCAGTTGTTGAGTATTCATTAAGGCATGCCGACCATATCAGGTACTCGATGAATATAGTACGAACAGTGCTTCAGGGATCGAACTGCCGAACGAGGTGTGTTTAGGGACATCCAGGCTTACACTATTTTTATATGCATTCCTACTTATGTTAGGGTGCTGGAGATAACCTTTGTGGTTGAATGTTCTTTGGCTGAGCGGATGCAACCAGTGAATGTTAGCAGTGGGAAAGCAGGAAACTGACGCCAGTCTCAGAGACTTGGGTGTGTAAAATGTTTCAGAAAGAGGAAGTGTAAAGGACATATGAATCTGCAGGGCTGCAGACATGGAAGTAGAGCTAGGAGAGCAGTATGAGGTGGTGTACATTTGGACATGTTATAACCACCACCCCTATGTGGTTACCACCAGGCTTAGGGAGTTGGAGGATAGAGGAAGGGAGTAGATTCATGCGGTCAAGGAGTGTGACCCAAGGGCTCTAGGAATGATTCAAGGTACGGTCTGTGTCTATTATTAGCTTCCATATCAATATACATAGGAACTAATCATTCCTTACTTCCAATAATCTTGTCCAAGACCTAGAGTTTCTGGTTAAACCATTGACTTGACCCTCACGTCTAGAGATACATTTGGGAGGAGACTCGATAATCACACATACGTCGATGGTGTGATCTGACCCTTGAGGTGAGAGTTTCAGTTGGAACCTCTTGGTGGCAGCGTCAGGGCCTTACAACATTAGTTTGGGTATGGATTGGACATCCATAGTTCATTCTCAGATTGACTGTATTAGGAAAAAAAGTTGCGGTTTATCTAAAATGTTGGAATGGGGGTTTCCTTGGTTGACAAAAAAGGAAACCCAGGCAGCACAGGATAAACTCCTACATAGGAGGGTGTGGATGATCACTCGTGAGTCGGCCAACCTCACCCTCGTGGTAGCAGAAGTTTTGAGTTTTCAGTTCCCAATAGGAGTGGCTAGAGTTCCTCCAGGACTATGACTTTGAGATAGTCTATACTCCTGGGAAGGGGAACATGGTAGCAGACGCACTCAGCAGGAGGTCTGGATTGCAACTGCTAAGTGAGGCGACAGATTAGCTAGCCGCTTTGCAGATATCCTTTGTGTATTGAGATGGAGCATATTTTATTCAGTCTCTTATAGTCACCCCCACTTCTTCAGCAAGTTAGGGAGGCGCATCGTGGGGACGCTGACTGCGAGGCTCGATGTGCTCAGATATCCTCAGGGCAGACACCTGATGGATTTTCTGAAGGTGGGGAGCATGTCATCCTCTTCAGAGGACATACCATGGTACCCGTGGAGCTTCAGAAGGAGGTGTTGAGGGAGTTCTATACGTACCCTCTAGCAGTATATCCTGGTGTGGTGAAGATGTACCAGGACATTCAACGTCATTACTGGTGGCCATGGATGAAGAAAACAGTGGCATATTTTGTATCACGATGTCTCACTTGTCAGCAAGTGAAAACAACACAGATTTGGCAGAAGTCTTATGCCAACAGGATACAGAGACCCTTAGAGTTCCATGAGGGGGACCATGTATTATTGCGAGTCTCTCCTCGATGGGGACTAAGGAGATTTGGCCGAGGTGGAAAGTTATCATTGAGGTTTATTGGTTCTTTTCTGATACTTCGAAGGATAGGTGAGGTAGCATACCGCTTGGATCTTCCATTGTAGTTGGAGAGGGTTCATGACATCTTCCACGTATCCCATCTGAGGAGATACGTGCATGAACCATCTCACATCATTGACCACGTCGAGCTGGACTTCGATGATGGGGCGACATTTACAGAGGTTCCAGTGGAGATTGAGGATTGATAGGAGAAGGTCCTTCATGGGTGGTCAATATCTGTGGTGTGCATACCCTGGCAGCACAGGAACCTCTAGGAGAGCACATGGGAGCGGGAGGCTCAGATTTGTGCTTAGTATCCTCTTTTGGTTGTTTTTCCTTTGTTTTGGATTTCAAGGACGTAAATACCTAAGGTGGGGAGAATGTAATGTATCATAAATTCTGTATAATTTTTTTTAAATTATATGAAATTATTTCGAGACCATGAAATCTGAAAACGCATGATTCTGAGGCTCGGAGTTCCTAGAATGATCCATCGAAGTTTGGTTGAGTTTTAATTAGCACGGGTAATCAATTTTCCTAAAAAAGTGGAATAACTCTTAAATGGTAACTCGGATCAGAAATTTGAGGGCACCGTTGTGTTCATGATGGCAGGTTTACCCAAGGCGTGACTTAAGTTTAGTCGGCGCAAGCCTCCTGTGAGAAAACCCAAAAATGACATAATTGTAAATAAAATAATAAAATAAATTATTTTATTTTTTCAAATGCTTATAACTCACAAATGGTAGCTCGGATTGAAAATCTGATACCATCAATGTACTCATGAGGGAATTCTCTATTTAATCAGATACTAACTTTGGCCGGCACGGGCCACCAATGAAAGTTAGTTTTTGTCCGTAAATAAAATAATTAAGTGAAAATTATTTTATTGTAGAATCCATAAATTTTAAATGGTAACTTGGATTTGAAATCTAAGATTACCGTTGGTTTTTTTGGGGCATGTTTCACTTAGGCAGAGCCTAACCTTGACCAGCACGGGTCAAGGGTGACTGTTATAATTTTTTCGAACTTTTTTTTGGGTACGTTCAGTAAACACGCGAGCAGCATTATATAAATTTTGAACCGGTGCTTGAAATTGAAATCTGAGGGCACCTTTGAACTCACAGTTCCGATATTCACTTAAGGAGACCTTCACCTTGACCGTAGTAGGTCGAAGGTGAAAGTTGGTTTTCGTGAATTTCGTGGGAGAGTTAAAAGAATAAAAATAAAATAAAGAACAAATTTTATTTTATTTTTAAAACCTCTTATTTGATGTTTAGTGGTGGGGACCACCCGAACTAAAAAAAATCCCAATTTAAATTCAAAGGTGGGGACCACCCAACCCTTGAACTCCCCCTTTAATGGGAGATAACTCTTGGTTTTCCTCCCATTGACGTGCCAACTAAATTAGTTTATTAAATAAATTTATTTGGAACTTCACCTTTTAGTTGGAGGATTGTTGGAAAAAGGGAGAGCTCTAGAGAACTTGGAAGGAGATTATTCAATGAAGAACATCCACTACAATAAAGATCATCCTTCGGAATCGGAGAACAAGGACGAAGCTTGAGCCTGGATCAGAAACATCTTGTGTGAGCAATGAACATCGATGTCACCATCTCATCGACTTCTTCTTCTTCCTCCCGCCACCTCTAATGGACAATTGAGGTGGGGTTTTTTATATATGTTTGAATTTGTTTTATTGATTCTTCATATCCAAAATTCACGATGACGATGGCCAAACAAACATGGCCATCGTCCCGCACATAAACCATGCTCCTCTTTCTTTTTATTCTTCACGCGTTCTTTGCGCGTTCTTCAACACCTAATATTTATTGGCGCCGGAAACATGGAGTTTTGCTGAGCATGATATATGGACGTGAATCCCTCGACACAAGGATCACAAATATGTGATCGTTTAATTTTTTGGGCTTGGAATGAAGCCGCAATGGATCGCGGAAGGAGGTGGACAAATATTTATTGGTGCTGGAAATGAAATATTCTGTTGAGCGCAACATGTGGACGCGGAGCCCTCGACCTGAGGATCACGAATATGCGATCATTATATTTTTTGGTTTTAGAATGAAGGTTCGGAGTCCCACAGAAGGTGCGACATGGCGGTGTGATTTCTAGTGTGTGTTCAGGGTGTGACTCTGGGCAAGGTATCCGGTGCGACGTGTGGCGGCGGAGGACAGCTGGGAGGTAGCATCCAAGCGATGCGGCAGTCTGGAGGCACCATGGCTCAGGTAGCTGGAGGTGGTGGTGATGGTCTGGCCGTGCAGAAGAAGGAAAAATTGAGAATGAAGATGGAATTATATTAGAGAGAGAAACTTAAATATTTTGATAGATATATTAAAAATGAATAAAAGGTGACAATTAAGAGGGATGCACGCTCAACTTGAAAAAAAGGGAGATGAAACGTAATACATGTAAGGTTTAAAACAAAACATTAATAATAATATTAAAATATTATTATTTTAATTTTTGTTGGGAAAACCGTGTTTTGACCATAACTTCTTCGCGCGACCTCGGTTTCACAAGCCGTCAGCGGCAGTACGACCCTGACTTTGAGATGTAAATTATGAGTCTAATATTGGATGTCTTTTTTGGATTTTTGGATTGGGTACCCGAAACGCTCAAATAATAACAATATATTATTATTATTAAATCTTCGATCATCCATAACTCCTACGTGCGACGTCCGAATGAATTATCGTAAGTGGTGACATGGTCTTGATATTAAGATGGTCGATTTAAGTATAATGGTGAATATTAAATTCTAGTTCGTGGCTCGGGTCCAGGAAACACCCAATAATAATAATAATATTATTATTTCGAGATCTTGTATTCGACATATCTCCCTCATATGGTGTCGAAATGATGAATCTTCTGCGGCACCAGAAACCTTGGATCGAGACAGTCCTTTAGGTATACCCCACTAGAGTTTTGGATAAGGATGGGGTATGGTCGGTTTGGATCGAGCATGAATCTAACCGGGCCCTCGGGACTAAAATACTAATAACTCACAGACACGACGTCAGATTGACGCACCATTTGTTGAGTTGAGACCCCTATGATGTGGCGGTCCTTTGAGATAATTCTTCATGGGACTTCATGGAAGTTGGAGTATTGACCAGTGGCTTGGAGAGTGGACTCTCCTAGAGTCGGTACACGGAGGAGGCGGATGGATGTGGAGTGATGAGGAGGCGATATGTACCTACCCTTCAGGTAGGAACCTCAAAGGATGACCTAGAAGCTATCTTACTTTTTGGTCCAGTTTACTTGTACTTTCATTTTCTTGTACTTTTTAGTTGGGATTGTATTCTGTCCCCTTTTTCTTTCTGTACTCACACTATTTACTATATAGTTTTATTGAGTTTGTAACTTTCTATGTGCTTAGTTGCATGTGTTTACAGGTTATAAAGGCAATGCCTTCCTAGTTTTAGGGAATATGCCTTCGGTGCTAGTTTCCAGCCCCTAGCCTATGGAAGACAGGCTTGGGGTAGTCCCAGCATAGGCCTTGGGGGACGGGTCGTGAAAAATTTATCAGAATTTAAATATGAACAATTAGTTACTTTTAATATTTAAATTTTTATTAACAAATTATACGAAGATAAAAATAAAAATATCTTTCAAACAAGATCTCATATAGGGAAATATCTTACATAATATTACTTAGGAAAATTTGTTTCCTTAAGAGTTTATGTTTGAAAATTTTGAGTTCTAAACTCATATAACCCCCTTTTTATAAACAAATGATTAATATTCCAATCCTATTAATTTTTGTGTTTGTTAAGGGGAAGTGGTATCTAGAGAATCAGAGTGAGCATAAGTAAGATACTTGAGTTAGGATTATTGGATCTCATTAATTATTTATTCTTTATATACTTTAATTGCATTATGAAAATTTTAATTTTAATTTTAAATTGATTTTATTTTAATTAAAAATTAACTAAAATTTAATTAAGTGAATAATAAGTTGGGAGGGGCTCATCGAGCTCCCCCCTCTTGAATCATGTCATCTCAACCACTCTTGGGAAGATTTTATGCATGTGACTGGTACTCAAAAGTCATTTTATAATGATCCAAACTTTTAAAAATGAAATTCCATTTTTAATGAATAAATTCCTTATTAAGTAGTGAAGTTATAGAAAATACATGAACTACTTTGGTCGTTATGGATCATTATAAGTTATATCCCATTGGATTTAAAAGACCATTAAAGAATCATAACCATTGATAATATAACTATTTCAAAGTGATCATTTTGATTAGTATATATAAAGGGTTATGATAAGTCCAATTGACACATAAAAAATAAACAATGAACTCAACTAGTAGGTTCGTACCCTATAAAACCCATTTATCAGAGCTTCTAAGGGTGATAACACCATGAGGATTTTACCTTGACCAATATCAAGTCGATATTTAAAAAATAAAGCATGAATTGAACTATTTATGACATAATTTCAAGCTCATCAAGATCATATCCCAATCCGTGTTCGCTGAACCATCCTAAAAAAATCTCACCATCTCACACCTTACCCTTAGGGTATATTCATTGGTGTAATAAAGGGTTATATATCTAGAACCTAAAAGTATGACTTTTTATATTTTTATTTTTAATAAAATAATTATAATAATTATCTTTTATTACTTTATAATGGTTAAATAATAAAGTTTGATAAAAATTAGATTTTGATACAATGAAACAAAAATTGTATTTATGGAAAATATATAGTTTCAATCAAGACACTATTTTTTGATAAATTCAAGAATTTTTTAGATAAATGATATTTTAATAAAATATTACTATTAAATAATATTTATTAAATATAAATTATAATATAATTTTATGAATCCAAATTCAATTGTTATTTGGTTTTGAAAATTGTTATTGTAAAAACACCAATATTTTTCAAAAAATGGTGATTTTTGATTTAAAAGTTTGAATTATCATATTTAGAGAATTATTTTTATAAAATACATATTATTTTTGAAATAATCATGCTAAAATTATCCAATGGTAAATTTTTCATAATTTTCTAAAACAGTTAAATTTTTGGGTAAAAATTAAATATGTTATAATTATACGATATGTATTATGAAATAATAAAAGCCAAAAAATGATGTAATAAAAACTATAAAGATAATAAATGGAAAAAATAATGTTTCCCCTTTAAAATAATATGTTTTTTATTTTATTTGATTAATTTTATAAACCCTTAATGAATCCTCCAAAGCCTATATTATATTTTAAGGTTTTAAAATCAATTCTTTATAAAAACGACTCACTTCCACACCACTAAGGGTATTATTTTAAGGATTTTGATTCTTAAAATTATAAAATAATTAAATAAAATCATATTTGGTATAAACCATGGTCTAAAACCATGATATTATTTTTGGTTTGGATTAATTTATCATATAGAGTTCAAAACCTAAGTTTAGAAATTAATAAATAATTATCCTCTCTTTCACTATAAAAACCCACCCAACCTCCCATTCCTCTTCACTAAAAACCATTGGAGTACGAAATTAATCTGAAATTACCTCTTTATATAACTCATAAGGTTCACCTATGCTCTTAATAATCTCTTTCCAAGCTTTTTGAAGTGACCTCTCAAGGTAAGTGGTTCTATCCTTATCTTATTTATTCAAAAGATTCTTTATATTATCCCTTTTGATTTCCAATTTGTTATATTGGGATATATTTTTACACATAAATATTACTATATATATGATTTAAAAGTGATTAGAGACCCCTTTCACTCTCAATAAACCTTTTTATGAATCTTTATGTACCCCCATTATGCTGGTGAAATTATCCCACGATTTTTCATGCTAAACATTTATGTTGTAAATTACCATCCCCATTTCCACTCAAAGGTATTAAACTAGGTATAATTATCCTTCATTTATTAGGTATTTAAATGCATGTAAACCACACTCCTTAACAATGGGATTAAAATTTATGAAAGACACCCCTACATTGTATTATCTATGTGTCACACTTATGCATGTACATGATATGAATGTGACGGGTGGGCCCAAAATCATAAAGATATCCAATGCATTGGGTAATGTTTTTGTATCATGAGATACCATGTATGGTTCATGAGAGGTTATCCTAATAACACTATGTTATGATGCCTATGAATTTATCCTTAACTTATGTTTATGATGTCATGTCTTATATTGTCGCTACATTCCCATGTTGCCTTTATGTTATCATCTTATATCACGCTTTGATGTTCAAGTTATGATTCTCACCCATATTATTTTACCTTGAAATTCCTATTGAATGAAATGCATCAATTTCATCTTGTTATGATTTTATTATTCCCTTACTGGGCTTTATATCTCACCCCTTTTTTATGTACGTCCCCAGGTTATCCCGTTCTATTTTAGAAAATCACAGAAATTTAAGGACATGTTATAGAGTTTTATATTATATATTTGTATTTCCGTTTCAATTTGTTATTATATGTACCCATTTACCCAATGACACTAGGCCTCACAATCTTCTGGGGTTGTATCAAGTGTATCTTTATGAAATAAATTACGAAATAATGTGTATGAATGATATGGGTTGTCATAGTTTGCATCAGATAAAAGTATATTTATTTTTCGGGATTAGGATTAGAAAACTCTAGTTAAAGACTTAGAGATAATAATTAACATAGGAAAATATCCCTAATTTTTTTAAAGTATAGATTAAGTTTTTTTTAAGAAAATAAATCCCTGTATAGATACTACAAGTGGATGCGACTCTTGCATAGTAATACCTAGGGGTAATAACCCTGAAAAGGGTGCATTGAGATGGAATTGATCAATACCTAGTGCATGAGAAATAGGCCTTTATATACACATGGTTTTATACTCCTGAGGGATATAATTTAGTAAATTCATAAGCTAATTATGAACCATTATTAAGATGATAAAAATTCCCATAAGACTTTATGTTATAAAATAGAACATGGATAACTTAGATTGAAACCATGAAATTCATAGGTTAGGGAATATATGTCATTTATGATTTATCCCTTTAATTTTCATGGTTTCCCATTTATGTGTTTAGTAGTTTAAAAAAATTCATTCTAAATTTTCCTTTATTTTAATCAATGGTTGGAAATAAGAGGAATCAAGTCAAAAACTAGTGTGATGAACAATGTGTTGACTGCCCAAATGATACGCCCAACCCGATGGGAGAAAGAGTCGGGAAATTACTGGTAAAACTTTCTCAATTAACTCATAATTTGAATTGAAATTTGAATAAGGGGGAAAATCCACACCCCACTAAGAAGGATAAAGTTTCAATTGAGACCTTTATGTTATAAAGGCCTCCAACTTTCAGTGAATCTTCTAATCCTTTAATCACAAAACAACGCATCAACTCTAAGATCATCTCTTTCCTTCAATGATTTGAGCAAGATAATTTCATGTTATCTATTTACTATATAGATATAGAATATGATCAATGGTGGATATTGATAACAAATATGAATCCTGATGAATAGATTGAAGTGATGGAGTGGAAAGTGTTTTGAAAAATATTATTTGATAAATATTTTCCTCACACTATCCAACTTAAAATGGTGAGGGATTTCCTTAACCTCAAGTAAAAGGATAATGATTCCATTGAGGTGTATGAGGAAACCTTCACAATACTTTCATTATAAACCTTAAATTTTTTCATTTATTATAAAGTTAATAGTGTCCGCTTCTTTGGTGGGACAAAGACGAGTCTATGAAAAGCATTGGCGATTTGGGACTTTGAAATCTATAAGGAAATTGTATGACGTGACATCAAATTTGAAATGAAGATAAGTGAACCTAAAGGGTCTCATTAATGTAGACATAATAAACATATAATGGATTTTAATTCCAATAGTGCGATAGAAAATTCTCATGGGGGAATAAATTCCAACATCCCACTTGTCAAAAGTGTGGGAAGAAGCATGCTAGAAATTTACTAAAGGGGAAAAGGAAATAGTTTAGGTGTGGAAAGGAGGGGCATATATATCTAGCAATTTAAAATGATAGAAAACCACCAATGTGATGGAATAAAAGAATTATCCAGTCAACCCTCATCCTATTATCCTATGTTTAAACTGAAAGGAACAAAGACACCATGAGAATCAATTCACTAAGCCAAGAGTTAATAATCAAAACCAATGAAAACAACCTCTAAGGAATAGAGATAAAGGGAAAGATTATGCCATCACAACTACTTAGGTGGATCTTGATAATTAAGTAGTGATAGGTATGATAATTATGTCACAAACCATCCCCAGGGGCCCGTGCCGTGACTACCCCAAGCCCGCCTCCTGAAGGACAGGGGTTGGCGACTAGTACCGAAGGTATCAACCTACAAGTGTGAGGCATTTTCTTGAGTACCTATACGCACACACACACCCAACCAAGTCCCATAAACTAAAATGAAAACATGTATCACTAAAACAAAGCTGTGTACAAGTACAACTAATACAAGTGGGACAGAATACAAACCCAACAAAAGAACTGAAAAAAGCAAGGTACAAAAAGGAAACTCTGATGGCCATCCGTGGAAAACCCCACATGATCATGAGAGTAGTGTAGTTATTGGAAACTAAAATAGAACTTCCTGTACACCCGATCCTACTGGGACCTGCCTGGTCCAAGGACACTGATTCAACCGTTGTAGAATTCGTCAGTCCTATCTCCCTAATCACTTATGTATCCCAGACCACAGAATCCTCTGTTGAAATTCTAATCTCCTGCATGAGACACGACATGAGTGGGCGGAGCCCGTGCAGGGGTGAGTAACGCGATACTCAGTGGGGACCCAAAAAGAAAAAGGAAAGGCCACACAAATATCCTAAAAGTAAATTACAAAGAACAAGATAACTCATACCAGGTATACATTTAAGGTAGTGATAGAAGAATAATCGGTCACATTATCGAACTCCTTGGCTGCTGGATAAATCCTCCTCTATCGAGTACAGTGGGCCTACCAGGTGACATAAAATCCGCTTCCCACTAACCATAGAATACTGTGGTACTCATCTTTGATGAGTACCATGGGTATGATGGGTCACACAGAGCCACTCCCCACTGTGGGCCTGCCGGGTCACATAGAGCCGCTTCCCACCTTGGCCATACTGAGATACTCCTCATGTAGAGTATCATGGGTCTTCCGGGTCACAAAAATCCACTCCCCAATATGGGACTATCAGTTTACATAGAACCGCTTCCCACTGGGCCATCATCGAGTCACATATAGTCGATAGTTAGCAGTCTTCAGGTCTCATCCAACCATAGGGTTCCGTAAGTAGCACATTTGGGAGAATCTCACCTCAATCCATTCACCACATTTCAACTTCTATGAAATCCTATTAGGTAATTCCAAAAGATCCTCCTCGTCGAGAGGGTACCAATTCCGCAAACATCCCATCAATCGGACACTCGGTTTTCAAGATACAGGCGCTTTAGTAAACATGGGCCGGTTGCGTCTTGGCCCAGTCCGACCTGGTCGGACCAACCCAACCAACCTGGAACGGGGGTCCCACATACCCTGGTTTAAATTCAACTAACTTAACCTAACCTGGTTTGGGTTTGGGTTGGTCTGGTCCAGCCTGGAAAGTGGGCCAGGCCTAATGGGCCTCGTTGGACCCGGCCCGGTTTGGCTGAGGGTCCAGCCCGCCGCGTCACCCGACGACCCAGTCTCGTCTGGCCCACTGGGCATGAGACTGGCCCATTGGACCATAGGTCTAGCCCACTGGGTAAGGTATTGGCTCAGCCCGATGGCTGGGGGCGCGGCCCACCAACCCGAAGACCAACTTTGTGGGTAGTTGGTGGGGTGCTTTTGGGACACGACAGCCAGCCGCATCCAGCTTCCCGCCTACCCCACAGATGCGCGGGGATCTTCTAGCTGCGGTCGGACAACTATAGTTATCCAGCCACCCAGGTATCCCAGACGTCGGACACCCCTCCATGTGGCACCAGTTGGCGCCGCTCCTTCCACTACCGTGGCACGCCAACAGTTGGGCCGCTCCACCCGACCACCAGCACATTCAGCAGCCTGTTGTCCCGCCATCCGACACACGACCGACGCTGCTGCGTGCCGCCTTCACCGCCGATGCCAGTGACGGTGTGCCGACAGATTTTATGGTGGACCACCGGATGCGCTCCGTGGTCCTTTCTTCACGCTACCTACACCTATGGCCTTTGGGGAGCGTCCTCTTCACCGCAAAGGTCTCAAACCCACCTTTTCATTGATTCAGAAAATCCGTTCACAAAGAGCAGACATGTAGAGGGGATTGGGCCATGTTTGTGTCATCCAACACCCTCCACTTTAGAATTTTATAAAAATGGGGATGCTCAGGTATTATGGCTCAATCAAACTAGTGATAAACTAATCCCGAATAATAACTCCCAAAAGAAAATCACCCTCCCGCATAAACGCACAATTTTCGGATCAACCTATTCGTGGGTTGATTCATGTTAATTGTTTCTAGAATAATAATGGGGAAGAACTTGCAAGAATTAAAACCCTACCATTTTGACATTCATTGTCGTTGTGTTACATCCTCGAGGTTTCAAGATGTCGACATTGTTCGTCACTTTCGACTCCATTCTTTGTGGTGCGTCGAAGATGTTTGACATTCGTTGGCATCTGTCGTTCTTCGTTGGAGAGGAAATTTTCCATAGGTTCACCAGATAATACTCACAGTTTAATTCTCTGTTCCACCAATGCATCAACCAAAATAAAATGAAAAAATGTCATGACGTTTCTATTATGCTGCGATTTCATGTCGTTACACAGCTTCATTTATGAAACAACGTCACTGTTACACGTCATTAAAGAATCATTACCCTGTGAGTTAATGAGCAATTAATGAGACTCATCAATGAACCTCACTGCTGCACTGGAACATCTCCATCCTATGCTCAAAAGACGAGAAAAGAAAATAAAACAACTTTTTAAAGTTATTTTATTATTTTTCATAAAGTCTGAAAATTAACTTTTCCATTCAGCCCCTGCCGGCCAAAGTTAAGTCCTTTATAGGTGAATATTGGCATTCTAAATTCAACGGTGCCCTTAGATTTTCGATTCGAGCACCAATTCAAAAGTTAGAAAAACCCACTTGTATGTTTTCTTAAGCGTACTTAAAAAAAGTTCAAAATTACATTCTGGAATCACTAGGCCCCGGAATAATGTGTTGTCAAAGTGTGTAGTCTTATAATAATTCCATATATATATAAAAAATTTACATGGATTTTTTGAGACATTATATTCTCCCCACATTAGGGATTTACATCCCTGAAATCCAAAACAAAAACTAATCAAATAGATGGGGGTACTGGGCACGAATCTGAGCCTCCTGCTCCCATGTGCTCTCCTGGAGATTCCCATGATTCCATCGAACATGCACCAGAGGAATATACCACCCACATAGGACCTGATCCTGTCAATCCTCTATATCAATCAAGAACTCTACAAATGTCACCCCATCGTCAATTTCCAGCTCACCCTAGTCTATGATGTGTGATGGATCATGCATGTACCTCCTCAGCTACAACACGTGGAAAAAATCATGCACCTGATGCATCTGTGGGTGAAGAGCTAGGAGGTATGCCACCTCGCCCAATCTGCTTAGGTTCTAAAAAGGTATGATGAACCCCAAAGATATCTTGCTGCCCCAGCCAAATCTCTGTAACCCTTTTCGGGGTGAGACCTGAAGGAACACACGACCCCCCTCCTCAAACTCCAAGGGTCTCCATCTCCTATCAGCATAAGATTTATGCCTACTCTGTGCATTCCTCATCCACTCCTGGATGATATGCACCTACTCGGTGGTACCCCTTACCAACTTCAGACCCATGAGTGCCGACTTCACTAGGTCTATCCAGTATAGGGGTGATCTGCAAGGCCACCCATACAAGGCCTCAAATGGTGCCATGACAATGGTGGAGTGATAAATTTTGTTTTATGAAAACTCCATCAGTGGAAGGTGTTCCTCCAAGCTATGACCAAAATCTAGGATGCAAGCATATAGCATGTCTTCCAAGGTCTGTATGGTATGCTATGTCTGAAGATCCATCTAGGGATGAAAATTTGTGCTCAAGCGTAGATACATCCTGAATGCCTCCTGTAATACCCTCCACAACCAGGATATAAAGCGAGCATCACGATCTGAGATGATCATCAAAGGCACCCTATAAAGCCACACTATCTCCTAGATTTAGAGGCTCCTAATCCCTCTACTGGTCCCTGATCCCATATGGGTAGGAAGTGATCCAACTTGGTGAGTCAGTCAATGATCACCTATATAGAGTTGTGGCCCCTGGATGTACATGGTAACCTCATCACAAAGTCCATTGAGATACCATCCGATTTCCACTCTAGTACCTTAAGTGGCTGGGCCAAGCCTGCTGCCCCAACCAAATATCTGTAACCCTTTTTGGGGTGAGACCTGAAGGAACACATGATCTCCCTCCTCAAACTCCAAGGGTCTCCATCTCCTATCATCATAAGATTTATGCCTAATCTGTGCATTCCTCATCCACTCCTGGATGATATGCACCTACCCAGTGGTAGCCCGTAGGATAGGCGAGGTAGCATAACGCTTGGCTCTTCTACCATAGTTGGAGAGGGTTCACAACATCTTCCACGTATCCCAGCTGAGGAGATATGTGCATGACCCATCTAACATCATCGACCACGTCGAGATGGACTTCGATGATGGGGCGACATTTATAGAGGTTCCAGTAGAGATTGAGGATCAATAGGAGCAGGTCCTTCATGGGAGGTTGATACCTCTAGTGTGCATATGCTGGCAGCACAAGAACCTCCAGGAGAGCACATGGGAGCGGGAGGCTCAGATTCGTGCTTAGTATCCTCTTTTGGTTTTTTTGCCTTTGTTTTGGCTTTCAAGGACGTAAATCCCTAAGGTGGGGAGAATGTAATGTCTCAGAAATTCTGTATATATTTTTTAAATTATATGGAATTATTTCGAGACCGTGAAATCTGACAAAACATGATTCTAAGTCCCGGAGTTCCCAAAATGATCTGTTGAAGTTTGGTTGAGTTTTAATTAGCACGCATAAACAGTTTTACTAAAAAAGTGGAATAACTCTTAAACGGTAACTCGGATCAGAAATCTGAGGGCACCATTGTGTTCACGATGGCAGGTTTACCCTAGGAATGACTTTAGTTTAGTCGGTTCAAGCCTCCTGTGAGAAAACCCAAAAATGGCATAACTGTAAATAAAATCATTAAATAAATTATTTTATTTTTCAAATGCTTATAACTCACAAACAGTAGCTCAGATTGAAAATCTGAGACCATCTATGTACTCGTGAGGGCATTATTTATTTAAGTAGATACTAACTTTGGCCGACACATGCCAATAGTGAAAGTTAGTTTTTGGCTGTAAATAAAATAATTAAGTGACAATTATTTTATTATAAAATCCATAAATTTTAAACGGTAACTTGGATTTGAAATATGATAGTACCGTTGGTTTCGTTGGGGCATGTTTCACTTAGGCAGAGCCTAACATCGACCAGCACGGGTCAAGGGTGACTATTATAATTTTTCTGAACTTTTTTTCGGGTGCGTTCAGTAAACGCGTGAGCAGCGTTATATAAATTTTGAACCGGTACTTGGAATTGAAATACAAGGGCACCGTTGAACTCATAGTGCCGATATTCACTTAAGGAGACCTTCACCTTGACCATAGTAGGTCGAAGTTGAAAGTTGGTTTTCGTGAATTTTGTGGGAGAGTTAAAAGAATAAAAATAAAATAAATAACAACTTTTATTTTATTTTTAAAACCTCCTATTTGATGTTTAGTTGTGGGGAACACCAAAACTAAAAAAACACCAATTTAAATTCAAAGGTGGGGACCACCAAACCCTTTAACTTCCCCTTTAACGGGAGATAACTCTTGGTTTTCCTCCCATTGATGTGCCAACTCAATTAGTTTATTAAATAAATTTATTTGGCACTTCACCTTTTGGTTGGAGGATTTTTGGAAAAAGGGAGAGCTCTGGAGAACTTGGAAGGAGATTCTTCAACAAAGAACATCCACTATAATGAAGAGCATCCTCCGGAATTGGAGAATGAGGATGACGCTTGAGCCCAGATCAGAAACATCTTGCGGGAGCAATGAACACCGACGTCACCATCTCATCGACTTCTTCTTCTTCCTTGCGCCACCTCCAATGGACAATCAATTTAGGGGTTTTTATATATGTTTTAATTTGTTTTATTGATTCTTCATATCCAAAATTCACGAAGACGATGACCAAACAAACATGGCCATCGTCCCGCACATAAACCATGCTCCTCTTTCTTTTTATTCTCCATGCGTTCTTTGTGCGTTCGTCAATGCCTAATATTTATTGGCACTGGAAACACGGAGTTTTTCTTAGTGTTATATATGGACGTGAAGCCCTTGACGCAGGGATCACAAATATGTGATCGTTTAATTCTTCATGCTTGGAATGAATCCGCAATGGATCGCGGAAGGAGGCGGCCAAATATTTATTGGTGCTAGAAACGAAATATTTTGTTGAGCGTGACATGTGGACACGGAGCCCTCGACCTGAGGATCGCGAATATGTGATCATTATATTTTTTTGGTTTTAGAATGAAGATGTGGCAGCCCATAGAAGGTGCGACGTGGCGGTGTGATTTCTAGTGTGTGTTCAGGGCGTGGCTTTGGGCGAGGTAGACGGTGTGATGTGCGGTGGAAGAGGACATCCGAGAGGTAGCATCCAGGAGGTGCGGCAGTCTGGAGGTGCCATGGCTCATGTAGCTGGAGGTGGCGGCGGCGGTCTGGCCGTGCGGAAGAAGGAAAAATCGAGAATGAAGATGGAATTAGATTGGAGATAGAAACTTAAATATTTTGATAGATATATTAAAAATGAATATAAGGTTCCAACTAAGAGGGATGCACACTCAAATTGAAAAAAAGGGAGATGCAACATAATACATGGAAGGTTTAAAACAAAATATTAATAATAATATTAAATTATTATTATTTTAATTTTTGTTGGGAAAACCGTGTTTTGACCGTAACTTCTTCGTGCGACCTCGGTTTCATGAGCCGTCAGCGGCAGTACGACCCTAACTTTGAGACGTAAATTATGAGTCAAATATTGGATGTATTTTTCAAGTTTTTGAATTAGGTACCAGAAACGCTCAAATAATAACAATATATTATTATTATTAAATATTCGATCATCCATAACTCTTGCGTGCGATGTTCGAATGAATTACCGTAAGTGGCGACGTGATCCTGATATTAAGACGGACGCTTTAAGTCTAATGATGAATATTGAATTCTGGTTTATGGATCAGGTCCAAGAAACACCCAATAATAATAATATTATTATTATTGCGAGATCTTGTATTCGACATATCTCCCTCATACGGAGTCGAAATGACGAACCGTCTATGGCACTATAAACCTTGGATCGAGATGTTCCTTTCGGTATACCCCACTGGAGTTTTGTATAAGGATGGGTTATGGTCAGTTTGGATCGAGCATGAATCTAACCGGGCCCTCTGGGCTAAAAGTTTAAGAACTCATAGACAGGGCATCCGATTGACGAACCGTTTGTTGCGTGGAGACCCCTATAACGTGGAGGTCCTTTGAGATAATTATTCTTGAGACTTCATGGAAGTTGGAGTATCGACTAGTGGCTTGGAGAGTGGACTCTCTGAGATATGATAAAGCCTAGCGCAGGAACCCAGTAGCTAGGTGTGACGAGAAGACTGACTAGTGATCTTGTGTGGGTTAGCTCCTAGCGATCCTGTGGGGGTAAGCTCCTAGCGATCCTGTGTGGGTAAGCTCCTAGTGATCCTGTGTGGGTCATCTCCTAGCTATCCTATGCGGGTCAGCTCCTAGCGATCCTATGTGGGTCAGCTCCTAGCGATCCTGTGTGGGTCAGCTCCTAGTGATCCTGTGTGGGACAGCTCCTAGAGATCCTGTGTGGGTCAGCTCCTAGAGATTATGTATAGGTCAACAACAGAGCCTCTTAATGGAGTAACATGATTTAGTAGCTATAACTAATCATCTCTACTACCATACCTAAGTTATACCTGGTGTGAGCTGAGTTCGTACCTGTGTGGTACTTTCCTTCGTGGTAATACCTTGTCGATATTCTTATGTGTGGCGTACCTATGTGGTACTTGCCTTTGTGGTTTTCCTTCCTTTGTGGAAAAGTTGAGCTTTGGGATTTTGGGTTGGACCCTATGTTTCCTCATGATTGAGATGGGTATACTTGATAACTTAGGTATATGTATGGTCATATACCTATGTAGGGTTGATAATTGACTTTATTCTTTTAGGTTTATCCTCTGTGGATATTTTGAGACCTTGAGGGTCTCGGTGTCCCTACTGATTATCATTATACTCACCCTATACGGGCTATGCCCACACCTTGTTGTGTTTGGTGTAGATGACAAACAACGTTGATCGAGACTGAGGGTACCGGGACTGGATGGTGCCCGGAGGTGGACCATACAACGAGTCGATGCACAGAGGAGGCGGATGTACGTGGAGTGCTGATGAGGCGATATGTACCTACCCTTTAGGTAGGAACCTCGAAGGATGGCCTAGAAGCTATCTTCCTTTTTGCTCCAGTTTACTTGTACTTTTATTTTCTTGTACTTTCCAGTTGGGCTTGTATTCTGGCCCCTTTTTCTTTCTGTACTCACACTATTTACTATACAGTTTTCTTGAGTTCGTATATTGCTGTGTGCTTAGTTTCATGTGTTTACGGTTATAAAGGAAATGCCTTCCCAGTTTTAGGGAATACGCCTTCAGTGCTATTCGCCAGCCCCTAGCCTATGGAAGGCGGGCTTGGGGCAGTCACGGCACGGGCCCCAGGGGACGGGTCGTGACAAATTTTTCATAATTTAAATATGAACAATTAGTTACTTTTAATATTTAAATTTTCATTAACAAATTATAGGAATATAAAAATGAAAATATATTTCAAACAAGATCTCATATAAGGAAATATCTTACATAATATGACTTAGGAAAATTTTTTTCCTTAAGAGTTTATGTTTGAAAATTTTGAGTTCTAAACTCATATAACCCCCTTTTTATAAACAAATGATTAATATTCCAATCCTATTAATTTTTGTGTTTGTTAAGGGGAGGTGGTATCTAGACCATCAGAGTGAGCATAAGTAAGATACTTGAGTTATGATTATTGGATCTCATTAATTATTTATTCTTTATATACTTTAATTGCATTATGAAAATTTTAATTTGAATTTTAAATTGATTTTATTTTAATTTAAAATTAACTAAAATTTAATTAAGTGAATAATAAGTTGGGAGGGGCTCACCAAGCTCCCCCTATTGAATCATGTCATCTTGACCACTCCTGGGAAGATTTTATGCATGTGACTAGTACTCAAAAGTCATTTTATAATGATCCAAACTTTTAAAAATGAAATTCCATTTTGAATGAATAAATTCTTTATTAAGTAGTGAAGTTATAGAAAACAAAAGAAATACTTTGGTCATTATGGATCATTATAAGTTATATCCTGTTGGATTTAAAATACCATTAAAGCATCATAACCATTGATAATATAACTATTTCAAAGTGATAATTTTGATTAGTATATATAAAGGGTTATGATAAGTCCAATTGACACATAAAAAATAAACAATGAACTCAACTAGTAGGGTCGTACCCTATAAAACCCATTTATCAGAGCTTCCAAGGGTGATAACATCACGAGGATTTTCCCTTGACTAATATCAAGTCGAGATTTAAATAATAAAGCATGAACGAAACTATTTATAAGGGAATTTCAAGCTCATCAAGATCATTTCCCAATCCATGTTCACCAAACCATCCTAAAAAAATCTCACTATCTCACACCTTACCCTTAGGGTATATTCATTAGTGTAATAAAGGGTTATATATCTAGAAACTAACAATATGAATTTTTATATTTTTATTTTTAATAAAATAATTATTATATTTATCTTTTATTACTTTATAATGGTTAAATAATAAAGTTTAATAAAAATTAGATTTTGATACAATGAAACAAAAATTGTATTTTTGGAAAGTATATAGTTTCAATCAAGACACTCTTTTTTGATGAATTCAAGAATTTTTTAAATAAATGATATTTTAATAAAATATTATTATTAAATAACATTTATTAAATATAAATTATAATATAATCTTATGAATCCAAATTCAATTGTTATTTGGTTTTGAAAATTGTTATTGTAAAAACACCAATATTTTTCAAAAAATGGGGATTTTTGATTTAAAAGTTTAAATTATCATATTTAGAAAATTATTTTTATAAAATAAATATTATTTCTGAAATAATCATGTCAAAATTATCCAATGGTAAATTTTTCATAATTTTCTAAAAAAGTTAAATTTTTGGGTAAAAATTAAATACGTTATAATTATACGATATGTATTATGAAATAATAAAAGCCAAAAAATGATGTAATAAAAACTATAAATATAATAAATGGAAAACATAATGTTTCCCCTTTAAAATAATTGCTTTTTGATTTTATTTGATTAATTTTATAAACCCTTAATGAATCCTCCAAAACCTATATTATATTTTAAGGTTTTAAAATCAATTCTTTATAAACACGACTCACTTACACATCACTAAGGGTATTATTTTAAGGATTTTGGTTCTTATAATTATAAAATAATTAAATAAAATCCTATTTGGTAGAAACCATCGTCCAAAACCATGATATTGTTTTTGGTTTGGATTAATTTATCATATAGAGTTCAAAACCTAAGTTTAGAAATTAATAAATAATTATCCTCTATTTGCTATAAAAACCCACCCAACCTCTCATTACTCTTCACTAAAAACCATTGGAGTATGAAATTAATCTGAAATTACCTCTTTATATAACTCATAAGGTTCCCCTATGCTCTTAATAAGCTCTTTCCATGCTTTTTGAAGTGCCCTCTCATGGTAAGTGGTTCTATCCTTATCTTATTTATTCAAAACCTTCTTTATAGTATCCCTTTTGATTTACAATTTTTTATGTTGGGATATATTTTTACACAACAATATTACTATATATATGATTTAAAAGTGATTAGAGGCCCCTTTCAATCTCAATAAACTTTTTTATGAATCTTTATGTACCCCCATTATGCAGGTGAAATTATCCCACAATTTTTCATGCTAAACATTTAGGTTGTGAATTACAATACCCATTTACACTCAAAGGTATTAAATTAGATATAATTATACTTTATTTATTGGGTATTTAAATGTATTTAAACCACACTCCTTAATAATGGGATTAAAATTTATGAAATACACCCCTACATTGTATTATCTTTATAGAACACTTATGCATGTACATGATATGAATGTGACAGGTGGGCCCAGAATCATAAAGCTCTCTAATGCATTGGGTAAAGTTTTTGTATCATGAGATACCATGTATGGTTCATGAGAGGTTATCCTAATAACACTATGTTATGATGCCTAGTAATTTATCCTTGACTTATGTTTATGATGTCATGTCTTATATTGTCGCTACATTCCCATGTTGCCTTTATGTTATCATCTTATATCATGATTTGATGTTCAAGTTATGATTCTCACCCATATTATTTTACCTTGACATTACTATTGAATGACGTTCATCACTTTCATCATGTTATGATTTTATTATTCCCTTACTGGGCTTTATATCTCACCCCTTTTTTATGTACGTCCCCAGGTTATCCCGTTCTATTTTAGAAAATCACATAAATTTAAGGTCATGTTATAGAGTTTTATATTATATATTTGTATTTCCATTTCAATTTGTTATTATATGTACCCATTTACCCAATTAAACTAGGCCTCATGATCTTCTGGGGTTGTATCAAGTGTATCTTTATGAAATAAATTACGAAATAAAGTGTATGAATGATATGGATTGTCATAGTTTGCATCAGATAAAAGTATATTTATTTTTGGGGATTAGAATTAGAAAACTCTAGTTAAATACTTAGAGATAATAATTAACATAGGAAAATATCCCTACTTTTTTAAAGTATAGATTAAGTTTTTTAAGAAAATACATCCCTGTATAGATACTACAAGTGGATGTGGCTCTTGCATAGTAATACCTAGGGGTAATAACCCTGAAAAGGGTACATTGAGATGGAATTGATCAACACCTAGTGCATGAGAAATAGGCCTTTATACACACATGGTTTTATACTTCTAAGGGATATAATTTAGTAAATTCATAAGATCATTATGAACCATTATTAAGATGATAAAAATTCCCTTAAGAATTTATGTTAGAAAATAGAACATGGATAACTTAGATTGAAACCATGAAATTCATAGGTTAGGGAATATATGTCATTTAAGATTTATCCCTTTAATTTTCATGGTTTCCCATTTATGTGTTTAGTAGTTTAAAAAATTCATTCCAAATTTTCCTTTATTTTAATCAATTGTTGGAAATAGGAGGAATCAAGTCAACAACTAGTGTGATGAACAACGTGTTGACTTCCCAAATGATACACCCAACACGATGGGAGAAATATTCGGGAACTTTCGGGTAACACTTTCTCAATTAAATCATACTTTGAATTGAAATTTGAACCAGGGGGAAAATCCACACCCCCCTGAGAAGGAGAAAGTTTCAATTTATACCTTTATGTTATAAAGGCCTCCAACTTTCAGTGAATCTTCTGATCCTTTAATCACAAAACAACACATCAACTCTAATATAATCTCTTTCCTTCAATGATTTGAGCAAGAGAATTTCATGCTATCTATTTACTATATGGATAGAGAATATGATCAATGGTGGATATTGATAACAAATATGAATCTTGATGAATAGATTGAAGTGATGGAGTGGAAAGAGTTTTGAAAAATATTTTCCTCACACTATCCAACTTAAAATGGTGAGGGATTTCCTTAACCTCAAGTAAAAGGATAATGATTCCATTGAGGTGTATGAGGAAACCTTCACAATACTTTCATGATACACCTTCAAATTTTTCTTTTATTATCAAATTAATGTTGTCCGCTTCTTTGGTGGGACAAAGACGAGTCTATGAAAAGCATTGGTGATTTGGGACTTTGAAATATATGATAAAATTTTATGATGTGACATAAAATTTGAAATGGAGATAAGTGAACCTCAAGGGTCTCATTCATCTAGAAATAAGAAACATATAATGGATTTTAATTCCAGTAGTGCGATAGAAAAGTCTCATGGGGGAAAGAAATTACAACATCCCACTTATCAAATGTGTGGGAAGAAGCATGTTAGAAATTTCCTGAAGGGGAAAAAGAAATAGTTTAGGTGTGGAAAGGAGGGGCATATATCTAGCAATTTCCAATGAGGTAAAACCACCAATGTGATGGAATAAAGGAATTATCCAGTCAACCCTCATCCTATTGTCCTATGTTTAAACTGAAAGGAACAAAGACACCATGAGAATAAATTCACTAATCCAAGAGTTAATAATGAAAACCAATGAAAACAACCTCTAAGGAATAGAGATCAAGGGAAATCTTATGCCATCACAACTACTTAGGTGGATCTTGATAATTAAGTGGTGATAGGTATGATAATTATGTCACGACCCATCCCCAGGGGCCCGTGTCGTGACTACCCCAAGCTCGACTCCTGAAGGACAGGGGTTGGCGACTAGCACCGAAGGCATCAACCTATAAGTGTGAGGCATTTTATTGAGTACCTATACGCACACAAATTCCCAACCAAGTCCCATACACTAAAACAAAAACATGTATCACTAAAACAAAGCTGAGTACTAGTACAACTAATACAAGTGGGATAGAATACAAACCCAACAAAAGAAATGAAAACAGCAAGGTACATAAAGGAAACTCTGATGGCCATCCGTGGAAAACCCCACATGATCATGAGAGTAGTGTAGTTATTGGAAACCGAAATAGAACTTCCTGTACACCTGATCCTACTGGGACCTACCTGGTTCTAGGACACCAAGTCAACCATTGTAGAATCCGTGAGTCCTATCTCCCAAATCACCTATGTATCCCAGTCCACCGAAGCCTCTGTCGAAATGATGATCGCCTGCATGGGACACGACATGAGTGGGCAGAGCCCGTGCAGGGGTGAGTAACGCGATACTCAGTGGGGACCATAAAATAAAAAGGAAATACCACACACCAATCCTAAAAGTAAAGCAAAAAGCACAAGATAACCCATACCAGGTATACATTTAAGGTAGTGATAGAAGAATAATCAGTCACATTATCGAACTCCTTGGCTACTGGAGAACTCCTCCTCTATTGAGTACAGTGGGCCTACCAGGTGACTCAAAATTTGCTTCCCACTAACCTTAGAATACTGTGGTACTCATCTTTTATGAGTACCATGGGTATTATGGGTCACACAGAGCCACTCCCCACTGTGGGCCTGACAGGTCACATAGAGCCGCTTCCCACCTTGGCCATACTAAGATACTCCTCTTGTAGAGTATCATGGGTCTTCTAGGTCACACAGAGACACCCCCCACTATGGGCCTGCAAGTTCACATATAACCACTTCCTACTGTGCCATCATCAAGTCACATATAGTCTATAGTTAGTAGTCTTCAGGTCTCATCCAACCACAAGGTTCCGTACGTAGCACATTTGGGAGAATCTAACCTCAAGCCATTCATCACATCTCAAATTCCATGAAATACTCCTTAGGTAATTCCAAAAGATCCTCCTCATAGAGAGGGTCCCAATTCCTCAAACATCTTGTCAATCAGACAACCGGTTTTCAAGATACAAGCACTTTAGTAAACATGGGACGATTGCATCTCGGCCCGGTCCGACCCGGTCGGACCAACCCAACCAACCTAGAATGGGGGTCCCACATACCCCGGTTTAAATTCAACCAACTTAAGCTAACCTGGTTTGGGTCTGGGTCGGTCTGGTCCAGCCTAGAAAGTGGGCTAGGCCCAATGGGCCTCGTTGGACCCGACCCGGTTTGGCTGAGGGTACAGCCCGTCGCGTTGCCCGACGACCCGGTCTTGTCTGGCCCGATGGGCATGAGACTGGCCCATTGGACCGTAGGTCTGGATTGTTGGGTAAGGGATTGTCTCAGCCCGATGGCTAGGGGCGCGACCCGCCAACCCGAAGACCAGCTGCGTGGGTAGCTGGTGGGGTGCTTTTGGGACACGGTAGCCAGTCACATCCAGCTTCCCACCTACCCCGCAGATGCGCGAGGCTCTTTCAACTGCGGTCGGCCCACTGTAGTTCGCTAGCCACCTGGGTATCCCGGATGATGGCCACCCCTCCACGTGGCACCAGTTGGCGCTGGTCCTTCCACTGCCATGGCGTGCCAACGGTTGCACCACTCCACCCGACCACCAGCACGGTCAGTGGCCTGTTGTCCCGCCATCCGACACACGACCAACACTGCTATGTGCCGCCTTCATCACCGCTTCCAGTGCCAGCACACTGACAGAATTCACGGTGGACCACCTGATGTGCTCCGTGGTCCGTTCTTCATGCTGCCTACACCTACGGCCTTCGGGGAGCGTCCTCTTCACCACAAAGGTCTTAAAACCACCTTTCCGTCGATTCAGAAAATCTGTTCACAAAGAGCGGACATGCATTGGGGCTTGGGCCATGTTTTTTTCATCCAATTCCCTCCAATTTATAAGATTATAATCATGGGGAGGCTTAGGGATTATGGATCAATCAAACTAGAGATAAACTAATCCCGAATAATAAATTCCGAAAGAAAAGTCACCCTCCCGCATAAATGCACAATTCACGGATCAACCTATTCATGGGTTGATTCATGTTCATCATTTTTAGAATAAGAATGAGGAAGAAATTGAAAAAATTAAACCCCTACCTCTTTGAAGTTCATTTCCATTGTGTAACATCCTCTAAGTTTCAAGACATCGATGTTGTTCCTCACTTCCGGCTCCATTCTTTGAGGTGCGTCGAAGATGTTTGACGTTCATTGGCATCTGTCATTCTTCGTTGGAGAGGAAATTTGTCATAGGTTCATCCGAGAATACTTGTAGTTTAATTCCCTGTTCCACCAACGCATCAACCAAAATAAAAAGAAAACACATCACGATGTTTCTGTTATGCTGCGATGTCATGTCGTTACACAGTTTCATTTATGAAACAGTGTCACTGTTACACGTCATTAAAGCGTCATTACCCCGTGAGTTAATGAGCCATTAATGAGACTCATCAATGCACTTCGTCGCTGCACCGAAGCATCTCCATCCGATGCTCAACGGATGAGAAAAGAAAAGAAAATAACTTTTTATAGTTATTTTATTATTTTTCATAAAGTCCAAAAATTAACTTTTCCGTTCGGCCCCTGCCGGCCAAAGTTAAGTCCTTTGTAGGCGAATCTTGGCATTCTGAATTCAATGGTGCCCTTAGATTTTCGATTCAAGCACTGATTCAAAAGTTAGAAAAACCTACTCGCACGTTTTCTTAAGCATACTTAAAAAAAGTTCAAAATTACATTCTGGAATCACCAGGCCTCAGAATAATGTGTTGTCAAAGCCTGCGGTCTTATAATAATTCCATATATATAAAAAAATTTACATGGATTTTTCAAGACATTATATTCTCCCCACATTAGGTATTTACATCCATGAAATCCAAAACAAAAACTAATCAAATAGATGGGGGTACTAGGAAAAAATATGAGCCTCCTGCTCCCGTGTACTCTCCTGGAGATTCCTGTGATTCCATCGAACATGCACCAAAGGAATAGACCACCCATGTAGGACTTGATCCTGCCAATCCTATATCACCATAAGAAACTCTACAAATATCTCCCCATCATCAATTTCCATCTCACCCTAGTCGATGATGTGTGATGGATCATGCATGTACCTCCTCAGCTATAACATGTGGAAAAAATCATGCACCCGATGCTTCTATGGCAGAAGATCTAGGTGGTACGCCACCTCGCCAACTCTTCTTAGGATCTAAAAAGGTCCAATGAACCTCAAAGATAGCTTGATGCTCCAGGAAAATCTCTGTAACCCTTTTCAGGGTGAGAACTGAAGGAACACATGATCTCCCTCCTCAAACTCCAAGGGTCTCTATCTCCTATCAGCATAAGATTTATGACTACTCTGTGAATTCCTCATCCACTCCTGGATGATATGCACCTACTTGGTGGTATCCCGTACCAACTTCAGACCCATGAGTGCTGAATTCCCTAGGTCTATCCAGCATAGGGGTGATTTGTAAGGAAACCCATACAAGGCCTCAAATGGTGCCATGACAATGGTGGAGTGATAGATTTTGTTTTACGAAAACTCCATTAGTGGAAGGTGTTCATCCCAGCTGTGACCAAAATCCAGGATGCAAGCATGTAGCATGTCCTCCAAGGTTTGTACGGTCCGCTCTGTCTGACCATCCATCTAGGGATGAAAAGTTCTGCTAAAGTGCAGCTACATCCTGAATGCCTCCTGTAATCCCCTCCACAACCAGGATGTAAAGAAAGCATCACGATCTGATATGATCATCGAATCCACCCTATAAATCCACACTATTTCCTATATGTAGAGGCCCCCAAGCCCTCTACTAGTCCCTGCTTCCAGATGGGTAGGAAGTGAGACAACTTGGTGAGTCGGTCAATGATCACCTAGATAGAGTTGTGGCCCCTATATGTACATGGTAACCCCGTCACAAAGTCCATTGAGATACCATCCCATTTCCACTCTGGTACCTTAAGTGACTGGGCCAAGACTGCTGGAACCTGATGCTCAGCCTTCACTTGCTGACAAGTGAGGCATCATGAAATGAAATCGGCCACTGGTTTCTTCATCCCTGGCCACCATTACTGACATCGGAGGTCCTTGTACATCTTCACCACTCTAGGATGTATCGCAAAAGGGTATGTATGGAACTCCCTCAACACCTCCTCCTACAACATCACTGGCACTATAGTTCAACCTCTGAAAAGGATGACGTGCTCCCCACCTATTGAAAATCCATCAGGAGCCCATCCTAAGGATAAATGAGCATGTCAGGCCTCACAATAAACATCCACCACCTATGCCTCCCTGAATCACTATAAGAGTGGGGGAGTAACAGTCATCAATTGAAGGTAAGTAGCTCCACCTTCATCCACGAAGGATATCTACATCGCGACCAACTTTTCTGTCACCTCACTCAATAGCTGCAAACCAGTCCTCCTACTGAGCGCGTCTGCCACCAAGTTACCCTTTCCAGAAGTATAGACTATCTCAAAGTCATAGTCCTAGAGGAACTCTAGCCATTGTCACTGTCTCAGGTTCATGTCCTTTTGGGATAAGATATACCAGAGACTCTTGTGGTTGGAGTAAACCATAAACCGTTCACCCATCAAGTAGTGCCACCACATATTCAAGGAAATGACCACTGCTTCTAAATCTAGGTCGTGGGTTGTGTAGTTATTCTCATTCTTCCTCAACTGGCATGAGATTTAGGTGATCACTACTCGCTACTGCATCAGGACACAACCCAGTCTAGTCCCTGATGCGTTATAGTAAACTATATACCCAACGCCCTCCTCTGGTAGTCTCAAGATGGGGGCACTATTCAGTCTCCACCTCAGCTCTTGGAAACTCCGGGGACATTTCTCTATCCACAAGAAGGGCTGTCCATTCCTCGTAAAAGCTGATAAGGGTTCTAATACCATGGAAAAGTCAGGCACAAACCTCCTATAGTAACCAACCAACCCCAAGAAGCTACACACCTCAGTCACGCTCCTAGGTAGCTCCCAAGAAATCACCTCCACTATCTTCGCCAGATCTACTGCAACTTCAGACTCTGAGATGACATATCCCAGAAAGTGGACTTCCCAAATCCAAAACTAAAACTTCGAGAGATTTCTATAAATATAGTGCTCTCAGAGTATATCTAGGACTATTCTTAGGTGTGTAGCATGATCCTCCTCTGACGCCGAGTACACCAAGATGTCATCAATGAATACCACAAAAAACCGGTCAAGGTAAGGCTGGAAGATCCCATTCATGAGTCCCATGAACACTACTGAGGAGTTGGTCACACCAAAATGCATCACCAGGAACTCATAGTGGCCGTACTGACACCTGAAAGCTGTCTTCGGTACATCCTCGTCTCGTACTCAAAAGGCTACCCATGGTGAAACGTTGGGCCTTAAGAACACCTTCTCCTGCAAGTCCTCCAGCTATACCCTCAGATCGTGATGCTCTGAAGGATCCATCCGATATGCTGGTGTGGATATCAGTGTCGTCCCAGGGTACAGGTCGATGCAGAAGTCTTCCTCCCTATGAGGAGGTAGTCCCAAAACATCCTTAGGAAAAACATCCTCATAATCATCCACCACTACAGGAAAACTTGGACTCCTCTCATCTACTGCATAGAGGGAGAGGCTATCCAAATGGTGAGTGATTGGCTGCACCCTCCTCTGAGAAAGTCTGTCCTATACTACGAGGGTTTCCTTCTTGTCGGTGAAGGAAAAACTTGTCCCATATCCATAGACACACCACACTATACGCCTAAAACAGTCGATCTTAGCATGGAGAGTGGATAACTAGTCCATAACCAAGATGGCGTTTTAAGGCCTCGACGCTACTATTAGGAGATCCCAGCTGAAGGTATTTCCTCCTAGAGTAAGCTCACACTACCATAACCAGTGTGTAATCGTCGAATCCCCTCCCATATGAGTCTCTAGATAGAAGGATCAATCCAACAACTCCATCGGAATCTTCGAGATTCGAACAAGAGCCATGGAAAGGAAGGAATGACTAGAACGTGTGTATATAAGAACTGTATATAGGGTAGAGAAGACACAGATCGTACCTCAGATCATCTCTGGAGCACCGTGGTCATAAGACTCCACTACCTGAAGCTGTGCTCGCCCTTATTAATTTTCTCCCTGAGGTTAGGGTGGACCACTTGGGGGTAGTGGCGGTAACACCTCAAACCATCACCCACCACCTACTGCTTGGCCTACTAACCTACCACATCCACCACCCTACAAACCTCCTCGCTCGAACCGCTGCCTTTGTATCGGTGGGCCCTCAACTTTCTGATTGTCATCTGAATGGTGGGTCAGGCAGTCACGTGGCATGTGTCCCTACCTGACACACGCGAAGCACCACCTAGATCCCTGCTGACTCCCTATGGACTGGGAGCCCCTCACTACCAACCTTGAGTCCCGGGGTTGTCCTCTGGAATACTTGGACTTCTTGGGCCCTTTCTTATACTATCTGATGCCTGCCAAAGACTCCACCACCTGAGGTTTGTTGGTATCTCTATCTATCGGCACCTTCTCTGCCAAAAAGATCTCTACTAGAAGGGCTCACTCTAGCACCCCAGCTTGGGTAGGGATGTTGAGAGACAACACTGATGCCCTGATCTCCCACCTGAGTCCCTTATCAAAGGCTCGAGTCCTGAATAAAGGGTCTCACACCACATCTATCGAGTAGTGAGAAAGATCAATGAACCTTGCTGAGTACTCAACCACTTTCATGCTGCCCTGCTGTTAGTGAAACAGCTCCTGAATGGGAACAGAGCGCAAGGTCATGGGAAAAAACTCCTCTTAGAAAATCCACTTGAAGTATTCCCAGGTGAGGGTCACCTCATCATGAATCTGGGTGGTCAAGCTCCACCATCTCCCTGTCGATCCCTGTAGAAGGATCACTGCCAAGATCACCATCTGGTCTGGCGGTGTCCTCACTAAGCGGAAGACCCATGCCACTACCTCTATCCAGTCCTCAGTGACATGAGGATCTGTCTCTCCCCTGAAGCTAGGAGGTATCTATCTCAGAAACTCATACAGGGCATTGAGTATATGCACATCCTCTGCCGGAACCACCGACAGTAGATGTAGACCATCGGGTGGTGGTAGCACTAGTGCACCACCCAGTGGGGCCATCTCTAGAACTGGTCCCTGAATGGATTCCTCGTTGCTAGACGAGATTCCCTCATGAACTTGTATTGGGATCCTAGATGGTCATCCACAATGAGGAATCCTAAGATAGATCAATATGTACCACAGTTAGAAGGTTATAACTGGTGAGATGAATTTTATTCAAAATAACATAAGGATACACATATGAAACCAGTGTTTTCATGTACAGACCCAAAAAGCAGAATTCAAGGTCCTGGTGTATGGATACATTGGCCACTGCACCAACACTGGAATCCCTAAATCTGGAATTCAGACTCGAAACACTTAACACTATTTCCCCAAAACAAAACAAAGACTCCCAATCTTTGTGGTAGGATTGACCTACCTCTAATACCACTTTTTCACAACCCGTCCCCCAGGGCCCATGCTGCGACTACCACAAGCTAGCCTCCTGAAGGCCAGGGGTTGGTGACTAGTACCAATGGCATTAACCTACAAGTGGGAGGCATTTTTCTAATTACCTGTATGCACACAAACACCCAACCAAGTCCCACACACTGAAAAGGAAACAATTATCACTAAAAGAAATCTGATTACAATTAAAAATAATATGAGTGGGCCAGAATATAAACCCAACAAAAGAACTCAAAACAACAAGGTACAAAAAGGAAACTCTGATGGCCACCTGCGGAAAACCCCACCTGATCGTGATAGCAGTGTAGCTACTGGAAGCTGAAGTAGAACATCCTATCCACCAAATCCTACTGGTCCCATCCTAGTCCTAAGACACCAAGTCCACCATTGTAGCGTTCGTTGGTCCCATCTCCCTAAGCACCTTGGGGTCCCAGTCCACCAAAGCCTCTATCAAAATGCTGATCGCCTGCATGGGACACGACACAAGTGGGCAGAGCCTGTACAGGGGTTAGTAACACGATACTTAGTAGGGACCCCAAAACAAAAAGGAAAGACCACACAAAATCCTCAAAGTAAAGAACAAAGTACAAGATGGATCACACCAGGTATACATTTATAGTAGTGATAGAAGAATAATTAGTCACATTATCGAACTCCTCGGCTGCTGGAGAAATCCTCCTCTATCAAGTACAGTGGGCCTATCGGGTCACATAGAAGTTTCTTCCCACTAACCTTGGATTAATTTGGTACTCATCCCTGATGAGTACCATGGGTATTCTAGGCCACACAGAGCCTCTCCCCACCATGGGCCTACCAGGTCACACAGAGCCACTTCCCACCTTGTCCATATTGAGATACTACTCCTATCGAGTATCATGGGTCTTCCCGGTCAAACAGAGCCACTCCCCACCATGGGGATGCCAGTTCACATAGTTCCGCTTCCCACTGGTCCATCGTTGAGTCACACAGAGTCGATAGTCAGTAGTCTTCAGGTCTCATCCAACTTCAGGGTTCTGTACGTAGCACGCTTGGGAGAATCAATCATCAATACATTCATCACATCTCAAAATGAAAGCCTCCTCAGGTCATGTTAAAAGATTTTCCTCATCGAGAGGGTCCCAAATCCAAAAACAGATCATCAATCAAACGTGTAGTTTGCAAGATACATGCACTTTAGTAAACAAGGTCCAGTTGGTTCTGGGCCCGGTCCGACCTAGTTGGACCGAACCGACCAACCCGTACCATAGGTCCCACATATCCCAGTTTAAATTTGACTAACTTGACTTAACCTGGTTTGGGTCTTGGTCGGTATGGTCCAACCTAGATAGTGGGCCAGGCCCAATGGGCCTCGCTGGACCCGACCCGGTTTGGCCGACGGTCCAACCTGCTGGGTCGCCCGGTGACCTAGTCTCGTCCAGCCTGTTGGGCCATGGGTCCAACCCACTGGGCATGGGACCAGACCATTGGGATGCGGGATCGTCCTGGCTCAGTGGCTGGGGGTGCGGCCCGCTGGTTGGGGGCATGGCTCGCCAACCTGAAGACCAGCCATGTGGGCAGCCGATGGGGTGCTCTTGGGATGCGACAACCAACTGCATCCAACTTCCCTCCTACCCCGTAGACACGCAGGGCTCCTCTAGCCATGGTCGGCCGACTGCGTCTTGTCAGCCACCCGGGCGGCCCGAACGTGGGCCACCCCTCCACGTGGTTCTAGTTGGCGCTGCTCTTTTAGCCGCCATGACACACCACTCCACCTAGCCACTAGCATGGACGACGACCTATTTTACCATCGTCTAACACGTGGCCGACACCACCACATTCCACCACCACCGTCACCACTGGTAGATTCTTCGGTGGACCACCGGATGCACTCCGATGGTCCGTTCTTCTTGCCACCTGTGCCTACAGCCTCCAGAGAGTATCCTCTTCACCGTGAAGGTCTTAAAACCACATTTCCATCGATTCAGACAATCCATTCACAAGGACCGCACATGCGGAGGGGCTTAGGCCTTGTTTGTGTTGGCCCACACTCTTTGCGTTAGAAGTTTATAATCATGGGGAGGCTCAAGGTTTGTGGATCAATCAAACTAGAGATAAAATAATCCCGGATAATAACTCCCAAAAGAAAAGTCACCCTCCTGCATAAACACATGATTCACAAATCAACCTATTTGTGGGTTGATCTGTGTTCTTCGTTTCTAGAATAAGAACGGGGAATAACTTTCACAAATTAAACCCCTAACTCTTTGACATTCGTTGTCACAACATTACTTCCTTGAGGTTTCAAGATGTTGAAGTCATTCGTTGCTTCCAGCTCCATTCTTCGAGGTGCGTCGAAGATGTTTGACATTCGTCAGCATCTGTCATTCTTCATTGGAGAGGAAGTTTTTCAGAGGTTAGTCAGAGAATCCTCATAGTTTAATTCCTATTTCCACTAATGCATCTTTGACAACCCTGCTTTTATTACAAACTTAAACAAGATTTATTACATAAACTATTCACTTGATACAACATGGAAGATCAATAGGTCTAGTATCTTTGGGGATTAGGATCATTACATAACAACTTAAAATATTAAATACAACATCTTTATTGAAAACTTCCTTTACATGACCACTACATTCCCTCGTACTTAACATTGCATGGGATAACCTGAGGACATGCATAAGAAAAGGGGTGAGCTATAAATCCCAGTAAGGGAATACACATGGAATAACATGAGGATTACAATACATGTTAGACATTAGGAATATCAATAGAGCATAAGAGAAACATGAACATAAAGGCATGATAAATCATGATAATCATAACATGGAAATGTGGCAACAACACTTAACATGGAATTAGCATGAGCCAAGGCCCATTGCACATGGAGCATGAGTAAATCCTCATTGCACATAAAGCACGAGTAAACCCTCATTGCAATTGAATTAGAATGAGTCAACACTCATTGAACATGAAGTATCATGATACTATAATTTACCCAATGCATTGGAGCGATATAAGGGCGCACCATTCTTAAACATTTCATTTCATGCTTAAGTGTGCCACATGGATCATAAAACATTGATTCATAAAACATAATAATTTATTCCACAATAAAGGAATGTGGAATTCATACGTGAAAATATATAATCAATAAGTAAATGTTCATAAAGGTGAATACCCTTGATGGAGAAATGAGCATGGTATTTACTACACAATGGCATTGGCTTAGAAAATCGGTGCGATTTCGGCAGCGTAACGGCGTGACATAAGAATCCATAAAAATGGTTGATGCGAGAGAAAGGGGTTACTTATAATATCTACATGTAATGGAAAGTAAGGAGGTCATATATATACATGTCCCAAAAATTTTAATGGAATTTAGATTCATGATACAAAAGTATTGCTTGAATGTAAAAGAGGATAAAGAAGTTCCTTTCAGAATTTCTGCATAGTAACAGGTGTACATGGGAGGCATTTAATGAGAGATAAAGGAGTCTCAAATCATTCAAACATAAAGAGGGAAGTATGAGGGAGGTGTGAAACCATACCCCAACATTCATAATTGAAATTAAAAGGGAAAAATAACTTAAAGAAAATTGGACAAAAATGAGAAAGGAAGAAAAAAACCCTTACTTGGAAGTGTGCTTCCAAAGGCTTGAGAGAGGCTTCTTGGGAGCTTGGGGCACCTTGGGAGGATACTAGAGAGAGCAGGGAAGAGGTTGGACGAACTCCAAAGGCTTTTAGTGAGGAGGAAGTGGGAGCTTGGGTGGGTTTATATATGAAAGGTGAGGGAATTCATTATTATTTAGGTTTGGGACCCCTTATATTAAATTAATCCAAACCACAAACCATACCATGGTTTTTGCCCAAGGTTTTTGGAAAAAATAATAGAAAAACAATATTTTATAAGGAAAAAGTCTGATATTCTTAAAATAATAGGGTTTCTTATGTGGAGGTGAGTCATACTCCCATGGAAAATAATTTAAAAAGACAAGATGTTTAATAAGTCTTGAGGGGTCCAATAATGCTTTGTAAAATAAGTAAAAAAAAAACCAAAATCACATTATTTTAATGGAAAAAACATATATTTGCCGAAAATAAAGCTTATAGTATTTTATTAAATCACTATTAGGTCATTATGATGTCATAAAACACATTATATATTTAAACGGTATTTAATTTTTACCCAAAAATTTGACTGTCCCAGAAAATTATGAAAAATTCACCGTTGGATAATTTCGACATCCTAATTCCAGAAATAACATTTATTTTATCTAAATAATTTTATAAATATGTTAATTTTCACTTTTAAAATAAAAACCAATATTTATCGAAAATTCACAGGTTTTGAAAAAAATGGATTTCAAACCTTAATAAAAATTAAAATTGCATTCATAAGATTATAAGATCATTTATATTTAATAAAAACTAATTTAATAATAATAATAATATTTTATTAAAATATTATTTAATTCAAAAATCCCTTAATTTAATAAAATAGAACTCTTAATTAAATAATAACTAAAAATACTATTTGTACTTTAAAAACAATTTACAATGTATCAATGATGAAAAGAAAGTATATTCATTATTATATACAAAAATAATGTACATGAACATAGTACTAGCAATTTGTTACATAACCCCTTAAAATAGCCGCATAAGACCTAAGGGTAAGGTGTGCGATGGTAACAGACTCTTGGGGTGGCTCGGATAACATCACTCGAGTGGTAATCTCTATCAACTTCCACTTTACCCATAGAAGGTCCCGTTCGAGCATGACATGATGAAGCTCAGCTTGGGCTTGGTCAAGAGTGAAGCCCAAGGATGCCACCTCTTTTCCGAGCTTTGACAAATGGTCTTCGTATGGAGCAATTATACTGGATGAGGCCATCGCTTCTTTTGTATGAGTAAATTTGGATTTGTTAAAGCCCTATATTTATACTAATCATGTGATCACTGTTCAACGACTATATTAGCAACGGTCAAAATTCTTAACATAAAACCAATGAAGTTGACATTTTATATAAACATAAAGAGATATTTAATTAGATCAAGAGGGATTTCTATTAATGAAACTTTGGGTCGTTACAATATTCCCCCCTTAAGAAATTTCACCCTCGAAATTTTCCTTTTCCCACACTAAAACAGATGTGGGTAACTCAACTTCATTATTTCCTCCGATTCCCAAGTCGCTTCTTCAAAATTGTGGTTTCTCCACAAAACCTTGACGAGGGGCATTGTCTTATTTCGTAGAACTTTTTCTCTAGGATCTAAGATCTTCACTAGTTTCTCCTCGTAAGAAAGATCATCTTCCAATTATACCACCTCATAAGAGAGTACATGTGAAGGGTCTGATATGTACTTCCTTAAGAGGGATACATGAAAGATATCATGTACTTTGGCCATAGTAGGTGGAAGTGCTAGTCGATAGGCCATAGCCCCGACACGATCAAGAATCTCAAAGGGGCCGATGTACCTTGGACTTAAATTTATTTTCTTTCCAAACCTCATGACCTTATTTCATGGAGATATGCGTAGAAAAACCATGTCTCCAACATTAAACTCAAGGTCTCATCGACGGTTATCTGCATAACTCTTCTGTCGACTCTGGGCTACCTTGATATGCTGCTGAATGGTTTTCACCTTATCCACCATTTCTTCGACCATTTCCAGTCCAAGCAGCTTACATTCACCAACCTCATCCCAACACACCGGTGTTCTGCACCTTTTCCCATAAAGGGCTTCATATGGTGCCATTTGGATGCTTGAGTGGAAACTGTTATTATAAGAGAACTTAACCAGAGGAAGATGTTGATCCCATCCTCCTTTAAAGTCCATTGAACACGCTCTCAATATATCCTCAAGTGTTTGGATTATCCGCTCGGATTGGCCATCAGTTTGAGGATGATAGGCTGTACTGAAGTTCAGTTCAGTATTTAGAGCATGTTGAAGACTCTTCCAAAACATAGAGGTGAATCTCGGATCTCGGTCAAACACAATAGATAGTGGTACTCCATGCAACCTTACCACTTCCATGATATATATCCGTTCTAGTTGATCCAATAAGAAATCCTCCCGAATAGCAATGAAGTGTGCAGTCATTGTAAGACGATCCACAACAACCCAGATTGCATTGTTGCCTTTGGATGTCCTAGGAAGTCCGGTGGCAAAGTCCATGGTGATGTTCTCCCATTTCCATTCTGGTATGGGCAATGGTTGCATCATCCCCTTAGACTTCTGCCTCTCTGCCTTCACTTGCTGACACACTAGGCACTTTGATGTATATTCAGTGATCTCCTTCTTCATATTATCCCACCAAAAGTTTTCTCGGAGATCTCGATACATCTTTGTGCTCCCTGGGTGAATAGAGAAATTTGAACTATGTGCATTATCCAAAAGTTCCTTCTTCAGCTCCAGACTTGATGGAACACATAGTCTTTTCCCAAACCACACAATTCCTTCTTTATTAACATTAAACTCCGAGAAATTTCCCTTTTTCGATAGATTCCACTTTTTCTTGAATTCCCACATCATCCTTTTGAGCATCCTTTAACCTTTCCAAAAGAGACGGTTGAACAATCATTTGTGAAAGGATTGATGATGTTCCCTTCTTTATGATTCCCATGTACATATTCATCAAGTCTAAGAAGATTGGATCCTTCTCAATTCTCATCATTGATAGAATCGCTGGGTCCTTTCTACTTAGGGCATCTGCCACCTTGTTCGCTTTCCCAGGGTGGTAATTTATTGAACAGTCATAATCCTTGATGAGCTCTATCCATCTTCTCTGGCGCATATTAAGCTCTTTTTTGTGAATATATATTTAAGACTCTTGTGGTCAGTATATATCTCACATTTCTCCCCATAGAGATAATGCCGCCAGATTTTCAAGGCAAAGATCACCACCACCAACTCCAGATCATGCGTTGGATAGTTTTGCTCATGGATTTTCAACTGCCTTGAGGCATAGGATATCACTTTATCATTCTTCATTATCACATAACCTAAGACCTTCTTTGAAGCATCACTGAATACCACAAAAATTTCCCTACTTGTGGGTAAAGTGAGAACGTGAGTAGTGATAAGCCTCCTTTTCAACTCCTTGAAGCTTTCTTCGCATTCATAACTCCAAGAAAACTTTACTCCCTTTCGAGTTAGCTTGGTAAGAGGGTTGGACAATCATGATAAATTCCTCACAAATCGTCGATAATATCCAGCTAACCCTAAGAAACTATGGATATCCGTTACCGATGTTGGCCTCAACCATCCCTCAATTGCATCTATTTTGGAGGGATCCACAGATATCCCATTGCTTGTGATGATATGGACCAAGAATGAGACCTCCTTCAATAAGAACTCACACTTTCTATACTTTTCATAGAGCATCTCCTTGCACAAAGTATCTAGTACACTTCTTAAATGCTTCTCATGATCCTCCTTGGTTTTGGAGTATATTAGAATATCATCTATAAATATTACCACAAATTTGTCGAGGTAATCTCTAAATACTCTATTCATTAGGTCCATGAAGATTGCTGGAGCATTAGTGAATCCTAAAGGCATTAATATGAATTCATAGTGCCCATATCTTGTGTGAAAAGCAGTCTTGGGGATATCTTCCTTCTCCACCCTTACATGATAATATTCCGACCGTAAGTCCACCTTGGAGAAGTATTGTGCTCCACGCAGCTGATCGAACAAGTCATCAATTCGTGGGAGAGGATACTTGTTCTTTATCATGATTTTGTTAAGTTCACGATAATCCATGCAAAGCTGTATTGACCCATCCTTCTTCTTGATGAAGAGGACTGGTGCACCCCATGGTGAAGCACTTGGGCGTATAAACCCTTTATCCATATTCTCCTGTAGTTGTTTCTTCAGCTCTTCAAGCTCTACAACAACCATTCTATATGGAGTCTTGGATATTGGTAATGCCTCTGGTATAAGTTCAATTGAGAATTCAACATCTCTTCTAGGAGGAAGACCAGGCAGTTCCTTGGGAGTCACTTCAGCGAATTCCCTCACAATAGACATTTCTTCAATGATGGTTTATTCCTTGGACTCAATCATCTGAGCCAGATACGCGTGCTCGTAAGGCAGTAATATCCATGCTTGATATGATGGAGCTAAAGGATATTCATCTTCCTCCTTAAACTTGTAAAGAATCGGGGGTCGATTCTCCATATGGAGTGTGATTTCCCTCTCCCGACAATTTATGTTGGATCTATATAAGGAAAGCCAATCCATGCCAAGAATTGCATCAAATTCCACCAGAGGGAGTATGACGATGTTATCCAGGAAATTCAATCCATATATTATAATAGGGGAGGACTTATATTCATGGGATGCAATGATTGCCCCATTTGACGTACTCACCGACATCTTAACTTTCATGATTTATGGTGGTGTTGGGATTGTTCTACTAAACTTTAGAGATATAAAAGAATGCGTAGAACCTGAATCAAAAAGTATGTTCACTATTCTTGAATGAATAACTAGCGTACCTTTCACCACTTCTTTGTCGGGGTTCACTTTGGTAGAAGTGATGGAAAAATCTATTCCTTGCTGCCTTGGAGGTTGTTGGTTGCCTCCGAAAACCCTTGGATTAGGGAATTAATTTGAAAAATGACCCAGTTCTTTGCATTTGTAGCATTGAACAACGCGTTGAGGTTCGAACTGAGTGTTCCTCTCCTCTGTCGTAGCCGCGGGTCTTTCTTGTCGACAATTAACAGCTAGGTTCCCTTCTCTTCCACACCTGAAGCATTTCCTCATCCCCTTAAGGAAATTTACAGGGTGCTTCTTTCCGCACTTTTGGAAAGTGGGGTGCTGGATCTTCTTAGCACCATTGGATTTATCCATCGGACCACCAGCATTGAAGTCCACCTTATGATTCTTATCCCCATGATACCCCTGTGATTCTCTGATCTCCATTTCGACCTTGAGGGCACATCAGAAAATTTCCTCATAGCTATCGAAGTCACGAATTGCTAATTCTTTCCATAGGCTAGGCTTCAACCCCCCAAAGAAGCAGTCAACTTTGCATTCTGGGGTAACGACAAAGCCGGAAGCGTTTCGTGCAAGCCTTGTGAAGTTTTCCTCGTATGCTCCAACAAATTATTCATCTTTTTTCTTGAGGTAAATGAATTCCCTTTCCATCTTAAGCTGGAGGGTGCGCAGAAAATATTTATCGAAAAACATCTTCCGGAAATCCTTCCATTCCAATGCCTCGATCTCCTCCTCAGGCTTCATATTTTTGATCAACGTCCACCATTGATCAGCTTCACCCTCTATACGATAAGCCGTTAGGAGAACCTTCTCTTGTTCAAAACATTAAAGGATGGAGAAGATCTTTTCAATGGAGTTGATCCATTGTTCAGTGATCATGGGATCAGATGATCCACTAAAAGTAGGAGGCCTTTGTCTCATGAAGCTCTCGATAGAGACTTGTTACTTCTTTGGGGGTGGGGGGGTGGGGTGGGGTTGAAGGTTCATCTTGACCCGTGTTTCTATTCAAAACTTGAGTTAGCTAAGAGAGAAGCGTGACAAAGTTCGCGATTCCCGCTCCCATTGGATTGAGCATCTCATTAGTACAATCATCACACTGATCTTCGCAACGGTTATTAGCCCGAGTCCTCCTATTACCATCCATTGGATGGAATAAAAGGAAAGTTACGGGTAACACATAAAGGGTAATCCAAAGACAAAAGTTGATGACTTATAAATAATCTTTTATTTCCTTAAATCATGAGTCTATAGGCTTCAATCTAGGATTTTCATGATCTACTTTCTAACATATATTCTCCGGGGAATTTTTTAATTCCCTTTATAAGGGTTTATACTAAGATTTTGAATTTATGAAAACATATCCCCCAGGAGTTTCGTAACCAAGAGTGTAGCAAGGCCCGTTGTCGTGCACCAGTTCCCATTTGAGTCTAGCTCAAAGCGGTGTTTTCTGGTTTTACCCCTAGGATACATCTGTGCCAGAGCCGCCTCTACCTGCTCGTATCTATATAGGGATGCATTTGTTTGATAAACCACTTACTCAGTACTTACCAAAACTTAGGTATGTTTTTATTATACTTAGTCTTGTATCTAAGGATATACTAAGGTTTTCTAATACTAATCCCAAAAATAACTAAACCTATCCTCTGATACCAACTTTGAAAACCCTACTTGTATTACAAACTTAAACATGATTTATTACATAAACTATTCACTTGATACAACATGGAAGATCGAGAGTTCTAGTGTATTTGGGGATTATTATCATTACATAACAACTTAAAACATGAAATACAACATCTTTATTGAAAACTTCCTTTACATGACCACTACATTCCCTCATACTTAGCATTACATGGGATAACCTGAGGACATGCATAAGAAAAGGGGTGAGCTATAAAGCCCAATAAGGGAATACACATGGAATAACACGAGGAGTAAAATACATGTTAGAAATTAGGTATATCAATAGATCACAAGAGAAACATGAACATAAAGGCATGATAAAACATGATAATCATAACATGGAAATGTGGCAACAACACTTAACATGGAATAAGCATGAGCTAAGGCCCATTGCACATGGAGCATGAGTAAATCCTCATTGCACATGAATCATGATTAAACCCTCATTTCACTTGAATTAGAATGATTCAAAACTCATTTCACATGATGTATCATGATACTATACTTTACCCAATGCATTGGAGCGCTATAAGGGCACACCATTCTTAAACATTTCATTTCATGCATAAGTGTGCCACATGGATCATAAAAAATTGATTCATAAAACATAATAATTTATTCCACGATAAAGTAATGTGTAATTAATACATGAAACTATATAATCAATAAGTAAATGTGCATAAAGTTGAATACCCTTGATGGAGAAATGGGCATGGTATTCACTACACAGTGGCATTGGCTTAGAAAATCGGTGCGATTTCAGCAGCGTAACGGCGTGACATAAGAATTCATAAAAATGGTTGATGAGAGAGAAAGGGGTTCCTCATCATATCTACATGTAATGTAAAGTAAGGAGGTCATATAGATACATGTCCCAACAATTTTAGTATAATTTAGATTCATGATACAGAAGTATTGCTTGAATGTAAAAGAGGAGAGAGAAGTTCCTTTCGGAATTTCGGCATAGTAACGGGTGTACATGGGAGGCATTTAATGAGAGAGAAAGGAGTATCCCATCATTAAAAAATAAAGAGTTCAGTATGAGGGAGTTGAGAAACCATACCCCAACATTAATAATTGAAATTAAAATGGCAAAACAACTTAAAGAAAATTGGACAAAAATGAGAAAGGAAGAAAAAAACCCTTACTTGGAAGTGTGCTTCCAAAGGCTTGAGAGAGGCTTGAGAGAGGCTTCTTGGGAGCTTGGGGCACATTGGGAGGATTATAGAGAGAGTAGGTAAGAGGTTGTATGAACTCCAAAGGCTTTGAGTGAGGAGTAAGTGGGAGCTTGGGTGGGTTTATATAGGAAATGTGAGAGAATTCTTTATTATTTAGGTTTGGGACCCCTTATATTAAATTAATCCAAACCACACACCATCCCACGGTTTTTGCCCAAGGTTTTTGGAAAAGGGAATATAAAAACAATATTTTATAAGGCCAAAGTCCGAAATTATTAAAATAATAGGGTTGATTATGTGTAGGCGAGTCATACTCCCATGGAAAATAATTTAAAAAGACAAGATGTTTAATAAGTCTTGAGGGGTCCATTAATGCTTTTTAAAATAAGTAAAACAAACCCAAAATCACATTATTTTAATGGAAAAAACATATATTGGCCGAAAATAAAGCTTATAGTATTTTATTACATCATTATTGGGTCATTATGATGTCATAAAACACATTATATATTTAAACGGTATTTAATTTTTACCCAAAAATTTGACTGTCTCAGAAAATTATGAAAAATTCACCGTTGGATAATTTTGACGTCCTGATTCCAGAAATAACATTTATTTTATCTAAATAATTTTCTAAATATGTTAATTTTAACTTTTAAAATAAAAACTGACATTTATCGAAAATTCACGGGTTTTGACAAAAATGGATTTCAAACCTTAATAAAAATTACAATTGCATTCATAAAATTATAAGATCATTTATATTTAATAAAAACTAATTTAAAAATAATAATAATGATATTTTATTAAAATATTATTTAATTCAAAAATCTCTTAATTTAATAAAATAGAACTCTTAATTAAATAATAACTAAAAACACTATTTGTACTTTAAAAACAATTTACAATGTATCAATGATGACAAGAAAGTATATTCATTATTATATACAAAAATAATGTACATGAACATAGTACTAGAGATTTGTTACATAACCCCTTAAAATAGCTGCATAAGACCTAAGGGTAAGGTGTGCAATGGTGACAGACTCTTGGGGTGGCTCGGATAACATCACTCGAGTGGTAATATCTATCTACTTCCACTTTTCCCGTAGACGGTCCTGTTCGAGCTTGACATGATGAAGCTCAGCTTGGGCTTGGTAAAGAGCAAAGACCAAGGATGCCACCTCTTTTATGAGCTCGGACAAATGGGCTTCGTATGGAGTAATTCTACTAGATGAGGCCATCGCTTCTTTTGTCTGAGTAAATTTGTATTTGTTAAAGCCCTATATTTATACTAATCATGTGATCACTGTTCAACGACTATATTAACAATAGTCAAAATTCTTAACATAAAACCAATGAAGTTGACATTTTATATAAACATAAAGAGAAATTTAATTAGATCAAGAGGGATTTCCATTAATGAAACTTTGGGTCATTACAGCATCAACCAAAATAAAAGGAAAACACATTGTAGCGTTTCTGTTACGTTGTGACGTCACGTTGTTAAACTATTTTATTTATGAAACATCATCGATGTTATGTGTCATTAAAGCATCATTACACTACGAATTAACGAGCCATTAACAAGCATCACCAATACACATCATCGGTGCACCACAACGTCGTCGTCTGCTACTCAAGGGATGAGAAAAGAAAAGAAAATAACTTTTTAAACTTATTTTATTATTTTTCAAAAAGTCCAAAAAGTAACTTTTCTGTTTGGTCCCTGCTGGCCGAAGTTAAGTCCTTTCTAGGAAAATCCCAGTATTCGGAATTCAATGGTGCCCTCATATTTTCAATTTGAGAACTGGTTCAAAAGTTAGAAAAACCTGCTTGCACGTTTACTTAAGTGTACTTAAAAAAAGTTCAAAATTTTGTTCCGGGCTCACTGGGCCTCGGAATCACGTGCCGTCAAAGAGTGCGGTCTCAGAATAATTCTATATAAAAAAATTTACATGGAATTTTCAAGACATTACAAATTATCCATTCAAGTATAGTGAACATACTATTTGATTTTGTTTTTATAAATTCCTTCACATGACACAAGTTTTGTAGTACTATTCAAACACTATAAAAAATATGGAAGTAGGTCTATCAATTAAAATATAAAATGGGGGAATTATTTCATCCCAATTATATAATTCCTTCCATATAAAAATTTATGGGATGAATTTCCCAAAACACCTTGTGATGCTCCCTTTAGTGGAATTTGATTATATTCTAGGTATGGATTAGATTTCCTTGTATAGAGCCAACATAAATTTCCAAGATAATTAGATCACCTCCATATCACAAATCACTCTCATATTCTATACAAGTTCAAATAGGAGGATGAATCCCCCTTGGAATCATTATCTCAAGCATGTATATTATTACATTATGAGAAAGCGTATCTAACTCAAATGATTAAGAATAAGGAAAATATTATAATTTATGACATTCCCATTGAAAGGGAATTCAACAAAGTGTTTCCCCAAGAATTTCCTAGTCTTCCTCCTAGTTGAGAGGTTGAGTTCTCGATCAAACTTATACTCGGATCTTTTCCAATATCTAAGAATCCATATAGAATGACCATTGTTGAACTTGAGGAGATAAAGAAGCAACTATAGTAAAATATGGATAAAGGGTTTATACACCCGAGTGCTTCACTATGGGGTGAAATTATCCTCTTCATCTAGAAGAAGGATGGGTTAATGCATCTCTTTATTGATTATCATGTACTAAAAAATCAAGATAAAGAATAAGTATCCTCTTCCACTAATTAATTTATTGGTCAATCAACTATGAGGATCCTAGTACTTCTCTAAGGTGGATCTTCGGTTGAGATATTATCAAGTAATGGTGATGAAGGAGGATATCCACAAGTCTTATTTTCATACAAGGTATAGGCACTATGATTTCATAGTGATTCCATTTGGACTCGCTATTTTTATAGCTATCTTTATGGATTTTATGAATAGAGTCTTTTGGGATTACCTTGAATTTTTTTTGGTTGTCTTTATAGGTGTTATTATTATGAAATCTAAAAGTAATGAGGAACATTAGGATAGTTTTAATGCTATAGTGAGGTCCACATGGAAAGAAAATTTTCATGAAAAGTACAATAAATGTGAGTTTTGAATAGAGAAAGTTACATTACTAGGGCATGTTATCACTAGTAAAGGGATATCTATGGATCCTTCAAAAACAGAGGCAATTAAAGGATAGATTAAATGAACACCTATGACATAAATATGTAGTTTACATGGATTATCTGGGTAATAACATTAATTTGTGAGAAAATTATCATGATTGTCATTCCCACTAACCAAGATAACTCGAAATAGAATCATGTTTTTCTGGACTAATGAATGTGAGTAGAGATTTGAATATTTAAATAAGAGGCTAATTAATGCACATGTACTCAAATTACCCAACAATGGGGAAGGATTTCTGATCTACAATGATTCTTCTAAAATGGGATTGGGCTGTATACTCAGGTAAAATGAAAAAGTGGTATACTATGCTTTCACCCAACTAAATATTCATGAAAAAAACTACCCAACCCATGATCTAAAATTAGATGGAGTGATATTTTCACTAAATATTTGAATACATTATCTCTATAGGGAGAAGTGTGACATATATACGGATCATAAAATCCTTAAGTATATATTCACACAAAAATAGTTCAATATTCACCAATGAAGGTGGTTAGAGATGACAAGGATTATGATTGTTCAATCCATTATAATATTTTGAAGGTGAACAAAGTGGAAGATGATCTAAGTAGAAAGGATCCCATAACCTTATCCATGATAAGGATATCAAGGGATCCAATATTATTGTACATGAAAAAGGATAAACATGGGAATGATAAAAGTATCTTTATCCCACCTTTCTCAAATAATGGGTAAACCATCCATTCTTAATAGGATAAAGTGTGACTAAAAATATGATGAACTGCTATAGAAAAATATAAAAAATATTCCAGAGATAAACTTTGATGAAGATGGAGTTATAATATTTGTAACTTAGATATGTGTACCATCAAAACTAGAGTTGAGAAGGAAAATTCTAGATGATATATATAGATCATCCTTGTCTATTCATCTAGGAAGCACTAAGAGGTATAAAGATATAAAGAAAAAATTCTGGTGGGATATCATTAAGAGGGAGATTGTAGATTTTGTATATCAATGTTTGGTATTCCAATAAGTCCAGGCTATATGAAAAAAGACTAAGGGTATGTTTCAACTATTTCCCATAGCAGTATGTAAATGGGAAAACATAATCATGGAGTTCTTCATAGGACTCCCCAAGATATCTAAAGGGAATAATTACATCTAGATGGTAGTTGATCACCTTAAAAATTCAGTTCATTTAATTACTATAAAGTAATATTTCTATCTTGAAAAACTCACTAAGATATAAATAAGGTAGGAAGTAAGACTATGTGGAGTACCACTCTCCATTGTATTTGATTGAGATATGAGGTTTGCCTCAAGGTTTTGGAGAAGCCTTCAATAGGAATTGGATATAAAGTTAAGTTATAATGATTCTTATAACCCTCATATGGATGGTTATTTTGAGAGAACCATTCAAACTCTAGAGGATATTATGAGATCATGTTCAATGGATTTAAAAGGATGTTGGGATTAACACCTTCCCCTAGTGAAGTTCTCATATAACAACAGTTTCCATTCTAGCATTCAAATGGAACCTTATGAGCTCTGTACGTTAAGAGGTGTCAAACTCCAACATGTTGGGATAAAGTTAGAGAGTGGAAGTTGATGGGACTGTATCTTATCCAAGAGATGATTGATAAGGTTAAAACCATTAAATTTCATCTGAAATACATAAAAAGATGACAGAAAAGATATGTAGAAAATCGTTGATGAGATCCAAATTTTGAGGTCAGAGATAAAGTATTCCTTTATATATCACTGTGGAATAAATTCATGAGGTTTGGGAAGAATATAAATATTATTCCAAGATACATAATCCCCTTCAAGATCCTCAATCGCATCGGAGTTGTGGTCTATCCACTAGAATTCCCACCTAACCCATATCAAGTACATGATGTGTTCCATGTATCCATATTGAGGAGGTATATAATATACCCCTCACATGTAATAAATCTAGAAGTGGTATCATTAGAGAATGATATTACATATTAGGAGAATTTGTTGAAGATATTAGATCATAGAGATAAGGTTCTATGAAATAAGACAACTCCCCTGGTTAAAGTTCTGTGGCATAACCACAAGTTTGTAGAAGCAACTTGGGAACCAAAAGAGGTGATGAAATAGAAGTAACATAAAATGTTTTAGTGTATGAAATGAAAATTTAAATGGAAAAATTTATGATGGGGGTAAGAATTTAACAACCCAAAATTTTATAAATGAAATTACATTTTGAATGAATAAATTACTTATTAGGTAATGAAGTTAAAGAAAACGCATGAACTACTTTGGTTATTTTGGACTGTTATAAGTTATATCCTATCATATACAAAATATTGTTAAATAATCATAACCATTGATAATATAGCTATTGTATAGTTATCATTATGATTTGTATATATAAAGGTTTATGATAAATCTAATTGACATGGACAAAAGAAGCGATGACCTTGACTAGTATGATCATACCCTATGAAGCCCATTCATCAGAGCTTCTGAGGGAGATAAACTCACTATAATTTTTACTGAAATAATCCCAATATGATATAAAAAAATTAAATCACGATTGAAACCGTTTATGGGAATTTTTAAAGCTTACTAAGATCATGAACCAAACCATGTTCACCGAACTACCCTTTGAAAATATCACCATCACACACCTTGCCCTTAGATAATTCACTAGTGTAATAAAGGGATATGTATCTAGACCATAATAGTATAATTGTTTTTAATAAAACAATTATTATATTTATCTTTTATTACTTTATAATGGTTAAATAATAAATTTTGATAAAAATTATATTTCGATACGATGAAATAAAAATTGTATTTTTGGGAAATATATAGTTTCAATCAAGACACAATTTTTGATAAATTCAAGATTTTTTTAAATAAATTATATTTTAATAAAATAATATTATTAAATAATATTTAATAAATATAAATGGTAATATAATTTTATGAAGTCAAATATAATTGTTATAAGGGTTTGAAAACTGTTATTGTAAAATAAAACCCAGTATTTTTCAATAAATGGGTATTTCTTCATTTAAAAGTGAAAATTCTCATATTTATAGAACTATTTTGATAAAATAAATATTATTTTTGAAATCATAATGTCAAAATTATCCAATGTTGAATTTTTAATAATTTTCTATGATAATCAATTTTTTGGGTACAAATTAAATACAGTATAATTATATGGTATATATTATGACATCATAAAAGACCAAAAGTGATGTAATAAATACTAAAATGAGTATACATGACCAAAATCATGTTTATACTTTAAAATTATGTGTTTTTTAAGTTATTTTATTAATTTTATAAACCATTAATGAATCCTCCAAAACCTATATAATATTTTAAGGCTTTAAAATCAATTCTTTATAAACATGACTCACTTCCACAACACCTAGTGTATTATTTTAAGGATTTAGGTTATTAAACTTATAAAATAATTAAATAAAATATTTTTTGGCAGAAAACATGGGAAAAATACATGGTATGGTTTTGGTTTTGGATCAATTAGTTATATAGAGTCCAAAACCTTTGTTTAGAAATTAATAAATAATTCTCCACTCTTTTGCTGTAAAAACCTAAAAAACTCCCATTAATATTCACTAAAAACCCTTGGAGCATGAATTTACTCTAAAATTACCTCTATAGAGATATAACAAGCTTCACCCAAGATCTTAATAAGTTTATACAATGTTTTAAGAAGTTCCCTCTCAAGGTGAGGGAATCTATCCTCTTTATTTTAAGCACATTCTTTATATTATGCCTTCTAATTTCTAATTGTTCATGTTGGGATATGTTTTTTTACAACCCTATTACTTTACATATGATTTAAAAGTTATGATATACCTATTTAAATCTCATTAAACCTTTCCATGTATCAATATGTACCCCCGTTATGTTGCCGAAATTATCCTATGATTTTTCATACCAAACATTTGTGTCAGGAATACCCATCACCATTTACACTCAAATGTATTAACCTAGATATAAATATCCTTAATTTATTGTTTATTTCCATTTATTCAACCCAAAATCCTTAATAATGGGATTATAAGTGATTAAATACATCCCTATGTTGTATGATCTATGTGGCACACTTATGCATGTACATGATATGAATGTGATGGGTGGGCCTAGAATTATATAGCACTCCAATGCATTGGGTAATATTTTTATCTCATGAGATACCATGTATGGTGCATGGGATGTTATCCTAAACACACTATGTTATTATTTATATGCAGTAATCCTTTGATTATGTTTATGATGTCATGCCTTATATTGTTGCCACAATCCCATATTGCCTTTATGTTATCATATTATATCATTCTTTGATGTTCAAGTTATGATTATCACCCCTCTTATATTACCTTGATATTCCTATTGATTCACATGTATTAATTTCATCATGTTATTTTTTGATTATTCCCTTACTAGTATTTATTTCTCACCCCTTTCTTATGTACGCCCCCAGGTTATCCTATGTAGTTTTAAAGGATCAAGGAAATATAAAGAAATGTTATGGAGTTTTAGTTTATGTATTTATATTTTTGTTTCATGTTGTTATTATATGTAACTAATTACCCAAATAAACTAGGCCTCATGATATTATGGGGTTTTATTAAGAGTATATTTATACAATAAATCATGAAATAATGTGTATAGAAGATATGGGTTGTCATACATTTGGTTACAAAAAAGTTAAAGTCACCATCATTAAAGAGCATTGGTGTAGAAATATAGTATTTAGTGTTATGTAATTTTGTTAAATTCTTCATATTCTAGGAATTTAAATTTTATTTTAAGTTAAGAAATGTTTTTATAATGATTTTGTAGAAAATTATAAGTTTGGGAAAAGTGTTGGTGTAAATAGTGAAATAAATCCATTTGTATAATTTTTTGCATAAGAGACCCTAATATATGTAAAAATGTTTAATTCAATACTTTAATTATAATTTCAATAACATAAATACATTTATAGTATCAAATTACATTATTATTGGTCATTTTGGATATAAGTATTTAGTCTGGACCATGCATATAAATCGGGGAGTTGAAAAAAATTCTCAAAATTATGGAATCCAATGACACTATTCTATAAAATTATCACTAAATTCATAAAATAAAAATTGAAAATGGTATGGTTTATTAAAATAATTTAATTAATATTAATTTGAATTAATAAATTAATATGGGAAAATAATTTAAATTCATAAATTTTATCAAAAACTCCTTTGAAAAAATTACATTTTGTGTTATTTTTTTATATGTTTTGATGGATAAAGAAATATATATACCAAACATGAATTTTCCTTAGAAAGAATGAAAAAAAATTTGGGGGTGGGGTGGAATCAATATTTCCAAATTTCCAACTTTTCAAAATTGGATTACCTCTAAACTTGTTAAAGTGAATGGATTTCTTGGAAAATTTCTTAACAACTCATACAATATGAAAAAAATAATCACAATAAAACATAATATTTTTACAAGGTTCATATCTCAATTTAGAAGATTGCATAATTAGAAAATAATTACAAGGGATAAAATTTAATCATTCGGGGAATGATTTTTATTAAAATTAAATAAAAACTATACCAAATTAAAATATAGTTTTTCATAAAACAAAAACTGACTTAAAATCTTTAAATTAAGTACAATAACCGGAATTAATTAAAAAAAAAACTATATATATAGATAATACATATCCAAAAAATCCAAATGAACGACACCCATCCATAATGGATAATATAAATCATTTAATGACGTGTTTCTTAACATTTATAGGACATAAAAAACGCAAATCCTATAATCTAACACTGATGAATAAGGTAGCATTCCATTTTCCTACATAAAAAAAAAATAAAATCTACACACACACAAAGAGAGAGAGAGAGAGATATTTGTGGTTATGGGTGAGTTACATGATAATTAGTAGTATTTTAATGAATCAATATCATACATTCCCATGGATGATCTACTAAAAAATATACAACCAATTCAATTTTAAAAATAAATAAATACTTTTAAAAAAAATTGTTTACAAATAGTACTCATAATTCAAACTGTCGTGTCAAACCAACTCACACAAGATTTTTATCAAAAAAATGTGACTAAATGGTTAAACTATAAATAAAACTAGTCCATTAACTATATCAATATCTAAGAATCATGATAAATTTTAATTTACAATTCAATAAAAAAATTTCCATATAATTATAGCATCATTGGCCATTGATCATCATTTATTTTTTATTGTTGGTTTCCAAGAACCAACTACTTTATACTTTTGATTTCCTATATATTAAAAGTGTTGAATATTAATAAATATCTTACATGATGATTATTATTTCATGTAAAATTTAGTATGATTATTTCATTAGAGTATCTATAAGATAAAAAAGTCATAGCAATTCCCTATGATGATGTGAACCTTGAAATGATATCATAATATTATTAAATAATTATTCTATGAAAAAATGATTTAAATTTGATAAAAAAAATATAAGACATGATTTAGGTGTAGGATTATCTTAATATATCTACAATTATTCTCATAAAACTTTCACTTGGAAGTATCTAAGATATGAGGTTATGAAAAAGACCCGTCCATAAGAATTCTACATGTTTTATGTGTCATTGAATATTCTTATATAGAGACATGTGTATTGGTCTCACTAATAGAAATATGGTCTATATCCATAATCTAGGACCGTGGTAATATCCCTTATGACCATGGATATAGGTTACGACCATGGTCACAGTTCCCACATGAACTATTGGCATTTAGATAGCCTCATAGGCTATAAATATAGGCCGTGACTACTACTATAACCCATGTCTATTGAGTGTTCCATGTAGATCCACCTATATCCATGGTATATGGACATGCTCATGTATTTTTTAAATATTTATATCCATTTGGACATACCTATTTCCACGGGTTCATTCATGTGGCCATAGGATAAAAAACAACTTTTGTTGGGATTGAAACCCCGTATCACCCTCCTTGGAATCAAGATACCTTACCACTCCACCAACACTTCTATTATGAAAATATATGTAAAATTTATTTATATATATATAAGGGATTTTTTTTGATATATTTTATTATTATAATTAAATTAATAATAATATTAATTCCCTTCCAACCTATAGCCACATTCTAGGCTTCCAGTGGCTATAGGCTACCAAATTGACACCCTATATCCATAGTCAGATCCTGACCATAGATATATACCCTTGACACATTATCCTATAACTACAATAAAATATTTACCATGTATATTGGCTGTTTATCATGCCATTTACATGAAAAATAACAATTCATATGTTAAACTATATCCACAGTTGGGCCTCAACCATGGCTATAAGTGACCTATAGCCACAAATGAAAAAGGAAATGGCTATAGGTCACCAATATCCATAGTCATGGCTGACCATGTATATAGTAAAACTTTACACTAGTGTCTTTAGACATTATATTATTATTAATATATATTGTTGGTCATAGATAAATGGAAATAGAGGGGGGAATTAACCATTTAAAAATTAAAGAAAATGTAAAAAGGTAAATTAAGAATTAAACAATTTTGAAATGATGAAGTAATAAAGAAATAAATTGATAATATTGATAAAGATATGAATTAATAAATTTGATCATATTAGAGAATAAATATAAAAGTAGATTAAACAAGTAAGAACAACTAAAATTATTGTATCAAATTTATACAACTATTCATATCGATAATGAATGATGCAATGCATAAAATAAAGTGATAGAAAACAAATTTTGATAAGGAGTTCGATAATTACTCGGTGTGAGCCCCTGTATCTCCACCCATAAAATTAATAGGTTTATTTTATTAGAACCTTTATATTTTTAGTGATCAATAAACTTATCCCTCACAATTTTGGTTTGTTAGAACCCTCTTTATCTTTGTTGGTATCCAATTCACCCATCCCTAACTTTTGTAGAAGTTAGTATCCATTGATGAAGGTGATGAGAGGAGATACATTTTCTCTAGAAAACCCATTAAAAATATAATCCCTAATCTCTCAAAAGTATACATACAATTTGATATTAGAGATTAATAGAAATAGAGAGATACTTTTAGGGATTGAAAAATGAGAATTTTCTCTTTGAGAGGACTTGATATTGCTAGAGATTCTACATCGATTCAATCAAAGAGGTGTTGATAGTAATCTATGTGCCTTCTAAGACACCTTAGGTCTCATTTTATAGGCCCTAAAAGGTATGGTAAGTATATATAATTCTTTGGGTGAATTTAATATGAATAAGACAAAATTTATGGCCTTTTTGACCATAATAAATACATTCCTAGAGTTGTTGTCCTGAATTTATTGGCTACCTAGTGCACCTCACCGGCTGGCCAGCGGGTCACCTAGAGTTGGGGGATTTTGAAAATCAACCACTAGCCAGTGGTTGGAAATTGGAATTTAAATAGAATGATTCACCTTTGTATGGGTCACCAGGTGGCTATTTCTTCTCCACCTGCTAGCTAGTGGGACTTCTACACATATGAGTTTCTTCCCATCTCGAACTGACTGGCCAGTACCCTACACCATCCAGCTGGTGCAACCTATAATGACCCACCTTCAATTGGATCCTACTTTACTTCCTTCTAATCTCACATATTGATATTTAAATATGGTTCCAAGGTCTTGCGACATGAAATAATATATGTCCATGTCTTTAACATGATCAAAAAGTTACATTTAAATTGACTTTATGGTCTTCATTTAAACTATCGATGACATGACTTGGAGTTTAAAAATATAAATGATAATCACTCAATGAAATTTTTAGAAACATAAATAAGTGTTTTTGATTCTGAAAACACCATGATAGAGATAGGTAAAACAATATCCTCCTTTTTTATGATCACCAAAACTTAATATAAAAAGATATATTAAATGTAAATTAACTATAAAAGATATAAAAATGTAATTCATGATTTTAGAGATCAATATATTTAACATGATCATTATATAAACTAAAATATATTCAATATTATTTAAGAAAATAAATAAATCATACATGTCATATTCAATAATAAACAAATGACTCAAATTTCAATAACTCCTCCTTTGATACAAAAAGAGTAAAATAAAAGAGAAATAACAAATAATATAAAGTTTAAAACTATTCACCATTTTTTAAGCTTCTATCCTTTTAATAAAAAGAAAGAATAAATTTCAAGAACTTATCCTCCTTTATTATTATAAAAAAGAATAACAAATATAAGAAGGAAAAATTGAAAAAAAAATATTTTATAAAACATAAAGAGATATTTTTGAAAAGAGATTTTAAAAAACTAAAAAAGAAAGAGTTTGAAAAAAGTTCAATAGAAAAACAAATAGATTTTGAAAATAAAAATTTTAAATAGAAATATTTGATAACATCTCTTTGCTTCCAAACTTCCCTTGATAGGTGCATTTCATAGAGATAGTGATATAGAGGAAAGTATAAAAGAAGTCTTTAAGAGGGAAAAAAAGAGAAAAAGAGTAAGAGAAAGGAAATGAAAGAGAAAAGAGGAAGAGAAAGATAGTATAAAGAAAAGATAAAATTGGTACATACCATGACCAAGACACTCATTTCATCAAGGAGTGATTTTTCAACCATTGAATGATTCCTTTGAAGGAATTATTTTGTATGTGAAAATATACCTATAAGGAATACTACAATTTTTATTTTGTCAAGGAAAACTCAAAAATATTATTATAGAGACAAGTATATATATAATTTTTACTCATAATTAATATTCCTTTAAGAGAGATAAAAACAAATATTTTTTTAAATAGTAGTTCATATACACAATTGATCATATAAATTTTGAAAAAATTAATAAATTTAAAACAAAAATAATACACTAAGTGTATTTAAGTATTGAAAACAAATTCATTTTAAACATATAAAAAGTAAAATTACAATTTCAAAATATGAAAATAAGAGAAAAATAATTTTTGATTTTATAAAAAATTTGAAAAAAAATTCTCTTAAGGAAAATTTCAGAATTAAATAGATAATTATTCCATTAAAAAAACACAAGTGAAATATAGGGATAAAAGCCATGAGATAATTAATATAAAAAACAAACCAATATTTAAAAAAAAAATTAATTTTTTTTCAAGGTAACTATAGTCAATTTAAGGGCGTCACATGATAACCATTCATAATTCACCTTCAAAAATTGAAACGATCAAGAAAAAGGGGATTAGTGAAAACATTGAAATTTTAATATCCAATCCTGATAAAATCTCATAATATATCACTCTTTTGGAAGTGATATCTTAAAAAATGGTTCCAAAATTCAATATGTTTAGTTCAAGAGTGCTGGATATGATTTTTGGACATATTAATACAACTAGTGTTATAACAATTAATATGTAAATGGTCATATGTAAACTTGAATTCTAAGAGAGTGTGTTTGATCCATATTATTTGGGAACAAAAACTCCTAGCGACTATGTATTATGTATCAACTATAGAAATATAAACAAAGTTTTTCTTATTACTACTCCATGATATGATAGATTTTCCAATTAGGTGGAAAGTACCACTTTTAATTTTATTATATAGTTGGAATCCTCCAAAACCAGTGTTGGAAAGACTAGATAATTTAAAAGAAGTTCCTTTTGGGTAAAAAACCAATATTTTTAGTTCCATTTTAATAGTGAAAAATCATTTTAAGAAATTTGAAATGATATTTCTTTAGACTTTATTGAAAATTAGAAAAAAGACAAAAACTTAACATGATGTTTGGTTATATAATAATAATATAAAGTAAACTACCAATCATACTTTTATAAATCTTGTTGTCAACTGACTTATTGGATTAATACAATGTTATTTGACAAGTTGCACTCATGGGTATACTAATTTACTTAACATAACCCATACTAAATCTTTTTAAGAGTTCATTGGTGTTTTTTACTTGGTTTATAAAAATAATATCATTTCATTTAGAAAATTGAAAACCAAGAAATAATTTGAGTTCACCCAGAAATCTCATTTCAAATACTTTTTTGTTAAATAAAAAAATTCAAAACAAAGAGTTTCATTTTTTGAGCCTAAAATCAAATCATCAACATAAATTTTTACAAGTAATAAATTATTTGATATGTGTTTTAGAAAAATATTTGAATCATATTTTTCCATTTTAATACCATTTTATACCATAAAATTTGATTAAAATTTATAAAATGACATAGGGTATTATTTTAAACCATATTATATTTAGTTAATTTGAATATAGAATTTAGAAAAGAATGATTTTAAAAACTAGGTGGTTGTTTCAAAAAAAACATTTCCTTAATAAAACCATTTAAAAAGTATATTTTTACATCCATTTGAAAGAATTTTAAATTGAGGTGAGAGGTGAATGCCAACAAGTTTCTATTGGATTATAACCGAGTGACTAGAGAAAAGGTTTTACCATAGTTGATTCCTTCTTCTTGGTTATATCATTTAGCTATTATATGATCTTTATTTCTAGTGATATTACCAATATCATATAACTTATTACTAAAAACCCATTTAGATACTATGATAGGATGATAATTATTAATTTCCATGAGATTCTATACATTATTTATAGTGAATTGATTTCACTCCTCTTTCATCGAAGGAACTCAATTTTTATTATTATGGGAATCATTAAGATTTTGGAGTTATAATTAAATAACAAAGGAAATTTGTTTAACCTCATTTAAGACTAATATTCTAGCACAAGTTCACGATTGAAAATCTCTAATGAAAATTTTAAGGGTATGGTCTTTGGATTTATTAAAATCTTTAGGTAAAGAATTTAAAGGAAATTATTATACTTATTCAACTTATTTAGTTTGAAATGATTCATTTTAAATTTCATTTTAAAAAACACTTTGAGAAGGATATTATTTAAAACTATTAGAAAAACCAATATGTATTAATTCTTACAAAATTTTAGTCCTCTTGTTAAAGAATCAGTATGCCTTGATTGAGTTGGAGTACCCAAGAAAGATAACTTAATTTGATTTTGAATAAGATTTTGTAATATTTTCTTTGGTGATGAGAATAAAACATTTATAACCAAAAACTTTGAAAAAGTTAACTTAAGGTTTTTTATTTTTCTAGATTTCAAAAGGGGTATTTTTGAGAAAAGGTATTACGAGAATGTGCACACTAGTAGAAATTGTGGCTTTAATGTCACAAATATGACATTGGTTTATAATAAAATGATGTAAAAAATGTTTGTGGATAATTTTTGGCATATGTTTTATCTAAAAATGACACCAAAGAGGAGATATGTTGATTTTTTGGCATGAGTTTTGTAAAACACTAATGCCAAAAATAATTAAATAATCATTTTTGGCATCAGTTTCTTTAAAAACCGATTTCAAAAATGATTTTTTAAAAAAGTTTGGCGTCAGTTTATATAAAAAATAACGCTAAAAACCATTAAAAATAAACCAGTGTATCACAAAACCCTCATTTTCAGATCTAAAAAAAAATTAACTCTTGATTTGCGATGACTATGACAACTATATGAGGATCCTAAATGATGATTTTTATTGAGTTTCTTTGGTTTTAATCATCATTTCATGATCAGTAGACCTCATTATTTCTTAATCTATTTTTATTTGACCATACACATTAGTATTTTGTGTTTGGAAACCATTTTGATTGATTTTTTTGGTTTATTCTTGTTTATTTTTATTTTATACAAAAAATTTTGTTAAATATTATAGTGTTTATTCTTCTAATGAATTTGAGGGAGAAAATTTAGACCGTGGATCAATTTTTATTATTGAACTTCAAATTTTGTAAGTTATTTTTTTTTATTTTGAAGATAAATTATTTATCATTTAGTTATAATTTTTATTTATTGATTCATTTGTTTGCATGTAGTTGATTGTTAATTATAAATGTTGTTGTTAATTTTTTTTATTTTGATAAATTTTGTATTTAATGAAATTATCAATTTTCCACCATAAATTATATATACATATTTATATTTGTATATATATATATGTACGTATATATGTATATATATCGTTTGAAATTAGTACCTAAGATATTTTTCATTTATGATTCTAAAAAAATTATATACTTTTGGATTATAATGACACACATAATGAAAAATAAAAACCTTTATTGGATTAGTTTTTATTTTATTCCTAATAATCATTGATATTTCCTATCAGATTACCAATCATTTTTATTATATGTGTTTATGTTTAAAGTTTATCTATTTATATATATATTTTCAAATGTTTATATGTTTCAATATATTCACCAATTATATTGCGATCTCTTGTATTGAATGGATTGTAATTGGATAAATTTACGAAGAACCACTAGTGAATATGAAAAAGGATTTGATGAATTTTTGGAATTTTCTAAACAAAATATTCAAAACATAGATTTTATTTTTTTCCACGTGTGAAGTGTTTTAATATAATAAAGTTAAATTCCAGATAAATCAAGGATATTCTCATTTTCTATAGTTTTAGCTTTAATTATACACATTGGATCTGGCATGGTGAAAGAATTTAAAATTCAAAGTCTAATGTTGATGAAAATATTCACAATGAGGGAGAGGATTAGATTGAAGAATTAATTCATGATTTAGGTATTGAAACCATCAAAAAAATATTAAGTGTTGAATGATTGTATAGAGATTATGAGAAACAATTATTTCCAAGTTATAGTAAATATATTGTGTTATCGTTAGTTTTGATATTAGTTAACTTGAAAGAAAGAAATGGGTGGAGTGGTAAAAGTTTATTTAACTTGAGATTTTAAAAAACCTACTTCTAGAAGCCAACGACCTTCCAGATTCTAATTATAAGGTGAAGAAAATATTATTCCCAATGGGATTGGGGTATACAAAGATAAATTCTTTCTCTAATGATTGTGTGTTTTATAGTAAATAATATTAATATTTATCAAAATTTCCTACATGTGGGACACCACACTATAAGATGGATAAAAAAGTCAACTCAGATTCATTCTTAGGTATTGGAATCTAACCTCATGAAAAATCAATTTTGTACTTTCTAGTAATTCCATCAAATAATTACTTTATATAATTCCAATAATTCAATTGTGATTCATTCTCAGGTACCAGAATCAAATCTCTTACTAAATAAATCTTGTACCTTCCAATAATTCATTGTTTGAGGCATCTATTTTCAAATTAAATTGATGAAAAATGGTTAATATGGCATTCATATGAGCACATATCTGATGGTAACTTACTTCACCCTACTGATTAACCATAATGGAAGAGATTTAATAAAAAATTTCATGATTTGGGAAGTGAAGTTAGAAATATCAGAATAGGATTGTGTATTGATGGAATTATTCCATATTGAAGCCTAAGTGGTCAACATAGTTCATGAACTGTTTTGTTGATAGTTTACAACTTTTCTCCACATATATGTATGAATAAAAAATATTTTATAATGATCTTGATGATTTCTAGACCAAAAAAACTAGGAAATGATATTGATGTGTATCTTTCATCATTGATTGATGATTTAAACTTATATGGGAGATAGGTGCTAAAGTTTTCAATGCATAAAATAAATAGTATTTTATTTTTCATGCTATGATAATGTTCACTATAATTTTTTTTTAGCCATATGGAAAATTATTTGGATATAGTGTTCAGGGACATAAAACATGTATAATTTGTGAAGAAGTGACTTCATATTATCAATTGCATAATGGAAGAAAGATAATGTACATGGTATATCAAAGATTTTTGTGAATTGATTATCCTTATCATAGACTGAAAAAATAATTTAATGGTTTACAAGAATAAAATCTTCCCCCATAACCATTGTTAGTTGAATAATATTATGACAGGATGAAAAATATTGATTCAAAATTTTGAAAGGAAAGAAGTTATGGTCTTAAAAAAATATCTAGAAGAAATAATCTGTCCTTTTTAAACTACCTTATTGGATATTTTTAGATATAAAACATAAAATTATTGTTATGAATGTTGAGAAAAATATATATAACAGTTTTATTGGAACATTTTTAGACATAAAATGAAAGAAAAATATGGATTTCATGCTATATTAGACTTGATATCAATGGGAATACATTTAGAGTTATCTCCCACTATGAAAGGAAACAGAACATATTTACCTCCATATTATCACACATTAAGCAGGATTTAGAAAATTATTATTTTTGTGTCTTCATGGTATTAAATTACCCATTGGTTATTCGTAAAATGTGAAAAATTTGATGTAATTTAAGGATTTTAAATTAATATGTATGAATTCTCATGATTGTCATGTATTGATGCAACCACTTCTACCAGTCGCACTGTGTGGTATCTTGCCGATAGCTGTCAGAAAGACTATCATAATGTTATGTAATTTTTCTCAAATCCATTTATAGCAAAGTCATTGATCCAAATTTGTTAGATGTGTTAGAGAATAAATCTTCTCTTATACTTTTTCAACTATAAATGTATTTTCCACCTACATTTTTTGATATAATAGTTCATCTAGTGATTCATTTGGTGTGTGAGATAAGAATATGTGGGCTTGTTTATTTATGATGGATGTATCCTTTTGAAAGATATATGAAATTTTAAAGAGATATATAAAAAATACGTATCGATTAGAGGCCTATATTATTCAAAAATATGTATTAGAAGAGGTGATTGAGTTCTGTACTAATTATTTATATTAAGTGGAGCATATTGGTCTCCCTATATCTTGACATATGACAGTTGATAGTGAAGGTAGAGGGATTCATGGATTAAATATAAAGTTTATTCCATGTGGTGAAGTGATGTAGGAACATTTATACATTTTGAACAACACATATTAGGTTCAATCATATATATATATATAAACACATATTTTTGAATTAAAGTTATGATATATGAAAAGAAATGAAAAGTTGGTGATGATTAAACATAAAAGATACTTGTTTCATAGTTTAAAGAGAAATTCATCACAGATATATCTGCATCAGAAACATTGAAATGGTTGGCAAGGGGACCATCTCTTAATGTGATCACATGGTCTGGTTTTGATATCAATGGGTACACATTTTACATAAAAAAGATGGATGAAAAGAGTACTGTTCAAAATAGTTGTGTATTGGTCATCATTGAAGCACTGCATTTTTCGAGTGTAAAATATAAAAACCCAATTTTTGCATCAATTCCATATTTTGGAGTTCTTGAAGACATATGAAAAACTGATTAGATTAAATTTCAAGTCACCATGTTTAAGTGTAATTAGATTGAAAGTAATAGTGGTGTGAAACATGATGAATATGGGTTTAAACTGGTTGATTTGAAAAGATTTAGTTGTAATGAGGAATCATTTATCATGAATACACATGCAAAAAAACCATTTCATGTCATTTATCTATTGAATGATCAATGGTCTGTCATTTTTAAAGGAAAATAATCCATTTGGACGATGAGGATGATGATGATGTCATTTATTTATATGAGGATTATTTATCTATAATAGGATTTCCAGATAACAATGACTATAACAAAGACATCGTGCATGTAGTAAAAAATGATTATGGTGAAGGTATATGGGAAAACACTAAATTAATCTTCTAATTAATCTGGTAATTATTTATATTATATTTCTTTTTTTGAAAATTACATGTGTAAAAACTGAATTATTTAATAACTATTGGATATTTAATTATATATATTTTATTATTTATATGATTTTTTGTATTAATTTTTGATATTATAAGATTATGGTTAAATTTTTTTTATTGAAATACCTAACACACATTATTATATTTTGGTTAAAGTTATGAATATGATAACACTTTTTAGAACTTTGATATTTAAATTTATAAATGTTCCTATCATTTTAGAAGTAATGTTTATATTTAATAGTATACCTTGTATATTTTTTTGGGGTTAAGAATCATAACATCTTTTTTTAAAAAAACTTACACATGTGTGCCACTTTTTTTACTTACATATTTTTATTTTCCAACTTTCTATTTATTCACTTGTCTAATAATATGCAGCTAGACAAGAATTTCATTAAATTTTCCTATTTCAATGACGAATATGGATATCGAGAAAGCGGAACATGTACCATGGTATTTTTATTTTTTAATATTATCAAATATCTAGTAATATAATTATTTAATGAAAAAAACTTTTAATTTACAAAAAATAATTGCAGGAATATTGATGAGTCTTCAACGATGGAGTATTTTTATTTTATTGTTAAGAAATTGCGTTCTCAAGTTGGTAAATGTGGAATTAAAAATTTACCAAAACTATAACTTTCTCATAGATATAAGAGATTACATATTACTTTTGATGACAATAATAATACAACTAGCTCAAATTCAATATAGTTTATCAGCTATATCACTATGTAGAGCCGTTAAAAGATTAGAATTTTATATCCTGATTGTAAGGAAGTCAACAAGATGGTGATAAATCATATTTGGGATTCTTTAATGGTATAATATCTCAATTGATTTATTTTATCTCATTTTTTGAATATGATATATTCTAAATGACTAATATTTTTTTATTCAATTAAAGATGACATTCAATTTTTAAGAAAAAAATCAATTAAGAAATGATGTATTTTCTTAATGGTGGTTTGATGGAGAGATTTCAAGAAAAAGTTGACAAAAAATTATGTTTTTTTAAAGAGACAAAATGAAAACACATGCCTGAAGTATGAGTTTTTAGATGCAGATACATGGAAGAAATTTGTTTCCAGCCGACATGATGAAGCCTTTCAGGTATGATAATTATATAATATTTTAAAATTTCTTATATATGCACCTAATTACTTATGAGTTTAATTTTTATATAATATGCCTCTAAGAAATCCCATCAAGATATCCATTTGAAGAATTTATACCATCATACTTTATCACGTGGAGGGTATTATTTATTGGAGAAAAAAATGATTGAGGAAAAGTTTTAAGCATTAAGAACTAAGTTTACTAGTGGTTATAATGAGGTCCAGTTCGGTCCTCCATCTCCCCCACCCACCATGAAAAATGTTAGAAAGTGAGAAGAAGAAAAAATGAAAAGTATCTTATAGATAAATATAAGGAAGTAACTAAAAGAATTTTAAGTAAATATTTTTTATTTTTCATGAATTTTTATATTTTATAAATTAACAACACTAATATATCATTTCATTTTTCATTTCAGGAGGAAAATATGGAGAAATAGACATAAGGTTATTTTATCCCCAAAGGTAGGATAGACAGCCTAGCTACTACTTTAGGAAATCTAGAACACCCCAACCAGATATAAGGATATGATGCGGGTGTTAGTATTCAGAAAGTTTTTTTATCAAAGTAAGAAATCAAGATACCTAGAAATTGAATTCTTAAAAGTTGATATGAAAGATATGAAATAGTCCATGGGTGATCAAATTCAATCAACTGTACAGGTTATGTTAAAACAATTAATGAGGTAGTCACAGTCTATGAAGCCTTCCCAGCCTGTCCATCCCTTTTAGCTAGCTGCACAGCCTATACAACCCTCTCATCCAAACCATCCTTCCTATCCTGACTACTAAGATTATCCACCTCCTCGCTTGGTCCCAAATTTATATTGTGAGTTTTATATTGGATATCCTAATGTATATATTGTAGTGTTTGGTGTTGGGAATTTTTTGGGTGATTTTGTACATCACCATCCTAGGTAGATGGGTCAAGTTAGAGTATCCGTACATGATATTTTGATCCTACTGCTCCACTACCATTTCATACAGAGGTGGTTACTAGAGTTAGGGATTGTATGATTCATTTTTTATTTTTGTTATCTACAATTCTTAATTATATTTAATTTGAGGTATATATATTTTTTAAATACTAATTACATCTAATTGAAAATTACTTATAATGTTTTCTGAAATTTAACATATATAGGAGTATCTAAAATCAAAATAAATGGCACAAAGAAAACAAAAGGTTCAGGAAAAAATAACTATAGATACTTATGATATTTTTGATGGGATAAAAAGATTATATTAACATTATTCTTCCTTGGGTAATATCCATGAGTTTCATATGACATACGATATATGTATAGGAGACTATACATTGAGAATATTCAGAAAATATATCATGGATTTAATTGATTTTGAAGAGCTCAACATGCTCGTGTTGCAGTTATTTTCCATGTAAGTAAATTTATGTTTCATTTTTTTATTTATTTAATTAAATATGGTTTAAATTGACTAATTATATTACTTTTTTAATTATGTATTTTCAAATGTTTCTTATTCAAAATGGCACCACATGAGTTTATGGTTTTATAGATCTGGAATTCATTTCCATGGTTGTGAAATATGTGAAAACCGCTGATATAATTACATATATATATGAGATATTATTAAAGAAATAGACTGAGTGTTAGTTTTTTCCATTTCTTGATGGGTAATAACACAAATATAATTATGAACTAATGCTCATTATAATGTCATTAATTGTGAAATATTTTTATTATAGGGGGTATTGGATGTTAGGCATATTCTATCCAAGTGAATGCATCTTATATTGGTTTTTCTCTTTATTAGGTGATGTTCATAAAAAATTACCACCTTATTATACAAGTAAGTATTATTCATTTTTATAAGTTCATTATTTTTAATTCCTATTATATATACATGTATTATTAGTTGATATATATGAAAGTACAGGTCATGAATTTTTTTTAACAAAGATCACTTGTCGATAAAGAACCCAAATGTAATCCAATATGTTAAAGTAACAATAATTATTATTTATATTATATATTATTATAATTTTTGACATATATATATATATATTGGTTTTTATTATCAAGTTAATGTTTTATAAATGCAGTGTCATCATCAACAATGATATGTTGAATGTGGCTATTATGTTCTACAATTCATGTATAAGATAATCACAATTGAGTTAACTAATGAATTTGATAAGGTTAGTTATATTAATTATTTTATATTTTATATCATAGTATTCTGTTTTTTAATCTTATATCATTCATTAATGTTGAGTCTTATACGAAATATAAACTTAACCATATTCAATCTTTGTTTGTGAACTATTTGTTAAGTACGATTACAATTTAAGTTATGTGTATTCTAATGTTTATGATTAAAATTACATTTTCCAAATAAAAAGTGTTCATAAACTATTTCTTTTATTATAATAGTTGTTTGAACATAATGATCTCAAAATAATTATTCAACAACAAACACCAATGATTATGTTTTAAATTTTTATGTATGTATTTTTTAATTATAATTTTTAATACAAATGTGTAGATAATGTTTTTTTGATTAAGTTGTTAAAAGTATGTTTGTTTTTATAGATTTTTAATCTATTAAACTTTCTAGTTGATGATTTTATATTGCTTTTTATTACAAGGATTATCATTTTTTAGGGGTGTAATATTAAAAATTTTCTAATTTTTTTCTCTTTTGGTGTTGGTTTTTATCAAAACTGACAATGAAACTTTAAAAAAAATATTCAAGGGTTTCAGAATTAGTTATTTTTATAAAATGATGCAAATTTTTTTTTAGCATCATTTTCTTATAGAAACTGACACAAAAAATTAATCCAAAACAAATTTTCAGTGTTGATTTTTTTTAAAACTAACACAAAAAAATCAACAACATTGAGCCTTCAGAATTGGTTTCTCGTAAAAACTGATGTTGAAAACATAGCCTAAAATTCTAGAGATGATTTTTAGTGTCAGTTTTAAGAAAATAGATGCTAAAAATATTATTTTTTACATCACCTTTATAAACTTCGATTAAAAACTGACATTAAAATAGGTTTTTGCACTAGTGTGTGATTAATGATAAAACATAAAGTATTTATGGAATCAAACCAAAAATATTGAGGTAAATTAAATTAATTTAAAAGAATTTGATCAATTTCTTGGATAGTTCTATTTTTACTCTCTACAACCTTGTTTTTTATGGGTTTTAGGATAATAAAAATAATGATTATAGAATTCATAAGAATATAAATCATAAAATTCATTGTTGTCTAAATATTTACCACAATCAATTTGAATTGAAATAATTTTTTTTTTATTTTCAACTTTTTTAGAAAACTTTATGAAGTATTTGAAAGATCCACTTTTATGAGATAAGAAGAAATTCCTAGTGAATCTTGTAATGTCATCAAAAATAACAAAAGAATACTGTTTTTCTCTTAAAAAATTAATTTGAGAAGGCCCAAATAAATCAAGATGAATTAATTTAAGATATTTTTAATCGGAAATTCCATTTTTAGATTTAAAATAGGTTTTTTTTCTTAATATATTTTAATGATTTAAAAAACATGTAATATTTGAAATTTAATTTAGGTAAATATCGTACTAGTTGATAATAATTAAGTTTGATAAGTGAGTGTGTGCTACAGTGACCAAGGAATCTATTCTAAATCGAGGACTCACTAACTTGTTACCTCTTGTATTTTACATTTTTCTAGTGATATGTGTTAAATTTATTGTATAAACATTTTGAAATTAAGACACGATAAATAATATGTTTACTTTTGAGTTAAAAACTTTTCAAAAATAACTTTTGAATGAAATTTAAAAACTGCTATCACAAAATTAACTAATGATTAAAAAAATTTGTTTTAAGACGGTGAAAAAAAACATTTTTAATATGAGTTGAGTTATAAAAACCCATGGTACCTTAATAAATTATCTTACCCTTAGAGTTATTACTGAAGGTGAGCTGACCTATTTCTAGTTTATTTATTTGATTGAATTTGGAGACGTATCCACACATGTATCTTGATAAACCACTATATAAGTACCCTTTCTTATGATTTTCTCTCAAGACACTTTTCCTAAAAAATATAATGACTAAAGGTTTTAATACCAAAATGAACTTAGGTTTGATAATTATATCCAATAATAATTTTGGAATCCATATTTATTTTGTATAAGTTTTTCTTTTAGAAATATTAATTAAAATATGGATTGATTCTGGCCTCCCATATCATGTATCCTTGCAATCACATTAATAAATTAAATGAAAAATCGTTTTACACTAATTAAAAAATATATATTGTGAGAAAAAAATAATAAAAGTAGTTTTTGATAGATTCTTAGAGTCACTTTCATGATTTTAGAAACCAAGACCAATCCATTATTTTCTATTTCTTTGAGAGCCAAATATTTTATTTAGATTATCTTCACCTTGAGTGAATTTGTAAAGAGAAATTGTGAGTTATTTAATGGTAGATTATATTTTATTTACATCTAGTTTATTCTTAAATTTCATGTAAAATTATTCTTTTTTCCTTGAAGATAAATTCCTTCTATTTTTGAATTTATTCTTTTTCATTCATCACTTTCTTGTATTTGTTACCAAGTTTTATATATAATTTATAAATATTATTAAAACCATTTTTGAATTGATAATGATCATATATTAGGTATTTGTAATTAATATGACTTGAGGTTCAATAATAAGAATAAAATGAGAATAATTAAGAGAATAAAAAGAAAAGGAGGAAATTGGAAGTGGGGTACTAACCTTGTTGTCTTCATTAAAATGTTCTATAAGGAATATAGGAATTGAGTCACTTAAAGTGGTTAAGGAAGTTTAGTACATGGATTCATCACTTTTAATCTATGTTATAACTTTAACATCCTTCATACATTTTTTACTTTCTTTAATATTAATTTTTTAGATGGGGCATTCTGACTTGATGTGACCTTTTTTTTACATTCATAGAATGTCACTTTCAGTTCCACCATTTGATTTACCTTCTTGGTTTCATTGGATAATTTATTCATCTTAAAGAAATTGTTAATGTTTTTTTTAATTTGAGAAATATATTTAAATACATATTTGTAAGAATCATCATTGGTAGATTTAAAGGTGATGGTTTTATTCATATATTTTTCTTCATTGGCCTCATTCTTAGCTTGTTGCCTTATTTAAATTTCATACATCATTAGGGATCTAATATGTTCTTAAACCTATATTTTATTCAAATCATTTTCTTCTTATATGTATACAATTTTGGGAACCTAATTTCTTGGTAGCACCCAAAGTATCTCTTTTTTTCTAGGGTTTATGTAGACATATCATCACCAAATGACTCTCAAACATTGAAAATATCCATAAAACTTGTAAACATATTAGAGATGGATTTATTTTAATTCATAGAAAGTATTTAAAAATCCTACATATACATATCTAATCTAGTATTTTTAACCTTATTTTTGACTTCATGTGTTTCTTCAATAAATTTCCATATTTCATAAACCATTTTACATGAATAAACATGATTGAACTCATTTTGATCAAGTCCACAATGTAAAGTGTTCATAGATTTTCTATTAAGTTCAATGTTTTTAACATTATCAGGTTTCTAATTATCTTTAGGTTATTTATTATTAATATATTCATGCATAAACATTTTCAAAATAGGGTAACTAATACTACCAATAAAGTTTTACATATTATTTTTCTAAAAACAATAATATGTTCCATAAAAAATAGGATCATGTAAGTAAGAATTAGATGTCATTATAAAAAGATAATAATTTGAAATATATTATGATTTATAAAAAAAATAGTATAGAATTTTTTTAAAATACAAATAATAAATTTGATACTAATATTTATCTAGAGATAGATGTCAAGTTGGGGGGGGGGGTGCGGGTGGGGGTTTATTTACCTTTTAAAAATTAAAGAAAATAGAAAAAGGAAAATTCCAAATTAAACAATTTTGAAATGACAAAGTGATAAAGAAATATATTGATAATATAGATAAATATATGATTTGATAAATTTGATACATAATAAAAAATTAATATCAAAGTTGATTAAGTGAGTTAGGATAATGAAAATGACTATACTGAATTTTTGAAATTATGTTTATCAACAATGAGTGATGCAATGCGTAAAATAGAGAGAGAAAACACAGTTTGATAAGGAGTCAAAAAATATCTCGATGTGATCCCCTAATATTATAAATTTATTAATCTTGGTGTTTTCATGATAAAAAAACTTACCTATGATTCTAATGATTTCATTTAAGTGAGTTTCCATGTTTATAATAAATACCAAGTGAAGGAATTTAATGGCATCTTGAAGACATTTTTAAGTCTTGTTAAATCCATAAAACAATATCTTATCATGATTAAAGAACATGTAATCATATGTTAATATCATTAGAATGTAATTGTAGGAAGCATAGAGGCTCCACATGAAGACAGAATAGGACAGACAGCACCAGCTCACTAGTGCTGGGCATTAGCCAGCCGATGCCATAATGATAGAACCTCAGATAAAAATAATTCCCATTATATAGATGGTGGAGGTATACTATCTACCCTATAGAATATATATAACTATATATGTCTCAAGTTAGACCATAATATACCCAATAAAGGCTATCAGGTAACTGGTGGCATCGTGATTGATAGTCTGAGATGGTAATAAATATGGCCAAAACAACCATTATGGCGGCCTTCCTTAGCTTCAATGCACTCTAAAAAATATGGAATATTCCCACACATATTAGATACTATAAAATGTCTCTATTTTAACCTTGGAAGATATATATTTCTTAACAAAAACACTCTCAAGATATATTCAATGCTGAATTTCTAGAATTCTCAAATCCTATTAAAGTAACTTTATTATTTCTCAATATCTTAAAGGCTCTTACCCTTTCTATAAAATATATCATCCCAAAATTGTAATAATATTTCCAAGATATTTTTAGTGGTATTTTAATGGGTTTTATAAAGAAAACCTCTTCCGTCTCATCACCTTTTCACCAATGGGTTCTCACTTTACAAAAGTGAGGGACATGTTCCTTGGCTATCAGTGAAGATGAAGATGGTTATCACAAACCATAGTTGTAAGGGATGAGTTTCTTGATCACCATTAAAATAAATGTATTAATAATATTGGCCTCTATAGTTGATAAGTAGAGGTATATGGGATCACATAGAGCTATTTAAAAACTCTTTATTAACTATATTTTCTCTCTCTTTACTTATCACATTGTGTCATTTAACATTGATTCACTTACTTGTATAAATTAAATCAGATCATTCCCATAATTAATTTACTTTGATATTATCTTTATAAATCAGATCAAATTTATCAACCATTACTCAATAAATTTATTGGTTTATTCTTTTAAAATCATTTAATTTTGAATTTAACCTTTTCTTCTACTTTAATTTTTTAAAGGTAAATTCACCCCCTCTATTTACATATTTCTCTGACCAACAATTGGTATCAAAGGATTGATTTGTGTTTTTGTTTTTTATAAAAATTATTATTTTAGAAATTTTATTTGATTTTTTTCAAATAATAATTTATTTAAAAGTATTATTTTATTACAACATCTAATTCCTTTTTGTATTCTTCTGTTTTTGACGACATCGATTACTCCTATTAGAAGAATCAAATGTAAAAATTTCTTGGTATTATTATTTACCCATTTTAAAAAATGGTAATGCATGAGTATGTTCCAACTAAAGATTCTAAAGAAAAATAGACTCCTAAATATGTAAAGAACTTTTAACTTAATAGAAAATATATGAATTCCTTACATTGTTTCTAATCTCAAAATGGTTTATAAAATATGAAAATTATTAGAAGTCACACATAAAGTCACAAATGAATTCAAAAACACTAGATTTGATATGTATTGTCAAGTTTTTTAAAGTTTCTCTTTGAATCCTAATGAATTTTTACTACTATTTTTATAAGGTTTACTAAAATTTTCAATATAAGAAAGTCCCTCAGTGATGATTTATCCATAGAAATTTTTGTGCAAAAAATATTATGAGTTTTACCTAACTACTAGGTTCCCTAAGTCACAACCATTCAAGAAGATAAATATGTGAAGAAAATTTTAGTTTAATAACTCATTGGATCCCTAATGACATATGAAATAATAATGAAGATAAAAGTGGAAAAGGAGGAAAATGAAGTTAAAGAAGTCAAATAACCATCACATTCAAAGATATCAATGATGATCCATCTGGAGTTTAAGTCCACGAATTTTCTCAACTTTCCAAAAACATGAAAAATTTCTACAATAAGAATAAATTATAAAACTTATCCAAGAAGGTAAGTCAAAAGGTGGAATTAGAAGTGATATACTATGAATGTTAATAGAAAGGTCACATCAATCCAAAGTTACCCATCAACAAAAATAATCTCAATAAAAATAAAAAAAGGTAAGAAATATTTCAATGTCACAGCATGGAGTGAAAGTAATTACTCCATGGATTCAACTTCCTTATAAATTTCAACTAACCCAATCCCTATGTGCCTTATGAAACATGTTGAGAGATACATCTAGGAAAAGTGTCTTATAAACAAAACCAAAGAATCATTATGGTTCTTATATAGTGGTTGATAAAGACGCATGTATGGAGACCTATCCAAATTCAATCAAATTGATAATATAAAAGGAGGACATGTCACCTTTGTTGATAATTCTAAGGGTAAGATAATTGTTGAAGGTACCACCAGTTTTTCTAACTCAACTCTAATTATTTTTTTATTCACAATTTTAGAAACATTATTCAATTATGTGACATAAGTTTCAAAATTTCTTTCAAAAATTATTTGTGTAAATTTTTTAACTCAAAAATTAAAACTTTTATTTTCTGCATATTGATTTCAAAATGTTTCTACAATAAAATTAAATATCTTTGTAGCTAAGAGATAAAATTCTTGAGTGCACAAGTTATCAAGTCAAATATTTGGAATAGATTCATTGGACACTGTAGCACATAATCACTCATCAAAATCAAATATTATAAACTATTATGAGATCTACCGAAACCATATTTCAAAGATAACATGGTTTGTGAATCATTACAATATGGTAAGTAACAAAAATACACTTTTAATTCTAAAAAATAATTCTCATATTTTAAATATCTTTAATTAATTCATATTAATTTGTTTATACCATATCTAATTGAATGTTTAGAAGGTAAATCCAACAATTTCATTATTTTTAATAACTTTACAAGATTCACATGGGCTTATTTCCTGTCTCATAAAAGTGAATATTGCAAAGACTTCATAAAATTTTCTAAAAAAGTTGAAAATGAAAAGAGATTTAAAATTATTTTAATTCAATTTGATCATTGTAGAAAATTTTATTTTTTTATTTGATGTTTTTTATTCTTTATAAGGATATAATCATTATTCCTCTGCTCTTCAAAACCCTAAAAAATGGGGTGGTAGAGAGGTGAATTCAAACTATCCAAGAAATCACTAGAAAACTTTTAAATGATTTTAATTTACAAATATATTTGTGGGTAGATAACATTAATACTACATTATTTATCATTAATTACATTTTTATAAGACCTTTTCACAAAAAAAATCCCTGTATAAACGTTGGAAAAATAAAAAAACCAAAGTTGTATTTTTTTATGGTTTTTGGTCGCAAATGTTTTATTATAAATACAAAAGGAAATATTTCAAAATTTGATTATAAATCCAATTAATGTATCATTATTGGGAACTCTAACTCAATAAATACATATTGAGTATTTTAAAAAAATGAATAAAATGGTGTAAGAATCAATCCATGTTCTTTTTAATGAAAATTTTCAAAAATATATTTCTCAATTTTTTTTGAAAACAATGTCTTAAATGAACCTTTTAAAATTAAATAAATTTAATAATAAAAAGATTATATTTCAAAAAAATTACCTAAATAATTAAAAAAAATATAAATACCATTCCCTTGAAAATGTAATTGGAAATTTACAAGGGGGAACTCGTTCTAGAAGATCAATTTTAAATGAGGTTGAATACCTTACCTTTGTCTCTCACCTAAAATCCCAAAACCTTAACAATTCCCTTAATGATGAAAAATGGTCACTTTCCATAAAATGGGAACTAAATAAATTCTCTCAAAATGATGAATGGACTCTCATGGAAACACCTAATAATAATCCCTTCATGGGTTCTGAATTGGTTTTCAGGAACAAGTTATATGAGCATGGTAATATCATTAGAAATAAAGATCATTTAGTAGTTAAATGTTATAACCAAGAAGAATGAATGTTCTATGGTGAAAACTTTACAATTGTATCTTGGTTTGAATATAGAATAATATTTTTGTAATTCACCTATCATATCAATTTCAAACTATTTTATATAGATTTAAAAAACACCTTTTTAAAAGGTTTTATTAGAAAAAATGTTTTTGTGTAACAACCTCCTGGTTTTGAAAATATGATTTTTTAAATTATATTTTCAAAATAACTAAATATATTTATGGTTTAAAACAATCCCTATGGGCTTGGTATGATTTTTTTTTTTATATTTTCAAATGTTTTTAAAATAAGAAAATATAATCCAACTCTTTTTCTAAAATACATCATGAATGATTTGTTTCTTGTTTAAATTTATATTGACGTTGTGATTTTCAGATCCACCAATGAATCTATTTGCTCTAAATTTTTTTATTTTATGAAAAAATAATTTTAAGTGATATTTATAGGGGAACTCAAATTATTTCTTAGTTTTCAAATTTCTCAAAGAAATGATGGTATCTTTTTAAACTAAGAAAAATACTCCAATGAAATCTTAAAAATATTCGACATGGATCACTCTAATAAAATTAGTACAACCATGAGTATATATTGTGATATAACATTGGATGAAGATGGTAATATGATAATCAAAAAGATTTATAAAATTATTATTGGTAGTCTATATTATCTTACTACAACCTGGTCAAATATTATGTTTAGTGTTTATCTTTTTGCTTGTTTTCAACTAAATCCAAAGGAATATCATTTCAAATATATCAAAAGTATTTTTTTTATTTTAAAGAAACAAATAATCTTGGTTTGTTTTATCCCAAAGGAACATAATTTTAATTTATTAATTTTTCCAAAGTTGATTTTGGAGGATGCTAACTAGACAGGAAAAGTATAATTGAGACTTTCCACCTACTTGGAAAATCCCTTATCTCATAGATTAGTAAGAAGTATAACTCACTTTATCTTTCTAAAGATGAAGTGAAATATATATCTTCCAATAGTTTTCAAAGATAAATAATATGTATGAAACATACTCTCTTTTACTTCGATCTTATATTTGACCCTATCCCAATTAAGTGTGATAATATTAGTACCATCCATATCATGAAAAATCCTATCCAATACTCTCACACCTAACACTTTGAACATAGGAACAATTTCTTAAGAGATCAATTTTATAAATATGATATCTTATTAGAATGTGTTCACATGGAATATCAATTGATAAATATTTACATGAAAACTCTTTCCCTTGACCATTTAAAATTCATTAAAGGTGAATTAGGAATGGCTCACTTGCGACATTCTGCATTTGACCTATGGTTATCTTGAGTTATCTTTTTAAATTATTTTTCAAATTATTTTTAATAACTTGAATTTATTATTTTATATTTTTATATTGGATATGATCCCTTTATCTCACTTATGATATTATTTGAGGGGGATCCTCGTATCTTTTCTAATTATGAAATTTTCCTTAAGAGAGAGTTTTATTTTCAAATTAATTAATCATTACTTAAAAAAAATGATTTATATTATTTTAATATTTAAAATATATCTTATAAAAATAATTAATTTTTGTAATATAATTAATGATTTTAAACTAAATTAATTATCAAAACTCATAAAATTATTTATTCTTATACTCTTTTTAATTTTTTTCATCTCTCTTAAAGTAAGATTAGTAATGAGTAAAACTTTTTATACATACTTGCCTCTTTAATAATTTTCTTGAGTTTTCTTCAAAAAATAGAAATATAAGAATGATTTCAAATTATGGTTTCACTTCAAAGAAACTTATTCAAGAAACTTCAATAAATAAATCAGTCAATGAAGGTACAACCATTACTTGAAGAAAATTGTGTTCTGGAAAAGGTATGTACCATTTTTATTTTCAAGATTATTCTTTTTATTTCTTTATTCATTATCTATTTTTATCTTTATATCTTATTTTATATTTTCACACACTTTTTCTTAAGTAATATTATTTAAAAAGGATATTTTGAAGTTAAAATGTGTTTTTAAAATATTTTTTTCCTTTTCAAAAACGTTTTCTATCTTGAAATTTCTTTTCAAATCTATATTTTGATTTTTTAAAAACATCCCTTGAGTTTTTCTTCAAATATTTCTTTAGTTTATCCTTAATATCCATATTTTTATCTCTTTTATAATTTAAAAGGGGGATAAATTTCTGAAAAAGTTTAATTTGATCACAAAGAGGGAGAGTTTTTATTGAATTTATTATACTTCAAAGGGGGATAAATTTTCTTAAAATTAATGGTTTATTATTTAAAAAGGGGGATTGGATTTTAAAATTTCTAGTGATTAGTTGTTTTAAAAGTTATATTTATTTAAATTTGATTCAATTTTTTTTATTCTTGAATATGGCATGACATGCTTAATTGTTTTACTCCTTTAGCAAATCGTATATCTTGTAATCATCTTGAATTACTTTGTGATCTATTTTAACTCTTGATTTTCACTAAATCTATCTTTTTTATGTTAAGTGTTTGTGATAATAAAAAAGGGGAAGAATATTTTACTTACCTCTTTCATAGTGTTTTAATGATCACAAACACTAATATTTGATTCCAATTATTTCATTTAAGTGAGTTTTAGAATTTTAATTAATACCAAGTGAAGGAATTTAATATAATATTGAAGATATTTTAAAGTATCATTAAATGATTAAACTAATAGCTTATTATGATCTAATAATATGGAATCATCTTAAAAAATTCTTATAAGCTAATAGGAATAAGAAAGGGGGATACACATGAATACAAAGTAGTGCAGACAACACCGGAAAGCTGGTGTCGGGCACTGGCCAACCGATTCCATATAGAAGAATCTTAGGTGATAAAAAAATAGGCCAGCCGATGGAGTTTTAATGAATAGTCAGTATAATTTATATAAGTTAAGATGTCTCTAGGTAGCCCACTAGATTCCCAGTGGAGGCTTTAGGGTAATTAGTGGCATCATGAATTCTAGTCCGAGATGGAATTAAATATGGTAAAAATGGCCATTATAGAGGTATTCCATAGATTTAATGCACCAGATGAATTTAAAAATATTTCCATACATATTAGATCCTATAAAAGGACTCCATTTTCACCTTATAATATATTTATTGTTTACCAATTTTTCTCTCAAGATCGAATCAATTCTAAATTTCTTAAATTATCAAATCCTATTAAAGATCCACTCTCATTTCTCAATATATCAAATGTTATCATGATTTGTCTCAAATAATTCACCCCAAAGTTTAATAATACATACAAGATATTTGTGAGTATAATTGTAATGGGTTTTCCCAAATAAACCTCTCTCCTCTCATCACCTTTTCACCAATGGGTTCTCACTCTGTAAAAGTGAGGTACATATTCCTTGGATAACGACGAAACTCAAGAGGGTTCTCATAAACCAAAATTATGATGGATGGGTTTCTTTATCACTACTAAGATCAAGTGATTTATAATATTTACCTCTCGAGTCAAGGGGTATAGATATAGGGTCTCACATCAAGCTATCATTGAACTCTTTATCATTTGAGTTTTCTATCTCTTTAGTTTATCACATTACATCATTTAACATTGTTTCATATAATTATATAAATTAGATTTTATCACTTACATGAATAATTTACTTTGATATTATCTTTATAAATAAGATAAAATTTATCAACTATCATTAATTTATTTCTCACTTTATTCTTTCAAAATTATTTAATTTTGAATTTAACCTTTTCTTCTGCTTTAATTTTTTAAAAGGTAAATTCAACCCCTCTTGACATATTTCTCGAACTAACACCTACATCTATACCCTTATAATTCATAGGTCCATGTTATTTGAACCTTTATATTGTTGGTGATCAAGAAACCCTTCCCACACTATTATGGTTTGTGATCACCTGCTTGAGATTTTCTAGTAGCCAAAGAACCCATCCCTCACTTTTATGGTAGGGATCACCCATTGAATAATGTTATGATAAGAGAGAGGTTTTATTTTTAAAAACTATTACAATTATTATCTCTAATATCTCCAAAGGATGAATAAAATTTTGTATGAGAGATTGAGAGAAACGGTGAGATCCTTTGAGGGATTGAGAAATGAGAATTGGATCATTGAGAGGTATGTAGATTACCAGTGATTCAATATTGATTTGATTAGAGAGGTGTTGATGGAAACTAGTGTGTCTTACAAGATACTATAGGTATATTTTGATAGGAACGAAAGGGATAGAAAAAATATATATTTCACCATGGGAATTGAATATGAAGAAGATAACATTTCTACCTTTTGACTATAGTAAATGCATTCTCAGTAATGCTACTCGTTTCCCCTCACCAGAAGTCCAGTGTGTCAACTAGAGCCGGGGGATTCTAGAAATCCACCACCAGTGAGAAGATTATAGAAAAATAATGGCCTATGGCCTTTAAATATAATACCATAGAATTATATTGGTCACCAGTTGGCTAGTTAGACTTCTGCACACCTGAGGTTCTGCCCATCTAGCACTAACTGACCGGTACAGTCAGTAATAATCAACCTTTAAGTGGATCCTCCTTAAATTGAATATAATCTCACATATTGATATTAATAGATAATTAAAATGTATTAATACATGAAATAATATATGTTAAAATCTTCAAAAATATCAACAAGTCACCTTTTAATTGACTTTAATATCATAATTTAGACCATCAACGACATAACATGGATTTTAAAAGATATAAATAAAGATCACTAAATGAAATTTTTAGAAACATCAAGAAGTGTTTTTGATCCTAAAACCCCATTATATAGAGAGTAAAAACATAGATCATGAGTCCTATACTTAGATGTATTGTAAAAAACCGTGACGATATATGCTCTGGAAAGGTAGAATATGTTTGGTACATCACCAGTGATATGACATTAATGAACAATTAAAGAAATAATTTTTACCTTTTGAGTTAATGAAAGTGTGTATATATATCCCTTTGATTTAAATGGATATGTAAGATTAAGTCCATGTCTATGGTCGTTTTATCGACTTGTTTATTTTAGGAAATTCAAAGAAAATATATCAAGCATATAGGTTGATGACACATGCGATGCAACCTACTTGATGAGATATTAAGACAAAGAGATTATATTAAAAAGTGAGAATCTGTAGGAGGTTTTTGTTATTATATAATTGACATCTTTATTTATGGTTTCCTTGATATGTTTCTAGATGCTAATATTGGAATTTAGGAGTGATAGCCTAATTATACTGAGAAATAGGCTTAGAGGGTCACACACTGAGTGTATCCAAAACATTTTTCAAATTATATTAGAATTTAATATTTTTATAAATATTATTATCATGCTCTGAGGAATAAATATTATTATGGTCATTTTGATAACAACTATTCATCCACCAATTATTTAAGAGAATATATATGTGATTTGAATATTAAATAATTTTTTATTCGCTAGTTTAATGAAAATAATATTTATTTATTTAGTGAATAAATAATACAATGATATTTATTTATTTAAACAAGTAGTTATTATTCAAGGTTCAATATATATATAAAAGAATTGGTAGACTTAGTTAAGGGTCCATCAGTAATGATAAATTAAATATCATTTAATTTAACACTAAGTTTTTTATTTATGAAATACTATTTAAATTATCCAAGAGTTTTGTACGTGTTAAGGAAATAATAATAATAAAATAATTGTTATTTGATGTGGGGATTTATCTATGATTAATAGTTTCGTTATGGGACTTTATGAAATAAATAATTCTAAACCTAAGTATATAAATCAAGTTATATCATTTCTAGTACAATTGATCACAAGAGACATTGTTGTGTACAACAAATAATCTCTAGAGAATTATCTCAACCCTAGAGAGAATCACCACTAAAATTATCCCAATAATAGAGAAAATTGAACCTCTACCCCCTTAAGAATCAAGAGAACAAGAAGAATACTTCAATCTTGAAATGAATTCTTTCTATGATCAATGGTGAATTATGCAAGTGGTGAGAATCCATCACGCTAGTGCCCAATGATTCTAGGGAGAAATTTCAAGGTTCATAGAGTTTGTGTAGATTTATCTAGAGGAGTTTTACAATGAGATACTTCAACATTATGATTAAACAATAATAATGATAAACCAATTAAATAATGAATAAATAATTAAAAGCCTTGGTAATTCTTATATGTAAAAATTAATTATAAATTATATGTGAAAAGATTATCTCTTTGAGTATTCCAAGGTTTTTATCATCAAGTTCTACAAAGAGATTGATGAATTCCATTACTGGGTATAAGCTTGGTCAATTCTGCTACACCCAAAAACCTTCAAGTGGCATCAAACTAGTCATATATTAATTTATAATAATTTATTAATTGTTTATTTTTTTGATTAAATTATGAATTTGTTATTAGTTTTTCATTTTTAGTTTTTTTCTTTAATTAAAATTTTAAGATATTGTGTTCATTCACCTTCATATGACCATGAATAGATGACAAAAATTTAAACATCCCATCTAGAGGAACCAAAGACTTTGGATGGATAGAATGGATACATGGCATGTAACTGAAAAGTAAAGTCCATATATCTAAGTTCATCATACTAGGATGAGTTGTAAAAATCATGACATGTTGTGTGGTAGAATAATACAAAAAATCATTATATGACACATATTGACTGGACAAATGGAATTTGTCTTAAAGATTTACATGGTGTGTAAATCTTGTATAATCTATATAACCCCACATAGTTTCCCCCTCACAAGAATCACATAAGACGCATGGTAAAAGTATGTGGCGTGTATTAATTATACACCACATATTGACTTACAGACAAGAAACACATGCCAGTTATGACTACACGACATGTAGATCACATGAATGATGTGTAACATATAAATTTTTGTGAGGAAAACATGCTGAGTCTATAGTTTTGTAGTGAAAACTACCAGAGAATAAAGTACATGGAATGTAACAGTGTACATGCCGTGTAACTCGTACCCATACACATGGGTTACATGCCAATATAGGATATAATCATGTGGATTGAATATGTGGAAGGGAAATTAATTATAAATTAAACCAAACTATATGAAATGTAATAGTTTACACATTACATAACATGGTTTTTATAATTTTAAATGCTTAATTAATTAATTTTCATATTATTTTAGAACTAAAATTCATATATGGTCACCATACATTCCATATAATTATCAGGAATTGAAAGTGGTACATGTAGCATATATTAATGGTGTGTTTTTTAGTCATAAATTCTACATTTTCTACACAATATGACTCATATAACTTCAAATCATGTAATACCATAACACACTATGTACCATTTATGTTGTGTAAGTGTATGATATACAATAAAGACCATACAGAGTGAAGTCACACACCAAGTGAGTGGAAATACATACTGTGTAGATGGGTAAACATTTTGTTGCCTTCTAGACATGTCATGTTAAATTATAAACATAATTTAAGACTTATTGTAAGGGAACATATAATGTCCCTTGTCAATACACATTGTGGATGTATTAATTTTAAATTAAATTAATTAATTTAAATTATTTAAAATTATATAAGTTGGGAATCTCTAGGACTATTTGAATGGAAAATTAATATGGATGAATGAATGAATTAATAGATAATTAATTTTTTTATTCTATAAAATTATCATAATAATAAAATAATGGAAATAAATACTAGCTAGTTTTAAATGCATACTTGTTGCATGCATGAATGATCATGAGCATGATCGAACTATTTATGTATTGGATTTATTTTAATTTAATTATTATTTCTTTGTTTTTGTGATAATTATTATTAAATTAAAATTATGATCCGTATATCATCCTCTTCTCTCTATTATGTATGGGCATGCATATCCATAGTTTCTTTTATATATCCCCATACCAGTTGGATTTGGTTCCCTAGAACCAATTTATAAGAACTTGATGACTATATGTATTCATTTTTTGAATATTATGAAAGTTTATTATCAAATCATGATTTTCATCATCATCACATAGTATATGATAATTTTTAAGGTTATATTCTGTGTTGAAAGTACATAGTAGTTCTCCTCTATAATGAGATACTTTAGATTTTATAAAAGTATTCCTTAAACCTATGTTTTGTGGATAAATTATATTATTTGATGGGATATATAATATATATACTATCAGGTCTAGGAGACTCATAAGACATTGAGACACCATCTCATGGTGTTCTCTATTGGGAATCTCTAAGAATAGAGTTTAGAGAATGGACCTTCTAGAAGAAAATCCATATTTTATGTGTCATTGGATGTTCTTATCTATATAAGTGTGTATTGGACCTTAGAATTTAAGATTATCATTAATGAATACCATAAGTTATGTACTTTTACATATTGATAAAAACCACAAAAATATATATTCATGGTGAAGTAGGATACATTGGGTGTGTTACAATTGATATTTTATTAAAGGATAATGTGGAAAAGGATTTAACCCTTATTTATATTAAAAAAAGTTGACATATCATGCCCTTTGATAGAAATGGAGCTTCCTAGATAAATCCACAACCATGGTGTTCTATGGGAAAGTTCATTTTTGGAAATTCAAAGGAAGGGACATCAATCACATGGGTTGATGACACTAGTATGAAACCTGATTGATTAGAGATATCATGTTAAGGGATCATATTATAGAGTAAATATTCATATGAGGTTTTATGTCATTGCGACATTAAATTCTTTCTTTATGGGTGCCTTGAAATGTTTCTAGATGTTAAACTTAGATTTTAGACATCTCAACCTATTTCCATTGATAAATAGGCATAAAGGGACACACAATAAGTGTATTTAGAATATCAGTTAAATTCAATGTTGACTTTAACATGTTAAAATAAATATTATTCCCAATTTTTTATTTAATAATTATTTGAGTTTGGTTAATGACCAAGATTTAATCATAAGTTATTTAAAAGAATAAGCGATTTAAATAATAATAATGATAAATATTTATTTTCAAGGTTTGTAAAATATAATTTTTATTATATTTATTGATGAATAATTCAGTAATATTTCTTTGTTAAATAAGTAATATTTATTCAAGGTTTAGTAAATTTCGAGGAGGATAAGTGTACCTAGTTTAATGGTCTGATTGGAAATGATATAAATGATATTTATTTATTCTTAGGTGAATAACATGTCAAATTAATAATAATTATATTATTATTATTATTAATACATGAGTGTCACTAAGAATTAAGTAATTATAAAGTGGTTTGTGTGAAATCTTTCAACCTAAACCTGCAATAATAAATATCAATCAATTTCCATAAACACACTTATTGTGAAAAATGGATAGAGAGGATCGATCTTAATCCCTATAGAGAGTTATAGTGATCTAGAGTGTTCTATCTCATCCTATTATATCAATACATTGATATAACACTAAGTGTTCTTCATCCTCGTAGAAAAATTCTGTTGTGATTAACCAAGAACAATGCAAGGGATCATGATAAACTATGCTAGCACCTGATGATTCTACAACAACATTAATAGATTTTTATTCACATTTGGATCAATTATAGAGAGATTATTCACATGGATCCTATAACATAATGTAAGTTTGATGATATCAAGCCAACTAGATCACTAATGAAGAAAAACTTACAAGTTATGGTAATCTAGATCTTCTTATAAATTAATTATAAATTATATTAAAAGATCCTCCTCCTATGGTTATATTATTTAATCAAGTCAAGTAATATTAAAATTTAGTTATTCATAACATCATTTTTATGTAAAATAATGATTATTCGTAAATTATTACTAAAAATCCTAGTTGGTCATGCCATACAGGTACTTTCACTGTGATTGAAACCTATAAGTTCTATTAGAGTGGTCACATGGTTAATTTATAATTATTTATTAATCATTTATTGAATGGTATGAATTTTAAATTTATTTTACTTTATATCCATTAATTCGAGAAATAATAACATCATTTTCTCCTCCCTTTATTCATTCTCACTCACATAATCAATAAACAGTTTAAGTTAAAAAGAAGATACATAGGAAAATGTCATATGGAGGTGCCAATGGTTCTACCCATATAACATAAGAGTACACGACATGTACTCCAAGATATATGTTGTGTAATCATGTATCTTTAATGCATATCATGATAATATCAGATTATTTATATGATAAAATAAAATTAGTGCATATATCCAGGTAGGCCAACACATGATTTGAAGAACCACAAGTTGTGTTACATGTATACATGACATGTAGTCCTAATGTATTTGTATGGAGATCATGGAGGATAAAGCATGTTGTGTATCTATTAAATTATATGGGATTTGAAAAACCATGAACTTTGAGGACATGCATCATGTAATAATGTTACACACCATGTACCTCAACCATATCGGTGACAAGAAACACGGCTAGTCCCTAGGAATGTGTTGCAGACACAAGTAGAAGAGTTGAAACTCCATGTAAATTAGTACAAATCATGTAGTCTACTGTAAATATTGTGATTAATTTGATATGAATATAATAATTAATTATATAATTAAACCTATTCTCATGTGTTCCATGTGTGATTTATTTGATAGTATATTCCAAGTCATATGATTGTTAATTATATATTGAATTAATTTCTATGTTAAATTCTAAAACTAAAAGTTGTGTATGGTCTTTGATTATAGTGAACCTCATGCAAATCAAGATCATTTCATATAGTGTAATTCACATGTGTTCAGTGTTTCATTTGTTTAATAGAACATGTCATGAAATTATCGATCACACAATGTGTGTTGGATGCCAAGGGAATTCACAAGCACAAGGATCATGCTAGGTAGTTTAGATGAGTACATTCCATTTCTTATAATTAAACTTATGTTTTAATGAACTATATTTTACATGTATTATTTTTGGATATTGTATGGGTTATTTTTTAGGACATACATTGATACGACGTACAATTCCGAGGCCATATGTGCTCAGAATAAATGTATGAAATATATTAAATATCACGTGTGTGAAATTTTCCTTAAAAAGTGGAATAACTTCTAAAAGAGGGTCTAGATCATATATTTGAGGGCACCATTGAGTTCAGAATGCAGGTTTTACCCTAGTCATGACACAACCTTTGTCGGTGCGAGACATTTGTGAAAAAGTCATCATAGGTGTAAAATGAATAAAATAAATAATTAAATTATTTTAATTCATTTGTTGATGAAATGAACCAATGATTATATTTAAATGAATGATTATGTAAATTTTTTAGGGTTAGACACATAAACCTGAAAATCATTGGAGATCTGTTGTAGAGTGTGGAAGGAGATTCTGTTGGTGGGCGATGATCAGATTGAAGATCAACGACTGATGCATGACATAATCATTGGATCTCACCAATGATAATGGCGTAGCTCCATTCTTCATCAGCGATTGATATGAATCTAGTTAGGGAGGTTTTTTTATTCAGATTCTTTCCACATTTTCTATTTCTACTATGACCACATATCAATCAACTAGTAGATTGATCCATAGATCATGCGTATTTTGGGATGAGATTATTACAGGGATTTTATTGAGAGTTTTTCTTTGTGATTATTCTTTGTCTCTTCATTTGTCATTATAATGAAAAATAATTGAGTTTAACACGAACATAAACCAAGTTCCATTCCTCATGATTTTTCTTTGTTTTTTTATCCCCCCGATTATTCATTCATCATAGACATTCTTCATTTTTCCAATGGTTCAAAAAATATTGAGGAAATCGATCCTTATGCACCCATTTCTTGGTGCAATGATTCAATATCATAGATCCAGGCTCAGAATGAAGTGATAGTGGTGTGACGATGGTGGTGGAAGTGGACCAGATGATGTAGATACCCAATTTATGTGTTCTTTGGAATGAAATAAATAACACCATTCAAAGTGTTTTCTGAATTAAATCTAAGGTTCAGATGATGTTTATTGAAGATGGCATGACTCATCAGGATGTGGTCCTCAATTTTATAGTGAGACTTAAGGATGAAATGGTGACCAAAGGAGAAGCTGACAACACATGAACCAGATATAAGAATCAGGAAAATTCCATGATACTTGGCGTGTAATGCGGAGCTACATGCCATGTGGGATCCCCCTTAGCGGTGGCTGGGTTTTAGGAGAAAAATAAGTATCACATGATGTGTGAACCCTCCTTGATGGATTAGAATGTACTTCGGAGGGTACAAGGAGATGGTCTGGAGTTCATGGGCATAGACACACCATGTACTACCACATGAACATAGTTTGGACTGGTGTACATGGGCATAATCGTGTACTAGTACATGGGAAAGAGTACATAGGCAGCCACACACCGTGTACTGTTACATGGACACAAACACATGATGTTTACATGGGTAGGGCCCAGGGTCTAAGGGACATGGAATATACTCTTACTATAACACTATCTACTCCTTAAATGTTTTATTGGAGCCCTTTTCCTCTATATCTTGAACAAGTTTCATTAGGGTACACTCCCCATATCCTTTCCCTGATGGTTAGTATGGAATCACCTTCAAAAAATATGACATTGATTCCTTCAACATAACTTATTGTATATAGTTGTTGGAATCCTTCTATGAGGCCCATAGAGAGATCATATAGCATCTTCTTTCCCTAGGTGGAATTCTTAGTATCATCGTGACCAACACTATGCATGCGCCGATCCTCTACTTAGTAGGACAATCCTAGTTGAGTTGTTGGTATACCCCATAGACTTAGAAGTAATCCTCATATATGTATATTCTCTCTTCAGACTTCCAATATATACTTTTAATAGGGAGACCTAATGAGAACTACCTGTACCATCCTAGAAATTTTTAAAATACCAAATAAGTATTTAATAAATAAATTGTTTTATAATTTAAATAAACTAGGATCTTTTTTAAACAAAGTGCTTTTAATAAAAATATTTTTTTATTAAGTATAATGTCTAAAATTATATAATAAACTTATAAATAATATTACTTATACTTTCATGAAAATCTTTTTTTTTTCAAATATTATAATTTTTTTAAAATAAATTATTAATTTAAAGAAATAAGATTTAAATTAATTATAAACAAATGCTGTGTTTTTAAAATAATATTTTAATATAAATATATTTATCTAATTATTTGTTTATATAAAAATATTTTTTGAATAACTCAATTTATGTAAATTTTTATAAAATATTATTTGAAAAGTAAAATAAATAAATAATAATTATTACATTTTAACATAGAATATACATATAAAATGAAATGTATATCTAATTTAAAATTAAAGGAAACAAATATTTTTTTATATTAAAGATATATGAAATTATATATGAATATTTTCATTTTTCTATAAGGTAATATATTACAAATATAAAAAATTATTAAATTATTTTTATTAAACCTCAATTATGAATATGATAAAATATGAATATTTATATTTTGAGTTTTTTTAATTTAATTTTTTTATGAATTATGATAATTATTAATGATTTTTTTTCGGATTTTTTAATATTATATAACATATATTATTTTTTAAAATAAAGAAACTAATAATAAAATAATTTTGAGAAAAGGAAATTAGGTTTTAGATTTAGGGGAGGGTTTGAACATAGAGAGGACAAAATTAAGGGTTTTCTAAGGAGGCCGACCGGCTAGCGGGGATTGGGTTTCATAGATATCATTGGGGTGAATCTGAACGCAGACGTAGAGTCAAGCTTGAACTAGGGATTTAGTAAAGCATAGACCCAAGCGAGGTCTTGACTGTGGATGAGGAAGGATATCAGCCGTCAGATGAGGACCGAGCACCGATGAGGGAGTCCAAAAGAGCTTAGACCAATGGAGAGGGCTTCCAAAGGCCGAGAGATGTCAAAGGGGGTTCAACCATGGTGCCAAATCAAGGATTGAAAACCAGATCTGAGCAATGACTTCGATCTCAGAACTTCTTCAACCAAAGAGATGTAGTTATTTATTTTATTTCTAAGTATAGAATCTTACTAAAGATCCTATTTCATGGATTGTCTTCATCATGAAAATTTCATGTTTGTCTATTTCTTGACTTACTCTACCTCAATCATTGTTGGATGCCCATTTATTGTCTACTTGTTTTTAATTTTTGGTCTGATTTGAGTATTGGTGTGGATGAATCTTATCGGTATCAGTTTATAAAATTTTACAGTTGATATCTGGTCATTTTAAATTGTTTCTATAAATTTTTTGTGTGGGATTTTATTCATATGAATCTATTACAATAAATGTATGAATATATAAATTATATATTCTATTTGATGTCAATATCTGTACACTCAGCTTGCTCTATAACTTATAAATGTCTTTTTTGTGATATATGTGAATCTCTTTTGGTCCGATGCTATCATTTTATCTATATATAATATACACAAAACTTTGAACTATTATATATATATATACATTGAAATAATGTCCTATAAAAGGAACCTCACCTTTATTGTTCTTCATATTTTATCTTTTAAGTTGTGAGTTCTAGTCATCTGCCACAGTTGTTTAATTCATCCATAAATTTTAAGCTAAGGGAATTACTTCATGTACTAAATTATTCTTTTTTTAGTTTATAAAATTTTATTCTAAGGATTATAAATTTTGTATAGAAACAAAGGGTGGTAATAATATTTTCATGGTTGAGTTTTTAATTTTTAAGGATTTTCAAAGTTTAGTTATGAATTTATGTGAAGGATTCATTTTAATATAATTGTGTTTTTTTTAAAAACCATTATTGAGTTAATTAGTTTTTATAAAAAATTATTCTATTATATTTTCAATGTTATATTAGAAATTTCTTTTTTCGAACTATGTAATAAAGCAATAATAAGGATTTTCTTATTATTGATTAAATTTTAATTCTAAGGGATAGCTAATTTTTACAAAAATCTATGTCTTAATATTTTTAAGTAATATAAGTTATTTTTTATGATATCGTTTTATGTTTATTATTGAATATAAGTTTTAAATAATAAAATCTATCATTTTGTGTATGAAAAATACATGTAAAATCATGAATTTAATTTATAATATAAGATATGGACATCATATATAACTATGACATTTCATATATTTATAATACATGCACTAGTTTTATTATTTTTTTATATGTATAAGTTTGTGTATTGAATAAATCATTCCTTTATAGGAACTAATTTCAAGGTGGTTTTATGATTTTTATGAATGGATTAAATAGATGTCAATTTATTCTTTCATTAATATACCATGAAAAGTCAAATTTTCATGATATTTTATTGTTCCAAATCTGGAATATGTCTTCTTATGAAAGTATATATATATATATAAACATATTAATGTATGAAAATATGTTTCCATGTTTTTATAACAAAAAATCTAGTGAAAAATATGTATGTATGTATGGAAAGATTAAAAAGGTTTTTATAAAATTAGACACTTGAACTTTGTAAACATGATAGGGAAGTGGGGAGTGAACCCATATCTCAGGAAAGTGGGTAGGCCTAAATAACTGTCAATGTTTCAACTGGCCTCAGGGTTTTTTTCCAAAAGATTGCATAATATTTTCTGAAAGATCACATGACTATTTTTAAATAATTTTCAAGGCATAAGTATTTTCAAAGTATTATAGTATTTTTTGAAAAGGTATTTTCAAGTGGAATTTTCAAAAATGTTTTCACCAGCCTTTTAGAAACCTCTTACTGGGAAATTATACTCACCCTATGTTTTAAATTATTTTCTACTGGTTTAGTATAATTTTATGAAGGAATTTTATTTTCTTATAGAGTTAGTAAACCTGGAGAAATTTAGTTATTTTATTTAATTTTTGTACAGTTCTAATAAAGTATAATGTTTTTGTCTAATTATCCAAAAGCTAGACTAGAAAAGTTCATGAAATGTAAAATTTTTGGTGTATTTTTTTGTTTTCATTTATAAAAAAAATACACAAAATTTTTATATACTTAGTCTAAAAGCATGGGTTTGGGCTCTTTCAATTTCTATTAGAGTGATAGTCTAAAAAAATTTGGAGATTAGATTTTGTTGTTTGAGAAAAATCTAAGTGGTAGAGTATAGAAGTTTAGTAGTTCTAGTTTTTTTAATTCTGAAGATGAAAATTCATAATTTTCTTAAGTTCAAAGATTTAATTGTGAGGAAACAATTAATTTAATGGGGAAAGGATGTAACATCTCAGAAATTTTTAAAATATTAAATAAGTATTTAATAAATGAATTGTTTTATAATTTAAATAATCTTAAATAATTTATAAACTAAGTTCTTTTAATCAAAAAAAACTTTTTATTAAGTATAATGTATAAAATTATATAATAAAACTTAAAAATAATATTACTCATGTTTTCATGAATTTTTTTTTGTTTTCAAATCTTATAATATTTTTTAAATAAATTTTCATCTTCAAGAAATGAGATTTAAATTAATTATAAACAAATACTGTTTTTTAAAATAATATTTTAATATAAATATATTTATCTGATTATTTTTGTATATAAAAATATAATATTTGAATAACTAAATTTATAATTTTTTTTATAAAAGTTTATTTGAAAAGTAAAAAAACAAAATAATAATTATTACATTTTAACAAAGAATATACATATAAAATGAAATGTATATCTAATTTAAAATTAAAGGAAACACATATTTTTTTTCATATTAAAGATATATGAATATTATCATTTTTCTATAAGGTAATATATTATAAATATATTAATTATATTAAATTATTTTTATAAGACCTCAATTATGAGTATGATAAAATATGAATATTTATAGTTTTTTTTTAATTTTTTTACAAATTTTACGATTTATAATAATAATAATTAATTTTTTTTTTCATATTTTGAATATTATATAAAATATAATATTTTTTAAAAAAAAATAATAAAACAATTTTGAGATAAGGAAATCAGGTTTTAGATTTAGGGGAGGGTTCGAAAGTAGAAAGTCCGAAATCAAGGGTCTTCTTGGGAGCCTGAGCAAGAATCGAGTTTCATCAACCGCCATGGGGAAAAGCCGAGCACAGGTAGAGAGTCAAGATTGACTGATGGATTCAGCCAAGCATAGACCCGAGTGAGGTCTTGACCATGGATGAGGAAGGAGATCATCCTTTAGATGAGGACCAAGCACCGAGCACCAGTGAGGGAGTCCAAACAAGATTCGACTACTGGTGAGGGCTTCTGAGGGACGGGTAGTGTCAAAGGGGGTTCAACCATGATGCCAAAGTGAGGACCAAAAACTAGATCTGAGCAATGAATTCAATCTCAAACCTTCTCCAACTTAAGCAAGGTAAGTGTTTATTTTGTTTCTAGGTATTGAATATTACTTAAGATCCTATTTCAAGGATTGTATTCACCGTGATAGTATCATGTTCATATGTTTCTTGAATTTCTCTACCTCAATCATTGTCATCCAACTATTTATTATCTACATGCTTTTAGTTTGTGGTCTGGTTTGATTATTGGTGTGGATAAAGATTATCATTGTCAGTTTATAAAATTTTACAGTCGATATCTGGTCATTTCAAATTGTTTTTGTCAACATTTTTTTTTGTTTTTCTTAGGATGAATATATTACAATGAATGTTTCAACATATAAATGATATATTCTATTTTCTGTCTGCATCTGTACACTCATCTTGCTCTGAAATCTTGTAAATGTCTTTGTTTTTTAATCTCTACAAATCATTTATGGTCCACAGTTAGCATTTTAGCCGTATATAATACAAACAAAACTTTGAGCTATTATATATATTGATATAGTGTAATAATGTCCTATGAAAAGAACATTACTTTTTTTTTCTTTATATTTTTTCTTTGAATTTGAGTTTTCTTATCATCTGACATGGTTGATCAATTCATTTGTAAATTTTAAGGTAAGGGATTTATTTTATGTACTAAATTATTATTATTTTTCATTTACAAAATATTATTATAATGGATTATAAATTTTTTATATAAACATGGGGTGGTAATAATATTTTCAAGGTTAAGTTTTTAATTTGTATGTATTTTCAAATTTAACTTATGAATTTATGTGAAGGTTTCATTTGAATATAATTGTCTTTTTTTTGAAAACTATTATTGAGGGAATTAATTTTTATAAAAAAATTAATCCATTATATTTTCAATGTTATGTAAAAAATTTATATTTTTGAACTATGACATAAATTAATGACAAGGCTTTTCTTGTTATTGTTTAACTTTTAATTCTAAGGGATATTTAATTTTTACTGAAATCTGTGTTTTAATATTTCTAAGTAATATAAATTATTATTTTATGATATTTTTTTCTTTTTATTATTTATTATAAGTTTTAAATAATAAAAACCATCATTTTTTGTGTGAAAAATACATGTATAATCTTGAATTTAATTTATAATATAAGATATAACCAACATCTATAACTTATTACATTTCATACATTTATAATACATGCACTAGTTTTCTTATTTGTGCATATTTATAAGTATGTGTGTTGAATGAATCATTAATTTGTAGTAACTACTTTCAAGGTGATTTTTATGAGTTTTATGAATGTATTACATGGATTCCAATTTATTATTTCATTAACATACCATGAAAAGTAAAATTTTAATAATATTTGGTTTTTCCAAATCAAGAAAATATCATTCATATGAAAGTATATATATATATATATAAACATATGAATCTATGAAAATATGTTTCTATGTTTTTAAAGTAAAAAATCTAGTGAAATATATATATATATATATGTGTGTGTGTGTGTGGAAAGATTAAAAATGTTTTTATAAAATTAGGCGCTTAAAATTTTTAAACATGATAGAGAAGTAGAGAGTTAACCCATGCCTCAGGAAAGTGGGTAGGCCCATACAACCTTCAATGTTTTAGTGGACTCATGGTTTTGTTTTGAAAAGTATGCATAATGTTTTTCAAAAAATAAATATACTATTTTAAAAGTATTTTCAATGCATATGTATTTTCAAAGTATTATAGTATTTTTTTAAAGTGTATTTTAAAGTGGAATTTTCAAAAATGTTTTCACTAGCCTTTTAGAAACCCCTTATTGGGAAATTATGCTCACCCTATGTTTTAAGTTATTTTCTACAGGATTAATATAATTTATCGAAGGAATTATCTTAGCTTATGAAGTTAGAACACACAAATCAATTTAGTGATTTTATTTTATTTTTGTACAGTTATAATAAAATGTAATGTTTTTGTCTAATTATCCAAAACCTAGACCAAAAAAGGTAATGGAATGTAAAATGTTATGTGTATTTTTTTGTTTTCATTTATAAAAAAAATACACAACATTTTTATGTATTGAACTCAAAAGAATGGGTTCGAGTCCTTTCACTACCTCTCAGACGGATGTCATCAATGTTATCTGACTCATGGAGTTTGTTCTCCTAGATGAGTTCTATATGGAATCTTTAAACTGGAATCCAAGGATGGAATTATTGTCGTGACTTTACTTTTGAGACTGCATTTCTTTATTGAGTATATCTGGATATTCTTGTTATATGTACTATAGACATATACCTATGTAGAGCTGAATATTATAATTTTGTTGTATTATTTATGGTTTTAGGGTATCCTAATGGGTATTGTTATACTCACCCCTATATGGGATTTGGACACACATGTCATGTCTTGTGTAGATGATTGATCTTTTGACAGAGTCCCTGAGGGACCAGGAATATGCGGTGCTTAGTGAGACCGGACAACCTGAGGTGTGTTCCTATGGCATCTTAATAGCACTTCCCAATTTATTTTCAGGTTAGATTTTTTTTAGAAACTTTTTGGAGGGATTTTATTTGGACCTATTTACTTTCCTTTACTTCTTATAATACTATGTTTGTTGGATTTATATGCATGCATGCATGGTTGTTCAATTGTTTTTACATTTTATCTTTGTATGATCTTGGAGGTGTGTGTGTATGTACATGTACTTAGGATAAGGGCTACCATGTTAGTAACATGCCTACTCAGCACTAGTCGTCATCCCCTAGCCTATTTAAGGTAGGCTTGGGGAGTCATGGAACATGTCCCATTAGGATGGGTTGTGATAGAGTGGTATCATAGGAGTCAATTCTACTTTAGGACCGAAGTCTATGAGATTGGTTTGGGGTAATAGTGTTTAGTGTTTTGAGTTTTCATTTCAGGATAGGGACTCCATTTTTGGTGTGGGAACTGACGTATTGATATACCAGGACTCTGATCACCTTCATTTTGACTCTGTACATGAGAAAATTGGTTACCTAGAAAATAATGGTACATACATCATGTTAGAATGGGTTGTGGTTTCCATTCCCTTCTTGAGTTAGCTCTCCAGATATACTCATTGATAGTGCTACATCTTTTTTACTTTCAAGATTCCTCCACAACATATTCTATCTAATATTCAACATCAAAATAATGATTATAAATAATCATTGAGATATACCAACCCCTTTAGACACTCGATGTATAGGGTTCTTGATCAGTTATTCTGGGCTCAGAACATTTAATGAGGACTGCGTATGGACATCGAATCCAATTTTATCCATCTATGTATTCCTAATTATACTAGGTTGAAAGAGATAACTTTGGTGGTTGAGAGTTTTTTATCTGAGAAGACACAACCAGTGGTTACTGGTAGCAGGAAAGCCTGTGTAGAGACTTCGAAAGTAGGGAGTCAACATCAGTCTCAGGGACCTGGACATGTGAGATGTTTCAGGAGGAGGTCCCGAGATAAGGGGTCTATGGTTCAGGGCTCCCGGGATGGGTCTAGTTAGCCTAAGGAGAGGAAAATCTACTCATGTGATGGTAGGGTAAATATTACATGAGATTTTTCAACCCACTATACAGTTGACAGAGAGACCATGGATGGGCCACTGAGGTAGAGTCAACATCAAGAGAAGATAGGTTGGTAGGGTAGAAAATGTGGTGGAGTATCTGTGAGAGTATCTGGAGGAGTTCAACGATTTGACTTGTTATCACCACCCCAGGTGGTCCACTCCAGTCTTAGGGAGTTTGAGGATAGGGGTGGGGGTAGATGTAGGTTGTCAAGGCTTATGACCTAGAGGATCTGTTAATGATACGTGGTATGATCTGTGTCTTTTCTACCATATATTTAGCACTGTTATACATAAATTATAGTCATTCCTTTATTTCCACCTATCTGGTTCAAGACATAGAGATTCTAGTTCAGCCCTTATCTTGAACCTTTCTCTTGGAGACTCCTACTAAAGATAAATCAATGATCATACACTTGTGATGACTATATGAACTGACTCTTATAGGTGAGAGTTTTTATTAGAGGATGTGGTGTGTTCGTAGTGATGGGACCAGGTTTTTCTATGTGGGTAAAAAGGAAACCTAGAAAACATAGGATAGAATCATGAATAGGAGGGTGCATCTGATTACTCATTAGTTGGCTAGCATGAACCTTGGTGCAGTAGATGTTATGAGTTTTTAGTTCCCTACAGTGGTGGTGGAGTATGATGATGTATTTATTGAGGAAATTCCAGGATTACCACCCTTCCAATAGATAGAATTATGAATTGATCTACACCCCAGGATGACACCGATATCAGCCTCAGTATATCAGATGGATCTTAAAGAGCTTTACTAGTGGAGGGTGAAATTATAGGACTTACAGAGGAATGAATTTGTTAGACCCGATGTTTCACCTTGGGCTTCGTCAGTTTTGTTCACCCAGAATAAGAATGAGATTTTGAATCCGTGTGTGGATTAACGAAGATTGAACCAGGTGACAATGAAGAGCCGGTATCCACTAACCAGGATCGATGACATATTTGATCTATTGAGAGGGTCATGATGGTTCTTGAAGGTTGACCTCAGGTCAAGCTATCACCAGTTGTGAATATGATGTGAGGATATAATGAAGATGAAATTCATACATCGCTATGGTCACTATGAGTACTTGGTGATGCCCTTTGGAATGAAGAACACCCCAACATTGTTCACGGGGCTCATGAATTAGATATTTCAAAACTTCTTAGACTGATTGATTGTAATATTCATCAATGACATCCTTGTGTACTCAGTGTCTAAGGTGGACCACACGAGACACTTGAGGATGGTTCTGGACATACTCCGAGAGCACCAACTTTATGGGAAGCTCTCTAAGTGTCATTTATTCATATAGAAGTTCCACTTTTTGGGACATATTATCTCAGCAGATGGAGTGGCAATGGACCCAGTCAAAATTGAGGAAGTGTTAGATTGGGATCCACCCAAGAGTGTGACAGAGGTGTAGAGATTCCTTGGGTTGGAAGGCTGTTACTAGAGATTCATACATGATTTCTCTATGATATTAGGACCCATGAAGGATTTAATCCAAAAGGGGAAACATTTCTAGTGGATAGTGAGGTGCCATAAATATTTTTAGGAGTTGAGGAAGAGGTTGATGAGCAGTCCCATCTTGAGATTACCAGAGGAGGGTATCAAGTACGTAGTATTTTCTGATGTATCAGGGATTGAACTTGGTTGTGTTTTGATGTAGAGGTAGGCGATGATTGCTAGTGGTTCCTACCCATTGAGACTGCATGAGAAGAACTACATAACCCAAGATCTTCATTTAGTAGTGGTAGTATTTACACTAAATATATGGTGACACTACCTGATGGATGAGATATTTATCATCTATGCATCATAATAATCTTATGTATATCTTCTCTCAGATTGTTCTTAAGTTGAGATAGAGGTGACAACTATAATTCCTCTAATATTATGACTTTTATATTGTCTATACTCCTAAGAAGGGGAACATGGTAGTATATGATCTTATTATGATATATTTTTTGAAGTTATTGAATGAGTTATTGGAGTATTTGGAATCGTTGCAATTATCCTTTGTGGATGAGGATTGAGTAGCTTACCTCCAGTCGATGGTTGTTGCCCCTCCTCTTTTGTAGTGAGTTGGGGAGGCATAACTTGGGGATAATGACTGTGAGACCCTATACACTTAGATATCCACTTGACATTCTCATGATGGATTTTCTAAAGGTAGGTAACATGTTTTTCATTTCAGAGGACACATGTTGGTACCAATGAAGTTGTGAGAAGTGGTTCTAAAAGATTTTTATACATCTCCTTTGGTGGTACATCTAGGTGTGGAAAATATGTACCAAGACATTCAATGTCACAATAGTGTAATTTGAAGCATTTGCAATGGGGTCCTAAAGAAAATAACCCATTGTAGAAAATGGCATCACAAATAGATTTTCTACAATGGATCATAAAAAAAAACCTATTTGTGTGATGAGAGATTTTACCATCACAAATTGTAAGAACCCAATTCTTCCTTTGTGGAAAAACTATTTCCTTTTAAGTTTATACTTAAGAAAATGGGGGAAAATAGGTCAAGGGATGGTTATAGGCCTGTTATACAATGTGAATAGGGCCTACACTCCATGTAATTTTATGTAAATGCCATGTATGGGGGGATACCCACCATGTAATCCTAGTACACCACCATGTAATGGTATGGCCAAAAATTTTATAGACACGATGTGTAGTTTAAAGTACATGCTATGTACTTTTATTTTTTTTATTAAATCAGGCAGTAGCATCATTTTTGGAATATAGATAGAAACAATCTCTTTCGATGAGCAACGCGCTAATGAAAAATATGAATGAGAATTCTTCTTCTGTTTCATTGCTCATAACCCAATTTAAACACTATCGAATCTGTTGAAACCTTATCAGTGAGTGATTGATTCCTATTGAGCCTTTCTTTCTGATTTTATCTCTCAAACTAGTCATCAAGGGTTGATCTTTTTTACTTATTTTTTATATATACTTCAATTTAGGTCAAATTGAAGATCTACACTGGATGAGGAGAGTCATACTAACATGAGGTAGGTGGTATTGTGCCTTTCATGAATAGTTATATTTTTTATATGTTCTTAAGTGCCACGTGCCTATGTTTAGGGTGTCAAATTGAATGTAATTAACCCATCTTATTTTCTAATGTTGATTAGGTAATTGATTAATTGAACTAAACCATATTTGATATTGTTTTATTTGGTTAAGGGCCGCCCCGTGGGTGTATTTCCCTCAGATGACCATTGTTTAGCCACTAGGCCTAGGATGAATATGGAATTCCTTTGTTCCATTTTAAGGGTTGTTAAAAATAAAATTGGTTTATTGAATTTTTCCCATGTGAGATAATAAATGTTGAATCTATGTAGTAGTTTAACTTACATGTTTCTTGTTATTGATTCAACCCATGTGAGTATTTGAAAGGCCAAGCCTTATGAGGTTATGTTATGCCCGAGGGAAAGGTTGTCCTATGCCTAAGGGTGAGGTTGTTCAATGCCTAAGGGTGAGGTTTTGCTATGATTGAGGGTGAGGTTGTACTATGCTTGAGGGAAATATTTTGCTGTGCCTATGGTTGAGGGTTTGCTATGCATGAGGGAAGTGTTTTATTATTGCCTACTTTTGAGTACTTCCTAGTTTACAACTTTCACTATTTTACACTACTGCTTCATATACTCACTGACATATAGGCATAGATATTCAGGTGGTTGCCTACTGGGATTTATTTCTCACACCCTATTTGAGTCATGTTTTGGGCCCATGCAGATTATATGGTTGCAGGTGTTGATCAGGGAAGGTGCCCTTCTACTGGTACTTACCCCCCCAAATCTATTTTTTTAATTTTCTAAAAGCCACTTTATGGTCAGTGGTAACCGCACAATTCAAATTTCAAAACATAAAAATTCCAATGTTCAAAAACAAGCAGACATTAAACACCATGACTAGATTCAAAAAGCCTAAGGCCACCCGAGTCTTCCGAAAAACATCAGCATTACCATCTTCCTATCATAGTCATCATCGCCACGATACTTAGAGCATGAGAGAATGGGAATGAGCTAAGGATTTCAATGATTCTTAGTTTTATTTGATTATTTAGAGATTTTGGAATATATATTGTGGATCATTTTAGTGTACCTATTTTGGCTATCTCTTAGAACATGAACATGCATCATCATTATTGTATGTTATAACATCTAATTACTTTTATTATCAGTATTATATTGTTTACTTCAGTTGTATGTTGTTTATTTCTTATGCTATTGTATTATTATTTAGTACATTGTGTTACAATCTTCCAATGAGGGCATAGTTTCCCCACTATCACACCCTAGACCCTTGATACTAGTTGAAAGCCTCTTTAATTTAGAGAAATGCACTTGAGGCCATATGGACAACCGGGTATGAGGCACTAGTTGAGTGGAACCCAAATTCCAGATGTTACAAAGTGGTATCAAAGGGTTTCTTTTCTGGGTTACCTTACTGTTTGGAGACATTAGATAGGTATAAGAAGGAAATGTAGTTTGATAATAAACTATACTTGGGAGTAGCTACCCCATGTACATGGAAAATACAAATTGACTCGAATTGACTTGTGATTTTTGATTTTGAGCTATTACAGTTGATTCAATTTCACTGTTGGGTGACACACCTGTTTTTTGCTGTTATTATTGATATAATTGTAGTTATATTTTCCATTTCAACCTAATGAGATGAGGGTATTCCATATCATGAATCATATATACACTTGTTAGAAATCACATGTCATGCATTCTTATCGTGCCATTTAGAGAGCATTACCAATTTCATGCTGTTGTGATAGATGTTGTGCTAGAGATGAATGCTGTTGTGATAAGTGTATTGATGTGTGCTATATATCGATTAGAATGGATTCCAATATTTGGTCCCTATAGTGTATGGGACCTCTTGGACTGGAATTTGTAGAATCATTTTACCATTGAAAATGTTTTTTTATGAAGTGATATGTATATATGATGACAAAATTTGATTCTTTGGGAGTATGGGCCCCCACAGATCAGAAGTTTGCACACTGTTTCTTTAGTTTTCAAAAATAGGGGTTCCAGGGAAGTTTCATAGGTTTAATACCCATAAATATAGATAACACGACATTTGGTTCTATGAACACACGCCATGTGTTCTTCTGTTCAGAGAGAAAGATGTTTTTTAAGTACACGCCGTGTACCCATGTGTACACGCCATGTTTTTATGACAGTGTGTCTATACATGTAAAGAAGAACATGGGGTGAGGGTGTTTCAACAATTCATTTCATGTACCATAGGTTCACACTATGTAGTTTTTCAGGGGCCAAACAAAAGTGGTTTGGGCTATGTAAAAGTACATGGCTAGGAGGGGAACACTTGAGCACACTCTTTATGTCATTATTACATTTCATGTACCCAATATGTTTACACATGATGGTAGGTAGGTGGTAAAATACCATGTGATAGTTTAAAGGAATACACCGTGTGTGGGTTCTACATGAAATGTACTCAAATTTTGTAAACCTTTGAGGTTTTTCTTCTCTGGTTTATTTCTTGTTTTCTAGAACTACAAACCTTGATAAATAATCTTTAATTGTGGTGCATAATTGACCTTGTAGAGCCATGATTCCAGCTGTATGCCAGGAGAGTGATGATTATCATACCCCGAAGGTGGCAGGACATGGGATACCGGTGGCTCCTCCAATTGTGACAGTTATTGTGCTAGACGTAGGTGTTGAGGCATAGTTTTTTGAAAATTTTACATGCTTCATGAAGAACTTAGAGGGAGCACTGCAGCCTACCACATCTATGGCAGAGCTGACACGAGTGTTCCAACAGCAACATCCGCCCACGTTTTCAAGGGATGGTGGACCTTAGGATGCAGATTCATGGTTCAAGGCCATGTTATCTATATTTTATCATCTGGAGACACCTCCTAAGTGGTGGGTCAAGCTCTGTAATTATATTATATTTGATTCCTCCAATAGGTGGTGGGATTTTATCATTCAGACGGAATGTCATTAGAATATGTCTTGGGAAGAGTTTCATACTGCCTTCAATGATTAATTCTATCCTGAGACGCTGAGGGGAAATATTTCCTACGAGTTCATGCATTTGGAGAAGGGCGCTCTATCAGTTATGGATTACTCTACCCATTTTACAGAGCTCTAGAGTTTTTCACCTATTCTGATGGGTGACAAACTATCGAAGGCTAGGTGATTTGAGGATGGTCTCTGGTACGACATACAATCACATGTGAATATCTTCTTTCTAACTACTCTGCTATAGTAAACCAGGAAAATATTACTGAACAGAATCTAAGGGAACTTGGAAGTGTGAGCTAGGGTAGTTCAACACCAAGATCTGACACTATCTCAATCGATTGTACGAAGCGTCGTCTGGGGCCTTCTCGTAGTGACAATAGTAGTCAGAATGTATCATCAGGCAGCGAAGTGAGGTGTCACAAGTGTGGTAGCATTGGGTATACTAGACCAAATTTTCCTACGGATCCAGTATAGTGCCGATATTGTGGAAATATGGGCCATGTCCAGTGTTTCTGTAGGGAATTTTCTCTAGCATCTAGTGAGAGAGGGTCTACACCCACTCCATGTTTAGGGGTAGGGCCATCGTCTTCTCACTAGTTAGGGAACTGGAGTGCATTAGGCCATTCAGGGCGAGGTAATGGTTGTGGCCATAGTAGCCAGACTCCATGTTTTCATAGGCAATGAAGTGGACAAGATTAGGGTAGATAGGTAGTGTCTTAGGGTCATGATATAGGATAGACTTATGCAGTGCAACAAACCTAGTAGGATTAGGATCCCATACCCTCTACTGTCAGAGGTACTATTCTTGTCGCCTCCGTTTTAGCTTCTGCACTTTTTGATACAGGGGATTTCCATAGTTTTATATATGTTCCTGTTGTGGAGAGACTTAAGATATATGTATTTACCTATAAATATGTTATGAAACTAGACACTCTGTTAGAGATTAGGAGGATAGGTGTGCGTCAGTGCAAGGAGTGCCCCTTGAGGTTAGAGGGTGTCACTTCCTTTGAGATCTCTATGTCCTAGAGATGAAAGGCTTTGATGTCATCCTCAAAATGGATTGTATAGTATCCTTTAAACCCATTGTTGATTACTATCTCCATAGGGTGAGTTTCAAATCACCAAAGGGTAGATCATTTTTTCATAAGGGATAGTAGGATGTCCAGGAAAGTCGAGCTAGACCCGAGAAATGTGGGTTGAGTGAGATGTTAACAAAGATTGCCAGTTTATATCTGGATGACCAGGAAACATGTCAGATGGATTTCCCACCAGTGGTTGATTGTTTCAGGGATGTATTATTTGATGAATTTTTAGGTTTACCTCTGGTAAGAGAGGTGTAGTTCTCTATCAGTCTAGTGCTAGAAGCTTCACCAATGTCCATTCCTCCTTACAGGATGGCTACGACAGAATTATAGGAGATCAAGAAGTAAATAGAGGATTTATAGGCAAAGGGTTTCATCCAAACCGGTACTTCTCCTTGGGGTTCACTGGTTCTTTTGTGGAAAAAGTAGACGGTACACTTATACTTTGTGTCGGTTATCGAAAGTTGAACCAGTTGATGGTTAATAACCGGTATCATTTTCCAAGGATATATGATCTCTTTGACTATATTTGAGGATCCCAAGTTTTTATCAAAAAGTGATTTGAGATATGGTAACCATCAGGTGCATTTTAGATCATCATAAATACCTCACACAACTTTTTGTAGTAGAAATGGTCTATACGAGTATGTGGTTATGCTGTTCGGTCTCAGGAATGCTCCAGTGGTCTTCATGGCATTGATGAATCGAGTGTTCCATCCTTATCTAGATTCATTTCTTGTGGTTTTTATGGATGATATATTGGTGTACTATCAAAATTGACATGACCATGCTGCCCATATTGATATTTTATTGGGTATACTGAGAGAGAATTGGTTATACAATAATCTGACAAAGTGCCATTTCTGGATGGATCAAATTCACTTCTTGGGTCACATTATCTCAGAGACAGGAATATCCATGGGCCCAAAGAAGGTGAGAAAAATAGTTTCCCAGGAGTATCCCAAGAATGTATTTGAGGTACTTAGTTTTTTGGGGCTGGATGGTTACTACAAGCATTTTATACAAGACTTCTCACGCTTAGCAGTGCCGTCGACATGCCTGACTAATAAGGGTGAGAAGTATGTTTTGTCAGATTCTTGCGAGACAACCTTTCTAGAGATGAAAGGGAGTTTGAATTCAGTGCCGATGTTAATTTTTCTAGAGCTAAGAAGGAGTTACACCATGTACTGTGATGCATCAGGCATCAGGCTCAGAGCAGTTTTTTTGTAGGGGGATCAAGTCATTGCATATGAGTCTCAACAATTGAGGCCACATGAGAGGAAATACCCAACACACGACCTTGAGTTAGTTATAGTTGTTCATGATCTACACTATTGGAGACATTAATTATTAGGAGATAATTTTGTGGTGTAAATGGACCACAAAATCCTCAAGTACATCTTTACTCAGTGTGATTTGAATTTGAGATAATAAATGTGGGTGGAATACCTTCAGTATTTTGAATTTTATCTTGCTTACACACCTATGAAAGTTAATGTAGTGGCTGACGATTTTAAAAGGAGGACTTATATAGAGGTAATGCAACATGATAGTAGTGAGTAGAATCTTATGGAATTGTTCTATGAGATTCATTTTGAGGTGCACGACAGGAAGGGGAAGACTTTTCTCTCATCCTTAGCTGTTACCTCTACCCTTATGGACAATGTGAAGATGAGGCAACTATCAGATTCTGAAGGCCTAGTTCTACGAGAGATTATGTTAGATGAGGACCCTCCTCCTGGTTGGACCATACGTGAGGATGAGATTCTGTGGTTACATGGTCGCGTATGGGTGTCAATACACATGTGCGAGGAGATGATGCATTATTTTCATGCCTCTATATGGTAAGTACATCCTGGTGTCACCAAGATATACCGTGACTTTCACCATTAGTATTGGTGGCTGAGTATGAAAAGAGAGGTAGTTAGTTTTGTTATGAGGTGTTCGACCTGCCAGCAAGAGAAGGCAGAACATCAGCGACTATATAAGATTTTATAGTATTTACTTGTTTTGGAGTGGAAATGAGATTATTTCATGAAGGATTTTGTGATGAGTTTACTGAGGTCTCCCCGAGGTAATGATTCTATGTGGGTAGTTTTTGATAGGATTAATAAGGTCACTCATTTCTTGCCAATCAAGGAGACCTTCAGTGTTGATGAGATTAGAAATCTATATATCCAAGAGGTGGTACAACTACATGGGTTACCAAGAACTATCATTTCAGATAGGGAATCCCTATTCATGTCTCATTTCTGGAATAGTTTTCAGAGGGTGCTGGGTACACAGGTTCACCTAAGCGCAACATACCACCCTCATACTGATGGCCAATTAGAACATAAAATACAGGTGCTTGAGGACATGCTGCGAGCATGCATCTTGGATTTTGGGGGCTATTGGGAGAAGCATATTCCCCTAGTTGAATTCACATTATTAGGTGATGATACAAATTTCAAATTACGAGGATTTATACGGCAGGTCATGCCACTATCTCCTATGATGGTTGGAGGAAGGTGAGGTAGCTTTAGTGGGACAAAATCATGTGTAGGAGACTTCTAAGTAGGTCCAGTTGATTCAGAAGTGAATGGACACTATATAATCTTATCATAAATCATATTCCAATTACTGTAGAAAACCTCTAGGGTTTGAGGTTGGGGATCGGGTTTTCTTGCGTGTTTTGTCAAGGTTGAGAAATAAGCGAATCAAGACACATGGTAAGCTTTCATCGAGATATGTTAGGCCTTCTGAGATTATAGAGAGGTATTGGCTGGTTTCCTATCATTTGTAGTTACCTCATAGGTACATGGATATGCATGACATCTTCCACGTATCTTAGCTATGCTGCTATCACCTAGACCCATCTCATGCCTTTCAGCCCGAGGAGGTTGAGTTATAGGTAGATGCACCTTTTTAGGAGCATCCTATTCATACTGTGAATCATAGCATAAATGTTCTCTGTGGCTGGTCTGTTACTTTGGTACGAGTGCTATGGAAGTACGACCAAGTGCAGGATGAGACTTGGGAGAGGGAGGCTAACGTACAATCACAATGGCCAGAGTTGTTCTCAGATATTTATTCATCACCCATAGAAGGGGAATTTAGGGATGAATTGCTTTAAGGGGGAAGTTTGTAAGAACCCAGTTACTCCTTTGAGGTACATATCTTTCCTTTTAAGTTTATACATAAGAAAATGGGGGAAAAGAGGTCAAGAGCTCAATGAAGGCCTATTATATGATGTAACTGGGGCCTACACACCATGTAATTTTATACACACACCATGTATGGAGGGATATATGCCATCTAATCCTAGTACATGGCCATGTAATGGAATATCCATAGATTTTATGGATACAAAATGTAGTTTCAAGTACACACCTTGCACTTTTATTTTTTTTTGATTAAATTAGGTATTAGCATCATTTTTGGAAGACAGGTAGAAATGAGATCTTTAGACGAGAAGCATGCCCAGAAAATATCCAAATGAGAATTCTTCTCCCATTTCGTCATCTAGAACCCGATTTGAACACTGTCAAATCCTTTGAAACCCTCTCGGTGAGTGCTCGATTCCTATTGATCCTTTCTTTATGATTTATTATCTTGACCTATTTATCGAGGGTTGAGAGTTTTTACTTGTTTTATAGATATACTCTGATTTAGGTCTAATTGAGGATCAACACTGAATGAGGAAAGTCATACTAACACAAGGTAGATGTTCTTGTGACTTTCATGAATGGTCATGTTGTTTATATGTGTCGAAGTATCATGCGCCCATGTTTAGGGTGCAGACTTGAATGGAATTAACCCATGTTATTGCCTAATATGCATTAAGTAATTTATTAATTAAACTAAATCATATTTTAGATCATTTTATTTAGTCAAGGGCCACCCCATTGGTGTGTTTCCCTCGGATGACCATTGTTTAACCATTAGGCCTAAAATGCCTATGGAATGCCTTTTTTCCCTTTTAAGGGTTGCTAAAAATTAAATTGTTTTATTGAATGTTTCCCATGTGATATAATAAATGTTGAATCTATGTAGTAGTTTAACTTACAAGTTTCTTGTTATTGATTCATCCCATGTGAGTATTTTAAAGGACAAACCTTATGAGGTTGTGCTATGCTTGAAGATGAGGTTGTTCTATGCATGAGGGTGAGGTTGTGATATTCCTGAGGGTGAGGTTGTTCTGTTCCTGAGGGAAAGGTTGTGATGTGCCTAAGGGTGAGATTTTTTTGTGTCTACAGGTGAGGGTTTTCTATGCCTGTGGGCAAGGTTTTACTATTGCCTACTTTTGAGTACTTCCTAGTTTACTGCTTTCACTATTTTACACTACTGTTGAATATACTCACTGAAAGATAAGCACAGATCTTTGGATTATTTCCTACTAGGATTTATTTCTAACACCATCCTTGGGTAATGTTTTGGGCCCAAGAATATTATATGGTTGTAGGTGTTGATCAAGGAAAGCACCCTTCTACTAGTACTTGATTTACTACTTTGGAGCAGAAGATCATGGGACTGAGCTGAGGCTTATGATGCTTCTTAGTTTTCTTTGTTTATTTTTGGAACATATATTGTGGATAATTCCAATGTACCTATTTTGGATGTTTCTTAGAACATGAACATGCAACATCATTCTTGTATGTTATCACATCTAATTACTTCTATTATCAGTCTTCCTTTGTTTACTTCAGTTGTATGATGTTTACTGCTTCTGCTATTGTATTATTATTTATTCTACTACATTATACTTTGTTAATGAGGGAATAGTTTCCCCAATATTACACCCTAGGACCTCACTGCTAGTCGAAAACCTCTGGCATTTGGAAGAATGCACTTGAGGCCATGTGACCAACTGGGTATAGGGCACTCGTTTAATGCCACCTGGATCCAGGATGTTACACAAATAGTTAAGCTGTTAAAAAAACCCTATTACGATGAGAATGCCGTAAAAAAATTAAAAAAAAATATTAATAAAATTTAATATAATAATAATAATAAAATAATACAAACTAATAAAATTAATAAAAATATAATTAAAATGATAAAATGATAAAATAATAAAATAATCAAAAACATAATATTCATACAAAATATTAAAAAATAATAATAATAAAATAATAAATAAATAATAAAGTAATAAAAAAAATAAATATATAATAAAATAATAAAAAAATAAAAAAATAAAAAAAGGAAAAACAGAAAAAATAAAAAACATAAAATTCACAAAAATCTAAAAAACACACTATATAAAAATGTAAATGCATAGATTAATAAAAAAACTACAAAAAATTTTACATTCAAATGTTTATCATAAAAAAATATATAAATCACTTAGGGGAGAGGGTCATATAGAGGAGCTAGAGGAGCTGGTGGAGGGAACTCCATCCCTAAACCATGAGTCAAATGTTGCATATACTCCATCATCTGCTCATGTTGCTACTACTGACATTGACACATCTCCTCCTCCTATTGCTGCTGCTACCGATAGAGTGCTTCCTACTCCCTTTCCAACTTCTATATGTGAAAATCTATGAAAAAATATTAAAAATAATCAAACAATTAGTATATAAATAAATTAATGAAAATTAATGAAAACTAACTAAAAAAACAACTAAACATACTGCCACATGTGTGGATCAAAGTAAATATGTGGATGTTTCTTGGAAATAGGGTTAAGAATCATCAATATTACAAGACCACAACCCCTCCGAGTCATCACTAAACTGTCAACAATATGAGGGTCATATGATGTAACATCATGCTCATCACTAGGTAGATCAACCTCTTCCAACTCATGAAACGGATCAGAGTCCATTTGAAACATGAAATGATTGTTATAAAATAGTTGAAAACAAATATTATATATAGATACATATTATATATGATTATAACTAGTATTTAACTATGTCAATCTTCATCTTCTCCTCTTTTTACTGCTACTATCATCGACGTGTCACATCCAAACTGCCCGAGTTCTGGTGACCAAATGAAAAATTTGGATATGGTTGACACAAATTGGTCATTTATAATCACCCGAAGATTGTAAATTCTATGATTTACTAAAAAAGTTTAAATCAAAGATTTTACAATATTCAGGTGATGAAACATATTTATGCCAACCATGTCCAAATTTTTCATCGCACCATTTTATGCCAACCATGTCTAGTCATCGACGTATCTCTTACTGCTGTTGTTGCTACTGTCATCAATGCATCACATCATGTTTGTCCTGGTTCTGGAAACCTAATGAAAAATTTGGACATGGTTAGCATAGATTGATCATTTATAATCACCTGAAGATTGGAAATTATATGATTTACTAAAAGTTATAAATCATAGATTTTATAATCACTAGGTGATGAAACCAATCTAAGCTAACCATGTCCAAATTTACCATTACACTAATTTATGTCAATTATGTCATGTCATCAATGTATCTTCTCCTCCAACTGCTGTTGTCATCAATGCATCACATCATATCTGTCTTGGTTTTGGTGACCTAATGACGGATTTGGAGATGGTGGATGTAAATTGGTCATTACTAATCTATATGAACCATGTACGTACAAATTTTTGGTTGGCGTAAATTGGTCATTACTAATTTGTATCAAGCATATATGTACAAATTTGTGGTTGGCGTAAGTTGATCATTACTAATTTGTGTCAACTATGTATGTATAAATTCTCTATTGCTCATGGGATGAAAATTACTACCAATTATTGCTAATCATTACTAATTATTACTATTTATTATTATATATTACTATTTTTACTATTTATTATAATTTATTACTATTTAATTTTTTTATGATTAATTTGACATAAGAAAAAGATGATCCAAAAAAGAGAAAAAAAATTAAAAACTTAGAATTGACTTGTAAATATTATAAATTTTATCTATTTACTATTGTATTCTTACTAATTACCACTAATATTAAGGGATTTTTTTAAAAAAATAATAAAAATTAACATAAATTACTATAAAGTAATAAAATATATTATAAATTACTAAAAGGTGTAAATAATTGAATTTCTAATCTTCATGGCATGAGAAATGACTAATTTGTGTTAACCATATATGTAAAATTTTGTTCTTACTCATTACATGAAAATTGAAAACCTATTTTATTTTCACCTTTATAGTACTTTATAATAATTTCTATTATTTCTTAGTGATTCATAGTAAATTATTTAAGATTAATACTAATTTACACCAATTTATAATAATTTATACTAATTACCACTAATTATTACAAATTACCACTAATTATTACTAAATACTAATAATCTGTACTAAAATTTGTTATTTTATAATAATTAATGATAATTAATACTAAGGATTACAAATTAATACTAATTAATACTAATTAATACTAATTATTAGTAATTGTTACTAATTTTTATTAGTTTATAACAATTTTTTACTAATTATAACTAATTACTAATAATTATTACTAATTACAACTAATTATAATTAATTACTGCTAATTACCACTTATTATTACTAATTTTTATTATTTATAACAATATTTTACTAATTAACACCAATTTTAAATAATTATATTGATTTATCATTATTTTTTACTAATTATTGCTAATTAATACTAATTACCACTATTTTTTACTAATTGTTGTTAATTTTTACTAATTTCTACTAATTTTTAATAATTACTGATAATTGTTACTAATTACAACTAATAATTAATAATTACGACTAATTATTTCTAATTACCGCTAATTATTACTAATTACTACTAATTAAAAACATATTATTACTAATTTTTATTTATTTATAGTTTTTACTAATTACTACTAATTTTTAATAATTATATTTATTTATCGCTAATTTTTACTAATTACCACCAATTAATACTAATTACCATTATTTTTTACTAATTACCATTATTTTTTACAAATTATCATTAATGTTTACTAATTACTGCTAATTTTTACCAATTACTACTAATTATTACTAATTACAACTAATTTTTACTCATTATTGCTAATTATAACCAGTTATAGCAAATTATTACTAATTACTACTAAATACCACTTATCATTACTAATTTTTATTAGTTTATAACATTTTTTTACGAATTACCACTAAATTTAAATAATTATATTGATTTATCGCTAAATTTTACTAATTATAGCTAATTAATACTAATTACCATTATTTTTATTTCTAATTATCGTTAATTTTTACTAATTAGAACTATTTTTTACTAATTATTGCTAATTACCGCTAATTATTACTAATTACCACTAAATACCACTTATTATTATTAATATTTAGCATTTTATAACATTTTTTTATTAATTACCACTAATTTTTACTAATTAGAACTAATTATAACCAATTATAGTTAATTATTACTAATTACTTCTAAATACCACTTATTATTAGAAATTTTTATTATTTTATAACAATTTTTTACTAATTACAGCTAATTTTTTATAATTATATTGATTAATCACCAATTTTTACTAATTAACGCTAATAATAGCTAATTACCACAATTTGTCTACTAATTACTGCTAAATACCACTTATCATTACTAATTTTTATTGGTTTTTAATTTTTTTTACTAATTATAGCTAATTAATGTTAATTTATCCAAATTATCACTAATTATTCCTAATTACTGCTAATTATAGCTGATTACCACTAATTATAGCAGATCAATGCTAATTATAGTTGATCACTACTAATTATAGATAATTACTATTAATTATAGCTCATTACCACTCATTATAGCTAATTACTGATAATTATAACTAATTAACACTATTTTTTACTAATTATCGCTATTTGTTACTAATTATTACCATTCATTATTATTCATTACTATTCATTACTAATCATTACTAATCATTACCAATCATTACTAATCATTACTAAACATTAATAATCATTACTATTCATTACTATTCATTACTAATCATTACTAATCAATACTATTAATTACAATTCATTACTATTCATTATTAATCATTACTATTCATCAATAATCATTACTAATTATTACTATTTAATATTAATTATTATTAATTATTACTATTTATCACTAGTTATTACGAGTTATTTCTATGTATTTCTATTTATTACTAATTATTATTACTAATTATTTCTATTTATTACAATTTATTACAATTTATTACTATTTATTACTAATTATTACTAATTATTACTAATTATTACTAATTATTAATAATCATTTCTATTTATTACTAATTATTATTAATTATTAATAATTATTACTAATTATTTCTAATTATTACTAATTATTACTAATTATTACTAATTATTACTAATTATTACTAATTATTACTTTTTTTACTATTTTATACTAATTATTACTAATTATTACTAATTATTTCTATTTATTATTATTTATTACTATTTATTATCAATTATTGTCAATTATTACTATTTATTACTTATTATTACTTATTATTACTAATTATTACTAATTATTACTAATTATTACTAATTATTACTACTTATTTCTATTTATTAGTAATTATTTCTATTTATTAGTAATTATTTCTATTTATTACTATTTATTACTAATTATTACTAATTATTACAACCTATTACTAATTAGTACAAATTAGTACAAATTAGTACTATTTATTACTAATTACTACTAATTAGCACTAATTACTACTAATTACTACTATTTATTACCAATTACTACTATTTATTAACAATTACTATTATTTATTACTAATTGTTACTATTTATTACTAATTACTACTATTTATTAACAATTACTACTATTTATTAACAATTACCACTATTTATTATTATTTATTAATAATTACTACTATTTATTAACAATTACTACTATTTATTACTAATTATTACTATTTATTACAATTCATTACTATTTAGTACTATTTATTAACAATTTTTACTAATTTTTACTAATTATTACTATTTAGTAATAATTATTACTAATAAAAAAATAAAATAAATAAAAAATAAAATAAATAAATACCTCTAAACTGAATCTTTTGGTGGATGCGAACCTTGAAAGTTACTTCACTGGGAAATCTAAAACTTTTAAAAAAATTAAAGAGAAAAATATGAGAGGAGGGAATGAGAGGGGAGTTGAGAGAAGAGAGAAATGGAAAAAAATTGAAGGGGGGTATATGTAGGTTCGATCATTTGTGACGAGTCTCCCGTCGCAAATGTTTTCCCCTCATATTAATTGCGGTGTAAGTTAAAATAAACTATTTGCAACGGGTCCCATCATATATAGTTTCCTGCCGACACAATATTTGCGACAGGACCGTCGCAAATGTTTGCCCCTATATTAATTACGGTGGTGGTTAAAATAAACTATTTCCAACGGGGGGCATTTGCAAATAATTCCCTGTCGACATACTATTTGTAAAGGGAGTGTACCCTGGTCACAAATAATTAAAAACCATGGATACTATTTTCAATGGGGATAGGGACCCGTCGCAAATGCCCTGTCGCAAAAACCCGTTTTCCCATATTGTCAGTTTTGGTGGCCAGAGATGAAGAAGGGAATTGCAGAGTTTGTCTCTTGATGCCTTGTCAGAAAGTAATGGTTGAATACCAAGTTCCAGTGGGTTTAACTCAACCCCTTGAGGTGTCAGAGTGGAAGTGAGATGAGATATCTATGGACTTCATGACGGGATTTGTAACGACCTAATGTTTTATCAATGAAATTCCCTTACTATAATTATGTATTATAGGTTAATCATATAAGATTTGTAACGACCCAAAGTTTCAGTAATGGAAATCCCTCTAGATCTAGTTAAATGTCTCTTTATGTAAAACATTTATATAAAATGTCAACTGCATTGGTTTTATGTTAAAAATTTTGAGCGTTGCTAATATAGCCGTTGAACAGTGATCACATGATTAGTATAAATATAGGGCTTTAACAAATCCAATTTACTCAAAGAAAAGAAGCGATGGCCTCATCCAGTAGAATTTCTCCATATGAAGCCCTTTTGTCGGATCTCGGAAAAGAGGTGGTGTCCTTGGGCTTCGCTCTTGACCAAGCCCAAGCTGAGCTTCATCATGTTAAGCTTGAACGGGACCGTCTACGGGAAAAGTGGAAGTTGATAGAGATTACCACTCGAGCGATGTTATCTGAGCCACCCCAAGAGTCTGTCACCATCGCACACCTTACCCTTAGGTCTTATGCGGCTGTTTTAAGGGGTTATATAACAAATCGCTAGTAATATGTTCATGTATATTATTATATTTGTATATAATAATGAATATACCTTCTTGTCATTATTGATACATTGTAAATAGTTTTTAAAGTACAAATAGTGTTTTTAGTTATTATTTATTTAAGAAATCTATTTTATTAAATTAAGGGATTTTTGAATTAAATAATATTTTAATAAAATATTATTATTGTTATTAAATTAATTTTATTATATATAAATGATCATATAATTTTATGAATGCAATTATAATTTTTATTAAGGTTTGATATCCATTTCTGTCAAAACTTGAGAATTTTCGACAAATGTCGGTTTTTATTTTAAAAGTGAAAATTAACATATTTAGAAAATTATTTAGATCAAATAAATGATATTTCTAGAATCAGGACGTCGAAATTATCCAACGGTGAATTTTTCATAATTTTCTAAGACAGTCAAATTTTTGGGTAAAAATTAAATACCGTTTAAATATATAATGTGTTTTATGACATCATAATGACCCAATAGTGAGGTAATAAAATAATATAAGCTTTATGTTCGGCCAATATATGTTTTAACATTAAAATAATGTGATTTTGGGTTTGTTTGACTTACTTTTAAAAGCATTAATGGACCCCTCAAGACTTATTAAACATCTTGTCTTTTTAAATTATTTTCCATGGGAGTGTGACTCACCTCCACATAAGAAACCCCATTATTTTAAGAATTTCGGAATTTGGTCTTATAAAATATTGTTTTCCTCTTCTCTTTTCCAAAAACCATGGGCAAACACCATGAGATGATTTGTGGTTTGGATTAGTTTAATGTAAGGGGTCTCAAACCTAAATAATAAAGAATTCACTCACCTTTCCTATATAAACCCACCCAAGCTCCCACTTATTCCTCACTCAAAGCCTTTGGAGTTCGTCCAACCTCTACCCTACTCTCTCTAGAATCCTCCCAAGGTGCCCCAAGCTCCCAAGAAGCCTCTCTCAAGCCTCTCTCAAGCCTTTGGAAGCACACTTCCAAGTAAGGGTTTTTTCTTCCTTTCTCATTTTTGTCCAATTTTATTTAAGTTGTTTTACCCATTTAATTTCAATTATGAATGTTGGGGTATGGTTTCTCACCTCCCTCATACTGCCCTCTTTATGTTTGAATGATGGGAGACCCCTTTCTCTCTCATTAGATGCCTCCCATGTACACCCGTTACTATGCCGAAATTCCGAAAGGAACTTCTCTCTCCTCATTTACATTCAAGAAATACTTTTGTATCATGAATATAAATTCAATTAAATTTTTTGGGACATGTATCTATATGACCTACTTACTGTCCATTACATGTAAATATGATGAGGAACCCCTTTCTCTCTCATCAACTGTTTTTATGAATTCTTATGTCACGCCGTTACGCTGTCGAAATCGCACCGATTTTCTAAGCCAATGCCATTGTGTAGTGAATACCATGCCCATTTCTCCATCAAGGGTATTCAACTTTATGCACATTTACTTATTGATTATAAAATTTCATGCATGAATTCCAAATTCCTTTATCGTGGAATAAATTATTATATTTTATGAATCCATATTTTATGATCCATGTGGCACACTTATGCATGAAATGAAATGTTTAAGAAGGGTGCGCCATTATACCGCTCCAATGCATTGGGTAAATTATAGTATCATGATACATCATGTGCAATGAGTGTTGAATCATGCTAATTCAAGTGCAACGAGGGTTTACTCGTTCTTCATGTGCAATGAGAATTTACTCATGATCCACGTGCAATGAGCCTTGGCTCTTGCTAATTCCATGTTAAGTGTTGTTTCCACATTTCCATGTTATGATTATCATGCTTTATCATGCCTTTATGTTCATTTTTCTCTTGTGCTCTATTGATATTCCTATTGTCTAACATGTATTGTAATCCTCATGTATTCTATGTTTATTCCCTTACTGGGCTTTATAGCTCACCCCTTTTCTTATGCATGTCCTCAGGTTATCCCATGAAATGCTAAGTACGAGGGAATGTAGTGGTCATATAAAGGAAGTTTTCAATAAAGATGTTGTATTTCATGTTTTAAGTTGATATGTAATGATCCTAAGCCCCAAAGACACTATAACTCTCGATCATCCATGTTGTATCAAGTGAATAGTTTTTGTAATAAATCATGTTTATATTTGTAATAAAAGCAAGGTTGTCATAGTTGGTATGAGAGGATAGGTTTAGTTATTTTTGGGATTAGGATTAGAAAACCCTAGTAAAGCCTTAGAGACAAGACTAAGTATAATAACAACATCCCTATGTTTTTGTAAGTACTGGGTAAGTGGTTTATCAAGAAAATACAACCCTGTTTGGATACGAGTAGGTAGAGGCGGCTCTAGCACAAATGTATCCTAGGGGTAAAACCAGAAAACATCGCTTTGAGCTAGGCTCGAATGGGAATTGGTGAACGAAAATGGGCCTTGCTACACTCTTGCTTATGAAACTCTCGGGGGATATGTTTTGATAAATTTACAAGCTTAGTATGAACCCTTATTAAGGGAATTAAAAAAAATTCCCCTAAGAATATATGTTAGAAAGTAGATCATGAAAAGCCTAGATTAAATCCTATAGACTCAGGAGTTAAGAAGATAAAAGTTTATTTATAAGTCATAAACTTTTGTCTTTGGATTGCCCTTTATGTGTTACGCCATAAATTTCCTTTTATTCTAGCCAATGGATGGTAATAGGAGGAATCGGGCTAACAACTGATGTGAAGATCAGTGTGATGAATGTACTAATGAGATGCCCAATCCAATGGGAGCGGGAATCGAGAACTTTGTCACGTTTCTCTCTCAGCTAACTCAAGATTTGAATAGAAACACGGTTCAAGATGAACGTTCACCTCCCCTAAGAAAGAACAAGTTTCTATCGAGAGCTTCATGAGACAAAGGCCTCCTACTTTTAGTGGATCATCTGATCCCACGATCGCTGAATGATGGATCAACTCCATTGAAAAGATATTCCCCATCCTTCAATGTTTTGAACAAGAGAAGGTTCTCTTGGTGGATTATCATATAAAGGGTGAAGTTGATCAATGGTGGACGTTGATAAAAAATATGAAGCCTGAGGAGGAGATTGAGGCGTTGGAATAGAAGGATTTCTAGAAGATGTTTTTTGATAAATATTTTCTGCGCACCCTCTAGCTTAAGATGGAAAGGGACTTCCTTTACCTCAAGCAAAAAGACAAAGAATATGTTGGAGCATACGAGGAAAACTTTACAAGGCTTGCACGATACGCTTCTGGCTTTGTTGTTACCCCTGAATGCAAGGTTGACCACTTCTTTGGTGGGCTGAAGCCTAGCCTACAGAAATCATTAGCGATCCATGAATTCAGAAGCTATGAGGAAATTTTCTGATGTGCCCTCAAGGTGGAAATGGAGATCGGGGAATCACATGGGTATCATGGGGACAAGAAGCGTAAGGTGGACTTCAATGCTGGCGGTCTGATGGATAAATCCAACGGTGCTAAGAATATCCAGCACCCCACTTTCCAAAAGTGTGGAAAGAAGCACCCGGGAAATTGCCTCAAGGGGACGAGGAAATGCTTTAGGTGTGGAAGATAAGGGCACCTAGATGTTAACTGTCGACAAGAAAGACCTGCGGCTGCAATAGAAGAGAGTAATGCTTCATTCGAACCTCAACGCATTGTTCATTGCTACAACTGCAAAGAATGGGGTCATTTTGCAAACCAGTGCCCTAATCCAAGGGTTTTTGGAGGAAACCAACAACCTCCAAGGCAGTAAGGAAGAGCTTTTTCCATCACATCTGCCAAAGTGAACCCCGAAAATGAAGTGCTGACAGGTACGCTAGTTATTCATTCAAGAATAGAAAACATACTTTTTGATTCAGGTTCTATGCATTCTTTTATATCTCGAAAGTTTAATAGAACAATCCCAGCACCACCACAAATCATGGAAGTGAAGATGTTGGTGAGTACGACAAATGGGTAAATCATTGCATCCCATGAATATAAGTCCTCCCCTGTTATAATCCGTGGATTGAATTTCCCGGTGAACCTATTCATACTCCCTCTGGTGGAATTTGATGCAATTCTTGGCATGGATTGGCTTTACTTATATAGAGCCAACATAAATTGTCGGGAGGGGGAAATCACACTCCATATGGAGAATCGACCCCCTATTCTTAACAAGTGCAAGGAGGAAGATGAATCTCCTTTAGCTCCATCATCTCAAGCATGGATATTAATGCCCTATGAGCATGCGTATCTGGCTCAAATGATTGAGTCCAAGGAAGAAACCATCCTTGAAGAAATGACTATTGTGAGGGAATTCGCTGAAGTGTTTCCTAAGGAACTGCCAGGTCTTCCTCCTAGAAGAGATGTTGAATTCTCAATTGAACTTATACCAGGGGAGCTACCAATATCCAAGAATCCATATAGAATGACTATTATGAAGCCTGAAGATCTGAAGAAATAACTACAGGAGAGTCTGGATAAAGGGTTTATATGCCCAAGTGCTTCACAATGGGGTGCATCAGTCCTCTTCATCAAGAAGAAGGACGAGTCAATGTGGATTTGCATCGATTATCATGAATTTAACAAAATCACGATAAAGAAAAAGTATCCTCTGCCATGGATCGATGAATTGTTTGATTAGATGCATGGAGAATAATACTTCTCCAAGGTAGATTTGCGGTCGGGATATTATCAAGTAAGGGTGAAGAAGGAAGATTTCCCCAAGACTGCTTTTCGTACAAGATACGAGCACTATGAATTCATAGTAATGCCTTTCAGACTCACTAATGCTCCATAAATCTTCATGGACTTGATGAAAAGAGTATTTAGAGATTACCTTGACAAATTTTTGGTATTATTTATAGATGATATTCTAATATACTCCAAAACCAAGGAGGATCATGAGGAGCTTTTAAGAACTGTACTAGAGACATTGTACAAGGATAAGATCTATGAAAAGTACATCAAGTGTGATTTCTGGTTGAAGGAGGTCTCATTCTTGGGCCATATCATCACAAGAAATGGGATATCTATGGATCCCTCCAAAACAGATGCAATTGAGGGATGGATGAGGACAACATCGGCAACGGATATCCGTAGCTTCTTGGGGTTAGCTGGATATTATCGACGATTTGTGAGAAATTTCTCACGATTGTCCAACCCTCTTACCAATCTAACTTGAAAGTGAGTAATGTTTTCTTGGAGTGATTAATACAAAGATAGCTTCAAGGAATTGAAAACGAAGCTTATCACTGCGCCTGTGCTCACTTTACCCACAACTAAGGAAATTTTTGTGGTATTCAGTGATGCTTAGAAGAAGGGCTCAGGCTGTGTGCTAATGCAGAATGATAAGGTGATATCCTATTCCACAAGGAAGTTGAAAATCCATGAGCGAAATTATCCAACAAATGATCTGGAGTTGGCGGTAGAGATCTTTGCCTTGAAAATCTGGCAGCATTATCTCTATGGGGAGAAATGCGAGATATATACTGACCACAAGAGTCTTAAATATATATTCACATAGAAAGAGTTTAATATGTTCTAGAGAACATGGATAGAGCTCATCAAGGATTATGACTGTTCAATACATTACCACCCTGGGAAAGCGAACAAGGTGGCAGATGCCCAAAGTAGAAAGGACCCAACAATTCTATAAATGATGAAAATTGAGAGGGATCCCATCTTCTTAGACTTGATGAAGATGGACCTGAGAATCATAAAGAAGGTAACATCATCAATCCTTTTACAAATTATTTCTCAACCATCTCTTTTGGAAAGGTTAAAGGATGCTCAAAAGGATGATGTGGGAATTTAGGAAAAAGAGGAAGCTATCAAAAAGGAGAAATCCTCAGAGTTTAATGTTAATGAAGAAGGAATTGTGCGATTTTGGAAAAGACTATGTGTTCCATCAAGTCCAGAGCTGAAGAAGGAACTTTTGGATGATGCACATAGTTTAAATTTCTCTATTCACACAGGGAGCACAAAGATGTATCGAGATCTCCAAGAAAAATTTTGGTGGGATAATATGAAAAAGAAGATCGCTGAATATACATCAAAGTGCCTGGTGTGCCAGAAAGTGAAGGCAGAGAGGCAGAAGTCTAAGGGGATGATGAAACCATTGCCCATACCAGAATGGAAATGGGAGAAAATCACCATGGACTTTGTCACCGGACTTCCAAGGACATCCAAAGGCAACAATGAAATCTGGGTTGTTGTGGATCGTCTTAAAAAGACTGCACACTTCATTGCTATTCGGGAAGATTTCTCATTGGATCAACTCGCATGGATATATATCAGGGAAGTGGTAAGGCTGCATAGAGTGACACTATCTATTGTGTCTGACTGAGATCCAAGATTCACCTCTAAGTTTTGGAAGAGTCTTCAACATGCTCTGAATAATGAACTAAACTTCAGTATGACCTATCATCCTCAAACTGATGGCTAATCCGAGCGGACTATCCAAACACTTGAGGACATGTTGAGAGTGTGCTCAATGGACTTTAAATAAGTATGGGATCAACATCTTCCTCGGGTTGAGTTCTCTTATAATAACAGTTTCCACTCGAGCATCTAAATGGCACCATATGAAGCCCTTTATGGGAAAAGGTGTAGAACACTGACATGTTGGGATGAGGTCGATGAACGTAAGATGCCTGGACCAAAAATGGTTGAAGAAATGGTGGAGAAGGTGAAAACCATTCAACAACATATCAAGGCAGCCCAGAGTTGACAGAAGAGTTATGCAGATAATCGTCAAGGAGACCTTGAGTTTAAATTTGGAGACATGGTTTTTCTATGCATATCTCTATGGAAGAAGGTGATGAGGTTTGGAAATAAAGGGAATTTAAGTCCAAGGTACATCGACCCCTTTGAGATTCTTGATCGTGTCGAGGCTGTGGCCTATCGACTAGAACTTCCACCTACCATGGCCAAAGTACATGATGTCTTTCATGTATCCCTCTTAAGGAAGTACATAGCGGACCCTTCACATGTACTCTCTTCTGAGGTGGTACAGTTGGAGGATGATCTTTCTTATGAGGAGAAACCAGTGAAGATATTAGATCGTAGAGAAAAAGTTCTACGAAATAATACAATGCCCCTTGTCAAGGTGTTGTGGAGAAACCACAAGTTTGAATAAGTGACTTGGGAATGAGAGGAAATGATGAAGCTAAGTTACCCACATCTTTTTTAGTGTGGGAAAAAGGAAATTTCTAGGTCGAAATTTCTTAAGGGGGGAATATTGTAACGACCCAAAGTTTCACTAATGGAAATCCCTCTTGATCTAGTTAAATGTATCTTTATGTAAAATGTTTATATAAAATGTCAACTTCTTTGGTTTTATCTTAAGAATTTTGACCGTTTCTAATATATCCACTGAACAGTGATCACATGATTAGTATAAATATAGGGCTTTAACAAATCCAATTTACTCAGACAAAAGAAGCGATGGCCTCATCCAGTAGAATTGCTCCATACAAAGCCCATTTTTCGGATCTTGGAAAATAGGTGGCATCCTTGGGCTTCACTCTTGACCAATCCCAAGCTGAGATTCATCATGTCAAGCTCAAACATGACCATCTACAGGAAAAGTGGAAGTTGATTGAGATTACCACTCGAGCGATGTTATCTGAGCCACCCCAAGAGTCTGTCACCATCTTACACCTTACCCTTAGGTCTTATGCGGCTGTTTTAAGGGGTTATGTAACAAATCCCTAGTAATATGTACATGTATATTTTTTTTGTATATAATAATGAATATACCTTCTTTTCATTATTGATACATTACAAATAGTTTTTAAAGTAAAAATAGTGTTTTTAGTTATTATTTAATTAAGAAATATATTTTATTAAATTAAGGGATTTTTGAATTAAATAATATTTTAATAAAATATTATTATTATTATTAAATTAATTTTATTATATATAAATTATCATATAATTTTATGAATGCAATTATAATTTTTATTAAGGTTTGAAAGCCATTTTTGTCAAAACCTGAGAATTTTCGATAAATATTGGTTTTTATTTTAAAAGTGAAAATTAACATATTTAGAAAATTATTTAGATAAAATAAATTGTATTTCTGGAATCAGGATGTCGAAATTATCCAACGGTGAATTTTTAATAATTTTCTGAGACAGTCAAATTTTTGGGTAAAAATTTAATACCGTTTAAACATATAATGTGTTTTATGACATCATAATGACCCAATAGTGATGTAATAAAATACTATAAGCTTTATTTTAGGCCAATATATTTTTTACCATTAAAATAATGTGATTTTGGGTTTGTTTGACGTACTTTTAAAAGCATTAATGGACCCCTCAAGACTTATTAAACATATTGTCTTTTTAAATTATTTTCCATGGGAGTGTGACTCACCTCCACATAAGAAACCCCATTATTTTAAGAAGTTAGGACTTTGGCCTTATAAAATATTGTTTTCCTCTTCCCTTTTCCAAAAACCATGGGCAAAAACCTTGAGCTGATTTTGGTTTGAATTAGTTTAATGTAAGGTGTCCCAAACCTAAATAATAAAGAATTCACTCACCTTTCCTATATAAACCCACACAAGCTCCCACTTCCTCCTCGCTCAAAGCCTTTGGAGTTCGTCCAAACTCTTCCATAATCTCTCTAGAATCCTCCCAAGGTTCCCCAAGATCCCATGAAACCTCTCTCAAGCCTCTCTCAAGCCTTTGGAAGCACACTTCCAAGTAAGGGTTTTTTCTTCCTTTCTCATTTTTGTCCAATTTTATTAAGTTGTTTTGCCCATTTAATTTCAGTTATGAATGTTGGGGTATGGTTTAGAACCTCCCTAATACTTCCCTATTTATTATTGAATTATGGGAGACCCATTTATCTCTCATTATATGCCTCCCATGTACACCCGTTACTATGCCGAAATTCCGAAAGGAACTTCTCTCTCCTTATTTACATTCAAGAAATACTTTTGTATCATGAATCAAAATTCCATTACAATTGTTGGGAAATTTATATATATGACCTACTTACTTTCCATTACATGTAAATATGATGAGTAACACCTTTCTCTCTCATCAACCGTTTTTATGAATTCTTATGTCATGCCGTTACGCTGCCGAAATCGCACCGATTTTCTAAGCCAATGCCATTGTGTAGTGAATACCATGCCCATTTCTCCATCAAGGGTATTCACCTTTATGCACATTTAATTATTGATTATAAAGTTTCATGTATGAAATACACATTCCTCTATCATGGAATAAATGATTATTTTTTATGAATCCATGTTTTATGATCCATGTGACACACTTATGCATGAAATGAAATGTTTAAGAAGGGTGCGCCCTTATAGCGCTCCAATGCATTGGGTAAAGTATAGTATCATGATACGTCAAGTGTAATCAGTGTTGAATCATGATAATTAAAGTGAAATGAGGGTTTACTCGTGCTTCATGTGCAATGAGAATTTACTCATGCTCCATGTGCAATGATCCTTGGCTCATGCTAATTCTATGTTAAGTGTTGTTGCCACATTTCCATGTTATGATTATCATGCTTTATCATGCCTTTATGTTCATGTTTCTCTTATTCTATATTGATATGGCTATTGTCTAACATGTATTTTACTCCTCATGTATTCCATGTTTATTCCATTACTGGGCTTTATAGCTCACCCCTTTTCTTATGCATGTCCTCAGGTTATCCCATGCAATGATAAGTACGAGGGAATGTAGTGGTCATGTAAAGGAAGTTTTCAATAAAGATGTTGTATTTCATGTTTTAAGTTGTTATGTAATGATCCTATGCCCCAAAGACACTAGACCTCTCGATCATCCATGTTGTATCAAGTGAATAGTATGACAACCCTACTTTTATTACAAACTTAAACATGATTTATTACATAAAACTTCACTTGATACAAAAAAGAAGATCGAGAGGTTTAGTGTCTTTGGGGCTTAGTACCATTACATAAAAACATAAAACATTAAATACAAAATCTTTATTGAAAACTTCCTTTACATGACCACTACATTCCCTCGTACTTAGCATTGCATGGGATAACCTGAGGACATGCATAAGAAAAGGGTGAGCTATAAAGCCCAGTAAGGGAGTACACATGGAATAACATGAGGAGTAAAATACATGTTAGACAATAGGCATATAAATAGAGCATATAAGAAACATGAACATAAAGACATGATAAAGCATGATAATCATAACATGGAAATGTGACAACAACACTTAACATGGAATTAGCATGAGCCAAGGCTCATTGCACATGGAGCATGAGTAAATCCTAATTGCACATAAAGCATGAGAAAAACCTCGTTGCACATGAATTAGAATGATTCCACACTCATTGCACATGATGTATCATGATACTATACTTTACCCAATGCATTGGAGCGCTATAAGGGCGCAACCTTCTTAAACATTTCATTTCATGCATAAGTGTGCCACATGGATCATAAAACATGGATTCACAAAACATAATAATTTATTCCACGATAAAGGAATGTGGAATTCATACATGAAACTTTATAATCAATAAGTAAGTGTGAATAAAGGTGAATACCCTTGATGGAGAAATGGGCATGGTATTCACTACACAATGGCATTGGCTTAGAAAATCGGTGCGATTTCGGCAGCGTAACGGTGTGACATAAGAATTCATAAAAAAGGTTTATGAGAGAGAAAGGGGTTCCTCATCATATTTACATGTAATGGACAGTAAGGAGGTCATATAGATACATGTCCCAACAATTGTAATGGAATTTAGATTCATGATACAAAATTATTTGCATGAAGGTAAAAGAAGAGAGAGAAGTTCCTTTCGGAATTTCGGCATAGTAACGGGTGTACATGAGAGGCATTTAATGAGAGAGAAAGGGGTCTCCCATCATTCAAACAATAAGAGAGAAGTATGGGGAAGGTTTGAAACCATAACCCAACATTCATAATTGAAATTAAAAGGGCAATACAACTTAAAGAAAAATGACAAAAATGAGAAAGGAAGAAAAAATCCTTACTTGGAAGTGTGCTTCCAAAGGATAGAGAGAGGCTTGTGAGAGGCTTCTTGGTAGCTTGGGTCACCTTGGGAGGATTCTAGAGAGAGTAGGGAAGAGGTTGGACGAACTTCAAGGGCTTTGAGTGAGGAGGAAGTGGTATCTTGAGTGGGTTTATATAGGAAAGGTGAGGGAATTATTTATTATTTAGGTTTGGGACCCCTTATATTAAATTAATCCAAACCACAAACCATCCCATGGTTTTTGCCCATGGTTTTTGGAAAAGGGAAGAGGAAAAAATTATTTTATAAGTCCAAAGTCATAACTTCTTAAAATAATAAGGTTGCTTATATGGAGGTGAGTCACACTTCTATGGAAATTAATTTAAAAAGGCAAAGTGTTGAATATGTCTTGAGGGGTCCATTAATGCTTTGAAAAGTAAGTCAAACAAACCCAAAATCACATTATTTTAATGGTAAAACATATATTGTCCTAACATAAGGATTATATTATATTATTACATCACCATTGGGTCATTATTATGCCATAAAACACGTTATATATTTAAATGGTATTTAATTTTTACCCAAAAATTTGACTATCTCAGAAAATTATGAAAAATTCACTGTTGGATAATTTCGACGTCCTGATTCCAGAAATAACATTTATTTTATCTAAATAATTTTCTAAATATTTTAATTTTTACTTTTAAAATAAAAACCGATATTTATCGAAAATTCACATGTTTGGACAGAAATGGCTTTCAAACTTTAATAAAAATTATAATTGCATTCATAAAATTATAAGAACATTTATACTTAATAAAAATTAATTTAATAATAATAATGTTTTATTAAAATATTATTTAATTCAAAAATCCCTTTATTTAATAAAATATAATTCTTATTTAAATAATAACTAAAAACACTATTTGTACTTTAAAAACTATTTACAATGTATAAAAAATGACTAGAAATTATATTCATTATTATATAAAAAAAATAATGTACATGAAAATAGTACTACTTATTTGTTACATAACCCCTTAAAACAGCTACATAAGACCTAAGGGTAAGGTGTGCGATGGTGACAGACTCTTGGGGTGGCTCGGATAGCATCGCTCGAGTGGTAATTTCAATCAACTTCCACTTTTCCCGTAGACGGTCACGTTCGAGCTTGACAAGATGAAGCTCAACATGGGATTGGTCAAGGGAGAAGCCCAAAGACGCCACCTCTTTTCCAAGCTCCGACAAATGGACTTTGTATAGTGCAATTCTACTGGATGAGGCCATCGCTTCTTTTGTATAAGTAAAATTGGATGTGTTAAAGCCCTATATTTATACTAAACATGTGATCACTGTTCAAAGACTATATTAGAAACGGTCAAAATTCTTAACATAAAACCAATTAAGTTGACATTTTATATAAACATAAAGAGACATTTAATTAGATCAAGAGGGATTTCCATTAAAGAAATCTTTGGGTCGTTACAATATTCCCCCCTTAAGAAATTTAACCCTCGAAATTTTCCTGTTCCCACACTAAAACAAATGTGGGTAACTCAACTTCATCATATACTCCGATTCCCAAGTTTCTTCTTCAAACTTGTGGTTTCTCCACAAGACCTTGATGAGGGGCATTGTCTTATTTCATAGAACTTTTTCTCTACGATCTAAGATCTTCACTGGTTTCTCCTCATAAGAAAGATCATCTTCCAAGTGTACCACCTCAGAAGAGAGTACATGTTAAGGGTCCGGTATGTACTTCCTTAAGAGGGATACATGAAAGACATCATGTAATTTGGCCATAGTAGGTGGAAGTTCTAGTTGATAGGCCACAACCCCGACACGATCAAGAATATTGAAGGGGCCGATGTACCTTGGTCTTAACTTACCTTTATTTCCAAACCTCATGACCTTCTTCCATGGAGATATGCGTAGAAAAACCATGTCTCCAACTTTAAACTCAAGGTCTCGTCGACAGTTATCTGCATAACTCTTCTGTCAACTCTGAGCTGCCTTGATATGCTGCTGAATGGTTTTCACCTTCTCCACCATTTCCTCGACCATTTCTGGTCCAAGCAGCCTACGTTCACCGACCTCATCCCAACATGCCGGTGTTCTGCACCTTTTCCCATACAGGTCTTCATATGGTGCCATTTGGATGCTTAAGTGGAAACTGTTATTATAAGATAACTCAACAAGAGGAAGATGTTGATCCCATCCTCCTTTAAAGTCCATTGAGCAGGCTCTAAACATATCCTCAAGTGTTTGGATAGTCCGCTCAGATTGGCCATCAGTTTGAGGATGATAGGCCGTACTGAAGTTCAATTCAGTATTCAGAGCATGTTGAAGACTCTTCCAAAACATAGAGGTGAATCTTGGATCTTGGTCAGACACAATAGATTGTGTTACTCCATGCAACCTTACCACTTCCCTGATATATATCCGTTCCAGTTGATCCAATGAGAAATCCTCACGAATAGCAATGAAGTGTGCAGTCTTTGTAAGATGATCCACAACCACCCAGATTGCATTGTTGCCTTTGGATGTCCTTGGAAGTCCGGTGACAAAGTCCATGGTGATGTTCTCCCATTTCCATTCTGGTATGGGAAGTGGTTGCATCATCCCCTTAGACTTCTGCCTCTCTGCCTTCACTTGCTGACACACTAGGCACTTTGATGTATATTCAGCGATCTCCTTCTTCATATTATCCCACCAAAATTTTTCTTGGAGATCTCGATACATCTTTGTGCTCCATGGGTGAATAGAGAAATTTGAACTATGTGCATCATCCAAAAGTTCCTTCTTCAGCTCCAGACTTGATGGAACACATAGTCTTTTCCCAAACCACACAATTCCTTCTTCATTAACATTAAACTCAGAGGATTTACCCTTTTTGATAGCTTCCACGTTTTCCTGAATTCCCAGATCATCATTTTGAGCATCCTTTAACCTTTCCAAAAGAGATGGTTGAGCAATAATTTGTGAAAGGATTGATTATGTTCCCTTATTTATGATTCCCACGTCCATCTTCATCAAGTATAAGAATATTGGATCCTTCTCAATTCTCATCATTGATATAATTTCTAGGTCCTTTCTACATAGGGCATCTGTCACCTTGTTCGCTTTCCCAGGGTGGTAATGTATTGAATAGTCATAATCCTTGATGAGCTCTATCTATCTTCTCTGGCACATATTAAGCTCTTTTTGCGTGAATATATATTTAAGACTCTTGTGGTCAGTATATATCTCACATTTATCTCCATAGAGATAATGCCACCAGATTTTCAAGGAAAAGATCACAGCCGCCAACTCCAGATCATGTGTTGGATAGTTTCTCTCATGGATTTTCAACTACGTTGAGGCATAGGATATCACTTTATCATTCTGTGTCAGCACACAGCCTAAGCCCTTCTTTGAAGCATCACTGAATACCAGAAAAAGTTCCCCACTTGTGGGTAAACTGATCACGGGTGTAGTGATAAGCCTCCTTTTCAATTCCTTGAATCATTCTTCACATTCATCACTCCAAGCAAACTTTACTCCCTTTGGAGTTAGCTTGGTAATAGGGTTGGACAATCGTGAGAAATTTCTCACAAATCATCGACAATATCCAGCTAACCCAAGAATCTATTGATATCCGTTACCGATGTTGGCCTCGACCATCCCTCAATTGCATCTATTTTGGAGGGATCCACAGATATCCCTCTGCTTGTGATGATATGGCCCAAGAATGAGACTTCCTTCAACCAGAACTCACACTTGCTATACTTTGCATAGAGATTCTCCTTGCGCAAAGTCTCCAGTACAGTTCTTAAATGCTCCTCATGATCCTCCTTGGTTTTGGAGTATATTAGAATATCATCTATAAAGACTACCACAAATTTGTCTAGGTAATCTCTAAAGACTCTATTCATTAAGTCCATGAAGATTTCTGGAGCATTGGTGAGTCCGAAAGGAATTACTATGAATTCATAGTGCCCATATATTGTATGAAAAGTAGTCTTGGGGACATCTTCCTTCTTCACCCTTACTTGATAATATCCTGACCGAAAGTCCACCTTGGAGAAGTATTGTGCTCCACGTAACTGATCAAACAAGTCATCGATTCTTGGGAGAGGATACTTGTTCTTTATCGTGATTTTTTATCACGATAATCAATGCAGATCCGCATTGACCCATCCTTCTTCTTGATGAAGAGTACTGGTGCACCCCATGGTGAAGCACTTGGGCATATAAACCCTTTATCCAGATTCTCCTAAAGTTGTTTCTTCAGATCTTCAAGCTCAACAACAGCCATTCTATATGGAGTCTTAGATATTGGTAGTTCCCCAGGTATATGTTCAATTAAGAACTCAACATCTCTTCTAGGAGGAAGACCATGCAGTTCCTCAGGAAACACTTCAGCGAATTCCCTCACAATAGGCATTTCTTCAAGGATGATTTCTTCCTTGGACTCAATCATCTGAGCCAGATACGCGTGCTCATAAGGCAGTAATATCCATGCTTGAGATGATAGAGTTAAAAGAGATTCATCTTCCTACTGACACTTTTAAAGAATCGGGGGTCGATTCTCCATATGGAGTGTGATTTCCCTATCCCGACAATTTATATTGGCTCTATATAAGGAAAGCCAATCCATGCCAAGAATTGCATCAAATTACACTAGAGGGAGTATGATGAGGTTCACCGGGAAATTCAATCCATAGATTATAACAGGGGAGGACTTATATTCATGGGATGCAATGATTTCCCCATTTTCCGTACTCACCGACATCTTTACTTCCATGATTTGTGGTGGTGCTGTGATTGTTCTACTAAAATTTCGAGATATAAAAGAATGCGTAGAACCTGAATCAAAAATTACATTTGCTATTCTTGAATGAATAACTAGCGTACCTGTCACCACTTCGTTGTCGGGGTTCACTTCTGCAGAAGTGATGGCAAAAGCTCTTCCTTGCTGTCTTGGAGGTTGTTGGTTGCCTCTGATAACCCTTGGATTAGGGCAATGATTTTCAAAATGACCCGGTTCTTTGCATTTGTAGCATTGAACAACACATTGAGGTTCGAACAGAGCATTCCTATCCTCTGTCGCAGTCGCAGGTCCTTCTTGCCGATAGTTAACAGCTAGGTGCCCTTCTCTTCCACACCTGAAGCATTTTCTCATCCCCTTAAGGCAATTTCTAGGGTGCTTATTTCCACACTTTTGGCAAGTGGGGTGCTGGATCTTCTTAGAATCGTTGGATTTATCCATCGGACCACCATCATTGAAGTCCACCTTATGCTTCTTGTCCCCATGATACCCCTGTGATTCCACGATCTCCATTTAGACCTTGAGGGCACATCAGACAATTTCCTCGTAGCTGGCGAAATCACGGATCGCTAATGCTTTCCGCAAGCTAGGCTTCAGCCCACCAAAGAAGCGGTCAATCTTGCATTCGGGGGTAATGACAAATCCGGAAGCGTATCGTGAAAGCCTTGTGAAGTTTTCCTTGTACGCTCCAACAGATTCTTCATCTTTTTTCTTGAGGGAAAGGAAGTCCCTTTCCATATTAAGCCGGAGGGTGCACAAAAAATATTTATCGAAAAACATCTTCCGGAAATCCTTCCATTCCAACACCTTGATCTCCTCCTCAGGCTTCGTATTTTTGATCAAAGTCCACCATTGATCATCTTCACCCTCCATACGATAAGTAGCCAGGAGAACCTTTTCTTGTCCAGAACATTGAAGGATGGAGAAGATCTTTTCAATGGAGTTGATCCATTGTTCAACGATCGTGGGATCAAATGATCCACTAAAAGTAGGAGGCCTTTGTCTCTTGAAGCTCTCGATAGCGACTTGTTCTTTCTTAGGGGGGGCGGGGTTGAACATTCCTCTTGACCCGTGTTTCTATTCAAAACTTGAGTTAGCTGAGAGAGAAGCGTGACAAAGTTCACGATTCTCACTCCCATTGGATTTGACATCTCATTAGTACAGTCATCACACTGATCTTCACAACGGTTGTTAGCCTGAGTCCTCCTATTATCGGCCATTGGCTGGAATAAAAGGAATATTAGGGGTAACACATAAAGGGTAATCAAAAGACAAAAGTTTATGACTTATAAATAAACTATTATTTCCTTACTCATGAGTCTATAGGCTTCAATCTAGGCTTTTCATGATCTACTTTCTAACATATATTATTAGGGGAATTTTTTACCTTAATAAGGGTTCATACTAAGATTGTGAATTTATCAAAACATATCCCCCCAGGAGTGTCTTAACCAAGAGTGCAACAAGACCCATTTTCATGCACCAGTTCCCATTCGAGTCTAGCTCAAAGCGGTGTTTTCGGGTTTTACCCCTACGATACATCTGTGCCAGAGCTGCCTCTACCTGCTCGTATCCAGACATGGATGTATTTGTATGATAAACCACTTACTTAGTACTTAAAAAAACTTAGGGATGGTTTTATTATACTTAGTCTTCTCTCTAAGGCTTTACAAGGGTTTCCTAATCCCAAAAATAACTAAACCTATCCTATGATACCAACTATGACAACCCTGCTTTTATTAAAAACATAAACATGATTTATTACATAAAACTTCACTTGATACAACAAAGAAGATCGAGAGGTTTAGTGTATTTGGGGCTTAAGAACATTACATAAAAACATAAAACATGAAATACAACATCTTTATTGAAAACTTCCTTTACATGACCACTACATTCACTTGTACTTAGCATTGCATGGGATAACCTGAGGACATGCATAAGAAAAGGGTGATCTATAAAGCCCAGTAAGGGAGTACACATGGAATAACATGAGGAGTACAATAAATGTTAGACAATAGGCATATCAATAGAGAATATAAGACACATGAACATAAATACATGATAAATCATGATAATCATAACATGGAAATGTGGCAACAACACTTAACATGGAATTAGCATGAGCAAAGGCTCATTGCACATGGAGCATGAGTAAATCCTCATTGCACATAAAGCATGAGTAAACCCTCGTTGCACATGAATTATCATGAGTCCACACTCATTGCACATGACGTATCATGATACTATACTTTACCCAATGCATTGGATCGCTATAAGGGCACACCCTTCTTAAACATTTCATTTCATGCATAAGTGTGCCACATGGATCATAAAACATGGATTCATAAAACATAATCATTTATTACACGATAAAGGAATGTGGAATTCATACATGAAACTTTATAATCAATAAGTAAATGTGCATAAAGGTGAATACCATTGATGGAGAAATGGGCATGGTATTCACTACACAATGGCATTGGCTTAGAAAATCGATGCGATTTCGGCAGCGTAACGCCGTGACATAAGAATTCATAAAAAAGGTTGATGAGAGAGAAAGGGGTTACTACTCATATTTACATGTAATTGAAAGTAAGGAGGTCATATAGATACATGTCCCAACAATTTTAATGGAATTTAGATTCATGATACAAAAATTATTTGCTTGAAGGTAAAAGAAGAGAGAGAAGTTCCTTTCGGAATTTCGGCATAGTAACGGGTGTACATGGGAGGCATTTAATGTGAGAGAAAGGGATCTAACATCATTAAAACAATAATAGGGAAGTATGGGGAAGGTGATAAACCATACCCCAACATTCATAATTGAAATTAAAAGGGCAATACAACTTAAATAAAATTGACAAAAATGAGAAAGGAAGAAAAAACCCTTACTTGGAAGTGTGCTTCCAAAGGCTAGAGAGAGGCTTGTGAGAGGCTTCTTGGGAGCTTGGGGAACCTTGGGAGGATTCTAGAGAGAGTAGGGCAGAGGTTGGACGAACTTCAAGGGCTTTGAGTGAGGAGGAAGTTGGAGCTTGGGTGGGTTTATATAGGAAAGGTGAGGGAATTCTTTATTATTTAGGTTTGGGACCCCTTATATTAAATTAATCCAAACCACAAACCATCCCATGGTTTTTGCCCATGGTTTTTGGAAAAGGGAAGATAAAAACATTATTTTATAAGGCCAAAGTTCTAACTTCTTAAAATAATAAGGTTTCTTATGTGGAGGTGAGTCACACTCCCATGAAAATTAATTTAAAAAGGAAAAGTGTTGAATATGTCTTGAGGGGTCCATTAATGCTTTGAAAAGTAAGTCAAACAAACCAAAAATCACATTATTTTAATGTTAAAACATATATTGTCCGAACATAAGGATTATAGTATTTTATTACATCACCATTGGGTCATTATGATGTCATAAAACATGTTATATATTTAAACGGTATTTAATTTTTACCCAAAAATTTGACTCTCATAAAATTATGAAAAATTCACTGTTGGATAATTTCGATGTCCTGATTCTAGAAATAACATTTATTTTATCTAAATAATTTTCTAAATATGTTAATTTTCACTTTTAAAATAAAAACCGACATTTATAAAAAATTCACAGGTTTGGACAGAAATGGCTTTCAAACCTTAATAAAAATTATAATTGCATTCATAAAATTAGAAGATCATTAATACTTAATAAAAATTAATTTAATAATAATAATATTTTTTTAAAATATTATTTAATTCAAAAATCCATTAATTTAATAAAATATAATTCTTATTTAAATAATAACTAAAAACACTATTTGTACTTTAAAAACTATTTACAATGTATCAAAAATGACTAGAAATTATATTCATTATTATATACAAAAAAATAATATACATGAACATAGTACTACTTATTTGTTACATAACCCCTTAAAACAGCTGCATAAGACCTAAGGGTAAGGTGTGTGATGGGGACAGACTCTTGGGGTGGCTCGGATAGCATCGCTCGAGTGGTAATTTCAATCAACTTCCACTTTTACCGTAGACGGTCACGTTCGAGCTTGACAAGATGAAGCCCAGCTTGGGCTTGGTCAAGGGTGAAGCCCAAAGACGCCACCTCTTTTCCGAGCTCTGACAAATGGGCCTCGTATGGTGCAATTCTACTGGATGAGACCATCACTTCTTTTGTTTAAGTAAAATTGGATGTGTTAAATAGCTATATTTATACTAATCATGTGATCACTGTTCAACGACTATATTAGCAACGGTCAAAATTCTTAACATAAAACCAATTAAGTTGACATTTTATATAAACATAAAGAGACATTTAATTATATCAAGAGGGATTTCCATTAATTTAACTTTGGGTCGTTACAAATAGTTTATGTAATAAATCATGTTTATATTTGTAATAAAAGCAGGGTTGTCATAGTTGGTATGAGAGGATAGGTTTAGTTATTTTTGGGATTAGGATTAGAAAACCCTTGTAAATCCTTAGAGACAAGACTAAGTATAATAAAAACATCCCTAAGTTTTGGTAAGTACTGAGTAAGTGGTTTATCAAGCAAATACAACCCTATTTGGATACGAGTAGGTAGATTCGGCTCTGGCACAAATGTATCCTAGGGGTAAAACCCGAAAACACTGCTTTGAGCTAGACTCGAATGGGAACTGGTGTACGACAATGGGCCTTGATGCACTCTTGGTTATGACACTCTTGGGGGATATGTTTTGATAAATTCAGAATCTTAGTATGAACCCTTATTAAGGGAATTAAAAAAAATATCCCTAAGAATATATGTTAGAAAGTAGATCATGAAAAGCCTAGATTGAAGCATATAGACTCACGAGTTAAGAAGATAAAAGTTATTTATAAGTCATCAAATTTTTTCTTTGGATTACCCTTTATGTGTTACCCCCTAACTTTCCTTTTATTCCAGCCAATGGACGGTAATAGGAGGACTCGGGATAACAACTGATATGAGGATCAGTGTGATGACTGTACTAATGAGATGCCCAATCCAATGGGAGCGGGAATCGAGAACTTTTTCACGCTTCTATCTCAGCTAACTCAAGATTTGAATAGAAACACGGGTCAAGAGGAACGTTCAACCCCTCTTAAGAAAGAACAAGTCGCTATCGAGAGCTTCATGAGACAAAGGGCTCCTACTTTTAGTGGATCATCCGATCCCACGATCGCTGAACGATGTATCAACTCCATTGAAAAGATATTCTCCATCCTTAAATGTTCTGAACAAGAGAAGGTTATCCTAGTGGCTTATCATATGGAGGGTGAAGCCAATCAATGGTGGAATTTGATAAAAAATACAAAGCCTGAGGATGAGATTGAGGCGTTGGAATGGAAGGATTTCTAGAAGATGTTTTTCGATAAATATTTTCCGCGCACCCTCCGGCTTAAGATGGAAATGGACTTCCTTTCCTTCAAGAAAAAAGACGAAGAATATGTTGGAGTGTACGAGGCAAACTTCACAAGGCTTTCACGATACGCTTCCGACTTTGTTATTACCCCCGAATTCATGGTTGACCGCTTCTTTGGTGGGCTGAAGCCTAGCCTACAGAAAGCATTAGCGATCCATGAATTCAAAATCTATGAGGAAATTGTCCAATGTTCCCTCAAGGTTGAAATGGAGATCGGGGAATCATAGGGGTATCATAGGGACAAGAAGCGTAAGGTGGACTTCAATGTTGGCGGTTCGATGGATAAATCCAATGGTGCTAAGAAGATCCAGCACCCCACTTTCCAAAAGTGCGGAAAGAAGCACCCTTGAAATTGCCTCAAGGGGATGAGGAAATGCTTTCGGTGTGGAAGAGAAGGGAACCTAGATGTGAACTGTCGGCAAGAAAGAACCGCGGCTGTGATAGAAGAGAGGAATGCTCCGTTCGAACCTCAATGTGTTGTTCATTGCTAAAACTGCAAAGAACCGGGGAATTTTGCAAACCAGTGCCCTAATCCAAGGGTTTTCGGAGGCAACCAGCAACCTCCAAGGCAGCAAGGAAGAGCTTTTTCCATCACTTCTGCCGAAGTGAATCCTGACAACGAAGTACTGACAGGTATGCTAGTTATTCATTCAATAATAGCGAATGTACTTTTTGATTCAGGTTCTATGCATTCTTTTATATCTCAAAAGTTTAGTAGAACAATCCCAGCACCACCACAAATCATGGAAGTGAAGATGTCGGTGAGTACGAAAAATGGTTAAATCATTGCATCCCATGAATAAAAGTCCTCCCCTATTATAATCTGTGGATTTAATTTCCCGGTGAACCTCGTCATACTCCCTCTAGTGGAATTTTATGCAATTCTTGGCATGGATTGGCTTTCCTTATATAGAGCCAACATAAATTGTCGAGAGGGGGAAATCACACTCCATATGGAGAATTGACCCCCTATTCTTTACAAGTGTAAGGAGGAATATGAATCTTCTTTAGCTCCATCATCTCAAGAATGGATATTAATGCCCTATGAGCACGCGTATCTAGCTCGGATGATTGAGTCCAAGGAAGAAACCATCCTTGGGGAAATGACTATTGTGAGGGAATTCGCTGAAGTGTTTCCTGAGGAACTGCCAGGTCTTCCTCCTAGAAGAGATGTTGAATTCTCAATTGAACTTATTCCAGGGGCGCTACCAATATCCAAGACTCCATATAGAATGGCTATCGTGGTGCTTGAAGAGATGAAGAAACAACTACAGGAGAGTCTGGATAAAGGGTTTATACGCCCAAGTGCTTCACCATGGGGTGCACCAGTCCTCTTCATCAAGAAGAAGGATGAGTCAATGTGGCTTTTCATCGATTATCGTGAACTTAACAAAATCACGATAAAGAACAAGTATCCTACGCCATGGATCAATGAATTGTTTGATCAGCTACATGGAGCACAATACTTCTTCAAGGTAGATTTGCGGTCGGGATATTATCAAGTAAGGGTGAAGAAGGAAGATGTCCCCAAGAATGCTTTTCGTACAACATACATGCACTATGAATTCATAGTAATGCCTTTTTGGACTCACTAATGCTCCAGAAATATTCATGGACTTGATGAATAGAGTATTTAGAGATTACCTTGACAAATTTGTGGTAGTCTTTATAGATGATATTCTAATATACTCCAAAACCAAGGAGGATCATGAGGAGCATTTAAGAACTGTACTAGAGACTCTGTGCAAGGAGAATCTCTATGCAAAGTACAGAAAGTGTGAGTTCTGGTTGAAGGAGGTCTCATTCTTGGGCCATATCATCACAAGAAATGGGATATCTATGGATCCCTCCAAAACAGATGCAATTGAGGGATGACCGAGGCCAACATCGGTAACATATATCCGTAGCTTCTTGGGGATAGCTGGATATTATCGACGATTTTTGAGATATTTCTCACGATTGTCCAACCCTCTTACCAATCTAACTTGAAAGTGAGTAAAGTTTTCTTGGAGTGATGAATGAGAAGAAAGCTTCATGGAATTGAAAAGGAGGCTTATCACTATGCCTGTGTTCACTTTACCCACAAGTGGGGAAATTTTTGTGGTATTCAGTGATGCTTCGAAGAAGGGCTTAGGTTGTGTCCTGATGCAGACTGATAAAGTGATATCCTATGCATCAAGGAAGTTGAAAATCCATGAGAGAAACTATCTAACGAATGATCTGGAGTTGGCGGCGGTGATCTTTGCCTTGAAAATCTGGCGGCATTATCTATATGGGGAGAAATGTGAGATATATACAGACCATAAGAGTCTTAAATATATATTGACATAGAAAGAGCTTAATATGCGCCAGAGAAGATGGATAGAGCTCATCAAGGATTATGACTGTTCAATACATTACCACCCTGGGAAAGCAAACAAGGTGGCAGATGCCCTAAGTAGAAAGGAACCAAAAATTCTATCAATGATGAGAATTGAGAAGGATCCAATCTTCTTAGACTTGATGAAGATGGACATGGGAATCATAAATAAGGGAACATCATCAATCCATTCACAAATGACTGCTCAACTGTCTCTTTTGGAAAGGTTAAAGGATGCTCAAAAGGATGATGTGGGAATTCAGGAAAAAGTAGAAGCTATCAAAAAGGGGAAATCCTCAGAGTTTAATGTTAATGAAGAAGGAATTGTGCGATTTGGGAAAAGAATATGTGTTCCATGAAGTCCAGAGCTGAAGAAGGAAATTTTGGATGATGCACATAGTTCAAATTTCTCTATTCACATAGGGAGCACAAAGATGTATCGAGATCTCCGAGAAAACTTTTGGTGGGATAATATGAAAAAGGAGATCGCTGAATATACATCAACGTGCCTGGTGTGCCAGAAAGTGAAGGCATAGAGGCAGAATTCTAAGGGGATGATGCAACCATTTCCCATACCAGAATGGAAATGGGATAAAATCACCATGGTCTTTGTCACCGGACTTCCAAGGACATTCAAAGGAAAAAATGAAATTTGGTTTGTTGTGGATCTTCTTACCAAGACTGCACACTTCATTGCTATTCGGGAGGATTTCTCATTGGATCAACTGGAATGGATATATATCAGGGAAGTGGTAAGGCTGCATCGAGTGCCACTATCTATTGTGTCTAACCAAGATCCAAGATTCACCTCTAAGTTTTGGAAGAGTCTTCAACATGCTCTGAATACTGAACTGAACTTCAGTATGGCCTATCATCCTCAAACTGATGAACAATCCGAGCGGAATATCCAAAAACTTGAGGAAATGTTGAGAGTGTTCTCAATGGACTTTAAAGAAGGATGGGATCAAAATCTTCCTCTGGCTGAGTTCTCTTATAATAACAGTTTCCACTCGAGCATCCAAATGGCACCATATGAATCCCTTTATGGGAAAAGGTGCAGAACACTGACATGTTGGGATGAGGTTGGTGAACGTAAGATTCTTAGACCATAAATGGTCGATGAAATGGTGTAGAAGGTGAAAACCATTCAAAAGCATATCAAGGAAGCCTAGAGTCGACAGAAGAGTTATGCAGATAATCGTCGATGAGACCTTGAGTTTAAAGTTGGAGACATGGTTTTTCTATGCATATCTCTGTGGAAGAAGGTCATGAGGTTTGGAAAGAAAGGGAAGTTAAGTCTAAGGTACATCGACCACTTTGAGATTCTTGATCGTGTCGGGGCTGTGGCATATCGACTAGAACTTCCACCTACCATGGCCAAAGTACATGATGTCTTTCATGTATCCCTCTTAAGGAAGTACATACCGGACCCTTCACATGTACTCTCTTCTGAGGTGGAACAGTTGGAGGATGATCTTTCTTATGAGGAGAAACTAGTGAAGATCTTAGATCATAGAGAGAAAGTTCTATAAAATAAGACAATGCCACTTGTCAAGGTGTTGTGGCGAAACCACAAGTTTGAATAAGCGACTTGGGAATCAGAGGAAATGATGAAGCTAAGTTACCCACATCTGTTTTAGTGTGGGAAAAAGGAAAATTTGAGGTCGAAATTTCTTAAAGGGGGAATATTGTAACGACCCAAAGTTTCACTAATGGAAATCCCTCTTGGTCTATTTAAATGTATCTTTATGTAAAATGTTTATATAAAATTTCAACTTCTTTGGTTTTATGTTAAGAATTTTGACCGTTGCTAATATAGCCGTTGAACAGTGATCACATGATTAGTATAAGTATAGAGCTTTAACAAATCCAATTTACTCAGAAAAAAGAAGTGATGGCCTCATCCAGTAGAATTGATCCATATGAAGCCCATTTTTCAGAGCTCGGAAAAGAGGTGGAATCCTTGGGATTCACTCTTGACCAAGACCAAGCTGAACTTCATCATTTTAAGCTCGAACGGGACTGTCTACAGGAAAAGTGGAAGGTGATAGAGATTACCACTCGAACGATGTTATCTAAGCCACCCCAAGAGTCTGTCACCATCTTACACCTTGCCCTTAGGTCTTATGCGGCTGTTTTAAGGGGTTATGTAACAAATCACTAGTAATATGTTCATGTATATTATTTTTTTGTATATAATAATTAATATACCTTCTTGTCATTATTGATACATTGTAAATAGTTTTTAAAGTACAAATAGTGTTTTTAGTTATTATTTAATTAAGAAATATATTTTATTAAATTAAGGGATTTTTGAATTAAATAATATTTCAATAAAATATTATTATTATTATTAAATTAATTTTATTATATATAAATGATCATATAATTTTATGAATGCAATTATAATTTTTATTAAGGTTTGGAAGCCATTTCTGTCAAAACCCGAGAATTTTCGATAAATGTTGGTTTTTATTTTAAAAGTGAAAATTAACATATTTAGAAAATTATTTAGATAAAATAAATTATATTTCTGGAATCAGGATGTCGAAATAATCCAATGGTGAATTTTTCATAATTTTCTGAGACAGTCAAATTTTTGTGTAAAAATTTAATACCGTTTAAACATATAATGTGTTTTATGACATAATAATGACCCAATAGTGATGTAATAAAATACTATAAGCTTTATGTTCGGCCAATATATGTTTTAACATTAAAATAATGCGATTTTGTATTTGTTTGACTTACTTTTAAAAGCATTAATGGACCCCTCAAGACTTATTAAACATCTTGTCCTTTTAAATTATTTTCCATGGGAGTGTGACTCACCTCCACATAATCAACCCCATTATTTTAAGAAGTTTGGACTTTGGAATTATAAAATATTATTCTCCTCTTCCCTTTTCCAAAAACCATAGGGAAAAAACCATGAGCTGATTTTTGGTTTGGATTAGTTTAATGCAAGGGGTCCCAAACCTAAATAATAAAGAATTCACTCACCTTTCCTATATAAACCCACCCAAGCTCCCACTTCCTCCTCACTCAAAGCCCTTGGAGTTCATCCAACCTCTGCCCTACTCTCTCTATAATCCTCCCAAGGTGCCCCAAGCTCCCATTAAACCTCTCTCAAGCCTCTCTCAAGCCTTTGGAAGCACACTTCCAAGTAAGGGTTTTTTCTTCCTTTCTCATTTTTGTCCAATTTTCTTTAAGTTGTTTTGACCATTTAATTTCAATTATGAATGTTGGGGTATGGCTTTTAACCTACCTCATACTTCCATATTTATGTTTGAATTATGGGAGAACCCTTTCTCTCTCATTAGATGCCTCCCATGTACACCCGTTACTATGCTGAAATTCCGAAAGGAACATCTCTCCTCATTTACATTCAAGCAATACTTTTGTATCATGAATTTAAATTCCATTAAAATTGTTGGAAAATGTATATATATGACATAATTACTTTCCATTACATGTTAATATGATGAGTAACCCCTTTATCTCTAATCAACCGTTTTTATGAATTCTTATGTCACGCCGTTACGCTGCCGAAATCACACCGATTTTCTAAGCCATTGCCATTGTGTAGTGAATACCATGCCCATTTCTCCATCAAGGGTATTCACCTTTATGCACATTTAATTATTGATTATAAAGTTTCATGTATGAATTACACATTCCTTTATCATGGAATAAATGATTATTTTTTATGAATCCATGTTTTATGATCCATGTGGCACACTTATGCATGAAATGAAATGTTTAAGAAGGGTGCACCCTTATAGTGCTTCAATGCATTGGGTAAAGTATAGTATCATGATACGTCATGTGTAATGAGTGATTAATCATTCTAATTTAAGTGCAATGAGGTTTTACTCGTGCTTCATGTGAAATGATAATTTACTCATGCTCCATGTGCAATGAGCCTTGGCTCATGTTAATTCCATGTTAAGTGTTGTTGCCACATTTCCATGTTATGATTATCATGCTTTATCATTCCTTTATTTTCATTTTTCTCTTGTGCTCTATTTATATGGATAATGTCTAACATGTATTGTAATCCTCATGTATTCGACGTTTATTCCATTACTGGGCTTTATAGCTCACCCCTTTTCTTATGCATGTCATCAGGTTATCCCATGCAATGCTAAGTACGAGAGAATGTAGTGGTCATGTAAAGGAACTTTTCAATAAAGATGTTGTATTTCATGTTTTAAGTTGTTATGTAATGATCCTAAGCCCCAAAGACTCTAGACCTCTCGATCATCCATGTTTTATCAAGTGAATAGTTTATGTAATAAATCATGTTTAAGTTTGTAATAAAAGCAAGGTTTTCATAAGATTACTTATATAACACAATGAAAACATTATAAATGAAGAATTAGTGGAATAAAAGGTATCTCTTGAAGTTAAGGAACATATACCAATGAAATAGTAACTTGACCTTTGGAATAGTAATATGACCAATATGAATAGTAAACCGGCCAATTGAATAGTAACCTCACTAATAAAATTTATCCATATTATAAGGGAAAATATAGTATAATTATATCATAGTATATGTAAATATTTTAAAAATTATTAATTAAGTGTTGTTATTTTTATAAGTCATGTATATTTAATTATAATTTTATGATTAATTTAATAATTTAAAATAAAATTTATTTTCATAAAATGTATTCACAGATAAGTATTTTGATGACTTTTGATTATAAGATAATTTTAAGAGACCTTAATTAATTATTCAAAGTGTTAGAAAAGAAGTTTTAATTTTAAAATTTGTATTTTTCAAGTAAATTATAATTTTAATTAAAAATAAAGTTTCTCATATTTAGAAAATTATTTTCATAAAATTGAGTTCATTTTTGAATTCTACACATCAAAAAATAGTTGGGGTGAATTTTTGGGAATTTTCTAAAATACTTGAATTTATGGTGAATGGTAAAATACAATAATTTACGATAAATGCTAAATAAATGAATTTTTTGCATCATGCTTGAGTCACAAATGATGTAAATGACCATTGATTCAACCTCACATGCTCTCTTTACTATTTTTGGTCCCAATAATTAATACTATTCATAGTCTTGAGCAAAAATAGTAAACTAATGATTAAAATAATGGGAAACCCCTCCTCTCCTCCACTATAAATACCACCCCTCTTTACCTCCTCTCCTTACACCACTCAAGCCTTATGCCTAGTTAAAATTATTATTTAATCTCTCCCAAGATCCTCCCCACGTCCAGAAGCCCTTGGTATCTTCAAAAGATCAAATCCTCTCCCCTAAATAGGTTCTCAAGGAAGATATATTCAAGAGGTAAAATCCACTTTTCATTTCTTTTATTTTCTTTCAAGTTCCTTTATTTCCTTTTATTTCCTAACCTCCTTTCATCCAAATATTATAATAACTCTAGTACCTTATATGTACTATAATTTTTTTATAATAATTGAATAATTCATCATCATATCTTCTTTCCCCTCTTTTTATACTAAAAATTAAAACACCATATGAGATGTGTTAATTCATCACATTCAAGGACAATGAGTTTTCAATTTCTTTTACTATCTTCAATTATGGCTTTGAAACCATTTTTATGGTTATAACAGACTATAATATATGTATTATGACTAATTTAAGGCTTTGGAGTATTTTTTACACATGATACTAATTTATAATGAAAAATGTGTTCGATGTGATAAAAAACCGCCAATTAACCAAAACGGTTATCACAAAAGTTTTATATAATGAATCATATTCACTCTAAATAACCAAATGAATTTTATAACCATGTAATATTCTGGATGTTATCTAATAACATACAACATCAATTCTAGATAACCATTCTTATCTTACATGTTTATCCTTACATGTATATAATTAAACAAATCATGAAAACCAAGGAAAAAAATGCTCCCAAACAATGAAATTGAACCTCTTAACCCATCAAAAAGGTCATGAATGAACCTAAGAAGGTTATATTAAATCAATTAAACCTATGATATGTTCTTTAAATATTAATTAATTAATGTAATTTGGTTATCTAGGACATTAATATCAAGTGAAGGACACCATTGTACTTAAGGTAATGGATTCTACCCGAACCTCCATTATTCCATTGGGTTGTTCTACCTTTCTTTTTACCCAAATGAAGTTATCTATTTTTTTTAAGAAAATCTTCTAAATCCTTTTTATATTCTCTAAACTCCGGTATCAAGATCCATTCATTATTATCTTTTGGGGATATACATGTTTTTAAATTATTCCCTCCTCAATTATCCCCGATAATTAAGCCCGTTTTAAGGGAACTTCCCAAATTATTATCCAATTTCAAGTGAACTCTATCATTTATTTTAAGATAAAATTATTTTTATAAAATCAGTATTTTTATTATGAAAACATTCTTGGTTAACTTTTGGTTTTATATAAAAGATTATTCTCTTTTCTATTTTAAATTCTCTTTAGTATTTTCCTTAAAACCGCACTAAAATGTTTTAATGCTAAAATTTCTTAAATACTCTTATTACATGTTGTCACTTATGTTTGACATCACTTACCATGATATATGCCTATTTTATCTTATTAATGTACATGTATGTTTTAATTCATTTCTTTCATGGACACTTGTATGATATGCCCATTCATTATGCTTTATGACATGATTATGATACTCATTTCTTTCCATGGGTACCCTTATGTTTATGTATGATTGATTATGTATGGTTCTCTATGCAGAAAACATATTCATGAACATGTTAAGATGGGTGTGCCCAGATACAACTCCAATGAATTGGGTAAAGTTGAGTCTCATGAGATGTTATGTGCAATGGTCTTGGCAGTTATCCTTGACTTGTGCTACCATGTGCAACGATCTTGGTGGTTAACCTTGACTTGTGATCCTCTATGTTCAACGAGCCTTGAATCATTTTAAATTCATGTTTTTTTTTCTTCCACATTACTATCAATCCAGGTTTATGTGATTCCATGTTTATATATTATGATTCCATATGTTCCATTACTTTTTATATCATTATGTCATGCTTTCTAACCCACGTGCTAAAGCTTTATTATTATGCTTATTCCCTTACTAGGATTTTAGATTATCCCTTTGTTTATGTTATCCCCAGATTATCCTATGAATATTTATGATAAATATTTAAGTTAGGATCCCATTATAAAGATTAAATAAATAAATGTTTTATTTAGTCCCATGTTTTTTTAGTTTTATGTACATAGTCTTCCAAGACACTAGACTTTACAATCCTTGGCTTGTAATATGACTATTTAATATGCTTAAAATCATGCAATGATATGTGTAAAAGGATAGGGTCACTATAGGATTACCATGTAAGTCTAGGGGACATGATTCCATCTAGTTTATCATAGACTGACTCACTAAGTCGGCCCACTTCATAGTCATCTGAGAGAAGAGTTCAGTAGAGATCTTGAGACACCTCTACATGTAGGAGATAATATGACTCCATAGAATCCCATTGACGATCATTTATGACCATGATTCTCAATTAATATCCCGGTTATGGAAGGGATTATAGGATCCATTTGGGACTCATTTACACTTGATAACAATGTTTCAACTGCAAACTGAAAAACATACTGAGTGGACCATTCTGGTTCTAGAAGACATGATGTGAACTTTCATGTTGGAATTTGGATGTAGTTGGGAGAATCATCTATCACCAGTGGATTTTGCGTATAATAACAACTACCATGACACCATAGATATGGAACTATTTGAGGCTTTGTATGGGAGGCCCTGTAGGTCACCACTTTGTTGGAATGACCCCGAAGATTCAGCACTTATGAGCCCAGAGTTGGTGAAATTCACTATGGAGAAGGTTCAGATCATATAGGAGAAGATGATGACTGCACAGTAATATCAAAAGTCTTATACAGATAGACAACAGAGGCATTTGTAGTTTGAGGAGGGAAACTATGTGTTCCTATGCATTTCACCTCAACATAGATTATAGAGATTTGGCTAGGGTGGAAAGTTATATATGAGATTCATTGGTCCTTTCTAGATACTATATAGTGTTGGTGAGGTGGTGTACCACTTATCATTACCACCATAGTTAGACCAGGTACACGATGTCTTCCATGTGTCGCAGATGAGGGGGCACATGAATGACCCATAACATGTTATCGAATGGGGTGAGCTCGACATCGAGGATGAAGCTACCTTTTCCGAATACCTAGTGGAGATCGATAATTGGAAGGAGAGGATCCTTCATGGGTGAAAAATTCCTTTTGTACATGTTTTGCGGTAACATGAGAATCTTTAAGAGATCACCTGGGATTTTGATGCTCAGATACATGATCTGTACCAAGATCTCTTTGTGTATCCACTTGTTTTAGATTTTCGAGATGTAAAGCCCCAAGGTGGGGAGAATGTAATGACTCAGATTTTACATGTATTATTTTTGGATATTGTATGAATTATTTTCAAGACCAGGTGCTGATATGGCATGTGATTTCAAGGCCCAGTGTGCCTGTAATAAATGTTTGAAATATAATAAATATCACACATTCATACTTTTTTTTAAAATTGGAATAACTTATAAACATGATCCCGAATCAGAAATTATAGGGAATTGTTGAGTTCAGAATACTGGTTTTACCCTAGGCATGAAAAAACCTTTATCATCATGACTTTTTTGTGGAAAATTCATCACGGGTATAAAAGGAATAGAATAATTAATTAAATTATTTAATTTCATCCTTTGACACAACAACCTAATTCATCTCTTTAAATACATGTTTATGGAAAATTTACAAGGTCAACTGCATAACCATGAAAATCATTAGAGATCCGTTGGAGAGCATGGAAGGAGATTCCATTAGAGGATGACGATTGGATCAAATATTACTGATCAGTGTGAGATAGAATCAAAGTATCTCACAAACGATCATTATTAAACTCCATTATTTATCAGGGATCAATTTGAATCGAGGTAGGGTAGTCTTTTTATTTGGATTCTTTCCCCGTCGTCTATTTCTATGAAGACTATAGATCACTCAACTGATAGATTGATCTGTGGATCATGTGCATTGTGGGATGATATTATTTTGGATATTTTATTATGATATTTTCTTTGTGATTATTCTTTTTCCTTCTCATTCATCATTCTAATAGAAATAAATCGAGGTCAACATAAACATCAACCAAGGTCCGTTCCTCATAATTTATCTTTGTGATTTTATCCCCTGATTATTTGTTCATCACGAGTATTATTCATTTTTCTCATGGTTCAAAAAATACTAAGGAAATAAATCCTTATGCTCCCATTTATTGGCATAATAAATTGATATCATAGATCCGAGCTCAGTACGATGTGATGGTGGTGCGATGATGGAGGGGGTAGTAGATCAAACATTATAGATACCTGATTTATGTTTTCTTCAATGCACAACAAAGAACACCATTCAAGGAATATTATGAATGAAATCGAAGGGCCATATGATGTTGATTTATGATGGAATGACTCATCGGGACTTGGTTCTTGATTTTCCGATAAGACGCAAGGCTAAAACGGTGACCAAAGTAGCAACCAACAATGCATGAACCAGATATGAGAATATAGAAAATTATACGATACAATTCATGTAAATTGGATATAAACATCTTATGGGACCCCCTTTAGTGGATTATAGGGTTTTAGGAGATAGATAAGTATCACACGACATTTGATCGGGTCACACGGTGTGTGACCTCTTCTAGATGGATTAATGTGTACTTTAGAGTGTGTATAGACACGAGTTAGAGTACACAGCCACATGCACACCATGTAATCCCACATAGACACAACTTTTATAGTTATACAAAGTCATACCTGTGTACTAGTACATGGGAATAATTACATGGTAAACCACACATTGTAACTGTTACACAAACACATACATGGGCCGTTTACACAGGAAGGACATGAGGTCTAAGGGACACAAAATGTACTTCTACCACACAATATTTACTCCTTAAATGTTTTCTTGGATCACCTATAATTTGTATCTTAGAAAAGTTTTGTTAGGGTAAATTCCCTATATCCTTTCCCCGAGGGTTAGTATGGAATCACCTATTATAGATAGGGCATCGATCCCTTCAACAGGAATTATTCGATAGATTTGTTGGAATCCTTTTGTGAGGACTAGATTGAGATACTCTATATCTTTCTATTTCACTAGGTGGAGTTATTGGTATCATCGTGACCAAAACTATGTGGGATCCGATCCTATACTTAGTGGGTTAATCGAGTTTAAGGTTTTTCTATACCCCATGGCCTTGGGAGTGATCCTCATATGTGTATCGTATCTCTTCAGACTTCCCACATATACTTCTAATGGAAAGAACTGATGAGAACTACCTCTCAAACAGATGTCATTTGTGCTATTTGAATCCTGGAGTGTGTTCTCCCAGACGAGTGATATATGGAATCTTTGAGCTAGAATCCAAGACTGGAATTACGGTTGTGAATTTACCTTTGAGACCATGTGTCTTTGTTGAGTATATTTAGATATTCTTTTTATATGTGATGTAGAAATATACCTATGTAGAGATGAATTTTATACCTTTTTTGCATGCTTTTTGGTTTGGGGTGTCCTATTGAGTATTGTTATACTCACCCCCACATAGTCTTTTCCCACACATGTCGTGTCTTGCATAGATAAGAAACCTTTTGAAAGAGTCCCTGAGAGACCAAGACTAGATGTTTATTAGTGAGACCGGATATAACAAGGTGTGTTCCTATGGTATCTTGACAATAGTACACAATTTAATTTTAGGTTGGACTTGTTTTCGAACTCTTTGTTGTGGGCTTGTATTTGGAACTGTTTACTTTCCTTTACTTCCTGTCGTACTCTGGTTGTGAGATTTAGATTTATGCATGCATGGTTGTACATTAGTTTTTACATTTAATCATTTTATAGGCTTTGATATGTGTGCATGTGTATATTTACTTAGGATAAGGCCTCTCATGTTAGTGATTTGACAAATCGACTCTAGTTTCCAGCCCCTGGCCTATTGGAGGCGGGTTGGGGAGTCACAACACGAGCCCCATTGGGATGGGTCATGACATGTGTACTCCATTATTTTTAAATAAAATTAATTAATTTAATTTTTTTAAATTTATGAATAATGGAATTTTAATGATGCTCAGATTTTATTAGAATAAATTGAATTAATTCATAGCGCTTTATCTCAATTAAAGAAAAAATTGAAGTAATTGATAACTAGATTGAAAAGTATGTTTGTTGTATGTTTTTGGGATGATCATGAGATTATATTAGACCTGTGTATGTGATTGGGTTCCTTTTAATTTATTTATATATTTAAATTAAAATGATGGACTATATTTCATCCACTCCTCCTTATTATGCAAGGGCCTCCCTACCTGTGGTTTATTTTATGTAATCCCTCTTATCCAATCCATTGGATCTCATCATCTACATGTGAGTAAAAGCTTATGTATTGATGGAGATTCTAGGAGAGAGGAGCAAATCCGAGTCCTAGATCCATGGAAAAACCAATCGAACTGATACATACATGCTTGGATGGAATGCAGCAAACCAAGCTATGGTTTAAGGTGGTTTCCCTTAAGGTCAAGGTCTAGTTTATCATCTTCTGGATAAACTAACCATTAAAGAATCTCATAATCATTCCACTTATATTTGATTTTTGTAAATTTCATGTTTGATTATTTATGTTTTTGGATGCTTCACAATCAATTAACAAATGAATTAATTGGAAAGTAATATGGAATAAAGTAGAACTATATTATGTGTAAATTTTATTAAACATGTTTAATCAATTAACTAGAATCCACTTAATATTAACAAGGAATTTGATATGATAAAACTAGGTTTTTATACATAAGGATAAAAATACATCAATGAAAATATTAAGTTAGTTTAACCTTCTATTACCTACGTTAGTGTCAAACCCATAGTTCAAAGTACATGACAGGACTAAGTCAAGGTACTTTCAATTATTCAGGAACTTTTAGCTTTAAGTTTTGGGTTGAATTAAATTATTTTATATCAACGGTTGACTTCTAAAGTAGGACTTGATGTAACTAAGAGGAAAGGGTTAAGAAAACATTTATCAAGGATTTCAATATTGAAGATTCCACTCAACATATAAAAGAACTATGAGTTAATGTAGTTGGAAATTTACACCTACCTAAAAACCTTCAAATAACTTGTGAGTCCCAAATATGGCTTATAAGTAGGGAATATGGGTCCTTTTCACTAGAATATCTATGCAATGGGATATTATGAAACTAACGATGAGGGACACTAGGTTTCAAAAAAAATAGTGTGAGATTAATGAAATTTAATTTTATTAATCTATTTTGTCAATTAAGGAAGTACTAAGAATATGTTATTAATTTTTTTAGAAATGTAATACCACAAGACTTGGAAAATATCACTATGATCCATACTAGAGAAGGATAACCTTCTCAGCAGTGATAATTTCTAGTAATGTTATAAGTTCTTACACGTTATACCATGCCATGATAGAAAATTATATATGCTTGAAACCACACTTCCCAAGTAACTTGTGAAAGAGGATAGCAAGCGATAAGTATATTTCTACTTGAAACATGTGGATGATGCAATGGATATCCAATTTTTTTATGCTATACCCCAAGTCCAATGAGATTCTAAATTAATATAGGGATATTGATGGGTATAGAATCATTTCTCACCATCATTATATTTATCAAGATAATGTGAGATAAGAGAGATATGAGACCTCGATTACACCATTCATGTGAAATTTTGGAGATTAGGCACCAGCTAAGACTCATATAGTTAAGATGATATCCTATATATAACACTTACATATCTTGGAGTTTAATATCCCTGGAGAGTTTCACCCAGATCTCATTTAGTCCTCACTATATAAAACCTTATCCAATTTCATTTTGAATTATAATATGATAAATAGTGAGAATAATATTTCAAAATTTCTTAATCTCATTCACAAATTTGGTAAATACACGTCGTATGAAAATCCCACAATACTTATGGTGAATAATAAAAGGAAGAAAAAGGAAAGTTTCTGAAGACTCATTCTAATTCCAAGGCTCTAGAGTAATATCCTTAATAGAATAAAAATATCCTATGATAATAAAAGTAGAAAAATCCAGTGTGTTTTGTATGTGGAAATTATGGCCACTAGAAGAGAAATTACACCCATCTAAATAATAAAGGGGAAGATTCAGATGCATTCATTACAGAGTGTATGATTTTTATAGCTACAAGTTGAAAATTAGATATTGCGTGTGGTGGTTAAATTCTTATTCAAATATAGAAACCAAGTAGATTTTAGAAGGTTTCTTAAGGAGAGGTGGATCTACGAGCTGCCAATGGGGTGAGGCTGGCTACTCTAGCCATTGGAGACTACCACCTCATATTGAAAAAAAGATTAATTTTGGTTTTAAAGAACTAATATTATGTTCCTAGTGTTACCAATAACATCATTTAGGTTTCTTATTTAAACATTTATGGATTTATATTTCATATTTTGAAATAAGAGTTTTTAATTTTTATAAATATTACATATGTTATAGTAAGGAAAAATTGAATAAATGTATTTATATATTAAATTAAGGAATAAAAATATTGGAAATTTATAATGAAACAAATTCACATGACTCAGTTCACACCCATTTGTGGCATCACCCCATTGGTCATTAAATGAGAAGCATTTAAAAAAGCTCTATCAAGATGGTTACTAAACTATTTTGAACTTAAACCACTTGAAGTATTTCATGCTTATTTACAAGAAAATATGACTAAAACACCATTTGGATATTAAGGTGAAATGGCCATAGAGGTTCTAGAATTGGTACACATTGATGTTTGTAGACCTTTTAAAGTCGAAGTTAGAGGTGAATTCTCATAATTTATTACTTCCATAAATGAATTGAGTAGTTATAGTCACATATAAATGATGAGCTATAAGTTTGAATCCTTTGAGAAGTTCAAGGAGTTAAACAATAAAGTTTAGAATCATATTTTTAAGAAGACAATGAAACATCGATCAGATCAAGGTGGTTTATATCTCAGATAATATTTTATTGAATTTTTATAGGTGTATGGGATTTTATCTCAACCCACTCCACCTTATACACCGTAGTGGAATGGTGTTTGTAAAAGGATGAATCATAATTTATCGACATGGTAAAGTTTATGATGAGTCATGTAAGCCTTCCATTATTATTTTGGGAATATGCATGACACATGAAAAAGTACATACAAAATTGAGTACCAAATAAAGTGAAAAATGATATTCAGTTTAAGTTATAGAGTGTAAAGAAACCAGTTTTTTCACATACTTTCACATGGGGGTGTGAGGTGTTTGTTAAACATAGCTAAAGAAACAAACTATAACCTAGGTGTATGAAGTGTATCTTTATAGGTCACTCTAAGGAAATGAGGGGATAATACTTATATGATCCCTCAAATAAGAAATTTATAGTTTCTAGGTAAACTATATTCCATTACAGGGAACACATTATCAAGAAGGAGAATGGGAGTAAGACCGACTTTAAGGTCACCCTAGCCTTTATCAAATAATATTACATGATTTTAAGAACAATTAAACATCAAATTACAAGATAAGGATCATAAAGTCTAGTGTCTTGGAAGACTAGGTACATAAAACTAAAAGCAATGGGATAAATAAAACATTTCTTTATTTAATATTCATAAAGAGCTTCTAACTTCCATTGTGCTCATACATATGCATAGGACAACATCAATATAACATGATTAAAGGGATGTTCTAAAATCATAGTAAGGTAATAAACATAAGAATAAATCTTATAACATGGGTTAGAAAGCATAACATAATGATATAAAAAGGCATGGAACATGATTAAATGTAAAGAATCATAACTTATAGAACATGGGATCATATAATCATGAATTAATAGTAATGAGTCAGTAACATAAACCATGACTTTATCATGAGTTAGGGATCTTTTCACATAGATTAGAACAATTCAAGGCTTTTTTTCACATATAAGAGCATGAGTCATGGCTAACCACCAAGATCGTAGCACATGGAGTATGAGTCAAGGCTAACCACCAAGACCGCTGCACATAATGTCTCATCAGACTAAAATTTACCCAATGAATTATGGGGCTATCCAGGTGCACCCATTATAACATGTTAATGAATATTCTTTCCACGTAAATAATCATACATAAGTATTCAAACATAATATAAAGGTTACCCATGGAAAGAAATGGGTATCATAATCATGTCATAAGGCATTACAAATGGGAATATCATAAAAGTGTCCATGAAAGAATGGATTTAGAACATACATGAAAATTAATAAGTTAAAATAGGAATATATCATGATAATTTATGTCAAACTAAGGTGATAACATGTAAAAATATTATTTAAGAATCTTTGGAATCAAATCATTTAAGTGTGGTTTAAGGAAAATATTAAAGAGATTTTAAAATAGAATGTGGAGTAATATTTTATATAAAACCAGAAGGGAACCAAGAAGGTTTTCATAATAAAAAGAGTGATTTTATAAAATATATTTTGGCTAAAAAAATATTATACAGTGCACTTAAAAATGGTTAAGAATTCGGGAAGTTTCCTTAAATCAGGCTTGCTTATCAGGAAGAATTGAGTAGGGAACCTTTTAAAAACATGAATATCCATAAAAAATAAGGATGAATGGATCTTGATAAATTATCCTATAATCTATAAAAAAATTTATAATATTCACATAAAAGTAATAGATAATTTCATTTTGGTAAAGATAGAGAAATAATAACCCGAATGAATAATGAATGTTCAGGTACAATCCCTCACCTTAAGTCCAAAGGCGTTCATCCATTGATCTTAATGTTTTGGATAATAAAATTATATTCATTAATTAATAATTATATAAAATTTTCTATATTTAATTAATTTGTTATAATTTTATTTAGTCCTTTAATTCCCTTTTGATTAGTTATAATGTTCAATTTTATCATTTGTGAGTGCTTGTTTTCTTAATTTTCAAGATCGACTCACTTATGGAAGTTCATGTAAAATGGAAATTAAAGTCCAAAATTGAAGTTATAAGTTATTAATGATTATAAAGAAGGTTACGTAATCATATAATTCATTTTTTTATTTTTTTTGAGGATGAATCATTAGATAAATCTTTAATGATAAACACTTGGATTATTTTTAGCGGTTTCGCTCACAACGAACTTGTTTTGTTTCATTATTTTAAATCATGTGTGTATAATGTTTCAAGAAGATTAAATAAGATATAATACATATATTATGATTTTATTCAATAATAAAAATTGTTTCATGACCATCCTTGGAGATGGTAATATAAATTGTAAACCCTTCGTCATTGAATGCGATAAATTAACACATCTCGGACAATGTTTTCATTTTTGGTTTAAAAGGAGGGGGAAAGAGAGAAAATGATTTTTTTACATTAGCATAATAAAATTATATTATATTTAATGTAATTGAGTTTTCATATCCTTTTTATGAGGGGAGGTGAGTAGGTAAAAGAAAATAAAGGAACATGAAAACGAAATTGAAAGAAAACAGAAGAGGGGTTTACCTCTTGATTCCTTCCTCTTGAGAACCTCCTTAGGGAAATGGTTTTGGTCTTTTTTTAAGACCAAAATCTCCTGGATGTGGGGAAGGGGATATGGAGAATATTTGAGTAGAATTTGGACAAGGCTAAAGTCATTATAGATGTGAGGAGAATGTGTTGCGAGGGGTGATATTTATAGTGGAGGAGAGAGGTGTTTTCTCATTATTTTACTCAATATTTTATTATTTTCCTCAAGACAAGAAATAGTGATGATTGTTGAGAATAAATAAAATAATCCGTGCATGTGAATTCGAATCAATGGCCACTTACATCATCCATGACTCAATCATGACTCAAAAATTAATTTATTTACTTATACTATAAATTAACGTATTTTACTATTCACAAAAATTCAAGTATTTTAGAAAAATATCAAAAATTCACCCTAAACATTTTTAAATGTGTAGAATCCCAAAAATGAACTATATTTTATGTTTTTTTTCTAAATATGATAAATTTAATTTTTAATTAAAATTATTATTTACTTGGAAACTATTAATTTTAAATTAAATCTTCTTTTTTAACACTTTGAAAAATTTATTAAGGTATCATAAAATTATCTTTAATCACAAGTAATAAAAATAATAATCTATGAATAAATTTTATGAAAATAAAATTTCTTTTAAATTATTGAATTAGTCATAAAATATCAATTAAATATTTATGACTTATAAAAATACCAACACTTAATTAATAATTTTTAAAATATTTATTTACTTATAATATGATATAATTATATCATATTATCACTTATAAGATGGATACATTTTATTTTTTTACTTTCATTAGTGAGGTTACTATTCAATTGGCTAGTTTATTATTTATAAGGTTCACATTACTATTCTAAATGTCAAGTTACTATTTAATTGGTATATGTTCCTTAACTTCTAGAAACGCTTTTTATTTAATTAATTCATCATTTATAAAACCTTTATTGTGTTATATTATGTGTTTATACCATATGAAATAATTATAAGAAGGGAATTTCTATATATAAAACTTTGGGTCGTTACATTATTCCCACCTAATGAAATTTCACCCTCAAAATTTCATTTTACATACTAAGATGAAAATAGGTGTGGGTACTTTTCCATTATCACTTCCTCTGATTCCCATATTTCCTCTTCATACTTATTGTTCCTCCATAGTACTTTGACCAGGTGAGTAGTCTTGTTGCATAGAACTTTATCTCTTTGATCCAAGATCTTCACTAGATGCTCCTCTTAAGAGAGACCATTATCCAACTATACTACCTCTGAATATAGTACATGTGAAGGATCCGGTATATACTTCCTTAAGAGGATTACATGAAATACATCATGTACTTGAGACATGGCTGGTGGAAGTTCTAGTATATAGGCCACACCTCTAAAATGATCAAGGATCTCAAAGGGGTTGATGTACCCAGGACTTAGCTTCCCTTTCTTCTTGAATCCCATTATCCTCTTCCATAGAGATATGCAGAGGAATACGATGTCTCCAAACTTAAAATCCAGGTCCCATCGACGATTTTCTACATACATCTTTTGTCGACTTTCAGATGCCTTAATGTGATTCTGAATGGTTTTCACCTTCTCCACCATTTATTTGACCATTTCAGGTCCTATTAGCTTACATTCCCCAACTTCATCTTAGCATGCTGGTTTTCTGCACCTTTTCCCATAAAGGGATTCATATGGAGCCATTTGGATATTGTAGTGGAAACTATTATTGTATGAGAACTCAACTAGAGGTATATGTTAGTCCCATACTCCTTTTAAGTCCACATAACTCCCTATCAACATGTATTCGAGTGTCTAAATATTTTTCTCAGATTGTCCATTAGTTTGAGGTTGATAGGCTGTACTGAATTTCAGCTCAGTGCATAGAGCATGTTAGATATTTTTCTAGAACTTCAAGGTGAATCTTGAATCTCAATCAGATAAAATAGATAGTGGTACTCCATGAAACCTTACCAATTATTTGTGTATATCCATGAAAGTTGATCTAGTGATAAGTCCTCTCGAATTGCAATAAAGTGATATGTCTCTATAAGATAATCCATAATAAATCATATAGCATTGTTTCCTATGAATGTCCATGTAAGTCTAGTGAAAAAGTCTATGGTGATGTTCTCCCACTTCCATGTTAGTATGGGAAATGGTTGCATCAACCCTTTATAATTTTTTATTTAAACCGTCACTTACTGAAATACCAGGGACTTTGATTTATATTCATCAATATCCTTTTTCATATTATCCCACCAAAAGTTCTCTCAGAGATCTAGATACATCTTTAGTCTCCCTAGGTGAATAGAGAAGGTTGAGATATGTGCATCATTTAGAAGCTCTTTCTTTATCTATGTATTGGATGGTACACATATCCTTGACCCAAATATTATTACTATATCCTCACTGATCTTGAACTCAGAGGATTCACCATTTCAGATAGCTTCTACCTTTTTTTGAATTTCCACATCATTTCTTTTAGAATCCTTTATTTTCTCCATGAGGGATGGTTGATAAATAATTTGAGAAAGGATTGATGATGTTCATCCCTTAAGTATTACCATGTCTATCCTTTATAAGTCTAAGAATATTTGATCACTCCCAATTCTCATCTTTGATAAAGATGTAGGATCCTTTCTACTTAGAGAATCCACCACCTTATTTGCATTACTAGGATGGTAGTGGATTGAGCAGTCATACTCCTTGATGAGATCTAACTATATTCATGGGTGAACTTTAATATCATTATATGTGAATATATATTTGAGACTCTTGTGATCAGTATATATCTCACACTTCTCACCATAGAGATAATTCCACAAGATTTTCAACACAAAGATCACAATTGCCAAATCCAAATCATGCGTAGGATAGTTTTTCTTATAAATTTTTAACTGCCTTGATGCGTAGGCTATCACTTTATCATTTTTCATCAGTACACAACCTAATCCTTTCTTTGAATAAACACTGTATACCACAAAGATTTCTCCACTTATCAGGAGTGTGAGTACTGACACTATGATAAGACTCTTTTTGAGCTCCTTAAAGCTTTCCTCACATTCTTGAGTCTAGAAAAACTTCACTCCCTTCTGTGTCATCTTGGTAATTGGGTTTGAAAATCATGATAAGTTCTTTACAAATTGTTGATAATAGCTAGCTAGACCAAGAAAGTTATGGATATACATTATAGATGTTGGTATGGGAAACTATTCAATTGCCTTTGTCTTAGAAGGGTCCATATATATTCCTTTTATAATGATAACATGCCCCAAGAGTGATAAATCCTCAATCTAGAACTCACATTTACTATACTTTTCATAACGTTTCTCCCTTTGCAATGTCTTCAACACAGTATTCAAATGCTCCTCATGTTCCTCTTTGATCTTGGAGTATATCAGAATATCATCAATAAAGACTACCACAAATTTTTCGAGGCAATCTCTAAAGACACCATTAATTAATTAAAGGAATATTGAAAGAGAATTAGTTAGTCCAAAGGGCATCACTATGAACTCATAGTGTCCATACCTCGTTCAAAAGGCAGTCTTGAGAATATCTTCCTTCCTCACCTTTAATTGGTGATATAATAACCAAAGGTCCACCTTAGAGAAATAACTGGCCCCATGTAGATGATCGAACAAGTCATATATCCATGGCAGGGGATAATTTTTATTTATCGTGATTTTATTGAGATCATTATAATCAATGCATAGACACATTTATCCATCCTTATTCTTGATAAAGAGGACTGGTGTACTCTATGGTGAAGCACTTAGGCATATAAAACCCTTATACAGATTCTCATTTAACTTCTTATTCTGTTCTTCTAGCTCAATGGTGTCTATTCTATAAGGTTTAATTGATATAGGTAGAGATCTAGGAATAATATCAATCGAGAACTCAAACTCTCGATCAGGAGGAAGATCAGATGACTCTTTAGGGAATACATCAGTGTAATCCCTCACAATGGGCATGTATTTAAGCATGATAATCTCCTTTGTCTCAATCATTTGAGAGAAATATGATTTCACATAAGGTAGTAATATTCACACTTGAGATGATTATTCTGAAGGAGATTCATTTTTATCCTTACACTTGTAAAGAATTAGAGGATTCTTTGAGATGTGAAGAGTGATCTCCCTTTCTCGAATGTTGATGTTGTCTTTGTTTAAAGTTAGCCAATCCATGCCCAAAATAGCATCAAACTCCACCAAAGGAAGTAAAATAAGATTTTCTGGGAGGTTCAGTCTACAAACATTAACCATATAGGAGTTATGTACTTTGGATGTAATAATTTCCACATTAGATTTTCTCACATATAACTCAATATCAAAATTTTGAGGTGGTGTTTGAATTGTTATACTAAAATTTCAAGATATGAAAGCATGTTTAAAACCAAAATCAAATAGTACATTCTCTATTCTTGAATTAATAACTAGTGTACCTATCACCACATCATTTTCCAAATCCACATTAGAATTAGTGGTAGCATAAGACCTTCCTTTTTTGCCTTGGAGGTTGTTGTTGATTGCCTTCAAAGACCCTAGGAATAGAGAATTGGTTTGAAAAATGACCGTGTTCCTTACAGTTGAAACACTATACTACCAGATGAGCATTGATATGAACCTTCCTTCCTTCTTCCTCATTAGTGAGATTTTTCATATCCCTTTTCTAGTTCTTAGCCAGATGCCCCATTCTTCCACATTTGAAGCATTTCATGGTTCCCTTTAGATAGTTCCAAGGATGCTTCTTTCCATAATTTAGACATGTGGGACGTTCACTCTTCTTTCCATCATGGGATTTGTTTGCGGATCGACCCATGATAAACTCCATTTTTCACTTTCTATCACTAGGACCATGAGACCACTGAGAGCCTCTGATCTCCATTTCAACATTAAATGAACAACAAATAATCTTTTCACAGTTGTCAAATTATTGAATCTCCAACACTTTTCATAGAATTTTCTTTAGTTTGCTAAAGAACCGATGAACCTTGATTTTGGTGTTCATGAAAAAGTCAAAGGCATACCTTGCAAGCCTTATAAGGTTTTCCTCATATGACTGAATAGAATCATATTCATTCTACTTAAGTCCAAGGAACTCTCTTTCCATCTTGAGATGTAGGGTTCGGGGGAAATACTTATTGAAAAATGTTTTCTTGGATTCCTCCCAATATATGGCATCAATTTCCTACTTGGAATTCATATTTTTGATTAGTGTCCACCACTGATCAACTTCCCCATAAAAATGATAAACTTTCATAAAAAATTTCTCTTCCTCTAGGAACTAAAGGACAGAGAATATCTTTTCAATGGAGTTAATCCATTGTTCTGTGAGAAGGGGATCAGAAGATACAATAAACATGGGGGGAATTTTTTTCATGAAGGATTCAATTGAAACTTGATCTTTCCTTGGAGACGGAGGGCGTTCCACATGATTCAAGTTATTATTCATAACTTTAGTGAGTTGAGAAATCACTGTCCTAAATTTTTGATTACCCTTTCGCATCATATTTGGAATATCATTAGGGAAATAATCACATTACCTATCACATTTATTATTGGAACACGTTATTTTATTTCCCACTATTAACTAAAAAAAATAAGGTGCAATTAGGGGGGTTAAATACTTAGTATAAAAAGTAAACTTTAAACATAAAAGGATAAAATATTATAGGAAATGTATATCCTAACTTGTGATTCCCTTGATTTAAATCTAGTTTATCCATGATATGTTTCCTAAAATATATTCTTATGGGCTATTTTTCCCCTAAATAATGGTTTGTAACGTGCTTATGAATTTACCAAAGCATATCCCCCGGGAGTGTCAAACTAGGTGCGCAATATGACCCATTATCCTATACGAGGTTACCCTGAGTCAGGCTCTGAACACCTTGTTGGAGTTGTTAATCCTAGGTACATCTATGATAGAACCACTTTAACTTGTAGTATCTATATGTAGATTTATTTTCTTGATAAACCACTTACTATATACTTACCAAAATTTAGTTATGTTTTCTTAGGCTTAGTCTTATCCGAGATGTTCTTACTAAAGTGCTCTATTTCTAGTCTTCAAAAAATAACTAAACTTTTCCTCTGATACAAACTATAGTGACCCTATACTTTATAACATAATATTAAATTATTTTATTCATAATTAAACATCAAATTACAATCCAAGGACCATAAAGTCTAGTGTATTGGAAAACCAGGTATATAAAATTGAAAGTAAGGGGCTAAATAAAACATTTCTTTATTTAATATTCATAAAGAGATCCTAACTTCCATTATAATCATACATATTCATAGAATAACCTGGGGATAACATGAATAAAGGGATGATCTAAAATCCCAGTAAGGTTACATACATAATAATAAAGCTTAGCACATGGGTTAGAAAGCATAACATAATGATATAAAAAGGGATGGAACACGATTAAATGCAAGGAATCATAACATGTAGAACATGCGATCATATAATCATGAATTAAAAGTAATGTGACAGAAACATAAAACATGACTTTAGCATGATTCAAGGATCAATGCACATATAAGATCATTATTGAAGGCTCATTACACATATATTAGTATGAGTTAAGGCGAACCACCAAGACCGTTTCACATGGAGCACGAGTCAAGGATAACCACCAAGACCATTGCACATAATGTCTCATGAGACTAAAATTTACCCAATCAATTGGGGCACTATCTGGGTGAACCCATCATAACAAGTTCATTAATATTCTTTCCACATAAATAATCATACATAGTTATTCAAACATAACAAAAAGGTTACCCATGGAAAGAAATGAGTATCATAATCATGTCATAAGGAATTACAAATGGGAAAATAAAAAAACAGTCCATAAAAGAATAGATTTAGAACATAAAAGGACATTAATAAGGTAAAATAGGAATATATCATGATAAGTGATGTAAAACTGAAGTGATAACAAGTAAAAATAGTATTTAAGAATCTTTGGAATTAAAACATTTTAGTGTGGTTTAAGGAAAATATTAAAGATATTTTAAAATAGAATGTGGAATAATCTTTTATATAAAACCAGAAGTTAACCAAGAAGGTTTTCATAATAAAAATGGTGAATTTATAAAATATATGGTGGCTCAAAATAGATTATATAGTGCAATTAAAAATGGGTAATAATTTAGGAAGTTCCCTTAAATCAGACTTACTTATCGGGAAGAATTGAGTAGGGAACCTTTTAAAAACATTTATATACCTAAAAAATAAGGTTGAGTGGATCTTGATACATGATATTGGAACCTATACTCAGAATTTATAAGATTTTTATAAAAATAAAATTGAATTTAATTTGGGTAAATAGAGAGAAAGAATAACTCGAATGAATAATGAATTTTCGGGTAGAATCCCTTACCTTAAGTCTGAAGGTGTTCTTCCCTTGATCTTAATGTTTAGATAATCGAATTAGATTAATTAATTAATAATTATAGAACCTTTTATACATTTAATTGATTTATTATAATTTTATTTAGTTATTTTATTCCCTTTTGATGAGTTATAATGTTCAATTTTATCATTTGTGAGCACTTGTTTTCTAAATTTTCATGATCAGAATGCTAATGAAAGTTCATGTAAAATGTAAATTAAAGTAAAAAATTAAAGTTATAAGTTATTAATGATCATAAATAAGGTTAAGTAATAATATAATTCATTTTTTTATTTTGTGTGATGATGAATCATTAGATAAATCTTTGATGATAAATGCTTGGATTATTTTGAGTAGTTTCGCTCACAACAAACTTGTTTTGTTTTATTATATTACATCATGTGTGGATAATGATTCCATAACATTAAATAATATATAATACATATATTATTATCTGGTTTAACCACAAAAATGGTTTCATGACTAGGATTAAATATGGTAATAGAAATTGAAAACCCATCATCCTTGAATGCGATAAATTAACACATCTCGGACAGTGTTTTCATTTTTAGTTTAAAAGGATGGGAAAGATTGATGATGAAGAATTGTTACATTAACATAATAAAATTCCAGTATATGTAAGGTACTGAAGTTATCATACAATTTGATTAGGGTAGGTTAGAAGAGAAAATAAAATAAAGGAACTTGAAAATGAAATTGAAAGAAAATGGAGGAGGGGTTTACCTCTTGCTTCCTTCCTCTTGAGAACCTGCATAGGGAAATGGTTTTGGTCTTTTGTTAAGAAAAAAAGCTCCTAGATGCAGGGAAGGGTATAGGGAGGATATTTAAGTAGAATGTTTATAAGGATCAAGGCTTTATAGGTGTAAGGATAAGAGGTTGTGAGGGGTGGTATTTATAATGGAGGAGATGGGTGTTTTTCTCATTATTTTATTCAATATTTTATTATTTTTCTCAAGATAAGAAATTTTGATGATTATTGAGAATAAAGAAAGTAATTTTTTCATGTTAATTTAAAAAAAATGTTATTTACATAATCCATGTCTCAATAATGACTCATTAATTCATTTATTTACTTATACTATAAATTACTGTATTTTACTATTCCCCAAAAATCCAAGTATTTCAAACAAATACCAAAAATTAAACCTAACCATTTTTAAATGTGTATAATACAAAAATAAACTCCATTTTATGAAAATAATTTTTTAAATATGATAAATTTAATTTTTAGTTGAAATCATTATTTACTTGGAAAATAAAAATTTTAAAATTAAAACTTCTTTCCTAACACTGAAAAATTTATTAAGGTATCATAAAATTATCTTTTAATCATAAGGCATCAAAAAAACAATTTATGAATAAATTTTATGAAAATAATTTTTCTTTTAAATTATTAAATTAGTCATAAAATCGTAACTAAATATTTAGGGATTATAAAAATACCAACACTTAATTAATAATTTTTAAAATATTTATTTACTTATACTGTGATATAATTATTTAATATTGTCACTTATAAGATGGAAAATTTTATCTATACTTTCATTGGTGAGTTTACTATTCAATTGGCCAATTTACTATTCATAAGGTTTACATTACTATTTTAAAGGTCAAGTTACTATTTCATCGGTATAGGTTCCTTAACTTCTAGAAACCCTTCTTATTTCACCCATTCATCATTTATAAAACTTGTATTGTGTTCTATTATGCGTTTGTATTATATTACATAATTATAAGAAGGGAATTTCTATATATAAAACTTTGGTTCATTACAAACTTATAGGAAGTTAATGCTCAAGATACATAAGAGTTGGTGTAGGAATAGACTCTATAGGTTGTTGTGGACGAAGTTGTTCTTAAAACACATGTATTGTGTAAGAGAACCATAGAGGTTAGATAATTGGAAATATATGGTTTTATAGTAATAGAATATGGTGAATAATTATTGGTTGAAAATAATGACCCTCTATCCTATAAGGAATAATAGAAAGTTCAGAATCTACAAGATGGAAAAAAGCCATGAGTTCTAAGACAAATTCTATGTATCCAAACCAAGTTTGGGTTCCATTAAATCACTATTTTATGTAAATACCAATAGGTTTAAATGGTTAGTCAATATAAATATAGAAATTAAAGTTAATATTAGTACCTATAAATTATGTAAAATAGCTAAAGTGTTTAAAAAATGATAAGGCATTGACTATGAATAAACCTTTTCTCCATTTTTCATGTTTAAATCCATCAAAATTATAATTTCTATTGAAATTTACATGACTATTATATTTTTAATATTGGTATAAAAACTTCTTTCCTTAATGGGAACTATCAGGAAGATGAATTTATGATACATCCAGATGATTTTTTTACTCCAAGCAATGCCAAAATGATATAAAAGTTTCAAATATCCATTTATAGATTAAATCAAGAATCCATGTCATAGAATATTCAGTTTGATGAAGCTATAAAGAATTTGGTTTCATTAATAATGAATGTGATACATGTGTTTAAAAGTGGTTTAGTTAGAGTAAAATTATTTTCATAGTAATATATATTGATGATATATTACTAATTAGAAACAAGATACCATCCTTACAAGAGGTTAAGGCATGGTTGATCAAGTACTTATACATGAAGGATTTAGGTGAATCAACCTACATTCTAGGGATCAAGATCATGTTTGATAAATTAAAGAGTCCTATTGGACTATGTAAAAGTATTTAAATTGACCAGATATTGAAGAGGTCCAATATGGAAAAATCTAATATGGGATTCGTTTCAGCATCACATGGTATACATCTTTCTACTAAGATATGTCCTTAGACACAACAAGACAGAGAGGTAATGAGTAAGATCCCATACTATTTTATGATAGGAATTATCATTTATTCCATGTTATGTATAAGGCTTTATATTTCCTATGATTTGAGCATTGTAAGAAGATATCAAGATGATTCAGGTGAACATCATTGGACTAATGTTAAGTCTATCATTAATTATTTGAGGTGAACTGAGGATATGTTCCTAGTGTATGGAGGAGATAAATATATAGTCATTAGTGGTTATACATATAATATATTTTAGGAATATTAGAATGATATGAATTCATATTTAGGATATGTATTCATTCTTAACAAAGTATTTATGACATGGAAGAGTTCAAAATAGCTAGTTGTCATAGAATCTATAATAGAGTTTGTGTATATTGTGGCTTCTGATACATTTAAAGAAGTTGTTTGGATTCAAAACTTTGTTCAATAGATTGATGTAGTACCTAATAGTCAAGACCCTATCATAGTATACTAGGATAACATTGTAGTGGTGGATCTTTCCAAGGAGATAAGGTCACATAAAATAAGAAACCATATACATCACAAGTTTCATCTATTGAGGTATTTATCACAATGAGGTGAAGTTATAGTGATATGAGTATCCATGGAAGAAAACGTAGAAGTCCCATTTATAAATTCCGTATATTATTAGAGGCATGAGTATAATGTGAGATCTAGTATAATGATGGTTGTTAACAGTTGGCTCTAGTGAAAGTTAGAGTTTGTTGGATTTGGTTCCCTATAACCAACTTCTAAGTACATAGTGATTACATGTATTAATTATTTTGAATATTTTATTGTCACATCATTATTATTCATATAAATAAAATATATATGATAATTTCCGAATTATATATGACGCATTGATAGAACATAGTAGTTCCCTTCTACGATGAGAAACTTTAGATTCCACAACAACATTCTTTAAACCCATGTTCTATGGACAAATGATATTGTCTGTTGGGACATAGATGATACGGACCATCAAGGGTAGGAGACTCATATGACATTGAGACACCTTCTCATGGAATTAACCCTTGGTAATATCTAAGAATAGAGGTTATTAGAACATAATCGCTAGTAGGAAATATATATTTTATGTGTCCTTGGATGTTACTATATAAATATGTGTGTATTAGTCCATATAATTTAATATTATCATTAAAAAATCATATAAGTTCCCTACTTTGATATATTGATGAAAACCATGATGACATATGTTCACAATGAATTAGTTTACATTGGGTTCATCATGAGTGATATTTCATTAATGAATAATTTGAGAAAGGATTTATCCATTCTGTCTATTAATGGAAGTTGATATCTCATGACCATTTATAGAAATAGAGCTACCTATATAAATCCATGTCCATAGTGTTCTCTAGGAAAGTTCATTTCCAAAAAATCAAATAAAGAGGCATCAAGTACATAGGTTGATGATGCGAGTATGAAACCTTATTAAATAGATATATCGCATTAAAATGATTATATTACATAGTAAACATTTATAGGATATTGTATGTTGTTGCGACATTAACTTATTTCTCTATTAGTTCCTTGGCATGTTTCTAGATGCTAACCTTGGAATTTTGGAATCTCTGCCTATTGACACTAAGAAAGAGGCCTTGAGAGTCACATAATAAGTGTATCCATAATATTAGTTAAATTCAATTTTGAATTTAACATGTTAGAAGAAATATTATTCCTAATTTTTGGTTTAATAATTATCAGAGTTAGTTTGACAAAAAATATTTAATAAAAAATTATTCAAAATAATAAGTGAGTTAAATCATAATAATAAATATTTATTTTCAAGGTTTGGAAAATATATTTTTTTATTTTATTTATTAATGAATAATGATGTGTTTTTTAATAAATAGTTATTATTTAAGGTTTGGTAAATAATGAGGGGGATAAGGAGACCGAGTTTAATTGTATGATAAAAAGTGATATAAATGATATTTATTTATTCTTTGGTTATGAACATGTTAATTGAATAATAATTATATTATTATTAATACTTTGGGTTTACTAATAATTAATTAATAGGAAATGTCCTTTTTTGTATGTTTCTGACCCTAAACCTACCATAATAAATATCAAATTTTATCTCCTTCAATAACACACTTGTTGTGAAAAAAGGATGAGAGAAGCTTTCTCAAACCCTAGATAGAGTTACAGAGATCTAGAGTGTTCTATCTTATGATATTATATAAATTAATCAAGATAACACCAAGTTTTACATATACTCATATAATAATCCTACTGTGATCAAACATGAAAGCTGAAAGAGATCGAGATCCACCATATTGGTACTCAATGATTCTACATAAACATTTAGAGATTGTAGTGCATGTGTGGATCACCTATAGAGGTATTATATACTTTGATCATATAGAACAATGATGGAAAAATGATATTGATTCAATTTGATCATAAAATGAGAAATAATTACAAGTTTAGGTAATTCTATATCTTCTTATAAATTAATTATAAATTATATGTGACGATCATACTCTTCTGGTTATAGAATTTAATAAATTCAATAAATCTATGAATTATATTAGTAATGAAACCATTTTATATATATAATAACTATTATTCATAAATTTAGAATAAATTATGAGTTGTACATTCCATAAAGGCACGTTTTCTATGTTAAAAACCTACAATACCCCTGGTTCCCTTCACCTTAATGTGAGTGTACATATGTAAATGAAGGATTTCCTAGGAAAGTAGAGGCATTTGAAGGAAAATCTGGGGTGGAATCAACCAAGAAGATTTATATATGGATAGGTATGTTTCTATATCTTAAACCAAGATCAAAATCAAGGATTTATTCCCCTAGGTTAAAGGGTTAGTTTATCACCCACTTGATAAACCAACCAATAGAAAATCTCATGATTATATCACATATATTTATATTATTTCTATCCATTTCATGGTTATTTATTTATGTTTATTATATTATTACATGTGATAATATAAAATGAATAAATTAACAAGCATGCAATATGAAATAAAATAAATGGATTTTGTATAAGTTATATTTATTAAGGAATGGTAAGTTAATTATGTAAAATCTACATAATATTAATAAGCATGTAAAAGGATAAAATAAATAATGTTTAATCATAAAGATGAAAATAACTCACATATAATTTTATATCAAATATAACATTCAATTACTTGATTTATAATGAAACCATAGATCAAAGAGTCAGTTTATCCCTTTTTAGGAAACTTCTATTTATCATGGAGTTCCAATGAAAGTTATAGGTAAAAATTAATAAGTTGAACTCAAGAGAATTATCCCTTTTTGGTGTAACTTGGATGAAAGTATTGAGGAAATGTGAGTATATGATTTTAGGATTGGTGAGTCCACTTAATATATCAAGGAATTGTATGTAAATGTAGTTGGAAAGACCCACTTACCAAAATATCTTTTATTAATTAACTAGAACATTTTATGGGTTTTGAGAAGGGAGATATAGATCATTGACACCAAAATATCCATTTGATTGAATATTCTAAATCTGATGGTGAGGGTTATTGAAATTTGATTATTGCAACCCTATTCTAATACACATATTATTACATGATTATTAACATAAAATTTCATGAAATACAACCTAAAAATATAGAGATATAGTGTTTTTGGGAGATTCGATACACCAAAAATTAACTTAAAAGTAAACTAAAACATCATTATTTTAGTCTCCATTATGTGATATTAGATCCCATTGAAGTTAAATTACTTTATAAGACACCTTGGGTACATATATAAAGAAAAGGGTGAGCTATAAAGGCCAATAAGGGGAAAACATGACATTGAGGTATACAATATGAGTCACAAGGCATAATAGGATATCATAAAATAGACAAATCATATATAATAACATATAAGAATAGAATAAATGTGACAATATGATAATATCCTGGTATCATAAGAATGCAGGAACAAAATAATACATGATATCATAAGCATAAGTCAAGACTCACTTCCAAGACAACATAACATAGTGTGCTAACCATATTTCCCCTACACTATACATGGTATCTCATGAGATAAAAATATTAACCAATGCATTGGGGGGATGTATAGTTATAGGCCCACCCATAAGATCATAATATGAATATTCATATTTTTTCCACATAATAAATACAAATCATACAAAAAACATAAGGATGAGAAAATGCATGATAAGGAAATGAGTTACACAATATTATCTCAAAGAATAACCAAATGAAATATCATAATAATTCCCAAGAAAAAAGGGATTAAATAAAATTGTATGTTCATAAATTATTAGAGAATCATGTATCATTATTAAATAGTTTAATTGAATAAAATTCATAGGAATATAGTGTATAATTAGGTATAGAAATGAACTTCTTAAATGAAGTTTCAAGAGATGAGTAAAAAACTATTAAAAAAATGACCACATCGAATTTTACTTAACAACAGAAATGAAAAAGATTAATTTTACAAAAAAAAATATTATTTTTTTGAAAAAAATTATGATAACAAAAATTAAAATATTGACACATTAAAAGGATTAATAAATATGAAAGTTCCCTTTAAACCATTTTATTTTAAAGAAAGATTAATAATGGAACTTGAAAAACTTGTGTATCCCTAGAAAATAAAGGTAAAATAAACTTAATATATATAGAAAATATCTACATAATATATAATAATTACATTTAAAGAAAAGATATATAAAGAGATGTGAATAGAGAGAAAGAATAATCCAAAGGAAATAGGGTGGTTTGGAAGTTCCCTTACCTCAGGTCTTGGCTTGCTTAGTGTGTGTGTCTAGCATCATGAATAATAAAATAAATTTTTAACCACTTTATTAAGAAAATTTTTCTTTCATATTTGATTTTTTATTTTACTACATGTTTTTTAAGATATTTTTATTCAGAAATTATGTACATGTTCATCATCCTAAGGGTGTTCATTTCATGGTTCTAAGGTCACATCAGTTTCTTATCAATTTTGGATATTCTTATAAAATGGGACCATAACTCCATAAGTGCAGGTATATGGAGTTAATTTATTTATGGAAGTTCAAAATGTTTTAAATATCTAATATTCATTTAAAATAATCATGATTTATAAGGTATAAATGTTAGTGTTTAATGGTTAATTTATTTAGGCTGTTTTTAGACCATATTGAACTTAATTGGTTTTATTTAATATTTATTATTATTTAACCATTCCAAAATATGGAAAAATAGAATATAATTATTAATATAATATTTAAACATAAAATTATTTTTATAAAATTCCATGGGAGAAGTGATGAAAAATAAAATACATCATCCATGGAGGTGGTGAACCAACCATAATATGGGCGGAATTTTCCGTTTGAACAAATTTGAGGAAGGTAAATAATGGTTATTACATAAATATAATAACATTTAATTATATTTAAGATATTTATGTCATTATATTAGGATTGTTAGAATATATTTGTAGGATTTATAAGAAGAAAATAATTTAATAGAGCTCATTAGAGATCATTACCTCTTCTTTTGGATTTCCTACTTTGACACACTAAAAAGGTTTTAAGGAGTGATATTTTGTGAAGAAAAAAAAACTTTAGGATATGTATAAGAGATTCATGAAGATATTTTGACAAATTTTGGATATTATAATAAGCTTAAGTTATGTGTAGAAGAGGGGTGGTGAAGGGTAGAACTTATAAGGGGAGGAGAGAGGCATTTTTAAAATAATAATATTTGGATTATTTTTTTTACCCAAGACTACTAATAGGGGCAATTATTGTGAATAAAAATAGTAATTGTTGAATTTGTGGATGAGATAATGGTTTCTTACATCATAAAATGTTTAATTAAATATATATTTAATATATAATTTAAAATAATGTATTTGAGATTTGTTTATTTAGAGGATGGAAAACTTGGGAGATTTCCCTTAGAGAGATCACTCCAGTGGCTGAAACCCTATCCCTTGAGATCTAAAGGGAATCAAGGATATTGAACCAATTAGGAACCATGAAATATTCACTACAAGTAAATGTTTTAGAAAACCCTCATGAAATTAAAGGAGTTAAGGAAGAACATTTTCTTTAGTGAGAGAAGTCGCAACTCAAATGGTTGTTAACAAGAGAAGCACTGCACATATTGTTTCAAACCAGGAGGTGATTGAACAAAGACTCACCAGGTAATAGATTATTATATAGTATATTCTTCTAAAGGGTGAAATTTCATGGTATTTCAATGATTTATCAAAGATAATCTCAATTTCTTTGGATTTTTCTGAGTGGAATATGACTTCAATGGGGCATGGATTTTTTCACATCATCTTCCTAATGGAGGAATTGAAGAGCCATTCCTTGTCCTTTGGGATGGTTCTAATTAATCCCAACATGATTCTTATTTAAGAATGTGATTCATCTTTTAATCACTTTAAATCCCAAAAATACCTTATGAAATTTTGGATTATATTTTATGGACTTAGTTGGGTCTATTGACATTTGATGATTTTAAGAGGCACTACTTTGCCTTTTGGTGTCCCAATTAAAATGGATATATAGACTGAAAAAACTAGATTTGGGAATTTTTTATTTCATTATTTCTTCGATATATTTATCATCACCTCTTATTAGGTTTTTGTTTATCAAAAAATATATGATAATTTTAATTTAAAGGATATATATGAGTTTCTACTTTCATTTTTTGATTAGTGAAAATATGTTGGGCATCTTGTTAATGTATTTTAAAGGAGGAGGAGTGATTCTTAATCATTTTATAGGTTTTTTGAGCATAATTAAATTGATTATAGGAAGGATATTATACTAAAAAAGGGAAAGAAAATTCTTGAGTCAGATATTAATGGAAAGTTTTTTAATTTGGATGGAAAAATAGATATGAAGAGACATGGCATTGGACCTTCCAATGAAAGTAATTAACTTTCCACTGGCTCTCTTATGAAATAATGGATTTTAAAAGAGAAAATAAATTTCATGGATCATCATTTGTAAATTAGAACCTCAATGGTTCAAACATAAGTGGTTGGGAAATTCACCATGGATCTGAGCCTAGAGAAAGGGGAATTTTTGAAAGATCAATTTGTAGGTATTTATGATGATCTAGGAGATCATAAACAAAATATAGGTGATGTTCAAACTGGTTTTCAAAATAAATAGTAAAAAAGGATAAATAGAAATATGAATGATATGAGGAGAACCATTATGAGCTTGAATAATATGGAAATGACTTAGAAAATTGAGATCAATCTATTAGTTATGACATGGAGGGCCAATTCTATGAATCAGGAAACACCAAAGGAAATAACCAAGTTCCAGTTGTAGGAGTTTCCTATAATCTGAAACCAAATAATAAAAAACCATGTAAGGATTATTCATACTTTTAAATGAAAATTATAAAAATATCCTTTTTAGTAGGATAAAGGATACATCCAAAGTTATATAGTAAGGAATAAATAGAGAAGTTAAAGGGTTATCTTAAACTTATGACTGATATTTTAGATGATTTTCATAATTGGATTAATGACTAGGAAACGACCTACTGTGAAAAGTATAAATAGGTCAAGATAAAATTAGCTGAATATATTAATGTTTTAAATAAAATGATCTCTTGGATTGATAATGATTCAAAAGATAATTTAAATATGGATTATAAAGGACTCTACTGTAAATGATTCATAATAATGGGTTGTTTAAATGTTGGTTGTGTTATCAGTTCAGATTTTTATGGATTAATAATGGTTGATGATACCTCATGTGGATGCTTCCATATGTTAAAATGTTTTTGTCTACTTAATTGATTGTTTGAATTAACATGTTTGGGATCTAGTTACATCTTCTAATATGTAAATAATTGACTTTCTTTATACTATTTTCTTATATTTTTCTTGGTAATGGATTAAAAAAAAATTGTTAGTGGAGACTATTTTTGATGGTTTCATAGATCAAATATAGAATTTCATTATATTTTAATGATGAGTATATATCATTAATTTTACTTCTATTTCTATACATAGGATTAGAAACTTTACTCATTGGATGGCTTAACACAACTTGATAGATTGTTTTACTTCGAATGGAATTCATGGATTAAAGAGGTGGTACTCATGTGGATTTTGGAATAAGAATATAAATGAATACAGATTCATTGTGGGTATAACTAGATCACATAAAAATTTATTGATCTACTTCATGCTAGGATGGACTATAAATTTATTTTGAGCTTACTCTGGGTAACAATGGTAGATGAAACTTTTCTTTTGTATATATTTTTTTTGTACTTTTATTTGGATTTTTGGACATGTAATCCTCAAATATGTACTTGTGTGTGTTTTTTAATAAAATTTTATTATGATCATGGGTTTGGTATTCTAAATCCATGGTTTACATAGTTCTGTCTGCTGTATTTTGTCTTATTGCATTGTTCACTAAAAATTTAACTTTTCTAGAAATATAAAAAATAACCCTAAGTTATTTTTATGTGATAATTCAAAAAATGACCTCCATTTTATCAAAATAATTTTATAAATAAGAAAAATTTAATTTTAAAATAAAATATATATTTATTGATTTTTTTTATTTTTATGGCATGGTTAAATTTATGAACCATAGAAACATTATTTCATATTTTATAAAATCATATTATCATTCATAGAAAAATAACTAGTGTTTTAAAAATCCATTTTATAATGTTAAAATAACATTTTAAATATATCATAAAATTGTATTTTAGTAAAAATAAAACCTATATATACTCAAAAAATGCAATTATGGTTTCATTGTGTCAAATAGTTATTTTATCATATTTAACACTTTTATTTAATTATCTTATGATATAAATATATTATATTTTTATTTTATAAGATACCTAATATATTATTTTATTATTCCATTAAATATGTTATTATTCTTAATAGTCATATTTCCAATAGTTATATAAGTTTTCTACTTATAAATATTTCATATTCCCTTTATTCCTCATTTACTTCATTTTATTCTAAGGTTATATTCTTCATTTTCAAAAATGTTGATTACATTACTGATGTTTTTTTTCTTTTATAATGACTTTTTCATGGGTGTGATTATTCTAGGGGACCAAAGTGATCCAAATTTTCCTATTCTAGTTATTTTATTTTTATATATTTATCATCCTATTGTATTATTATCAATTTTATTGGGTATATTTATCCTATAAATATATGTTTCTATATTAATAAGTTTTTAGATTCTATTATATGGTGCATGTGTTTTATATTACATTACTAAATAAAACACATGTTTATTTAGAATGAAAATTAAATATATAAAAGTACGGGTCATTACATTCTTCCCCCCCTTTAGAAATTTCATCCTTGAAATTTCATTCCACACACTATGATGAGAAAAAATTAGGGAACTACTGTTTCATCACTTCCTTAGGTTCCCATGTTTCAACTTTATACTTATGGTTACTCCAAATTAATTTGACAAAGTGAGTTGTCTTGTTTCATAGAAATTTGTCTCTAAGTTCTAAGGTATTCACCAGCTAATCCTACTTGAGATATCATGCTCCAAATGTAACTCCTCTAGATTTAGTACATGAGAGGGTTTAGGTATGTACTTACTAAAGAGTGATATGTGGAACACATCATACACTTGAGACAAGTTTTCTAGGAGTTTTATTAGATATTTTAGAGCTCTAATGAGATAAATAATATCAAAGGGGATAATGTATTTGGGTCATAAATTTACCTTCTTCCAAAACCTCATGACTATATTTTATATAGACATATAAAGGGACAATTTATATCCAACTTAAAACTCTAGGTCTTGTTAAATATGATCAGCATAGATCTTTTATAAACTCTATATAGCTCTAATGTATTACTGAATAGATTTTACCTTCTAATCCATCCCTCTAAGTAGTTTAGGTTCCTATAGATTATGTTATCTAACTTCATCCCAACATATTGGAGTTCTATATTTCATTCCATAGAGGTATTCATATGGATACATTTATATGTTTTAGTGGAATCTATTTTTGTATGAAAATTTAACCATAAGAAGATGTTGATCCCAAACTACTTTAAGTTATATAAAGAAATCTCTCAATATATCATCATGTGATTAGATATTCCTTTTATATTGGGTATCACCTTTTAGGTCATAGTCCATACTGAAGTATAAATATTTGTTTAAGTCTTGTTTAAGACTTTTATAGAACTTTTAGGTAAACCTCACATCTCGATCAAATATAATCTATTATGATGTTTTATATGACCTAACTAATTTTCTAATGTATATCATTATAATTTTAAGGAGTTATAAGTCTAATAGAATAGAAATGAAGTGATTCATCTTTTGTAAGAAAATCCACTACAACCCATATGGAATTATTTCCTTTGTATTTCTTCAGAAGACATTTGAAAAAAACCATTGTGATGTTCTCCCATTTCCCTGTAGTTATGGGTAATAATTTCATCATCTCCTTGGAATTTTTCCTTTTATAATTCACTTGTTGGAATACTATGAATATTAATATATTTTTAATAGTATCATTCTTCATATTATCTAACCAGATGTTCTTTCAGATATCTCTATATATCTTGGTTCTCCCAAGGTGTATAAATAATTTTGATCCATGAGCATCATTCAATAACTCCTTATTTATATTAGGTTTCAATGGTAAATTTTTTTTGTACCAAATCATAAATACCTTTCTTTATCAATGTTAAACTCTGAGGATTTACCCTTTCTTATATCATCCACTTTATTTTTTATCTCTATATTATCCCACTAAACTTCTTAATATTCTCTATAATGGATGGTTGACTAATCATTTGAGAAAGACAATATGTTGTTTCATTATTTATGATTCCTATGTACAATATTTACATATCTGAGAAGATTGGATCATTCTAAATCCTCAAGATAGATAAGGTTACAATATCTTTTCTACTGAGAGCATCTTCCACTTTATTCCCCTTTATAGAATGGTAATGGATTGATAAATCATAGTCCTTGATCAGCTTTAACCATATTTGTTGGCTCATGTTGACTTCCTTCAGTGTGAATATATATTTTAAGATCTTATGATCTATATATATGTCACAATTCTCTCCATAGAGATAATTACTTCAAATATTTAATGAAAATATTATTTTATTGAACTCCAAATCATACATTAAGAAAATTTTCTCATGAACCTTCAAATATCTTAAGGCATTGGCTATCAATTTATCATTTTTCTTGTGTACACAACCTAATACCTTTATTGAATCATCATTATAGATCATAAATCCTCCCACAAATGTTGTTAATGTGTGTACAATTATAGTGATTATCCTCTTATTAAACTATTTAAAGTTTTCTTCACATTTATCCGTCCAGATAAAATGTAATGCCCTCCAAGTTATATGGATTAATGGGTTTAAAAATTGGGATAAATTACTTACAAATAATTTTAAATAACAAAATCATTCCTTTTTTAAAAAAACCTTCCCCAATATTGTTACATTATCCATCAAAAACTCAAATTTATTAGACATTACATATAACTTCTCATTTATCAAATTATTTAGCATAGTACTAAAATTTTATTTTTCCCTCCTTTCTCTCTTAGCCTTAGAGGTTATTGTTATTAGTTATCCTCAATATCCGTTAGCATAGTAAACTAACTTGTATACTATCTATGTTCCTTGAAGTTGAAACATTTGACCATATGCGAAGGATTAATTGAAACCATTCTTTCTTCGATCATATTAGTTATATTCTTCATCTCCATTTGAAATTCATTGTCTTGATTCCCCTAATTTATACACTTGAAGCATCTCCTTGTTCCTTTAAGGTTGTTTCACAAATACTTCTTATCACAAACCAGCCTGGGTACCCTACTAATCCGATAGCCGATCCAACCCTAACATAGCCTGAAGGTAATTTTTGATCCCCATGGGATGGATACTAGCACCTAACATCATACAAAATTATAGTGGGAACTAATTTTCCACAAAACATAGCATAAGAAAGACAAGAAAGTCAATATGCATACAAAAGAAACTCCATTGGGAGTAATGTACAAGAAGTCAAAAAGGAATTAAATCCCAAAGTACTACAAACCATGTACCAAAATAGTGGAAAAAACCCAATTCCATAAGGACACAACTTACCAACGTAAAAGTTCAATAGCTGAATCCACCTCTAAGAGATCCTTTACCCTTGCTCAAACATAGAAGGAGATAATCTAAAAACACCTGAAGACATAAGTAGGGTGCGAAATAAAAATCCTAGTAGGGTATCACCAAGGATTCCATAATGTATTCCTATAAAAGATTAACCAAAGGAATTATTTATGTTTTAAAATAAACAGTTTTGTAATTTTAAATCATATTTAAACAAATCATTCTATACTGTTAAAATGATGGAAAAATACTTCAAGCAAAGGATTTACAATGATAAAATATTTCTAAAACAATGCATTAAATAATTTTTTTATATAAAACAATTTATATAAATTTAGAAGGCATGTAAAGAAATTTAACAATATTGGCATATATTTATATCTCAAATATTAAAAAACCTAAGAACATGGTCATATTCCAAATAGGTATGAAATTTCAAGGCTATAGGAATCCACACTCTAGGTGGTCACAAAAATATGTGTATACACATGTCCCTCTAGAACTGGCCAAATGTGACTCATCCCAATCCCATTATGGATGTGATCTATTAAATTTATATTTTAGAACATTGTATAATCGTAGAGTGTGTCCAAATAAATCACAATCTACCTAAGGCTTGCATGTTCTCTTACACAATAAATGTTGGGAAATTTATTTTAAGACTGATTAAAATAAAATTAAATCTCATTCCCTCATTTCAAATGATAATTTTCCATTTAAAACCAAAATGGGGTTTAATAAAAACCTTTTCTTTTCAACAAGATAAAACCAATGGGTTTCTATCAAAAATTTTTAATCTATTTTCACAAGTTTAAATAAATTCAAAACCAATTCCGTCAATTTAAAATTTTATTTACACAATTAAATTAAAAAATTTAAATGAAATTGTTTCCATAAAATCTAAAATTTATATTAAACAATTTAAATCAACCAATTTCCACAAACAAACCCCAATTCAATGGAATTTGGGGTTTCCCCAATTTTCATGCCAAAAACATTTCAAATCTCCCAATTCACTAGAATTGGATTTTAATCAAGACCAATTGAAATCCATTTCAAAAATTTGAATTTAAATCAATAACTAAAACAAATAAAGCAATTCAAGTTTAATAAATTAGGCCAAACATGATGAAACCGCCTACATTTTTCCCAAAACTCACACTCACAATGAAACCCTCCAATGAGAACGAAGGAAAAAAAGACCTCAAAATTCAAAATAGAAATAATATCCAACATCATGGAGTATAAATCCATCAATTTTAAGATGATCTATTGAGATACCAAACGAGGAGAACGATAGAAATATGAACAATGAGGGATAAAGCTTACCCAAGAATCACATCGCCAACGAAAAAATGATCTAACTCTGAATGAAGGGATATAGAAGGGTTTTAGAGATCCAAGATCGCATGGGGAAGGATTTAAGTTGAGAGACAAGAAGCTGGAGTAGAGGAGAAATGAGGATCTCAGTTGTGATGCCTATTTAAAAACCGCGGTCGGGGTATTACATGATGGGTAATCCCTTTACACGTCTTGAAATAGCTAATTTCTATAACTACTGAAAAACATCATTTTGAATTAAAAACTAATCATTAATTAACTCAAGACATGTAATGAATTTTCATGTTGTGTAACTTTCATGGTGTGGACCTTTCATGGAATGAACCCAACAACCATTAAAAATCGTGTAACCTAGTTACACAATGTGTAACCCTCCTACAGCCTGTATAAATGACCATTTAAAGATGAGAGTTCAAAAAATATCTAAATTCACCATTATAGTTATTCTAATAACTTTTTCACAACCTTAACCAGTTAACTAAATGAAAAAACCAAGACATGTTTAAAGACGTACCTGTTAGATTGGTAACAAGATGTTATAACCTACCCACCATAAGAAATTTATGTCCCCTAAAAGCCTATGAAGAAGCTTCCATGACAAAGAGATGAGGGAATTTATATATCATCAGTGAATCACATTCCCATGAATCATGAGTATTATAACCACGTTTCCATAGCACAAAACCCAATGGTATAATCCTCCCATGAAGTACCTTGGTCTCAGAATCAACTATCCTGACTGGACAATCAGTCAAAGATAAAACAGGTTCAATATCAAGATCACTCTAACTCAAAATTTGAGATGGATAAAATATATATACTTTTTCAGCTGTGATACATAGAACAGAATATGTATTGAAGTCAACTACAGTGGAAGTTCTCAATAATGTACAATTTTCCCCACATACTCAACAACCTCGAACAGTCCCACAAAATGAGGAGAAAGCTTTCCTTTCCACCCCAGCCATTGATGAAACAACGATGGTGAATCTTTCAAGAATACCTGATCACAAACTAAGAATTCAAAAGGTCTATAGAAATTATCAACATAAGAATTATATCGTCTCTATGCCATCTACTTTCTCTGGTGATTCAACTGAATCCTTGCTGTCGTCTCTTGCACTAAACTTGGTCCCACCAAGGAACTTTAACCAACCTCCGACTAACATAATGTAGATTTATAAGGCCAGCCATACAAGGCCTCAAAAGGATCCATTCTTATCATGGACTGGTAACTATTATTATAATAAAAATCAACCATCCCCAAATGATCATCCCAAGCCCCACCAAAGTTGAGAACACATGCAGAGAGCATATCCTCTAGAATCTCTATAGTTATTTCTATCTGGTCATTCGACTGCAGATGGTAAGCCATTATCAAAGGGACCTGAGATCCCAGTACCTCCAGAAGGACTCTCCAATAGTGAGAAGTGAACTGAGGATCCATATTAGAAACTATAATATATGGAACTCCATGAAAATATAAAATCTCTTTCACATAGAAGATTTCCCAACTCCTCAACTTTGGTTATATTGCGAATGGGTATAAAGTGAGCCGACTTGGTTAGATTTTCGATCACAACCCATATCACATTATTCTTTCTCTGTGTATGATTCAACCCAATCAAAAAGTCCATAGATATTTCATCCCACTTAAAATTAGGGACTGGAAGTGGATGAAGTAAACCTGAAGGTTTTTGATGCTCAGAATTAACCTTTTGGCATTTCTAACAATAGGAAACAAACTAAACAATGCCCCGTCTCATACCTATCCACTAGAACTACCGCCACATGTCATATAATATCTTAATGGTTCCAAGATGCACAACTTGTTGACAATCCCCATCAAATCCTTCCTTGCTGCCAATGACACAACAAAGAGATTCTGATAACATATGACACCCTCTTTGGAGAACGAACACCGAGAAACTATCTCACCAACATAAAGAGTGTATTTAGTTATATGGAATTCATCATGAAGCTATTGATTCTGAAGACTCATCTTGAGAAGAGGGGATGATAACTGAATGATAGATAAGAAAACCTCATCCCCTAATTCCTCGACTCCAATATGAAACTATGAAAAGAGACCCATCAAATTCCACTATTCTAAATATTCTTTCACTTCCTGGGTTGGAAGTTTCCTAATCAACAAATCTACAACAAAATTCCATTTCCCTGGGGTGTAAGCGATGTCAAAGTCAAAATATTGAAGGTATTACACCCAATGCCTCTAGAGGAGGTTCAAATTTTTTTGAGAGAAAATATAACTCAACTCTTGTGGTCTGAATACACAATACAATTTTTTCTATAAAGGTAATAATGCCAAATCTTAAGCTTGTGCATCACAATTGAAATTTCAAGGTCATGGGTAGGATAATTCTTCTCATGTGTCCTAATCTGATGAGATCCATATTAAAAGACCTGACTACCATGCATAATAACACTACCCAATTCTGAACCCGATGCATCACAAAAGACCATATAGCCCTGCCCAGCCTTTGGAAGAGTTAACACCAGTGTAATAGTCAGAATATGCTTCAAATAAATGAAATAAATCTGACATAAGTCAGTCCAAGTAAAATTCACTCCCTTCTGAGTTAGAGTATTCATTATAGAATCCAAATTTGAGAAGTCCTTTACGAACCGATGATAATATCTGGCTAAGATTAAGAATATTTGAATCTTGAAGACATTTCATGGTTTCTCCAAAGTCATAACAGCCTTGACCTTCTCAGGATCAACTAATATTCCTTGTTCTAACGCCACATGTCCCAATAATTTCACTTCCCAAATCTAGAAATCTCACTTCAAAAGATTAGAATAAGGTCAGTAATTTATCAGCAGACTCAAAACTATTCTTAGATGATGTACATGATCTTCATCAGAATTGGAGAAAATGAAGATGTCATCTAAAATGAATATAAAAAAGGTATCCAGATACTCTTGGAAAATACTATTCATCAAATCCATGAAAACTGTAGGAGCATCTGTTAGATCAAAGGGCATAACAAGGTACTCATAATGACCGTACCTTCTCCAAAGGATAGTTTTTTGAATGTCATATTATTTTATTATTAACTGATGGATACCAGATCGAAGGTCGATATTTGAAAAACACTTCTCCCATTTCAACTAATCAAATAGATCTTCAATCCATGGAAAATGATACTTGTTCTTTACCAAAACATTATTGAGATTTAGGTAATCAACGCATAAACAAATAGAACCATCAACTTTCTTAGTGAAGAGAACCGGTTCCACCCAAGGTGACACACTAGGGTGTATAAATAAATTCTTAGGAAGATTGTCCAATTGAGACTTCATTTATTTTAGTTCAGCTGGTTCCATGTAGTAAGAGGGAATTGAAACTGATTGAGTACTAGGTATTAAGTCAAAATCAAACTCAATCTCCCTTACTCATATAAAACCATAGAAATTAAAAGGAAACATGTCGTGAAACTCGATGAAAATTGGAGGGAGACCACCACTCAAAGATTCCCATTCTAGATAAAAAAACACTGATATTACCTTCCACAACTCTAGATAAGAAGTTCCAACCCTTCTTGACCTTAGGTCCCATTATCCTTGAAAGAAAAGAGACACACAACTGGGTGTAGTAAGGTAGACCCGTCAGAGATAACAATCAATTTGAGATTTATTGGCAATGAACAAATCAATTTTTAAAATGATTTCAAGTGGTTTCATGTCAAGGACCAGGAAACTCCAAGTAACCTCGACATCTGATTGAGAGAAATCACAAGCGAGAATACAGAGACCCTGCTCTATCTTTCTACCAAGGGGGTGTAGCAATATCCATTGCACAAGATAAAATTTCCATAGTAAGATTTGACAGATTAAAAATATGGGTTGAAATAAATGAATGAGATAATCTGGTATCAAATAGAGTAGTCACTAATGATGTAGCTATAGTAACGGTACCTCTCACAGTTACTGGATCCTTATCCACTTCCTTTGGAGACTCTTCCACTGCATGAAGTAGCTTAATTATGGATTCATGTGGTCAGAACCATTTTATATGTAAAACATATGATTTCACTACAGTTTTAGGAGGATGTGATGATCATGTTCCACTACAAAAAGTAGAAAATATATGAAAAAATATCTGCCAGTTCCTTGAACATTCTTAGGAGCCATAGTTCATGGGTTCCTCAGTGAAAACCCTCTTAGAGTTTCCTGGATTACCACACAGATAGCAAGGAAAAGGTCTTCCTCCTAGCACTGTATAAATTCTGGAATCACCCTTCCATCAAGAACTACCATGAGAATCATCATGTTTTAGCTTTCTCTTGAAGGAAATCATGCTAAAACTGGGAGAAAAAGAGACTCCCATCAACCTTGACCTGAAATCCAGGCCCATCTCAACCATCATCACCCTATCCAGCACATCAGCATAAGTGGGTATCTTAAGCTAGAAAACCTTAAAATGGATATATAATCAAAGTCCCAAATATAACCTTCAAGCCTTCATCATCTCATTAGATACAATCTCAGGTGAAAACTGCATGTGTTTAACAAATTGATTTGAATACCCAGTGAAAATGTTGTTAGCCTTCTCAAGCTTGAAAAACTCCATAGCCTTGGCCAAAACCATTTACTATGGATATAACTAGTAGGTGAAAATAACCTTTAAGTATTTACACTCTAATCCCTAATGTTTCTTTTCCATCACCATAATACCCCACAATCTCCTGCTTGTTCCTTCCATCATAAAGGTGGAACACTTCACCTTGATATCATCAGGTGTCTCTAAGAACTCAAACATACATTCTATCCCACCCAACCATTCCTCAACATGTTGAGGGTTTGTGGATCCTTTGAAAACTAGTGGATTTTAGTGAAGGAACTCTTGAAAATGAATTCGGAGAACATCCCCTTGAGGTTCCACTACTGAATATTAAATGGGGCTGGAGGTGGTGCCTGTCCCAGAGCTTGGATAGTGAACACAATCACCTCAACTAGATTCAGGTCCACTGGAGGATTTTCTCACTGCAGTTTAGTAGAAGCTTCCTCTTGGATCGGATTCACAGGTTTTCTCAGAGGCATGATGCTAAAAAACATCAATAGACAACACTGAAGAAATTAGATAATGCTCAAACAGATCAATAATGGAAAAAATATCCCGAATGATGGAACAAAAAAGATTCAAATTTCACTATTTCCAAATAAAAATAGGTAAAAGACTAGAAATAATCCATAAGTCTTCTTCTCCTAACCAACCTGGAGACTTAAGGTGCATTGCAGTGAGAGCTAGCCAGACACTCAATTTTAACTACCTCCTCAGTCTTCAAAATATTTCACAAATGCATACTGACTCCAAGACAAGAGCTCAACAACATCCCTTTGATACCACTTTACCATGAACTATCCTAGGTACCCTGGTAAACTGATAATCGAGTTAGACCTGATATAGCCTGAAGGTCATTCCTGATCTCCACGGGTTGGCGAATAACACCTAGCATCATACAATGTGTAAGTGGGAACAAATTTTCCACAAAACATATAGGAATCAAGACAAGTAAGTCAATATACATACAAAAGAAACTCCATTGGGAGTAATGTACTAGAAGTAAACAAGACATTAAATCCCAAAGTACTATAACCCAAGTACCAAATAGAGGAAAATAGCCCAAGTCCCTAAGGACACGACTCACCAACTCCAAGGTTCAACAACCAGATCCACTTTCAAGAGATCCTTTCCCATTGCTCGAACCTGGAAGGAGATAATCTACAAAAACCCAAATTACCAAGTAGGGCATGAGATAAAAATTCTAGTAGGGTATCACAAAGGATTCAATAACATATTCCAATAATATACTAACCAATGGAATTCTTTCAATTTTAAAATAAAAAAGTTTTTAATTGTAAAGTATATTTAAACAAATCATTATATACAGTTAAAATGATGGAAAAATAATTAAAGAAAATGCTTTAAAATGATGTAATATTTCCAAAACAATGAATTAAATAAAAAAAATACATAAATTTATAAGGCTTTTAAATAATTTTAAAAATATTTTCATACATTTATATATCAAATATAAAATAAGCGAGCAAAATGGTAAACTTCCAAATAGGTAAAAAATTTCAAATATATAGGACTATACACTCTTTAAGTGATCATGAAAATATGTGTATACAAACATCCCTATAAAACTGGCCAAAGGTGACTCATCACTATCCAATCAGGTATGTGACCTACTGTATTTATGTTTTAGTACATTCTATAATCATAGAGTGTGTCCAAATAATTCACAATCTACCTAAGGCTTGCATATACTCTTACACAATAAATGATGGGACATTTATTTTAAGACCAATTAAAATATAATTAAACCCCATTCCCCTATTTCAAATGCCAATTTTACATTTAAAACTAAAAACAAGTTTTAATCAAAACCATTTTTTTTCAACAAGATAAAACCACTAAGTTTATATCAAAACTTTTTATGCCATTTTCAAAAGTTTGAAATCAATTCAAAACCAATCCCATAAATTTCACAATTAATTTAAAAAATTAAATTCAATAATTTAAGTGAAATAGTTTCTATCAAAACTATAATTTAAATTAAACAATTAAAATCAACTAATTTCTATAAACATGCCCCAATTCAATGGAATTGGGGGTGTTTTACCAATTTTCATTCCAAAACCATTTCAATTCTCCCAATTCACTATAAATGGGGTTTTATCAAAACAAATTGAAATAAATTTCAAAAATTTAAATTTAAATCAACAACTAAAACAAATAAAAAAATTCAAGGTTAATCAATTTTTCCAAACAGGATAGAACCACATACCTTTTTCCCGAAACTCACACTCGCAACGAAACCCATCGAGGAGAATAAAGGTGTATAAGACCTCAAAACTCAACTGAGAAATGAGATCCAACATCCCGGAGTATAGATCAATCAATTTCATGATGATCTATTGAAATCCTAAAGGAGGAGAATGAGATAAAGATGAATAATGAGGTATAAATATTACTTGGGAATCTCACCACCAATGCAATGATGATCAAATTCCAAATGAAGGGATACACAAGGGTTAGTAAGCCCCAAAATCACCTAGGTAAGGCTTTAGGTCGAGTGAAAAGAAATTGGAGTGTAGGAGAAAATAGGATCTTAATCATGCTACTTGTGGAAAAACTGTTGTTGGGGTATTACATGATGTGTAACACCTTTACACATAGTGAAATAGTTAATTTTTGTAATCGCCAAAAACAAATCACTTCAAATTAAAAATGAATCATTAATTAACTCATGATGTGTAATGAATCATCACATCATGTAACTATCATGGTGTAAACCATTCATGACATGCACCCATCAACCATTACATGTCGTGTAACCTAGTTAGTTGGAGTGTAACCCTCTCACAGCCTGCAGAAATGACCGGTTAAAGATGAGAGTCCAAAAAATATATGACTTCACCATTATAGGTATCCTTATAATTCATTCTCAACCCTACCTAGTTAATGAAAATGAAAAACAAAGACAAGTTTAAAGATGTACCTATCAGATCAGTAAGAGGATGTTACACTTATTCACACACTTATGAAATATAAGGAATTAGATTATCTTCCAACTATGATATTTTTTCATTGGTCCTCCAGTGTTAAAACTCCATTATCCACCTTTTATCTCTAGAACCTTGAGACCACTGAGAATCACTAATATCCATCTTAAATTTAAGGGAACATCAGAATATTTACTTTTAGATATCAACATCTTAAATTACTAAATGTTTTAAAAGACTTGTATTTAGTCCACTAATGAAGTGTTACACATATATTTTAGGGTAAGTGGTGATTATAGATGCATACCTTTTAATACTTGTGAAGTTTTATTCATAATATCTAATTTATTCATCTTAACTTTTCTTGAGTCTAAGGAAATAACTCTCTATTTTAATACAATGAGTGTGAGGAAAATATTTATTGAAAAATATTTTCTTGAATCAATTCCACTCCATTAATTTGATATCTTAATTAGGTTTCATATTCTTGATCATTGTCTACCAATGATCAACTTCCCCCTATAAGAAATTGACAACAAATATAGCCTTCTATTACTCAAATCATTTAAGGACAAAAAATATATTCTCAATGGAATTAATATTTTTTTTCCATAATTAGGGTTTTAGAATATATATTAAATGTTTGATACCTTTATCATATAAATGAATCAATCATAAATTGTTCTTTTTTGGGAGATAAGAGGAATTCCACATGATTCAAGTTATTAATAATATATTGAGTTAGTTGTGCAAGTACTATCATAAGGTTCTCAAATCCTGCTCACATCATATTAGGTATCTCATTTGGGATTAATTAAATTTCCCATCATATAATTTTTTTGGCATAGTTCATTCTATTCTCTACCATTTACTATAATAAAATAAAATTAGGGATGATAATACTAGATTTTATAATCATATAAAAGGAAAAAAATATGAACATAGACATAATAACTCAAAAATGAATTATATATCCAAACTTAAGAATTTATAGGTTTCAATATGGGTTATTAATGGACTATTTCCTATTATGTTTTCTAACCTTATCTTAAAAAGCAATTGTAACTATCTTTGATACCAACTATAGAAACTGGAGTCTAATATACATATCATTACATTAACTTTAACAAAAAATCTCATCATATATAACCTACAAATCTAGGGTTATAGTGTCTTTGGATGTTTAGATACATAAAACATTAACTTAAAAATAAAATAAAATATATTTATTTTAGTATTATTAATTTTCTCAGAGATCCATTTGAAATTTTATTACTATATAGGATACCATGTGGATATATATAAATTAAAATTTGATCTATAGAGCTTAGAAATGTACTAAACATGATAATGAGGTATAACATATGAGTCAAGAGGAATAACATGATATCATAAAAGAGAAGGATCATATATAATCATATAGAAGAATGGAATAAAAAAGGTGATATCTTAATATCATATAATTATAAGAATGGGGAAACAACATAAAACATGACATCATAATTATAAGTCAATGTTCACTACCAAGACTATATAACATAGTGTGTTTGACTTATTTCCCATGCACCATACATAGTATCTCATGATATGAAAACATTACCCAATAAATTGGGGTTCTACATAATTCTATGAAAAATCATAACATCATAATATGATCATTAATATGTATTCCACATAAGGGAAATACATTATACATAAAGCATAATCATGAGAAAACCCATGAGATAGAAATGAGTTACATAATCTTATCTTTAAGCATAAACAAATTGAATATCATATTCATTCACAAGAAAATAAGGGATTCAATAATTTTAGATGGTAATAATTGAGTAAATAATCATAAATCACGATTAAAGAGTTCATGTAAAGAAAATTCATAAGAAAGGAGTGTAGAAGAAGGTATATAAGTGAACCACTTAAATTATGTTACGAGAGATGAGTAAATAACATTTAAAGAAAGAGATCACAAGGAATTTTACATAAAAATATAAATTAACCAAAATGATTTCACATAAAAAAATTATCATTTTTGGATATAATGGAATGGAAACAATCTTTAAAATATTTAAAAATGAAACGGAAAAATGAATATGAAATTTCCCTTTAAACAGGTTTGTTTTAAAGAAATATTAAGAAGGGAACATGAAAAAAATGTATATCCCCAATAAAGAAAGGTTAAATACTAGGTATATATGTAAATAAAATATATATAGAATATATAAGAAGTTAGTGTGAATAAAATAGAGATAAATATAGGTAAATAGAGATAAAGTATAACCCAAAGAAAATAGGGTGGTTTGGAAGTTCCCATACCTTTGGTCTTGTCTTTCCTGGTGTGTGTGTAGACTCATAAATAATAAAACTAAATTATTAACAAATTAATTTATAAAATTTTACAAATATATGATTATCATTATTAATTTTATATTATGTCTATTTATGATCATTTTATTTAGAATTATATTCATGTTTATCACCCTGAGTATATTTTTTTCATGGTTCTGAGGTCGCATCAGTTTCCTAATAATTATGGATATTTTTATAAAATGGGTAACTAACATTGAAAGTGAAATAATGTGTTGTTAAAGTAATTATATAAACTAGTAATTTTTTAAATATCAAATATTCATTAAAAATAATAAATATTTATAGGGTATAAATATTAGTGTTTAATGGTTAGTTTATTTAGACTATTTTTCTGACCTTGTTGAACATAATTAGTTTTATTTAATATAAATTATTATTTACTCATTATATAATAAGAATAAAATATAATATAATTCATAAGATAACATTTAACCATAAAATTATTTTTTATAACTATCTATTAAAGAAATAATAAAAAATGAAATACATCATCCTTGGAGGTAGTGGTATGACCAAAATATGGGAGACATTTTCAATTAGAATAAATTATAGGAAGGTAGATAATGGTTATAACATAAATATAAAAAAATTTAAGTATATTTATTATATTTATATCATTACATTATGATGGTTATAATATATCAATTGGATATAGAGGAAAAAAATATCTTAAGATAGATTAGTTGAAAGAATTACTACTTCCTTTGGATGTCCTCATTTGAAAAACTATTAGAACTTTAAAGAGTAGTATTTTGTGAATACCAAAACCTAAAAAACATTGATAATGGAGTTAAAGATATATTTGGTTATATTTTTATTGAGTTAAGAATATTAATGTGTGTATTGAAGTGGGGTGGACATGGGGGGTATTTATAGGGGGAGAAGGGTGTTTTTGAATATAATATTCATTAGTTTATTATTTTTTCTCAAGACTATTAATAGTGATGATTTTTGTGACTATCAACAACCATTTTTTCATGTAAGGTTTATCTGATGGTTTCGTATATCATTCCATTTGTAATTAATCATGTATTTAAATTATAATATAAAATACTGTATTTTTTCAAATTTCACTATTCACAACATTTTTTTTAGAAAAATAAAAAAATAACCCTAATGTAATTTCAAAATTTTGATTCATAAAATGATATAAATTTTATCAAAATAAGTTTATAAATATGATAAATTTATTTTATAAATAAAATATTTATTTATTGAAAAATACTAATTTTTATGGAATGATTAAATTTATAACCCTTAGAAAAATTACTTGTGGTTTCATGAAATCATATTATCATTTATATAAAAATAATTAGTGTTTTACAAAACCATTTTATAATGATAAACTCATATTTTAATATTAATCATAAAAATGTATTTTTAATGAAAAAATATATATTTTCCAAAAATAAAATTACGATTTCATTGTATCAAATATCTATTTTATAATATTTAAAAATTTTATTTAATTTACTTGTGATATAAATTTATTATATTTTTATTTCAAAAGATACCCTATATATTATTTTACCATTAAATTGGTTAGGTTGCTATTCCAATGACCATGGTACTATTCCCTATTATATTTCTAATGGTTATATAGTTTTTATACTTCCTATAAGTATCTTCTATTTATTTCATTCATCATTTACATAAATTTCTATTAAGGTCATATTATTCATTTTCAAAAATGTTAATTACATTACTAATGTTATATTTTTTATAGGATTATTCATGGGTGTGACAATTCTTGGGGGCTAAAGTGATCCAAATTTCCTTATTCTAAATTATTTATTTTTCTATGGTTATTTCCCTATTTTATTATTGATAATTTTATTTGGAATATTTATCCTCTAAATGAAATATTCTATAATAATATGTTTTGGTATTTTATTTTGTGGTGCATGTGTTTTATACTACATTACTAAAGACGGAACAAGTTTATTTTAAATGAAAATTCTATATATAAAATTTTGGGCCACTACATTGATTAAATTTTGTGAAACAAGTAAATAAAATTTATTACACCACATTTTTGGAAATCAAGATAAAGTGATAAAAACCAATGTTAATTTTTTTATTGAAAATGGAAAGTAATATGAACTCAAAATTATCACTGAGTTTGATATTAGAGAAATATAATTGAGGAGACCCAAACTAAGCATCCACATAAAATAATTCTTTTCACATGACTATTCATTACATTTCAAAATTAATCTCACCCTATAACCCAAAGTTTTAGTGTCATTAGAGACTAGATATATAAACAAAATATTATAAACCATTTTCATGTTTTCCTACAATTAGTCTTCTCAAATTTTACTCTATTTGAAACATCAAACACAATACTCTACTTCATAACCTGGGGAATGGAAACAAAAGAAAGGGTGAGCTCAGATTCTTAATAAGGGAAAAAAATAAAATCATAAATGATAATATGATAAGAATGTAGTTATGAGAACATAATGAGATTCCACAAACATAAAATTAAGAGATCATACCAAAAATAAAAATGGATCATAAAATTTAAATCAAGGATCTTGGAATAACATAAGGCATAATCAAACATAGTATAAGTAGAATGAAAAACATAGGGATTTGGTAAAAACATAAGCATAAATAATAATAACATAGTGGATTAGAAATCACACTCCTACCTCCCATAACATAGTGGATTAGGAATTCCATTCCTAACTACCATCAAATAGTGGATAAGGAATCACATCCCTATATCCCATATTTATCTCATGATATATCATACTTTACAAAATTCATTGTAGGGATATATAATTTCATACTGAAAACCACACATATGTGTGCCACAAGAACATGAAAACATTCATATTTCAACATCACTTAATTAACTGGTGGAAAAGAGATGATTTTTATGAAAAATTCTAGAAAACATTTAAAATCCATCTAGATAAAGTAGGTGGATGGTACATATCCCAAGTGTAGCATAAGTAATATCAAAGAATGTTGACATTGATGGAAAACACCTTTTTAAGATTACTTAATAAATCAATTAAAAAATTTAGAATAAATAATACTATTATTATTAAAAGAAATTAAGTATTAGGATTATTTAAAAAACCATTTTAAAACATCAAAAGGAATATTCCTAAATAATAATGATCATAAAAGAATGTGTTTACATGGAAAACATTAAAAATATATTCTTTTTACACTTTTGACAAAAACAACCGATGTATAAAACATTAAAAGATTATTTTAAAACATTTATAAAGAAATTAAAAAATAATAAAATGACCATAATAAATTATTAAATCAGAGATAAGGTCTTCCATAAAATCATCTAATGAATTTGGATATAGAGGAGTAATATTCCCAACTGAAAAGAAGAGGTGGGATTAGTTTCTCTTACAAGAATCACATCGGGTAAATTATTTACCATGGTGAAATAAAATTAATATTAAACATGTAAAATAAAAATAATAACTAGAGGAGAATAAATTTTTTGGGGTTTTAGAGATAAATTTATCATAATTTTTCTCTGTATAGAAATTAATTCATAACTATATCAATTTGAAAAAAAGATTGGAAAGAAACCCTTACGACTTTGGTAATCTTTGAGTCAAAATCTCATTGAAAGTTATAACTTGAGATGGATTTGTAAATCAATTTAATTTTATTAAAGTTATGGGGAAATTAATCTATATGGAAGTATATACACCATGCGAAAATAAACAAGTGGTGAATATAACATATGTCTCAAAGGAAGAAAGTCTAGGTGAAAAACCCTTACCTTATTACTCCCAAATTCCATGAAAGATATTTAAAATCATGTATAATAAACATTTACATCTTATTAACCTATTATATAACCTTATACATCTCTATAACCAATTATATTCTTTAATTATAATGATTTATTATAAAATTTCTAGTTATGTTTCATTTATTTGCATCATCGAATGTTGTAAATTTTAATTATTTCAGACATGTTTCATAGTGGCCATATAGAACACCATTATTTGGTAATAAATTCATAATTAATATATTATAAAATATATTTAAATAATAATTTTTTTAATGATTTATGCATCCCCATTTTCAATTGATAGAAACTATGGGCGTGGTTCAAGGGAATAAGATCCACGATGAGCTTATTTCAGGTAATCAATAAATTACATTAAAATGATCATCATTTTTTTCATCATTTCATAAAAATATTCACGATATATAACAATAATTAACATAATATATATTAATAAAATATATTTTATAACTATCTATAAAAGGTGGAGATTAAAATGAAACACATCATCAATGGAGGTCGTAGTCCGCATGTACACCTGAACAATGTTTTCATTTTCTAATGAATGGTATGGAAGGAATGTATGGAATTATTTATCTTTAAGGAATATTTTTTTTATTTAATAAATATAATATTTATTTTTCAGTAAATAAATTATTGTAATCATTCATGTGATTTGGTGATGAAAAATTAAATAGGTGGTTCATGGAGGTGGTAGTTTGAACGTACACACGAGCAATGTTTTCATTTTTTATATGGATAAGAGGGAGATAAATAATGTTTGTTAAATTAATATAATAATATTTTATTATTTTATTGATACAAATTTAATTATATTAAAATTTTTATAATAGTTTTGGAGGATGAAAATATAGAAAAGAAAATGTTAAGTATTGGATTGTACTCATATTGAGAAATTGAACGTTCTACTGGAGGATCTCCTGGAAATGGAGGAATTGTGACATTTTACTATAAAAAGAGGTTAAAAAAGTTTAAATGGATTATAGGAGAGATAAAATGGGAATAAGTTAAAGATTAATTCACAGGGTAAGTTCATATTTAAGTGGGGGGTTGTGATCTCGTTTTATAGGTGAAAATGAGGTACTTTTCTTTGGAAATGAATGTTTGGTAAACAATAGAAATGGAATTGCATGAGATTTTTGTAATTTAGGTGAGGAAATATTGTTAAAAAAGTTATATATGACTTTAGAACCTAAAAAATATCTTATATAGGGTGTTTTTTTCAATTAAATTTAGTAACATTTGCGCCATCCTTTTACTCATTTTTACCCTTATTTACCTTGATTAAGAATTAACCATGGTAATAATTTTTTTAGTAAAAATATAATATAACACCTCTTATAAAATTTATACATTTTGATTAAAAATTGTGACTCCATTTAATCAAATTAACTTTTTAAATATTATAAAATTAACTTTTAAATTAAAACATATTATATATAGAAAAAAACTATTTTTTTGTAGAAAAAGAACTTTTTAAATATTTACTATTATTATTATTATTTCCTATAAATTGATAATTAAAATAGTGAAAATATATTTTTAATATCAAAAATATAATATATCATCATTTATCAATAATATATTTAGTTTATTAAAAATTTATAGAATATAAAAAGGAATTTTTTAGAAAAAATACATTTTTAGCATAAAATGATCTTATTAGTTATTTAGGTATACTAATTGAATTTTATAGATAAAGGTTAATTATAAATAAAATTTGTTTTTGTTTTTACACATTTTTCATAATGAGGTTACTTTTATTTATACTCTCAAAGTCAACGACTATAATATAACATTCACATTTAATACTTATAATTTTATCTTATAGTATCGCTATTCATTTTAGTTCGATGTTGCATGTAAAAAAATATATTCAATACATTATTAATTAAAGGAAAATATTTTGTAATATCATGGGATGTTAAATTATACCCACCTTAAAATAAAGTTTCCCTCAAAATTTTACTACTCTGATGAAAATAAGTGAGTGTACTTTTTCCCCATTACATCCTCAGGTTCCCAAATAGCTTCCTCAAACTTATGATTCCTCTACAAAACTTTAACAAGATGAGTGATATTATTTGACCATAATTTTTCTTAAAAATAAAAAATTTAAACATGTTTTCCCTGATAATTTAAACCATGTTCCTTCTATAAGACCTATGATTTCAGTACATGTGATAAATCAGGTAGGTACTTCCTCAGATGTGATACATAGAACACATCATGTAATTCAGAGATGTTTGAAGGAAGTGGAAGATGATAAGAGACAATTACCGTATGATCAAGGATTTAAATAGAACCACTATACCTAGGGATGAAATTCCTCTTCTTTACAAATCTCATAACATTATTCTATGGTGATATTTATAGGAATACCTTATCTCTGAATTTAAGCTCCAAATCTCATCGATAGTTATCAGCATACATTTTCTATCAACTTTGTGCAGCTTTAATATACTACTAAATAGTTTTGATATTCTACATCATCTAATTTTTTTGGTTCCACCAACTTATGCTCTCCCACTTCTTACAAATATGTTGGAGTTATATTCCTTTTCCCATAAAAATCCTCATATGGAACCATTTGAATACTAGAATGGAAACTCTTATCACATAATAAATCTATAAAGGGAAGGTGTTGATTCCAACATCATTTTGAATATATCAAACATGATCTCAAAATATCCACCATATTTGAACGATAATTTTCAATTAACTATCAGTCAAAGGATGCTAATAAGTACTAAATCATAAATCTCTATCCAAATCTTATTGAATACTTATCCAAAACATTGAGGTGAACCTTGGATCTTGATATGATATAATGGAAAGTGATAAACCATGTATCCTACCACTTCCTATTTTAATATCTTATAAATTTAGTTAAGATATAAATATTATCTAATAGAAATAAAATACACTATCTATATAAGGTGTTCGACTACAACCCAAATTGCATTATGGACCTAATATGACTTGGAGAGACCTATGAAAAAAAAATACATGGTGATATTCCCCAATTTTCACACTGGTATGGGTAATGGTTTCACCATCCCCTTAGAGTTATATAATTTAGTATTAACTTGTTTCCATACCAAGTATCGAGATACATATTTTACATTATCCTTCTTAATGTTATCCCATAAGAAGTTTTTATTTATATCTCTATACATCTTTATGATTCCTGGATGAATAGAGAAGGATGAGATATGTGCATCATTAAAAATTTCAATCTCTGGTTTTAGTTTTTATGGGACACATATATAAGTATGAAACCTTATAACTCCATAATTATCAAAGTTTAACTATGAAATATTTTCTACCTTTTTATGTATCTCAATATCATATTTCTGGGAATCTTTTATCTTCACATAGGTGGATGGTTGAGCAGTAATTTAGCCAATATAGGATTTATATTTTTCTCTTATGAATTAAAAAATTCATACTTTGAAAATCCATGAGTATTAGGTCCTTTTATCTATCATCATAGATAAGGTAGTATGATCTTTCATACATAGAGAACAAAACACATTATTTTCATTCCTTGGGTGGTAATATATTGATTAGTAATAGTCTTTAACGAATTCCAACTATCTTCTTTGGTACATGTTTAACTCCATCTATGTAAATATATATCTCATGATCTTTTGATTATTATATATATCACAATTTTCATGATAAAGATAATTTTTCCAAATCATTAATGAAACTATCACTACCACCTATTGTAGATCATGAATTGGGTATTTTTTTTCTCATGAATCTTTAATTAATGTGAAGCCTAATCTATTAACTCGTCATTTTTCATAAGTAAGAATCCAAAAACCTTTAATGAATCACTACTATATATTATAAACCCCTCTCCACTATAGGTTCATTTAAGCATAGGTGTTGTAACCAATAACTTATTAATATTATTTAATATTTCCTCAAATTATTCCATAGCAAGGAACTTCACTCCCTTATGTGTTAAATTGGTTAAAAGATTGGATAATTATGAGAAATTTCTCACAAATAATCCATAGTATCCAGCTAATCTAAGAAAAATTCATATTTATATCATAGTGGTTGTTCTTTTTCTTTCTTAGTTCACTTTTTTCTTTGGTGGATCCATAAATATACCCTATATTATGATTACATTTCCAAATATGGATAATTTTGGAAGCTTGAATTCCCAATTTATAAATATAATATAATTTCCCCTTTCATAGTGTCTTTATAAAAATCCTAAAATACTCACGTTATTCCATTATCTTAGAATATATGAGAATATAATCAATAAAAACTACCATAAAATTTTCAAGGTAATCTATAAAGACTATTAATAATATTTATAAAGATTTCATATGTATTTTTAAGTCTGAAAAGAATTACAATGAATTAATAGTTCCCATATCTTGTGTGAAATGCTATATTGGATAAATATTCTCTTTTTAACCTTAATTAATGATATATGGATTAAAGATAAATCTTATAGAAACATTTATCTCCTCATTGTTGGTCAAAAAAATCATCAATATAGGGTAGATAATATTTTTTCTTGATGATAATCTTGTTAAGTTCATGCTATACAATACAGAGATGTATTGATACACCATTATTCTTAACAAAGAGAACTGGTGAACCCTATAGAGACATAATCAGGTGTATAAAACCCTTATCCATATTTTCTTGGAGTTTCTTCTTTAATTACTCTAATTTAGTTAGGTCCATTATATAATAAGTCTTTTTTATCATCATAGCACTGGGTATGTGTTCAATTTAAAACTCAACCTCATGATCTGGGGTAAGGATAGGAAATTACTTAGGAAGTAAATAAATATATTCCCACACAATAGTAATATCTCCAAATATCTAGTTCATTTGAAAATATTTGAAAAAAATACCACTCATTTTTGGGTGTTAGTACCCATATAATTGAATTAATTTCCATAATAAGTTCATAGTCAGACCTCCACTAATAAATTATCATGGGATTATTCAGGATATTAAATATTATTTCTCTATCTTGGAAATTAATACAGGATCTATATAAAGAGATCCATTTCATACCTAAAATCACATAAAATTTAACTAGACTAAGGATTATAATATTTATAGGAATCACATTCACAAAATATTCAATCTAAGAGGTTTTTTAGACTTGGGATGAAATTATAACACCACCAATAGTTTTCAACAATAATTTAGTATCTAATAATTGGGTTCATGATTTTATGACTTTAGAATAGGTTATAGACATAATGGTGTGGGTACAACTATAATCAAATAAAATATTTATAGTTCTAGATTGGATAATAAGTGTACCTTTCACCACTTTTTTCTTGACCCACTTTCATAGTTGTGATAAAATAAGTTTCCACTTGTTCCCATGGATTATAATCTTAATGAAATTGATTGTATTGATTAATCCTTATATTGGTGGATTGATTGGAATAATTCACATACTCCTTAAAAATAAATCACTAGAGCGTGGTTAGTGAATTAGGCTGAGAATTTTTCTTCTCCCTTTAATTAGCTAACCTCCTTACCTCTTTTGGTAATAACATGCATGGTGGCATACTTTTTCAAAAATAAAACATCTTCCTGACACTTTATGGAAATTTCTCCCATGCCTATTTCCACATTTTCAGTATATAGGATGGTTAAATTTCTCCCCTTTATGTGATTGATTATTCAGGTTTTCTTGAAACTCTATTTTTCTTTTCACATCCCTAAAACCATGAGAATAATGGGAGTATCCAATATCCATTTTATCCTTGAGAGATCATCGAAACATATCTTCATAACTTCTAAAATATATTATAGCTAACTTATTTTAAGGAATTGGTTTTAAAACACCAAAGAATCATTCGATCTTGTTTTATGAGTTAATGATAAAACCAAATACATACCTTGAGAGTAGTATGAATTTTGATTCATAAATACCAATAAATTCACAACTCCATGAATTATATATTCATATTCATATGAAGAGTTCTAGTAAAATATTTATCAAATAATATTTTCTTTAACTCCACACATGTCATAGATTCAAAATTTCTTTTTTCATCGTATTTTTAATAAGGGTCAACCATTAGTCAACCTCTACATCTAGGTGATATATTTATAAGGAATAATTCTCATGGTATGATCATTAGATACTAGAAATCATATTCTATATTTCATTAATCCACTACTCATTAATTAGTGGGTTTTAATAACCAGTAAAGGTGGACGGTCGTTGATGCCAAAAATAATAGATAGCAATTTTATCCTTCCTTGGCGTGTTCAAGATATCAATGTGGTTCATGTTATTATTCAAAACCTGAGAGAGTCAAGTGATAATAACCAAAATATTTTGTATCACTGATCTTATACCGATTAGTTTCTCAATGGGAAAATCACTGCATTTCCCATCACATCCAATGTTATATCTATTTATCTTTAATCCAAAAATAAATAAAATAAAATAAAGTTACAGATAATAATACTTAATCTTTTAAAAATGAAAAATATTAACTTAAAATGAATAAATCATAAATGGAATATGAAATCTAACACATATTTTTCTAGGTTTTAATATATGTTATCCATTACCTACTTATTATTAGGATCTCTAACCATTCCATACAAATATACTGAAATCCTTTATAATAGTTTGTAAAGATCATGTGAATCACCAAATAAAATCCCCCAGGAGTGTCAAAATAGATGTAAAATTAGGCATATTTATTGTGTACTAGGTGAATTTTGAGTTGATACTAAACCATAATTTTTAAGGTTATTACCCCTAGGTGCATCTGTGCCAGATCCTATATCTACTTGTTTGTATCCAGATAGAGATTTCATTCCTATAATACCATATAATATTTACTTTACCAAAATTTTAGGATGTTTTCTTATATTTAGGCATATAACTATGGTATTAACTAATGTTCTCCATTCCTAATCCCCCAATGTAACTAAACTAATCTCTAAAAAATAGTAAACCCTACTCTGATACCAATTGAGGAGACCCAAACTAAACATCCACATAAACTAATTATTTTCACACAAATATTCATTACAACTCACAATTAATTACACCCCAAAATCCAAAGGTTTAACTATTAAAAAACCAGCCATTAACAGTGATAGAAATGAAATTTATTAGCTCTATAAAAGTTGTTACCACATGAGTGAGGTTAAAATCCCTTGTCTTTTATTAGAACTGAAAATCACTAATAAAGGGGTCCTTTTTCACTGCTAAAAATTCATTGATAAATGAGACCTTTTTCATCACTTTTAAGAGAATTGATAAAGGAACCATTTATCAGTGCTTATATAAGTGATGATAATGGTCTATTTTATCAGTGCTTATAGAAGCACAGATAAAGGACCTTTTATCAGTACTTTTATGAGGACTGATAAAATAAACTTTTATTAGCGCTTTTATAAGTGCTGATAAAGGGCCATAATGCAGTGTGCTATAACAGCACACCGCAACAACATAAATACACCATATATCAATAAAAAGAAGTCCCAATATGATATTTAAATGAAATAAAATTTACAAAATAAACACAAGAAGAAAACACTACATTATAGACATTTCAAACATTGGTTCATGCAATTACATAAATAAAAATTATTACATACATTAAAATGAATCAATGTTCCTTTATCTTTTAATCTTGACCCAACTCATTATATTTCCAAACAAACCACCCCTACTTGAGTAAAATAATACACCTATATAAGAAAAAAATTCTTATGAAAATAATATTATAAAGAAATAAATTAATATAAAGTGTTAATTTTACTAAAAATAATGTCAATTTTAAATAAAAAGATACACTTGGAGTCATACCGGTCACACTGTGCATCATATTGAGGTGAAATTGATTCCTACACATCAAAAATAACTTATGGATAATTTTACTAAATTATTTAAACAATATGAATGCATTTTCTTGGTTTTGAGTAGGTTAGTTTACTTTTTTACTAAAATTGAGGTTAATTTTAAATAAAAACATGCACTTAGAGTCATATCGGTCACACCATGGGTCGGATTGAGCTGTGACTGATTCATGCATGTTTAAAATAACTTATGGATCATTTTCCTAAAGTATCAAAACAATATAAATGTTTTTTTCAACTTTGAGTAGGTCATTTGGTTTTTTTTACTAAAATTGATGTGAATTTAAAAAAAATATACACTTAAAGTCATACCAGTCACACCATGCATAATATTGAGGTGAGGCTTATTCCTACAAGTTAAAAATAACTTATGGATTGTTTTCCAAAAGTAACAAAATAATATGAATGTATTTTCGTGATTTTGAGTACATCACTTTTCTTTTTTACTAAAATTTCATTTTAAATATGAAACAAGCACTTTGAATTATACAGATCACATCATGTATCAGTTTGATGTGAGAACAATTCCTACACATCAAAAATGATTTATGAATCAATGCCCTAAATTATCAAGAAAATCTATGCAAGTTTGCTTAGTTTCCAGTGAATGAAACCTATTGAAGTCAAATGTTGATTTTAAACTAATAATGGACACATTGACTCAGTTTTATTTTTTACTAAAATTAATGCCAATTTAAAATATAAAGAATTAATTGGAGTCATACTAGTCACATCATGTGACATATATAGGGGTGACTGATTCTTAAACATCCAAAAGTCTAAAAATAATCGTAAATATCAATGTTATCATAATTTCCATTGACATTCTTTGTCAAACTGCCAAAACTACATGAGAAGCTTTGAAAAAACCACATCAACTCGAAAAAAAGAATCCACTTGTACAAGAAAAAAATTATTATAAGTAATACTAAAAATAAGTCAATTAAACATAAATATGAAATAATACATTAATTCTATAGACAATAAATTGACTGTTAAAATATAAATATTACCTCTATGATTGAGCAGTAGAGGGAACTTGAAGGAAAGTGATAAATGTCCACACTTTAGGGGTTAAAGGTTTTGAGGGATAAGAAGTCTATGGAAGTTTTAGTGTAGAAAGGGATGAATGATGGATAGAGCACCCCAACTCGATCAAAATAATCCACCTATATAAGAAATAAATCATTATGTGAGTAATAATAAAAATAAATAAATTAAACATAAATATAAAGCAATAAATTAATTTTATGGAAAGTAATTTTGCTGTGAAAACATCAAGATTACCTCTGTAATTTAGCTGAGGTAGAATCGTTTCTCTTCCTACAAAGGCAGTGGATATAACTTGAATGTAACACTTTAGGGGTGAAAAGGTTTTGAGTGAGAATAATCATGAAAGTTGGATAGAGCACCCCAACTCAAACAAAAGAATCCACCTATAAAAGAAAAAAATTATTATGTGAGAAATACTAAAAATAAATAAATTAAAAATAAATATGAAACAATACATTAATTCCATGGACAACGAATTTACTGTGAAAACATCAATATTACCTATATAATTGAGAAGATAAAGCATCATTTATATTCCTACAAAATTAGTGTAGGTAACTTGAAAGAAAGTGACAAATGCACCATTGTAGGGGTGGAAAGGATTTAAGGGAGAAAAAAGATTGAAAGTTGGAAAAAGATCCCCAAATCAAACAAAAGAATCCACTTATATAAGAAAACAATTATTATGTGAGTAATACTAAAAATAAATAAATTAAATATAAATATGAAACAATACATTAATTCTATGGGCAATGATTTTACTATGAAAAAATAAATATTAACTCTTTAATTGAGCATAGGTAGAACTGTTTCTCTTCCTGCAATGGAAGTGAAGGTAACTTGAATGAAAGTGATAAACACACCACTATAGTGGTGAAAAGGTTTTACGGGAGAAGAAGTATGAAAGTTGGATAGAGATCCCAAACTCAAAAAAACTATTCCACCTGTATAAGAAAAAAATTATTATGTGAGTAATACTAAAATGAAATAAATTAAACATAAATATGAAATAATATATTAATTCTATGGAAAATAATTTTAATGTGAAAATAGAAATACTACCTCAGTGATTGAGTAGAGATAACATTGTTACTATTCCTGTAAAGTCATGACATATGGACAAAAATATTCTAAAATAAAATAACTCTACAAGGAATAATTAAAATTAAATCAACGTTTCATTATATAATTTTTCAATAAAATAGAGAGATTATATCGTAAAATTACCTTTACATCTTTCCAAAGGGTTTCCTTCAATATAGTGTTTTCTTCTATCACATTCAGAATACATTGCCTATATGAGTATTCAAACATTTAATTTAGATTATATTAATGTAGTAGAAAACATATAATATTATGATAAAAAAACATAATATATTAAAAAACACTTTTACCTTCTCATTGAACCATATTTATTTTATTAAAGTTTTCAATGATTTGGTTCCTCTATCGAGAATCCAAATCCCCACTTTGTGATCCCCTATAATGTACAAGGCATTGTCTATATTGGGACCGTCATGAACTGATTATGATGTCCCAATGAAAGGTTCATTCCTGATTGAATTTTCATATGAATCAAAATTTTTTTAGTCACCAGTATGAAAATCGACCAATTATTATTTTTTGGATCAAAGACATAAAATACTTTCACTACTTGTGATGACATTATGAATAGACCATATTTTCCCCTTCCACGCTAAAATTAACCTTCACAAAGCCCATTTCATTAGCTTTCCTTCCATTGATATTGTCGACCCATTTGAAATGGAAAATAGACACTTGAAATATTGTATAATCCAACTCATATATATGTTAAATAATTCAAATATATGACATATTTGAATAAATTGGCTTTATATCTTTGGAACCAGATATGTGCATCACTTCATCCACAAGCGTAACACCACAATTTTTCATCATACTGAAGTCACTGTATTCTTTTGTATATAATTTATAAACATTGATTACAAAACCAATGTAAGATATAACATTTGAATTTGGTCCTCTATATACCCATTGAAGTCATTCAGAAATTGAATTCAGATTTTCACATAACTACTTCTAAATTTGATCTATTAACCATCCTATAAACTATTGATTATGTTTATTTTATATCCATCCTTTATCCCTTAATGGATTCAAATATATAAGAATTTATTTGTGTGCTTCAATGTATGGATCAACATATTCACTATTATGTAATATGTAAAGATGTGCTTGATCCCGCTTTGTCAAGGTAATTGTAACAAAATATCTTCCAAAAATCCCTTTACCCACAAGGCGTCCACTGTGATGATATTTTGGGAGACTGATGCTTTTTAACATCTGATAGGTAATTGGTACTAAATTCAATATATTCTTTAAAAATATATATATTTATGTAATAAAACCTTCTAGACAACTTCAATTCTTGACATACCCTTTCAAAATCTTCATATACTATTCAATGGGGTACATCCATCTATAATGGATATGACCATATAGTTGAACCTCTTTGACCAAGTGAACCATCAAGTGGACCATTATATCAAAGAATTATGGTGGGAAGAACATATCTAATTCACATAATATGACTACAATCTCCTTATTCATGATGGGAAACTTCACCGGGTCTAAAACTTTACTGCATATGGATTTGAAAAATAAGAAGATTCTGGTTAATGTATGACATACATTTTGAGGTAGAATGCAATAGAAAGTAACATGCATTAAATCTTGCATCAAAACATGACATGTGTGTGATTTTAGTCCTTGTAATTTAAAATTATACATTGACATACCATTATTGATATTTTATTAATACCCCTTTGGAACTTTTACACTAGTAAGGAAAAGGAATAATTAGACTTTTTCCTATCTGGATAGAGTTTATGCTACTAGATGAAGAAAAGTCCGCATTTTACTCTACATTGGTGTCAACTCTTCCCTTATGCCCATTTAAATCATGTCTAACCTAGCCTTGATTACATCTTTCATTTTTTAATAAAAATTTAGTAACGTGCCAATAAAACTGTCAAATAAATTTTTTCTATATGCATGACATCAAGAAAAAGTCTAACATACAAACAATTCCAATAGAATAATTTAAAGAAAATTGATCTCTTCTTCCAACCTGATTTTGTATGGTTTTTTGACAGTGGTTTACTGAAAACAGTGTTAATATTTTTTACTTTTTTATATAGTTTGTCTCCCATTGTTGGAGATGGTGTTGTACCTTTTTTGATATTACCATAGAATGATGTCATCCCAGATTTGTATTTATGTCTTTGAGGTAAACATTTCTGATGTCCTAAAAATAAAATCTTTGAGGAATGTTTCAACTGAACTAATTATGTGCGTTTTTCACAAATGGGACATCCCAAAATTTCTTTAATACTATATCCTGATAAATTTTCATAAGCAGGGAAGTCATTTATCATTACATACAATATTGACCTCAATGTGAATTATTAACTTCTATGAGAATCATACATTTTAATACCTATATCCCACATCAATTTCATATCTTCGATCAATGGATCCAAATAAACATCAATATCATTACCAGGTTTCTTTGGTCTAGATATAAGAAGAGACAACATAATGTATTTTTACTTTATTCATAACCATGGTAGCAAGTTATCATTTACCAACATGACATGCCATGTATTGTGAGTACTAATATATACACCATAATGATTTATTACATCTATAGATAATATAGGATGAAATATTCTCAATTCGTCTCTAAATTTAGGAAACTCATAATCAATTTTCTTCCACTGAGGAGAATCTACTGGATGACATAGGTTACCATATTTATTTATTGTATCTTCATGCCATGTTAATTGTCTCATGGTTTCTTTAAATCTAGATAGTCTTCTAAATCATGGAATTATAGGAATGTAACATAAATATTTCGAAGGTCTTGATTCATTTTTCTTATACCAGTCTGCACTACACTTAGGGAATTTTATGAGTGGTTCATGGTCCTTGAGAAATAATATGCAATCATTTATAAAATAACGATTTTTTAGATATCATACCCATTGAACATAACATTCATTTAACATCATATGTTTGGCATGGTAGTTCATTATCTTCTGGTGCCATATCTTTAAAATGACCAAATAGTTCTGTAAAGTTGGTGTCACTCTATCCACTGCCAGCTTTCAAATTATATAACTTCAATATAGATGACAATGTTGTGTATTTAGTACAAATGGTATACAATGGTTTCTTGTAATAGATCTTTAACTCATAAAAAAACTTTGTACAATCACAAAGGTCATCTTCAATTTCCATTTCCATTTCTTCCATGAGATCTCCATTATCTTTTACAAAGGTATTCATATAAAATGATTCATAAACCATAGTATCACACCAATCAATGTACACATTCACTTTTCCCTGTGTTTAGTCCAAATTTTATAGCTTGGATCTATTCCATGACAAATCAAATTTTCTTCCAACTCTTCTCAACCAATATTTCTTGAATAACAATAACATAAACATGGACAAATGATTTTAGAAGGGTCATCTTCATGATCTCTTGCAAACTTGATGAACTCTTTAACTCCATATTCATATTCATTTGTCAAACAATTATAATGAATCCATTTTTGATTTATATCTATCCTATTTGATTCATAAAATATTAATTTTATACAATATATAAATAAATAAACATAAGATATTCATTATAAAAAATGAAAGCTATAGACAATTCTAATAAGGGAAACTCTATATTTGATTGTTTCAAAGAATTTCAATATGTTGAAGAAAATGTGTAATTTAATTTAAGAAAAGAATAACACCACATAAAATCTTTCTTAAATCCCCTAAGCAAATAAAAATATAATATAGGCGATTAAGAAGTAATAAGAAACTCAAATATGATAAACAATAATAATAAAATCTCATTCAATCAACTAGAAGATATAAAAATGTATTCAAACAAGTGATGTAGAAACCTAAGGAATTATTATATTTGAAATTAATGGTATATCAATATTTGAAAACGTCTCAAGACTCTTGTGATGTCATATCACCACACCAACCCATCCCAAGAAAATGAAAGGTACTCCAACTGGATATAAAATTAGCATTTACTAATGGATTACATGCACAAAAAGTTTATATCAAACAAATAGATAGTTTTATCATTATTTAATATGAGAATAATGTTTGTAAATTGAAAAATGTGATGTATGAATTGAGACAATAACTAAGAGATTGATATTGAAGGTTATATGAATTATTAAAGAAAAATTAATTTAAAAAATGTGGAATTGATTATAATCAATACATAAAAAATAATTTTATGGATAGATTGAAAGTGTTTATAAATGTGGACGACATAATATTTAGGGGTCTAAGAGATGAATGATTATAATAATTTTCTACATTAACAATGACCAATGTTTAAATGTTGATGATTAGTGAGTTGACATTTTCCTTAGTTTATAGGTGACTCATGGAATTCATTGGATATTTATTTCCCAATCCATGTATGTGAGGAAAGTGTTTTATATATTTCAAAAGAAATATTGAAAACCCATGGTGACACCCATTAAAAATTGAATAAATTTTTTAAATTTTGTGTATGGAATGTCAATATATATCATGGAGTGTGGGATATTCTTTATATGCCAACTTTTTTGATAGTAAAATGGTTTGAAATACTATTTTTCTACATGACATATATCTAGGTATCAAAGTGATTCCATGGAAATCCACTTGTTATTAGTTAAATAAATACTCAAAAAAGTGGGAGAAATTCTTGAATTTATACATTTCTGAGTAAGAAATTATAATGTATTATAGTGGTATATAGGTCTAAAAAAGTGGTATAACTAGAAAGGGGTAATATCAAAATGATATTTATTTGTAAATTATTGAGAGAGGGGGAGTAGGATGGTGATGAAAAATTATAATTATTGGTCGGAGTGGACACTCAAGAGGGGGGTGAATTGAGTTCCAATTAAATATTTCTGTTTAAAAGATTTATATTAAAAATACCCCAAATTATAAAACAAGTTAAACTGTAGTGAATTTGTAATACAGTAAAGCTTCAATCAGTTTCTCAAAGATTGATTACTTCTTAGTTAACTTAATCTGAAGATTAAGTTAGCTTTTGAATCTAACGTACTGGTTCACAATAATTACAAACACTTTCTAGTTTAACTATCAAAGTTACTTTAAAATAGATTAATAATTAAAGTGCTTAGTAGTGGAATATTCAAAATACTTTTATCAAAGGAAAAAAACACAAAAGTTTTAAAATAAGAGGTTCAGTCCCAAGATAAGACTTATTCCTCTCAAACAGTTTATATAAAACTTTGATCCACACCCTGGATCTGGGTTTACAACAGTACTCAGATTATCCAGGTCCTCAGACCTCTACCATATTTCTACATGGGAAAGCAACAATAACAATATCTCACAGGCTGTCCAAGTCACACTTGACCTCTATCACTATCCACAGTGGGATACAAGAGTGTAAGGGAAAGATTGAGTGAGGATTTATAAATCCTCCAGTTCAGCACATGAGACAGTGTGTGACTAAAAATACAGAGCACACACACTTCTCAAAATGTAAATAAATGAAACAAAATAGATCTAAACAAATATAAATGAGTTTAGAACTCTCTATGTGTTTTGAGTGAAGCTCTGGACTCCTTGGATTGATACAGATGAAGCTTTGAGTCCTTCTATGATTTTTGGTCAAGAAAAATAGAGTGTCATTTTTGTATTTGACTTCCAGGTCCAGGTTGATCAGTCTGATCAGCTTGAGTATAGGTGAAATCATTGAAGCTCTTTTCTCCTTGAATGTTCAGGTTCTAAAGATTCAGTTTGTATTCTTCCTTCTTCTTCTATGCATGTAAGCCCTTGTGTATCTCCAAAATATTGTCTCGTATATGCATGGAAAGACTGATCGATCTCTCTTTTTTAGTTTGAGGTTCCCTTTTATATATATCTTTTGCTCTGACAAGGGGAATGGTTACCTTTTTATAGGTACGAGGTACAATTTCCTGACATTCAACAGACATTAATTAATTAATAGCAGTTGCATTAAAAGAACCAAATATGACCGTTGTTAATAAACAAACATAAGTAAGGTTTAGAGATATAGCGACTGGTTTCTATTAGTATCTCCTAGTATCAGTGAGCTTGTATCAGTGGACTTGAGTTAGGTCTGTAACGGTAGCTGTTACTCTTTATAACGGTAGACTATGTATCAGTGACAGTGACTCTGTATCGGTATCTCCTCTTATCAGTGGCTCTTCTATAAAGGTAGCATTCTTGTATTGGTGGATTTCTCCATCAGTAGCTCACCTATATCAGTAGCTGCTTGTATCAGTGGCTCTATCTGTATATTGTTAGCTCTGTCTGTTTGTATCGGTAGACTTGTATCGGTAGGTCTGTCTGTTTATATCGGTAGATTTTGATTATAACAGTGGACTCTGTCTATCAGTGATATTTTCTTATCAGTAGACTATATCTGTATCGATGACTATGTATCGGTAGGTCTGTATCAGTGACTCAGAAACTTAATACTTATCTGTTCTATGAAAATCATATCCAACGTGAGTTAGTATTATTTTAAAACATGTATAAACATAGATAAACATTGATTAACATATTCCAATGATTATTTTGATATATTTTTCAACTCAATAGAAGGATGACATAATTTAAGATATAGATAGGATTATCAACACATATTAAAACATAATTGAGATTATCAAAATAGGTGAGGTCAACAATCTCCCCCTTTTGGATAATAAAAAATTATGGTATTTATAACCCAAAATAATCATTAATATATAGAAATTAAATTTTCAAATGTATCAAAGAATAGAGGATTATATGAAAATGTATCAGAGGTATGAAACAACTGTATCAGAGGTAGAATTATAAAACAAATATACCAGAGGTAGAATTATAAAATGCTCATATTTCTCCCCCTTTGTGATTAGCAAAAAGTAGTAAACAATGGATGAGATAAGTAACAGAAGGTAAAAGAGAATAAGATCACATATATTTCTTGGTTAAAAAAAATACAAAATTGAGGCAAAAATAGTACAAGTAATTCCTATCAAAGGTCTTAGCCACAATTCAATCCACCTCCTCAGCATGTGATTTGGATTTTCCCTTAGAAACAGAAGAGGATTCAGGCTGGGTAGATGTAGGTGGAGGCTTGGGAACACCATTGATAATCAGAGGAGGATGAGCTACTGATATAGTGCCTGACCTATAATGTGGAGCCCTCTGGGTGATCATAGGAGAGAGACTTGTAATTGCTTGATCTGGTGTCATCTGAGGAATGGAGGCAGACTGAGTAGAGGCAGACAGAGCTGGAGGTACAATGATAGGAGTACTATCTACATGCAAAAATGGCATCAACAGATTCCAAAAGTCCATAATGATTCCTCCTCCTCTTTCCATAGTAGAGATAAAGTCATCCTTATTCTCCATAAACTTGTCTAGAGCAGGAGTCAACTCCCTGAGATTTCTTACTTTCTCTTTGAAAGCTTGAGAGACTGGAAGTAGCTTCAAGTTCTCTAACAGAAGCTTGAAATGATTTTTTAACTAATGATTAGTGTAGACCATTTGGAAATAGTAATCCACTTTGTCTTTTACCTATTTCTGAGAAGTAGTGGCCTCTCTCATAAAATTCTGAACAATTTTTCCTATATCCCTATCAGTAGTCACCACTTCGGTCAAGGAAGCAGAGTCTACAGAGCCACTGGTGGAAGACTGTGCAATCTATTCTCTCATCATAGCTTGAATCTGATCAATATCCAAAGAAGGCCTCGTAGTACTTAGAGGTTCAATAGTAAAGGCTACTATTTCCTTAAAAGATTTAGTCAGCCCACTAATGAGATTTTTCACAACAGAGTCTTGTGTGCCGACATGCTGCTCCATGGAAATCTTAAATTTCTCAAAAACTGATACCATCTGGCTAACTACTTTTTACAAATGCCAAATCCTTGTCTGCTTGAGATTTAGAGCTCATATAAGATTCCAGAGAGACAACTGATTTCTTTAGAGATTCAACATCTTCTTCCAAGCTTGAAACTTGATTTTGGCAGGTCTTGACTTCATCCAAAACACCAGATACTAATTCCTTCATCACAGATTGAATAGATGATATTAAAGAGGTTTCTATTCTTCTCATCTCATCCATAAAATAGGTCTTGATATCAGACTTCAACTAGTTTAAATCATATTTTCTTACTATATCCTTATGTAAAGTTTCAAAAAGGAGATTATAAGAGAAAGGAGGTCTACTGATGGGAATATCATCTTCTGAATCAGGATAGTTCAACCCAAAAACTAAAAAACCTAGGTCTTCGGCCCAGTCTTCAATCTCATGAGCTACTGAAATAGTACCATGTCTAATGGGATGTTCCCCCTTAGTCTGTGCATTTTCCTGTACATGTACATCAATAGCAGCTGGAGTAGGCATGTCCTCCTCAGAAGAATCCTCCATAAGCATCTCTATTTCAAAAACAGGAGGCTCATTAGGAATAGGTGCAGGTTCTTCGATCTCAACCAAAATATACTCTTCAGGCATAGCAGAATTCCCAATTAGTGGATTAAGCTCAAAATACCCTCAACTGAATTATCAAAAATAGGTTCTCTATTTTCATATAATTCTTCCTCATTCTCTGGAGCAGGCTGGTCTTCCTCATCAATAGTGGATTTTTCATTGCTTACTCCCAACACATTTTCCTTTCCAAATGATACAAGTTCAGCAACTGGACTTGGAGGCAAGTCCGGATCCCCTCCATCAGCTATAGAGGTATCCCCCTCACCAGTATCATCACTATACTGAGGTTCCTCTTCATAAGGTCCAAGACCTGGATCTCTTTTGTCTCTTGGCCTATTGGGATGGTCAACAGGGTTGAACTTATCATACACCTTCTCATCATCAAGAACCCATTTCCTTCTACATGGGTTCCATAAAATCTTCATATACTTACAGATTGTGCTTGTGATGCAAAAATTTTTCCTTACAATTACTGTCTCATCCTGAGACTCAGCTACTCCTTTCACCTTGATCATTACCAAAATCAACTTTGCAAAGAATAAAGCACTGGATCTTGACTTAGGCCTGATCATATCCTCAATTTGGATCATCAACAGCCTACACATATTTACCTTGACACCATGCCTTAGTAGATGCAACAAATAAATATCTTGGTATCTAAAAAATGAAAAGTCCCCTCTTCTTGGACTTAGCACATGTTGGATGAATTTGACTAAGATCCAGTTTTCTCCATCCATCTCAGCAGCCAATACCTTTCTTTGTTTTCCGCTACTGGTGAGATCTTCCAAAGAAACATCATATTAAAAAATGACATTGTTAGGAGGTATTGTCTTCAAGGTATACCCAAATACACCCTTATGCGGGACTTTCATACATTCAACCCATTAAATAGAAGAAAAAGAAATTTCCTTGCCATTCACTAATGAGACCATTCTGTTTTCTTCTTCCGACTTCTCAAAACAAACAAAAGCATAAAACTCCTTAACCAACTTCAGATAATGAGGTCCATTATTATTTTCAAAACAATCGATCCATCCCTGTTCCTACAATACTCTTAGAACCAAATAATTTCTAGGAAAAATCCATTCCTCACTGAGTTCCTTTTCGATTACTATTTCTGTATTTTTCAAATGCGGGTTCACTGCACGCTTCCCCGACCTTGTTCTACCTTCACTGACACAACCTTCGGGTCCTGTTTTCTGCTTTTTTGCGCTCGGTGCATCACAATCAACCCTGACTATCGGGAGTTTTTTTATTTCCATATTCAATCAAATAAATTAGGGTTACACGTAATGCGGGGGTTCAAGAAGTGATGATTGAAGAGAGGGGAGTTTTAGGTGTATTGAAATGTGACTAAGGATTAGTTTTTATCATTTACAAATAGAAATGTTATAAAAAGAATTATACTAAACACATTAAGAGTTTTGGCTAAAGAAAATGAAAAACAGAAAGCACATGACATATCGATGACAATTACCGGTAAGAATCTAGACAGTGAAGTTTATCTATCGGTGAGGTCTCTAGTGGTGAGGTGTCTCTAGCGGTGAGGTGTTTCTAGAGGTGAGGTGTTTCTAGCGGTGAGGTGTTTCTAGCAGTGAGGTGTTTCGAGCGGTGAGGTGTTTCTAGCAGTGAGGTGTTTCTAGCGATGAGGTGTTTCTAGCGGTGAGGTGTTTCTAGTGGCGAGGTGTTTCTAGCGGTGAGGAATTTCTTACGGTGAGGTTTTCCTAGTAGTGACGTGTTTCTAGCGGTGAGGTTTTCCTAGTAGTGAGGTTCTGGCTAACAATGAGGATTTGGATAATGGTGAGGATTTGGATAACGGTGAGGATTTGGTTCTACAAAGTTTATCATTCCTAACTCATGTCTAATGTACCTTAACCTATCTGAACTTAAAGGCTTGGTGAAAATGTTAGCTAATTGATGTTCAATACCTACAAATTCAAGAGTAATATCACCCTTTTGGTAATGGTCTCTCAAAAAGTGGTGCCTTACATCAATGTGTTTGGTCCTAGAGTGAGATATGGGATTCTTAGAGATATTTACTACACTAGTGTTATCACAGTTTATAGATACATGTCTAAACTGATATCCATAGTCCAATAATGTATGTTTTATCCACAGAATTTGTGCACAACAACTACCAGTAGAAATATATTCTACTTCAGCAGTAGAAAATGCAAAAAAAATTCTTCTTTTTACTACACCAAGATATCAGGGATTTACTTAGAATATGACATGTTCCAGAAGTGCTCTTTCTATCTAACTTGCAACCAGCAAAGTCAGCATCTGAATAACTTATTAAAACAAATGATTTCCGTTTTGGATAAAATAATCCTAAGTTAGTAGTATGTTTAATATATTTGAAAATTATTTTATCAACAATCAAGTGTAACTCTTTTAGATTAGCTTAAAATCTTGCACACTCACACACACTAAACATAATATCTGGTCGACTAGAAGTAAGATAGAGCAGACTCCCTATCACACATCTGTAGTTGGTTTGATCCACTGGTTTTCCAGTTTCATCAACATCCAACTTACAAGTTATACTCATGAGTGTGTCATTTCCTTTACTACTATCAAAACCAAAACATTTTAAAATATCCTTTGTATATTTACTTTGATTTAAGATAATACCATTTTAATTTTGAAAAACTTGAAATCCAAGAAAATATTTGAGTTCTCCCATCAAACTAATTTCAAATTCATTTTGCATAATCTTTGAAAAATCAATACACAAATCATTTTTAGAAGATCCAAAATTAATATCATCAACATATATTTGTACTATCAAGACATCATTGGAAATTATTTTAATAAAGAGAGTTGGATCAGCAATCCCTTTAGAAAAACCTTTTGAAATAATAAAACTACTAAGTCTATCATACCAAGCTCGTGGGGCATGTTTTAAACCATATAAAGCTTTAGAAAGCTTAAAAAGTTGATTTGAAAAATAAGGATTTGTAAATCCAGGTGGTTGTTCAACAAAAACATCTTCAATTATAAAACCATTTAGAAAATCACTTTTAACATCCATTTGATATAACTTGAAATTCAGATGAGCAGCATAGGCAAGTAGAATCCTAATAGCTTCTAATCTAGCTATAGGTGCAAAGGTTTCCTCATAGTCTATTCCTTCCTCTTTACTATATCCTTGTGCAACTAGTCTTGCTTTGTTCCTAACTATGTTTCTAGACTCACCAACATTATTCCTAAAAACCCATTTAGTGCCGATGGTCAAAGTTTCCTTAGGTCTGTCAACTAATTTCCAGACTTTGTTTCTTTCAAATTGATTTAATTCTTGTTGCATAACTATTACCCAAAATTCATCATTGATTGCATCATTGATATTTTTTAGGTTCTAATTGTGAAATAAAGGCTTTATTTTCAACTTTTTTTCTTAGAGAAGCTCTAGTATATGTCCCTCTATCAAGATTACCTACACCATCATATAAAGGATGATTCTTTAGAATCCTAGTTGATCTGGTAAAGGTAAGACTAGAAATTTCATGTTCTTATCTAGGTTTGGGTTCAACAGAAGAATATTCTGCAATATTTCAAGAACTAGTTTTCTTTATAATAGGTTCACTGAAATTACCACTAAGGTTTAGAATATAAAAATCTTCTCTAAGATTTCCAAGATAAGGTTTAGGTTCATGCAGATCAGTTTCATAAAATTTGATGTGAACAGATTCTTCCACACATTTGGTTCTTTTATTAAAAACTCTACAGGCTTTTCTAGTTAAATAATAACCTATAATTATTCCTTCAACACTTTTGTATGCAAACTTATCAAGATTATCTTTAGTATTGAGAAAAAAGACTTTGAAATCAAAGACTATGAAGTAACTAACTTTAGTTTTTCTATTATTCCATAATTCATAAGGAGTCTTTTTAAGAACAGGTCTAATTAAGACTCTATTTATAATATAACAAGCTATATTAAAAACTTTAGCCCAAAAATAAATAGGTACATCATATTCATTTAGAATATTCCTTGCAATTTCTTGAAGTGTTATATTTCTTCTTTCTACTACACCATTCTGTTGAGGTGTCCTAGGGGTAGAGAAATTGTGATTATAACCATTATGTGAGCGGTATGATTCAAGTTCATGATTTTCAAACTCATGACCATGATTGTAGATACCCAAAGCTTGATGTACATATAAATTACATTATTTTTTTAGAATACTTAATATATGACAAAAATAGATGCCCAAAGACCATATTAGTTTACTGTATTTGGAAACTTGGAACATAATCTTCTAATCATGGTGAATGATCTTCAACATCTCCCATAAAGATATTGCACTTTTGTTCTCTTACCTAAAACCTTTATTTATATCCTGGGGAAATGAAAACATATAAAGGGTGAGCTAAAATTCTTAGTAAGGGTAAACATGGATAAAATAAAACAAACCATATACATTTGAATATATAAAAATGAACGTAAAGTTTAAACATCAAGATCTTGAGTTGTGAAATAAATCTTGGAGTACGTAAGGCATAGATCATAAAGGAACATTAATCATGATAAAATAGAATGGGAATAAAACATGTAATTGTGGAAACCATTAAGCACATGATATGATTTCCATAGTAGCCAAGACATTTCTGCCGAGACCATCATAGTGGAAAAAGTCCCTTACTAAATCGAGTTCACTCCTCGTTCCAGTCCTGTATCACTGAACCGGATTAACTTGTCATTCCAGCCATGTCTATATCATGAGATATAAATCTTTACCCAATGAGTTGGAGGGAGATATAGGTCCCACCCATCTCATAATGAAATCATTATTACGTGTTCCACAACATAAACATAAATCATTCATCATAATCCAAAGAATAAATTGGGTTTCATAAACATCATCCCATCATAACATAATCCATATAAAACAAATGGATATAATTTCATCATAAGAAAAATAAAAACATGTAAATAATAGAGACACTATTCTTGAAACATAAACATACTAAATAATTTCATCTTATATGGAAAATAGTTTTGATAAAACACTTGAAATGAATTCTTGAGAAAAATATCCTTTATTCTTCAAAATCATTTTCTTTTCTCAAAATTCCATGCAATTTTAAAAGAAAAGGATTTTGTTGAAAATAATCATAAAATATTGTACATGAAGCTTTGTTAAAATAAGGAGTTATGAAACCGTAAAAATTCATTCATGCCGTATAAGTTAAAAAACATTCTCCTCGTACTTTTGCCGGAAAAGTCAAAAAGTTCCTCATATGGTAAACAAAAGAAAGATTCTTTCCATAACACAATGTAAAAGTCAAAGAGGGGTAAACATGAATTTAAAAATACATTTTAGAATATTAAACACTTTATGAAATTTTTTTTTATGGAAATGGATGAAAAATATAACCCCAGTAAATACTTACGTATAAGCAATCTCAGATAAAAATGAGATTGCAAAATTATCCCTTACCTTAGGTCCAATTTCTTCTATATGTGTCCAAAACTCCTGTATATTGGATTTAAAAATATTATTAACTTGTAACAGAACCATAATAATATTTATGATATCATATATGATTCACTTATGAATTTATATTACCCGTTCTTTTGTCAATTCCATGTTAAAGTAGCGTTTTGGGTAAAATTGTTTCATTTATCGTATGTGTTTGGAATTGTTGTTATTGATATTATTATTACTTATATCATGATTTAATTACTTCTAGAATGTAAAACATGATTTATATATCATATATATTCAGTATATATATATATAATAGATAGATAAATGAAATGAAAAACACAGTTCATGGAGATGGTAGGCCATACATACGCATGAACACTGTTTTCTTTTCCTTATTGAATTGAATGGAAGTAATTAGATGAAATATATATAGATACATAAATCCAGTATCATTATTATTCATCATATATACTTTATAATTATTCTTTAATGGTTAACGTGGAGAATCAATCTCATTGTGTCGTGGAGACGGTAATCCGTACGTACGCACGAGCGGTGATATCATTCCCATAATTATTGAATGAAATTGGAGTGGATGATATAATATCTCAGAATTAGTATGATGTTATAATAACCATATATAGTTATTATTTACACCATTATACCCATCCAAGTAATGTGGTGGTGGAAAAACATATTACACCACGGTGTGGAGACGATATTCCGTACGTACGCACACACGATGATTTCATTTTCTATAGGATGGATAGAAGTTGAAATGAGGTTGTTTCTTATTTATAATAACATATCATTATATTAGTTATACCGATTTTATTACTTTATAATTAAACAACTAAAGAATAAAAAGTATAAGAATAAATAAACTTGAAAGAATATGTAGAAGATATTACCTCTTCTTCGACGTGCCTCTTTTAAACATCCTCTTAGGGAATTAGAGTTGGTCTTTTGAGAATACCAGAACCTCTATGATATAACTATATATATTTATAAGAGAAATGGTCAGGGGTTGGACGAGCTTGAAGGCTAAAAATTGTGTGAAGAGGAGAGGGAGGAGGTGCCCTTTTATAAGAGGGGTGAGGCGCACCTTAGGAAAAACTTAAAATATTATTTTATAATAAATTAATATTAGGTTTATAATGTCTAAAAAGTGACTTATTTCGAGCCTATGGTGGGTATGGGTCGAAATACTATCAACCAATAGGTTTTAGACAAGTTTAGGTTACCATTTTAACCTTATCATTTAGATTTAACTCTAAGTTAAATAATTTAACTTTTACAATGTCTTCTTGTATTATTACACTATATGGTTAATAAACCTACTATAAACTACCAATAGAACCCCAATTGGTTCATTAATGTCATATATACTATTATATAAGTCTTTTGGCCAAACCTTATATTTTTAGAAATCGGAGATCAATTAATAATTTAATATTTGTTTTAAGAACTCTTTTATGTCAATTTTGACACAATTTGGTATTTTGTTTTTTCTAAATTCATAACAACATTATTACTTCGAAAACAATTCATCTAACCAATTCTAATATGTTATATTAACCTAGAAAATTATTTTAATTCATAAAAAGTTTAAAATTAAATTTATTTGGGTATTTATAATACCAATTACGTTAATATTTAATTAATAAGGTAATTACTGCATCATCATTGTGTCATAAATAAATTAACTTATTTAATGTCTAAAAAATATAAACAAAATACCATTATGTAGGAAATATTTTTAGGTTTCTAATTAATATTTATAGTCGAATTTATCATTTGTATAACCCTATATTAAAAATGTTTTAGTTATTAAACTTTGATTTTAACTATTTTAACTCTTCTTTAAATAAAATAATAATAAATGTCATAATATAATCCAAGTGGACCTAAATAAACTTATACAATAGAATTAGGACATGTTTTTGGGTAATAATAATATCATTTTTACCCTTAATTACCCTATTTACTTTTAACCGTGGTAAATTAAAGTAAAAAGTTACTATTCACCAAAAGTTATTTTTATCTTATTGAACCATATTTTACTTACTGATATCAACCATGTCTCTCATATTTTTGAAATTATACTCACAGAAGTGGTAAAATTAATTTTTATGTAAATTTTCAAATTCTCCTAGGAGGTGGGTAAAAGACGGTCAAAAGTTCAATAATTTTTTTTATATCTAAAATTATTATTAAATAACTCTAATGAATTACATTGAACTTATATAGGTATTATGTATCTATTTTGACCTAAAATAAATTTAAATAAAATAAATAATTATTTAAATAAAAATTCGGTTTTAAACTATAACTCAGTGTTTTTCACTATTCATCAAAGATTGAAAGTTTTCAGAAAAATACCAAAAATTTACCCTAGGCTAATTTTGATATTCTGAATCCAAAAATGAAGTCCATTTTGAAAGATAAAATTTATAAAATTTCAAAAAGTGGGTATTACTATTTATAACGAATAGTTTATATAATATTTTAATAACATATCGTTGTTTAGTGAAACCCAGTATTGCGTACTACACACGCTATCGAGGAAGGTCGCGATTGCATGTAATGCAAGCCAAGTTAGTGACGTGTGTAGTGAAATCTCCCTTTGGTGTTGCATATAACATAATCAAAACTTATTTTATTTATACATTAAAAAAATCTATACTAAATGTTGCGTAGAATAATTTACACAAAACGAACTTGAAATTGTGTGTAACACGAGCCAAGAATAGTGTTGTGTATACTGCAAGCTCATACAGTGTTGCGTATAGTACAAGATAATATTGGTGTAGTGTAAAATATAAGACATCAAAGAAATTAAAAAGAATATATCTCATAAAATCTCGGGGTGTTACATTGTACCCCCCTTAAAATGAATTTCGCCCTCGAAAATTTTCGGGGTTATAAATAGTTTACTACTTGAAAGTTTCATTCATAGAAACCCACATCGTAAAAAGGAATAATAAATCATAATTTTAAAAAGGAACATTAGGAACATAACGGATACCCAAAGTAACTCATCATTGGGTTTCTACATAGGATAATATAGGTGAAAATATGGATATAGAAGAGAAATCTAACCATCCTGTTCTGATGAAGAGTGGTAGAGAACATGGCTATGAAAAAGACAACAATCACAAAGCCATAAATTTGTGATGATCTAAGGTACCATCTGATTCATTGAATATGAGGGTACTAGGACAATGTTTTTGGTTTTCAAGATCATTTCCCTAATGTTTAAGAATTAAAACAAATACTTACTTGATTTTGGTACAATCTCACTGTTGTTTTGTTCCTTGAACAATTTCCACTTCATCTCTTAAAGAAATGAAGTTGAATTTGTCATTCATGAAGTGTTAGCAGATCATGCAATAGAATGATAGGTCATTCCATCTATCTTAAACAAAAGGTTAGAAAAAGTTATATACACAAGTCCATATTATGGTGAGATTAACCGTATATGGTTCCAAAAATGGACTTATACTTCATATATCATCCTGCTTAATAAAATAAAACTAGTTTCTACTAACTAGGGACTTCCTGTAGGCCAGTGGTAGGCGATAAAGGCCTACCGCACTTCATTTGTGGGTTCGATTCCCGCAACCTTGTCCGACGTGACAGGTTGTCGCCCGTTCTGTAGGTTGACCCTTTTCTTAAACTATACTATAATAACATTATAGAAATAAAATCAAAAAGAAGTTATAGCTTTAAACAATACTATCTGATGTCTAACATAATCCATTCCAATCTTTAGACTTATCCAAAATACATCTGTCCAATATCATAGTATAAATAAAACGATTACTAGAAAGGTCATATAGTAAGCACATGAATACCATCATTTATACCCCATATATCATAAGATATATCTTATTGATCGCATTCCAAACATGTGAATACCTTAATCATGTATTCTCTTGAAACATAAATTACCATAGAACATTAGAGAAAACATGAATGCTGTCAAAAGGTAACTCTCTCCACATACCAAATTCCCAAAAATTTCTATATACTCAAACCATGATATCACTTTGTCCTTATATCAGTCATGACCTCATTAATACTATCAAACATATTATTTTCTCCTTATCCCTTCATTATGAACATATCATCTGCTTTCCAAAAATATTTCAATCACTTTTCATGGTTACCAGTACCATTCAACATATAATTTCAAATACTCAAGGAAAACAATAGTGTAACAATCCTTATATTTTTCTTTATTCCATAGTACCATACATTATTCTTGATAAAAATGCAATCATTCCACTAGATTCTTAAACCATTGACTAAGTTTATTCATTTTATTCCTCAATACTTCTTTCATCTCATATATCATTTGTAGTCTCTTTATCACCATCAACATAAATACTACCCATACGACCATGCTGATTTTCTTCATGAGATTTTCCCTTTGGGCATTGGTTTGCATAATGCATGTACATTCCACATTTAAAACATTTAACCTTGGTTGATATTTTAGCAATACCATTATCCTTTTACAGAGTGTTAACTGAACCATTTCCATTGCAATTACTGGCTTTGTGTATTTTTCCACACCCAAAGCATCTTCCAGTTCCTTTGAAACATTCTCCTTGATGTCTCTTACAACATGATTTATATGAGGAAAATTGAACTTTCTTTCCTTTATGATCATCATGAAACTCCTTCTTTCTCTTATTAACTAAGTTAGGAAACTTACCAGAGTTGGGATTATTGATCATATTATGAGATTTCTGATTAAGAATAATAACGATGTTTCGCCTTACAAATCCCATTTCATTTTCTTGATCATGAAGAATATCATTCCATTGTCCATCATATTCTCCATTAAAATGAATCTTCTGATTTCCATCCATTTTGTAAAACCCAAAAAGAATAGTGTGAGAGGAAAAAATCATGCTAGGAAAACAACATAATTAAGGGGAGTACTTTCAATCTCTAACATCATAGGTTTAATCCTAGGTTATTCATGATCGTTATCATAATTAATGGATTGTAACCTGTACTTATACTTAACCTTAGGGACATCCCTCGACATACCTTATAAATATCTCTAAGTTTTTCACTAAAGTTTTCACATCCAAGTTTCCAAAGGTTGACTAAACCTTCACTCTGATACCAACTGTAGAGACCAAAAGCTTGACATACATAGACATTACATTATTTTTGTGGAATACTTAATACATGACAAAAATATATGCCCAAAGACCGTATTAGTTTAGTGTCTTTGGAAACTCGGAACATAACCTTCTAATCATGGTGAAAGATCTTCAACATCTCCCATAAAGATATTCCACTTTTGTTTTCTTACCTAAAACCTTTCTTTATATCCTAGGGAAAAGAAAACATATAATGGGTGATCTAAAATGATCAGTAAGGGTAAACATGGAGAAAATAAAACAAACCATATACATTTGAACATATAAACATGAACATAAAGTTTAAACATCAAAATCTTGAGTTGTAAAATAAATCTTGGAGTACATAAGGCATAGATCATAAAGGAACATTAATCATGATAAAATAGCATGGGAATAAAACATGTAATTATGGCAACCATTAAGAACATGATATGATTTCCATAGTAGCCAAGGAATTGCTGCCAAGACCATCTTAGTGGACAAAGTCCCTTACTGAATCGAGTTCACTCCTCATTCCAGTCCTGTATCACTGAACCAGATTAACTTGCCGTTCCAGCCATGTCTATCGCATGTGATATAAATCTTTACCCAATGCATTGGAGGGAGATATAGGTCCCACCCATCTCATAATGAAATCATTCTTACATGTGCCACAACATAAACATAAACCATTCATCACAACCCAAATAATAAAATGGGTTTCATAAACATCATCCCATCATAACATAATCTATATAAAACAAATGGATATCATTTCATGATAAGAAAAATCAAACCATGTAAATAATAGAGACACTATGCTTGAAACATAAACATACTAAATAATATCATCTTATATGGAAAATATTTTTGATAAAACACATGAATTGAATTCTTGAGGAAAATATACCTTCTTCTTCAAAATCATTTTCTTTTCTCAAAATGCCATGTAATTTTAAAAGAAAAGTATTTTGTTGAAAATAATCATGAAATCTTATACAGGAAGCTTCATGAAAATAAGGAGTTATGAAACCATAAAAATACGCTCATGCCATATAAGTTAAAAAACATTCTCCTTGTACTTTTTCCGGAAAAGTCAAAAAGTTCCTCGTATGGTAAACAAAAGAAATATTCATTCCATAACACAATGTAAATGTCAAAGAGGGGTAAAAATTACTTTAAACATACATGGAAGAATATTAAACACTTTATTAAAAACATTTTTATGGACATGGATGAAAAATACAACCCCATTAAATACTTACGTATAAGCAATCTCAGATAAAAATGAGATTGCAAAATTATCCCTTACCTTAGGTCCAATTTCTTCCGTACATGTCTGAAACTCCTCTTCCTCGACGTGCCTATTTTAAACTTCATCTTAGGGCACTAGATTTGGTATTTTTAGAATACTAGAACCTCTATGATATAACTATAGATATTGAGAAGAGAAATGGGAAGGGTTTGGCCGATCTTGAAGGCTCAAAATTGTGTGAAGAGGAGAGGGAGGAGGTGGCCTTTTATAAGAGAGGTGAGGGGAACCTTAGGAAAAACATAAAATATTATTTTATAATAAATTCATATTCGGTTTATAATGGCTCTAAAGTGACTTATTTTGAGGCTAGGGTGGAGATGGGTCGAAATACTCTCAACCAATAGGTTTTAGACAAGTTTAGGTTACCATTTTAACCTTATTATTTAGATTTAACTCTAAGTTAAATAATTTAACTTTTACAATGTCTTCTTGTATTATTACACTATATCATTAATAAACATACTATAAACTGCCAATCAAACCCCAATTGGTTCATTAATTTCATATAAATTATTATATAAGTCTTTTGGAAGAACCTTAGATTTTTAGGAATAGAATATCATTTAATAATTTAATATTTGTTTTAAAAACTATTTTATGTCAATTTTGACACTATTTGGTATTTTGTTTTTTCTAAATTCATAACAACATTATTAATTCGAAAAAAATTCAAATAACCAACCCTAATATGTTATATTAACCTAGAAAATTAGTGTAATTCATAAAAAGTCTTAAATTACATTTATTTGGGTATTTATAATATCAATTATGTTAATATTTCATTAATAAGGTAATTACTGCATCATCATTGTGTCATAAATAAATTAACTTATTTAATGTCTAAAAACTATAAATAAAATACCATTATGTTGGAAATCTTTTTATATTTTTAATGAATATTTATAGTTGAATTTATCTTAGGTATAACCGTATATTAAATTTTTTTATTTATTAAACTTTGATTTTAACTATTTTAACTCTTCTTTAAATAAAATAATAATAAATGTACTAATCTAATATAAGTGGACCTAAATGGTCATAATTTATTCCTAAGGTTGTTTTTGTTTGAATTAAATTTATACAATAGAATTATAACATGTGTTAGGGTAATAATAATATCATTTTTACCCTTAATTACCTTATTTAATTTTAATCGTGGTAAATAAAAGTAAAAAGTTACTATTCACTAAAAATTATTTTTATCTTATTGAACCAAGTTTTACTTACTAATATCAACCATGTCTCTCATATTTTTGAAATTCCACTCATAGAAGTGGTAAAATTAAGTTTTATGTAAATTTTCAAATTCTCCTAGGAGGTGGGTAAAAGACGGTCAAAAGTACAATTAAGTTTTTATATATCTAAAATTATTATAAAATGACTCCAAGTAATTACATTGAACTTATATAGGTTTTATGTATCTATTTTGACCTAAAATAAATTTAAATAAAATAAATAATTATTTAAATAAAAATTCGGTTTTAAACTATAACTTAGTGTTTTTCACTATTAATCAAAAATTGAAAGTTTTTAGAAAAATACCAAAAATTCACCCTAGGGTAATTTTGATATTCCGAATCCAAAAATGAAGTACATTTTAAAAGATAAAATTTATAAAATTTCAAAAAGTGGGTAGTACTATTTATAACAGCTAGTTTATATAATATTTTAATAACATATCGTTGTTTAGTGAAACCCGGTATTGCATACTACACACACTATCGAGGAAGGTCGCGATTGCGTGTAATGCAAGCCAAGTCGGGGCTGCGTGTAGTGCAAGTTCCATTTTGTGTTTCATATAACATAATAAAAACTTATTTCATTTATAAATTAAACAAAATCTATACTTAATGTTGCGTAGAATAATTTCCACAAAATGAACTTGAAATTGTGTGTAACATGAGCCAAGAATAGTGTTGTGTATTCTGCAAGCTAATATAGTATTGCATATAGTAAAATCTAATCTTGGTGTAGTGTACAATAGAATACACCAAAGAAATTAAAAAGAATATATCTCATAAAATCTCGGGGTGTTACAATGATCACTTCTCAAGGTTTTAATCTTAAGTCCACTGAGGTTTTCTACAGACTTAGAGTATTTCATAAAGTAAGAACAAGCTTCAATTTTGTGAGTTAGAAAATATATCCAAGTATATCTAGAAAAGTCATCTACAAGAACATAGACATAGTGCTTCCCATTCAAACTAGAAACTATGGATGGTCCAAATAAATCCATGTGAACCAACTCGAGAGGTTGAGAAGTTGAAACTTCTTTCTTTGATTTAAAAGAAACTTTATGTTGCTTTCCCTTTTGACAGGGAGTACAAACTTTGTCTGATGGGAATTTAAGTTGAGGTAGGTCTCTAACTAAATTTTTCTTAGTCAGTTTCTTAAGTTAGTTAACATTGAAGTGTCCTAATCTTCTGTGCCAAATCCAGGATTCTTTATGAAAATCATTTAAACAGGTAATATTTTGCTTAGCTAAAGAGTTTAAATCCACAACATAAACATTTTCATTTCTTAAGGTAGAAAACATTAAAAAATTTTTAGAATTAAAAAAAATTACAAGAATAATTTTCAAACTTAACATTAAATCCATCATCACACAACTGAGAAATTCTTAAGAGATTATATTTTAGTCCATCAACAAGTAAAACCTTAGAAATCAAAATTGAATCAGTGTTACCAATTTGGCCTAAGCCAATGATTTTTTCTTTTGAGTTATTAACAAAGGTGACATGTCCTCTATGAACTTTGACTAAGATTTTAAAGCATGAGAAGTCTCATATCATATTTCTTGAACATCCACTGTCCAAATACCATGTATTCCTATAGGAACTTTTGAAGTAGGTTTTCGACAAAACTGGTTTAGAAAGAATATGATTTTGGTACCCAGATTTTCATGGGTCCAGACAGGTTAGCAATAAAAACTTTTGGTACCCATATTTTTCTAATGGGTTTCATATAATCAATAGATTCAACAGACTTTGAAAGATAAACTTTTTTTGATCTATAACTATGTGAATAACTAGTTGAGACATAAGAATTTCCAGAACTAGAACTAGTAGCAAACTATCCAGTTTTTGGAATAAATCTATTTTTTGTGATCTGTCTTTGTCCAGGTTGATAGCCTAACCCAGTGGTATACTTTGGTGATACTTGTTTTACTAGAATTTGTGTAAGAGTTTTATTTCCATTAGTAAATTTTTTCAAATCTTTCCTAAGTTGATCATTAGACAATTTCAGTTTAGTATTTTCTTTTAACACTTGAGAATTCTTTTCTTTTTCTACTTATAGTGCATATTTGACAGTGCTAGTTAAATAATACTATTTCTTTAAGGTTTTATACTTGTATTTTAGCTAATTACAAGTATCTTCTATCATGTTACAATATTCAAATAACTCTTCACTAGACATGTTTTCAGAATCAGAATCAGAATCATCTCCAAAATAATAAGAATTTAAAACAGGAGTATCTAATGTTACCTTAGATATATTTGTCATGAAACACATATTAGATTTTTGATATTTTTCATCTTGAGTAGAATCAGACTCACTTGAACTGTCTTCTGAAGTACTCCAAGTTGCTTTCATAGCTTTCTTATATTTGTTGTCCTTTTACTCATATTTCTTCTTGTACTTTAATTTTGGACAGCCAACTTTTACATATTTTTTCCTCTTACATTCATAGTAGACTATGTCGTCACTCTTGTCAGTTCTTTTCCAATCCTTCTTCCAATGACCTTTATTATCATATTTTCCCTTATAATTTGATTTTGTGAAAAACTTCTTCTTTCTATAAAACTTCTTGAATCGTCTGGCTTTCTGATCCATTTCAGCATCACTATCAGATGCACTCTCTTCACTTCTTGAACTATCACTTTCATTTTGAATTTTCCCTTTGTCCTTATTTTTTGAAGCAGAAGTCTTGAAAGCTACAGACTTCTTTCTTGGTTCATAATCTTCTTCCTCGTTTACTTTCAGTTCTTCTTCATACATCATTAATTTACCAATGAGTTCCTTGATTGGAAAAGCACTAATGTCACAAGATTCTCTAATTGAAATTGATTTTCCTCTCCATCTGTCTGGAAGACATCTTAGTATCCTCATGATTTTATCTTTTGCAGGAAAAACTTTTCCAAGTGAGCTCATTGTATTTACAATTTTGTTGAACCTGAGATACATGTCAGAAATAAATTTAGTAGGCTTAATTTTAAAATTATCATACTCAATAGTGTAGGTATTCAATCTCATTTCATTAACATTGGTTGTTCCCTCATGTGAAATAGCCAAAGTATCCCAGATTTCATTAGTAGTCTTACAAGAAGATATTAGATTAAATTTGTCATCTCATAAAGCACAATACAAAGCATTCATTACTTTACAATTATTATTGCAATCATCTTTAGCAGGTTCATCCCAAGTAGTTCTTTTAGTTTCTAGAATCTTATACCGACTTTCTATAGCAGTCCAAATATCAAATCCCATACTTTCTAAATGAATTTTCATTTTTAGTTTCCATTGGGCATAATTAACACCATTAAAGAAAGGTGGCCTGTTGGAAGCTGCACCTTCTAGTCTATTATCCATAATTAGATTTTAGCAGATATATTGAAAGAGATAGAAATTTAGAGATAACAGAAATTTTGAGATCATTAAGATATAACTAAAATCACAGTTAAAAACACTTTCACAAACAGAGTGTTTTGAAAAACTTTCAACTAAACAAACGATCCTCTAATACCAAATTTTGGTCGGAGTGGACACTCAAGAGGGGGTGGGGGGGGGGGGTGAATTGAGTTCCAATTAAAAATATCTGTTTAAAAGATTTATCTTAAAAATCCCCCAAATTATAAAACAAGTTAAACTGTAGTGAATTTGTAATACAGTAAAGGTTCAATCAGTTTCTCAAAGATTGATTACTTCTAAGTTAACTTAATCTGAATATTAAGTTAGCTTTTGAAACTAACTTACTAGTTCAAAATAATTACAAACACTTTATAGTTCAACTATCAAAGTTACTTTAAAATAGATTAATATTTAAAGTTCTTAGCATCGTAATATTCAAAATATTTTTATCAAAGGCATAAAGAACATCAAATTTAAAACAAGAAGTTCAGTCTCAAGCTGATACTTAGTCCTCTCAAACAGTTTATATAAAACTTTGATCCACACCCTGGATCGGGGTTTACAACACTACTTAGACTGTCCAGGTCCTCAAAACTCTACCACAGTTCTACATGGGAAAGCAACAATAACAACAGCTCACATGTTGTCTAGGTCACACTTGACCTCTACCACTATCCACAGTGGGATACAAGAGTGTAAGGGAAATATTGAGTGAGGATTTATGAATCCTACAGTTCAGCATAGGAGACAGTGTGTGCCTAAAAATACAGAGCACACACACTGCTCAAAATGTAAATAAATGAAACAAAATAGAGCTAAAAAAATAGAGATGAGTTTATAATGCTCTATGTGTTTTGAGTGAAGATCTGGACTCCTTGGATTGATGCAGATGAAGCTTTGAGTCCTCTGGTTTTTGGTTAGGAAAAACAGAGTGTCATTTTTGTATTTGACTTCCAGGTCCAGGGTGATTTGTCTGATCAGCTTGAGTATAGGTGAAATCGTTGAAGCTCTTTTCTCCTTAAATGTTTAGGTTCTACAGATTCAGTATGTATTCTTCCTTCTTATTCTATGCATGTAAGCCCTAGTGTATCTCCATAAGATTGTCTCGTATATGCATGGAAAGACTGATCGTTCTCTCTTTTGTAGTTCGTGGTTCCCTTTTATATATATCTTTTTTTCTAACAAGGGGAATGATTACCATTTTATAGGTACGAGGTATGATTTCTTGACATTAAATAGACATTAATTAATTAATAGCAGTTTCATTAAAAGCACCAAATATGACCTTTGTTAATAAACAAACTTAATTAAGGTTTAGAGATATAGTGACTGGTTTCCATCAGTAGCTCCTAGTATCAGGGAGCTTGTATCAGTGGACTTGAGTTAGTAGGTCTATAATGGTAGCTGTTACTCTTTATAATGGTAGACTATGTATCAGTGATAGTGACTTTGTATTGGTACCTCCTCTTATCAGTGGCTCTTCTGTAAAGGTATCATTATTGTATCAGTGGCTTTCTCCATCGGTAGCTCACCTATATCGGTAGCTGCTTGTATCTGTGGCTATGTATGTATATCGGTAGCTCTGTATATTTGTATCGGTAGACTTGTATCGGTAGGTCTGTCTGTTTGTATCAGTAGCTTTTGATTATAACAGTGGACTCTGTCTATCGGTGATCTTTGCTTATTGGTAAACTATATCTGTATCGGTGACTATATATCGGTAGGTCTATATCAGTGACTCAGAAACTTAATAATTATATGTTCTATGAAAATCATATCCAACATGAGTTAGTATTATTTCAAAACATGTATAAACATATATAAAAATTTATTAACATATTCCAAGGATCATTTTGATATATTTGTCAACTCAATATAAGGATGACATAATTTAACATATAGATAGGATTATCAAGACATACTAAAACATAATTGAGATTATCAAAACAGGTGAGGTCAAAAATAATGTAGTTTGAAAATAGTGCATAACATAAAGGTTTAATATTTCAAATATTGTTATTAAAAGGATTTATAAATAATTATAGATTAATCTAAAGAGGGAGAAAAATAAAATATATTTTTTTAAAAGTGTAGAGACATTGGAAGTTGGATTATTGAGAAAAGGTATAACTTATTTAACAATAGATTCAATTTACAAAACAAACTCAAGATTACCATATATCAAACACCTGAGTTGGACCATGATAGTGTACAAGGGACATTATCTCTCCCCCTTGGGATGGAAACAAGCACCAAGGCCTAAAAAAACATAGTGAGAATGATTTGTCCCAAAAAATAAATAAAACTAGTAGAAAGGAAATTTAAATAAAAACTGTCATGATGAATCCATATATTGGATTACCACACCAACCCAAATAAGTAGAAAAAAATAAGATATGAATCAATATAATATAAAAGAAATACCTTAACCTACCTTCAACTCCCTCACACAAAAAATCCCCAATTTTAATTTCTAAAATTTCACATGTATGGAATACCATTTATAAAATAAATAATTGAAAATATGTATGATAGATTTGGGTGATCAATTTGGGAAATAAAAAAAAAATAAAACAACCAACTAAACTCCATTTGAATCCATGTGCAACCATAAATTCTAGACACAATAAACTCTCCACGAGCAATCAATATTTGAATCAAAATTGGAAACTGAGAAAATTAGAAGGCATACCCCACTAGTATACAATCACCAGAACACAAATAATGACACAATCAAAGAAGGAATCAAAAATGAAACCAAAAACACAAAAAAAAAATCAGAAGGCCTACCTCCCCAGGTTTAAGAAAATCCTAAACCTTCTTTAGAAACCCAAACTTCAATTTAACACCAGATGTCAGAAGAGATGTTTGAGTGGTTGTCGAGTGGTGTGATTCGAGGTTCGATTCATCGAGGAGGAGCATCGACAGCGGGTGGAATCCTTATAAAGCTGTTGATATCACGATGGGTTCACAAATGGTTAGTGTTTTTAAATTATATTGGGACACTTTTATCATTGTTTTTAAATAATCACTGATAAAGATTCCTTTTATCAGGGCTAAAAAAGCACTGAAAAAATAAATCTTTATCAGTGCTAAAATTACTGCACTGATAAAGCCTCAACTTTATTAGCATAAAAAAGTATTGATAAAGACAATTTTATCAACACCTATTACTTAAGTGATGATAAAATATTTATAATTATAATTATAAATAAAAAAAATTTAAATATCTATATATACTTAATAAATATATATAAATATAAATATAGTAAATATATTCTTTTTTAAATATATTTATTATAATTTTATAAATATTTATTTATAATTATAGAAATATTTTTATAAAATAATATTTATATCATTATATATTTTTATATAATTATACACACCCATATATATATATATATTTAATAAATATATATAAATATAGTAAATGCATTCATTATTTAAGTAAATTTATTATAAATTTAATAATTATTTAAATATATATAATTAATTATTTATAATTATATAAATACTTTTTAAAAAATATTTATTTATTTATAATTATAAGTATATAATTGTATAAAAATATAGTAAATGTATATATATAAATATATTTATTTATAAATATTTTTCTAAAAATATTTTTTTAACATTATTAATGAATATATAATTTTAAGTGCATGCATATATGTTAAAAATGAGTGAAATTGAATAAATTAAGAATAAATACACTTTAAAAATATTAAAAAAATGTATAAGTTTTATGTTTGTGTATTGTATAAAAATGCATTAATTATATATATTGTAAGAACCCATATCTTCATGTTAGGTATGGATCTTGATTTCAGGTTGTTTTTTAGGAAAAAGGAAGAAATGAGAATTTTTATAAGTACATATTGTATACTTATGAGTACACTCCGTGTACCCAATTTCAGCATATAACTGTGTACTGGCCATGTAATGGCCAAGTACATGGCCGTTAGATGACCTAGCTGACCCGCTTAAGTCGAGGGCCGGTTGAGGCTAATACAGGACATGCCCACTTAATGAACACGCCATGTACTTTTATTTTTATTTGATAAATCAGAGTGGGGTCATGTCTCATCTTCAGAAACACTTTCTTTTAACCTTGGTTCATACAAGAGTATCACAGAATGATCAAAGAACTTCGAACCTCTCCCGATTCTCTATCTGAGCTCCGATCGAGACACCATCAGGTGCGTTGGAATCCCACTGGTGAGTCCTCAATTCTCTTAGAGTTTTTATTCTTGATTACTCCTCTCTCATGAGTTATTCAAGGTTTTTTTACATATTTTTTGTAGATCTATGCCATTCTGGGCTGATTCAAGGGCCGACATTCAAGTATATCGATCGTACGATATCAAGGTTGGTGTTTTGTGCCTTTAATTGTTCATATTTGGATTATATATTCTAAAAGTGCTGCATAGCAACATTTGAGGTATTTATTGATTGGCAATTTAATCATATTATTTACCTTCTATGGTTAAATTGATTGAAAATGGGTTGTTGCATATGCGTAAGGTTAGATGCCTTGTTTACAGGACACCCCATGGGTGCATTTCCATTATTTGAATTTTTATGGCAGTTTGGCCTAGGTTTCCTATGAGGTGTACCTTTTTTCCATGCCTTAAATTGTTTAGGATGGATTTTAATTGATTATATTAATTACATGTGTTATGATAATGAATGTTATCCATTTAGTAGTTATAGATTACATGTGTTGACTTGTTATGATATACACACTATTTTTACAATGGACCGTGACAGCCTTAGACAAGGAAAAAATGGGGGGGGGGGGGGTTTCTATGTTTATTTACATAGGACCTTGAGAGCCTTGGTGTAGATGATTGACCCATGGGTATTGACTATGAGAGATACATAGGAGGTTGTTTATAATTTATTAATGATATGTTGAACAAGGGGTATTGACTGTGAGAGCTACCTAGGTGGTCTTTTGTAAATAATTAGTGCGATGTTAGACCAAAGGGGTTAGACCATGAGAGCTTTCCAGAGGGTTTTATTTAATGATTTGGTAAAATGTTAAACCAAAGGGGTTAGACTGTGAGAGATTTTTCAGAGGGTTATTTGTGAATAATTGAATGATTGTAATGAGTATGTCAAGCAAAAGTATAAGTTTGGAATCAGTCTTACTTGATTGTTGAGATGTTCTTCTGAGATATCTATTTTGTTACTATTACACTAGGGGATAAAGGGCTTAGGATAGATCCTGAGATTTCATTATTCAATGGATTGAATAATTAATAAATGAAAATTATTTTAATTTAAAACTGTAGGATTATTTACGTTTGATTACTTCCTAGTTTATTAATTCATTTCAGCATATTACTTACTATATATATATTCACCGACATTTAGGCACATATGTATTGGTGGTTGCCTACTAGGATTCATCTCACACCCTATTTGGGTCATGTTTTGGACCCAAATAGATTATATAGTTGTAGGTATAGATAAGGGAAAGTAACCTTCTTTATTAGGTACTTGATTGCTGTAGGAGATGGAGAGCATGAGACCAAGCATAGGCTTGAGATGATGTCGGAGTTTACTTGTTTCTTTTGTACTTGGGTTTCTGTATTTCTTTACAGCATTGTGACTTGTTTGGAAGTTTTCTTAGATATATATTCCATGCATCATATATATATATTGTGGTTTCTATTGGATTTACTATATGTCTTCCATTGTTTACTTCTATTGTATTTATTACTGATTCTGCTACTGTTTACTATTTTTTTTGTTGTATTACTCGGACAATGAGGGCATAGTTTCCCCACTATCACATGAAAGGCCTATGTTTTTAGTCAACAACCTTTAGCGTTTAGGGAAATGCGCTTGAGGCCATGTGGCCAACCAGGTACGGGGCACCTTTGGGCGGCACCTGAAACTAGGATGTTACATATATGTAAAATCTATATAACACATATTTGATCTACGTTAAATTGAAAAATCAAATGAAATTCAATTATATGTCATGTACTATGTAATTAATCAAATTTTTTAATTCATATTAATTTTTAATTATAAACCATTATTTAATAAATATATAACTATTTAATGTAAAGTGCATAAATATTTTATAATATATAAATCATATTTTTATATATTAATATATATCTATATATTTAATACATACAATTTAATAACATTAATTATCATAATTATCTAATTAATAAAATCTTTAATATTTAATAATGTATAATCAAATTATTTATTTTTATCAATAATTATTTAATTAATAAATGTTTTAATATTAATTTTAATAAACTCATTTTTATTTTTAATTTATTTAATTATTTCGTTTTATTTATTCGGACCTTTATCAATGATAAAAAAGATATTATGAAAGAAATATTTTTCAGTTCTAAAAATAAAGCATTGATAAAGGGTACCCTTTATCAGCGCTAAAAATAAAATGTTGCTAAAGGATACCCTTTATTAGTGTGAAAAATAAAGCACTGATAATGGTTCCCTTTATCAGTGATAAAAAAAGTGATGATAAAAGATTAAATTTATCTGCGCTTTCCCCAGTACTAATATATATGCCATTTATCAGCATTTTTTCTAACAATGATAAATACCATCATTGTTAAACATGAGTTATGTAGTAGTGTTTAGTGTCTTTTTGGAGACTAGATACGTAAATAACTTATTTTACGACATTTTCAAAATATCCCATAATAATCCTTCTCACACAATACTTTATTTCACACATCAAACATAATACCCACCTTCATAACCCAAGGAATATATATATAAGAAAGTTTGAGCTTAGATACTCTGTAAGGGTAAACAATAAATAACATAAGTGAGAATACAATAAACATGCTGGTATGAGAAAAAGATAAATGTCAAAGAACATAACATTAAAAGATCATACCCAAATACACATGGATAATAATATATAAATCAAGTAGAATAGCATAACATAACAATAATAGATTATAGCATGATGATAATTGATAACTTATGGATGTGGAAAAAACATAAACATAAAAAATCATAACATAGTGGAATAAGAATCATGTTTCTACCTCCCATAACATTGTGAGCCAAGAATCACATTCCTGACTCCCATAACATAGTTGTTTATGAATCATGTCCCTTTATCACATAATTATAAAATGAGATAGAATACTTTACCCAATTATTTAGAGGGATATATATACCAATCAATCATATAATAAAAACCATAAATATGTGTTCCAAAAGAACATGAAAACATTCATATTTCAACATCACATAATTAACCCATGGAAAATAGAAATGATTTATGAAAATATCCAATGAATATTTCATAATATATCCATATAAAGAAGGTGGATGGTAGAATGAGAACATATCCCAAGTGTAACATAAGAAATATCAAAGGATGCTGACATATATGATTTTTTTAAGATTATTGAATAAATCACATTAAAAAATAATAATAAATAATACCTTTATTTTCAAAACCTTTAAGAATTAAGATTATTTGGAAAACCATTTTAAAAAATAAAAATTAAGATCCATAAAGAATAATGTTTATAAAATAATTTTTTCACACAAAACACATTAAAACAAAAATCTTTTCAAAATTTTCACAAAAACAACTAATGTTGAAAATATTAAAAGAATAATTTATTTTTTCAAAAGAGACTAAAAATAGAATAAAACGAATTTAATGAATTATTGAATTATATATAAGGAAATTTATAAAATCATCCAATGAATATAGACATAAAGGAGAAATATTCTCTATTAAAAAGAAGAGATGAAACTAGTTTCTCATACAATGGTCGCATCTAGTAAATTATTTACCAGGGGAAAATAAAATTACAATAGGACATGTAAAAACCTAAGAATGACCATAGGGGAAGAAAATTATAGGTTTTTTAGAGATAAAGTTCACATAATTTCCCCCCATATGTAAATTCATTCATAATAATCTAGATTTAAAAATGAGATTGCAAAGAAACTCGTACGACTTTGGTAAACTTTGAGTCAAAACAATCTTGAATGGTAGAACCTGAGATATATTTTTAAATACCTTTAATTTCATTAAACTTATGATAAAATTCATCCATAGTGATTTATATACATCACACAAAAAATAAACAAGTGGTGATTATGGCATATGTCTCAAAGGAAGAAAGTTGAAATGAGAAACCATTACCTTATTACTCCTGACTTACATGAAAGATATTTAACCTCATGTATAATAAAAAAACCATCTTAATAACCAAATTAATAACCATATTCATCACTATAAAATTTTCAACTATTAAATTAAAATATTTAATTATACTTTCCTTAGCTATTTATCATTTATTTCCATCACCAGATGTAGGTAATTTTGATTGTTTAACACATATTTCATAATATAGACATAGAAACCAATTATTTGAAACTAATTTAATCATTAATAAATTATAAAATTTGTTCAAATCATTTTGTTTTAGTTATTTATTCATATACATGTTCATTTTATGGAAACTATGGGCATGGTTCGAGAGAACAAGATCCATGACGAGCTTATTTCTAGTAATCAACAAATTAATTTACAATGATCACCAATTATTTTATGCCAAAACTTTAGAACCATATTGATGATATATATTACACATTAATATATTATATATTCATAAAATATTTTTATAACTATTCATGCATGGCAATGATGAAAATAAAACACATCATCCATGAAGGCGGTAGTTCATACTTACGCATGAGTGACATTTTCATTTTTTAATGAATGAAAGGAAAGGAAGTTAAGTAGTGATTTATCATAATATAATATTTATTATGCAATAAATATTTAATTTATTTATGAAATAAATTCTTATAATCATCCACATAAGGTGGTGATGAAAAAAATATGTCGTACATGGCGGTGATAGTTCATATGTACACATGAGCAACATTTTCAATTTTCTTATGAATTGAAGGGAGATAGAAAATGATTATTAAATTAATATAATAAAATCTTAGTATAATAACTATAAAAATTTCATTATATTAGATTTTTTAGATTTATTTTTATGATTAAGATAGTGGGAAAAAGGTTAAGGATTGGATAATACTCACATTGGGAAATTAAACCTTCTCTTAGGGGACCTCTTGGAAATTGAGGACTTGGGATAATTTATTGTAAAAATAGTTTTCTAAATGTGTAATAGTATTCTATGGGAGGTAAAATTGGTAGATTTTAAATAGTAATTCAAAAGTAATGCGTATCTTGAAGTGTGTGGAATTGAGCTCCTTTTATAGGTGAAAAAGATGATTTTTTATTGGAAATGAATGTTTGGTAAGGGGTAAAAATGTAATTTCATGAGAGTTAATTAAGTTAGGTGATAAAATGTTTGTGAGTAATGTAGGTATGAATTTAAAACATAAAATATTTTATTCTAGAATGTATTTATGTCATATTAATTTAGTAAAATTTGATCCACCATATGTTATTCTTTTTACCCTTATTAACCTTCTTTAAAAATTCACCACAGTAATTATTTTTTTAATAAAAATTTAAGATTACCACTATTACCAAAATTTGAAATTATTATTTTGAATTTTTATTCCATTTAATTTCATTAATAATTTAAACAATATAAAATTAACTTTTAAATTTAAAAACATGATATATAGGAAAAACTATTTTTATTGAAGAATAAATTTTTAAATGTTATATTTTCTTATTATTATTTATTATAAATTTAAAATTCAATTATTTTTATTATATTAATATTATAAAAAATATAATTTATCATCATTTAACCGTAATGTATTTTGTTTCATAAAAATTCACAGTGAATAAAAAGGAAATTTTTAGAAAAAACAAGTTTTAAATATAAAATAACCATATTAGATATTTTTTTACTATTACTTATTTAACTATAATAATTGAATTTTATAAATGATTTTTCATTAAAAATGACCTTTATTTTTATTTATACATATATTTTATAATATGATTAGGTTTATTTATAACTTATAATTTAATGACTATAATATAATGGCCATATTTAATACATTTATTTTTTTCTCAAAGTATCACAGTTCATTTAAGCTTGGTGTTACATGTAAACCAAGATATTCAATAAAATATTAATTAAAGAAAAATATATTGAAATATCATAGTCTGTTAAAATAATCACCTCACGAACACTAATTTTAAGGAGTGGTATTGGTTCTTCCATATCGTACTATGTGAAGAAAAAAAATTCTACACACTGGTGTGATTTATTCTTACTAAAGATCCTTATAAGGAGGATAATCAGGAGGAAACCAATATATTTTAGAAACATAAATATGATGTAGTGGATTTCATGTACCTCATATTATCTTCCATGTCTAGTGAGTTCTAGAAGGTACATAATGATATAGATGCATATAGCATGTTATCCAATATCCATGATCTTTATCCGGAAAAAGCTAGATAAGTGTGTTATGAGATATACAAGTCACATTTATTATGAATGATTAGATAAGGAACACTAGATCAACTTAATATTTTAAAGATGATTGTATATATTGAGTGTTATGAAATCTTTGTTTTTAATCTACCAAGTAAGATACGCACTAAAACCATAGTTTTATCTCTTCTTAAGAGCTTATCGACCTTTATTTTGAATTATAATATGAAAAATATTGAGAATATTCTTTCATAACTCCTTATATTTATTCTACAATAATATAAGGACATAAATCATGGAAAACCTAGAGTCCTTATAGTGAAAAAAATGAAAGTAAAATAAAAGGAACCTAAGAATACTTACAAGTCTAAGGATTCCAAGCACCACCTGATCAATATAAAGTACATTAAAATAAAATAAGGAATAACATGAAGAGTGTTTTTCATGTGGTAAAAAAGGACATAGGAAGAAGAAATACAGTGAATTAAGGAAGCAAGGGGAAGTTTCAGGTGCATTTTTTATCAAATAAAAACATTCCATTACTACATTTTTTGTATTAGATACAATATATGGAACTTCTATTTGTATATAAATATATAAACCAAGTATATTTAGGAATGTTTTAAGTGGTTAGGTGGATCTTTAATCTTCTAATAGAGAAATATTGGATACCTTGGCTATAAGAGACTACCACCTTACTTTGTTGACATGAACGATTCAAGTTCTAAAGAATTATTATTATGTATCTAGTGTTATCAAGAATATTATATCCATGTATAGTTTTGATATTGACGGATTTGTATTCAAATTTTAGAATAAAATCTACTAATTATACAAAGATATAATTTTTATGGAATGAAGCGTCTTAATAATTGTATTTATATATTGGAATATGAAAACCAAGTGTTGGAAATTGAAAAAGAATCAATTTCGCATGAATTGTTTGATACCTAGTTGTTGAACCAAAAACTTTTTCATGTAAATGAGAAACATATTAAAAATCTCAATCAAGATGAGAATTTATATTCATTCAAACTAAAACCACTTGATATATTTCTTTCTTTCTTTTAAGGAAAAATGACTAAACCTCAATTTTGTGGTAAGTGTGAAAGTGTTATAGAGATTATTGAATTGGTTCATATAGATGTGTGAAGACCTTTTTTAGTTGAATATATTGGTGGATACTCATAATTCATAATATTTTATAATGACTTGATTGAATATGTGTATGTCTACTTAATGAGGTATAATAGACAATCCTTTGATAAAATTAAGGAGTTAAATAATGAAGTAGAAAATCATGTTAGACAGAATATAAAGAAGCTTAAATTGGATTATGGTAAAGAATATAATATCCAGGAGTTCATTTATTATCTTATGGAGTTTGGGATTCTATATAAACTCACTCCTACTTAAAAACCATAGTCGAATGGTGTTAGTGAAAGGAGGAACCACACCTTGTTGTACATGGTGAGGTCAATGACGAGTCATAAAGATCTTTCATTATCCTTTTGAATATTTTCATTACCAACTTTAGTAGACATAATAAAATAAATTCAAGATAAACCAAAAAAAATCTATATAGGTTAATGTATTGGAGAAAATCCATGTTGTAAAATTTAAGTGCTTGTGGATGTATGAAATTTGTTAAGGAAACTTTTGAAAAAATTAAAATCCTAAGGAAAAAGTGTATCTTTATAGTAAATCCCAAGGAAATTTAGGGATATTACTAATAATTTTTTTTTATAAAAAAGGTAAAAGTTGATATACATGACATGTTCCTTGTGAATGATCTCATATTTAAAATAGATAGTGGGTGAATGATTGATTTCAATGAAGTTTATGGTCAATATATATAGGATTTTTCATAAAAAAAATTACATAAGACCCCATGGAAGAGGTTGTTCTAGAGATACAAGTATTTCATATAAGCATTAGAGAGGTTAAATAACTTGTGAGATATGGTTTTATAATCATTGATGATGGTGACTATTTATTGGTTGAAAATGATGCACCTTTGTCCTATAATGAGTAGTAAACAACTCAAAAGTCTCAAGATGGGAGGAATCCATGAATTCTATTATAGATTCTATATACTAGAACCACATTTTTATTTTAGTCAGTATAATAGTATATGTAAATATTATTTGTGCAAAATTTGGTATTCAAGAAAAAAAGGACATGGAAGGTAATGTCAGTTCATATAAGGCTTGATTATGGATAAAGGTCTTAAGAAACATCAAGGAATATACAATGATAAAATATTTTAACTAATTTCTATGATTACATATACCAAAATTCTAATTGGAATAACATCTTACCATGATTATGAGATTTGGAAGATAGATTTCAATACAAATTTCCTTAATTAGAACCTTATGAAATATGTATATATGAAAAAACTAAAATTATTTGTAAAAAAAAAGGATGTTAATAAGGTATACAAGTCATATAGATCCATTTATTGATTGAATCAATCATCCATACCATGGAAAATTATCTTAAATGAATCCATAAGTGATAAAAAATATTTTTAATGAGTCTTTTATTGATAATAAATGATATAATTTCCTCACATTGTGGTAAATGTGTTCATTTATGAAATATTTGGGATTAGACCATTTATTTGAAAATTTGATGAAAATTCCAGTTTTACACTTTAAAATTCACTATAGAATTTCAGACATAAATATTTTGATATGTATTATTTGAACTTAGTATTTTGTAAATATATTTCTGACTTAACTGGATATAACTTTCATTTAGGACATTGGAGCTAAATCATAAATTTGGTTGGTACAAATGGTCCATGAAGTCAAAGTTGGGTTGGACTCTCTAGATTGGACATGCGTTCTGTATTTGGGCCATAACTTCTTCACCCATGATTGGATTAGACCCAAATTTTTAGAGGAGCTTGAGGTCTCATTTTAGAAAAAATAATCCTACTGGAATGATAGATGAGTTACGCGTTTTGGTGGTCAAATGGGCGTTTAAATTTGGCTTAAAATATTTGGCCGAGATTCCCCATTCACACTTGAAACCACTTTGAACCTAGCCTCCCCACCATTCTATAAATTGGTGTTTTTGTCATTTGGAGGGTTTGGGATGTGAAATAGGATATTTAAGAGGAAAATTGGTTTCACCCAACCTTTTTAAGAGGGATATATCTTGAAGTAAGGATCCCCTCATCGAAGCCTTCTTCTTCTTCTTCATGTTGTAATGTTTGCATTTGTGTAATAAAATTCTTAGTTACTCTTTTATTTATTCTATATTATTTTATTTTTTTTAAATTATATTATTCTATTAATATTCCTATTTGGTCTGGAATTCAAGATTATAAACAATATTTGTTTATACCCATTCTAAACTCTTGTGAAAGTAAAACGTTTCTATGATGACTACACCGCCCATGAAAGAGTAGTTTCTATACTAATCGATCTACCTATTACCTTATTCATTAATTTTTTTTGAATCAATGAATTAATTTAATTAACTTAATATGATCTATTAATTGAGTTTTTAATTTAAATTAAACTAATAAAGCAATTGAATAATTGAAACAAAAACACGTGAGGTCGAAAGTTGTGTAAATTGTGAGAGTGAGAACTTAGTCGATAATACAAGACCACACGAGATAAATTTGTAGATTCCAAATATAATACCTAAACTCAATTGATCCTCATTTAGAGAGTGTGTATGTTATATAATTAACCATTGACAATAATATAACCTAAGAACATCAATCAAATCAGGGTGTTGTGATTGCATGTTCCGAAGCTAGCCTAGGGTTTAAGTAATTTCATCTTCGCGGTAATGTTAACTCTCCTGTATGGTTATAGGGTTAAAAAATTAATGGATCATAATTAAGTGTCTATTAATTTAAATGATAATTATTTATAAGTAAATTAAAAGGTAGATTTAGATCTATTAAAATTTTAAAATATTTTCTAAAAAAACATCTTCTTGTTATGTCTTTTTAATCGAAATTCATTAAAAAAAACAAAAAAATACAATCTTCTTACATAAAAATTCTTCTACTTTTATGAATGGTAAAAAAACCCCACATCCTTTCAAGTAGTGTTATTATTATATTTTATGTTATTTTCAAAATACCTTTAATAATTTTTTTTTATTTTACTTCCTCTGAGAGACGAATTCGGTCAGCCACTCTACTACACCCAAGTACCCCAAAAACCATTAATCATTTGAGGGATCCCACAAAAACACATTTCAAATTGGAACCGTTTTTGGGGAGGAATATAATTAATTCAACCAATTATAGTTATTTCATTTATTTTTCATTTTATTATCTTCTTATCTTTTTTCTTCATTTTTTACCCAATCTGAATTTTTCTTCTTCTTTTGTTTTCTTATTATTCTTCTTTTTGGACCATCAACTAAAACTTATCATTTTTATTTTATTATGGTAAAATTTTATTCTTTTAATTTTTATTTTATTTATTAAATGAACTAATCTCAAGGAAATTTTAGATCTTGACCCTGAGATTGAACGTAGCCTTAGGGCTCGAATCCGACATTCTCAGTCTATGGGAAGTTTTAACATTCAATCAGTTGGAGAATTCCTCTACTCCAAGAAAATTGAAATTGGAAACACTTATATATAAAACCTAAAACTAGAACCAATGGCTGAAAATATTGGAAATGAACTTAATAGAACCATTTTAGGATTGAATGCACCTGATATTAACTATCAACCAAATTGTATTGCATACCCAAATCTCGAATCGGACTTGAAACCAAAATATTGATTAATTCACCTTCTTCCAAAGTTTTATGGACTCTCTAGTGAGGATCCCAATAAACACCTTAAATAATTTAATGTGGTTTTCTCAACCATAAAACCATGAAATTTCTCTGAAGATCAAATAAAACTTAGAGAATTCCCATTCTCACTTGATGGAGCTCCAAAAGATTAGATGTATTATTTACAACCTGAAGATGTAACATGTTGGAATGATTTGAAATGTCTATTATTGAAAAGATTTTTTCTAGAATCAAGGACCACTTCCATTTGTAAGGAGATCTCTGGGATCCAGAAATCAAAAGGGAAGTCAATGTATGAGTACTGGGAGCGATTCCAGAAGTTGTGTGCAAGATGAACACATCACCAAATCAATGAGAAACTCCTCATCTAGTAATTATACAAAGGACTCACACCTATGGAGATAAGAATGGAGGATTCCATGTCTGGAGGAGCATTTGTGGACAAGACACCAATATCTTCATGTGCATTGATTGAAAAAATGGACCAAAACTCCCAACAATTTGGCGATTGAGGTACACCACATGTCAGGGGAGTACATCAGATAATTACTTCCTCTCTTGAAAATCATTTCATTGATACTATGTTGGAAGAATTGAACACTATGATGAGGTATATGTATTTGAAAAAAAAATACATCCCAACCCCCTCCTTTAAGGCCTTGTTGTATTTTTACTGAGACAAGCCACCCAACTACTATTTCCCCCAACTACAAGAAACAAAAGATTATACAATAATGTTTCCTGGGAGACCATATCAGTAGTAATAACAACCACAACCCCAAAAGAAGTTTGATTCCATTGCACCTGTATACAACCAAGGTTGGAAGGATTGACCTGAAATTAGGTATACATCTGGACAACAACAAAGCCCCCCCTTAAAACAAAACTTCCAGCAGCATCCACCATACCAACAAGGTTTCCAACAACCCCAAAGGTGTTTGAAGCTAAATATTAAAAAAGTCAACAAAAAGAGAATTCTCAACCAAAGTTAGATTCTAATACTGATGACCTTTTGAAACAAATTGTTCTTAATCAATAGAATGAGCAGAAGAGTCAAGATTCAGAGCTGAGGGAGTTGAAGACTCAAATGAGCCAGATTTCCACTGCCCTCCATGAACTGATAAGTAAGAAATCTAGAAATCTACCTTCCCAACCTACTCCAAATACCAAGGGGAATGTCAGTCTCATCACATTGAGAATTGGGAAGAAAACAACTGATACATCTACACCTATCATTCCACCGAGATTCACCTCAACTCTAGAGAAGCCCCATTCCATACCAACTGATGAGAAATCTAAGGAGAAAGATAAATGTAAGAAAAATATTGATGATGTTCCTCATAAACCCCTTCTATTTCCAAACATAGTTGTATAAACCAAAAATATGGCTAAATAAGCAATGAAAAAAAGAGTTTTTGGACACATTCAAGCATGTTGAGATCAACATCCCTCTACTTGAAGATATCAAGAAAATCCAGAGTTATGAGAAATTCTTAAAATAACTTTGTACCAATCAAAGAGGGATCAAGGGAAATGAGAGGATCAATCTTGGAAGGAATGTGTCAGTTCTCATTACACCAACTCTAGCAATGCCAACAAAGTGCAAGGATCCCGGGACATTCACTATCCCATGAACCATAGGGGAGTTGCACATTTTTAATGCTCTTTGTGATTTGGGAGCTTCCATAAATGTGATGCCTCACTCTGTATTATCTTCTTTATAGGTTGGTGAGTTGAATATGACGAGAGTAGTGGTGTAGTTTAAGAATAGAGATACTGTATATCCAGTGAGAGTCTTTGAGGACGTAATTGTTCGGGTAAGAGACATGATATTTCCGGCAGATTTCTACATGGTTAACATGGAGGATGATCAGGTAAGTTCCCATGATCCAATTATATTAGGTAAAAAATTCCACAAAACTAAGAAAACTATACTAAATGTCAATGAGGGTACACTTTCCATGGATTTTGGGGATAAATTTCTGATATTTAATATTATGGACTCCATGAAGTACCCCTTAGAGGACCATACTACATTTGTTATCTCCCATTTTGAACCACCAAAAAAACCCATGGAATTTGATTGTCCAATGCTTAAGGAGATTATGAGTATTGGTTATAGTTTAATTTCTAAGAGTACTTCCACACCTATTTATAATTCACAAGAATCTCTTAGATTTTATTTTGAAATGGATTCATATTCTGATTTTGATCATGTGAACTCTGATTATGACATGACTGTTGAGTATGCTGAGGGATTTGATGATTTATTCTATAATTTTGATGATGTATATTCTAATACTAATGTTCATTGTGCACATATATCAGTTCCTTAAATTTACCCATAAATAAATCACCCCTACATTGGAACTCAATCCATTACCACCAAATCTAAAATACTCATACTTGTTAAGTGATGAGAAATTACCTATTATCATTGCTAACAATATCTCTTTTGAACATGAAGAATTTTTTTTGAATATTTTGAGGGAGAACATCAGGAAAATTGGGTGGAACTTGGGTGAAATATTAGGTATTAGCCCCTCCATTTGCATGAATATGATTCTTTTAGAGGATGAGGCTAAACTAGTGAGGCAACCACAAAGGAGACTCAATCCAAACCTTCTGGAAGTTAAAAAAGAAGTTGAAAAATTGCTCAAGGTAGGTATAGTCTTTCCTATTTCAGATTCGCAGCGGGTAAGTCCTATTTAGGTTGTGCCTAATAAAAATGGTGTTAAAGTTGTTAGAAATGAGAAAGATTAGTTAGTTATAATAAGGTTCAAAAAAGTTGGCATGTGTGTATTGATTATAGGAAACTAAATCAATCCACTCACAAAGAAAATTTTTCCCTCCCATTTTTTGATCAAATTTTCAAGAGACTAGATGGGAAGACACAATATTATTTCTTGGATGTATTTTATGGATATTTTTAGGTTCCTATAGCTCCGGAGGATTAGGAGAAGACTACATTCACCTGTCCCTTTGGTACATTTGCCTATCGGAGGATGCCATTTGGACTTTTCAATTCCCCAAGTACCTTCCGAAGATGCATGGTGAGTATTTTTTATGATTTTCTTGAGACCATCATTTAGGTATTTATGTATGACTTTATAGTATATGGATCCTCATTTTATGAATGTATAAGTATTTTGGGAAAGGTGTTGAATCATTGCATTGAGAAGAATCTAGTCTTGAAATTTTAAAAGTGTCATTTCATGGTAGAGCATGGCATTGTGTTATGGCATGTAGTGTCAAAACAAGGGTAAGAGGTTGATAGATATAAGGTAGATATAATTTCATCCTTACCTTATCCTTCATGTGTGCGTGATGTTAGATCTTTCCTAGGTCATGCATGATTTTATCGGTACTTCATCAAAGATTTTAGTAAGATTACTCTTCCTATGTCATGATTACTTCAAAAGGATTCTGATTTTATGTTTGATGATTATTTCATGACTTAATTTGATGAGCTAAAGAAGTGTCTAACCACTCCACCGATCATACAGATCCCATGAAGGGAGATTCCTTTTGATCTTATGTGTGATGCCTCCAACTTTGTGGTTGGATATGTCTTATCTCATAGGGTGAAGGGATGTTCAAATGTGATTGCCTATGCATCTAGGACACTAGATTCAGCCCAATAAAATTAAAAAACCATAGAAAAGAAGTTTGTTGTGATTATATTTTCTTTAGATAAATTCGATTCATATTTATTAGGCTCTAAATTAGTTGTTTTTTCTGACCATGCAGCTCTGAGGTACCCCTTGAAGAAGCCAGATGAGAAACCCAGGCTTATCTGATGGATACTTATTCTTATTCAAGAATTTCATATTGAGATAAAGGGAAAAAAGAGGTCAGAAAAACTAGTGGTGGACCACATGAGTAGGCTTAATCAGACACTAGAGGATGACACCTTGGACCAGTACCACTTCGATACACTTTCCCCGATGAGCATATTTATGCCATCTCATGTACGCATCCTTGATATGAAGATTTAGTTAAATACATTGTTTCCACTGAAATCTTTACAAATTTAAAGAAACTTAAAGTCCAAAAATTGAAAATTGAGTCTTAATATTATTTGTGGGATGATCCACACCTCTGGCACATGTGTAGTGATCAAGTTATTATAAGGTGTGTTCCTGATCATGAGTTTGATCCTGTTTTGCATTTTTGTCACACACTTGCATGTGGAGGACACTTTGGACCCCAATGGAAAGCTAGGAAAGTTTAAGACACTGGATTATATTTTCCTAGCTTATTCCATGATTCTCATGTGTTTTGTAAGACATGCTCATATTGCCAACACACTGGAAACATTTCTAGGAGACATGAGATGCTGCAAAAACCCATATTATTCTGTGAGATTTTTGATGTGCGGGGCATTGATTTTATGGGTCATTTTCCATGTTCTTTTGGATTCTTGTACATTTTGGTTGCTGTTAATTATGTGAGTAAATGAGTGGAGGCGAAGGCCACTAGGACTAATGATTCTCATGTTGTCGTGGACTTTGTCAAATCACATATTTTTTGTAGGTTTGGAGTACCAAAGGACATCATTAGTGACCAAGGGACACACTTTTGCAACCAGAATTTGGATTCCATTTTTCAAAAGTATGGGGTGACACGAAATACATCAACACCATACCACCCCTGAACAAATGGCCAAGTTGAGGTTTCAAATCATGAGTTGATATAAATTTTGAAGAAAACCGTGCATCCAAATAGGAAGGATTGGAGAAAGCACTTGGATGATGCATTGTGGGATTATAGGACAAAAACCAAGACCCCCATAGGTATGTCCCGATTTCAAATTATTTTTGGGAAGGTATTTCATCTCCCCATGGAAGTTGAGCATCCGACTTATTGGGTTATAAAGAAATGTAACATGGATTTGACCCAATATGGAATCCAAATGAAGCTGAAAATTCAAGAGTTTGAGTAGATTTTATTGTCTTCATATGAAAACTCAAGGCTCTATAAGGAAAGGTAAAAAGTAGCTCATGACGAAATGATCCAGAAAATAGAATTTCAAGTTAGAGAGAAAGTCTTTCTCTATAGTTCATAACTAAAGCTGATTCCTGGTAAGTTTTGTTCCAGGTGGTTAGGTCCTTATGTAGTGACAAATGTTTTTCCATATTGTGTAGTGGAGATCACACAAGAGTACACATGAAGGATCTTTACAGTCAATGGGTAATGTTTTAAGAAATACATTGAGGGACTTCCTACTGATGTAGTGGATTTCATCACACTGCATGACCCCATCATCACTTGAGCATATCTAGATGTTCTTAACCCTTTCATTTTTTATACTTTGTCGTATTTAAAATTATACATTTCAAGTGAATATATCATCTCATGGGTTCACATTCAGGACAATAATATATTTTAAGTGTAGGGGAGGGAACCTTTTAGTTTAGTAATTTCAATTGTTTTCCTATTTTTCAATTATTTTCAAAAAAAAATTGTGTGTTTTTCAAATTTTGTGTGTTTATTTTTCAATTTTTTGTGTGTTTTTGAAACTTTTGAACTAAAATGATTAACATAACCATTTTTAAATTCATATCAATAAGTGAAAAAATTTATCCCATGAAACCGATCTTAAATGAATGTTGAAATTAACTTTGTTTCAAGTTCAAATATTTAGTAATTTCATGGAAATTACTCTAAATTTTGAATCCCATGCCATATATCACTGTCTTTATATTTGAAATCACTTACCTATGAGGCTTTTGAACCATTGTTTTCATATTATTTACATTTACATTATTTCTTAAGGGAATGAAACCATGATTTATTTAACGAGAATTTGATTTATTCCTGTCAAAACTTGAGGGTTTGAGGTACTTAGGTTTTAAATGATTGAGACATTTTTTTGGTATTAAAGCCCTAATTTCAAAGAATCCTTTTTTTTATAAAGGCCTACCTTGAACATTTAATATTTTTAGACCTTAGAATCCATGAATATCCTATTAGGTTATCCACATTATAATCCAATTTTCCCTATCCAACCAACTCTTGAAGTGAAATTGCATAATCTAGTTGAATTTAAATGTGGGGGGAGTTGTCTTATGTTGTGCTAACACATTTTATGATACTTTGGGTAGAAAATTAAATTCTGAAGAGACGTGTTTGATACTGAAAAAAATAATTTTGTTTAAAGATGTTCCTTTCTGGAGCTTTCATGATAAAAGAAGATGTGCCTTTTTGGAGCTTCTGATGAAGAAAGAAAGCTGTGCCTATCTGGAGCTTTCACAAAAAACTATGTTTGAGAGGAATTAAATTTTTGTTTCTGAAATGATTAATAGTGTAAAATTTCTATGAGTTTTCATGATGATGGATTGGAATTGATATAAATTAAAGTGACTAGGAGACTATACTTGAGTGACAATTAGAATAATGCAATTTTTCTTTAATAAGAGTCAATCCCTCCTCATTCAGCCTCATAATTTTTCACATCTAAATCCTACCCACCAAAGGACACATAACAACCCTAAAAATTCCTCATGATAGAAATATGTCCTTGACTCACATATGGGGGTGATGTAGAAATTTATCAAGACTATGGTGACCCTTGTATGATTTTGGATGAGAAAGACATTCCTAAAAAAGTGACATTTGTGTGATAAGAGAAAATTCAAGTGAGGTAAGTGTTTTGTGCATGAGAGGATAAATGAAGTGAAAATATATTGAATGATATAAATGGAGAACTTGAAATAATGGGTTTTTATGAGGCATTATGTCTTTTTTTTCTTAGTGTAAAATTGTTGAATCTCAAGGATATGTGTTTTAAAGTTTGTTTTGATTTGATATTGATGTTTACTTGTCATAATTTTTCGGAATACATGATATGAGGTTTTTCTCAGGAGTGAAAAAGGGTAAGTGTGGTGGATTTGATAAGACACATTTTTATTGAATATTTTATTGATAATAAATGATATAATTTCCTCAAATTGTGGTAAATGTGTTCATTTATGAAATATTTGGGATTAGATCATTCATTTGAAAATTTGATGAAAATTCTAGTTTTACCCTTTAAAATTAACTATAGTATTTCGGACATAAATATTTTGATATGTATTATTTGAATATAAAATTTTGTAAATATTTTACTGACTTAACATGTTACAACCTTCATTGAGGACATTGGAGCTAAATCATGCATTTGGTTGGTAGAAATGGGCCATGAAGTCAAAGTTGGGTTGGACTCGACAAATTAGGCATGGTTTTTGTATTTGGGCCATAAATTCTTCATCCATGCTTGGATTAGGTCCAAATTTTTTGAGAAGATCTAGGAATAATTTTTTCACAAATCAGACTTCTGGAAGGATAGATGATTCACTCGTTTTGGTGGTAAAATGGGCGGGTAAATTTGGATTAAAATATTTGGCCTAGATTCCCCATTCAAACTTGAAACCACTTTGAACCTAGCCTCCCCCACTCTATAAATCGGTGTTTTTCTTATTTGGAGGGATTGGGACTTGAATTAGGATATTGAATGAATATGAGAATTGGTTTCACCCAAATTTTCCAACCATTGTAAGAGGGGTATCTCTTAAAGCAAGGATCCCCTCATCGAAGCCTTCTTCTTCTTCTTCATGTTGTAATGTTTGCATTTGTGTAATAAACTTCTTAGTTACTCTTTTATTTATTATATCTTATTATTTTTTGTTCAATTATATTATTAAATTAATCTTCCTATTTGGTCTGGAATTCAAGAGTAGAAATAAGATTGTGTTATACCCTTTCTAAACTCTTGCGAAAGAAAAACATTTCTACGATGACTACACCGCCCATAGAAGAGTAGGTTACTTAGTAATTGATCTACCTATTACCTTTTTAATTAATTTATTTTGAATAAATGATATATTGTAATTCACTTAATATGATATATTAATTGATTTTTTAATTTACACTACTGGAAAATGGGTCTATACCCACAGTTCTGCATATAACTGTGGGTATAGGACACCCCTATACCCACAGTTTTGGGAAACCATGGGTATAGGGATAGTATAGGAACCTATACCCACAGTTCTCGGCAAACCCGTGGGTATAGGATATTTTTGAAGACCTATACCCACGGTTTTGGGAAAACTATGGGTATAGTGATTGTTACGGAGACCTATACCCACGGTTTTGGAAAACCGTCGGGATATGGTTTTTTTACAAAACCTATACCCACAGTTTTCCAAAACTATGGGTATTGATTTTTCGTGTTATGGCAGGGGAAAAAAATCCTGTGGGAGAGAAATTATTTTGGCGGGAACATGGTTCGATATTAATATAATTATATGGATAGAAGATTTTAGTCAAACGATTTTTGTGGGATAATTGGTTTAGTTATCTGTCTTGTACAAGGAAGACTGGGGTTCGAATCCCGATAATTTTATTTTTCAGATATTCGAGTATTATTAATATAAGTAAATAATAGTATGGAGATATAAATAAAATTAGAGTAGCATAGTTGGTAATCTGTGGTTGGCCTTTACAGCAGGTCGCGTGTTCGAAACCACATATCCCTTTTTTTAGATAACATGATTTATATTAATATATTAAAATAAAAAAGTATATGTATTCTAATATGATGATCAGCCGAGTTGGTCAGGTGTTACATCTGCCGGTGCTACGTGAGGCGCGAGTTCAAATCCCACCAGGCACGATTTTTGAATTTCTTTCCTACGGTTTGAAATCTGTGAATACAGCAATGTGCCATGTTGTGCCACGCGGTTCAGTTATGTGCCCACGGTTTAATAAAACTGTGGGTATACATTAACCCCTCTATTGTGATGCCTTTCCAGCCCACAGTTCACAAAACCTTGGGTATAGCCTATACACATGGTTTTGAACCATGGGTATAGCCCATTTTTCTAGTTGTGTTAAATGAAACTAATCATGCCATTAAACAATTGACACAAAAACACGTGAGGTCGGAAGTTGTGTAAATTGTGAGAGTGCGAACTTAATATGTAATACAAGACCACACATGATAAATTTGTAGAGTTCAAATATAATCCATAAACTCAAGTGATCCTAATTTTAAAAGTGTATATGTTCTCTAATTAAATAATGACCACAAGATAACCTAAGAACATCAATCAAAGCTGGGTCCTACGATTTCATGTTCCGAAGCTGGCCTAGGGTTTAAATAATTTCATCTTTGTGGTAATGTTAACTCCTATAAGGTTAAAGGGTTAACAAATTAGGGGATCATAATTAAGTGGGTATTAATTTAAATTATGATTATTAATAAGTAAATGACTAGGTATAGTTAGATCGATTATGCCTTTTAAAATATTTTCTAAAAAAAAATCTTCTTCTTGTGTCTTTTTAATCAAACTTCATTTCAAAAATAAAAACAAAAACAAAATTATACTATCTTATTATAGAAAAAACTTATAGTTTTATGAATGGTAAACAACCCCCACATCCTTTCATGTAGTTTTATTCTTCCATTACATGTTATTTTCAAAATAACTTTAATAATTTTTTTTAATTTACTTCCTCCTTTGAGAGACGACCTTGGTCAGCCACTCTACTACACCCAAGTTCCCCAAAAACCATTAATCATTTGAGGGTGCCCACGACTGTGCCTTTAAATAAGGTAATTTGGTTTAATAACTAATGAATGTTATCCTTATATCTATAAGTAGTTTAGTGGGAGTGCATTCATTTTCATAGTAGTATATATTGATGAAATATTACTTGTTGGATACATGATACTATTCTTACAGCTAATTAAGTCTTGGTTAAACAATCACTTCTCCATGAAAGGATTATGTGCGGTAGCATACATTCTAGGGATTAGTATCATTCTTGGTAGATCTTAGATTATAACTAGAATAATTCAAGGTATATACATCGTCTAGATACTAAAGAGATACAATATGGAATAATCTAAGAGGGGATTGGTTCCAATGTGAAATGAAATACATTTCTCTATAAAATTTTATTCTTATATAGAAAAAGAGAGATAAAGTGGTTGAGTAGAATATCATAAACTTACGTGATATTTTCCATCATGTATGTTATGTTATGTACCAGGTTTTATAATTCCAAAACCTTGATCATAGTAGGAAGATATCAAGGAGAACCAAGAGACTAGTGTTGGAATTTTATGAAGACTATCCTTAGGTATCTAAGGTATACTAAGGATATGTTCCCTATTTATGGAGGAGATATGAATCTATTCATTAGGGGATATCAATATTTTAGTTTCCATATATATTTTAATGATTTTAAATCACAATCAGGATATGTCTTCTATCTTAATAGATGAGATGTGATCCATAAGAACTCACTAAATCCATTTTTTGCTAAATCTACAGTAGAGTTAGAGTATATTATATCCTTTTAATGTATCTTGATAACTAGTATAGATATAAAACTTCATCAAAGATATTGATTATATTGTAGTGGTGGACATTTTCATAGAGCCAAGGTCACATTAGTAGATGAATCATATACATTGGTAGTATCACCTCCAAAGATATTTTTCTTAAAGGGGTGATGTTTCTGTAAATAGAGTTTCCATGTATGATAATATGGTAATGGAATTTACTAAATACTTATCTCTGTGTAAGCATAAATATCATATAAGAGTTAATAGACTCAAATTTATAAGTAGTTGGATTTAGTGCAAGTGAAAATGTATTGGATTTGGTTGCATAGAAAAAACTACTTTTAAATTTCTATTATCTATATATTTAAAGTGTATAATATTAGGAAATATCTTTTTACATGATAATTTTTATTATTTATAACATTTTTTTGTGGTAATTTCTTTAGATTATTTGTCACATTAAATGGTCATAGTAGTTCCCACTATGATTAGAATCATGAAGTGATATGATGATATTATTAAATAATTATTCTAGGGTTGGATGCATCTATCTAATGAGACACATATGATACAGGATATGAATTGTTGGGGGATTATAAGATAATGATACTTATTATCATAAATTTCACATATGGTAACCACCAAGAGAGTAGCTATAAGAACAAATACTCCCATAAAAATTATGAATGCATTATGTTTCATGGGATATTACTATCTATAGACATGTGTATTGGTCCTTCGAGTTGAGATTATAATTAATGCATATCACAAGTCAATACTTAAATATGTTATTGAAAAACATACCGATATATGGTTATGGAGAGGTAGGATATATTTTGTGTTTCATGAGTGATATGACATTAATTAATATGTAAATAAATGATTTCCCCTTGTTAATGTAAGTAGATATCTCTGTCTCTTTGATTGGAATTTTACTTTTTGATTAATTCAATAGCCACAATGGTTTTATTGATGAGTTTATTTTAAGAAATTCAAAGAAAATATATCAAACATATAGGTTTATGACACATTAAATTCATCTAACATGATGATATTTCAATAAAATAGATTATATTACGTAGAAAGAATCCATAAGAGGTTATTTTAATTATGAAATTAAGATATTTATCTATGGGTTCCTTGACATGTTACTTGATGTTGATCTTGTAATTTCCATAGGATATCTTAATGACACTGACAAATAGTCTTATAGGGTCACCTAATATGTGTATCAAGAAGCTAAGTTAAATTTTGTTTGAATTTAATATTAGAAAAAATATTACTCTTGTGTTCTAAGGAATAATATTTATTCAGGTTATGTTGATTGAAAATATTATATCACCAATTATTTGAGAGAATATATACATGAGTTAAATATTAAATAAATATTTATTCATGAGTTTAATGAATATAATATTAAATTTTTTATTTAATGAATAATATAGTGATATTTATTTATTTAAATAAATATTTATTATTCAAGTTTTAATAACAATATAGGAGTATTGACAAGATGATTTAAGGGTATGTTGGGAATGATATATTAAATATCATCTAAGAAAAAAAATATTTATTTATTTATAAAATGATATTTAAATTATCCTTGAGTTTTTCATGCATCATAGAAATAATAATAATATTATTATTATTTGATGTGGGGTTTTATTTAGGATTAAGAGATTGGTTAAGGGAATTTGTGAAATAACCAATTCTTAAAATAAGTATTTAGATTTTGTTATATCATTTATAGGGTAATTGACCTTAGGAAATGTATTTTTACATAATAAATCTCCTCTAGATAACTCTCTAAACCTTGGAGAGAATCTACTCCAGAAAACTCTCAAGAATGGAGACGATTGATCCTCATTCTCCCTCTCATGCCTCAATAGAACAAGAAGATTCCTTCAAGATCAAATGGAATTATTTTTGTGATCAAGAAAAATGATGCAAGTAGTGAGATTCATCCATGCTAGAACCTGGTCATTCTATGATGAAATTATAAGGTTTTTGGAGCATGTGTGAATTTTTCCATAGGGATTATATACTTGGATCTTTTAATGCAATGAAAATATGATAATATTGTTCAACTAATTCAATAATTAAGAAAGATTATAAACCAAGGTAATTCTTATTTATATAAATTAATTATAAACTATATAGGAAAACTTCCTATGTCTAAATATTTAGGGGTTATTATCATCATGTTTGAGAATTTATCTGAAGAAACTGGTGAAATCCGTTGTTGGGCATGTGACTAACCAATTCTGAAATGTATTAGAGCCTTCATTATCATATTGCTTACCTTTAATGGATCTTCCTTATATATATCACACACTATAGATATTCATTTATATATATATATCAATTTTTGACACTAATAATCATTATCTAACCATTATATTCATTTATAAACACTAATGTTCATTTCCAAAATATATGAATTATTTTTTTTCTAAAAAAAATGATTCTTGAAATAGTTTTACATGTTAAATCAACAAATATCTATGATCTTAAATACAAATACAATTTATGATAGAATATATTTTTTACAATATTTTTTTAAAAGTAGTTTCTAAAATTAAATCCCTTGATTTTATATAAATTCAACATCATAGATCCCTAATAAGATATCAATCTCTTTTTTTTTCAAAAATATAAAAATGAATAATTATCAAATAAATTTCCTAAATTAGTTATTTGAAACATTTATATAAAAATATTCCATTCAAATTAATATCTAATAAAATAAACATGAATTAAAATTAACATAGGAAAAATATGAGACACCAACATTAGATAATGAAATCTAAATTTCTTGATGACCTAGATTAGATGAATATGATCTTGATTCAATCCATTAAAACCTAGTATCAAAAAACTGTAACCATTTTTCTCCCATTCAATATTATATATCTATAATCCCTTCACTAATTATATAATCCATCATGATATATCTCTAAGGTAGATATAAATATATTTTTAAAACCCTAGAAATTGATAATATCCTACCTTTTATCCTATTTTAATTATTCAAATCCAAGTGAAAACTACATTGATTTATGGTGAAGAAGACCCAAAATCACTCAAAAGAAACCATAATTCAAATAAAAGTTTATTTAAGGTGTTAATAATGTTCACCAGTGTAAAATAAATCATTTTAAATCCAAATAAAATACTTTTAACCTTACTTCATGTTTTAGATGCACTATTTTTAAAACCATAAAATTAACCTTACACTCCTCACTATCAAATTTTTTTAGAGTTCATGATTAAAATGAACTATTAATTAACTTTTTACCCAACATTGCGTTTGTATTTAACTCAAAAATTAATATTTATGGATTTATATAATATTTATCCTATTATGTAACTAAACTATATATCTAAAAAAAACTACTCCCAACTTCATTATTTAACTTGTAATATACTATAAATCAAAAGATAATATACATTACAATTTAGGGTGTCACATGATATCCTTCATATCATAAAGTGTTTACAATGTTGATCAACATCCCACTATAATTAATATCATTCCAATATTACAAAAATCACTAGAACCAACATCCTACCAATATTACACAAATTACTTCTAATAACATAAGATTTGATTTTATAAAGAAAAATACCTTCCTTTTTTTTCTTCTAGATATCACAGGATCAATATATAAATCTCATTAATTTTGTGATTTTAAATTTCCAAAATATAATATTAATTCATTATGTAACGCCTCACATTTATTATTAAAGATCATCTAGATCAAATTTATTTTCATTTGATCACAGAAAACCCAAACTCTCTTATATTTACAATAATATTTCTCTCTCCAGATATTCCCCCATAAATTTTTCAGTGTAATAGAGATTACTCTGAAATAATCTATTTTATTCTCATGAACATTTAATCTAAAAATTATTTAGATAATTTAATTCCAATTTAAAAAATAATATAATTTTATTTATCTCAAAATATGGAAACAAATTTTTATATATTTTTCTTTAATATGACGATTAATCATCCAAATATTAAACAAATTTCATCTTATTTAAATCAAAAAAATCTTCAATGTTATATGTGATAAAAATATCTATTTAAATCAAATATTTTTTCAAATATTCCCCAAGTAATCATCAAATCAATCCTCCATGAATATTAATAAATATTTAGTATTTTAAATATAATAAAATTATAAAAGTAGACATAATCATATGAAAGAATAAACTATTATTTATACGTTAATTTTAATGTCATGAAACCTTTGAGATCATCATTTAAATCTTTTTCATGATTCTAATCACTCATATCCAACCAGTGGAATTATTTGTTCACACTTATGCAACATTAGTTTATCTCAGTTCGATAACACATAATTTAACTCGATGGTATGAATACTCAACGTAACATTTGTACAACTATAATTAACTCTTATGTAGATCAATTTCAATTTTATAAAAATTGTTCAAATTCAACTTCACTATCACATTACACTCTGTACAATTAAAATTCATTTAACTATTATATAAAAATTTCAATATTCTCTTAAATTTTCTATAATATTGATAAATTATAACTCACAATTGCTTATGCTTTAAAAATATCATCAAAAAACTGTTACACAAACTTATGAATATTTAGTTGAATATATTTTACATAATTAAAACCATATTTTGAATAAATTAACCATTAAATAATTCTTTAACACAATAAATGATATTAAATACCCTCTTATTTAAATTAATGCACATAAAATACCTAGTTTTAGAAATATTCATCTATGATATGTGATTTTTTAAATCATCTTAAATGTGATTATTGGAATATGATGATAACAAATACAACACATAAAATCCATTGTCACTTCTTCAATATATCCATTTTAAACTAAATGGTACTTTAATATCTCAATTTCTATTTTTTTCAACTCCCATCCAACCCAAATCATCCCTGAATTGTATTTAATGTCATCGTATATTCAAAATCACTAAGATACCCTTGATATACTACCCTTTAGTAGTTTGATTCATCACTCCCCTTTTCATATGAATGTATCTACTTATATACATGTTTGATTCATTACTCATCATTTCAAAACCTACTCCAAAAATCAAAACAGTGGGTAGGGATTTGGGTCTCACAAACTCATCTCATTTTCTCTTTAACATATTCAAAGTCCATGATATTAATTAAAAATTGATACCTATTACAAAATAATTCCATTATATAACACATATATACCACATGTGATATAATTCATATCTTTATAAAGAAATATTAATTAACCATATCCAACTATATAAGATAATACTAGTGTAGAAAATAAGTGAAATTAATCAATAATCAATATTTTTCATTAATACATCTTCTCAAATACTCATTTTGTTCTCCCACTATAATATATAACCCATATTTATTCAACTTAAACCAAATGTATTTGACAATTTAAACAAAAAATCTTACCATTAATAGATAATAAAAAATAGTTGGAAGGAATTTTCCCCCATACTTCAGTTTATGACATAAGTGAGCTATACTCTCATCATCAACCATAAATCTTATAATATTTATTTTGATAGTTCCTATGAAAATATGTTTGTAATATTCCATTTAATAGATATATATATTCAAGTTTTTATAATCCACATAAAACCTTTTATGTGATAAAATTATATTTAATATAAATGTGTTTGGATATTGAATATCACACATGTATTTAGATAAATTGATTAGACATTATTGTGACAAAAAATTGTGAAAGGCAATGTCACTTTCTCCTTTAAGTACTCAAGTTGTTATTTTATACAAATCATATACTTACAAGCTTGATTAGTAGTAATTATTATTACATAAAATTTATTAATACTATTAAATTTTATTTCTTATAGTGGTAGCTCACACACTTTGTTCCAAGGAAAATATTACACATAGAGTTCAATTTATATATTCATTGTTTCGTGCCCAATTAACATCATTATGACAAAAAATTTATTTTATTCTTATATTAAACACACCAACACATATTTAAGTATTACTTTGATGAACCTTAGTAATATTTATGTAATATTCATATGTGACTCCTTTGGATCTCAAAAAAATGTTTCATAGAGTTTCAAAATATGAAAAAAATAAAATTTTGATGACATAAGATATAAAATACTTCTGATAATATTTTTTATTTTTTTCCCTGATATACACTTTGGTTAGTCTCATATTTCTTAGCTTTTGACTAATTGTAAAAGGTGTGAATACTAATTTGTATTCTTTCATCCCAAACATATTTATTAGTTATCAATAATATTTATCTTGTGATTGAAAAATACAACTCTTCTCTTTTTTTACTTATAGTCCTAAGGAAAATACATTGCACCCAATATAGACATTTCAAAGTTTCTCTTCATTTATTTATCAATTTTCATAGTAGTATACTCCTTTTAAAATGAAAAAATGAAATAATAAATATATAAAATGACAATTAGGGTTCCATTCCCCATTTAATTTAAATAAATATTACAGTACACAATTCATATCTTGAAGTTCATTTACTATAAATTATTGTCTATTTTAGAGTACCATATTCTTGGTGCTTTCTTTAATACATAAGGTTACTTATTAAATTTTTAAACTTTGGTTCCATAATTATCAAGGATAAAATCTTTATATTTTTCAATATAAACATCTTCCTCAATCAATCTAATCCAAAATATAAATTTTATATCTATTTAGTTAAATATTCAGTTCTTTTTAATAACAATTGAAAGAAATATATCAATATATTCTAACCTCTAAAACATAGAAAACATTTCTTTGAAGTAATTTCCCTCAACCAAGGAATATCCTTTATAAACTATACTTTATTTCTTATAGCTTCACCATTATATTTGAATTTAGTTTTGAATACCCACTTGATTCCAATAATATTTTACCCAATTAGACTAGGGAAAAGATCTCATGTATTATTTCTTCCAATTTTTTCCAAATACTTATTCATATTATTCAATTTGTTTTATTAATTTGTTTTTCAAAAAAATGTTGTTATTTTTGAGAAGTCAAATCAAATAATTTTATAATTTTCTTATTTACATGGGAGTTTATTTATCTATAATGATATTATAAACATCAACCTTTATTTGTTACTTATATTTTATTTTTAAACCTTTAAAAATAGATTCTTTATCATCACTAGTATTATCATAGTCAGCATCACCAGTAGCTTTCTCATATTCTATCAATCTATTATATTTTTTTTTCACATTACGATCTATAAATATATTTACACCATGTAGTTTTTAGTATGGGTTATTCAATTAATTTTATATTATAAGTTTCTATAATTTTATTTATACATTTATTACAATATATATAAACTTTTATATTAGGAAAATAACATTAAATTTTTATTCATCATCATTCTTATAAAATTGCCCATATTATAATTTTTTATTTTAATTAAACATGAGATTATAAATACTTTTAAGTATTTAATATAGATATTAATCTTTAAACACAACTCAAATGATTGTTTTTTTAATATGGAATCGATAAAAATCTGTTTTGAATATGAACAACAATTTACATTTACTCATTCTAAAAATATTTTTAGATTTTACATTCATCAGGAATTGTTCATATAATTTCTATACGATCTCCACTTTTTCCTTTCATCCACTCCATTTTAACGTGTGTATGGAGTTTTTTACTAATTATGTATCTCATGATTGATAAAATAGTACTCAAAGGGATCTAATGTAAACTCCTTTTAATTTTATATGAATATTTTTTTGATATAAACCCTATGCTCTCTCTAAATGTCTCTTTTTAAAATTTTGAACTTCTGAGGAGTTTTTGACAAGTGATTAATGAACATAAAACAAGTTATTATTACCTAATAATTAATAAATTCAATTAAATAATAATTAATCTTGGTAAATTTATGTGTCAAAGGTCAATAAAATAAATGAATGAATTAATTCCAATATCATTTTGGATTTAAATTCAACTTTGTTGTGACCTCCTTAATTCACCATTACCTTTTTACATGTTTTTTATACCTTTCCATTAATTTTTTTTAATAAAGGTAGATGTTTTGAAGCTTCATACCTTTTTTTATATTTCACATGCTACTTTATCCAAGGTTGTAAAGTCCTTTATTCTATAATTGGTTATCCTTCTTCCTATTATGATTGAATGAGATTTGAAAACTTCAAATTTGAAATAAATTTTAAATAATTCTATAAAATTTAGTGAAAAGATTACTATATTTCACGATATTTTGAATGAAAGAATAAATTTTAAAAATTAATTCATTACTATCATCATATAAATGGATATCACTCAATAAATTATTTTTAAGCCCATAAAAATGTACAAATTTATTTGATTCAAGATTTAAATCTTCTATCTTAACTATGATAACACATTTAATTATCAACGAATTATCACTTATAAATTTAAATAATACACCACAATGATATTCAGTATTCTTTAGGATATTTTTTTTATCACTAATCATAGTGATGAAAAAATACATTTAATAGTCCATGTTTTTACCTTATTTTCATACAAAGAAACTTCCATAACATAATAATTAAATCTCTTATGGATGTTTATCTTCAAAATCCCAATTAAATTACTCTAGTACCATATTTAAGAATTATTTAGTATAATTTATTGCATCATCAAATCTTACACATACCTATTCAACATAATAAAATTTATTTTGTATATGGAAGTAATATTTTTCTTCACAAAATTTAACCTGTATCACAATAGGCTGACCCCTACTCCATTATTTTCTTCATTATCCTCTCTAAAAATAAATATTATATCAAAATTCATAATATTTTTGAATATATATACCATAACACAAAAAACATAAATATAATATGGATTTTATCTCTATAATTTCTTCACTCTTAATTTATTATACCTATTTTGGAATAGAATAAGCCACCAATTATACTTCCTTTTGTGAAATAGATTTTCTAGTATATTATACATTTTCTATTAGTTTAAATTTTTCAGAATCATTATTTTATTAAACATATATTTTCTCAAAATTTCTTTTATTACATGCATTGTTTTATTAAATAATTTGATAAATTTATTATGCAAAATTTTCCTCTTTTCCATTAGATATAGAAGAAACCATATATTTATTGAATCTAAGACCCTTATTTCATTCAAAATGAGATATTTTTTATTTGTGGAATTATTTTTAATTTTTTCATTTTTGAATTCATTTTCTATCATCCTTATAAGATTTATCTTGAATGACATTGTATATTTTAAATTTTCACCCAAATTATTCACATTATGTAATAAATTAAATAGTTTTGATTGAGTTTTAAGTGACCTGTTATTATTATATGAAAAATTATACTTAGTATATTTTTAAAAAAATCATGGTGGTAAATTTTATCTTTCAAAGTATTAGCTCCTCAATGTATTCAACCTTATTATTTTGAAATTAAAATTCATTTATTCATAATTTTTAGCTTCCTTATTTAGACCCTTAATCTCCTTCTTGAGATTGGTATTTTAACTAAGTCACGAATCCAAAAAAATATTTGCACGAACTTTATATAAGTTTACTCTTATTAATTATATTTTTATCCTTATTTACTTGAATATTTTTCCTCAGCTAACCTAGGCCACCCCTCAACTAGTCACTCAATCTAGCCTATCTTAGGGAATGAGGGGTATTCTTGATTCCCATGAGTAGATAACTAGTTATAAAGAATCAAAACATACACAATGGGAATAATCTATCCCAAATAAATATATTATAAATATAATTAAATTCAAATAGAAATCTAAAATAGTTTTTTCATAAGTTGGACTTGAATGAAAATAAAATAAACTATTTTTAAATATTAAAACAAAAAAGTAAGGTATAATCATAAAAAACCATCCAAATAAATTTAAATATAATTATGTTGAAATAGAAACAAGAATATATGAATGGAATAAAAGGATTATACATGTAAAATTTAAAATAGAACCAAAATATCCCACATGATCTCTAGGTATCTCCAAACTCACCATCCAAATATGCCTTAAATTACAATTTTAAAAACAAAACTTCAAATCTATTTGGAAATAATTTTCAAAACAAATTATCACTTTAAAATATCATTTAAATCATAATTGAAAAAAATTGATTTAAAATATCACCACATAGTATATATATAGGTGAAATATCATAAAATGACATAATGAATATCATAAAAATAGTTCACATATGAATATAATAATAATTTTTTAAGAACACAATCCTTCATTTGAGGTACGAATCTTTCCTTTTAATTTGTTCTAAAGAAAATGTAGGAATAAAATGATTACCCACCATGTATTTCAAAGAACATGCTGCGTAATATGGGTAGACTCTATGTATTACCTAGTACAAGCCATGTGGTGGTCTTTCCAAGACCTGTATGGAAAAAGGCACTACACGGTGTGTTGTTTTAAGTGTAATTTGTGTACTTTTATTTTTTTTGGATAAAATGGGTAGTAGCCTCGTGTTTCATTAGACTGATAGAACCCTCATCCGCGTTTTAAAACAATAGCTCTTAGGGCCATTTTCCCTCCCATTTTTCTATCTGAACTCTAATTTGAACGCCATTAGATGAATTTAAATCCAATCAGTAAGTTATCAATTCTTATTAATCCATTATTCATGATTTCTCCTCTCCACCAAGTTATAGAGGATTGAGTGTTTATTCTTGTTTTGTAGATCTACTCTGTCCTTAGTTGAATTAATGGTCGACACTAGATGAGAAGATTCGTACGAGTACAAGGTAGGTGTCCTGTGCCTTTTGTGAATTTTCATGATGTTTATATATGACAGAGTTCTATGCGCCCAATTTTTTTTGTGTTTCTTGAATAAATATAAACAATTTTTTTCCTATGGATGATTAGGTAATTAATTAGATGAGTTTAAAGCATGTTTAGGGTTGTGAGCCATGATTTAGGGCCACCCTATGGGTGCATTTCCCTTGGATGTTCATTTGGTTGAGAATGCCTTTAATGATTGACTTGAATTACAATTTTTAGGTTGTTAAAAATTTACTTCTCATTATATGAATTTCCCATGTGAGTTATCCTTTTTTCCATGTGATAGTTTAATTTATATGTGTTGGTTATTATGTATACTATGCCCACGTGAGTTGATTATGTTAAAGCATGTGATAGTTTAATTCACATGTGTTTCTTCTGAGATGGAGTGTGCAATTGAATTAAATGATAATAAGAGGTAATTATAAATGGGCGACCCATAGTCTTAGTTAAAAGACAAGGTTAGGCCCATGTGACTAATTACATCTTATATACCTTGGGTGAACCATTTTCTCGATTAAAAGATAATGGATGAGCTCAAGAGGTTAATTATGTAAAGGCCATGAGCGAGCCACAAATAGTATTTTCATGATTCATTGAGTCTTATTTAAAATTATGATCAATCATAGGATCCATTGAGGTATACCCATACTGGGATCTATTGGAAAACAATTAAATGATTATTATGTCATGATTTGATAGTTAATTTATATGGGGGTCATCAGGAATAGGCTAGACCACAAGAATTTTATATAATATAATGGAATTGAATAATGAAATAGAATGCAAAATGATACATCAACCAAGAAAAAGAATAATCTTGGATTCAGTCTTCACCTATACTTGATTACATTGTCTTCTGAGACCTCTGTTGTACTTACTTTTGAGTACCCACTATTTACTGATTTTACTATTGTAAACTGCCTATTATATATATTTACTAACATATTAGAATTGAAATTGGGCGGTTTCCTACCATGAGTTAGTTTCACACCCTATTGGGTCATGTTTTTGGGCCCAAATAGATTATATGATTGCAGGTGTTGATCAGGGAAAGCTCCATACCATAGGTACTTGATGTGCTACTCTAGAGTAGGAGATCATGCGACTGGGCTAAGGATTGCGATGTTTCCTAGTCCATTTATGTTTCTTTTGTGGTTTGAGATATATATATTGTGTATTACTATAGTGTAATTTTTTTGGATTCTTTCTTATAACATATAACATGATGCATCATCTTTTGTATGGAACGCTGATTTGTTATTTATCTTATCAATGTTCCACTATTTATTTCAGTTGTATGTTGTTTACTAATTATTCTATCTAATATTATTTATTCCACTATGTTACACTCTTCCATTGAGGTCATAGTTTTCTCACTATCACTATTAGGCCCTCACTGCTTCTCAGCAGCCTCTGACATTTGGGGAAATGTGTTTGAGGTCATGTGGCCAACCGAGTACAGGGAACTAGTTGAGTGGAATATAGATCTGAGATGTTACAAAGTGGTATAAGAGGGATAGGTTTATTTTCTACTTTTCTTTATTTATTAGAGACAATATACAGAGATCGAAATGCATGGGATTTGGTACTAAGTTGTGCCCAAGATTAGCTACCCCGCATACAGGGTAAGTCCAAATTTCCTCGAATTGATTTATGTTTTTTTTTGTTTTTGAGATGTTATAGTTGATTAGATTTCACTATTGTGCGATACACTTGTTTTTCGATGTTATTATTGATCTTATTTTTGGTTCTATTTTTGTTACAACCTGATGAGATGAGGTTATTCCATCTCATGCATCATATAGGCACTTGTTTGAAATCACATGTCATGCATTCTTTCCATGCCATTTAGGAGCATTACTCATCACATGTTTTTGTGATAGATTTTGTTCTAGATTTTCATGTTGTTGTCATAGGTACCATTATAAAAATACCTTATGTTTTTATATGTTTATTGACATGTGATATTGTTCAAATTGGATGGACACCAAGATTTGATCCATGAGGAGTATGTGATCTCTTGGATTAGAATTTGGTAGATCATGTTTTGGAAATGTGATATTGATTGTGTTGTCATGTGTTAAATTTGTATGCCAAGATTTGATTATTAGGGATTATGGAACCCCATGGATCATAATTTGGCACATTGTTTTTTTTTAATTTTAAAAAATAGGGGTTCTGGGGAAGTTTTAGAGGCTTATTGTCTGGAAACCCAAACAACACGCCATATGATTCTATGAACACACACCATGTGTTATTCTATTTGTGAAGAAAATAACTTTTTCTGTACATGCCATGTACTCTGAGTACATATTGTGTGGTTTTTGATAGTGTGTCCATCCATGTGAGAGAGATCATAGGTTGTTGGTTTTTGGTTAGTGCATGCCGTGTACGGTAGATACACACCATGTAGTTTTACTCAGGCAGATCCCGTGTGGCTCTGACCATGTGGAAATACCTGGATAGGAGAGATGAATTTAGTACATGCCATGTGTCAGGTTGACTCACTTTATACTTGGGATGTTTACATTCCTAGGACAGAGGTAGTAGATGCTGATTTAAGAGCTTGAGGGAATACACCGTGTGTTGTTTTTACACCCGTGTACTTCTTTTCTGATACCCTTTAAGAGTCTTTTCTTTTTACCCCCTTTTTACTATTTTGGACCTGCGAGTAGTCCATTCTGATTAGTTTTCCATGAAGATCATTATGGAAAAACCCATGGAGCATTCTAAGGACTCTTAATGGGTGTTTTGGGGATTATTTCTAAATGGAGAGGTTCTTCCTCCAGTTACCATTTTTAGTTGTCACTTGAGAGTGAACTTTGTGTGAATGACTAGATGGGTGTTCAAACTAACTTAGTTAAGGCCTATCATCAGAGATGAACTGTGAGCTATCTCTTGTGACCTAGGATTTAAGGACTTCACCCTTGCGAGACATGTCCTTCTAGACCATGATGTCATTATATGAGTTGACATTGAGGATTCCATATAGGATTCCTCTACTTATGTTTCAACCTAGAGAATCCCATGTAGGATGTCTCAATCTTCTATCTAGTTACCAAGGATCCCCTGAGGGATGCCTTTATTACATGTTGTTCTAGGGAGTCCCTTGTAGTATCTCTCTTCTGTGTACTATTTTCAGGGATCCCTATTTTAGGAGGCCTATGTTGTTTATCATTTGATGATCCCATGCAAGATTCCTCCCTTACCTTTTTAGCTAAGGACCCCGTGTAGGATTCTATAACTAATGTTAACTAGATGATCCTGAGTAGGATTCCTATCAGTGTTATGATGCTTATTCTTCATAAGGGGAAAGAATATGGTAAAGCTTTCCAACATTGGTACTTCCCATGTGTCATTGTCCCGAGTAGGATGTTTCAGTCTTTAAAGAGGAAAACCTTGTTCGGGTGGATGATCATTGTATATTGACACTTGATATGGGAATGAGCATTAGGGAATTCTCAGTTTAGTAGAGTAGACATGCCTCAAGAATGGTCAACTACTTAGGAGGTCGTGTAAACCTATCTTTCCATAAGTGATGGGTGACTTGGTACGTCATCATATGTGTAAATGGTTTTTTTGATGATGTTATTTTGAGCTGGTTCTTGCATGATCCATATGGTACTAGGATGCATAGGGTGGACAACCTATGAATAGTACCCATAATGTGCCATTTTATCTTGTAAACTCAGGGTAGTATATGTTGACATATTTTGTACCTATCAGGTGTTAAATGTTAAAAACAAGCCGTCAAGTTTGGTTAAATCATTGAGATTTGAGCTGTTGTGTCTATTGTCGGGTTATCTCTAGAGTAGAGTGACTTGATCTTTCTAAAACGAAGTACATACCACTTCTTGGGAGGATTTTCTAGGACACAGGTGTTTTAACATGCCAGTCGGTTTAATTTTGGATTTCATGCTAAGTGATTTTACATGGTGATCATGGTTGGTGGAACGAAACTTGTGCGTTTAAGTTGGTTCTCAACTTGTGTGTTTGAGAGTGGGTTTTCCTTAATATTGAAATTTAAGACACTCATAGGTGGGGAATGTCACTTCAGTTCTATTTCAAAGTGTCCTTCCTGGTATAAGGATCACAATCATGGACCATTTGGAGATCGTTGTTCTACTTGAATGCCTTTGAGTCTTGTGAGTCTTGTTTCATGTTGATGCTTTCTTGACAGCATGATAGTTATTGCGGTTGATTGTGTGTTCACTCCTTATAAGGAAATGATGATCACAGATGGACCTTGGTGGTTAAGAATAAGCTATCACATAGATGCATTGGGATAAATGCATTGTGGTCAGTTGAATGACAATGTGTCGACAAGAGAAGTCGAGATTCTTTCCAGAGTTCGGACAGTAGTTTTTTGGCTGTTGTTTTTCTAGTTATTCTTGAAATACTCTTAGTGTATTATTACTTAAGAGATAATCATATCCCATAACTTTAAATTGTCCTAGATGCACTAAGAGAGTGTCATTTATACATCACGCTACAGTTGAAAGCCTTTGGGACAGTTTGAAATATCTTTCTATCTTGTCCATTGGATGTGTTGTTTTTAATGAGGCTTGGTTAATCACGAGTGATACATGGATTTCCGTGTAGTAATGCCTTGAATGGACTCAAGGATGCTTGGAATTTTTTTTGACACGACCTCCATGTAGATTCCACTCTGGGTTCAGTCAGGGTTCTTATGTGGAAAATTTCCCTTATACCAAAGTCTCACTTGTAACGGGGAGTATTGACCACCTTGGAAAGTTCCTTAGACTCTGGGTTGGTGAATTTGAGGTTATATCAAACTTATTTTTAGGCTTTTATGTGATTATTAAAAATAGGTAATTATTCCAGTGGGATGGATCTGGAATTATGCTTTTACTCATGTTGTGGCATGACCTTTTAATTGATCAAGTGATGGATTGAAAAAGGAGCGTCACTGAGAGATATGTTTGATATTCAGTGAACAGTATCATTTTGGGTGTATGGTGCCTTGGGAGTAGGAATTGTGTTCTGTTGCAATACATCGACCTTCTAAGCTGGGAGTTTATGAGACAATTCATCTAGTGATGGTCTGACTTATTATCCTTCTTGTTCTTCATGTTTGGTTCTAGTGGACCAGTTTAAACACTCCACCAGTTTAAGTGTGGTTGTGGTGTAAAATTCCTCAATGTATTTTTAGGAATGATTGTGTGACCATTTTTGACGAGGTCGATTGGGGTTTGACCATTCTTTGATATGAGACTGCTGTTATGACCTCAATTGTGTTTGGGTTCAGCTAGTTAATGGAAAATCATGCTAGTAGCATCGCTAGAATGCTGGTGGGGGGGGGGGGGGGTACTTTATGGAGTTTTCCAATAGTGGAGGTGTCATGGTAACAATGCCATGTGGGTTTTTCTTGAAAAGATTACAAAGGTTTCACTTTTCCTACCGATCAAGGAAACCTTCAGTGTTGATGAGCCTGGAAGATTGTACATATTTGAGATTGTATGACTACATGGGGTTCTTTATTCTATCATTTTAGATAGGGAATCCAAATTTACTTCTCATTTTTGGAAAGTGATACAAAGGGCATTGGATACATAGGTGCTTCTGAGTACAACTTACCACTGTGAGATGGATAGTCAGTCAGAGAGAATGATTCAGGTGTTGGAGGAAATACTTCAGGCATGCATCCTGATTTTTCAAGGGTTATTTGGAGAGTCTCAAACACTTTTTTTAGTTCACATATAACAATAGATTTTAGAATAATTTTTGTATGTCTCCATATGTGGTTTTTTAAAGTAGGCCATTCTGATCACCCCTATGTTGGCTTGAGGCAAGAAAGACAACTTAATGGGACCTCATCTTGTCCAGGAGACCACTGAATAGGTTTAGGTGATTTGGAAGTGGGTGGATACTTCACAGTATTTTCATAAATCTTGTTTCAATCACCACAAATTACATTTAAAGTTCGATGTTGGGGATCGAGTTTTTCTACCTGTTGCACTGAGGTTGGGACACAAGAGGATCAAAAGATAGGGTAAGCTTTCGATGAGATAGATCGGTCCATTCATGGTTTTAGAAAGAGTCAATCTAGTTTCCTATTGGTTTCAGTTACCTTAGAGGCACAAGTCTATACATGACATCTTCAATGCTTCTCAGTTGCAATGCTACCTTTTTGACCCATCTCTCGCTTTTCAACCCAAGGAGTTTGAGTTCCAAGTAGATGTGTTCTTTGAGGGGAATCCCTTTAATATTGTGGATCGTAGAATGAATGTTCTCTATGACTAGTCTGTTCCTTTAGTATGGGTTATATGGAAGCACGGTCGAGTATGGGATGAGACCTAGGATAGGGAGACTGATTCATGATCACATTAGCGGAGTTCTCAGATTTTTCTTCACCACCCTTGGATGGGAAATTCGGGGATATATTGTTTTAAGGGGGGAATGTTTAAGAACTCAGTCCTTCCATTGATGTATAGATCTTTCCTTTTAAGTTAAACTTAAGTAAATGGAGTAAAAATAGGATTACATGATGTGTATTTTCAAGAACACGCCATGTAATATGGGTACACACCATGTACAACCAAGTACATAACATGTGACAGTCTGTCCATGACCTATATGGAAAAAGGCATTACACATCGTGTATTTTTAAGTACACATCGCGTACTTTTGTTTTTTTTGGATAAAACAGTCAGTAGCCTCATGTTTTGTCAGACAGACATAACCCTCATCAGGGTTTGTGAACAGCAACACTGAGGTCCATTTTTCTTCCCGTTTGTCTGTTCGAACTCCGATTTGAATGTCGTTAGATGCATTTAAACCCAATTAGTAATCTATTGATTCTTATTGATCTGTTCTTAATGATCTATCCTATTTAAATATTTATAGAGGGTTGAGAATTTTTTTTTGTAGATCTACTATGTTCTTAGATGAATTAAAGGCCGATGCTGGATGAGGAGAGTCATGGAAGTATGAGGTAGGTGGTCCTGTTCCTTTCATGAATTTTCATGAAGTTTATATAATCTAGAGTGCCACATGACCAATTTTTGGGTGTCTTTTGATTAAATGTTAAATACTACTATTTCCTATTGATTATTAGGTAACTAATTAGATAATTTGAAAACATGTTTGGGGCTCTAAACCTTGATTTAGGGCCACCCCATGGGTGTGTTTCCCTTGGATGGACTTTTGGATGTGAATTCTTATAAGGATTGACTTGAATTCCCATTATTTGGTTGTTAAAAATTTATTTCTCATTATATGAATCTCCCATGTGAGTTATCCTTGTTTGTCCATGTAATAGTTTAATTTACATGTGTTGGTTATTATGTAAACTGTGACCATGTGAGTTGATTATGTTAAATCCATGTGATAATTTAATTAACATGTGTTGCTTTTGTGATGGAATGTGTAATTGAATCAAATGATAATAAGAGGTAATTAGAAATGGGTGATCCATAGTCTCAGTTATAAGTCAAGGTTGGGATCATGTGACTAATTTCATCTTGTATACAATGGGTGAACCATTTTATTTGTTAAAAGATAATGGACGACCTTAAGAGGTTAATTATGTAAAGGCCATGAGCGAGCCATGGATAGGGTGGCTAGGATCATTGTGTCTTATTTAAAATGTCGAGTGAACCTTGGATTGATTGAGGGACACCCTAGATGGGCTCTATTGGCAAATGATTAAATGATTATTATGTCATGATTTGACAGTTACTTTATATAGGGGGTTATCAAGCCTACGTCGGACCTCAAGAGTTTTATATTATCCAATGGAATTGAATAATGAAATAGAATGAGTAATGATGCATCTGCCAAGGCAAAGCACAATCTTGGATTTGGTATTCACTAATACTTGATTACATTGTCTTCTGATACATCTGTTGTGCTTACTTTTGAGTACCTACCATTTACTTCTTTCACTATTGTACATCGCCTATTATATATATTCACTGACATATTGGCACATACCTTGGGTAGTTTCCTAATGGGATTTAGTCTCACACCCTATTTTCATCATTTTTTGGGCCCAAAAATATTATATGATTGTAGGTGTTGATTAGGGAAAGCACCTTGCTATATGTACTTGATGTGCTTCTCAGGAGTAGGAGAGCCTGGGACCAAGCCGAGGCTTGTGGTGATTCCTAGTCCCTTTTTGTTTCTTTTTTCTTTGAGACATATATTGTGTATTACTATAGCGTACTTGTTTTGGATTATTTCTTAGAACATATAACATGCTATATCATCTTTTTTTGATGGAATGATTCTTGGTTATTTATCTTATTAGTATTCCACTATTTATTTTAGTTGTATTCTATTTACTGCTTCCTCTACTGAATATTATTTATTCCATTGTGTTACACTCTTCCGATGAGGGCATATTTACCCCACTATCGCCCTTGGACCCTCGCTACTAGTTGGAAGCCTCTGGATCTTGGGAAATGTGTTTGAGTCTATGTGGCCAACCGGGTACGGGGCACTAGTTGAGTGGCATCTGGATTCGGGACGTTACAAATTTATAATATAAACTCCTCAAAACCCTTAAATAGAATATTATCAATAAAAAAATACCTCAAACTCACAATTTATTCCACATAAAATAATTAAAAGTATATATATCATTTGAATATCCAAATTCCTTCATAAAATCCTTTATGTATGTAATAAAACACACAATACGCACGTCTCATTTTCTAAAATTATTTAATAAGATCATGAAACCATAATAACCACATCGAAAACCAAATATATTTATTTTAATAATAATAATTTATAAGGAATTGTTTTTATAAAACTCTAACATACATGTTTTTTTTGGAAAGGAAAATACATAGAATCATCTATCTCAATCATTGGAGACTAACCACCTTTGATGATGGAAGCCAAGTTGAGGATGAAGATGGAACTCACAAACCCAAGACACCCAAATAACAGAGAAACCCCCACATATAAATTGAGGAACACCAAACACTTGGGTACTAAAACCATCATAGTTATCAAGAAGAAATGAGAAATAAGAAAAGGATTAGAGGAATAGAAATAAGGAAAAATCATGAAGAACCGAATTGAAATATAGGTGGATGAACTCAATGTTTAAGAGAGGATGAAGGGAGATGTAATAGAGAACTAATTTGGCTAAAATGTGAAAAATGGGAGGGAAGAAAGACTTATCATGGGTTTTAAGTCAGAAGTGTTAGAATTGGAAAATAATATAATAAAAAGTATAGAAAGACACACTCTATGGTGTGGAACTATGAAACATAGTGTGATTCACCTCCTATAGGAATAAAAAAATTATAATCCCCCTTGTTCCATGGTGCAATTCACTCCTCCATGATGCAGGGTTCCTGCTAGACCAATACCCATGATGCAACGAAATGCACCATGACATAGTGAACCAATCTAGGAGAATCTGCGATGTGGCCTCTCAAGATGTGATATAGAGAACCTCCTCAAGAAAAAGTTAAGGATCATGAGATCTCAAACATAATGACATAGAATAAAAGGCCATGATGTAATCTCACTTATAACACCCATCACTATAATGAAACACCAACTACCATGGTGTGGTTAACCTTTTCCACACATAGGTAGGGAAACCCATCTCTATAAAATAAAGGCCCACCACACCATGTTGGCTCTGGCCATGCCATGGCCTATTGTATCTTAAAACCAATATTCTCCCAAAAACAAAAAATACATCCCAAATCAATTAAAATACAGTAATTAAATTATAATCAATAATAAAAAATGATAGGAAAATAAAGGATAAGGTGAGATAATTCTCTCGACTATAATACTTTCTGCCCCAAGAAAATCACCAAAAATAAAAAAGGGACAAATAACCTTTATATAGAATAAAATCAGAGAAAAAATCAAAAACAAAACAAAAAATGGAACCAACATAATGGAATATGATTCCATATGAAGGAACATCCATAAATCACAAGTCGTAATTAAGCTAGAATACACAAATAGATGCTTTAAAGGGATAATCAAAGGGAACGAGACTGGTATTTGGTATCACCACTATATAAGGGAAACACTAATATAATGGATTAATGAAAAAATTATCTCTTAATAAAAATAGTATAAAGGAAACCTAATCCCAAAACTAACGAGTCTAAGATAGAGTAACCTATTAAACAAAACGATAATAATTGCATGAAATAAAAATCACATTTTCTAAATAAGAACATGATCTTAAACATCCCAAAATAATAAGTCATATATCAATGTTATAAATTATAGGGAAATAATAAAAAAATAAGAGGGAAATAATTTAATGTTTAGATGAAATACTACCAGAATCCAGAATAGGATAGAGACATCTTGCTTAGTCATTACTTCAACATAATTTTTTTTTAAAGATTTACTAATCGATCACAGCTATGATAGGTCCTATAAACCTTCAAATAGGAGAGATTAGTATCCCTAAAATAGACACATAGAAAACATTTGAGAGACTAATTAAATCCTAGGGAAGATAAAAAATAATTAGAAGAGTATCATGAGTCATCTTTATTCCCCTATCTAGGATTTTCATAATTCTTCTCCTCACAAGGTTTCAAACATTCTCTCATACTGAAGGATACTCAGCTTCCATACATTTTAGGTTATCATCTAGAAACTAGTTCACCATCAAGTCCTTATTAACTAAATCCATAAAAAAATATACCTTGTTGGTAGCAATCCATAACAGAGGTTTTAATAGAGATAATTCACAAAATATAAACCTTAAATGGATTCATAGGAACTATCTATAGAGAAAATGGAACCAACTACCTAAAATGACCATCATACCCCTACACAATTTACTTACCATTATATAGAATCCAAGGTCCATCATTTTCCATATCTTCACTTCCTTAGGGAAAAAAACTGAATGAATGTGGTATTAAAAAATTACCACATCATATCATCTCTTAGAAGGGATATACTAACTATCTTTCACCACTATTTACTTGGTCCCTCAGTCAAATCCATTATTACCCTCATTCTCAAGCTTTTAAGATTTTCTTGGGATTCTAAAATCTACTTAATATTATAAAGACACTATATGGCCTCTTAAATACCTCTATCAATATGAAATATAGGAAAATGATTAAAAAAACTATATCTACCACAATACCATGATCTTGGGTAAATTAAAAAACTGGAAAAACCATGTTATAACTCTGAGAGACACAAATTTGGAGAACATTCCATGATAAATGCTTCTTAAAATATCTCATGACTTTTTTGGGGGGAATATTATAAATAAAATAAATAAATAAAAGACTCCATCAATAATTTTTTTGAACCATTCCAAAATTTTACCCTTTACTTTTTAAACTATATATATCCATTTTATTTTTTTAAATTCTACAAGTCCCACATTGAAAACATTTAAAAATTCCCTAAAAATCAATCTCATTCAAATTATTCTTAAAATAACCTTTTAATATTTTCTAAAATCAACCTTTATAATTTAAATCCATGTTTTTCTTCATCAATCATAAGAAAAATATAGTAAAATAATATCAACACATCATAAAAAATTCTTTGAAAAGGTATTAGTAACTATTCATGAATTATACACTTGGTTTGTTGGACCATGTTCTAATCATATAGTATCCATTGAGTTTTACTTATAACGATGAACATAAGCATCACACAATTTTATATTCTGTTTGAGATAACCAAGAACAACCATATATTTTCCCATATTCACCCAAAAATTGGGAAAATATCAAAATACCATCAATCTTGATAAAATATACAAGATAATTAATGAATAATGATTAAAATTCAAGACTCATAACCTAAATTGCCGTGGTAACTTGAGGTTATGAGTGAAAAAGAGAGATATATACTCTCATAATACTTTAAAAAAAGTTATGAAATTATTATCTCCATTCTACCATTCCTACTAAAATAAATTAGGGTGATTTGATACAGTTTTTTCATGAACTAACATGGGTCACCCCTCATCCGGGCACTTGATTCATCCTGTGGAATGATTCAAAGGTCATTATTGATCCCTAAAGGCTAGAAATAAATTCCAATGCATTAAAACTTACATAATGGGAATTATTTCTCCCAAATAAATGTTATTAAAGATAAAAAAATTCTACAAAAACTCAAACATGGTGCATCCATATGTTTGACATCCATTTAAAACAAATATTTTTTTAGAATTTTAAAACAACCAAAAAATTCATGACCATAAAAAAAATTCCAACCAACTTTAAAACATAATTGGAATGAAATAGAAAATTGAATACAAGAATTGAAGAAAAGGCTGATACATCTATGAAACAAAATACAACTAAAATGCTTAACACATTATCAACATGATTCCAAATTCACCATCCAAGAATCTTATCAAAGATACTCTATGAGTGATATGAAAGAAGTAACCCACATAAAAGTGTTCTAAATGAACCTGAACCTAAATCTTCAAAATCCACTCACTCTATAGATATACAGTGGTGTAAGTAGGGTGTGAGCATAAATAGATCAGTAGGTTCCCACCAAAAAAAATATTACATGCATTTTATATCCTCTTTTAAAAACCTAAAACAATATTTAAGATATAATAAAAACATAATTTACATATTTCAATATAACTTACCTATAAAAAACACTTTATGACATATTTTTATAACTACATAGAGGAGAACCCAAAATAGATGAATACAGTGAACAATATTATTAAAAAGGAAACAAATATGGAATTTAAACAACAAAACAAGCGAGGTATTACAAAAAAATTATAAACCAATACAAAGTATAAGTGGATAACACATAAATTGAAGTAGATTTAAGTCATATAAAAATGAGATAATAAGAAAATGTATAGTGTAATTATAAAAATAAAAACTATGATATTTTTTAAAGAAAGGTGTAGTATAAATAAAGATTATTAAAATACATTAAATCATGGGAAATTACAAAAAATCTAATGAGATGTACCTAGATGTACTTGAGTAGAACCATCTATTGGCCCATCAATAATGTTCCCAGTTGAACACCACTTGAATTACTCTAACTAGCTTCATAGGTGGTCCTCACCTAGTTTGTACATGACCAACACTAGAAGATAATAGTTAGTATCACCATGACTTGCATATAAAATATATCTCATATATCACTAAGACACCTAGGATTCTCATGAACATACCTATATGAGAAAGGGAAACATTTATCATATATAAATCATAAATAATCACATATCAACATCATCTCTTCATCCCACCTTCATACACCCTCTAATATAAATTCCCAATTTATAATACATAATAACACTATAAATCACATAAAACACCAAGATAACATGTACCATAATAATATGGGGCTTCTAATGACGATATAACTCATTTTAAGAAAACCCTTTTATATAAGGTGATAATCGGGCCTTGAGTTTCAAAATAGTAATAAAATTTATAAAACTCTTTTACAAAATCTTTCAAAACTAATATAATTTTAGGCCAATTTTAAATATTCTAAAAATTACTAAATATAATTTTAAAACCAATTCTTAAAATCACTCTTGAAATACTTTTAAAAACTAACAATCACTTTAAAACCTCCTTTGAATAATGATAAATCAAAGTTTGATTTAAAATATCCTACATATAGAATATAAATTAGTGAAACGTCATCAAATTACTCATGGAATATAATAAAAATAGTTAATATATTATTATAATAAGAATTCATAAAGTAAACTCATCAAAATACTCAAATTATAAATTTATAATAAAAATTCTCCCAACTCAAAAATCAGTCCACATGTAATTATTAAAAGTATAAAAAATAATTTTAATATCCAAATTTCTCAAGAAACCCATTATTAATTTAGTCAAACAAAAAATACACACACCCCTTTTCTAAAATTGAAAAATAATATAATGAAACCTTAATCATCACATCTCAAACTCACTATAGTTTCCTAAATAATAATAATTTATAAAGAAAATATGTTTTAGAAAACTCAAGAATGAATAGTTTATTTAGGAAATTAAAATTCATGGAAAAACATACCTTAATAACTATAAAAACATCATCTTTGATAGAGTAATCCAATTTAAGGTTCAAGAGGACCCTTATAATCATTATACATGAAAATACAAGAGAAAATCCCACATAAAAATTGAGATGTAATGAAACCTAGGCCATCAAGACCATCATAGGGATGTAGAATAAAATATAAATAAGAAAATAGAGAGATTAGGAAGAGAAAGATAGACAAAATTTGAATTATCCACATAAAATAAAGGTAGAGGAGCTCAAAATTGAAAAGATGATAAAGGGAGATCACCCATGGTTTTGATTGGACTATGATATCTGAAATATGAGATAAGAAAAACCCATTTTGTATTTTAAGTAAAAAAGGGTAAAATAAGAAAATCACATAATTAAAAATCTCAAAAAATATATTCCATGGTGTAGACCTATGCACTATAATATGATACACCTACTATAGAAAGAACATAAAATCATGATCCCCTTAATTTCATGGCATAACTCTCACCTTCAAGGCATGGGGTGTCTACTCAATCAATATACATGTTATAGCCCAGTTCACCATTGTATGGTGTGCCTCTATAGGAACCTATATGATGTCACCTCTTATGATTTAGTGTAGAGAACATCCTAAATTCAGAGATGAGGGTCATGAGATCTTGAACACCACAATACAATATATAAGTCCATGTCTAACATCCCGGTTTTGGGTGCTTCCCCAAGGTGCCCCGTACCCGGTTGGTCACATGGCCTCAAGCGCATTTCCTTGAATGCTAGAGGCTGTCGACTAGTAGTGAGGTCCTTGGGTGTGATAATGGGGAAACTATTCCCTCATTGGAAGAGTATGCACAACAGAATAACAGATAATAAAAAAAGCGGAAGCAGTAATAACGAAAAACAAGATAACATTAGAAGACTAAAAGTAAATAAACAACTCGAGAACATGTATATACAATTAATTTCACATATGTCTTGGAAAGCATCCAAACAAGTCTCAATGCTGGAAATATAGTACTAAACCAAAGTATAATAGAAAACAAATATACTCTAGCAGCATCGCAAGACTCAACTTAGTCCCATGCTCTCCAGATTCACAACAATCAAGTACCTGATGATGAAGAGTGCATGACCTTATCTATACCTACAAAAATATAATCTTTTTGGGTCGAGAAGCATTACCCAAATAGGGTGTGAGAAGAATCACAGTAGGAAATCACCACAAGATATGTGCCTAACTGTCAGTGAGTAATATAACAGGTAATAATGGAAATGAATTAAACAAACTAGGAGTACACAAAAGTAACCAAATCCTGCAGTTTCCATTTACATTCATTAGCATTTAATATCCATAATTTAATAAAGTATCACAAACATGTATCTCAGAAGACTACCTAATAGTACCTAATCCATGATTGTGCTTTGGATTGGCATACATGTCACAAAAATTCAATATTTACATTAACCCTCTGGGAAGATCACACAGTCTAACCCATCTGTCCATGTAATTGAAATAAAAAGGAAAAGACACTTTGAGGAAGCACTCACCTTCAATTCCCCATATGGTCTTTCCAGATAACTAAAAACTCTCTAGGGAAGTACTCAACATCAATCCACCATGTGGTCTCGTAACGTAAACTATAAACATTATGAGGGAGAACTCACCTTCAATCCCCCTTATAGTCTCATAGTGTTAAATATAACACACTCTGAGGAATCACTCAATGTCAATTCCCTATGTGGTCTAACTACACCAGGTCTTAACAACCCTATGTAATTCAATTGTGCGTAAAAGATATAAATCAGCCCAAAGTAATCTTAACTACTACATGGATAAACAATTCCAATGCATATCAGAAGCATTTATCAAGTAGTAAGAGTTAAACAGTTCCATCCTATCAAGCAAGTCAAGGAATACAAGGTCTTCCTCATAAGAAACCTAGACCAAACGACCCTAAACAATCATAAAAGGGAAGTCACCCATGGGGTGTTCCTAAATCATGCAATTTCACATAATATCACATAAAAAACCCTTAATCCAACAATCAATCTAAGGAAGATAAAATATGGTTTAATTCCCTTAACCTAAAATACCCAAAACATGGGTAATCGACACTTTGTCATATAAAACTCAAAGACAAACAATGAAAGGAAAAAAAAACCACCTACCTAGATGTTGTAAAAAGAACACTCTTGAACATAGACCCTTGAATAAGCCAAGAATGACATAGATCTACAAAAACGTCAAAAAAATTCAACCTCTAATAACTAGATATAGAGGAGAAATTAGGAGGAGAGACTCTAGAAGAAGGAAGGATGTATCGGTGGGATTCCAATGCACCTGGCGGTGCCTCGATTGGATATCGAACGGAGGAATGGGAGGCCCTCGAAGAAAATCAGTTGTACGTCACTCTCCTGTTCGAGACACAGGAAGAAGAAGACGTTTTTGGGGATTAGATGCAACCCCGATCCAATTTATCAAATAATATAAAAAGTACATGGAGTTTTCATTTAATTTATATTCCATGTACATGACTCAAACGGCCCCCACTTTAGGCGGTGTCTAGGTCACCCCACATAACCATGTACTTGGTTGTTACATAGCTAGTACACAAGTACCCTCAGAAATCAAGTACACAGAATATACTCCCAAGTACACGACGTGTAATTCTAAAATTTCCAAAACTCACCTTTTTCTAAAAAACACCTGAAGTCAAGATCCAGACCTAAAAATAATATCCGAGTTCTTACAAACTTCCCACATAAAGAAATTAGTCCCTAAATTTCCTTAATAAGGTCGCAAAGAAGAATCCTCAAACAGTTCTGGCCACTACGATCTCACATGGGTCTCCCTCTCCCAAGTCTCTAACTACACTCGGTCATGCTTCAACAACACCCGTACCAGAGGAATAAACTAGCCACATAGAAACTTTGTGCTTTGATTAATAATCTGGATAGTATGCTCCTCGAACAATGTGTCCACCTTCAAATCACCTTCCTCAAGTTGAAAAAAATTACATGAGTCTGAGAAGTACCTCTATAGATGAGAAACATGGAATACATTGTGCATATCCTGGTACCACTAAGGTAAATACAATTGATAGGAAACTGACCTAATTCTCTCCAAAACCTCAAACAGACCGACCTGTCTCAGGGAACATTTTCCCTATCTTCTAATTATCCTATGTCCCAACCTTAGTTTGACACGTAAGAAAACCTAATCTCTAACCTCAAACTCTAGTGGTTGTCTCCTATGATCAGCATACAATTTATATCAGGACTGTGTAGTATCTATCCACTTCCGAATCAACTACAGCAGCTCAGTGGTCTCCTAGAAAAGACGAGGTCCCAACATAGGTGCCTTTCCTACCTCCAGCCAACATAGGGGTGATCGACATGGACTACAATACAAATCCTCATAAGGTGCCATCTGAATCATCACCTAAAAACTGTTATTTTAGGAAAACTCTACTAGAGGTATGCGCTTCTCCCAAGAACTTTTAAAATCTAGGACGCATGCTCTAAGAATTTCCTATAGTACTTGAATCATGTGTTCAGACTGGTCATCTGTCTGGGGATGGTAAGTTGTACTTAGAAGTACCTATGTACCCAGATCCCTCTATAGTCCCTTCCAAACATGAGAAGTAAAATGAAATCTCTATCTGAAACGATAGAGCGTGGAAACCCATGAAAGCATAAAATCTCTCGGATGTAAAAACTTCCAAGATCATCAACACTAGAGGTCTCCTAGATTGGTAAGAAGTGTGAAACCTTCATGTGTCTGTCTATAATAACCCGAAATGCATAATTATTTCAAGGAGATCTTAGTAACCCTATCATGAAATCCATCGCAACATCATTCCACTTTAAATCAGGATTGGTTAACTACTGTAAAAGCCCCGCTGGTCACTGATGATTCGCCTTCATCTGCTGACAAGTAGAACATCTCATAACAAATCCAGCAACATCTCTCTTCATACATGGCCACTAATACTGATAATGTAAATCATGATACATATTGGGGACACTAGGATGAACTACCCAAACAGAGAAATGAAAATCCCACATCAACTCCTCACGTATGTCTGTTGACACCCATATGAATCCATGAAAACACAATACCTCATCCTCTCCCATGGTCGACCTAGAAGTTGGGTCCTCTCATGACACACTCTCCTGTAGGAAAAGGCCTTCAGAATCTGATAGCTACCTCATTTTCACAAGATGCAGAAGAGTAGATGTAATAACTATAAAAGAAAGAAATGTCTTCCCCTATTTTTCATGCACCTCCAAATGCATATAAGAGAATAGAGCCATAAGCTGCCATTCATTGCTGGATTCTTGAACTACCTATATCTGAGTCCTCCTACTCAATGAATCAACCACTGCGTTGCCTTTCCCAGCCGTGTATGAAATCTCAAGGTCAAAGGACTAAAGGTACCCAACCCACCTTTGCTAAATCAAATCTAGATCATGATGGGTAAAGATATACTATAGACTTTTGTGGTCAGTGAACACCATAAAATTCTCTCCCAAAAGACAATGTCTCCAACAATGTAAATCATACAAAACAATAGATAACTTGAGATCATGAATCGGGTAATTCCTCTCATGTGGCCTCAACTGTCGAGACCCATATGTAACAAGTCCTTCCCCTTGCATCAGCACTGATCCCAGTCTGATACCTGATGCATCACAGTAAATAGTGTAACTCTTGACCAGATCTGGTAAGATCAGTATCAGTGCTGAAGTCAATCTCCCTTTCAGCCCTTGAAAGGATAAATTGCAGGAATCTGACCAAACATACATCACCCCATTCTTAGTCAAGCCCATTAATGGTGCTTCTAAGTGCGATAAGTACTGTATAAAATGTCTATAGTAACCAACCACCCCTAAGAAACTCCGCACCTCAAAAAATTTCTTTGGATGCTCCCAGGTAACTACTAATCTCACCCACTCTGGGTCTACTGATACACCGGTCTCTGAGATTACATGACCCATGAATTGAATCTAGTCCATCCAAAAGTGGCATTTTGAGAGCTTAGCTTATAATTAATGCTCCCTTAGTGTACTAAAAACAATCTCAAGATGGGTGTCATGGTCGTGTCAAGTGTGATAGTACACCAAGATATCATCCATGAAGACTATAAAAAAGAGTCCAAGTAAGGATGGAACACCCAGTTCATCAGTGCCATGAAAACTGCAGGCATGTTTATGAGACCGAACGACATAACCAAATACTCATATAAACCATACTTGCTCCAAAAGTCTATAAGAGGTATATTTGATGGTATAACATGAAACTGATAATAACAAGATCTCAAGTCAATCTTCGAGAACACCCAAGCTCCTCAAAGCTGATCAAAGAAATCATTAATCCTTGACAAAAGATATTAGTTCTTAACTATCAACTGGTTCATCTTCCGATAATACATGCATAGTTTGAGGATATTGTATACCTTCTTCACAAACAGGATAGGTGAACCCCAAGGAGAAGTATTGGGTCAGATGAAACCCTTTGTTTGAAACTCCTCTAACTACTTCTTGAGCTCCTGTAACTCTGGTCTAGGCATCTTATAAGGAGGAATGGACACTGGTGGTGCCCCTAGAAAAAGCTCAATAGAAAAGTCTGCCTCTCTCTCTAGAGGAAAACTTGAAAATTCATCTGGAAAGACCTCAATGAAAATATCGAACACTGGAGGAAAGTCCCTCTGTGAATTCCCCTGGTCCTCCAAATACATAATAGATATCCGGGCTGTAACACCTCTCAACCAATGATGCTTAGGTCCAGCTATGCTCGCCTGGACATCCCATTCACCCTTATTTAGAAACAATCTGCCCTCTAGTGATGTGAAACTCACCCTATGGTGAGAGAAATCGACAATATCCTAGAAGAGAACTAACCAGTACATTCCACGAATGATATCATAGCCCATCATCACTAAGACAAAAAAGGTCCCATAAGAAGTGAAACCCAATAACCTCAAGTGGGTAGTCCTTGTACTGACATAACCTAGCTGTTCTTATCCCCAACAGAGTGTCCAACATCATGATATTAGTATAAGTAAAGGTACAAAGACCAAGTCTCTCTACAACAGGAATATATATAAAGCTATGGGAAGCCCCTCTATCAAAGAGAGTAGAAGCTAAAACTGAGGAAACTAGAATCGTACCTATAACAGTAGTGGGTCCAAGATCATGCTCCTATTGGGTTTACTCCATTACAAAATTCTGACCTATATCACAGTCCTATGACCTTTCCTGAATACCCTAAGTTAATCCACCCTACTATCGCAAAAAGCTTTCTGATTGGATACTACGACCATGACCACCACCTCAGCCTGAATGGCCTGAAGAACTCCATCCCCCAGTCTGATGTAGAACTAGTGGTACTGCTCTGGTATGAGGATTCGAAATATATCCTCCCTCACTAGCTGCTGGAAGGAGGTAATTTCATAAACACTAAAGATGTTTCACCTTTTCACAATATCGACACTCAACTGGGTCACTTGGGCAGTGAGATTTCTTATGTCTTCCCTTCCCTCATTGGTAGCACACCACCTGGATACCTAAAGGGAAATACCTCATACTCGAATCTCCACGTTTAGACTCACTACGACACTTCCTACTATCAGTTGGAAGAGTACTGACCCTGGATGATGAACCACCCTAGCCCACAGCTCCAAAATCCATTAGGTTATTCTTAGTAATCAGGGTTTGGTTGACTATAGAAGATATTTAAGTCACCCAAAAGATTTTCACCTAGTATCAGATGTCACGCCTGAGACCATCCTGAAACTTCCTTACCAGAAATAACCCATCACACCTTAGAATGGGTGTGAAGTGCTGGAGCTCTATTAAGAGAGAATAATAATCCATGACTGAGAGAGTAACCTACTCCAAACTCATGAAATATCGGGTTTTGATGGCCCTCAAGGTCTCTAGGTAGAAGTAGTCATAGAAGGTCTGTTGTAACTCATCCCAAGTCATAACTTGCTGGTGTCTCACCTATGATATCACATCCCACCATCTCTTGGAGTAATCATGTATCATGTACGTAGAGAGCTTCATACTCCTCTCTGGAGGCATCTAGAGATGCTCGAAGATAGAGAGCATGGATTCTAACCATGACTCTACAGCCTGAGGTCCTCCATTACCTAAGAAAGTAGGAGGATGTAGCTGCTAAAAAACCTGTGTCAATTCTTCCATAGACGGGGCTGGATGTGGTGCTCTCTAAAAGTTATGAATCATCCTCATGAAGCCCTCTCAGAACTATGCATCAACAACTCTGTCTGGTATAACCATTGGTGCTAAGATGGGCACGACGAAAGGATCGGCTGGTAGTACCTGATCTACCATTTATGGTGTCTAATCATTTCCCTGCATCAGGCATACAACCGAAGGATGTATTGGGGCTCTTCAAGGTCAAACACACACCTTATTTTAAGATTATCTAGGACTAAGACTTATAAGTTCAATAAAGGAGTAGAAGAAAAAAACAATCAAGTTTTACAACACAGGAGTACACGACATGTATAGCCTATACACGGTGTGTTCCCATAGGCTTTTAACATGGCATGTATTTATGCCTAAACTAGTCATGTAACGCCCCATAAACACAGCGTGTTATGATTGAAACACGACATGTACTTGATTCTCCCCTCCTACCCAAGTCCTTCTAGACGGATAAACCACACAGTTCTCTTTTGGGTAAAACTCTACAACATGCATATGCCAGAAATGGCGTGTACTAAAAGGATTTCACCGACCCATGTCATTTGTCACATGTTCAGAGACACGGTCGACTATAAACGACCTGTAAGAATAGGAAATGACGTGTATAAATTAATTTTTCATCCACTCGTGTCATTAATCACACATCTGGATACATGGTCTCTATAACCCGGCATGTACTCCAAGTACACAGCATGTTTCACACAACATTTCCCAACCTCGTGTCTCTTCTCACACAGTCAGTCACACATATATGGACTACACGGCGTGTAAATACAATACACGACATGTACTTAAGAAAAACATTTTCTTCCCAAAAATAAGGATACATGGAATGTATTCATTATCACACACTATGTATTATGGGTTTTTTGGATAGTAAGCCTCAGAAACTACTCCGGAACCCCATAAAAACACTAAAACAATAATTAAAGTGCCAAATTATGATCTTTGGGGGCCCATAATCCCCATGAATCAAAGATTCACATCATATTCATGTCATATCATAACAAGATTTAGTTAATGTTTAATATGATACACCAAATTACGATCTAAGAGGTCCCATAACACCTCAGGGACCAAATTTTGGTGCCCATTCAAATGAAATATTAAATTTTTCAATACCCTATTAAAATAACAGGTATTCCATCATGACATCTATCTCAAAAGCATGAAATCAAAAATGCACCCTAAATGGCATGATAAGAATGCATGACATGTGATCCCTATCAAGTGACTATATGATACATGAGATGGAATACCCTTATCTCATCGAGTTGCAGCATAAATAGAACCTAAATGATATAAAACATAACAACAAAAAACATGTAATTAACCCAATGGTGAAATCAAATAATCTTTAATAATTTGAAAACCAGAAAGATTGTAATATTCGAGGTATATTGGATTTTCCCTGTACACGGGTTAGCTACTCCCAAGAACAACTTATTACCAACTACCTATTCCTTACTATCCTTGTCTATAGGATCCAAACATTAAGAAAAAAAGAAGAAAAACCTCCTTTTGATGCCACTTTGAAACGTCCTGGTTCTTGGTGCCACCCAAGCTGGCCCGTACCCAGTTGGTCACATGGACTTAAGCTCATTTCCCCAAATTCCAATGTCTTCCAACTAGCAACGAGGTCCTTGGGTGTGATAGTGGGGAAATTATACCCTCATTGGTAGAATATGAATAATGGAATAACAAATAAAAAAAAGGAAGCAATAATACTGAACAACAAGATGACAATGGAATACTGAAAGTAAATAAACAACTGGAGCACATGTATATATGATTCATGTCACATATGTCTAGGAAATCAGCCAAACAAGTCACAATGCTGGAAATACAGTACTAAAGAAAAGTACAAGATAAAAAAAACTCCATCAGTATCACAAGCCTCAATTTGGTCCCACGCTCTCCAGCTCCACATCAATCAAGTATCTAATGATGAAGGGTGATTTCCCTTATCTATACCTGCAACAGTATAATCTATTTGGGTCCAAAATCATGACCCAAATAGGGTGTGAGACAAATCCCAATAGGTAACCACCACAAGATCTATGCCTAACTGTCAGTGAGTAATATAGCAGGTCATAATGGAAATGTAGCAAAGAAACTAGGAGTACAAAAAAGTAACCAAATCCTATAGTTTCCATTTACATTCATTATCATTTAATTTCCATCATTTAATTATGTATCACAAATAGGTTTCTCAGAAGACTACCTAACAGGACCAAATCGAAGCTTGTGCTTTGGATTGACAGACGTGCCACAAACCTTCAATATTTATATTAACCCTCTGGGTAGCTCACACAATCTAACCCCTCTGGCCAAGTGATTAAACTAAAATGGTAAAGAAACTCTGAGGAAGCACTCACCGTCAATTCCCCCTATGGTCTTTCTAGATAAATATAGACTCTTTGGGGGAGAAATCAATTCTAATTCCCCTCGTGGTCTCATAACTTAAACTATAAACACTCTGAGGGAGCACTCACCATCAATCCCCCATGTGGTCTCATAGTGTGAAATATAACAGACACTCTGAGGAACCACTCGGTGTCAATTCCCCCTATGGTCTAACTACACCAGGTTCTCATATCCCTATATAATTCAATCTTACATAAATGATATCAAGTAGCCCAAATTAATCTCAACTAATACATGGTTAAACAATTCCAATTAATATCATGAGAATTTAACAAGTATAAAGATATAAACAGTTCCATCCTATCAATAAAGGCATGGAATAAAAGGTCTTCCTCATAGGAAACCTGGACCAAATATCCCTAAATAATCAAACAAGGAAAATCACCCATGGGTTATTATTGAAGCATTCAATTTCACATAATATCACACCAAAAACCCTTAATCCAACAATCAATCTAAGGCATATAAAATAAGGTTTAATTTCCTTAACCCAAAATACATAATCGTTACTTACACATATAAAACTCAAAGACAAACAACGAAAGGTAAAAAATAACCTACCTAGACGTTGTACGATGAAAAATCTAATTTTTTTCCCTTGAATCAACCTATAATGATGTATATATACATAAACGTAAAAAATGTTCAACCTTGAATAACTCAAGAGAGAGGAGAAATCAGGAGGAGAGACTATATTAGAAGGAAGGATTCATCAGTGGGATTCCAACACTCCCGATGGTGCCTAGATCAGAGCTCAGATAGAGGAATGAGAGGAACTCGAAGAAAATCAGCCATACATCGCTCTCCTATTCAAGACACATGAAAAAGTAGACGTCTCTGGGGATTAGACATGACCCTGGTCCGATTTATCAAATAAAAAAAAGTACATGCATGTTCATTTAATGTACACGCCGTGTAAATGACTCAAGTGGCCCCAGCTTTAGGCAGTCTCCAGGTCACCCCACATGGCCATGTAATTTTCCGTTACACAACCAGTACATGGATACCCGTGACAACTAGGTACACAATGTGTACTCCTAAGTACACGACATGTACTTCTAATATTTCCAAAACTCACCTTTTTCTCAAAGACACCCAAAATGAAGATCAATACTTGAAAAGAAGATCCATGTTCTTACACCATGATGTAACCATGCCTACAATACCCTCGCCCTAATAAAATACCAACTACTAAGACATGGTCCAACTATTCCATATAGTCATATAAATCCTATATAAAAAATAAGGCTTCACCACTCTATAAGGCCTCTAGCCATGTCATGGCTTGATATAACCTAAAAATCTAGTTATGTTAATAATCATGAAACACCCAGGAGTAAGAGAAATATGAAAATAGAATTAAAATAAAAAAAATAAAAATAAAAAGTAAATAAAGGTCAAGGTGTAAGAATATTTACCTTATTTATTAAACTTATTCATGAAAGTTCACTACTTTACATAGGATTATTAACCATCATACTTCCTCTCACAAGTAGAGATTTATTCTTTCTCATCCTCCTTTTTTAAGAGACTTAATTCATATTTTAAAAATCTCTTTTCTCTTTGGATTCATTCTTATTCCTTTTAAAATGAAATCATTTTTTAAATTTCCTCATGAAAGGTACTTATTCATGACCACTATATTATACTCAAGTACGTTTCTTCCTTTTTAAATCATTTTCAAAATTTCTAATATATCCATAACCAAATTATTTAAAATATATTTTTCTAATTTATTTTCCTTTTCCTTTTTCTTGGTCTTTTTGAGATAATTGATATAATCTTCTTCTTATTCTTCACCATCTATAGAATCTAAAGGAAATTTTTTTTTGGTTAGAGTAGGATGTAAAGAGGGGGGTTTAATTTCCTTTTAAAAATAAAAATTAAATAATTACATTAATAAAATTAAAGAGTAAGTTAAGTGGTAAATTAAAAGTGAAGGACAATTCAAAACACTTTATAATAAATTAGTTTATCCAAAACTAAATACTTGAGTGTCTATGTATCCTCCACTAAAGGATTTAGAGGTTTTATATTACTCCCTTGGATTTATAGGTAACTAATATATTAGAAAATAACTTTTATTTTTAGTGGTGAAATAATGAAACCCAATAAAAAATAAATACACTTTCTTTTTAGTGGTTCAAGTAAGAACCCCAAACATCCTCACTTAAATGGTAGAGATCACCCAAGAGAAAAAAGAAAAGGAATTTATATTAATACAAAACCTTTACAAAGCACTCTCAATTATCTCAATAATATAAGTATTTAAAATAGATATAAATAGAGACAAATGAGAGAGAGATATAGAGAAATAGATTGTGATAATATATCACAAGGGAGATCAAATGTGGGTGTAATAACTTTGTTATGGTAATCGATAGTCGCTTCTTATATCCAAGACGTCAATAAAGAGTATTTATAGTGATTAGAGGTACCTTGGGGGTCTTGGAGGTCTTGGGACTTTAATATAACTATTGGGAGATGAGAGAGTCTGGAGGAGACTACCTATAATGGTTATGTAGACTTTATATAAAATCTCAATCAACTTGATGGTAGGATCCCTCAACTAGCTTGTGGGGTTTATAGGACTTACTAGGGCTATATAGATACCACTGGAAAGCTGGAGAGACTCCACCAGCTGGAAAGTGGACCTGGGAATATATTAAACATCATTTACATCCACACTAGATAGCCAATGGTAAATGGATGACCCATAGTTAGCCAATGGGTCTAGAAAATAGAAGGTGCTTTTGTATAGTTTTATTAGTCAGCTGGTACCTTCCCACTAGGTAGCTCGTGCATACAACCAATGAGGGCCTCCAAAATAGTCCTCTATTTTTCACTTGATATAATGGATTGGACAAGAAACTTCCTTGGTTGATGTCCAAACATAATAACTAAAATACACTCAAAATAAATGGTTATATTTTTTGTGTGTGTTTGTGATCATTAAAACAACTAAGAGAGTGAGAAATATAAAAAACTCATCCTCTCTATTCCTGATTTTAGCTACTTCTTATACTTTAAAGTATATATTTTTATTTTAAAAAATATGATCCTTTATCATTTCCAAAGTAATATGTATGTTATGTATTCCATATTAAGAAAATTTATTCAAGAATATGACTAGTAATGGGGGAAATTTAGTATGAAATGTATTAGAAATAATCCTTAACATCCTTTCCACAATAATGGATTCATCTAAATTTTCTTCAAATACTCTGATGTTACTAATAATATTATTGAATATTAAAAATATATCATCAAAAAATTTATCATTGCTCATTTTTTATATATTCAAACTTACACTCTAAATTTTAATCTTGGTTTCTTTCACCTTTAAGTTTATTTAATAGATATTTTAAAATTTATCCTAATTCTAGTTTTTCATCTTGAATCCCATAAATTTTATGAATTATTTTTTAGATAAAGATATTTATATAGTATTAATAAATTTGTTATCATTATATTTTTTTCTTATTTTTTAGTTTCAATGTTTCCCATTTCTCAATTTGGGTAAAACCAAATTAAATAGAATAAATTTTTTATTCAAGAGACAATAGATATAAAAGCATTCAGTTCTGTAACACATGATAATTATTTCCATAAATGGTGGGAATTATTATATTATTGAGATAATTTATATTATCTTGGATAATAATAATATATGAAATACTAAAGAAATTCATATCTTTAAAGATAATGCACAAACATAGGTAAAACAAGGATACTTTTATTCCAATTAAAGTACCCTAAGAAATAACTATAGTAAAATGGGGGGGGGGGTGAATCAATCTTACCAAATTTATAACTTTTCAAATAAATAACATAAAACTTTTTAAAGTGAATTGATATCTTTACAACTTATTTAATAACCCACAAAAAATGACTAAAAATGAGAAATCACAATAGTACATAGTATTTTAACAAGGTTCAATTTATAATTTGGAAGAATACAACCCTGATATGCATGGTAATTTCCATAAAAAATGTTATAATTCATATTGTAAAGTGATTACATTATTTATCAGTATCCAACCAGAATTGGTAACCCACCAATATTATAAGAATCACTCATAATTATATAAGATGTGTTTTCATAATGAAAAAAATATTATTTAGACTTCAAGATATCAAAATATCAATACTTAGATCATTTTCTACCTATGTTTTTAATTTTCTAGATACAAGAGTGGTAGAACATAAAAATATTCACATATATTAAATAATAATAACCTATTTTGTACAAATGAATATTTCATCAAATAATTCAATAGATAATTCATTTCAATTTTTTTTGAATAGTATGATATTATTTGACTCAAAATTTGGAAACATATAACCATATATTTTTATTCAATATCTTTCTTAAATAATCATCCAAATATTTAAAAAATCTTCATACACTTAAATCCATAAATTCTACAAAGTTTTATAGGATTAAAACTTTCATTATTTTAGATATTTACTCAAATAATCACTAAGAAATTATATATATAATATTTTATGAATCCCAATAGATATTTTTTATTTTGATTAAAGGAAATTGAAGAAAATATGAAATAATAAACTCTATTTTTTTAAAATTTTTATCTAACATATCCTTTTAAATACCCATTTCTATATTAGAAATCATTTTGATCATACTAACATAACCAGGGAAAATCTCATTTCACACTCACAAAACATTAATTTTACTCATTTTAATGACACACAACTTAAAAATCACAATTAAAGAGTCTCAAAATTATATTTATGCAACTCATATATACTGTTATGTAACTCTATTCAAATGTTATACAGAAATTTCAAATTTAACTTCACTGTTACATAGTAATCTTATAAATTCTATACAAATTTATTTAACAATTATGAATATTGTTGAATATTATTTTTAACATTAAAAAATCAATATAAATAATAAATAACCATTATTTATCATTTGAAAACATCACTTAACTATTATAAAAACTTTAGAATCATTTCATGTCATATACTCTAGTAAAACCACATTTTCAACAAAGTTACCTTAAAAGCTTCCTTCAACACATTTAGGGGTCTTGAATATCCCCTTAATTGAATTAATTTTTATAATTTTCAATGTTTTAGAAAAATAAAACTAATATATATGATTATTTAACTAATAATACATGGAATTATTTGAAATATATTTACAAAAAACAAAAAACATAAAATCCATGCATGCTTCTTCATTCCCACCTTTAACAACCAAGAGTAAATTAAAATGAAATATCTAACAAAAATGATTCCATCACCATATTGTTTTCATCAATTTTATTCATAAAAAATAATAGATCCAAATCTATAGTTTAAATGGTTAAAAATGTTTTTTCCATTTTCCTCCAAAATGGGAACTATTTTATAATTGGCAGAGAAGGAAAAACTATAGACTCGGTTGAGACCCAGCTATCCAAAAAAATATTATTTTATTTTTGAAATTATGACCTCCTACACCATTGGCAGATACTATTGGAAAAACTTCTATAGGTGATATATTTATACATATATTATAATTATTTATAACATATATTTATACAAACACACCCATAATAAAAAGAAAAAAGAATAGTTTTTATGGAGGTAATAACACCCAATATTTTCCTCACCCATCCCTTTTACCTTATTTCATGACCTAGTAAATGATAGTTTAAAAAGGTGTTTTACAAGAGGGGCACATGGGCACCCCTTATAGCATGGAATACTAAACCGTATTTCTATGTGGAATTTTGATCATTAAATTTTTAAAAATTTTAAGAACATTCATGCTCGACTTTGATCATGTAAATAGTCAATCTCATTTAATTTTATATATAGATAGAGATGGAAAATTATTTCAAACAAAATTGAGATAATTTAAAGATTAATCTTGATATTTTAAAATTTTGGGATAATTTATCAATGAAAGACCAAAAAATTGGGTTCATAAATTTTAAAAAATATGTCAACAATGTTAGAGGATGTTTTAAATCATATGGATAATTATTTGAGTAAATTATATTATATATATTCAAAATTAACACTGATGATGTTTGAAATGGATTGACTAATATTGATCACAATCAACCATTATTTAAATAATTCAATTACTATTGAAATTGTGTCAATACCTATTTAATCAGTGCTGATATTTGTTAGCTTCTCTTGGTATATTCAATCAATTTTGATTATGATTTTTAAACATTAACTATATTTTGTTGAATTTTATTAGGTTTGATATTAATATTATAAAATAACTAATTTATCATATAGAAGTTTGTAACACAATATTTCAATATTTTATGATGACACCATCACTTTATTATAAATGCATGAGAACTAGAAATGAGTTATGATACCCTAACCTCAAAGGGAACTAAGTTTGAGTTAGATTTTCCCTAAGGTGATCGTCAATGAGTATTAGAAGTGTGAGTCATTTTTTAGACCCAATATTTCATATTATCTTATTGTGTTTGATTTATTGAGTTAAGAGATACTAATGAGATGATATATATAAAAAATTGGGAGTGAAGACAGTTACCAATATGGATTTTCAGCCAATGTGAGGCAACTAACAATAGTTTTAATGACATAAGAAAAACTTGGTTAAAACCAAGGTAGTGTTGTTCTAGCCCTCAAAGATCATTATTATTAGGTAGATATAAAGAACCATTAAACACTTTGAACACTCCATTAATAATTAGTATAATTTCATTATTTTATGAATATATATGGAGTTTTATAACTCTCACATGGATGTATCAATAATATCTCAAAGAGATAAAGCTTATATGAACACATGTGTTGGTAGTTATACTCAAGGGAAAAATATTTACTTTATAACTAAGGTGTTTTTAATAGAATTGGATGTATTTATTATTATTGAAATGATATTTTTTCTTATGGAAACCAAATTATAAATTATCTTGGTGATACCCTAACATTGATATGGAATTTTCAATGAACATTTGTAGTGATTAGAGATTCCAATGTAGTTACAATAAAATTTCAACCAATAGTTTACTCAAGAGAGTGTCACCAGCCCCAAGGTTATTGATTTTTTTTATTACTAGATAAATTTATTTTTAACTAGGTTAAGAGGGGATCCTTACATGACCAGTCCTTAAATGACCTGAAGTCCCAAAGAAACTAAGGCCATGATGACATGACCTAAAGGCCCACTATATAGCCCGAAGGCCCAAAGGCATAGAGGACTTTGATAAGTGTCCCAAAACCCACAAATTAACAAAAAATCCCACACATTCTTGTTTCCTTGATCTAAAATCCCCCCTTGAAGAAGTGTTTATGGTCCAATATCACTACCCCATGTAGGGTTCGTGAAAAAGTGTGGGGATTATCCAATTTAAAGATAAGATTCCATATCCAACTGTCTCCATCTTGAATTACCTTGCACTATATTGTACTCTAATAGTATCGAATATTCTCTTGTACACATCCTAGAGGTCCTCCATGGATAGATTGAAGGCCTAGAGACCCGATAGATAAAATAATCTATCCAAAATACTAGATAAGATGAATAGTACTGATACTACTGTACCCCACTACAGAACTTTCTATAGGGTTTCATAGCATTTGTTGTAATTATCTCTCACCGAGTTTTAAACTTGGGTCTTTAGTTTAATATTATATAGTGTTTACCCAACCGATTAGAATCCTCCATATATTGATTCATGTAGTTAGGATATTCCTCTAACTAGTATTTCCCCTTGGTAGAGCAAGATCCTTCATTATGTAGTTACAATATTCCTCTTACTAAAACCTTCTATCAATAGAGTAAAATCCTCTATATTGTCATATATATATATACACATTAGTAGTTAGGGTGGGTATCCTCTAATTTAGGATTAGTTTGTGATTCTTAAGGGATAAGGGTATGGAATTTTGTTACATGTTTTCAATAAAATAACATGTGTTAAGAAACTACTATAATTATCATTTTGGGAGTGTTTTTACTATGATGGGTTTATAGGAATAATATACTCAAGAATTGGATTGAGGTATTTTGTGAGGGTAATGATTATATATTTGACCCACATGATGCATTGCATGAAATTAGTCCAATGTAGTGATTTTGTTGCATGGATTCCATGTTGTCCTGTACATTACATTACATATTTATCATATCATATTATATTATTGATGGATTTTACTAAAATTTAGGTATTTTCAGATTATATTTTTAGTTTGAAAGATTTGTAGGTTATGATTAATACCTTATATTATATATGTTTCCCACTTTAACACTAGTCTCATAACTCAGGATTATTAGAGGCAAAGTTAGGATGAAACACCCAATATCTTCATCAAATTGAGTGTATTTCTAACGTGATCATGTAATATTAGAGTGTTATCAAATAAATGTTATATTAGGATTTGGGTTAGGATTATTCACATGTGAGGATTTAATCTTACGTGTGCCTGTGTGATTAAGTAGTTTCTTGTGGAGATATAAATACCATGATAAAGTTACAATGCATTTTATATATAAATAGTTACTAATATAGTTTTTTTATCATCAATGGATCATTATATATTTATATGAGCAATACTTGAGGATATAATGATTGGGGAAGTGTTTGTGATTAATTATTTTTTGAATATTAAGTAGAGGTTCTAAGAATTTGTTGATTCATAAGTTAATTATAAGGTGTAAGTCTAACCTATTGCAATTCATAGAGAGAATATCAATCTGGGAGGTGGATATAAACAATAGGTTTTTCTTTTTTATATTAAGTATTATATCTGAATTTCATATTTCATTAGTCAAAAACCAAGCTCATGGTTTAACCTTGAAATAGTAGAAGATAATTAGTGTTAGGATGAAATATTTGTTCCAATCTTGGTTTTGATGTCATAGTCATTTGTATGTAACATATTAGAGTTATAAATTAGGTAATTACTTTCTATTTGTTTTTATAAAAAAACATTGCAACCTATTAAGTGGAGTTATGGAAATCTATTCATCTAAGTGTCCATTGTTTTAGAGTAATTAGAGGAGTCCAAAGCATGGTATGATGGTTTTAGTAGTCAGGTTCGCACTATAATTTATTAAGGTATTATATATATTTTCATCCATAAAATCATTGTATTTTTTATTTTCATCCTTTTAGGGAATATTAATAATTTAATGGCTATTAGAGTTCAATAGTTAAATATATGGAATCAACATGGACTATGATACAATATGAAGTTTAAATATAACAAAAAACAAAGTCATTATTGGGGAATGATAAATAGAAAATCAATAGATTTGCTTCATATTATTATATAATATTAGGAGAATAAATTAATACCAATTTTCCTTATATAATGGTAGTAATAAAATTAAATTTTAGTAGAGAAATTGTTGGAAGTGTTAGTTAATTATGTTTCATTCAAGAAATATAGTTTTTGTTAGGGGAAATGGTGATTAATGAGTTTGTGTAAGAAGGGGAAGTTGATCATGAATTGATGAAAATAATATTTTCATACATTTTATTTTTCAATTCAATTTTTTTAATCTTAATTTTTTTTAATTTAAGGGAAATTATAACATTTTTATGATTTAGTAAAAAAGTTAGATTAATTTTTAAAATAGAATAATTATTAAATTTTAATGATTTTAAATTAATTTTATATCTCATCTAAAACTATTTATATAATAATAAAAAATTTTAAAAATATTTTTTTAGGATTCCATATCTATTAGGCTAGATTTTATAAAACTGGAGAAAGAGCTGAATAAAAAAATTTGGGGCCCAAAATAAGCTCACAATCGGGGCCTCAGAATTTTTGCATAGTTCTAATGAATTTTAAAGATAGGGCCACGTATCACACATGTCTAGTACAAATATTCTATAATTTCACAAGGATATATAGAAAATTCTATGGTACATTTATCTCAATTATGGATGCTAGAGATTCTTCATTATTAAAGGGAATAAATTCATGGTAATTCAAAGCATTGGAATTTGAATAATCTCTTCACATAAATATTTTCCCAAGTAATTATATCACAAATATGAATACACATGGCCAATAAAGCTAAAAATTGGAGGTATAACATGAAATAAATATAGGAAAAAACTTTAATGAGAGGAACATTATGATATTTTACCATTAAATGGTTTAAATAGTCACCAAATTTTAGAAGATATATTTTGATGTGAAAATTTACCTCACCCCTTTCCTATAAATTTGTACTTACACATCCTCTAAAGAGTTTTCCATTTTAGTTATACATTTTCATTAGCTATGTAGGGATTCTTTTTCTATTGTAATGTTATAAATTTTTAATATATATTAGTTTATCTTTATATTTCACTTCAATTTTATTTCTCTTTTTTCCCACCATGAATCTCATCTCCATAAAAATAGGGAACTAAATTTTCCTATTGTTCAAAGGTAGGTAGAGATGTTTATTTCAGTTATAATGTTTTAATTCTATATCATTATTTTTATTATACTAATTTTAGTAGTGGTTAAATAAATTACAATCAGTTTCACCCTATTTTCACTACTACTATTATTCTACTTCAACATGCATATGCATTCCTTAGTTTAAAATTTTAATTCATTCAAACATTAGAGTTTGGTTTAGGTATTGATATGTAAGACTAATATCCCACATGTCTAGTTCTTGATGTGGGGTAATAAAAATTTGAATAAGAGGGTGTAAAGCGATAGTTCTTGATCTCTATTTAAAATAGAGTAACAAAAATATCCTTTTAAAAACAATGATTGCGACAATTTTAATTCCTAAGAACAAAAAATTCTTCGCAATAATTTATTTGCATATTTTTTATATATTTTTTTATTATATATATTTATATATTTTTCACTTTTGAACCCCCACATTTTTTTAGTATATATTATATTTGTATACTTGATTTTTAAATAGTTACAATAAGGAAATTCTGTGTTTGTAAGTGGTCTACTTGATAGATTTACCTATTGTACACAACAATAGTGAATTTATAGTTAAAAAATATTGATAATTACTTCAATAAAAAATACCTCTATCGATTTGATGTCATTTTTTAGGATTTTAAATAATTTCACACATTATTTTTCAAAAAAATGAAAAAAATAAAAAAAAATAGAAAATAAAAATCATAATTGTATTGAATATATTTTATTTATTTGGTAAAGATAGAATTTTATAGTGAGTTTTTATATGATTTTACTATTAACCACATCGATGGGTGTAGTTGGGAAGAAGAACTGAAGATAAAAATGTAAGAATATTTGAGAATGAAATTAAAAAAATTCAGAATGTTAGAAGAAGGGAGAATGAAAATAGATATGCTTTGCACTTTTTTCATGGATATAAAATATTTATGATTTGAACAATAATAAAATAGATCTAAAGAATAAGTAAGGCTTGTTATACCTACTTTAATAGTTGAAAGACTTGTGGAGGCCGAGAGGAAGCAATGTGAAGATCTAGTGCCTAACCTTTCTTATCCATTTCTTGAGGAGGTTCTTGAAGATGAAATGCAAGCAAATGTAGTTGTGGGAGATCAAAATTACTGGGAATAATATTGGTATGATTTTATATAATCTTAAAAGGTAAGTGATCTTCCCATATTTAAAAAATTAGTATCAGAACAATTATACCTTTCTCAGGTTATGGAATAAGACAACATTAAAGTGGTGTAATTTTAATAAAATATAGCTTATATTGGATACCTACCTCTATACACAACAAACCAACTCTAAAAGGAATTGAGTAAAGAAAAAATATTGAAATTAAACTAACTTTAGGAGATAATTATTTCTTGAACTGTTTTATTTTTATTTTTATTGAAATAGAATTAAGCATTACCTCCCATTGTTTTGAAATTTTATATTCAACAACACATTGATTTCCCTATATAATGATGAAAAATAAGAATATGAACATTCTAATACCAATCTACTAGTGGTCCAATTGGAAGAAATCAAGTTTCATGAAGAACCACTTGAAAGGAAAGATTTCTATATTTACTATTCATGTTTTAATTTTATTATTATGTTATCCACTAAATTCACCTTTGATGAAAATTTTAATATAGAGAAATTTGAGTAGGACATAGATGTTAAGGAAGAGGCCACACAAGTACTAGAAGAAGAATAAGAGCTCAATGAGTCTGTGTTTATGTGACTTCATCTTATGCATCAACTTCCATATCACATGGAGGATGAATTCACTAAAGTTGAAAAGAAAACCTCTATATTTTCTTCCCCCTTCACACTTATATTTCTTTATTTATTCATTCTTTTGGGTTAGAACTTTTCTTATTTTATTTTTGGATTCTTATTATTGGAATCCACTTATAGATTATGGGAAAAGTAACATGTAGTTGTTTATTCCATAAAAAATCCATAAACCTTTAGATTGAGGATGTATATTTGTAATTTCATTACTAAGGGAAAAACATAACACATCTCTAGGGGGTTTCACATAAAATCATATCCTCTTTTACTATCTCTTTTCTTACTGCTACATTTTATACTTTCAATAAATTTATTATGTTTTGTTTTGTTATTAATTTATCTTAGGTATTAAAAGGTATTTTATAGGATCTTAACTCAAGGATTCCATTGGAAAATAATTTTTGGTTGTATATTTCCTTATATTTAGTTTTTATTTTTATATCTATTTATTTTATTGAGATTAAATGAGGGGTAGTAAAATTTAGGTGTGGGGGGAGTCATAATATATTTAGGATATATTATTTTTATTTTTATTTTTCCATCTTTAAGAAATTTGAACTTTAATGAATATTTTTTTATCATTTTTCACTCTTTAATTAACTTTGATATAGTTTTCTTTATTTTTTAAAAGATAGAATTTTAAATGATTATTGATGTGTAAACTTTTTCATGAAATTTTATTTTCAAGACTTTTTATGAGTTTGATTTTTTTTGAAATACATGTTCATGAAATAGTAACTTAAAAATAATTTTCAAGTGTTTTGAAGTATTTTGAACCCCTTTGAAATATTTTTTCTAATATCGACACTTTCCCGAGAGAAACATGGATTTTGTCCAAAAACAAAAACATGTTATTTTTCTCTTTCAAAGATTTGAATTACATGAAATGTTTCTGATTTTATTGAGGAACTTATATGGATAGATATATTTTAACACAATCCCTAACTATACATTTACCCTTGTTTATCCCTTATAATTAATGAATTTACTTATAGTTTTAAGCCACATTACAATCCAATTTTTCCAACCCTAACTTCAATCTTAATATTTTCACATGGATCTCTTAAATTTCAGTGTGGGGAAAAGACATTACATGATTGTTACTTGGAATGAAGCTCATTTTGGGGATGTGTTTCTACATTATGAGCATTTGAAGAATGGGAATGAGTCATTATTTAATTTTACTGCATTCATATTATTTTATTCTCTAAAAAAAGGAAAAAAATAAAAATAAAATAAATTAATGGTGATGATATTGAGTTTTTAATTTTGATTAACTTTGTGACTCATTTACCCCTAAAAAATCAAGGGCATGAATTTTCATTCATTCATTTTATTATATTTTCATATCATCCTTCATGAATAAAATAAAATAAAATAACCAAGAAAGGAAAAAATTGAAAAATGGATAATTCAAATGAAATTATTCATTGTATTCATTTTTTGAATTAGGTTTGATGTAAAAAAGGGTGTGTTGTGTATATTTTTAAGGGGAAATGAGTAAGGATCCTCCTATGTTTTCACTTATATATTTATGCATGGTACTTAAGAGTTTAACCACCCCTTTTTAGGCTTACATTTTTAAATTTTTGTAGCCACCAACCCTTAGCCACCAAAATAACCTTGATAATTTCTATTAATTGAAAAACAATTATGTATCCCAGTGTGAAGAGTTGAGAATTTTCACATGTCTATAGCGACACATTCATTTTAAAATTATAGGAATAACTACGAATTAAATATATCTTTTTATCTGATATTGAAATAAAAATAAATGTGAGGTAAGTTGTGATTGGAACATTGATGTATTTTTTGAGGTTAAATAGATTTAAATGTGAGGAAATAAAATTAAAGGGAATTTATTTTAATAGACAAGATATTATAGAATTATATTTTTGAAATAATATCATATATCTCTCACTATTGATTCTTGTATGGACTTTGATTTATATATTTTATGATTTCCTTGGAGTGAAATTATTATATGTTGGGGAATGATGAAACTAATATTTTAATTAATTTTATTATTAATTTTAATGTTTTTAATCCCAGAAAATTTTCAATTTAAGATTAATTGTCACATTTTTTGTTCTTATTAATAAAATTAACTTAATTGAGAAATAACCTAGTTTTTTTATTTTTAAGTATTTTAATTTTTTTTTGTATTTTGGCCATAAATTTTTATAAAATAATTCAATTTGAAAAATTATTATTTTTGGATTTAATATCCATTGGGATACAATTAATAAAACTAGAAAAAGTGTTGAATCAAATAATTTAAGGCCTAAGTGAAACTTAAAATTGGGTCCTCAAAATATGTGTATAGTTATAATGAATTTTAAATTTTGGACCACATGATATACATGACTAGTCTAAATAAGTTTAAATTTCACCTGGAGATATAGAACATGCCTATAAATGTTTTACTATACAATTTATACTTTATATTCTTACTTCTTTAAGGTCATAAATGAATAATAAGCCAAATAATTATAATTTAAAGAACCTATAGGACCCAAATATTATCCTAATTGTATCATAATATTGGATACAAATCACTAATAGAGTTTATATTTTGAAGAATAAATATAATGAAATAGTTAAACAACTTAAATTAATGACACATTTGTATATTTATACACTAATTTTTCCAATTAGGAACCAAATCCCGAGGAACATATTTGGGAGGGAAAATTTCCATCACCCCTTGCCTATATATTTTCACTTCCACTCCCTCTCAAGAGTAAGACATTTTTACTATCCATTTTCTAGTACATAAATGTGGTTTATTTTTCTCTCGAAATATTATAAATTTATAGAAAATATTAATTTTTTCATTCTCTTTCACTTTTATTTTCATTTATCTATTTCTTTCTCCCACCATGAATCTCATCTGCATAAAAATGGGGAACTAACTTCCACTATTGTTAAAATGGAGGGGGTGATGTTTCTTTGAGTTAGTATACTTAAATTTAATATCTATATTTTATTATAATAATTTTAGTAGCGGTTAAATTGATTATAGTTTACATTATTCCTATTTTCACTGTTGTTTTTATTCATCTTCCTCATTCATATATCTTCCACCCCTTTAATATTTAAGTTATACAAACATTGGATTTTGGATTAGGTATTGTTGTGGATGATTATTATCCTACATGTAGAGATATCAATGTGGGGTAATAAAAATTCAAACAAGGGAGTGTAGAGTTATAATTATCAATATCTACATCAAATATATTAATGATAACTTTCATTATAAAATATTGATTTCATCAATATGAACTTCTAATAACAACAACTTCTTCTCAGTAACTTTGTTGTGCCTTCCTTTGCATTTTCTTATATTTTTATATGAAAAACACACACACAGATATATATATATATATATTATCTTTAAAGACACAATTATGTTAGTATATATTAGTTTAGTATACTTTAATTTATAAATACTGTCAATAGAGAAATTTTATGATTGTAAGGGCCTTCTAGAGATATAATCCTAAGGTACACCACTATGGTGAACTTCAAGTTTTAAAACAATGATAGGAATTACATGAAAAAATACCTCTTTCATGGGTATATTACTATGAAAAATGTAGTTAGTGAAAATTTCATCATGGGTGTAAATTATTCCATAGGGATTAGATAAGGATAAATTCGCTATAATATATGGTGTTTTTAGTTAATAAATCTTCCCATTACCCAATTTACTATCATAGTGACAAGGGTATTTTAAATAATTTTCTATCATTAGTAATGGTGATGAAAAGGATCTAAAAAATTAAAGGTAATATCATATAATTAAGAAAATTTAGAAGTAAAACATTATGGAGAAAATGTACACTTTATATTCCAAGATGGGGAAAGAAGAGTATTATTTTTATATACCTTATGAGGTATGTTGCGATCATCTTAATTTCATTGGCACCCTTAACTATTTCTTTAAATCCAGGGAGTAGAATATTTTATTTCATGATTAGGTTGATATTTAGTCAAACCTTTAATATGTCTTTGTGTGATAATTTTACCCTTCTTATTTAATGATGCATCCCAGATTCATGAAGATACATCATGATAAAAGGAAAATAAATTTACATGGCTTATGATGAAAAGATATATTATTAAGATAATATTGAGATATATAACCTATCATTAAGTGAAGAAAAAACACCATTTTATGGTAAAATTGATTCCGATAATGAGCACCAATTAATAGAATAGAAATTATATCTCTATAATTTTAATGATCATGGTTTCTTGATCTATGAAAGTTCATGATTTATTTTTGGACCTTATTTTATCCCATTGATTTTGAGGTACCTGAGAGAGCTAATAAAATGTTAAATTTCTTTTCTATGTTATTATTAATGAAGGATACAATAAATTATTTTAAATAATATGGAATATAAAAATCTAATCTTTTTTATCAATATTCTAACTGGTAATTCAAGAAGAGGTGGTTATAGTGAGTCTTACCCTATGAATTAGAAATAAGTAGACCCCTCATGGAATCAGATCACTAGAGGGACATTACCTATTTATATCATGATGTTAGGGAACACAACAAAAATAAAGTCCATATTATTGGTATTTTTAGGGAACCTATAACATAATGGTTAATGATCCTCCTTGTTAGAGCCAATATGCATATCAAGGTCCTCCCAAGGAAGGTCATTACAGGGTGCCCAACAGAGCCTCTAATGAAGTTAGTTGTGGGTGATTCTTTGATCCATTCCCACCATCTCCACCACCCATTGTTCCAATATCAATCCTATAGGGACATAAATGATTCATAGATATTGGATAATAATGATAAAAAATTCACTCCATGGAAGATTTCTTTTTCATTATACACCTGGTTTTATTAAAATTATGATATTTTTATCTCTACTTTAAAACATTTTGATTGTCACTAATATAAAAAACTATTTTATTAATATATTTATCATATTATAGGTAGATATATTTATAGAAGTCTTGCGACAACATTAATGGTTAGAAAATTATGTAAGGAGTTCCTAGTATTTGGGTTATATATATTAGTGATGTAAAATTTTTCTAGGAACTGGGAGATTCAGTTGTGAAATAATTTTTAGGGATAAGCTTCTAGATTAATTAACTATTAGGATAAATTGGACAATCCAGAATCAATATTTGAAGGTATTATATTTATGGAATGTAAGGAACAATAAGGATGATCCCTTGAAATGTTTTTCTCTAAAATGTGTTTATAAATGTCCTTTTTGAGGAAATTCCATTTATTATACTCATAATGAGAAATTGATTGCCTTAATGAGATGCATATAAGAGGCACTATGGTATCAATGGAAATGTATCACATGGATATAAATAATTTAAGATAGTTGGATATATATAGAGAGAGTTGATATTTTCAATTTAAAATGTTCTAGTAAATTGATTTTTAGATCAAGTAGGTGAGGAGTCGCTAAAAAGGATTAGGATCAGTATCCTCTTAGTTGAACCTCTATCATAATACATGTTTCCTTTACAGTGATCTTGAATCATAGTGTAATATTTTATTAGTGGTATTTGGTATGTTGTGAGTGAGAATATGTAACAACCCAAATCAGATTACTTTGAACTTGAAAAAAATCACCATTGAACTTTACACATTCCAATAGTTCATTAAAGTCAATTGATAATAAAAAAAGGGTGATTCTATTCCATTTTGGATGGATTTTACTCAAATAAATCATTTTAAAGTAAATAAATAAATAAATATAATTTTTTTTATTCATTACATATATTAAAGGATAGATATTATATATAAATAAAATTGAAATTTCACAACTACAATGATTTTATAAAATAAATTTAAATTTAAAAAATGTAATGCCCTCACTAGATAACATCAATAACCTAGAAAAAAACTATTTATAAATATCTTTAAGCTCAAATAGATAACACACATCTATGACCATTGCTATTTGGGACATTCCATACCAAACATGATATATAATAAACCAACTTCCTTTACATTGAAGTAAACATGAATAGGGTGAGGAAAACACTCAGTAGGATATCGTTATGAGACTCCCAATGATTACCATGAAAATTAAACCAATCCATTTTAATGATATAATATTTATAAAAAAAAATATATTTTTACTCATTTTTTTTCATAAATGAAAGTTTAACTAAATGTTATATAAGAGAAACTACTCAAGTATAAAAACTCACATTTTCAAAATAAAATAATTTCACAATTGAAACCATTTATATGTCTAAACTCAACCTTTTCCTAAGAAAAGTGTATAAATAAATAACACTGATAACACTAATCTTAAATAGGGAATAAAACCATAAATTAATGAGCAACACTCTGGATAAAAATGGGTTAGATCCCACACAAGGTCATACTACACCCACCATGTCCCAAGTCATTACTCTATGAAACTTAGCTCATCCTTCTTATTAGGAACTCAAACATGCACCATGAAATTCCTAGACGAAATCACTCACGTGTTAAATTCCATCAAGGAGAAGGTCATTTATAACACCCCATGATTTTTCAAATAAAATTAATATTGAATGCATGAAACACTAAGTCTCTACAAAACTCCACTTTGTTATATCCTTTCTAGTAAACATCTTTTTTCCACCTATGTGATGTGGATTTCGAAAAACTAACATACATGGTTGCATTCAATAAGATATTTAGAGTTTTATAAGACAAACTTAATTTTTGGTGAATTGTAACATAACCTTATAAATTGAAATATGAATATAAACATGAACCATATGAATAGTAAACCATATTATTATTTTATTGTCTTAAGGTTATACTATAATGAGTTCTTGATTAATTTTTCAAGGCGATATAAACGAATTATAGTTTTAAAATATTTATTTTTTGAATTAATTATGATTTTATTTAAAAATTTAAATAATAATATTTAGATAATTATTTTTAAAAAATGGAAATCATTTTTGAATTCTATACGTCAATTTTTTTTGGTGAATATTTAGGATTTTTCTGAAATACTCGAATTTTTGATGAATAATAAAATATGGTAATTTACTATATATATACATTATCAGTTAAATTAACTATTACTATAAACATGGATGATTTAAGAAAACTTGGTTAGAAATCACATTCACATATTACTATTTTTGGTCACAATACTATTGGTTGTTCTTGGAAAAATAATAAAATAATGAGTAAAATAATGGGAAAACCCTCCTATCCTCCATTATAACCCCCTCACTCCCTCTTCTCTTAACTCCTATAAAGACTTGTGAATTACCTAAATTATACTGAAATATCCTCCCAATCTCCTCCCCCACATCCAACATCCATTGGTCTCATAAAAATACCAAAATCTCTCCCCTAAGGAGGCTCTCAAGGAACATTACTTCAAGAGGTAAATCCCTCTTTTCAATTCTTTTATTTCAAGTTTCTTTATTTTATTTTTATTTTTTCACCTCCCTTCATAAAAATTTTGTGATGAATCCAATACCTTACATGTACTGGATTTTTTAGGATAAATGAATAATTCATCATCATCTCTCCTTTCCCCTTCTTTTATACTAGAAATGAAAACACCATTCGAGATGTGTTAATTTATCACATTCAAGGACGACCAGTTTTCAATTTCTATTTCTGTCTTCAATTTTGTCCAAGAAACCATTTTAATGGTTGAAATAGACTATAATATTTGTATTATAGCTTATGTAAGGTTATGGAATCATTTTGTACACATGATATTAATTTATAAATCAAAATGATTTTGTTATGATCAAGAACCGCCAATTAACCCAAAGAATTATCATTAAAATGTTATATAAGGATTTTCCTTCACTCCCAATAACCATATGAATTTTATGACCATTTAATATTCTATTTATTCAATAAGAACCTAAAAATTCTATTATTTACAACCATTATCATTCTACATGTTTATCCGAACATGAATATAAGTAAACTGATCATGAGAACTGAGGAAGAAAACACTCCTAAATAATAAAATTGAATCGATTAACCCATAAAAAGGCCATGAATGAATATAAATATGGTTATATTAAATAAATTAAATAAACATGTGGTTATGTGATCATTAATTTATGAACCTAAATTTGATTATTCTTGTCATTAAGATAAAGTGAGGAACACCTTTTCACTTAAGGTAAGGGTTTTCTACCCAAACCTCCATTTCCATTCGAGTTACTCTTATTGTCTACTTTCCTCAATTAAATTCTTATTTATTGATATGTACTTTTCATATATTCTATGATAATGTTATATATATGTGAACCAAATATAATCATACTTTCATTTATTGGTAGTTATATGTTATAAAATGATCTTTCAAAAATTCTTCTCGATACACAATTTAGCAGCATTTTTAAAAAACTACCGCATCAGCATATTGCAACGGTTTAAAGCGCTACCATATCCAAAAAATCTGCCGTTATGTTGTGATTTTACTATAGTTTATAGTATCACCCCATGTCCCTAACAGTGATCTTCATCCGTGTATTGTGATCTTTGCCACTAGTGGAGTGAGTTCTCCCAGAATGAGAGTATTGTATTCTATCTTCAGTTCTATCAGTATATCTCTCTCATTATGGTTCCTAAAAAACAAAACATATAAAGCAGAAATCATCAGTGCTATCATACTCAGGAGTGTGTTATCTCAGATAAGTTCTTTATGGAATCTTCAGACTAAATCCCTAGTGATGGTATGAAGTAGTTATTACCTACCTATAGAATACGGGTATGGGTTTGAGAATATTTGGATATTCTTTTTATGTGGGTTGTAGACATATAATGTGTAGAGATAACTATATCTTCCTTTGTTCATTTCATTTTGTTTTTGGGGTGTCCTATTGAGTATTGTTATACTCATATTTGTACGGGATTTTACCTCATGGGCTATGTCTTATGCAGATGAGAGACCTTTTGAAAGATTCTAGGGTGAACTAGGACAAGATAGAAATTTGTGAGTTCAAGTATTCTGAGGTGTTCCTATGAATTTGAGAAGCTAAACCAGTACCTATTTTTTTTACATGTTGGACTTTGTAGGTTGTAGAATATTTCTTTTTGTGGGATTTTATTCTAGCCCAGTTTAATTTTCTACACTTTACTTTACCATCATACTCTATTGGTTGAGTTTAGTCACATGCATGCATTTTATTCATTAGTGATTTTTATATTTCATCATTTTTGTCTTGGTGATGTGTGTGTGTGTAAAATTACGTAGGAAATGCCTCCCATGTTAGTGATATGCCTGCTCATTTCTAGTCACTAGCCCTTGGACTATTAGAGGTGGGCTTGGGGATTCGCAGCATGGGCCCCACTGGGATGGGTTGTGATAGAGTGGTATTAGAGGTAGTCAGTTCTATCTTAGGACTGATAGTCTATGAGATTTGTTTAGGGTAACAATGTTATGTGTTTTGAGTTCAGAATTCAGGCTAGGGAATCTAGTGTTGGCGAGGACAGTCGATATATCCATTCACCAAGACCATGATAACATACTTTTTGACTTGGTATATAAGAACTCTGGTTGCATCGAGAATAATGGTACATGCATCATATAAGAATCGATTTTGTTTCCATGTCCTTCTCGAGTCATCTCTCCAGATATACAAATTGACCACGACACATCTTGTTTTCTTATAGGATTTCTTCAAGACACATACCAACTAGGATTAAACATCTCAATCACAAAGATGAACCCCTCAGTGATGAGACTCATATATAGGGACCAGTTCACCATGTGTTATCTCCCAATCGAGCACTAGCTATACCACCACCAGTAGAGCAACAAATAGTTCCTGCAGTACTAGAAGATGAGAAGCGCAGGCTGAGCGTGCTCCACAAATTTCAGAGACAGATACCCCTCAGGTTGCAAGGAAATCCCAACCCTTAGGAGGATGAGGTCTATCTTGAGGTGGTGACCAAATTTTTCCATATATTAAAGACACTAGCAGACTAGATGGTGATCTTGGCAGGAAGCCTTCTTCAGGGTTTGGCATGGTGGTAGTGGAGTTTGACCATGAAGACTCATGATGGGGTGACTCTTTTATATAAGGAGTTAAATAATCTCAATAGAGAGGATTAATCTTCATTTATTATAAGAGAGGTGTGTATATAGGAGCTTATTCAGCTTTAGTAGGGTATCTTGATAGTGGTTGACTATTCATCAAGGTTTCCCAACCTCTCCAGGTACTCGATGAATATAGAAAAAGATCAGTACTTCCAAGCTCAAACCTTAATGTGTGGTCTACGTAGGGACATATAAGATAGTGTTATACCTATATGCATTCTGATTTTTTCTAGAGTGGTCAAGTGAGATCTGGTGGTTGATAGCTTCTTGGCTAAGTAGATGCATCCAGTGGCAGTCAACATCAAGAATACAGGTGTATAGACCTCGGTAGTGAGGATATGATGTCAGACACAATGATATGGATGTGAGAGATGTTATAAGAGGTACCATGTTAAGTGATATATGGTTTAAGGCTCTTAAGATGGATCCTATCTGCCTAGGGAGAGGCGATGCTATACATGCAATGACATGGGACATCTCACTAGAGATATCTCAACCCATTGAGGTACTGACAGAGAGACTATGGATGGAACAATGAGGAAAATTAAATGAGTGGAGTAGGAAGATCTTATTGGAAGAGGACGTGGTAGAGGATATGGGAGATATGTAGGAGGTGGAAGATGTTTTTACATAATACCACCACCACCCCCAGGATGTCCACACTAGGCTCTAGGATCTAGAGGACATGGGTGGGGTAAGCTACATCTGGTCAAGGCATATGACCTAGAGACTCCATGGATGATATGAGGGTTGATCTATGTATTTTATAACTTAGATTCTGTACTTATAGAAATAGGTACCAGTCAATAATTTCTCATCACTTACCTTGTATGAGACCTTGAGATTTTGGTAGAAACTTTGAATCAACCCTTACACTTGGATACACCTACTAGAGGAGACTCAATGATCACACACTTGTGTCGATAGTGTGATCTAACCCTTGGAGGAGAGAGTTTTGGTTGGAACCTCTTGGTGGTAGCATTGAGGCCTCACGACATCATTCTTGGTATGGATTGGATATCTTTAGTCCATGCCCAAATTGACTATTGTAGGCAAAAGGTGTGGTGTGTCCACAGTGATGGGATGAGGTTTTACTTTTTTGGAAAAAGGGAAACCCAGGTTGAAAAGGGTAGGTAATACATAGGAGGGTGAAACCAATCACTCATGAGTTGTCTAGAATTACCCTTACAACAATAGATGTTATGAACTTTAAGTTCCCAGTAATAGTGGTGGAGTGCGATGAAATATTTCTAGAATATGTTTCAAGGTTACCTCCTCATTGTTAAATCAACTTATGCATCAATTTACACCTTGGTACGACACTGATATCAGCACCCATATATTAGATGGCTCCCGCAGAGCTTCAAAAGCTAAGGGTATAATTGGAGAACTTGTAGAGGAAGGGCTTTGTGAGGCCTAGTGTTTCACTCTGGGTGGGCCCAATTTTTTTCCAAGAAGGAAGACATGGAGTTGAGGTTGTGTGTGCATTACTAGTGCTTGAACTAGGTGAATATGAAAAATATTTATCCGCTATCTAGGATCAATGACGTCTTTGATCAGTTGAGGGGGACACGATGGTTCTCAAAGGTTGACCATTGATCAGGATATCACCAGCTGTGAGTACAAGATGAGGATATAAAAAATATGGATTTCAAATGCTTCTAAGATCATTATGTGTACTTTTATTCTCTTTGGAATAATGACTTCCCTAATAGTTTTCATAGGAATCATGAACTGAATATTTCTACCATACTTCAACTGTTTCATGGTAGTCTTCATTGATGATATCCTTGTATACTTGGCATCTGAGGAGGATCATGCGAGACACCTTTTTATGGTTCTAGACATAATCATAGAGCACCATTTTTATGGGAAACTCTGTAAGTTCTAGTTCTCGATTTAGGCGATCATTTTTATGGGACATGTTATATCAATGGATAGAGTGGTTGTAGACCAAGACAAGTTTTAGGTAGTGTTAGCATGGTTTCCACCTAGGATCATGATAGAGGTGTATATATTCTTTAGCATACTAGGCTATTACCAAAGATTCATACCTGATTTCTCTAGGATATCTGCACCTATGCAATATTTGACTTGAAAGGGGCATCATTTCATATGGTCAGAGAAGTTCCATAAGGCTTTTTAGTAGTTGAGGCAAAGTTTGATGAGTGCTCTAATCTTGTGATTGTCATAGGAGGGTGTCTAGTATGTAGTGTTCAACGATTCGTTAGGGACCATACTTGGTTGTGTCATGATGAAGATTCAAGAGGTGATTGGATGTGGTTCATGCTAGTTGAGACCACATAAGAAGAACTATGCAACCCATGATATTGAGTCGGAAACAATAGTCTTCGCATTGAATATGTGGTGACACTACCTGATGGGTGAGCAGTTTATCATCTACTCTGATCAGAAGTGTTTTAAGTATATCTTCTATCATAAGGATATGAACTTGAGGCAGAGGTGATGGCTAGAGTTCCTCAAGGATTATGACTTTAAAATTTTATATACTCTTGGGAAGGGGAATGCGATGGTAGATGGTATCAACATGAGATCTAGTAAGCAATTACTGAATGAGTCATTAGAGTAGTTGGCCTAATTATTATTATCCTTCATGGATGGAGATGATCCAGCTTACCTTGATTCGATGGTTTTCACCCCTCCACTCTTACAACAAGTTAGAGAGGCACAACTTGGGGATACCTACTACAAGACCCTATGTGCTTAGATATCTAGAAATCATTCTCCTGATGGATATTCGTAAGGTGAGGAGCACTTCATTCATTTAATAGGATACACAAAAGTACCATTGGAGTTAAGGGAGGATGTCTTGAGGGAGTTTCATACATCCCATTTGGTGGTACATCTAGGTGTGGTGAAGATATAATAGGACCTCCAATATCAATTTTGGTAGATAGGGATGAAGAAGGTAGTGGTAGAGTTCATTTCTCGATGCCTTATGTTCCAGAAGGTGAAGGTTGAGAAACAAGTTCTAGTGGGTTTGGCTCAACCCCTTGAGGTGCCTAAATGGAAGTGGGATGAGATATTGATAGAATTAGTGATGGTTTTACCACATATGTCCAGGTGACATAATTCTATCTGGGTGATTGTTGACCAACTCACCAAGTCTTCCCACTTCCTAGTTATCCGGGAGAAAAGTTCAGTAGAAATCATGGAACGACTCTATGTACAAGAGATAGCTCGACTCTATGGATTCCCATAGACGATTGATTTTTATCATGATGTTGGTTTCACATACTGGTTTTGGAATGGATTACAAGAGGTGTTTGGGACTCATTTATGATTGATCACGACGTATCATACCCATATATACATCCAGATTGAATGAACCATTTAGGAACTGGAGGACATGATGTGGGCTTTCATGTTGGACTTCAGCCTTAGTTGGGAGGATCACCTACCTCTTGTGGAGTCCATGTACAACAACAACTACCACTCCACCATTGGTATGAAACCATTCAAGGTTATGTACGAGCGACCTTGTAATTTACCAATCTACTAGACTGACCCAGGAGATTCACTAATCATGGTCCCAGAGTTGGTAAGAGATACTATCAAGAAGGTGAAGATCCTATAGGTGCGGTACAAGATTGCACAGAGCCGTCCAAAATGTAATGTGGACATATGGTAGAGACCTTTTTACTTCAAGGAAGGAGATCATGTCTTCCATCGAATCTCACCTCAATGAGGGTTACAGAGGGTTGGCTGGTGCAAAAAGTTATCTCTGAGTTCTATTGGCCTTTTTCAGATACTACATAGATTTGGGGAGGTGGTGTACCACTTGAATCTACCCCCACAGTTGCACCAGGTATAAGACGTCTTCCATACATTACCATTGAGGAGGTACATGCATGACCGATCACATGTCATCGAATGGGGAGAGCTTGACATCGACAATGGAGCTACCTTTGATGAGTACCCAATGGAGATCATGGATCAGAATGAGTGGATCCTTGGTGGGTGAGTGATTCCCTTAGTGCATGTCCAGTGTCAGCATGAGAATCTTCAGGAGAGCACGTGAGAGTGGGAGGCTTAGATTCATGCGCAATACCCACATCTTTTTGTGTAGCTATGTTTTTGGATTTCTAGGGACGTAAATATCTAAGGTGGGGAGAATGTAATGTCCTGGAATTTTTTTCCATGTATTATTTTTAAATTTTATATGGGATTAATTTGAGACCAGGCACTGAGACAACATATGATTCCAAGCCTTGGTGTGCCCAGAATAAATGTTGGAAATATATTAAAATATTAAATAGAACACACACATGGTTTTCCTAAAAAAGTGGAATAACTTTTAAATAGGTACGAAGATCAAATATATTACAACACTATTACGTTCAGAGCAGTGACTTTACCCTAGGTGAGTCCAAACACCAACCGGTGTGGGACGATTGTGAAAGTTAATTTTTTGATGTTTTAAAGGATAAAACAAATTAATATTTATTTTATTTTAATGTTTCATAGCGACACAACAACGTTTCTTTTTAATTATACTTTTAAACAAGGATCTAGAGTTTGGATCATAACCCCCAAAATTCCTAGAGGGTCTAGAGAGAACATAGATAATTCTATCAACAAAAAAAAATGACATTTCTTAGATCGAAGATCGATAGGTGAAATTCTTGATGAATCTCATCAACGGTGATGACACGACGATCAAACCTCTTCAATGAATGATAAAACCCCAAGGCATGGAATGTTGTTTTGATTTTTTCTTTTCCCCATTCTTAGATTCAATGAAGAATGTGGGAAAACCTATGAATAGGTTGATCCACAGTTCACTCATTCTTGTGAGATGGGTTTTTCTTTCAATTTTTTTATTTGTGGGATGATTATGTTTATATTAATGTTTTGTTATTTTGATAATTATTATAGAATGGATTGAGGTTGGAGTGAAAAACATCCATGGTTCATTCCATGGGTTATTCAATTGTGCTTTTTCCCTCTATGTTCTTCGTGTTCTTCACATTATTCATGGGATATGAACATATGATCATTGTGCCTCCAATTATTATCAAAATGATCTGAAATTGAAGATATAACCTCATGATGAACCAGTAGAGGTCATACGATGATGGAGGCAGACATATTGAAGTATTTTGAGAGATATCATTCATGAGGTGACATTTTTGCGGATGGTTGGAATCACTTTTCAAAGCCGATCGAAGGCATGAAACCCTGCAATTCAGTGTTTCAAGGGAAAAAACTTGGATATTCAGTTTTGAGGTGAACAGACCAATAGATCAAGAACCATAGGATTAGTTCTAGCATATGGAGGAAGAAAAAAAGTTCTATAATTTTTTGATCAACGCGACATGTAACCCACGGTTACACAGCGTGTGGCCCCCACTCTACGGCGACTATGATTTTAGGAGGTAGTAAAGTACAACACAACATGGGACCCCTATCACATGGTGTGTGGGACCTTCCCTGAGACTCGATGTGCATATCTGGAGGTACACAAACTTGGGGTGGAGTACATGGCTTACCTACATGGTGTGTACCCCTCCACACAACCAGACCTCGATTGGATACACGGGTTACCCCGAAGATGAAATGGGTTAAAGATGTGTATTGTCACATGGACTACATACATGGAGTGAACCCAAAATGGTAAGACATGGCATGTGAACCTTTCTACAAGCTGTGTATAACTCTTCTACATGACATGTTCTTCTGACACGGGCTGTTGTACAAAGGCAGTACCTGAGGTCAAGGGACACGACCAATGGATGTTATTGGTATGAGAATATGACCAATGGATGATGTTGATCCCATCCACCTTTGAATTCCATTGAGTAGGCTCTCAGTATGTCCTCAAGAATATTAATAGTCCTTTTAGATTGGATATCTATTTGGGAGTGATAGGATGTGATTAAATTCAATTAAATACTCAAATCATGTTGAATAATTCTCAATAATTTATACATGAACCTTGGATCAAGATCAAAGATGATCGAAAGTGGAACCCCGTGCATCCTCACCACTTCCTTCACATATATCTTATAAATTTGTACAAGGGAGAAATATTCTTAAACAAAAATTAATTTAGTAGTCTTGGTGATTTGATCCACCACAACCCATATTTAATTGCTTCCTTTTGATATATTTGGGAGTTAAGTGACAAAGTCCATAGTTATTTTCTCCCATATCCACATGGGTATAGGAAATTGTTTCATCATCCCTTTGGAATTTTAACTTTCTCCTTTAACTTTATTACATACCAAACACCTTGAGATATACTCTACAATCACCTTATTCATTTTTTCCCAATATAAGTGTTATAAAAGATTACATTACATCTTGGTACTTCTAGGATGGATAAGGAAAGATGAGCTATGTGCATTATACAATAAATACTTCTTTATCTCAGGTGATGAAGGCACACAAAGCCTTGTTCCAAACTGAACCACACCATCATCATTGATATGGAACTCTTGTAGCTTCCCTTCCTTTACCACATTCACATTCTTTTTTAGCTCCAGATCATCCCTTTTTTCCTCCTTGATATTCTCTTGGATATATGGTTAAGAAATAATTTGGACAAGGTAGGATTTATTCCCATCCATTATTATTTCCAAATAAATACTTTTCATATCCATTAAGATTATGCCTTTCACAATCTTCATCATGGATATAGTAGCTAGTTCTTTTCTACTAAGAGTACCAACTACCTTTTTTTCCTTTCCCAGATGGTAATGAATAGATAAGTCATAATAATTTATTAGATATAAGAACATAATTTGATTCATGTTGAGATACTTATGAAAGAATATATACTTTAGACTCTTTTGATCAATATATATGTCACACTTCTCACCACAGAGGTTGTGTCACCAAATTTTCAAGGCAAATATCACAACTACTAGCTCAAGATCATGTATTGTGTGGTTTTTCTCATGGATATTCAACTTCTGTGAGGTGTAAGCTATCACTTTATCATTATACATGAGTAAAAAACCCAATACTTTAATTTAAGCATCATTTTATATTACAAAAACTTCTCCAATTTTTGGTAGTTTGAGTACAGGTGCAGTGATTAGCCTCTTCTTATGCTCCTTGAAGCTTTTCTGTAATTCTTCAATCCAAATATAATTTACCACTTTCCATGTTGTCTTGGTTAGTTGGATAGAAATCATGATAAATTTTTCACAAAACATCGGAAATAACCTGCTAAGCAAAGTAAACTATGGATTTATAGGGCACTAGTGGGTCTAGGCCCTTCCTTAATTTCATTTGTTTTAAGGGTCCACATAAATTACATCACTTGTGATCACATGTCCTGGGAATGTGACTTGTTGCATCCTAAATTTACAATTACTGAAGTTAGCATAAAATTTATCCTTAATTAATATTTCCAAAACAAGACTTATATGTTATTCATGTTCCTCCTTACTCTTAGAATATATGATAATATCATAAAAAACACTAACTTAATATTTTCAAGGTATTTTCTAAAGTCTTTATTCATCAGATCCATGAAGATTGTAGGTGAATTAGTAAGTCTCAATAGATTCACCAGGAACTCATAGTACCCATACCTTATATAGAAAGAAACCTATTTATTATATTCTTTTTTTCAAATTTAGTTGATGATATCTAGAACTAAGATCCACATTTGAGAAGTATTGATTTACTTGTAGTAGATCAAACAATTCATCGATCCTTGGAATATGATACTTGTTATTTATGGTGATCATATTGAGCTCTCAATAATCAATAAATAACCACATTGATCCATCCTTTTTCTTTACAAAGAGAACTAAAACACCCTAAGGTGATTCACTAGGGAGTATTAAACCTTTTTCCAGATGATCATGAAACTACTTATTTAACTCTTGTAGTTTGATAAAGGCTATATTCTAGGGACATTTTGAGATAGGAGTGGATTCGAGTATAAGTTATATTTAGAACTTTACCTCTCAATATGGGGTAAATTTAGGTAACTCATCATGAAATAAATTAGTGTTTTACCTCACAATGAGAATTTCCTTAAGTTTGATTCTTTCCTTCGACACAACCATTCGGTCTAGATATGATTATTCATAGGGTATCAACAACCACACAATTGAGGGATTTTCCAAAGGATATTCATGATCATATTTACATTTGTAGAGGATAATTAGATGGTTCAAAATATGAAAATATATTTCCTTTCCCCGACAGCTGATGTGTGATCTATATAACAAGATTCAATCCATTCCCAAAATAGCATCAAATTCCACCAATGAAATTATTACATGAGTCACTAAAAGAATCTTCCCACATACACCAATAGGAGAAGATTCCAACACATGGGTTGTAATGATTTCACCACTAAGTGTTAATATAGATATCACTACTTAAAGGTATATAGGATTCAATATAATAGTCCTAGAAAACTTACAGGATATCAAGGAAAGTGTATAACCGTAATCATATAGTAATTTTTCTATTCTGGAGTGAATTGGAAGTGTACCTTGTATGCATTTATTTTATTTCTCAACTCCTGTATTAGTGATGGAATAAGCTTTTTCTTAGACCTTTAGATTTAGTGGATACTGATGGTGATTACCTTCAAGGACTTGAGTTTTAGTGAACTATCTTGTATAATGACCTTGCTCACTACGACAGAAGCATTGAACCTTATGTGGTACATTTTGAGGTGACTCCTTTCCTACATCATGTTGGTCAGATTATTTAGGTCACTTAGACTTTCCCAAGCTTAATTTCCTTCTATCTAGCACTTGAAACATTTCCCCATCCACTTGAGGAAATTCCCATAATGCTTCTTCCCACATTTTTGACACATGGGTGGTTGTATCCTCTTTCATATTTTTTCATTTGACCTAGTAGCATGAAATTAAATTCTTCTCTTTTTATATATATAACCATATTACTATTATCCTAAATCTATATTGACTTTGAGAGAACATCAAAAAAATTCATCATAATTCCCAAACTATTGAATAGATAGATCCTTTCGTAGTTGTGGTTTTAAACCACTAAATAATCAATCTATTTTGATATCATTGTTGATAACAAAAACCGAGGTGTATCTTGAAATCCTTGTAAAGTTTTCTTCATAAGACATGATAGATTGAACTTCCTTTTTATTCAGCTCTATGAATTCTCTCTCCATATCTATACAAAGAGTTTGAGGGAAATAATTTTTAAGAAATATTTTCCTAAAGTCTCCCCACTGCATATATTCTATTTCATCATTCAGTTTAGTGTTCTTTATCAACACACCAATGATATGACTCCCTATCTAAATGATAGATCGTCAGAGTCACCTTATCCTTCTCAGAACAGTGGAAGAATAAAAATATCTTCTCCATTAAATTAATCCACTATTCTTTAACAAGTGGACCATAAGATCCAATAATTTTTTGTGTTTATGGCTGCATAAAGGGATAATTGTCTAGTTTCTCATTCTTCAGGGATAGCGGATGTTCCACATGGTTTAGGTTATTATTTATATCATGTGACAAATGGTTAAGATTCTCTGTGATATTTTTAACTCCATATCTCATGGAATTGGAGATGTAAATTGAGATATCATTGAATTGTCCCTCACATGAGTTGTTGTCCTAGTTTCTTCTAGTTCCCTCCATTTTCTAAAATAGAAAAGGGTTAAAAAAAGTCACATTAACCAATAATGAATAAATAATTTATTCTTCATGTGATTAACTCTAAAGGTATATCTTATTGGATCCCTATGTTTATAAATTTTATAAAATAATGATTCTTATGTTTACATATACTTAGTATTATCCTAATGGTTTTCTATTACATTATTTAATACCAATTCCAAAATTAACTAAACCCTACTCTGAAACCAATTATAGTGTCCCTACTATTTTTTTTCATACTATTACATCATTTTAAGTTAAACAACATAATAGAGATACCAAGTCTAGGATCAAAAGTTTTTGTTTCTTGGTAAAATTAGGCTCATACATAACATTACATAATAAAACATAAATATTATTTAATTCTTTATTCTGTATCTTCTTAGTGGACTTTGCATTCTCCTTAGTATAAGTAATCACCTGAGGATATAAATTGATGAAAGGGGTGAGATAAAATCCCAGCAATAGGAAATGAATAAGGGACATGAATAAATACAACATGAGTGAGAATAATCATAATCATCATAAAATAAGCATGGGATTATTATCAACATCATAATGGAAACATTGGATAATGTCATGGAATTTGGAAATTCATAAAAATGAAACATCATTTCTTAGTGGTAAAATACAACACATAGTTGTGAACAAAGGTAACATCATGTTCATGCCTAATATATGTCCATAATCGTAACATCACCATTGGGAACAATTATAGAATCATGATCACTCATAATACAAATTATATCATGAGATACACCACATTACCCAATGAATTGGAGGGCTATACAACTCTGAGCCCACCTATGACAACATAACATTTACATAATTATACCTGCTACATAGAATGTATACCAATCATAATCGTAAAATAACCCATGTAAAGGAATGAGTTTTATAATCATTTTATAAAGAATACATTCATGAATAAACTTTGGGGTTACGAAAATAAAAAGGTAAAAACATATTTGGTATAAGAATTATTATTCTTGTATGAAGAAGAAACAATCCCAAGAGGAGTCAATATGTGTTTTGGAAAGAAGATTTATTTTGGATAATATTTATAGTTTTCATAAAAATTAGTTAGAAACATGTATATCCTTGAAAAGAAAAGGAAATAATAATAAAATTATCATTGAGGAATATGAAAATAATATCCACACTAAAATTTCACATGAAGGAGGAATAACCCAAATAAAGAGAGTTGGGTTTGAGAATCCCCTTACCTTATGTCCAAATGCATTCTGCACTTGTACTTAATATCCTGAATAATCAAATTATATGCATTAATTACTCATTTAAAAACACATTATACATGTATTTGTTTTATTTTAATTTTATTATGTTCATTTATGGCCACTTTGATGAGTTATAGTGTTCAATTTCATCATTTTAGGAGAATTCATTTTCCTGGTTTCAGGGTCGGTTTACTTGTATATAATTATGGGAGTTATTTTAAAATGATAATAATTATATAGAAGTGAAATTATGTGTTATTAATGAATTTAGAGTCATTTGGCTTAATTTTGATGAGCCCATAAGGGGCACTGCGCTCTACTAGGGATCCTCTCACACCGCCTCCTTCATCACAGATCTGCGCTCCTTCCTCCCTAGTTCGGAGGTTTGAGGTGGTGTTCTCTATACTGCCATGACATTGTGTCGGATCATCTTGCACGCACTGGGGTCTTCGCCACTCGGTGATGATTTTGTGCTTGAGTCCCCGGACCGACGGTGAGATATCATCACTTTGGCCATAGATCTGGGTGTTTGGAGGTAGACCGTTGCATCTGTGGTCTTTTCGGATGGCGGCGTTGGGAGCTTGTTTTGTTTTGAGCAGATGAGGATGACGACGGGAGGGTTTTTTGGACAAACCCTTGTTCTTGGAGGTGGGGTTCGCAGGTAGTGGTGCTCTATGTGTGGTATTGGTTGATTTTCGATGTTTTCATTTTGATTTTGTGGATTTTTTTCAAGACCAGCTCGTTCTGACGATGATTGGTTGTTGTTGGTTGCTATGCGGGATGTATCTGGTGTTTGTGGTTTCTCATTTTCGGTTTATTTCACCAGATTTGTTGGCTGTTTTCGTGGATATCTGATGTTGATTTTGCGATGTGCCGAGGGTTTCTTCCTCGTTGAAGGTTCCGATTGTGAGGCTTTGCAAGGGGGTGTGTGTTCTGTCCCTGTTCTCTTGTGTCTGCTCATGGATTTTTGTTTGGACTGGTGATGATTCGGTGTTGGGTTTCCTCCGACGGTGATGGTGATGAAGGACGCTGATGTTTCTCACCGGCGTTATGGTTTGATGCAGGTTGGTGAAGGCGACGACGGTCGCCAGTGGTGATCGCCAGTGATCTGATTTGATGTGGTTAGTTGGATGCTGCACTTGTCGTGGCCCGAGGCATTTCAGTGACCAGCTTTACGAGGACACGTGATGCTGACGCATGGTGGATGGTTCATGGATCGAGGTGTTTGGCAGTGGATTTTAATTTTGAAGTTTTGGGTTTTGATTGTTTAATGTGGTGTTAAATGTGTGATGTTTGAGACCCTAGTTCCCACCTACCTAAGGTGGCTTTTATAAAATTAAATAAAAAGGTTTGGAGCAATAAATTTACATAAGTTTAAGTGGTCTCATATATCCTTTTCTCTTATGATATTAGGATTATTCATTTGATAAAACATTAATGATAATTTTTAAGTTTATTTTGGCTGTTTTTCCATCCATCATGAAATAATTTCATTTTATTAAATATTATGTTTATAAATTAGTTAAATAACATAAAAAAATTAATAATATGAATATTATAATCTGTTTTAGACATAATAATGGTTTTATGACCATATTTGAGGGTGGTAATGGAAAATTAAAACTCACTGTCCACGAAGGCGGTGAATCAACACATCATAGATAATGTTTTCATTTTTAGAATAAAAGGAGGAGAGAAAATTTTGATTATAGATATTATGTGAAAATAATACATTTACAGTATATATATTATACTAGAGTATCATGAAACTATGGATAATGGTAGGTGAGGATATGATGAGATAAGAAAAGAAATTAAAAGAGAATGATTGAGGATTTTACCTCTTGATTGTTGTCTCCTTGAGAATGGCCTTAAGGCACTTGGATTTGGTTTTTTTTAGGAAAATAGCTCCTGAATGTGGGGAAGAGGTTTGGTGATGTAATTAGGTAGAATTTATACAACATGAAAGTATTATAAGGTGTGAGTAGAAGAGGTGGTGATGGGTGGTATTTATAGGAGAGGAGAGAAGTGTTTTTTGGTTATTATATTCATTTTTATTATTAATTTGGTTCAAGACTATAAAAAGTGTTGATTACCGTTAATAAATAGAGTATATAGGGAAGGATAGTCCTAGATAATGGTTCTAAAAATTTCCATACATCATCCATGACTAAAAATTCATGTATTTAGCTTATATCATAAATTTTCATATTTCACTATTCACCAAAAAAAATCAACTATATTAGAAAAATCCCAAAAATTCAACCTAACAATTTTTTGATGTTTAGATTTAAAAAATCAACTCCATTTTATGAAAATAATTTTATAATTATGAGAAATTTAATTTTTATATAAAATATTCATTTATTTGAAAAATACAGATTTTAATATTATAATCGATTTTTTTGAACGATTGAAAAATTAATTAAGGTTTCATAAAATAATATTATAATTATAATAAAACATAATATTAATTTATGAATATATTTTATAAATTTTATTTCAATTCATTATATTAATTATAAAATTGTAAACATTTATGTCTTAAAAAAATACCAACACTTAATTTATCATCTTTAAAACATTAATTTACTTATTCCTTGATATAAATATATTATATTTTCATTTATGAACAACTAAATTTTATTTATACTTTCATAGGTGAGGTTACTATTCTAATGGATGAATTACTATTCCTAATGGTCATATTACTATTCCGTTGGTCAGGTTACTATTACACTGGTATAGGTTTCTTAATTTCTATAAATATCACTTATTTTATTTATCATTTATGAGAATAATGTATTTATTGGGTTCTATATGTGATGCATGTGTTTTTTGACATAATTATAAGATGGAAAGTTCCATTGATAAAAGTTTGGGTAGTTATAATGAGGTTTGGGCATGCGTCGAGAGTGGACCACAACCCATTGATTGTGGGTTAAATGAAAGGATTTTTCCAATTAATTTTGTGGCATTATGATTATTTAAATTACATTTTTAAATAATTATAATTTTTTTCAAAGGGATTGAATAATTAATTTTAAATCATTTATATCTAATTTTTGGGGGGTGTGGATTGAGGTAGGTTTTTGGGATGTTAATGTGAGAATGTAAGAGACTTGGATGAGCCTAAGTAGTGGAAGTCATGCTGTGATAAAAAGGAAATTAATCCATATTTAAGGTAGGTTGTCCATTGAGAACACCCCTTTGGTTTATGAATTTTTTATATGTATGTGATCTGTGGTCTCTCCACTAATGGAAGTCAACCTTTTATTTAAAATTATTTTTTTCTTTAAAATTAAATTACTAGAATGAACAATGTTCGAAGGGATATAGTGGAATCTTGTTTATTAGATTGAATATCTCAACTGACGATAGTTGATGCGTTGATTATAATGGCATGCCTTGTGAAAAAATGGAGCCATAGGGGTGAGAATTTATATTAATTAAGTGAATAAGATGTATAAAACCTTGTGTCAGTTTCTCTTAGTGATATCAAGGGAGGGGTGAGTGGTGAATTGAGGTGGAAAAATTAGGGATTATCCATGCCAAAAACATAAGATGCCTTTAATACTTTAGGATAGCTTAGATGACCATGGGGAGAGTTTTCACCCCCCACTAAGATGTGATTATCTGGTAGGTAAACCCTATAGAGATTTATGGATAGGTTAGGTGTAAGGACTAACAATGGGTGATGTGGGAAGGAGACACTACAAAAAACTAGAATTTAATGACACTTTCTTAGGGACGTTTTTAAAAAAATGTCACTAATTTTAAATTTAGCAACATTTTTGAGGAAACATCACTAATTTAGCTATGTTTCCTCCCAAACATCGCTAAATTATCAATGTTTCTGAAAAATATTTCAAATTTAGTTATGTTTCCTAAAAAAGGTTGTTAATTTAGTAACGTTTCCCAAAAAACATCGTTAATTTTGCGATGTTTCCCAAAAAACATCGCTAAATATAAATATAAATATAAATATATATACATACCACATTTCCCCATATTTTTGTAAATATATATTAATATATATATATATATATTAATATATATTAACACGGACACACACACACACATATAAACACTCACATGCACATATATAAGTCTATAAATATATATACATATATATTTATATAAACACAAATATATTTTAAATTTAGTCGCGTTTTTAAGAAAACATGTCTATTTTAGTGGCATTTTCACTAGAGTTTTAAAAGGTATCAAATTATATATGTGTGTGTGTGAATTTATAATTATAATTATATATATACATAAACACACACGTATATATATTTATACACACCCACACCCACACACACACATATATAAACATATATATATATAATATAATATAAACATATATATATATATATAATATAAACATAAAAATAAACATAAAATATAAACACACACACACATATATTAATATATGTATATTAATATATAAATAAATATAAATATAATATAAATTATTAAATAATGAAATATATTTATATATCTACATATATAACATAATACAATTAAATATTTTAAATTTAGTCATGATTTTAAGAAAACATGATTATTTTAGTGACATTTTTACCCGTGTTTTAAAACATGACTATATATATATATATATATATTTATAATTATAATTATATATATGTATACATACACATATATATTTACACACATATACATATAAGAAAATATATGTATATATTAACATAAACATAATATATATATATATATATATATATAATATACATATATATAAACGCACACACACACACACATATATAATACAAACACACACGCACACACACACAAATATATTTATATAATATAAACCAATATATATATATATATATATATAAACATATAAATAAACATAAATTATAAACACATATATAAATATTATAAAATATAAACACACACACACACATATATAATATAAAATATAAACATATATGTAAATTTTAAAAATTAAAAATATAAAATAAAATAAATAAATAATAAAAAATAAAAAATAAAAAATAAAAATAAAAAATAAAAAATATAAACATAAATATATAAATAAATAAATAAATAAATATAATGTTAATTTTTTAAATATTAATATATATATATATATAAAAGATAATTCAGTCAATTATCTAAATTCAAAATAGATTGGTTAGTGGTGTTGTTCGGTAAGAATCTTGAGGTCTATGGATCCATTCCTATTCAAGTTAGATTTCATATTTTACATGTGGTAGAGTATGCAGATGATTGGGGTGGCCAAGTGGGCGGTAAGAGTATTCCAGAGTTGACTGGAGGGCGAGTAGGCCTTAAGAGTATGTGGGGAGATGTGGGTTGAAAGTACATGGGATTAGGATTTGTGGGGAGATGCAAGTGGGTCGTGCAGTATAGGAGGGGGAGTGTGCAGGCTGTGGGCTATGCAGTATAGTGGGGGAGTGGGGTACTGGAGGGGGTGAGGGGATGGGGTTTTGGAGAGAGGTGTGAAGTGTATATGAGCAAGATTGGGGAGAGGGGGCGCCATATGGGGGTACTATACTAAGAGATACGGTAAGTATATGAGCTATGTTAGGGAGAGGGGTAGATTCATTTTTTTTAAAAATACCTCATTTTAAAAAAAATATCAATTAAAAAAAAATTGGCTAAAAACCTGAACAATTATTAATTTCAAAAAAAAAAAAAAAAATTACAAATGATTTTTAGAAACATGGGTAAATCAAACATTGGTGAAAGCCAATTAGCGTTGTTTATTTTTTCCAAAACATCTATAAATGAGTGGTGGGTTCAATTTTTTAAAAAATATAACAATTTTTAAAAACTATTTGGCTAAAAAAAAAAATTTATGAATTTCAAAAAACCAGAAAAAGATTTACTGACAGTTTTTAGAAATGTCAGTAAATCAAACATCACTAAAAACAAATTAGTAATGTTTTGTTTTTTAAAAATATTGGTAATTGAGACGTGATTTACCAAAGTTTCTAAAAAACATCACTAATTTTTTTCTAGCAAAATTTGTAAATGTTGCTAAATTAGTGATACCTCATTTAACGACGATTTTTTTAAATCATAAGAAAATGAATTAGTGAAATTTACAAACACCACTAATGTAAAAAATAAATGTCACGACCTGTACCACCTGTGACTCTCCAAGCCCACCTCCAATAGGCCAGGGGCTGGTGACTAGCACCGAGTAGGAATATTATTACATGAGAGGAATTGCCTAAGAACCTGTACACACGCACACATCTCCATGCCCACAAATGCTGAAATTTAAAAACCACTAAGGAACAAAATGCATACATACAACTAAACCGAACCAATAGAGTATGATGGAAAGTAAAGTACTGAAAGTGAACTTGGCCAGAATACAATCCTATAAAAAAAACAAGAGTATGAAAACATCAAAGTCCAACCTGTGAACACAATGAGGTATTGGGACTGCTGCTTGTAGTTGAAGGAATGCCTCAGCCTATAGCGAACTCAGAAAGCTCGGTCCTATCCTGGTCCGTCCTGGACTCTGTCAAAAGGTTGCTCGTCTGGACAAGACAAGACATGTGCGGGAAAAACCTGTGTAAGGGTGATTATTACAATACTCAGTAGAGGACCCCGAAAAACACAAAGCAAGTACACAGAGGAAAGGAACATTCATCTCTACACAATATATGTCTACTAAACATATAATAGGAGATCACAATCAAGATATACTCAAAACCTAGACCCATATTCTAGAGACAAGTCACACAACTGCATACCCCTGCTAGGGATTCAAATCAAAGATTCCATGAAGTACTTGTTTCGGGAGAAAACACTCCACAAGTCTGGTAGCTCTGATGACGTCCTTCCAAGAAGTACTGTTTGTTAGGAAATGTCACGAGACACAGATACACTCATTAAGAGAGACACACTCATGAGTGGGAAGATCACAGTAGATAGAAGCACTCATTATGGGAGACACACTTCTGAGTGGGAAAGATCATTATACACAGATGAGGATCACTTCCAGGGCCATGGAAGATACCGAAAATCATCCAGATTCACCAGCTAAGTGATTCAAAAGCTATGTAGAGGATCAATGACCGGTAGAGTTGGTCATGTCGATGCCTGACTCTACCTAGGGTCAGGAATGGATAGAGGATCTCAATCCAGGCCTCTCGAAGGGATGCAGACTCTATCACAGAAAGTCCTGCTGAAGGGATCATACTCCTGTAGAAGGAAATAATGCATGAGCTTTAAGGGAATGAGAATAAGGGGAGCTAACCCAAATGAAATATATCCAAGATACGGTGAAAAAGAGGACCATGCCATTTTCCAAAAAGTACACAGCGTGTAGAAAAGTTACAGGCCATGTTGTCTGACCCCAGGTACTGCCCGTGTAAAACGACCCATGTTATAAGGCCGATCATGTAGAAAAGTGATTACATGGAATGTAGTATAGTATACATTCTGTGTTCGAGTGAATGGGGTTGGCTCTATGTCCGCCGACCATATTCCCGTACACAGTTATCAACCCATGTAATCGGTGCGCGGGGTGGACCGCATTACTGGCCTCACCTAACTGTGTGATGGAGTACACCATCGTGTACTTCATCCCGTGTCCTTGTATCCCCAGGATACACGCTGAGTCCCACATAGGTGCTTCTGTCATGCCGTGTAGAGAGTACACGCCGTGTCATCTGAAGCCGTGTAGTCCATCCCATGTCTGTGTACTTCTCAAAATACACGTCGAGCTTTGGGGAAAGTCCAACATGTCGTGTGACCAGGGTCACATGCCATGTGATTCCTCTCTAACTCCCAAAACCTTATCCTCCACCACCAGTACTACACGTCATGTTCTTCAGAAGTACAAGCTTTGTATTCTGGAAATTTCCAGAATCGATGCTCCCTACCGGAGTGCCTCCCGTGATGTCCTGTTCAACGATCCGGTCGTCCGATCGCCATGAAACTCCCAGGTTTTGGTCACCTTGACACCATGAATCCAATTCCATTGTTGTCGGACCTCCGATCGGGTCCAGAAACATACAACGATCCACCTGCATGAAGAACGCTCGAAGAACAACCCTTCCTGATCCGGTCCGATTCATCATCTTCTATCATCGTCGTACCTATGCAAGGTTGTTGTGGTGTAGAATCCTCAATCTGGGATCGTTGCATCACAAAATAGATGTGAAACAATCTTTTGTTCGTCGCCCCATGAAGAACGCAAAGAATGCATGGAGAAAATAAAGGGGAAGAAATACAATGAACAAATCGAGGAACAAACCTCCACCGTCGTTTTTCACAGCGTTGATCCGCTCCCGTTAGTAGGATTCAATGGAGAAGAATAAAAAAAACAACAATTACACATGGATAAAATCCCCGAATCATCCCAATAAAACCCTCCTGCAAGAATGTATGAATCCGCGGATCAACTTGTTCATGGTTGATCCACGTTCGTCGTTTAAAATCAAAAATGGGGAAAGGAATTTAAATAAAAAACCCCTACCTCAACTGGGATCGATCAATGACAAAGGTTCCATGATTCCATCGGTGTTGAGATCCTTCAACTTTGTTGGCACAACGATTCACAGCTTCGATCCGTCGTCGTTCATCACTGATAGTTTTCTCTAGAGTTTCCTCTCAATCTTCTGCCAATGATCGACGTTCAATTATCCCAATAAAAATGGAAATATGTTTTCGCATTCAGAAATATGTTGTGGTATTAATGAGTCTAAATTTTCATTCTTGAGTCATTATGACGTCACATTTATTAAAGAAACAGCTTCCCCATCTCCGCGCTGTAGTGGATGTTTCCATATAAAATAAAATAAACATTGTGAATTTATTTTATTTTATTTTACTCAAAACGTCTGAAAATTAACTTTTTCCCTCGACTCGTTCCGGTCAAGGTTAGACCCGTTATTAGGTAAAGTCATTTTCCCAGACGCAATGGTGCCCTCATATTTTTAATCCGGGCATCCGTTTGGAAACTTCCACTATCGCGCACAAGCGATGACTCACTTAACTAAAAAAAACATCAAACCACCATTCTAGGATCACTAGGCCTCGGAATGAGGTGCCGTATCTACGCCTAGTCTCAAAATAATTCCATAAAATATTTAAAAATAATACACAGAAAAACCAAGACATTACATTCTCCCCACATTGGGGCTTTGCGTCCCTGAAATGCCAAAACAAGGACTACTAAAAAAGATGTGGGTATTGGGCACGGATCTGAGCCTCCCACTCTCACATGCTCTCCTGAATATTCCAATGTTGCCAAAGAACGTGCACCAAGGGAATCTATCACCCACGAAGGATCCTCTCCTGCCGATCCACTATCTCCACCGGGTACTCAGCAAAGGTCACTCCATCCTCGATGTCCAGCTCGCCCCATTCGATGACGTGTGATGGGTCATGCACGTACCTCCTCAAATACGAAACATAGAAGATATCATGTACCTGATGCAACTATGGTAGTACGCCACCTCACCAACTCTGCACAGTATCTAGAAAGGTTCGATGAACCTTAGAGATAGATTGCCGCCCCGACCAAATCTCTGTAACCCTCATCGAGGTGAGACTCGAAGAAAGACGTGGTCTCCCTCTTCGAACTCCTGAGGTCTCTGTCACCTATCAGCATAAGACTTATGCCGGCTCTGTGTAGTCTTCATCTACCCCCAGATGATCTGAACATTCTTAGTGGTAGCTCGCACCAACTCTGGACCCATGAGTGTTGACTCTCCGGGGTCGATCCAGCTAAGCAGTGACCGGAATTGTCTCGCATACAAAGCCTTGAACGGTTCCATACCAATGGTGGAGTGGTAGATGTTATTATATGCAAACTCCACCAGTGGTAGGTGGTCCTCCCAACTGTAACCAAAGTCCAAGATACAGGCCCGCAACATATCCTCTAGAACCTGAATGGTCCTCTCTGTCTGACCATCGGTCTGGGGATGGAACGCTGTGCTCAAGTGTAGCTAAGTCGCAAAGGCCTCCTACAATCCCCTCCACAACCAGGATGTAAATTTTTCGTCTTGGTCAGAGACTATCGTCGAAGGGATTCCATGAATCCAAACTATCTTCTGCATGTAGAGGTGTCCCAAGATCTCTACGGAACTGTGCTCCGTGATAGCTAGGAAGTGAGCCGACTTTGTGAGTCAGTCAACGATCACCCAGATGGAATCATGCCCCTTGGGCATCCATGGTAATCCTGTCACGAAGTCCATGAATATTACCTCCCACTTCCACTCTGGAACTTCCAGGGGGTGAGCTAATCCCGCTGGAACCTGGTGCTCAGCCTTCACCTGCTGGCATGTGAGGCATAGAGAAATGAACTCTGCTACTACCCTCTTCAAGCCTGACCACTAGGACTGTCATTGAAGATCCTCGTATATCTTTTCCACTATAGGATGTACCACCAAGGGGGATGTATGAAACTCCCTTAGGACCTCCTCCTGCAATTCTACTGGTACAATAGTGCATCCTCTGAAAAGAAGTACGTGCTCCCCACCTTGTGAATATCCATCAGGAGAATGTCATGTGGAAAACTAAGCACGTAAAGACACATAGTAGACATCTCCTAGATACGCCACCCAAACCTACTGTAAGAGTGGAGGGCCGAAAACCATTGACTATAGGTAAACTGTATCCTCTATTTCCATGAAGGATAACTGCAACGTGGCTAACAGCTTTGTTGCCTCACTCAACAGCTGCGAGCTCAACCTTCTACTAAGAGCATCCGCCACCTTCTTCCCCTTCCTAGGATTATATATGATCTTGAAATCATAGTCCTGGTGTAACTCTAGCCAACAACTCTTCCTCAAATTCAGATCATTCTAAAAAAATATGTACTTGAGGCTCTTGTGGTCATAGTAGACGATGAACCGCTCACCCATAAAGTAGTGTCGCCACATCTTCAATGTGAAGACTATCACAACCAACTTGAGATCATGGGTCGCATAGTTCTACTCTTGTGTGCTAAGCTGGCTTGAACCATAATCAATCACTACCTGCCTTTTCATTAGGAAATAGCCAAGCCCGGTCCCTGATGCCTCATAGAAAACTATGTACTCGACACCCTCTTCCAGCAAACTCAAAATTGGGGTGTTCGTTAAACTCTATCTCAACTGCTCGAAAGCCTGCTGGCACTTCTGTAGACACATGAAGGGTTTCCCCTTCCTGGTCAAAGCTATCATCGGTGCTGATATCCAGGATAAATCAGGAATGAATCTCTGGTAATATCCTTCCAACCCAAGGAATCTCTGCACCTCCGTCATGCTCCAAGGTGGCTCCCATGCTACCACAACCTCCACCTTCACTGGGTCTACAGATACTCCATCTACTGAGATGAAATGTCCCAGAAAGTGGACCCATTGAATCTAGAACTAGAACTTTGAGAGCTTCCCATAAAGCTGGTGCTATTGAAGTACATCTAGAACCATCCGCAGGTGTCTCGCATGCTCCTCCTTTGACGCCAAGTACACAAGCATGTCATCAATAAAGACCACTACGAACCAGTCTATGTACGGATGCAAGATCTGGTTCATCAGTCCCATGAACACTACGGGGGTGTTCATCATGCCGAATGGGATCACCAAGTACTCATAGTGACCATAGAGACATCTGAAAGCCTTCTTCAGTATATCCTTATCTCGTACTCATAACTGGTGATAACCTGATCGAAGGTCAACCTTCGAGAACCACCGTGCCCCTCTCAGCTGATCAAAGTGGTCATCGATTCTCAGCAGTGGATACTTATTCTTCAACACCACCTGTTTCAGGTGCCAGTAATCCACACACAACCTTAGACTCCCGTCTTCCTTCTTAGCAAACAAGACTGGGGTCACCCAGGGTGAAACGCTGGGTCTCACGAAACCCTTACTCTAAAAATACTCCAACTTCACCCTAATCTCACGAAGATCTATGGGAGCCATCCGATATGATGATGATGAAATTGGTGCCTTCACGGAGTGTAAGTCGATGCAGAAGTTGATTTCCCACTAGGGAGGTAATACTGGAACATCTTTGGGAAAGACCTCCTCATACTCCGCCACTACTGCTGGGAACTGAAAGATCACAACATCTATTGCTCCGAGGGTAAATCTAGCCATCTCACGAGTGATTGGATGCACCCTCCTATGCATAATCCCACTCTATGTTTCCTGAGTCTCCTTTTATCTGACAAAAGAAAACCTCGTTCCATCACAGTGGATACACTGCACTCTTCGCCTGAAATAGTCAATCTAGGCATGGACTGAAGATAACCAATCCATACTAAGAAAGACGCTGTAAGGCCTCAATTATACCACCAAGAGGTTCCAACCGAAACTCTTTCCTCCAAGGGTAATACCACACTATCTACAAAGGTGTGTGATCATTGAGTCTCTTCTTGCAGGTGTCTCCAAGCGCAAGGATCGAGTCAATGGTTCTACCGGAATCTCAAGGTTTCGCACAAGACAAATGGAGATAAATTAATGACTAGAACATGTGTCTATAAGTATGGTAGCTAAGGTATAGAAGACACAGATCATACCTCGTATCATCCATGGAGTCCCTAGGACATACACCTTGACCACATGCAACTATCCCCGCCCCTATCCCCCAGCTCCCTGAGCCTAGTGTGGACCTCCTGGGGGTGGTGTTGGAAGTAGATCAAAGCATCTGCCACCACCTACAGCTCTCCCTGATCTTATTCTATGTCTTCCACTTAGCGGGTCTATCTTCTCCACTCAATGCCTCTGCCTCGGTGGTCCATCCAACACTTCCCTGTCAGCAGCTGAATGGGTCGGATAATCTCTAGCGAGATGTCCCCGACCATCGCATGCGCAACACTACTTCTCCCTAGGCCGAATAGATACTGCCTGAGAGCCCTGGAATGTTGATCCCCTGTCCTGGGTCCTCCTATGACATCTCTCATGTCCTGATCCCAATGTCTGACGTCATCTCCCTGCTCTAAAGGTCTCCACACCTGTCTGCCTACTGCTGACTGTCATCGATTGTCTCTACTCCGTCAAGAATCTCTCGATCACCAAAGCCCGCTTGAGCACTCCAACATAAGCCGGAATGAATAGAGGCATGCCACTAGCTCAGATGTCTCGTCGTAGACCCCGATCGATGGTATGAGCTCTGAAGTACTGATCCCTGACCATATCCATTGAGTACCGGGTGAGGTTGGTGAACCTCGATGAATAGTCAGCTACCATAAAACTGCCCTGCTGGAGCTGAAGAAGCTCATGGATGCGTACGGGTCTCAGAGTAACTGGGGAGAACTCCTCCCTGAAGAGTATCTCGAACTCTATCCATGAAAGAGTCTCCTCGTTGTGAGTCTGTGTGGTCAGACTCCACCATCATCCCGCTGAAACCTGAAGAAGGCTCACTCCTAGGATCACCATCTGTTCTACTCGTGTCCTCACTTGATGAAAAACTTTGGTCACCACCTCAAGCTAGTCCTTATTAACCTGAGGATCGAGCTCACCTCAGAACCTATGGTTTCTCTATCTCTGTAACTCATGGAGCGTGCTCAGCCTACACTCCTCGTCGGTCGGTACTGCAGGTACCACGAGCTGCTCCACTGGTGGTGGTATAGCAGGTGCACCACTTGGTGGAAATGACTGGGGAACTGGTCCCTATATCAAAGACTCATCACTGAGGGGGTCATCCTCGTGATCATTCTATTGAATCCTAGTGGGTATGCGTCATGGAGGCATCCTGTAAAAAAAAGTTGTACCATGTTCAATGAGTATATCTGGATAGCTGACACAAAGGATATGGAAAAAACAACCCATTCCTCTATGATGCATGTACCATTATTTTATTTCCTCACAACCATTTTTTTCATGTACTGAGTCGAAAAGAAGGTTATCAGAGTCCTAGTGTATGGATACGTTGGCCGCCACACCAACACTAGAGTCTCTGGCCTGAAAGGCGAGCTCGAAACACTGAACACTATTTCCCCAAACCAATCTCACAGACTTTTGGTCCTAAGGTAGAACTGACCACCTCTGATACCACTCTATCACAACCCGTCCTAGTGGGGCCCACGCTGTGACTCCCCAATCCCACCTCCAATAGGCCAGGGGCTGGTGACTAGCACTGAGTAGGCATATTACTACATGGGAGGCATTACCTAAGAACCTGTACACACGTAGACATCTCCAAGCCCACAAATGATGAAATGTATAAACCACTAAGGAAAAAATGCATTCATACAACTAAACCCAACCAATAGAGTAAGATGGAAAGTAAAGTACTAAAAGTGAACTGAGCCAGAATACATGCCCACCAAAAACAAACAAGATTCTGAAAACTGCAAAGTCCAACCTGTAAACACAACGAGGTACTAGGACTGCTGCTCATTTCCAAAGGAATGCCTCGGCCTGTAGGGAACTCAGAAAGCTCAGTCCTGTCCTGGTCCACCGTGGACTCTATCAAAAGGCTACTCGTCTGCATAAGATACACCACATGTGGGAAAAACCCATGTAGGGGTGAGTATAACAATACTCAGTAGAGGAACCCGAAAAAAAACAAAGCAAGTACACAAAGGAATGGCACAGTCAGCTCTACAATATATATGTCTACTAAACATATAATAGGAGATCACAATCTAGATATACTCAAAACCCAGACTCGTAGTCTAGAGATAAGTCACACAACCGTATACCCCTGTTAGGGATTCAGTTCAAAGATTCCATGAAGTTCTCGTTCTGAGAGAACACACTCCACGAGTTTGGTAGCTCTGATGCCGTCTATCTGAGAAGTACTATTCATCAGGAAACTTCATGAGAGGTAGATACACTCATTACGGGAGATAGACTCCTGAGTGGGAAGATCATGGTATATAGAAGCACTCATTACAGGAGACACACTCTTGAGTGGGAAAGATCACGATACACATATGAGGATCACTGCCAGGGCCATGGTGAATACCGCAACTCATCTGGATTCACCAGCTATGTGATTCACCAGCTAGGTAGAGGATCAACGCCCCATAGAGTTGGTCATGTCGATGCTAGACACTACCTAGGGTTACGAATGGATATAGGATCTTGCTCCGGGCCTCTTGGAGGGATGCTGACTCTATCACAGAAAGTCATGCTAAAGGGATCATACTCATGTAGAAAGAAACGATTCCTAACCTTTAGGGGAACGTGAAGAAGGGGCACTAACCCAAATGAAAGATGTCCAAGATATGGTGAATAAGAGGACCATGCCATTTTCCAAATAGTACATGGTGTGTAGACAAGTTACACGCCATATTGTCTGACCCCGGGTACTACCCATGTACAACGACCCATGTCGTAAGTCTGGTCATATAGAAAAGTGAGTACATGAAATGTAGTATGATGTACATTCCCTATCCGAGTGATTGGGGTTGGCTCCGTGTATACTGGCCATGTGCCCGAACATGGTTATCAACCCCTGTACTCCAACCTATGTAATCGGTGCATGGGGTAACCCGCGTTACTGGCCTTTCCTGGATATGTGATGGAGTACACGACCGTGTAATCCATCCCGTGTCCATGTATCCCCAGGATAAATGCTGATTCCCACGTATCCACTTCTGTCATGCCGCATAGAGAGTACACACCTTGTTTTCTGAAGCCGTGTAGTCCATCCCGTGTCTGTGTCCTTCCAAAAATACACGCCGAGCATTGGGGAAAGTCTAAAACGCCATGTGACCAGGGTCACATACCATGTGATTTCTCTCTGACCCTCAAAACCCTAGCCACTGCCTCTAGTACTACATGACATGTTCTTCGGAAGTATATGCCGTGTATTCTGGAAATTTCCTGAATCAACACTCCTCGCCGGTGCACCCCCCGTGATGTCCCATTCGTCGATCCGGCTGTCTAATCGCCATGAAACTATCAGGTTTTGGTACTGACACCATGAATCCGATTCCGTTGTTTTTAGACCTATAATCGGCTCTGAATACATGCAACGATCCACCCGCGTGAAGAACGCTCGAAGAACGAACCTTCCTGATCTAGTCTGATTCATCGTCCGCTATCGTCGTCATACCTCCTCAAGGTCGTTGTGGTGTAAAATCCTCAATTTGGAATCGTTGTGTCACAAAATGAATGCACAATGATTTTTTGTTTGTCGCCGCACGAAGAACGCAAAGAACACACTGAGAAAAGAAAGGGGAAGAAATCCAATTAACAAATTGAGGAACGAACATCCACCGTTGTTCATCACAACGTTGATCTGCTCCCGTTAGTGTGATTAAATGGAGCAGAATCAAACAACAACAATTCCACATGGATAAATTCCCTCAATCATCCCAACAAAACCCTCCCACAAGAACGTACGAATCCACGGATCAACTTGTTCATGGTTGATCCGCATTCGTCGTTTAAAATCAAAAACGGGGAAAATAATTTAAATAAAAAACCCCTACCTCAACTGGGATCGATCGCTGACAAAGGTGTTGCACTTCCGTCATCGTTGAGATCCTTCAACTTTGTTGGTGTAGCGATTCGCAGCTTCGATCTGTCATCATTCATCGCTGAGAGTTTTCTCCAGATTTTCCTCTCAATCTTCCTCTAAAAATCGACATTCGATTATCCCAATAAAAAGGGAAACATTTTTTGGCATTCAAAAATACGTTGTGGTATTAATGAGTCCAGATTTCCATTCTTGAGTCATTATGACAAGGAATTTATTAAAGAAACAGGTGCCATTTCGTCGTACTACAGTGGATGTTTCCATATAAAATAAAATAAACGTTGCGGATTTATTTTATTTTATTTTACTGAAAATGTCCAAAAATTAATTTTTCCCTCATCCCACACCAGTCAAGGTTAGACCCGTTCTTAGGTAAAGTCGTCATCCTGGACGCAACAATGCCCTCATATTTTTAATCCGGACATCTGTTTGGAAACTACCACAGTCGCGCACAAGTGCCAACTCACTTAACTAAAAAAAGTTCGAAACACCATTCCTGGATCACCAGGCCTCAAAATGAGGTGCTGTCTTTGCGCCTGGTCTCATAATAATTCCATATAATATTAAAAATAATACATGAAAAAACTGAGACATTACAATAAATGTCTCCAATCCCTGTTTTTTTAATAAGGATATGGGGTTGAGTTCATCACACATATGGGATTATGCTTGTGAGTCCAATAAGTCCATGATATGATTATAAGTAAGATATGGGAAATTATTCCCTTTGAGTGATGGGTGGTGACCTAGAGATAAGACTGAGACTGAGGAGCCCATGTGAGTTTTCCGAATTATGTTGTGACTTAGGGGACCCTGATGGGTGCCTCGATGATATAATGACCCCTAAAAGGGTGAATATGAGTAACAGGAAGTGATGGTTGTGGGTGTCACCTTAAAACCAGAATCAATAATATGAACCTTTTATTGATATGAAAAATAAAGGTGGTGCACTTGAGAGGCTGACCTTGAGTTTGTGATATAGGTTCAGGTAGATGGACGACTCCATAAAGATACATTATATAAGATGATTTGGGTGGGATGCACTACCCATCATTATATATTGAAATACATGTAATATATTGGATGTTCTACATAGATCAAATCTTGATCCTGTTACTAATAATTTCCTAGGATTATCCCCCATGAATATACGATGATGTCTGATAACTATTGGTCTCCTAAGATTAAATCATTGGGATAATCTTTCTTTATAATGACTATTTATTTCATAGGAACACCTCCTATTAACCATCGATGATGTTTTATGACTATTGATCACCTAGGATTAACTCTTAGGGATTGGATTTATTCTTAATAATTATGGATTACCCAGTATTACCTCTTAAGAATCTGTGATAAAACGTGAAACTTTTATTTCTTTGGGTAACCACCTAGGAATAGAGTATGGTGATTGATACTACTATATTACCTAGGACACGATCCTTGGAATATTCTATTAAGAGTGATATCAATTAATTTCCTTGTAATTTCTCCAAGGAATAGAACATGGTTCTAATTATAGTTGTCATGATTACATGATGTTCTCATAGACATTCCAATACTAGCTGAAGTATGTTTGTATTGACCTTAGGTGTCACGTTTAAACTAGATGATCTATTGTGGTTATATTATTTTGGCTTCCATGATATTTTACTTATATTATTAGTATATCACATATGATACAATGTTTTTATTGGTTATATATGGGACTGCATTGGTGATTCCCTACTGAGTTGTACACACACCATGCCCGCGTATCCATGGAACTTGGGTACCCAACCAAACTTCCTTATTGATACATTCAATTTGGGAAAAGGATTAGGAGTTTATAATTCATCAAGATAGATTGGATGGAATTATGAGATAGATAAGGCATGGATCAAGGATAATAACATAGAATTTATCATATTTTTTTTTGTTTGAGTATTGTGATAAACCTAGTGGGAGGAAAATTTTTATGTGATAGAATGGAATGATTCTATATGAATGTGTGATTTTTCATTCACAATTGTTTTAGAATTGATGTTTTATTACTCCTATGTACTCTATTTATTTATGATGGATGTTTTTTATTTATATATTATTTAAAACTATAATATGAGGGTATAGTCTCCCAACAATATCACCCTAGACCCCCACTACTAGTCGAAAACCTGTTATGTTTGAGGAGGTATTCTTGAGTTACCAGTATCCCTTCGACCCATTTACTATAGACTAAATTTGTGAGGGATGTTACAAAGTTCTATAAGTGGTTTTATGTGACTGATATCATAGAGTATATCAGAGTTTTTATTTTGACTTACTATTTGGGGAGATGGTAGACAACAAATGTGAAAATTTCAGAGCATGTGATGGATATTGGACTAGTGTATCATGACCACCTTTTTATGGTAAGAAGTTCAGGTCACATGAGATATGGGATTTTCATTATTATTTTTTAATTTAAAACTATATTATTTTACCTAGAATGATGAACTTGAGTTTGATATTTATGATTTATTATTTTTTATCTCTTGTCCCATTGGAAAGAGGCTATGTACATGCATTATATTTGTAACATAGTATTCACATGACATACACATTATTGTGTGTGGTTGATTATGAATAAAAACTAGGTAGAAATATATAATGTATCAACATCAATTTATATGGTGTTTCCATATATAAATTTGTGTTGATATTATACTTAGCTGAACCGTAGTATATTTTCTTCTGATGATAGTTTATGTCGATCCTATGAATAAATGCTTTTGAATGAGGAATATACAGTCCCTTGGTGAAAGGGAGGTATAGTGACCCTAATAGGCCAGTATAGGTATTTTATGCCTTAGTAATAGACCCATAGTGGGATATTATGATACTGGTTATAAAAATAAAAATAGTTTTAGTTATTTAAAATGTTGATAAAAACCTATATGGTGTCTTAACATATAGATTTTTAGTGAAATTATACTTAAATGAACCTTATGAATATGGTTATTTAAGAAAAAGTTTCTATGATGATTCCATTATACATATACATTGAAGGAAAAAGATAGTGATCCTTGAGAGAGTGGATCTTGTGTGTAAAGGCTCTATGAAGATTAGCCTGAGATTGTGATTCTCTAGTGGGTAGTCTCATAGGTGTATTCTTGATGAGAATTAGTGAACATGAGTAGGTTAATGATTTTTCATATGATTCTTGATACATATATGTGAGTCCCTAGAGTGGGTGTGTTTTGGCACGTGAGTTGCTGTGTGATTTAGGAACATGAATATGGAAGTGTTAACCATGAGATGAGATTTATGTGAGATATTACTTATGGGTTAGGTTGGATAGCCTAATGATTTGATATGTGGCTCATGACAGTGGTGATCTAGGTATTATGGTTGAAATGAGATGTGATGTGTATGATGGTAACCAGAGAGTGGGGTTAGCCTAGTATAGTGAGTTCCATATAAATGGAAAGCATTTGTAGATGATTGAACTTATGAGATGAGTACATGTAAGGTTCTACTCGATATGTGGTATAGGTATATATGCCTTGGATTTTCATGAAAAAATCACATTGAGTGATAATGCTTTCATTATCAAGTTCTCATCTCAGAGGGAAGGATTTATAATATTCCATGCCATGATGAATTTGGGTGTGGTTCTAGATAATATAGTGGATCCTGATCCTATATGGTCAAATATAGGATGAATAGAGAATGGATAGATGTTATTATTTTTGAAACGATGTTGGATAGCAGGTTATATTTTGGTAGACAATGGAATATGTGAAATTCCTAATCTTGAATAGGAGAACCAATGGTGATTTTAGATGGATGCGACTGACATGTAGTGAGTCATGGTACACTAGTTAGGAACATGAGACTAATTATAATAAGATGAAACTATGGGGAGCATGGGTTGATTTTTTCAATTATGTTTTACTGAAGAAAACACCCACTGGGTTTAGATGAGATCAAGACAGTACACACATTGTTTATGCACTATGTCAATGTTTATGGATTGGTGAGTGGATTTGTGTGGGATGAGTATTGGAATAATCATTTAATTGTCATGGGAATGATATTATAATAGTTTTATAGGATGAAAAGTGTATCTATATGGTGAAAGGTTACATTAGAGAAGTATCAAGGTACTATGATGTGGTTAAACATAGGTTTTTTCTAATATTGTATTTTTCGAGTGGCACGATGATAGAATTATTATGGGATTGGTGACCTGAAGTTTTAATGTGGAAGAGAGTTGATGAATTTATGGTAATGATGACATAATGGATGAGTGGTATCAGTGGTTGATGTGTATGAGAGTGTCTTTAGAGGAGTAAAACTAGTATGATGATCAAATATTTTGATTTTACACTTGAGTAACAGTTTATAAGGGTATCCATATGGTGGTGAGTCCACCATTGGTCGTTTGAGGGCATGTCCCTTATTATAGAGGAAAATTGACAGGTGCTAACGATGAAATTCCCCTGAGTCAGGAGCATATATTGATTAATGTTTCATACCAACATTTGGGTATGAGTGGGACAACTATATATGGTCATTATGTGTTTTAACAAATTAAACATGATCCACAGAGGTACGACCCCACTTTGGAAAGGTTGCCGATGTGATGAGACCAGTCATTGGATGGATAACAATGTGTTTGGATATTGGTGAGTAGATAAATTTAAATATATCTAGTTCCATGGGGAATACCATATATGGGTTTTTTATGCGATATTTAATAGATCTCATGTAATGGAATTGGACATGGGGTGGTTTTTCTATGATCCGAGTGTGAGTCGGATCAAGGTTGCATCGATCCTTGTGAGTGGAGCATGACAGTGGATTTCGTTGGTTGAGGATCCTACCATGTAATTTCTCTATATGTTGGGTTTAGAATTTAGTTTTGGTGTGTAGATAACTTGTCTCACCTCTAAGATTTAATAAATCATGATCAGGTGGATTTATAGAATATCACAAGGCATGATCATGATTTTTTTGGAAATGGTTAGTCGAAGGAGGTGTGACCAGTGGTTTGATTTATAATTAGATGTCGTTGTTTTGAAACTGAATCGAGTATGTAATTTTTAATATTATAGGTTCATTTTGAGGATTAGTAGGATTTATGAGAAAAAAATTGGTATATGAATACTTGGGAATGGATGGTGAAGACTTGTCTATTTTGGGTTGGAATTGAGATAAGGAGTGGCACTAGGTTCTGTTTGTTGTTTTTTTCTTGGTATTGGGTGTGTTGAGAAGGAAAATACACTGAGAGGGTCAGTGGATCATGTGTAATATATTTTTGGTAAGCTATCTTGATGGTGGGGAGCTCCATCGTTACAATTTGACCTCCTAAAACCTGGATCCAATATTTATATTACACTATTAGTATATAATACAATAATTTCCCCAAGATCCAAAAGATTAGTAGTATTTAAAGACTAGGTACATATATAAATTACATTTTAAAACATAATATACAACATGAACACAATATGAGACTATAATTATTCCATCCATTATATACCTAAAAATTACATAAATTTCTCCTCTAGGTTTCATGGGGAAAGAAAACCAAATAAGTTTTATCTTAGATACTTGATAAGGGGTAGCACACAACATAATATATCATAACATAAACATGGAACAAGTGATGTGGGAGAAAAAAAATAAACAACTTGAATCCATAATCTACTAAAACTGAGATAATAATATATCCATGGATATAAATGAATATAAATAGATCACATGGATAACAATAAGTGGTTCCTCAGTGATGAAATTGTTAATTCTAAACAACTAATTTCAAACCATAATATAAAATATAATTATCTTAGATATCATGATCTTAATGTAAAGGAAACATGTTGTTTTTAATAGGCATGAATGATAATTCCCAATCTTGTTTGTCTCATGATACCTACTGACACATCGAGGGGATATATATTGTCATGCCCCACTCATCATGTATTTAAGTATAATGAATTCAGAATATTATAAAACAAATAAAAAATTCATAATAAAGTTTTCCAATAATCACCCATATTGGAATAATAACATATAGAATCCAATAGTTTTCCCATGTCAATAAATGGGATAACATGATCATAAACCATCTAAATATGGAAGGTGGATGGTTAAACAATATATAGTCATCTTCCAATAATCAACTATATTATAATAACAATATATAGATTGCCAATAATTTTCCTGATGTCAAAAATGGATAACATGATAGTAACCCATCTAGAGAGAGAAGTTGGATGGTTACACAAGATATAGTCAACTTTACAATAATCATATGTATTAGAATAACAATATACAAAATTCTAATACCTTTCCCCATGTTAATTTAAGGGATAATATGATCAAAACCCATCTCGAGATATGATGGATGGTTAATTAACACATACTAAACTTACCAAAAAGAACCCATATTAGAATAAAAACATAAGGAACTCTAATACTCTTCCCCATGTTAATAAAAAGGATAACATGATCATAACCTATCTAGAGAGATAAAGTGTATGGTTAAATAATACATGATCAAAAAAGAATCTACAGGGTGATAAAAATGTAAAATGGAGTACCCTTATTAAAAAAATAAAGAAAAGATAGTGGTCAAGGGTAATTTTATTATGTTGGATTATCAATAAAAGACAATTACTGATTTTAATAGTTTTCAATAGTAGGAAAAATTCATCATTATGGATCATAAAGAATATGTGAATATGCCACATCATATCCCCAGAGAGTGTATAGACAAGTGTTTAGTATTATGAACACTTGTCATGCATTATGGTGGTGGTTGAGTTAATGATTTAACCAAACCTTTTTACGTTATTATCCCTAGGTTTATCAATGTCACAACCACATACACTTTTTAGTATCCAGACTAGGATATCACTGTTAGGAAAACCATACACTCTTTAATTTCCTAAAATTTAGGATTTTTGTGCCTCGTGATTACTTATAAAAATAATTTAATGAGAGGAAATCTCATTTTCATTATATAAAATGGTTGATAATTCCATATAATTAAAAGCATGATGGTATTTTTATAAAGGTTTGTAATTTTTAATAGAAAGGGGGAATGAAAGCCCTTCTATTGGCATAATAATGAAAAATGAAAAAGGATATAATGAGAGGGGATAAATTGTATTTCATTAACAACATATTATATGGGATATAATAACATGACATTAAGATCAATGAAATATATGTAAATGGAATTATAACAAAATAATTTCAATTAAATTGAAATAGAAGGATTGAAAACGCTTACCTTACTAAGTACCTTTTTAAAGCTTGGGGGATCCTTATAATCTTAGGAACTCCTTTTGAAGGATTTTGATAGGTATAGTGAAATTAAAATCATGATAAATTTATATGGAATGAACAGGGAGGAGATAATGGGTGTGATTGAGCTCATTTTATTGGTGAAAGAGTTGATTTTTCATAGAAACTAATGTTAGGTAAGGGATAAGAATGGAATTAAAAGGGTGTTAGGTAGGTTATATGAGTTAGGAGAGTTAGATAGATAAATGGTAAGTGAGAAAATTGGGTATGAATTTTAACACATTAAATGTATTTATATAATGTTTAAGGACCTTTTAATTTTTAAAAATTCGAGATGCTTCATTTACCCATTTACCCTTATTATTGTTGATGAAAAACTGACCACGATAATTATTTTGTTACTAAAAATATAATCTGACCACTATTACCAAATTTTTACATTATAAATATAAATTTATACTCCATTTAATCCAATTTACCTTCTAAATGTTTTAAAATCTTCTTTTAAATTAAAACATAAGATATAAGAAAAATAATTTTTATAGAGAAATGTGTTTTTATACATTAATTATTTTTTATCCTTATTTACCATTAATTATTAATTGAATTAGTTTTTATATATTTAAAAATAACATTATTTTAATAATTTAAAATATATTAATGTGGAATCCTACCATTTTATTACATAACTTTCAATTAAACTTTATAAACAGAGGATCTTTAAAGTCTAGTCTCTTGAAAAAAAGGTAGATAATACATGAAAACATATAAAATTATTTTAATACAATTGAAAGTATTCTTGAAATTTTCATCCGATGTATATTTATTTCATCTCATAACCTGAGAACATACATCAAAGTAAAGGGTGAGTATAAGGCCTAGTAAGAGAAAATAAGGAAACCAGTTTACATGTGAGCTTTATAGAATACAATAAGAACATGAAGAAATATCATAAAGGAATGATAAAAATTCATATAATGATAATAATATATTCAATAATATCTTGAAAATGTGTCTATAACATTTAATTTCATACATTCATAAGCATATCACCAAGGTCCACCCCCAAGGTGTCATAAAAATTACCCAGGTTATTCACTAAGGTATCATAAAACTTGTCATCTCTAGAGATTAATTTATTTACCCAATGTATTGGAGAGATATCATGGATCAACCTTAATATGTATTTATTTTCATGTGAGACATAGAGATCATAATAAAATTTTTTATAATTAACCCATAGAGTATAAAAGAAATGGATTTCATATCAAAATCATAGCGTTCCAAAAAGTTCTTAAAAACAAGTTCATTTTTTCATTTCAATACCATGGAAATGGAAGTTGGGTTTCATGTACGTTAATAATATAATAACACCCCTGAATAAAATAGAGGTTTGGGTGTTCAAAAAATAAAACAAATGAATTTCTTGATTAAACGAGAGAAATTTTGAAATGAAAATTTGGCAGCATAATGGGTATGTAACACAGTTTTAGAAAAAATTAAATAGAGAGGAGAAAAGGGTCTCACAATAATAAAAGACTCATAATATAATATATGGATATAACAAAATGGACAAAATAACATGATATGGAAATTTGAAAGACATATAACATAAAAAGAGAACATGAAAGGAAAAACGAAGTTGAAAATTCCCTTACCTGGAGTAGTGAATCCTAAAATAAAAATATTTGGGCTTTGAGGGATTGAGGACACTTTGGGAGGACTCCTTGGGAGGTAATAATACAAGATATTGTAGTATAAAGAATTTATAATGAAATTATTGGAGGAATAAGTAGGTATTTATAGTGAAAAAGAGGGAGTTTTTTTTATTAATTTCTGAGGACACCTCATTGGTGGTATTTTCAAAACCATGGACTTCCACATGGTATTTACCCAAGTTTTTATCCAATTTAGTGACCTCATATCATATTTTAATCCACATTTTTCAACCATAATTTTAAATTAAATATTACATCATTATGATGTCATTAAACACACCAAAATCTCAAAAACTCTATTTTTTTACCATTCACCAAAAAAAAAACATGTTATAAAAATCCCATAAATTCACCTTAACCTAATATCAATGTTCTTAATTAAAAAATTACATCCATTTTATGAAAATAATTTTATAAATATGAGAAATTTAATTTTTAAGTAAAATCTATATTTACTCGAAAAAATACTAATAGGTACATAATAATTTCTAAAACAGTTATTTACTTATACTATTATATAACATTATCATTCAAGATGCCAAAATTAAATTTATAATTTCTTAGGTGAGGTTACTATTCCATTGGTCATATTACTATTCATAAGGGTAATATTATAATTCATAAGTTATTATTCACCAAAAAATAAGTTGATCTTATCAGGCTCTATATTTCTTTCTGATAAAAACCTTGTATGTCTTTTTTCGAAAATCATTTCACAGTATCAATTATTTAAAGTATAAAAATTATTTTAAAATAGTATTTTTTTCAATATTTACCAATAATATGAAACTTCTTAGAAAAATACTAAAAATTAATCCTAGATTAATTTTGGAATTTGAATTTCAAAAATTATGTTTTATTTACCATAAAAACAATTTTATTTATACAAATTGATTACACAAACTAGCTAATGTCTCACTACATGACCCCTTATGACACCTGAATTGGACCTACGAATAAGTTGTGCAATGGTGATAGAATCTTATGGAGGCTCAAATAACATTTCTCATGTGGTGATTTTTATCAACTTGAACTTATCCAATAGAATATTCAGTTCAAGATTAACATGTTGAATCTCGGCTTGGGCATGGTCCAGAGAAAATCCCAATGATACTTCCACCTTCCTAAGCTTCAAAAAATGGACTATGTATGGTATGATTCTACTGGTAGAGGCCATCGACTCTTCTTTATGAATTAATTATCAATTAACATTTCTATTTATAAACAATAATTATATTATTAAAATTATTATTGTTTCCAATGTTCATGTTAACCAACTGCCATATAATGATAAAAAATCAATGGTTACATTTCAATTTTACATATATTGTTTTACTGATTATGACACATTAAAACTTACATTTTCAGGGAAAAAAATATTATTCAAATGTTTATGTCATTACATTATTCCCCCCATAATAATTTTCTTCCTCAAAATTTCAATTTGTACCCTCATAATATAAATAATGTGGGTACTTATTCCTCATAGTCTCCTCTAGTTCCCCCATGGCTTCTTTATATTTTTGGTTCCTCCATAACAATTTAACAATCTGGGTAGTCTTGTTACATTGAACCTTGTCTCTATGATCCAAGATATCCACTATATGCTCCTCATAAGATATGTCATGTTCCAACTATACCACATTTAGATTTAGAACATTTGATGGTTCAGGTATGTAATTCCTCAAAAGGGATATATGGAATACATCATGAACTTGAGCTAGATTTTTAGGAAGTGCAAGTTGATAGACCACTACTCCTCTGCAATCAAGGATTTAATAGGGGACAATGTACCTAGGGATGAGCTTCCCTTCCTTCCCAAACCTCATGACTCTCTTCCATGAAAAAATTTAAAGAAAGTCCCTTCGATGATTTTTGGCATAGATATTTTTCCGACTCTGAGCAGACTTAATGTGTTTATGGATGACATAAAACTTTTCTGTCATCTCTTGTATAATATCAAGCCCAAAAATATTTCTCTCACTAGATTCATCCCAACATGCAGGATTTCTACATTGCTTCACATATAGAGCTTCATAAGGTTCCATTTAAATGCTCGAGTGGAATATGTTGTTGTAAGAGAACCTAACTAATGGGAGTAGTTGATCACATCCACCTTTAAATTCCATTGATCATGTTTTTAGCATGTCCTCAAGTGTCTTAATATTCCTTTCATATTGGATATCATTTTGAGGATGATAGGACATACTAAAATTCAATTTGGTACACAGAGCATGTGGAAGAATTCTCCATAATTTTGATGTGAACCTTGGATCATGATCAGATATGATAAAAGTGGAATTCCATGTAGCCTTACCAATTTCTTCACATAAATCCTAGCAAGTTGATCAAGATAGAAATCTTCTCAGAAGGAGATATAATTGGCAGTCTTGGCGAGATAGTCCACTATAACCCATATCGCATTGTTTTCTTTGGATGTTCAGGGGAGACCAGTGACAAAGTCTATAGTGATATTTTCCCACTTCCATGCTGGTATACATAGTGGTTGTAACACCCCTTTATGAATTTTTCACTCTGACTTTACTTGCTGACATACCAGGAACATTGCAGTGTAATCAGTAATATCCCTTTTCATATTATCCCACCAATAATGATCACAAAGGTCCCTATACATTTTCATTCTTACAAGATGTATAGAGAATTTAGAGCTATGAGATTCATCCATCATATCTTTCTTTATTTCCTGAATATATGGAACACATAGTATTTTATGAAAATTTTGTACACCTTCTAGATCAATATTGAACTTGGGAAACTTCCCATCCTTCACAGACTCAAACTTATTTTGTAACAAAGTATCTTCTTTCTAAGATTTATTGATCTTATATAGTAATGATGGTTGAGAAATCATTTGGGATAGGGTTGATGATGTATCTTCCCTTACAATTCCTATGTCTAGTTTCACTCAGTCTTTGATCAAGTGATCTCCTTAAATCCTCTTCATTGATAGAACAGCAAGGTCTTTCCTACTCAATGCATCAGTAACTTTGTTTTCTATTCTAGGATGATAATGAATTGAACAATCATAGTCTCTAATAAGTTCCAACCATATCCTCTGCTTCATGTTATACTACTTTTGTGTGAAAATATACTTCAAGATTTGATGGTCTATGTATATATCACACTTATCCCCATAAACATAGTTCCTCCATATCTTCAGAGAAAAAACAACCACAACCAATTCAAGATCATGTGTAGGATAATTATGCTCATGAGGCTTCAACTTTAGAGATTCATAAGCAATGAATTTGTCATTTTTCAGAAGGAAACACCTAATACCTTTCAGAGATGCATTTATAAAAATAATTAATCCTTCTCTAATTGAGGTTAGTGTTAACACGGGTGGAGTAACCAATCTTTTATTCAACTCTTGGAAACTTTATTCACACTCATTTATCTAGACGGACTTCACCACTTTTCTAGTTGACTTGGTTATTGGATGATAAAGTTGTGAATTTTTTTCACAAACCTCCTATAATATCCCACTAATCCAAGGAAACTATGAATATTAGTTACTATTGTAGGATGAGGCCACTCATGTACAACCTTTTTCTTTACAGGGTGAAATGAGATTCCTTCATTGGTTACAATGTTCCTAAAGAAAAAAAATTTTTGTAACCAAAATTCACATTTTATGAACTTTCAAAAAATCATTTCCTTCCATAGGGTTTTAAAAATAACCATTAGATGATCCTCATGATCCTCAAGACATTTAGAATATATTAGAATATCATCAATAAAAACTACCAAACAATTATCAAGGTAGTCCTTAAATACTCTATTCATCAAATCCATAAATATAGTAGGTGTATTAGTCCATACTAAGGGAATAAAAACTAACTCATAATTCCCATATCTTGATTAGAAGTTAGTTTTTGGAATATATTCTTTCATAACTCTCAATTGATGATAACCATATTGAAGATCAATCTTGGAGAAGAATTGAGCCTCACAATGCTGGTCAAATAACTCTTGAATTCTTGGAAGAGGGCATTTTTTCTTCACTATAGTCCCATTCAGTTCTCTATAATCAATGTATAAGTGCATTGATCCATCCTTCTTCTTCTTTACAAAGAGAATAGGTTCTCCCCATTGAGATACACTGGGCCAGATAAGCCCCTTCTCGAAAAGATCTCAGAGTTTCTTCTTTAGTTCATCCAACTCCACATTCACCATTCTATACATGTTTTGTGAAATAGGCTTGGAACTAGGAAATAGTTCAATGGAAAAATCTACCACTTTTTCTAGGGGTAGTCTAGGTAACTCCTCAGGAAGTATTTCTATGTATTATTGAATGATGGGGACATTATCTATCTTTATACTCTCATTTCCTTCTTCTTGTTCACTGATCAAATCCATAAATAAGGATATAGGAGGTGCTTCTAGACAAAGATCATGTCGAGATATCTCTCCTTGGATGATAACTAAAGGTTTTCCATTCAAGAATACTGATATTTAAATGCTTATACATTCAATATTAGAATTATAATTTTAGAGTTGGTCCATCCATAGTATAATGTCGAATTCAATCATATAAATGACTACCAAATTTGCGATAAGATTTTTCTCACTAAAGTAAAATAGTAAAGTTTATAAATACTATTGATGCTCGGAAAATCCCTCTACGAGTCTTGACTGATAACTACAATTTTATAAGTTTAGGGATTGATTCTATATTATTTGAAAACTTGGAGGAAATAAAAGAATGTGTAGAAGCAGAATCAAACAAAGTAATTGCTACATTTGAGATAACAACAGGAGTACCTACCACCACCTAAATTGGTGCTTCAACTTTATCTATTCTAATAGCAAAAGAACAAAATTTCTTCCTTTTCCTTTTTTGAGCCTGATAGTGATTCCCCTACACTACCCTCATATTTAGAAAATGATTGGAATAGTGACCAAGTTTTCCACACTTGATGCATTGGACTTTGGGTAGGGTCTACACTATCTTCCCTTTGTCTTTAGTGTTGGGAAGTTAAGGCTTCACCTCACTATGAAAATTATGAGTGATATGTCCATATCTTCCACAATTTTAAGTCTTTCCACTCCCAAGAAAGACGTCCCTTGAATAATTCTTCCCATATTTATTACATGTGGGAAGTTTCACTTGCTTTCCTACCCTTCCCTGATGATATATCCTCCACAAGATTGGATACATTGATCTCTTATTTTCATTGGATTTGTGGGACCACTATGTCTCACCAAACTCCAGTTCTACTTTCATTGCACTCTACATGATCTCCCCATAGATTTCATCATCTCGATTGGCTAGATTATTTCATAGATGAGGTCTTAGTCCACCAAATAATCTATCAACCTTCCCATTAGTATCCATTAAAAATATTGAGGTGTAATGGGATATTCTTGTGAAGTTCATGTTGTAGCTTTCCATAAATTAATTCTCCTTATACTTTATCTTGAGAAATTTATTCTCCCTTTTTGTTCTCATCAAATGAGGTAATTAATAATTGGAAAATATCTCTCTAAACTCTTCCCATTCCTTAGCTTAAATCTCCCATATTGGCCTCATATTTTTAATCAGTTCCCACTATGGATCAGATTCTCCCTCTAAGTGGTAAATAAACAAGAAGAATTTATCTTTTTAATAACTACGAAGTATAGAAAATATATTTTCTATAGAACCTATCCACTACTCTGAAATAAAAGGTTTAGTAGATCCACTGAGCATTGGTGTTCATTGGCACATAAAGGACTCAATGGAATGTTGTTACCTTCTTAGTGAAATCAGTATCTCAGCTTGATTCTTGTTATTTCCCATAAATTGAGTCATTTGATTCATAATTATCATGAAATATTCCATTTCAGCTTCCATTGAAGGGTCGTCAGTGCATGGTCCATTGTGGTCACTATTTTCATGGTTCCTCCTATTTCCTATCATTTTATAAAAGAATAAAACCTCAGTGAAAAACTTGTTTCATTAAAAAATCATATAACTCTTAATAACTTTTATGTCTTAAAAAATAATTATTAAACATGTTATTCATTATCAAAGATTACATTTTCTATAAATCCTTCATAATGGTTCATAAAATTCCAAATATTAACCAAACATATCCTCCGAGAGTGTCAAACCAAGAGTTCAGTAAGGCCCATTTTTTTCACCCCTTCCCATTCCAGTCTATCTCAAAGTAGTGTTTTTAGGTTTTAACTCTAGATACATCTATGCCAGAGCCAAATCCATTTTTTCATATCCATATAGGTATTTATTTGTTCGGAAAACACTTAATTAATATTTAACCAAAACACAAAGAAGTTTTCATATATTTTAAAATTTTATATAGGGTTCTTCCTAAAATTTTCATATCCTAATTTCCACAAATATCTAAATTATACTTTGATACAAACTATATAATCCTTCCTTTTTATTACATAACATTTCATTACACTTTACAAACAGAGGATCTTTAAAGTCTAGTGTCTTGGAAATAAGGTACATAATACATGAAAAAATATAACATTATTTTAATCCACTTGAAATGGTTTTTTAAGTGTTTATACTAAGTACATTTTTTCCATCTCATAACCTGGGGACATGAATTAAAGTAAAGGTAGTGCATAAGGCCCAGTAAGGGAAAATAGGGAAAACAATTTACGTGTGAGCTTGAGAGAATACAATAATAACTTTAGGAAATATCATAAAGGAATAAGAAACAGGTATATCATGATAAAAATAACCTGAATAATATCTTTAAATTGTGTTTAAAACATTTAATTTATACACTCATAAGCATATGAAAAAATTCTATCACAAAGGTGTCATAAAAATTACCATGGTTATGCAACAAGGTAACATAAAACTTGTTATATCCTGAGATTAATTTTTTCCCCAATTTATTGGAGTGATATCAGGTCACAAACTTAATATATAATTATTTTCATGTGATACACATAGATCATAATCAAAAAATTTATAAATAACCCATATAGTATAAAATAAATGGGTTTCATATCAAAATCATAGCGTTTTAAAAAGTGCTTAAAAACAAGTTCCTTTTGTCATTTCAATCCCATAGAAAACAAAGGCAGGTTTAATGTATTTCAATACCAAATTTAAATTATATAATTTGTAAATCCATGTGAATACCCCTAGAGAAGATAGAGGTTTGTGTATTCACAAAATAAATAAAATAATTTCTTGATAAAAAGTGAGAAATTTCGAGATGAAAATCCAGGAGTATAATGGGTATGAAACACGGTTTTAGAAAACATTAAATAGAGAGGGGAAAAAGGTCTCCCAATAATATAAGACTAATAGTAAATTATATTTATAGAACAAAATGTACATAAGAACATGATATGGAAATTTGAAAGACATATAATATAAAAAGCGAACATGAAGGGAAAAAAAGTTGAGATTTCCCTTACCTTAAGTAGTGACTCCTAAAACATTAAGGTCAGGACCTTGAGTGCTTGAGAACACTTTTATAGGAATAATTAGGAGTTAATAATATTATTTCTTTGAGGATATAGAATTTTTAAAGATATCTAATGAAGTAATGGGTGGGTATTTATAGTGAAATAGGGGGAGTTTTTTATTAATATATGAGGACACCTCATCGTTGGTATTTACAAAACCTTGGGCTTTACCATGGTATTTTCCCATATTTTTGGACACTTGGGACACCTCATATCATATTTTAATCCACATGAGTCAACCAAAATTTTAAATTAAATATTACATCATTATGATGTCATTAAACACAACGAAAGCTCAAAAACAGTATTTTTACTATTCATCGAGAAACAAAACATTTTATAAAAATATCATAAATTCACCCTAACCTAATATCAATGTTTTAAATTGAAAAATTAACTTCATTTTCTGAAAATAATTTTCTAAATATGATGAATTTAATTTTTAATTAAAATCACTATTTACTCGAAAAAATAAAAATAGTTAACTAATAATTTATAAAATAGTTATTTACTTGTACTGTTATATCACATTAACATTCAAGATTCCTAAATTATATTTATACTTTCTTAGGGGAGGTTACTATTCGATTAGTCATATTACTATTCCTGAGGGAAATATTACTATTCAAAAGATACTATTCCCTAAGAAATAATTTGATCTTATCTGTCTCTAAATTTATTACTGATCAAAACAATGTATGTTTGTTTTTTGAAAATCATTTCATAGTATCAATTATTTAATGTATAAAAATTATTTTAAAATACTCTTTTTTCAATATCCATCTATAATATGAAATTTCTTATAAAAATACTAAAAATTCATCCCAGATTAATTTTGACATTTGAATTTCAAAAACGATTCTTATTTTACCATAAAAAATTTTTATTTATAAAAATTGACTACACAATGTAACTAAGGTCTCATTACATAACCCCTTATAAAACCAACATCAGACCTAAGATTAAGGTGTGCAGTGGTGAAAAAATCATGGGGTGGCTCAGACAACATTGCTCGAGTGGTGATTTATATCAACTTGAACTTTTTCATGTTGGCTATTTAGTTAAAAATTAACATGTTGAAGCTCAGCTTGGGCTTGGTCCAGAGTAAAACCCAATAATGCTACCTCCTTCCCAAGCTCTAAAAAATGGGCTTGGTATAGTATAATTATACTGGTAGAGGCCATAGACTCTTCCTTTTTTATTAATTATCCATTATCATTTCTATTTATAAACAATAATTATAAAATAAAAAATTATAATAGTTTCCAATGGTCCTGTTAACCAATAGTCATATAACTGCAAGAATTCAATGGTTACATTTCAATTGTACATATATTGTTTTATTAGTTATGACATAGTAAAACTTAAATTTTCAGAAAACAAAATATTATTCAAAATTTGGGGTCATTAAATTCTTCCCCCTTAAGAAAATTCATCCCCAAAATTTCAATTCATATCCTGAGAAGAGAAAAGGTGTGAGTACTTCTACCTTATAGTCTCCTCTAGTTCCCACATGGATTCTTCATATTGGTGGTTCGTCCACAACACTTTAACTAGGTGGGTAGTCTTGTTGTGTAGAACCTTTTATCTATGATCCAAGATCTCCATCGACTGCTCCTCATAAGAGAGGTCATGTTACAACTGTTCCACCTCTATATTTAGTACATGTGAAGGGTTAGGTATGTACTTCCTCAAGATGGATATGTAGAATACATCATAAACTTGAGCTAGATTTGGAGGAAGTGAAAGATGATAGGCCACTGCTCCTACATGATCAAGGATTTCATAGGGACCAATGTACCTAGGGCTGAGCTTCCATTTCTTCCCAAACCGTATGACTCTCTTCCATGGAAAAATTCAAAGGAAGACCTTATCACCAAAATCAAACTCTAATTCCCTTCGACGGTTGTAGGAATAGCTCTTCTGCCGGCTCTGAGTAGACTTAATGTGTTTCTGGATGGCATGAACCTTTTCTATCATCTCTTGCATAAAAGTTGTCCCAAGAATCATTCTCTCACTAGATTCATACCAAAATATAGGAGTTCTACATCACTTCCCATATAGAGGTTTATAGGGTTCCATTTGAATGCTCAAGTGGAAGCTATTGTTGTAAGAGGACTTCACTAATGGGAGATGTTGATACCATCTGCCTTTTAATTTCATTGAGTATGTTCTCAGCATGTACTGGAGTGTCTGAATAGTCCTTTTAGATTGGCCATCAGTTTAAGGGTTATAGGCCATACTAAAACAGAATTCGATACACATATCCTGTGGAAGACTTCTTCGTAATTTTTATTTGAACCTCTGATTATGATCATACATGATAGAATGTGGAGGTCCATACATCCTTACCAATTCTTTCACATAAATCCTCTCACATTGATCAAATGTGAAATTTCCCAAATGGATATAAAATAGGTAGTCTTTGTGAGAAGGTCCACTATAACCCATATCACATTGTTTCCTTTGGAAGTTCTTGGGAGACCAGTGATAAAGTCTACAGTGATATTATCCCACTTCCATGCTGGTACAGGTAGTGGTTGTAATACCCCTTTAGAAAGTGGTCACTCTTCCTTCACTTACTGACATACCAGGAACCTTATAGTGTTGTCAGTAATCTCCCTTTTCATACTATCCTATCAATAATGATCACGAATGTCCCTATACATTTTCATGATTCTATGATGTATAGAGAAGGTAGATCTATGAGCTTAATCCATCAGATCCTTCTTTATTTCTAGAATATATGGAAGGCATAGTCTTGTACAAAATTTTTGTACACCTTCTTAATCATTATTGAACTCGGGAAACTTCCCATCCTTCACAGCCTCAAACTTCTTCTGTAAGAAAGGATCTTATTTATATTATTTTTTGATCTTCTCTAGTAATGATGGTTGAGAAATAATTTGACATAGGGTTTATGCTGTACCTTCCCTTACAATTCCCATATCCAGTTTCACTAGGTCATTGATTAAGGTATCTCCTTGAATCATCATCATTTCTATAACAACAAGATATTTCCTTTCTTAATGCATCAAAAACTTATTTTTCTATTCCGTGATGATAGTGAATTGAAAAATCATAATCTCTAATAAGTTCCAATCATATCCTCTATCTCATGTTCAATTCATTTTGCATGAAAATATACTTCAAACTTTGATGGTCTCTGTATATATCACACTTATCCACATAAATATAGAGTCTCCATATTTTCAGAGCAAAAACAAATGCAGCCAGTTCAAGATCACGTGTAGGATAATTATTCTCACGATTCTTCAACTTTTGAGATGCATAAGCATTGAATTTTTCATTTTTCATGAGGATGCACTTAATCAATTTCAAAGATGAATCGATAAAAATAAAAATACCTTCTCTGATTGAGGGTATATTTAACACAAGTGTAGTAATCTGTCTCTTCTTCAGCTCTTGGAAACTTTATTCACACTCCTTTGTCTAGATGAACTTGACCCCTTTTCGAGTTAACTTGGAAAAAGGATTTGAAAGTCATGAAAGGTTTTTCAAAAACCTCCAATAATATCACACTAATCCAAGGAAAGTATGAATCTATGTTACTATTATAGTATAAAGAAACCCCTCTACAACCTTTTTCATTGCAGGCACAACTAATATTCCTTTATTGGTTAAAATGTTCCCCACGAAATTAATTTATTATAACCAAAATTTACATTTTATGAACATTCCAAAAATACTTTCCTTCAATAGAGTTTAAAAAATAACCCTGAGATGATCCTCATGCTCCTCATGACTTTTACAATATATCAAAATATCATCAATAAAAACTACCACAAAATTATCATGGTAGTCCTTAAAGAATCTATTCATCAAATAAATAATTATCATTGGTGCAATAGTCAATTCAAAGGGCATAAAAACAAACTCACAATTCTCATATCTTGATCAAAAGGTGGGTTTTGGAATATCTTCTTTCTTCACCATTAATTGATGATAACCAGATCAAAGATCAATCTTGGAGAATAATTGAGCCACACAATGCTAGTCAAATAACTTATCAATTCTTATAAGAGGGTATTTGTTCTTCATTGTGATCCCATTCAGTTCTCTATAATCAATGCATAACCACATTGATCCATCCTGATTCTTTACAAAGTGAACAAGTACTCCATAAAGAGACACACTTGGCCAGATAAACCCCTTATCCAAAAGATCTTGGAGTTACTTCTTTAATTACTCTATCTCCACATTCAACATTCTATAAGTGGTTTTTGAAATCATCTTGGAACCAAGAAGGAGTTAAATGGGGAACTCTACCTCTCTTTCTAGGGGAGGTTCAAGTAACTCCTTAGAAAATACTTCAATGTATTCCTAAATTATGGGTACATTCTCTATCCTTATACTCTCATTTAATTCTTCTTCTTAACTGATAAAATTCATAAATAAGTCTATAAGAGGTGCTTCTAGACAACGATCATGCCAAGATATCTCTCATTGGAAGATAACTGTAGGTTTTCTATTCAAGACTACTAAGATTTCCTTTCTTCTTCATTTGTTCTTAGCATGATACTTTGAGAGCTAGTCCATCCCTAGTATAATGTCAAATTATAACATGGGAATTATTACTATATTTGTGATAAGATTGTTCTCGCTAAAGTAAATACTTGAGTTTATAAACACTATTGATTCTTGGATAATCCCTCCAAGAGTCTTAGTTCATAACTCTACTTTTATAAGTTTAGGGATTGATTCTACATTCTTTGAAAACATGGACGAAATAAAGGAATGTTTAGAACCCAAATAAAAAAAAAGTACATTATATATTTTAGAGAACAAAAAGAGTACTTGCCACCAAATCATTTGGACCTTTAAATTTAGTTGTTGTAATAGAAATATCATGACCATTCTCCCTTGGAATTTGCTGAGGCTGATGGTGATTCCCCTCCACTACCCTCAGATTCAGATAGTGATTGGAAGAGTTCCCAAGATGTCCAAACTTTAAGAAGTGGACTCAGGTAGGGCCTACACCATCTTCCATTTGTCTCTAGTATTGGAAAGTTGAGACTTCACCTCACTATAACAATTCTGAGTAATATGGCCATCTATTCCACAATTGTAACATTTCCCACTCTCGAGTAGGTAGTTCCCCGAATACATCTTCCCACATTTATTACACGTGGGAAGTTTCACTTTATTTCCTCCCCTTACATGATCAAATATCATCCCCAAGGTTAGATCCATTGATCTATTATTTTTATTGGATTTGTGAGACCACTATATCTCCTCGAACTCTAGTTCAAATTTCATATCATTATGTACGATCTCCTCATAGCTATGATTGCCTTGGTAGGATAGATTATTTCATAGATGAGGTCTTAGTACACCAAATAATATATCAACCTTCACATTAGGATCCATGAAAAATCTTGTGGTGTAATGAGAAAGTCTTGTGAAGTTCCTGTTGTAGATTCACACAGATTCATTTTCCTTCTACTTCTTCTTGAGAAAATTTTTATCCATTTTTCTTCTCATCAAATGAGTAAAATACTTATTGAAGAAGATACCTATGAACTCCTACCACTCCATAACTTCAATATACTATCTTGGCCTGGTGTTTTTAATCAATTCCCTCAACTAATCAGCTTCTCCCTCTAAGCGGTAAACAACCAAGGTGACTTTCTTTTGTTTTGAACTATGTATCATAGAAAAGATATTTTATATAGATTTTATCAACTACTCCACAATAAATGGGTCAGTAGATCCACTAAATGTTAGTGGTATTTAACACATAAAGGACTCAATAGAGTGTTTTCCCCTTATTTTTGAAATCAGTATCTCATTTTGATTCATGTTATTTCCCATAAATTGATTCATTTGATTCATTATTCTCTTGAAATCTTCCATTCCGGCTTCCATCAGAGGGCTGTCAGTGAATGGTCTATTTTATTCACCATTTTCATGGTTCCTCCAATTTCCTACCATTTTATAAAAGAAGAAAACCTTAATGAGTAACTTGTTTAATTTAATAATCTTATAACTCTAAAGGATTTTTATGTCTTAATGCATCGTTCTTAAACATGTTATTCAATATAACAAATTACATTTTCTATAAATCCTTCACAATGATTCATAAAAATATTCTGATTAACCAAACATATCCCCTAAGAGTGTCAAATTAGGAGTACAGAAGGGCCTGTTTTCATGAAACAATTCCCATTTGAGTCTAGATCAAAGTGGTGTTTTTGGGATTTACTCCTATATACATATGTTCCAAATCCACATCCACTTATTTGTATCCAGATAGGGATTTATTTGTTTGAAAACCACTAACTTAATATTTAACCAAAATACCAGGAAGTGTTTTTATATTTAAAATTTTCTATAGGGTTATTCCTAAATTTTTCATATCCTAATTTCCATAAATAACTAAACTATCCTTGATACCAACTATGGAATTCTTCCTTTTTATTAAATAACTTTTCATTACGCTTTTCAAATAGATGATCTTTAAAGTATAGTGTGTTGGAAATATGGAAAAATAAAACATGAAAAAATATAACATTATTTTAATCCACTTGAAATTATTCTTGAAATTTTCATCCTTTGTACATTTATTGCATCTCATAAACACAAGACATACATCAAAGGAAATGGTGAGCATAAGGCCTAGTAAGGGAAACTAAGGAAAAAAATTTACACATCAACGTTAATTTTTTTTATAAACACTTTAAAGGGGAAAGTGAGAACCCTTACATCATACCTGTTTCAACACCAAAGGACACACTAGATTTGTTGAAAAAGAGATTAAGTTGGTTGGAGTCATTCTCCCTAAACAATATCCAGGGGAAAGAATGAACCTAGAGGTCAGGGGAGTGCACTAAGGTGTCTTCGTATAGATGATCCAAATTGTCCCATGATTGTCTGTATTCCTCCTTATTGATCTTACCCATGTTGCAACCTCTAAGAAAAATATGGACCTGCTTATCTATCCACTCGCTTTTCTCTTTAGTAGTGTTCACCTGGAGCGGTCTCATTTTTTTGACTCCTTAATATCCAGATCATTCTCTACCATTTCATCTGAATGAATTAGAAGGTCCATGTGTTCCAGCACGAAAGACACTTGTCATTGAGGGACTTCCTTGGAGCCTACATCGTGATTCATCCCAGGATCGAGCAGCCCCTTATCACCCGAAGGGATGACAGGAGCTACGTACTTATATCCTGCTTCCACCAGGTCCTTGGAGATGTTGGCCACCTCATGCTGGTCAGAACCATTGAGTTTGTTCAGGGGGATGGAGTCACCAACTGTAGGAGACTTCGGTGGAAGTTTACCCTTGGATGTGGCTCTAGTAACTGGAGGACTAGGAAGATTGGAGTAGTCTTTCCTAGTACACGCCTTCCGCTTGTTCGTTATGAAGCCATCTGAATCCATAGTTAGGTTCATGCCCTTCCACGAGGAGGATATAAAGTATTCCTCCTCTATGACTTGATCCTTAGGCTCGGCGTATTCCGTGGCCTCGTACATCTCTCCGAAATCCTCATTATCCTGTCAAAAATCTTCCCCTAAAACTTCTTCCCCTAAAACAACAAACCGGTTTTGAGAATACAGAGATGAATCCCTAGCTTTGAGCTTCTCTGCATAAGAAATTCTGTCCGACATGACCTGCATTGGAGCTGCAGACCCTGTCCATTCGAACCCTCGACCCATGAATTGAAAAAATACTAGGTGTTCCTCCAGAACCAGGTGTTGGGTAGCCTCTTCATTTCTAGATTCCATTGCATCAAGTAGCTGGGGCTCCTCCTGCTCTGGTCCAGAATGCTCATCCTTCCTCCATTCATCAAGCCTTCTTTGTTCCAGTTGAAACTCTTCATCATATAGCAAAGACACCTTCTGTACTAAATTTCCTGAAAACTTGACCTCCACACAGTTGTCAACCCCTTTAACAACACTACCCAGGGCCCCTTGAATTCCATCAGCACACAAATCCTGCAACAAAATTCCCAGGTCCTGTTTTAGATGGTTTAACATAGATATCAACTTTGGGTTCCCACTTGGCCTTATTTCTTTACACTTTAAAGGAGCCATCACCCACCGATCAGCCTCCTTGCGTTCCACAACCTTCACTGCCACTGAAGGGGCTAGGGGAGGACGCTCCACCTCTGGATCATCCAATGCTACCATTTCCATTGGAGAAGTCCCACTCACCGCCTCTTGCTGGACCACTAACTCACTAGACCGCAACTGGTGACCCACCTCAGGGACAGCCTGCACCCTGTCCCTGGTCTTGCAAACACGCCCAGAAACGGGGGAACCCTCCTATAATGAAACCTTGCTCTGATCCCTCCGCTTACAATGAATGGACGAGTGGCCCAGGTGACAACAAGAAGAACAAAACTCCACCCAATTATCAAAGACAACCAGATTCTTACACATGACCTCCCCACTAGCATCAATCCACAAGAACTCAACCGACGATCTTGAAACATCGACCTCCACACACATCCGCGGGTTCATTGAATGGCACACCGAGGAAGTATGCGAGTCGACACGAAGAAATAGACCCACTAGATTACCTTGAATACGGATGATTGTAGGATTTTGAAAAGGGAGAGGCAGTTGAGGAAGACTAACCCAAACCAGAAGAAGAGGGTAATCATGATTTAGGTAGAGATCATGGCTCCAATGAGAAAGGAAAAAGCCGCTGCCACCACATCTTCTAGGGGCATAGGAAAAAGCAAAGACGAGATCCTCTGGCGAAGAGCAACTGGCCATCATGTGTCTTCTGTCCAGCAGGCTGAAAAATGCTCAATATTGAAGCCACCAAGAATAAAAAACAAACCTGTTAAAAGTGTCCACCGAAGGCCGATTGCGCAAGAAGCGTGCAACCAATGTTAGGTTCAGAAGACTCTCCGCCTCTTCACCCAATTAATTAGAGAACTATCAAGGAGAACACTTAATATTTATTTATTTACATGTGATCCACATAGATCACAATCAAACATTTCATAAATAACACCTAGAGTATAAAAGTAATGGGTAACATATCAAAATCCTAGCGTTTTAAAATGTACTTAAAAACTAGTTCCTTTTTTATTTTAATCCCACGGAAAAGGAATGTGGGTTTCATGTATACTAATACCAAAATTAAAATATATAATTTTGAAATATATGTGAATACCCCTGGAGAAGATAGATGTTTGTGTATTCCCAATATAAAATAAAATAATTTCTTGATAAAAAGAGTGATATTTCAAGATGAAAATACACCTGCAAAATAGGTATGAAACATGGTTTTATAAAACATTAAATAGAGAGGGGAAACAGGTCTCCCAATAATAAAAGACTAATAATACAGTAGTGGGATATAACACATTAGATATAATAACATGATATGAAAATTTGAAATACATAAAACATAAAAGGAGAACATGAAATGAAAAGCGAAGTTGAAATTTCCCTTACCTTGAGTAGTGACTCCTAAAACAAGAAGGTTGGGACCTTGAGGGATTTAGGATACTTTTGGAGGAATCCAAGGAAGGTAATTATATCAGATATCCAAGGATAGAAATTTTTTAATGAAATCTAATGGAGGAATAGGTGGCTATTTATAGAGAAAGAGATGGAGTTTTTTTATTAATTTCTAAGGACACCTCATCGTTGTTATCAGAAAATACATGGGTTTTTCCATGGTATTTGCCCATTTTTTTGTCCACCCGGGACACTTAATAGCATATTTTAATCCACATGAGTCTAATATAATTTTAAATTAAACACACCAAAAACTCAAAAAATGTATTTTTACTATTCATAAAAAAACATTTTATAAAAATATCATAAATTCACCATAAACTAATATCAACATTATGAATTCAAAAATGAACTCTATTTTATGAAAATAATATTATAAATATTATAAATTTAATTTTTTAGTAAAATCACTATTTACTCAAAAAATACTAATAGTTGATTGATAATTTATAAAACACTTATTTACTTATACTATTATATCACATTACCATTCAAGATGCCTAAATTATATTTATACTTTCATAGGTGTGGTTACTATTGCATTGGTAATATTACTATTCATAAGGGTAATATTACTATTCATAATTTACTATTCACCGAAAATTAAGTTGATCTTATCAGACTCTAAATTTCTTACTGATCACAACCATGTATGTCCTTTTTTTAAAAATCATTACACATTATTAATTATTTAAAGTATAAAAATTATTTTAAAATAATATTTTTTTCAATATTCATAAATTATATGATTCTTTTTAGAAAAATACTAAAATTTCATCCTAGATTAATTTTTACATTTGAATTTCAGAAATGATGTTTATTTTACCATAAAACAAATTTATTTATACAAATGGATTACAAATAGCAACTAAGTTCTCATTAAATAACCCCTTATAAAACTTGTATAGGACCTAAGAGTAAGGTTTTCAATGGTGATAGAATCTTAGGGTGGCTAGGACAACATTTCTTGAGTGGTGATTTCTACCAACTTGAACTTCTCTTGTAGGCGATTTCATTTAAACTTAACACGTAGAAGCTCAAACTTGGCTTGGTCCATAGCAATGCCTTGTGATTCTACCTACTTCCCAAGATTTGATAAATGGGATTTCTATGGTATGATTTTCTGGGTAGATCCCTTCAAATCTTCTTTCTTCATTAATTATCCATTATCATTTCTATTTATAAACAATAATTATAACATTAAAAATTATTATGGTTTCCAATGGACATGTTAACTAACGGTCATATAACGGTCAACACTTAATGGTTTCATTTCAATTATACATATATTGTTTTATTGATTATAACAAAGTAAAACATAAATTTTCAAGAAACAAAATATTATTCAAAAGTTAGGGCTGTTACAATTAAAAAAATTATTTAGATTAAATTTATATAACTCTTAGAGAATTAATTCTTTGAAAAAAACCATTTTACTTTTACCATGGTAATTAATCTATAATCTAAGAATTTATTTAAAAGAATAAAAATAATATTTTTCATGTTAACTAATTTTAAAATAATTATTCTGAATATAAAAACCATCTTATCCAATAAAATTAATGTGTGTAGGGAAAATTAAAATTAACTTTAACATTAGACGAGTAAAACCATTTTTTTAGAAAAAGTGTATTTTTAAGTACAAAATTTATATTTCGGATAATATTATCATTTGTTTTTATTTTCATGACACATATTATATTATTATAAAACAAATAAATTTTACATGGCTTAAAAATAAATCCAAAATTTATTTTTTCTAAAATAATATTTAATTGAAATAAAATACCAAAAACATTTTCTTTTATTAGAAAATATTACTTAAGTTCATAAAATGTTAAACTAAAGTTTTTTTTAATTCAAGAATTATATTTTTAAAAAATAATTTTACTCATAAAAACACATATTTAACTATTAATTTTTTATAAGCTTCTAGGTCTTCCTTATATAAATAAAATTTATAGTTTTAGCAAACACTGTATTTTTCAATACTCACTTAAAAATTCACTATTTCAGAAAAATCCCAAAACTTCATCTTAATCTAATATATGTTGGAATATTTCCAATGCGAATCTTATTTTTTGAAAATTAAATTCAAAAATTAATAAAACAAAACATTAAATATTCTCTTGAATTAATGTTTTTTACAGTGCACATTATGTAAAAGTTTAGGATATGATGTTTAACTGCTACAATAGTGTCTTGGGTATTACAACCATTGATTAGAATCTACCCTTTTGACTAGATAATAATTATGGGGATAAATATAAGAGATATTATGAATCAATTAATGACACAATAGAATCATAAGAGAGATGAGTATAGTTAAGCACCGTCTAGATGATTTGGTGATGGTGGAGAGTGATAGCTCAAATTTTAATGGATATTCTGCTTTATGTTTAGAGTTGAAAAACATGATATTTTTTGGAATTTAGATATGGATAATTTTTATTTGATTATGAATTTAAGGTCTATATATTTCTAGGATTATATATATAGTCCATCTAGGATTCTCAAGGAAAAAAGTGCTAGGGTGGGGAGGTTTTAAAAACCTATTTCTTTTTAGATTTTGAATTGCAGATGGAATTTGAATTTTTATGATGGTGAGGGTTTTTTTTGATATTAGGGACTCAGATTGGGATTTTGAGTGTCAATACATCTCAAAAATTTGTTTTTATATGTGTTTTGGGGCTTGGTGGATTCCTTAGTAGTGTGGGTAGATGTTGGGGAAGTGGTCGAGAGAATGGGTTGATGAAAAATTCACATCAAACTATTCAAAATGTGATGTTGTTTGTTTATTCCGTGAATAAAACCTTTCATTGGAATTATAGGATTTTTGTGGAATACGAGGGAGGAAACCCTACCTTGATCTATTCACACTATGAATCAATGGTTAATTACATGAAAGTGTTAAAGTAGAGGGCGTCATGTCTTTCAAAATTGTTTCATGTCGTGAAAACATTGGTTCACAATGGGAATGCAAAATGGATTTATTTTTTATAGTGGGAAGGAATTATTTTTTATTTTAAAATTTGGTTGATTTTTGGAGCTTTGAGGGATGGGAGGAGGCCATTTTGGCTGGATTATACCTCATGCTTTCCTATATCAATCCCCCTCTATTTGGGGTGGGTCCAAGTGCGTTTTAATGATGAATCATGATAAGATCACATGTTTCCTTTTCCATTATTCCCCCTTATTAATGGATAATTTTTTATTTTTATTTTTTGTTTAAGGTTTGAAATCAATTTCTTTAGATCATGGTGAAATCACCTAATAATGATGGACATTTTTTTTATGATTGATATAGGAAATCCCGAGATGATGTTTTCACACTATTGTTTGATGTTTCGATTGAAATACATAATCGTATGAGTTTTTCAATGTATTTGACCTAAATTGGATTAAATTAGGTCTTGAATTAGGTGTAATATTTTGGGGTCTCTTATGTATTAGTTATGGTTTCACGTTAAGAGTGTACCCCACCATGTTGCTTGAGGTTTTCATGAGTGTATATCATCTATTATGTTTTTTGTATTATGCCTATTTAAATAAAAATTTTAAATAGTTATAAATTATTAAAAATAAAATAAATTATTAATTTTAAATAATTTAAAATTAATTATTGGGTTTTATGGATTGAGATAGGTACTTTGGATGTTGATGCTAGAATGGGAAACACTTGGAAGATCCTACCTAGTGATGGTTAGGCTATGATAAAAGGGGAATGGATCTATGTTTGAGGTAAGTGGTCCCTTGAGCATACCACACTGGTAAATGAATATTTTTATATGAATGTGATATTTTTTTACCTCCATTGAGGATGATTAAACTTTTATTGAAAATTAATTATTTCTTTATAATGAAATTCCTAGACAAGAAAAGTGCTAAGGGCCATGATGGACCCTTATGCACTGACTTGATTTCTTTAGCTGTTGATAACAAAAGCCTTAATTTTAATAGTGTGTATTGTGAACTATATACACATAGGGATGAGAATTTATATTAATTAATAAAATATTATATAGTGTACCTTGTGTTATTTTCCCTTAGTGACCCCCAAGTAGAGGTGAGTGATGAATTGAGGTGGATGGTCTAGGTATTAGCCATGTGACAACCATGGGATGCCATAAATATTTTGAGCTAGTTAAGATGAGAATGGAGTGAGTTTTGTTTCCCAGTGAGATGTGATTATCTAGGTGGGAAGAACTTGTGGGGATTTATGGTTAATTTTGGCATAAGGACCAACCTATGGTGACTTAGGAAGGAGATGTGATTGATGCCATCACTCATGTGGGATTATGTCTGAGGTCATGATATGATTATGAGGAAGACAAGGGATCTTATTACCTCTAAGTGATAGGTGTTTACCTAATATATGTGACTGATTTTGTAACACCTCTATTTTTTATGAATTTTAATTTTTCAAATAAATTTTATTTCTTCGACAACTTGCGTTACATGCAACACCGAGTTTTAAAGAACAACGATAAAATATTAATAATATTATTTAAATATGATTGTTATAACAGAATAGTTAAACTTGGTAGAATTAATAGGAATAACCTCATTTTGAAAATTAAGTATAATGGTTTTATATAAATAAAATATATTGATAGAAAATTACTTAATTTTTGGTAAATCCTTTATATACTTCAAAAATACATTTATCCTAAAAAATTATGTTCATTTTTTATTGATAAAAAATATTAAAATAAAATTTTTCCAATTTTTAAAAATTTATTCTAAAAAATGACTTCTTTTTTGTAATAAACATTTCAAAATTATCTTAGGGTGACTTTTGGAGAATTTTCTAAAAATATTAATTTCTCGAGTGTAGTAAAAAATACTGATTTTTATTAAAAACCACCTTTTGTTTAAATTATTTACAGAGTCTCAACTTTTTTTGAAATTTCTTATTAATAAAATTAAATTATATTTTTTTAATCCAATTTATTTCATTTTAATCAATTTAATGTTGAATTTAGATATATTTTTTTATACTTTTGAAATATTTATTTGGAAAGATATTTTTCAACGCAGATTTGGGTTTAATTTTAAATTAAAATTTTCCACTTTTATGAATATAATTTTGAAAAATTGATTCCAAAATTTTAATCATAATAATTAATATTATATAATAATATAAAAATAATTTTTAGATATAATTAATAGTAAAAATAGTAAAAATTAATTATTATGGTTAAGGTTAAAATGGATTTACGAGGGGGGGGGATAAAAAAGATAAGGGTTAAAATGAACTAAAAACTTGTCCAATTTCTATTTACTGACCATATTTATACCTTATATAATCTAATTTTCAATAATAAGATATTTTATATCCTTTTGGAAAGTTTAAAATATGGGTATAACTTTTTCTTTTAAAAACTTTCATGTGTTTCCTCTCTCCCACTTATAAAAGGAAACCCTAGCCTGTCCTCTTCACACAGACAAAGCCTTTTGGTTCAACCATTAATTAATGAAATACCATAATTAATGCCCTACACAATTTTTATAGGCCTTGATATTATTAGGAAACCCTCATAATAATTCATTTGGTGAAAACCTAAGGAGGCTGTTTGAAGAAGAGGGGGTTTGATCATGTACAAAGAAAGTCGAGACTTGAGATAAGGGATTTTCATCTCACATTTATTTCCATGAAATACATGCTATATTTACCACTTATTTCTTTTTTTGTGTGTATATACTTCCCATTATCTTCTTCTATGATTATTCTCATGAAAAGTATGGGATATACATATTCATTTATGGTTCATTATTTTAGGAGGAATATGATTCAAAAGTCACCAAAGTGGTAAGGTTTTTATGATAAAATATCATTGTTTATCAGGATTATTTATTATTATGATTACAATGGTGTAAAATTATGATCCATATCTCAATAAAATCATGAATTTTATTCTCATGTTGTTATTTCTATATAATAAATATTTTTCTTACATTTCATCTCTTTAAGAACTAAAAGACCCAAAGAATGTGTTGAAGAGAAATCAACTCTATCTCTATCTTCGATCGAAAACCCCTTTTCTTCCATTTCCTTGTTTTATAAAAAAATTTAATGATAGTTTTTACTATTCTCCAATGATTTTTTAAAGAAATTTTAACCCATTTTTAATTTTTTTTAAAATATTTTAAAGGAATCTTCTTATTTTTTTCCGAACAATTCTGTTTTGATTTTTAATGAAAATATTAAGGGAATATATTTTTAACATGTAAATATTTATAGTATTTTCCACTATCATGAGAACATAATGATTTAAATACTCTATTTCAAGTTTCCAATGTTATTTTCAAAGAAAATATTTTCTTTAATGGATTGGGAGAATTTTACATTTTGTATAAGTGTTTTCAAAATGGAAAGGTAGTTTTCCTCATGAAATTTTCCAAGCGATCTTTCATAATCATTTTACATATAAGATGATATACATTGATGTTAATTAAGTTTTTATGGGGATATGATCCAAGGGTACATACTTATTAATTATATGAATTTTTTTATGATTATGATAATGAAATATTTATGAAATTCATTTATTTTCATGGTTTAGGCTATGAAGAATTTATGAAAAATTTATGAAACCCATTTCCTATGCATGGGTTATAATGTGATGATATGATGAATGTTTTATGATCTTATGGAACACATATGTGTGGTTTTAATTTTGTGATGTGTGGTTTCATTATAAAATAAGGATGGAGGTTATGTTATAACCAAGGACGGTGGTTATGTTATAACCAAGGATGGGGGTTACATTATAATTGAGGATGATGGTTATGTTATAACAAATGATGGGTGGTTAAGTTATAATCAGATATGAGTGGGGCTAAAATTATATATCCCTTTAATGCATTGGGGAAATATGAACAACTCATTATATAATTATGTTATGATTGAACCTAATTTAATTTCAAAAATTTCTTTCAGGGAATTGGTTTTCATGTCCACAAGATTAAGCATAGACCTAGGTTTAATGTCTATAAGATTAAGTATGAACCTAGATTTCATGTCCATAATATTAAGCATGCACCCAGTTTTCTTGCCCATAATTTTATATGTAGACCTAATTTCATGTCATAAACCTAATTAGTAAACCTTTCTCTATTTATGAATATTCAAAATATAATAAGATTATATTTTTCCACATTCCTATGTTTAGGTTAGTCTCTTATAGATTACGTTCATTAAATTTATTTATGATTCATGTTTTATGAACTACCATTATTTATTCCATGAATTACGTTTATGATCTATGTTATGTAGGGTATGGCTTTAAAATGTTACTCTCTTGTTCTCATACCATTATGCTTATGTTATATTGATATCTCCCTTTTTTACCCTTACTGAGAATCTGATCTCACCCTTTCTTATGTATCCTTTTCCCAAATTCTGAAAAAAAAAATTAAGTATGGCATGTCTAAAAAAGTGCTGTGTGGGAGGATATTTAAGGGATATGTTTAATATCTTTTAATAAATAAAAAAATTTCATATCTAGTATCCAAATACACCAATACTTTACAGACCTCTGATGTGTTTTTGTAAAATGATATAGATATTCATTTATTATGATGTAATATTTATGTATGAAAACCCTGGGTCATTATTGTTGGTATCAAAGTTAAGGTTTAGTTAATATTTGGAAACTAGGATGAGAAATATTTAGTGAAATATTAAGGGATATGTATAAGGATATGTATAAGGATATGTATAAGGATATGTATAAGGATAATTCTTAGTATATGAAATTATCTCAAAATTCTGGTTAAGGATAGATTGAGTGGTTTCTGAGAAATTACACCCATGTATGGATAATATAAGTGGATATTCCTCTAGAACAATTTTATATAAGTTTAATAACTCTAAAAAGGAACATTGACATGGAATCAATCGTCACTAGGTGTATAAAAACAGGCCATGATACCCACCTGATTGGACACTATTGGGGGATATTCTATGGAAATTCAAAAACTCTTTACAAACCATCATGAAGGATTTGAATAATTATAATGAATGAATTAGGTTAAGACTAAGGTGTTATAGATTAAAAATAATGTTTCATGATTTAGACATCTTATAAGTGTTTTTTCATTATTATATGGTTCCCCAATTTTATTATTATTGCTTAAATTATATTTTTTTATTTTAGTCAATGGATGGAACCTGAAGGAAATGTGTTTATATTGAATGATATGAACAATAAAATTATTTTCATTCTAAGAAACCAAATGTTATGGTAGTTGGAATGAAAAATATTATTCCTATGATCACACAACTTTCTGATGATATGGATCATACTGAACTTCCAAACTAGAAAATGAGGGAACAATGCTATATTGATTCCTTAATGAGGCAACATCCACATTGTTTTAGTGGTTATATTGATACAATAGTTACTGATGAATGGATCAATACCATTGAAAAGATATTTTCTGTTGTCGAGTGTTTGGAGCATGAAAAAATCATTTTGGCAATCTATTATTTAGAAGGATAAACATATCAATTAAAGTATCGTATCAATAATATGATTCAAAATGAATAAATTGACTCTATGGAGTGGGATGAGTTTAAGAGATTAATTTTAAATAAGTACTTTCCTCATATTATTTATACAAAAATAGAGAAGGAAATTCTTGAGCTAAAGCATAAGGATGATGGATCTATTAGTAGCAATCAAGAAAATGGTATGAGACTTGGATAGTTAACTTCTAAAATTATCATCCAACATGAATATAAGGCTGATATTTTATTTATTGGATTAAAAACATATCTGAAGGGAATTGGCTACATGGGAATTTAGTATCTATTAAGAAACCATTTGATGTACTATTAAGGTGGAAATGAAGATTGAAGTTACCCATTAGTATCATGGTTTTAATAATAAAATAAATATGGAATTCAAGGGAAATTATATAAACCCATGGAAAGAAGAATATGATATTTACTTCATGCTTGAAGTGTGGAAGGAAAAATAGAGAAATTTTTTGAAGGGAACTAGAAGATGTTTTATGTGTGAAAAATAAGGCCATCAAGTGGATGAATACCGAATTTATGGGAATAAGTTAGTTAATGATTTTAATAGAGAGAAAGATCTAAAAAATGAACCACCCACACTCTAGTGTTTCTATAATTTTCCATATTTTCCAAGATATAAAGACACTTAATCTAACATTAAAAACCTCGTTTTTGCTTCAAGTAATGTTCTTAAGAGGCTAAGGAGAGGTTTGGGAGAGTTCAAGTCTTGTTCGAATCTCGAAGCTCCAAAATTTGGAAAGGTTGACTGAAACACACATTTAGTGCACAATTAGTGACAACCTTGTGAATCAAATTTGTGGGGTGATCCAATGATTTGAATAGGGACACACAATTTTTCCTAACCATGTGGCCCATGCTGAATGACAGTGCATGTGTTGCAGGCTCTGTGGTAGAAGAACTTTTCACGGGATATGCATGGTTAGTCAAATTGAGTACTGAGCTCGTGTGATTGGGTGTCCTTGGATGGTGGAAAACACATGGTTGGTGCAAGTTTTGGCTAACCATGCAGTGAAACTATGAAACCTTTTTAAAATGGGTAAAATGAATATAATGTGATTCCTCCTCTTTTTGATCTTGGAATCAACCATCATTCATCTCATTGGATTCCTCTCGGTAAGTGATTCAATCCTATTCCTTCCTTTCTAAATTTATCTCGACATATTTTTCATTATTTTGGTGTGAAATAATATGCCCTATTTTTATATCATTTGTCTATTTTTGATGATTTATTCTATTATATATTGATTTAAAGGAAAAAATGGATGATGGGCCTTCTACAAACCTAAGGTAGGTGGTATAAATATTTTCCATAAATTTTTTGATGTATTTATCATGTACTATTATTCCACATGATGTAATTCACTAACGATACATCCCAAATTTCTAATAAATTAAATTAAATTATAACCCATGTTTAATTTATCCCTAAAAACCTATTAATTAACATATTTGTGTCACCACCTCAACATGAGGCATCCTAATGGGGTTTTCTTCCTTGAAGGCCAAATAATCTCATTCTTTGAGTTAAATTAAACCACCAATAGTGGCATGTGAGGTTCCTCTCATAATGATTACGATGCATTGCTTAAATTTTATGAGTTTTCATGATATATAAATCCATAACCTTATATAAAGACAATCTAGATACATGTGTCTCAACTAAAGTAGCCTTAGATGGTCTCCTCAAGCTTTAAAAATGAGAATTTTTAAATGAATCTCATTACCTCGAGAGTGATACTTGGTTTCTTTTTTAGAATAAATTGGATGGGATCATTGGCTAGATGCCTCTTGTATTTTACCCATGAGGTATACCCATTTCCATAGTGGATTAAATTTGATGTTTTCGATGGGGAATGTTTCTATACCATTCCATGATAAATAATTAGACCCCTAAGTGGAATACCATGGATGGGCTCCGATAGTTATTCTTTTAGACCATACTGAGGGTGGTACTTGGGTTCCACTTATAGATCACCTTGGACAAGATCTTATGATGATAGATACATATAGTTCTCCTAGAGAGATACTTGGGATCCTCCTTACACATCTCCTTGGATGGGATCAATATTTTTATTTATTAAGAACTAAGGATTCCCATTTTACTAAGTTTTAAGGATTCCTCCTCTAATCCAAGAACATTCTTGGGTTCATTCCAAGATCACACTTGAATTTTCGATGACCAAGTAAAAATTTCAATACAAGTATGCAAACAGAATTAATATATATATATATACATATATATATATACATATATATATACATTAAATTATATTATATATCTATATAGGTTGACCTTGGTTCAAAGACATCTGTCTTAGGACAAAGAAGGTAGAATCAGTTAGTTATCCCATGAGGAACCTGAACTGAGGTGTTTTATTTATTTATATCTTGAACCTTATTTTAACTACACACTTATCATATTATATGAACATACTGGATAGTTCTAAAATCTGTTCTTGGTGGAATAATGAGTATATCTCACACCTTGTTCAGACCGCCAGTGGTACCCGAATATACTTCATGATTGTAGGGGTAGACAAATGGAATGACCAACTTCCGATGTTTGACTTTTAGTACTCAGATAGAGTACAAGAGAAGAGTATTGAGCCTATGATCGTGATTCTAGTGGAGGAATATCTTGTTCTTTTTATCTTTTTTTATCATGTTGAATATGCCTATACCATTGTATCCTTTTTTTACTTCCATTTCTGTATATGTTCATGCAGTGGCCATCATTTTTGTATCGGATATTGACTTAGATTATTCTTTTTTATCTAACAAGATAATTTATTATTATGATACTAGTTATCTATTAATATTTCTTATTTTTTTATAATCATTATTCACCATTGTAATATAATATGACCCAGAAGGAATAGTATCCCCATGGAAACACCCTAGGCCCTCAATTTTAGTCAGAAACCTGTAGCATATGGGGAGGAACGCTTGTGGTTACATGTCCAACTGGCTCAGGTAACTGAACAATGGATTCTGACTAGGGATTCTACAATGTGTAATCATAGGGAATATTTTTTCCTTTTGTCTTACTTTTTTTATATTAGAAAAGGATACTAGAAATATGTCAAAATTTGATAATGAGTTTTTTCCCTAGGAGTAGCTAAACCATGCACAAGGGAAACCAAAATTACCTAAGATGAGATATTTCTATTTTGGTTTTTGCCTATTATAGTTGTAATAATTTCACTATTGGGTAAGACCCATGTTTTGTGACATTATTATTATTGATATTACTATTATAGACATATTTTTTTACTTTTCCTAGTATTACAAGGAGGTATAATTTCATGAATTATTATAGGAACTTGAGGATTCACATGTCATGCATTATTCCAAGACATAAAGGTATATATTATTGCTTCAATTAAATTTATTACATATAACTTTTGTGATTTATATGATTATTATATATAGAAATGTGATAACATTTCTTTTAGTGATTTAATAATTTGATTAATTAAAGTTTTTCATCAATAAAAATGGTGTTTCCTATATATATTTATGATTTAATATTAATTAACAAACTATACCATGTTTGATTCATGGACAACTAGTTCCATGGGTTGAAATGTTAGATGATTTGGATTACATGAATTTAAATCATAATTTATATAACATGCTATTCTATAAATTGGGAATGATAATTCATTTAATAAAATCATTTTTCATGACCTGTTATATACTGATACTGGATATAAGGCTCAGTTCATAGTTACATAACATACCAACTGAAATTTCAAAATAATACAAGCCTTTATAAATTGCGAATGGTGATGCATATAACTGGGAAATGATATTCATATACATAAAAATGAGTAAAAAATTAAATGAAACTAAAATTTTAAATCAAACAATTATATCTTAATAGTGATTCCATTTGAAAACAAAATAGTGTTTTCCTCTATACCTTGCAATTGAAACTATGTATCCTAAAACCCTTGTGTTGTTATATTAGACCTTGACCTTGACCAACCCTTAGTAGTGGAAAATAGGAAGTTTCACTTGTTATCCACTTTCATATTTCCTATCACCTAGAACTATATTTATGAGTAGGAATAGAGGTTTAAATCACTTATAGAAGGCTATATACCTATACTTTCATGTTATTTTGATCATATATATTGTTAAATATTATCTGTGGCATGTGTTTGTTAATTTCAGAGCTATTCTTCCACTAAATTATCAAGTCGTTCTCTAATAGGATGGAAATTACCATGCTCTAGAGGTGGTGGGCCTTGAGCCACCGGTATTACCTCTTACAGTTTTACTAGAGGAACCTATTGTTGATCCTCCACTAGGAGCCGATTGTCAATTTTGAGAGAGCTTCTTGCAATTCAAGTAGTCTATATAGGGAGCTTTGCAAACTACCCCTATTATGACATAATTGATGTGAGAATTTCACCACCCACATCCTCCCACCTTCATGGGGGATGGTGCTCCATAGGATTGAAAATATTTTCTAGAGTCCATGCTGTCGGTCTTAGATAATTTAGAGACACCTACAGAGTGGAGGTTCAATATCACCACCTATATAATTCATGACCCGACTAAACATTGGTGGGATGTCATCTCTCAAGTTGATTATCATCAGGGTATGTCCTGGGAAGTCTCCCAGATAGTATACTATGACTACTTCTTTTTTGAAAATGTGGAGAGTAGTCCATGCTTGGGAGTTTATGAACCTATAGTAGGGTGATATTTATATGATGTATTTTTCATTTTATTTTACCAAGACCTAATGTTTTTCACCATCAAGAACTGGTAAAGAGTTTATGACTATGTGATGATTTGTGGATGGGATTTCATACACCATTTGATCATAGTTGACTGTCTTTTAGTTGAACATCAAATCAAAGATAGTAAGTTGGGACCTCATCACTAATACGAACCTAATGGGAACTAGAAGTGTGAGTTAGAGAAATTCATATTAGAGGTATGGATGTTGTTCTTATAACAAAAAGAAACATCATTTCGAGTCTACTCTTGAGGAAAACTCTTGTTAGATGACATGAACCTACAGTTATGTGGTGTTCCAATAGTGTGGTAGGGTGGTCCATAAGAAGACCCAGTGTATGTGGGACCCAATTGAGTGTTTATCTTATGAAAGATGAATCACCTTCAACATTTCTAACAAATCTTCCTCCAGTACCTAGTGAGAGGGGATCAATATCGACACTGCATTTGGTTATAGGATCAGTAGATCTATGAAAGGTTGGGAGCTGGAAATGGGGTAATTTTTTAGTATCCTCTACTTTAGTTTGAGGTACTTTTTTAGTAGCCTCTACTTTAGTTTCTACCATTTTTTATACATGCACTTATTAATATTTTTTATCTTTGGGAATTATTGAGATCTTGTGCTGGAAATGGGGTACTTTTTTCGTGTTGTGAACTTAGAGAATCCACTGGGAGCATGATCGGAGAGTATACACTAGTGAAAGGATTTCCCTCATGAGGTGGGATGATATCTCAAAAATCTTTTTGTTCTAAATATAACATGATTCAACTCCATTATTGAGATGTAATGAATGGTTCCATACCATTACCATGTTGATTTCTATAATTATAGGGTGTATTTTACATCCCCAAATGGAATTAACTATATTCATAAGGGTGAATGGGATTTTCAAGAAAGTTGAGTTGGAATGGAGCATCATGGGCTGGTTGGAGGGATAACCCAGATGGCTAGTCTTTTAATGAGTGATCAAAGAAAAAAAAATATAGAATTACCTCCCATGGTGGATCATTTAAGGTATGTTTTACCAAAATAATTCTTTGGATTAACTCATGTGATAGAGGTGGATTTAACCATCATGATAGATCTAGGAGTGACACAGGTGTCCATTCTTTCTTATAGGATGGCACAAACTGAGTTCTAGAAGATCATGAAGCACTTAGAGGTCTTAGATAATAAGGGTTTTATATGACCCATTACTTTTCCATGGGGTTCAACTATAATTTTCACCAATAAGGTATATGATACCCTTAGATTGTGTGTGGATTACTATCAGTTGAACCCACTTATGGTAAAGAATCAGTATCCATTTTCTCATATAGATCACCTCTTTAACTATCCCTAAGGCGTGATAGTTTTCTCTATGATATTCTTGTCTTCAAGCTACCATCAGGTGCATATGAGACCATAAAACATAGCATTTTTATAATTTAGGAGAAGATACAACTTATATGGGTATCTAGTTATGCCTTCCGGCCTTATGAACATGCCATCAGTTTTCATGGATCTAATTAATTGGGGTTTCCACCCATATCTAGATTATTTTGTGGTAGTCTTTATTGATGATATATTTGTGTATTATCAAACTATACATGACCATTCCAACAATCTTGAAATAATTTTAAATACATTTATAGAGAACTAGTTTTATGCAAAGATCACCAAATAACGCAAGAAAGTAATATATAGTAATAGAACATCTATGTTTGGGTACCGCACGCCACTTTCCCACTGGTTATTGAATACATCCTATTCATTGAACCAATCCCTCCATTCTCACCACAGTCCCACTGCAACACCCCACCCGCACACACCTGGGCCATAACCTCACGCAGTCCCATTACCAAACCCTGCCTGCAAACACCTGGGCCACAACTGCCTGTAAACACCTGGGCCACAACTGTCTCACATAACCACACCTGCAAACACCTAGGCCAGAACAACCACCACCATGCCCAAAGAAACCTGAGCTAGAAGATCCACTGCCACGCCCGAAGACACCTGGGCCTCATCCCGAAGACACTTGGGAAACCACCTGCCCGCACACACCTGGGCCACAACTGCCCGTAAACACCTGGGCCACAACTGTCTCACGTAACCACACCTGCAAATACCTAGGCCAGAACAACCACTGCCATGCCCAAAGACACCTGAGCTAGAAGATCCACTGCCACGCCCGAAGACACCTGGGCCTCATCCCGAAGACACTTGGGAAACCACCTGCCCGCACACACTTGGGCCAACCACCACACTACCCTGCCCGAAGATTCTTGGGATAATAATGGACTTCAGGCCATCACAGCCTGCCCTAAGATACTTGGGCTATCCGGGAAAGGGAGCAGAAAGGAGCCAATAACCAGCCACTAATAGAAGTGTTGGGAAAAAGACCCTCCCCCATGAAATGGGGTGTTAGGCACTAAGTGCTCAACTTGGGTGGGGCATGAATAAGAAACACAAAAGTACAAGTATATGTATAGGTAACATGCACTCACCCAATCTAGGTTTTTCTTCAGCCAACCTAAAGATCACTATCCCCAAGACAAAACTCACACCAAACCAGAACGCATTTGTCATATCCTCATTTTCAAGTTTAGTAATAATGTTTAAAAAGTTTCTGCACCTACTTGGGCAACTAGAAGCACTAGCTAAGGAAAGAGTACACCCAACACCAATTTAAGCATTCACACACGGTTCTATTACAAGGTCACAACAACAAAGGGATAAGGGAGATCCCTCTAAGTACTGGAACCAAGGAAAACCCCAATATACAGCCCTATGTCCCCCAATATCCATGGGCCAATGGTTTCTCAACAATAGAGGATCCCTTCCCAATTCGTGATACAAGCAGAGGATCCCATCCTCAAATTCACAACCACTGAGAGTATAATAATAGGGGATCCCATCCCCACCCACATCACCCAGAAATCGGCCTGTGAAGGAAAAAAAACCCAACCACCACCACCAACACAAAGCAGGCCCATACCGGTATTTTCAGATTTAAAAGAATCAACACACTCCATGATTTCAACTTTGTTTTGCTTTAATCGGGGTTATCGCAGAAAGGATTGATCCTGGTGCTTTCAATTTAGTTAGCCGTATATACATAATTAACCAAATTCCTTGACACAGAAAGGGTTCAAAGACACAATACAATCCATTTAAACATCACCAGAGGTAAGGGTTCGTTAGTGCATAGAGAAAGACCACCAATGATCATGATTTTCAGTAGGCGTAAGCCCACACAATTCAGAAATCATTAATCAAGGAAGATCATAAAACAAAGCAGCATCATTGATCACACCCCTCCCCCTTCATTATTTAGAATCCATTTATTATCTTCATTAAGGTTTGGTCCATCCAATTCTATAGAATCAAAAGCATGAACACCCCTCCAGATACACATAAAGGAGAGACTAAGGTGAAACCCCTACTTGATTGATCAACGATCCAAGTTTATCTTCACCTGCGAGGAATAAAAGATGTGGGATTTGCAGGGGTGGGGCCTCTGCAACTCAAGAACTAGCTGACGAAACGATGGGAGGGTGATCAATAAAAATAAGAAACCCATGGAGAACCCTTTAGTTTATAAGGTCTGGGGATGGTTGAGCTAAGAACGTGAAACCACATAAGGAGCAGGGGTCGTGGGTTGACCACGCGGCCCCACACATCATTAAAGGGGTCCTCGCCTTTAGGGGCGGTTTAAACTGACGCTCCCAGGGTATGTCACTTAATCTAATGCCATTAATTTGCGTTAATGGGCCTTAAAATAGGACTAAAGTTGTAAAAATAGGGTTTAAAACCCAATTTGTGCAAAAAGGAGGTGCTGCTGGAAAAACCTGTGGGGGTAGGCAAGAGCTACCAGTAGCCGAGAGCTACCGGTGGCTGACAGCTACTAGTAGGCTGCAGCGATCGGTAGCCGAGCTACTGGTATGATGGAGCCACCGGTAGGCCGAGCTACGGGTAGGCGGCGGCCACCAGTAGGCCGAGATACCGGTAGGCCAAAATACCAGTAGGTTGCGACTACCAGTAGGCTGTGGCTACCGGTAGACCGAGCTACCGTTAGGCTAGCTACCAGTAGGCTAAGGCTATCGGTAGGCCTACCATGGGTCAAACTTCACCGAGAAGTTGGGATGGCCTCCCAGACCACCCATAACACCTCAAACATCATATTTTTACAATGTAATGGACCCCCAAAAACTCGGGCCATTACATCAGATACCTCTCAAACTATTCTGGCCCTCGAGAATCAAGACTACCAGAAGGAAAGTGAGGGTCCGAACAACCACCTCGAAAGATACCTCTCAGGAGCCAACCCCATTGTTAACTAAAAACACATTTCTCTTAAGAACCAAGAAACATACCATGTCAAACTGCCCAGTCATGTGGGTTGGGGAGTCTCTTCCCCTATATCAAGATACTATCTTCTTTGGGCAGCACTGACTCGCCCGCACCGGTTTAATCGCATCCACCTTAATGATTCTTGATTAGGGGTCGGATCCTCACCTCCCCATAGCTAGGACTTTTCACACACATTTAGAGAGGAAAGAAAAACCACATATTTCATAGCCAACAAGGTAAAACACTCCACCACAACAAGTATCAATAAAACAGTAAAAAACTCAAAACAAATCTGGGTACTAGGCACACATATGTGATTCCCTCTCCCATGTACTCTCCTAAATCCCACCATGTCTCCATAATACATGAACCAAGGGAATGGTTCTCCCACAAAGCAACTTCTCCTCACTATCCTCGATCATCACTAGTTTTTCCACAAAATTCACGTCGTCCTTGATGTCTAGATCTCCCCAGTTGAGGACATGTGAATCTTCGTACAGATACCTACAGAGATGGGACACGTAGAAGATGTCATGCAGCCTCAGTAGAGGCGGTGATAACGCTAGCTGATAAGCCACTTCGCCGACCCGCCACAACACTTCAAAGGGTCCGATGAACCTGGGGGAAAGCTTACTCCCCTTTCCGAACCTCCGTTGTCCACGGTGAGGGGATACCTTCAATAACACGTGGTCTCCAACCTCAAAATCAAAGGGCCTTCTCCTACTATTAGCGTATGGATTCTGTCGGTCCTAGGATGCCTTCATCCTTTCCCGTATAAGCTGAACATTCTCTATCGTGCTCTACACCACATTCGGGCCAAGGATACCCGCCTCTCCGACTTCGGTCCAACACACAGGTGAGCAGCATAGTCTCCCGTACAAGGCTTCAAATGGGGCCATACCAATGGTAGAGTGATAGATATTATTGTAGGAAAACTCTACTAGAGGCAAGTGTCGCACCCATGATCCTCTTGAGTCCAGAACACGTGCCCGCAACATATCCTCCAAGGTCTGGATAGTGCACTTTGTATGTCCATCTGTCTGGGGATGGAAAGCAGTGCTAAGATGTAGCTAGGTGCCAAAAGAATGCTGCAATCCTCTCCAGACTCGTGAGGTAAACCGTGCATCCCTATCTGAGACTATGGACCTCAGAACTCCATGAAACCACACCACCTCATCCACGTACCTTTGTGCCAAATAATCCACTACACTCGACTCCTTAATCGCTAGAAAGTGGGCTGATTTCGTCAACCGGTCAACTACTACCCAGATGGCCTCGTACCCCCCTTGAACCTTGGGTAGTCCCGTGACGAAATCCATCGAGATGTCCCCCCACTTCCACTCAGGGACATCTAGAGACTGCAGCAGGCCGCCTAGAACTCAGTGTTCAGCCTTCACCTGCTGACACACTAGGCACTTGGTCACAAACTCCGCCACTTCTTTCTTTACTCTAGGCCACCAAAACTATCTCTTCAGACCCTGGTACATCTTGTAAACTCTTGAGTGCACTGTTAGAGGTGAGTTGTAGAACTCACTAAGAACCTGGCCACACATCGCCTCTAGAACAAACAGCTTCCCTCGAAAAAGCATCTGGTTCTGACCATCCTTTGTCCACCCTTCCGGAGCATTTTCCTGGTCAACTCGGTCACGCATCACTTCACACTCTGGTTCTCCCCACTTAGACTCCTTTACTTGCTGAATAAAAGAGGACTACACTATCATCTGATACAAGAAACCTATACCTCCATCCGTCCTCGCATCCAGGTGCAAGGCAGCCAACTCCTCCATCAACTTCTAGGCGTCTGCCGAATTTCGGACCACATACTTCTACGATCTCTTGATCAAGGAATCGACCACTACATTCCCTTTCCCTGAAGTGTAGGAAATCTCGAAGTCGTAATCCTAGAGGAACTCCATTCACCTATGCTGCTGCAAGTTTAGGTCCCGCTGGGAGAAGATATACCTCAAGCTTTTGTGATCCGTGAAGACCACAAAGCATTCTCCGATGAGGTAATGCCACCATAACTTTAGCACCAAAATGACCGTTGTAAGGTCCAGGTCATGGGTGGCATAATTACACTCATGAGGATGAGCTTCCTAGACCCATAAGAAATCACCCCTTGTTGCTGCATCAACATGCACCCAAGGCCTTGCCCTGAAGCATCACAAAACACCTCATACACCACCCCTTCTTCTGGTAGTCTCAGCACTGGGGCACTAACCAACTTCTCCTTCAGATAGATAAAGGTTATCTCGCACTGCTCGCTCCACACGAAAACCTTGTCCTTCTTGGTCAAGGCTTTTAAAGGGGCTGCAACTCGGGAGAAGTTGGGTATGAACCTTCGACAGTAACCCGCCAGCCCATGGAAGCTACGAACCTCTGCCACATTCTTGGGTGCTACCCAAGAAACAACTTCCTCAACCTTTGATGGGTCCACCGCTACCCCCTTCTTGGACACTATGTGCCCATGGAAGTGCACTTCTCGCATCCAGAACTTGCATTTCGACAACTTCCCATAGAGATGGTGTTGTCGGAGGACCTCCAAAACCATCATCAGGTGTTCTGTGTGGTCCTCCTTTGATCTTGAATAGATAAGGATGTCGTCGATGAACACAACTACAGAACGATCCAGGTAATCCTGGAAGACGGAGTTCATAAGCCCAATGAACACAGTCGGGGTGTTTGTATTGCCGAAGGGAATGACCATAAACTCGAAGTGCCCATATCTTCACATGAAGTCCATCTTTGAGATGTCTCCCTCCTTCACCCTCAACTCGTGATATCCAGACTATAGGTCGATCTTCAAGAACCATCTTTCCCATTTCAGCTGGTTAAAGAGATCGTCTATCCTTGGAAGAGGGTAGTGATTTTTGATCATCACCTAATTCAGCCTCCTGTAGTCTATGCACAACCTGAGAACACCATCTTCCTTCTTTGAGAACAAGACTGGAGCACCCCGTGGTGACGCACTTGGTCGAACATAACCCCTCTTCATCAGATTGTCAATCTGGATCTGCAACTCTCGTAGCTCTAAAGGTTCCATCCGGTAAGGAGCCATCAAAATCAGATTAGCACCGAGCTACAAGTATAACCAAAACTCGATATCACGTTGAGGGGGTAGAGTCGTTACCTCCTCAGGAAAGACGTCCATAAACTCTCTGACGATTCATGGCACCTCTACCATCTCAGCATTTGCTGGCTCTACTGACAGCTCGGCTAACAAGGAGAGGAGAGGTTCCTCTCACCTACTGCCCTTCTGACTGATCCGCTCACCGGTGAAAGTAACACACCGGTCAACCAAGTCTGATAACACAACCCTTCCTCAGAAGCAGTCGATGACAACACCCACAGAGAATTGCCATTCGATGCCTAGAATGACATCATATGGATGTATCTGTAGCAGTAGTAAATCCTTGACCGACTGATGTGGCCCTATCATCAGTCTGCATATTAAGAAAATATATAACATGTTGGTCTAACCTCCGACTAGTGTGATCCGCACCAGGGGAACTAGAAGTCTCTCGGCATCTATACCCAAAGCACGAGCTAGACTGGGTGTAACGAAGGAGTGTGAAGCTCTAGTATCGAATAAGGCATAAGCAAGGGTGCTAAACAAAATGATCATACCTCAAACGACCTACGGTCCTACTGGGACTGCTGCCTCCGTGGCGTGAAACTGCCCACACCCATCTCCTCTGCCTCTCGGCTGTCGGCCACCTCCCCGACCACGCCCTGGTCAAGGTACCTGAGGAGCGTCCTGAGGTCGGCCTCCTCCTGCAACATCTGCCCTCGGAGGAGCGGGAGCTTGCTGCCCCTACTGCTGCTGCTGGAAGGGCCTAGCTGGAAGCAGCTACTGGGGAGGGTGCTGGGCCTATCCACCAATTCCATACTTTAATCGGTCCGGACACTGATTCCAGAGATGTCTATAGCTCCCACAGATGAAGCACCTTGGTCCTGGGCTCGAAAGGATAGGGCAAGGACCGGGGGACCGGAACTAGAACTGCTTTGGCCCGTTCCCTGCTGGTCGGAACCGAGAGGGTCCTGATGCTAGTGGTCTGGTGCTGACATCCTTCCCCTTCGATGATCCCAGTTGGATCCCCTCTTGTGATACACCTCCAAGAATGTGCATCCTCTCCACCAATTCGACCTTCTTTTGGACCTCCAAGTATGTCGGCAGGGTGAAGGGGGTAACAGCGTACTGGAGGGAGGGTCAGAGCGCCTCCTCTAAACGTCTTACTCGAGAGTCCTCATCTGGAAAGAGGTCCGGAGTGAAACGTAGGAGTTCCAAGAACTTGATTCCCATCTCCCTTACTAACATACTCCCTGGATGGAGGGAGAGTAGCTCCTGCCTCTTTTCCGCCTTCATTGTAGAAGAGAGGAATTCCGCCTGGAACTCCTTCTCGAAATCAGTCCATGCCACCTCAGCCTCTCTCCTCTCCCCTAGGTAAAGCGTCCACCACTGACATGCCGTTCCCTGCATCTTTCTGACTGCCAAAGGGACCCAGTACTTGGTCGGATCCCGGATCAAGCCGAAGGCTATCACCAGCTTCTCTAACCAACTCTCCATCTTCATGTTAGAGGTGTTTCCCTTATATTTCTCGAAGGTCTGTCACTGGAAGGCTCAGAGTGTCTTCTTCCACTGGTCTTCCTCCTCCTCTCGATTAGCTCTCTTCCAATCGACCAAGGTAGCCTCCTGGGTCTCAATAACCCGCACCACACGTGGTTTCCTCCCAGGTGCCATAGCTGCAAGGTAAACAAGGAATGCCTAATCCCAAGTAGTGCAGAATATTGTTCTTAAAATTTATTTAAACTTATTATTTATTTCAAATTCCAAAAAAACCCCAGAAAAACGAGAAAACAAGTCATTATGATGCATGTACCTTTCCTAGGGTCTCTACCCTGCAATTTAGCATGACCTCACTTGGTCATTTGGTAGGTCCAGAGTCCTTGCATCGGATCATGGGGGGCCCTAAAATCCCGTGTCCTAGCCAGTCTTACCTAGCCTAATTCACGTACCAAGGTCACCCAACACTGTTTCCCTACCATCCCATGAAATCCTCACTGTCCCTAACTCCATACTCCACCCTATCTCTCAACCTTGGCCTCTGATACCATTCTATCATGACCCGTGTTCACCAAGATGAGGGAAGGGACAATAGATTGCCAGACTCTTCCTTCTTCAAGTTAAAGGAGAGATAATGACCCTCGAGACCCACCTTCAATAGGCCCCGGAGTGGAAACTAGAACCAAGGGTATAATATCACACACTAAATGGAAGGAATTACCCTTTTTCATTTAATAGGATCGAGAGATAAAATAGTAAATCCGACAACACCAAGACTGAAAGTAAAAAGTAAAGCCAAGAACCATTCCCAATGCATGTTAAAAAAGTAAAATCCACAATGTATAAGGAGACTACAAGGCAATGTACCAAAAGAAATAACAACATCAACTGTGATGATCTGTCATAAGGTCTGAGCTAGTACAGTCCAACACAATCCCCGAAGTCCTCCTAGAAACCTGAAAGCAGTTTTATATATACGTAGGGTGAGCATACAGGTATACTCAGTAGGGAAAAACCAAAGACTCTCGTGCACAAGTGTGGGAACGTACTAAAGTCCCGTGAGAAGCAGACAACCAATAGTATCAAGGAGTTCAACCATCCCACTCACCGGCCACACTCACCAAATAACGCAAGCAAGTAATATATAGTAATAGAACATCGATGTTTGGGTACCCCGCGCCACTTTCCAACTGGTTATTTAAGACATCCTACGCATCGAACCAATCCCTCCATTCTCACAGCAGTCCCACTGCCACACCCCGCCCACACACACCTGGTCCATAACCTCATGTAGTCCCACTGCCAAAACCATCCCACAAATACCTGGGCCACAACCGCTTGTAAACACCTGGGCCACAACTGTCTCACGTAACCACAGCTGCAAACACCATGGCCAGAACAACCCCCGCCATGCCTGAAGACACATGGGCTAGAAGATCCATTGCCACGCCCGAAGACACTTGGGCCACATCCCAAAGACACTTGGGAAACCACCTTCCTGCATGCACCTGGGCCAACCACCACACTACCCTGCCCAAAGATTCTTGGGCTAATAATGGAATTCAGGCCATCACAGCCTGCCCAAAGATACTTGGGCTATCCAGGAAATGGAGCAGAAAGGAGCTAATAACCAGCCACGAATAGAAGTGTTGGGAAAAAAACCTCCCCCATGAAATGGGGTGTTCATCATTAAGTGCTCAACTTGGGTGGGGCGCGAATAAGAAAAAAAAACTACAAGTATATGTATAGGTAACAAGCACTCACCCAATCTAGGTTTTTCTTCAGCCAACCTAAAGATCACTATCCCCAAGCCACAACTCACACCAAACCAGAACCCATTTGTCCCTTCCTCGTTTTCATGTTCAGTAATAATTTTTAAAATGTTTCAGCACATACTTGGGCAACTAGAAGCACTAGCTAAGGAAAGAGCACACCCAACACCAATTTAAGCATTCACACCCAGTTCTATTGCAAGGTCTCAATAAAAAAGGGATAATGGAGATCCCTCGAAGTACTGAAACCAAAGAAAACCCCAAGATATAGCCCTATGTCCCCTAATATCTAGGGGCCAACAGTTTCTCAACAACAGAGGTTCAATTCCCAATTCGTGATACAAACAGAGGATCCCATCCTCAAATTCACAACCACGGAGAGTATAATAACAGGGGATACCATCCCCACCCACATCACCCAGCAATCGGCCTATGAATAAAAAACAACCCAACCACCACCACCAACACAAAGCAGGCCCATGTCGGTATTTTCAGATTTAAAAGATTTAACACAATCCATGATTTCAACTTCGCTGTGCTTTAACTGGGGTTATCACAGAAAGGATTGATCCTAGTGCTTTCAATTTAGTTATCTGTATGTACGTAATTAACCAAATTCCTTTACACAACAAGGTTTCACAGACACAATACAATCCATTTAAACATCACCAGAGGTAAGGGTTCGTTAGTTCACAGAGAAAGACCACCAATGGCCATGATTTTCAGTAGGCATAAGCCCGCACAATTCAAAAATCATTAATCAAGGAAGATCATAAAACAAAGCAGCAACATCGATCACAACCCTCCCCCTTTATTCTTTAGAATCCGTTTATTATCTTCATTAAGGTTTGGTCAATCCAATTCTACAAAATCAAAAGCATGCCCACCCTGCATGATATACATAAAGGAGAGACTAAGGTGAAACCCCTAATTGATTGATCAACAATCGAAGTTTATCTTCACCCGCCAGGAATAGAAGATGCGCGATTTTCAGGGGTGGGGCCTCGCCAACTCAAGAACTAGCAGACGAAATGATGGGAGGGTGATCGAGAAAAAGAGGAAACCCACGGAGAACCCTTTAGTTTATAAGGGCCAGGGATGGTTGAGACAAGAACGTGAAACCACGTAAGGAGCAGGGGTCGTGTGTTGAGCACGCGGCCCCACACGTCATTAAAGGGGTACTCGCCTTTAGGGGCGGTTTAAATCGACGTACCCAGTGTATCTCACATAATCAAACTCCATTAATTATTGTTAATGGGCCTTAAAACAGGTTTAAAGGGGTCAAAATAGGGTTTAAAACCCAATTTGCACAAAAAGGAGGCGTTGTTGGAAAAACCCGTGGGGGTAGGAAAGAGCTACCGGTAGCCGAGAGCTACCGGTAGGCCGAGTTATCGGTAGGCTACGGATACCGGTAGGATGCGACTACCAGTAGACCGAGCTACCGGTAGGCCTGCTACCGGTAGGGTAAGGCTACCGGTAGGCTTACCGTGGATCAAAATTCACCGAGAAGTTGGGATGGCCTCCCAGACCACCCAGAACACCTTAAACATCAGATTTTTACAAAGTAATGGATTCCCAAAAACCCAGGCCATTACACCAGAGGCCTAATAGACTTAGAATATCCATTATTAAGTGTAAGTGGGACTATATCACTTTGGATTTTGTGAAAAGTTTTTTGATATCCCCTCATGGAAGTGATGTAGTATGGGTGATCATTGATAGGTTTAACAAGATCACAAACTTCTTACCTATCTGAGAGACCTTCTAAGTTGATAAGATTAGGAGAATTTATATCTGGGAGATTGTGCTTTTTAATGATGGTCCCTGTTCTATCATATTAAAAAGAAACACTAAATTTACATCATGGTTTTGTAATTGGTTACAGAAATAACTAGGTTTACAAGTGATCTTGAGTACAACATATCACCCTCAAACCAATGGTCATCCCAAGAATATGTTCCTGTGTTAGATAAAATTCCACGAGAATGCATCATTTATTTTGGAGGTTCATGGGGGAAGAACCTACCTCTTAAGAATTTTGGATACAATAATAGATTATAGAGTACTATTTAGATTCGTCTCTATGAGTCCCTTTATGATAGGCTATGTCATTCACCCCTGTACTGGTTAGATTCAAGTGAGGTAGTGCTACTGGGTCCCCGTATCATTCAAGAGACTTCATATTTGATACAAATGATTTAAAATAATATGACTATAGATCAGTCCAAGAAGAAATATTATACTAATTTTTATTTTTGACCTTTGGATTTCAAGGTGGGAAATCGAGTATTTTTGTGAGTTTCTCCCAGATTGGGTCATATAAGGATTCTGAGATAGAAAATGTTATCACCTCATAATTTAGGCCTTTCAAGATCTTTGAAGAAGTTGGGACTATAGCTTATTGGTTAATTTTACCTTAGAGTTACAAATCCATGAATAATGGCTTCTATGTATCATAAATTCACTGTTTTCATTATGGCATGTATCATTTGTTTTATATTATGGATATTGAGCATGATATAGATGCATCCTTTGAATAGAATCTGATATGTGTCACTAATGAAATAATGAAATATACCCATGGTTCAAAACCGTGTATATATACCCCAAAACTGTGGGCAACTGAGGCATCGAGATAGCTCCATGACCTATACCCACGGTTTTCCAAACCGTAGGTATTTGTTTTTTCCATCGTGTCGTAGAATTATACCCACAGTTTCAAAACCATGGGTATAAATATCACTAAATCACCTATCCCCATGGTTGGGGTATAAAATATTAGAAAACAACAAAATTAGCTCTTATACGTGACCAACGAGAATTTTTCGCATGACCTATAGCTCAAACGTCAAGCACCTCAGCAACTGAGCCACTTGAATTTTATATATATTTATGTTCATACGCAATTATATATTAATATATGTATTCCATTTGGAATCTTCCATCGAGGATCGATCCTGCGACCTGATGCTACGAAATTCACGGTATTACCAACAGAGCTGCATTTCTTTTCGATTTTAAATATCAATATATGTCTAATAATATTAAATACAATGTCCTATATAGAAAAGAAATTGCAGCATGTTTCGAACCCACACCTTTTCACACATACTAAAGTCCACTACCACTACACTGATGACATTTTAATTAAATAGAAATATATATTAGTATATATATATATATATATATATATATAACCTAGTATATATAATAAGTCTCCAATGAGTTTCGAAACTGCATCAGAACTCCATGCCTAAAGTGGCTTTACCAGTCTTGTTGAGTCAATAAGGTTTCCTTATGACTTTTCAATTCCTCTATATTTTGAAAATAACAAACACTTTATCTTAAGTAAAATTATTTTTCCCTAAGGATTATTTTTTATAAGGAAAATTTCCCTTATCTAAGGAAATTTTTATCCTTACCTATTTTTATGATCTCATTTTATAATCTCTATAAATCAAACTCTTTTTATTTATAGTCTAAAAATCAGATTCATATCTAAAACCTCAGAATATAATAATTCCTTGGATATTGACTATTCTGAAATTCAGACCAGGAATTATCTAAAATTTAGATTCCGACTTCTATGAAATTCAGACTCCAAATTCTATGAAATTCAGATTCTGAATTCTCTGAAATTCAGATGTTGAATTCTATGAAATTCAGATTCTAAATTATCTGAAATTCAGACTCAAATTCAATGAAATTAAGACTCAGAATTCTAAGAAATTTAGATTCCAAATTCTCTGAAATTCAGACTCCAAATTATTTAAAATCCAGACTCTGAATTCTCTAAAATTTAGACCTTGAATTCTCTGAAATTTAGATTCCATGTCTTATAGACTCTAAATGTTTATTCGGTTAGATTCTGAACTTTATTTTTTATTATAATTTGAACTTTATTTTACCTTAAGACTCCAAAAAATAATTTTTTTTAAGAAAATTCATTTTCATTACACATGATATTTTTATGAATCAATGTCGGGTAATCTATTTCTAACTAACCGTTGGCTGAGTTACATTTTTATAGTTCCATTCGAGATTCATGAAAAAATATGATCATTAGAGGAGGGAGCTGACTGTTGGAGTTATGACTATAAATAAGAGCTCATTTGAAAGAGCTCTACAGCTATTCCATTAATCCAGATGTTACATGCTATTGAAGTGATTTCTAGGGAGAGAGAATCTCATGCCTTGTGTGCACTGAACATCTTATTCATCTTTCTTCGTGTGAATCCTATTTTTGCTGAGTACAATCGAGGGATTCCAGGGATAAGAAGACAGAGGTATCAACTAACTTAAAGTTCTATTACTTCTTGGGATAGGAAGATAGAGGTACTGACTAACTTAAATATTGAGGGCTTATAGGGATAACAAGTCAGATTCTGATATTCCTATCGAGGGCTTAACCTAGTATGGGTAAGACAAAATTTCTTGAAATTATAAATCAAGGGACCATTATCCAAGGTTTTTAGATACCCTACTCTTTGGGATAAAAGATTTTATACTTGTTACTTGTTTTGTTTCAAGTTTTATTTCCACTTTATTTTGATAAAGGAAGAAAGCATAACTTTCTTATACTTTCTTGAACTTTTGTATACTCTGATAAGTAAGATTTTATATGCTTTAAGGTAGAATATTTTCCTTATAAACGTTTCTTAGGTTTCATTTCCAGAACCTTATTTCTGGAACCTAATAAGTTATTTCTATAGAACTATTCTAGGGTTTGTGAATTTATCTTTTTTAACTTTGTTAAACATATTTTTCCTTAAGGTTAAAAACGAAATTTTTTAAACTTACAATTCACCCCTATTGAAATTGAGCATCTACATTCTTATTTCAATCATATAATTGGTATCATATGAGATCTCTAAAATACTTATATTCACATATAAGTTTTCTTGCTCAAAATTTATCTTCTTTCTTAACTTTTATTGCATAAGTTTTGTTTGGAGATTTTTATCATTGTTTATAAACTCTTTCTATTAACATGTTTTGTGGAAAGATATTTTCTTATTAGAATGGTAGGTATGGATGTTGGTTCAATTGATAATATAAATCATATTAGATCACCTATTTTTGATGGTAATGATTATGAGTACTAGAGAGGTAGAATGAATTCCATTGTTATTAATACCAGAGTAGACAATATTTTCATGCTTACTGAAGATTACAAAATACCAGACAAGGATGTCAGAACATTCACCAACCAAGAAAATTAAAAATATAAACTAAATTAAAAGGTATTAAAAATTTTGTTGTGTTCCATCACCAGGAACATATATATTCAAATATCTTCTTGTGAAGCTATCGACTGCATTTGGAAGAAACATGAAGTTACACATTTTGGTACTTCTAAAGTAATCAAGACTAGAAGATCTATGTTGAGAGTATAATATCATGGGTTTCTATTTCCCTATGGAGAACCATTTTTTAAGGTGAAACGAATATTTATGAATATCATCAAAAGTATTCAATATATGGTAGAAAAACGTTTAGATAATGAAGCTCTTGTGGAAAAGATAATTGATATTATGCCTAATGAGTGGGAGTAAAAAAGAACAGCTATTGATGAGAATATATAAGTATCTCGAATTACTCTTGATGAGATTTTTGGAACTCTTCTTCAACATGAGACAATAATGAAAATAGATGCTGATATGAATAAGAACAATAATGGAAATGTAACTATAGCCTTTACTACTACTAAATTCAATACTTTGGAAAGGGTTACAAGATCTAAGTCTAAGAAAGTTACTGTTTTATATGAATCTAGTGAAAATGAACATTCTGAAAATGAGATCGATAATATTTCTCAAAGGATGGACAACATAGTTGGGAAGAAATTCATTTAGTATAGATATAAGAATAAAGAAAGGAAAGAAAAAAGGACTTTGAAATCACTTCCTATGAATGTAAAAGGGTTAGACACATTAGGAAATATTGTCCCATGCTAAAGAGAAAAGATAGAAAGGAAAATAATTATAAGAGAAATAGAAATAAGTTTTACAAATCTAAAGCTAAAAAAATCGTAAAATCTAATGACACATGGAGTGCCAGTGGTGGTGAATCTTCAGATGAATCTTCAGAGTATGAATCTTCTGGATAGAAGAATCTTGGTCTACTAGCCAAACTACCCATTGAAAATCATTTTCTAATGTCCAAGTTACACAATGCTGAATCTATCACTATTGTATCTTTGGATTAAAATTATAATGATGATATATATTATGAATCTTTAGATGATGAATCCTCTTTATTAGAAGATAATACTACATCTTCTTATAAAGAAGTGTCTAGGTATTCTAAACCTCTGGAAAATGAAAATTATAAAATAAAAAACAAGTTAGAGAAAGAAAATTATAGAATATATATTTTAACTAATAAAGTATTAGATCTTTCTAAAGATCTTGATACGAAAACTTTTTTTTTGAAAATATTTCTAAAAACCTTAAGGAAGTTAATTCTAAAAAGGATAAAATTTCTAAGGATCTTGAAAATGTAATTTCTATGAAAAAATATTTTATAGGATCACTCTTTCTCTAAAACTAATGTTCTTGAGGAAAACAATTTGGTTTCTAAACTAATGTCATAAATATTCTCATTAAGGAAATGTCTGTCAAACATTACTTATGGTAAGGAAAACTTTGACAATATATATTCCCAAATTCTTCCATTGAGGAATCATTCTGGATTTGGCTGTACCTATTCTAAACTAGTTTTTATTAATAAATATTTTGTTTCCCAAAGTACTCAATTTTTTACTGAATTTCAATGTGGTGGAAATTGGGAGAAAAATTGTTTTTTAAATAAAACTCAATCCTTAGGTTTTCATAAATATTATTTTTCTAAGAAAATATAGATTCCTAAAATTTTACTTTCTAAAATTTTTAGATCCAAGAATGTTTGGATTCCGAAAGTCTAACTCTTTTATTTTCAGGAAAATAAAGAAAGTACCAAAAATAATTTATGGTACACGGATAGTGAATGTTCCTAAAATATGAATGGAAACAAAAATTTCTTTGACATGATTATGATGATAAAAAAGAGTAAAAGTAACTTTCAGAGATAATGCTCAGGGAGAAATTTTTGGTATATGTGACATTGATCTTCTTGGAAAAATGTTAATTTAAAATGTTTTATCTCTTAATTTTCTTAAGCAGAAACTCATTAGCATTAGTCAATTATGAAATGAAGGTTAGCTTGTGATTTTTAGGAATGATAAATTCCTAGTACACATTTCCAAGGAAGAGTTTTTTCTTTCTTCCCATAGGTAAGAGAATGTATACACACTAAAATTAGAAGAACTTAGGAGCCAAGATCTACCGTGCCTTAGTGAAATGGAAGATAAATCTTTGTTATTGAATAGAAGGTTAAGACACTATAAACTTAGGAAATTATGAAAAATTTGGAAGAAAAGACTTGTTAAGGATTTTCCGGAACATATATTTTATTCATCAAAAGTTTGTGATCCTTGTCAATGTAGAAAGCAATGTCAACAAAGTTTTAAATCAATTGGTGAAGTCTTAACTTTTGATTCATTATATTTAGTGAATATGAATCTTTTTGGACCAGCACAAACTAGAATTATTAGTGGAAAATATTTTGTATTTGTCTTAGTTGACGATTAAACTAGATTTATGTGGGTCTATTTTCTAGAAAAGAAATCAGAAGAATTTTATTATTTCTAAAATTTTAGAGCCAATGTTAAAAATGAGATAAACCTACCTTTTATAACTATTCATTTTGATCATGGAGAATAATTTTAAAATTCTGATTTTTAAACTTTTTGTAGTAAGAAAGGAATTACTCATAAATTCTCAGCACCAAGAACTCTTCAATATAATGGTGTTGTTGAAAGAAGAAATCAGATTCTTTAAGAGATAACTAGAACCATGTTGAGTGAGTATTATATTGCTAAGAAATTTTGGGATGAAGCTATTTTTACTACTTGTTAAATTATAAATCACGTTTTAATTAGATATTTTGTTAACAAAACTCCTTATGAATTATATAATGGTAGAAAACCAAGACTTTATTACTTCAAGGTATTTGGTTTCAAATTATTCATCCTTAATACAAAATATAACTTACATAAGTTTTCACCCAAATCTAATGAAGGAATTTTTCTAGGCTACTCCACAACTTCTAAAGATTATAGAGTTTTTAATAAAAACACTTGTACTTTTAATGAAACAACACATGTTAAATTTGATGAAATTGATCCATTTGATTTTAAACAACCCCAACCTACATCTTCAGATGTATTTTAAAAAAATTATTTTCAACACTTGATATAAGATCCTTCTAATAAGGAAGATGTTCAAGAAAATATTTTTGAAACATTTACCCTAGAATATTTCCTACCATATGTTAATGAATAGGTTTTATAAAACCCAAATTAGTTGTTTCCTAATAATCATCCTAGTGATAATATAATTGGTGATGTAAATCAACCTATAATGACTAGAGGTTCCCTATGAAATGAATTATAACATATATAATTCCTTTCCCTATTAGAAAAAAAATTCACTGATGAAGCTTTAGGTGATGATGATTGGATTACAGCCATGCAAGATGGGCTAAATGAATTTCAAAGGAATAAAGTCTGGACCTTGGTTGAAATACCTAAGAAAATTTTTGTTATTGGAGTAAAATGGGTCTTCCAAAATAAATGTGATGAAAATGGAATCATTGTAAGAAAAAAGTCAAGATTAGTTTCCAAATGCTACAATCAACAAGAATGAATAGACTATGAAGAAACCTAGCCTCCAGTAACTAGGCTTGAATATATTCTCATTTTACTCACCTTTGTAGCATTCTTTAATTTCAAAATTTTTCAAATGGATTTAAAGTGTTCCTTACATAACGAATACGTTCAATAAGAATTTTATATTGAACAACCTTCTAGTTTTGAAGACACAAAACATCCTGAACATGTTTTTAAACTTACTAAAGCTTTATATGGACTTAAAAATACCCCCAGAGCCTGGTATGATAGACTTACATGATTTTTGTTACAAAATAATTATGTTAAGGGAACTACTGATCCAAATATTTTTATAAATAAAGATAATAAAAAAATTTTGATTGTTAAAATTTATGTTGATGAAATTATATTTGGTTTAACTCAACAATATTTAACAAATTCGTTCATGAATATAATGAATTATGAGTTTGAAATGAGTATGATGGGTGGGTTATCTTTTTTCGTAAGTTTTAAAATTTCTCAAAAACCAAAAGTAACTCATATATCTAAACAAAAGTATATTAAATATCTTCATAAAAATTATGGATATGAAAACACTAAAAGTATAAGTACTCCCATTCGTACCTCAAATTTTTGTGATCATGATGAAGCTAAGAAACTCGTAGATCAAATATCATTTAGAGGTATGATAGGAAGTCTACTATACTTGACAGCCAGTCATCCAGAATTAATGTTTTCAGTATGCTTATGTGCAAGATAACAATCTGATCCTAAGGAGTCTAATTTAAAATAATTCAAAAGATTTTTTATCTATTTAAATAAAACCAGTTATGACTCTTTTTATAATTTTGCAAATGATTTTTTAAAAGGTTTTTAGGATGCTGATTTTGGTGGATGTAAAATGGATAGAAAAAGTACATATGGAACATGTAATTTATTAAGAGATTCATTAGTTTATTGGTCATGAAAGAAGTAACACTCAGTAGCACTCTCTTATGATGAAGCCAAATATATATGAGATGGAAGTTGTTGTGCTCAAGTATTGTGGATACAACACACACTCATAGATTATGGCATGATATTTACCAAAACAAAGACATTGTGTGATAGTACTAGTTTTATTTCCCTAAGTGAAAACCCTGCACATCACTCCCATTAAAAACACATAGATATTAGGCATCACAATATTAGGGATCACACACTAAAAAGATATATCGTTCTTCAGTTTATTGGAAGTCAAGATCAAATTGCTGATATTTTTAAAAAATATTTACCCTCCAATAGATTTGAATACATTAAAAAAAGTTAGGAATGGTCACCATAATGTAATCTTCCATATTAACTTTTTTTTGAAACCCATCTCCTTACATTAAATAACTCATTTTCATAGGGGGGGTTAAATTTTATTGTTCAATCAAAATTTTCGTACTCAAAATTTTCGTTGTCAAAATTTTTGTAATAAATTTTTTTTAATCATAGTTTTCATAGTCAGTTTTTTTTAAATTTACGTTTTCAAATTTTTCCAGATTTCAAAATTCCGAAACTCTAGTTTTCATTTTTATAAAATTTTTTCTTCTTTAAGTAAATTTTCTAGAATCTGAAATTCCTCAAGAAGAATTATTTTCATTACTGACTATTTTCCTAGAAATCTAGAAGGTGTGTTTTTATACTTAAATTTTTTGTAATCGAATTTTTACTTGTTGGTATTTTGATATTGTTTTAAGTAATTTTTTTTCCAAATAACTTATCTTAAATATAATTTGTTATTTTAAAATCCTCAAAATATTAGAACCTATCAAAGTCCTTCTTTAGATATCATCTCAACCTTTAGATCATATCGATATTGTTTCAATCATTGGATTAATCTGGGAATCTTAACCGTAACTTCAACACCTATATAAATCTACCCTATTCTTTGTCCCACATAGAATTTCATGCCTTTTCATTCCAAAGCTCTACCTCTTTACTTAAGGGTAGTTCTGAATCTCTAGTTTTCTTAACATCGAATGTTTTCAAAAGCATCTCCTCAGAAGCAAATGTTGTAAGGTAAGGAAATTTTAGAATGGAAAATATACAGAGAAAGGTTAGTAGATCCAAAGTTCTTTTCCAAGTACGAACCCCTCATTATGATAAATATCAAGTTGAATGGTTGAGAGTGTATATTTTTAGCCAAACCAAAAGGAAAATATCCAGTTTATCTAAATTTTATTGTAAAATTTTATGAGATAGTATGTTTTTTCAATCAAAATGGGAGAGAGAAGTTTTATTTCAAGTGTTATGGGAAAACCTATTCCCTTTCCTTCAGTATGGCTACAAACATCATTGGAATTCCATATCAGGGTGAAGCTATTTTATGCACTCTTAGATTACTAGATGAGACAAGTAGTTTTAAAATGGAAAAGGTTATAGAATGTCTTGGTTTATTAGGATTAAAGACAACAAAAATAAATCATCTCTCTACAAATTTCAGGATCTTATCATCATGGGTTCAGGGATTTCTCCTTCTGAGAAAAGGTGATAAGGACACTTTGAAGAAAAGTGATATCTATGTTATGGATTTTCTAGTAAACTTGAGGAAAATAAACTTGGTATATTATATCTTTCTGATAGTTTCTAATATAAAGAATGGAACCCTTAAATATTAAATTATCATGTATCTATCTATTCTCTCCAAAATCATTGTCCCTATTCTAGAATCCTTCAAAATCCCCTGTAGTTCTAAGAGAAGAAATTTTAAGGGTTTGTTTTTGAGTGATGATACCCTAAGGAGGATAAATATTGTCTTTATAAGAAAATATGGAGAATTTTATGACTTATAAAAAAGTGAAATAGAAGACTTATGTAGGAAACCAGAAGTAGCTGAGACTTCCAAGAAGGGTGGGAAGAAGAGAAAGAAGAAGGATCCAGAAGTCAAAGGAAAAACTCCTATAGTTCAAGAAAATCAATCAGCACCCCCAAAGTCTAAGAAGAAAAAAACCTACCCTGATGAAGTAGTTTCAAAGTGGAGGGAAGAGAAGAAGAACAAAAAGGAAGGAGATCCTAGATTTAGCCAGGATCCTACTGAGGAAAAATCTTTAAATATTAAGGCTTCCATGGAATATAAGAAGCATGAAAAGAAAAATAAGAAAAAGAAGAAGTTATCCAAGGATGAAATATTTCAAGATTTTCTCAAAGATACAGAGAAATATTGCAAAATAATCTAGATACCAGAATCCATTCTATAAGAATCAGTACCTATGACTCTGGGAAAGACAATGGTAATTCCGGAACAAGAAGAAGATGAGGAGATTTTTCAGGAAGAAGAAGCAGAAGAAGAAGAAGAAGAGGAAGGAAGTGAAGACACCAATGATATGATAAGGCAAGTTTAAGGGTATCCTATGAAGTAAAGACCTTATGAAAAGTTTCCAATATGGACTTCTTAGGTTGAATCAACCAAAATTAATTCACAATGAAAAGAGGATGAAGGTCAAGATGAAGTAAATGAACCATCTGATGGTGATAGAATCAATCATGATTTTTTTCAACTAGATGATCTTGTGGAAGATGATAAGAAGGAGAAGGTAGATGTGGAAAAAATCATTCAAGTATTAGATAGTGAACATAAATCCCTAAAAGATGTGGAGACCATTTCTAAAACTAATAAAGGAAAATAGCTGATAGTTGATACCCCTAAGAAAGATGAGCTAGCTAAGAAAAATTTTGTTGGTTCATAAAAAAGGCTATTGAGTTATAGAAAGAATCCTCACAAACAAGTGAATGAGATTTGGAATCGTACTCCAAGGGTTAGGATTTTGTGGTTCAGTAACTGAAGAAATTAGTTGACACCATTCCCTTGATTCCGAGTATAGACTCATGGTGTTAGATGATTCAACATTCATTCAATAAAAAATCCTATTTAGTTAACATGGTTATGGAGAAATTAATTAAGGTTTAGGTTGATTTCAAAACTGTATTTATTGAGTATGATGCTCACGGAAGATCTTATAAGGAAATAAATAAGTGATCCAAGAAGACAACTGAAGATCTGAGAATTATTTATGAATTTCAAGACTCTATGAATTATTCCTTTTATAGACCAGATGTGAGGATGGAGGAGCTTTAAAAATGTTTTTTTGAGAAGCTAAATCTAGAACAAACTGCTCAGAAGAAGGAAGAGAAAGTTCTGATTGGGAAGCTGAATTCAGTTTCCATGAATATAAAGAGGGAAAGAGATATCAGAATTGAGATCGAAGAGAAGTTTAGTAAGCAAGAAGTGCTTTTTAATTCTTAGTTAGAAATCCTAAAATCTCAGGATGAAAATATCAAAGCTCTAGAAAAGAAAAATGTGGATCAAGAACAACTTCTCAAGTGCTTTGAAGAAGATCATAAATAGCATAAGAAGTTGAATACCATCGTGAAGAATTTCATGGTGAAGAAGATAGAAAGATGAATTTTTCCAATCCGATCTATTGTTGTAATTTCTTTGTATATTTTTTCCAACCTTAATGAAATTTTTTTATTGTGCTTCATTAGTGTTGTTGTATGTAGTTCAAATCTCTTAGGTACAATATATTTTTTACATTATCTTTATTCCTTTTCAAAAATCACAAATAGGGATTAAGGAATGATAAAAGGATAATGAAGTAAAGGAAGAGAATTCCCTAAGTAAGGGGGAGTCTATCTAAGGGGGATTTTACTCAAAGATGATTTTCTTATGCAAGAAAAATCAAAATATCTTTATGGAAGTATAGAATAAGATACTTAGGGATTTCAAAACCTAAGGGGGAGTTAATCATATTCACAATGATTCATAATTAAAGGGAGATAAGTTTTTATTTTTAGTTCATAAATCAAAATTCTTAGCCCTTATATTCTTTTTCTTAAGGATGTTTGTTCTTTACAGAAAGGGGGAGACTGTTGAGTATATAAGGATTCCTTATGACTTTTCTATTCCTCTATGTTTTGAAAATCTTAAACACTTTATCTTAAGAAAAATTATTTTTCACTAAGAATTATTTTTTATAAGGAAAATTTCCCTTCTCTAAGGAAATATTTATCCTTAACTATTTTCAATATCTCATTTTGTAATATCTATAATTAAAACACTTTTTATTTCTAAGTATAAAAGTTAGATTCATATCAAAAACTTTGAAATCTTATAATTCCTTGGATATAGAGAATTCTGAAATTCAGACTCTGAATTCTCTGAAATTCAAATTCTGAATTATCTAAAATCCAGACTTAAAATTCTCTAAAATTTAGATTCCAAATTCTCTGAAATTCAGACTCTGAATTCTATAAAATTCAGACTCTGAATTATCTAAAATTCAGAATCCAATTCTCTGAAATTCAGACTCCAAATTCTATAAAATTCGGACTATGAATTTTATGAAATTCAGACTCCGAATTCTCTGAAATTTAGACTCCGAATTCTCTGAAATTATGACTCCAAATTATGTGAAATTTGGACTCTGAATTCCACTGAATTCTTAATAATTCAATCTTTGAATTTCTCAGAATTCAGATTCCGAATTCATTATAATCCAGACTCTGGAATCTATTGAATTCGTATTTCAAACTCTTTGAAAAATAGAATCCTAATGTCCATGTCATGTAGACTCTAAATGTTTATTTGGTTAGACTCTGAACTTTATTTTTCCTTAGAATCTGAACTTTATTTTTCAATAACACTCCAAAAAATAGATTTGGTTAAACGAATTCATTTTCTTTACACATGATATTGTTATCAAATGATGTCATGGAATCTATTTCTAACTAACCATTGGTTGAGTGACATGTGTACAGGTCCCTCTAAGATTCAAGGAAATATTTGACCGTTGGAGGAGGGAGCCGATCATTTTATTTGTGACTATAAATAGAATATCATTTTAAATAACTCTACAAATGTTCCATAAATATATAGATTACATGCTGTTGAAGTGATTTCTAGAGAGAGAGGCTCTCATGCCTTGTGCATACTGAACATCTTGTTCAGCTTGATTTATGAGACTCTAATTTTTGTTAAGTATAATAAAGGGATTCCTGGGATAGGAAGACAGAGGTTCTGAATATCTTAACGTTTGAGGACTACTGAGGATAGAAAGACATAGGTGCTGACTAACTTAAATATCAAGGACTTGCAGGGATAGCAAGACAGATTCTAATATTCTTACCGAGGGCTTACCCTAGTGTGGTTAAGACAGACTTTATTGAATGTATAAATCAAGGTAAATTTATCCAAGGTTGTTGTATACCCTACTCTTTGGGTTAAAATATTTTATACATTCTACTTGTTTTGTTTCAAGTTTTATTTCTGCTGCATTTTTGTAAAGGAATAAGGTATAACTTTCTTATACTTTCTTGTACTTTAGTATACTCTGATAAGTAAGATTATATGTGCTTTAAGGTAAAATCTTTTCCTTGTAATAATTTCTTAGGTTTCATTTCCAGAACCTTATTTCTGGAACCTATCAAGTTATTTCTATAGAACTATTTTAGGGTTTGTGAATTTAGATTTTTTAACATTGTTAAACATAGTTTTCCTTAAGGTTAAAAATGAATGTTGTTAAACATACAATTCACCCCCACAGTTCAATATAAACAATGGTTATAGGCTTATATATCGAAATATATACAAATAGTTCATGAAAACAATTTTCATAGATTCTACCAATACACACGGTTCAATGTAAACTGTGGGTATAGGTTTTCCCACAGCATTCCTGCACAATTTTTTGTGTTCCCACGATTAGGTGGGTACCCTATACCCATAGTTTAGCAAGAACCGTGGGTATAGGTTAGAAAATATCACCTATACCTAAGGTTCAAGAAAACTATTGGCATAGGCGAGTCTATACCCAAGGTATCTGTGAAAACTATGGGTATAGACCCATTTTTTAGTAGTGTATCTTTGATCAAAGTAAGAAGGATATCTGAGGCAGGCCAATTCCTATAGTCCATATGCTATGGAAGTGCATATGTCTATATTATTAGACTTTATAGTGAGAGTTCTATGTATATTATCAGTGGGCAAAACTTTTCTCAGACAATGTTTTACCACCCTAGGAAGGGTAACTCAGGGATGAGTTTTTTTAAGGAGGGGAAGTTACAACATCCTAAATTTTTGAAGAGATATAAACATTTAAGATACTATTAAAAACATATTTTTTATTCTATAAATTTTATTAAGGGTATAAGGAGTGGTTAGAGAGATTCCATGGCTCATTCAGAGCTCAGAGCTCCAAAATTAGGAAAGTCATACTGAGCCGCCCAATTATCGCATGGTTAGTGCTAACCGTGTGACTCAACTATGTGGGGTAGTCCAATTCTCTATCTAGGTATGAAAATTTTTTCATAACCATCTATACTAGACTAAGTGGTCATGAATGTACTACCAAACCTATTGTAGAGGCACATTGCATGGGTTTCACATAGTTAGTCAAATAGTGCGTCGAGCCTATGCAAGGGGGTTTCCTTGGAAAGTGGAGATCTCATGGTTTGGGAAAATTTTTTCCAAACAAATATAAAAAATGTGAAACCATTTTAAAATGGGTAAAATGATGATTTTACCCTCCTTTATTTTTAACTCCTCTCCCTTTTTCTTTTCTCTTCTATGTATAGTAGGTCCCTCTTCCGTATGATCTCTCCACACCAAAGCTAGGCTTTATGATTGCTCCACTATCCAAACTTGGAATCAACCAAAATTTTTCTCATTGGATTCAACTTATAATATTTTTATTACTATTACTTTATTTATTGGTTTATATCACCTTATTTTGTGTTATTTTGGTGAGTGATAATATGCTCTATTTTAAGGTCATTTTTTTATTTTGATTACTTCTTCTGATCTAGATAAATTCAAAGGAAAACAATGGAGGAGGGGTCATATAAAAATATAAGGTAGGTGTTCTTGTTGTTTTACATAATAGTATCATTTTATTTATCATGAACCATTATCCCTTGTGAAAAATCCTCTAGTGACACCAATAAAATTTCTAAAAAATTAAATTAAATGATAACCTAGGTTTAATGCAGCCCTTGGAACCCACAAATTAACATCATAGGGTGACCACCACAGCACAAGATACCCTTATGGGAGTACTTTCCTTACAGGACTAAGAGCCTCATTCTTTGAGGTAAATAAAACCACCTATAATGATGTGTGAAATGGCCCTTATAATGATTACACTACTTTACTTAAATGGTATGAGTTTTCCTGCCAGCTAATCGTAGACCCTTATATAAAGCCAAGGGAAATACAAGGGTATTGAATTAAGGATGCCTTGGACGGGCTCATCAAGATCTATAAATTATTATTTCAAAATTTATCCCAATATTCTAGGAGCGATACTTGGTTTATTGTATAGAATAACTTTGATGGGCTCCCTAAGAGGATGCCTCTTGTACTTCACCCGTGTGTGATAACTAGCTCCCTAGTGGATTATGTTGGGTAAGATCAGTGGGAAATGACTCTATACCATTCCAAGAGAAATAATTATACCCCTATGTGGAATACCATTGATGAGATTATATGATTATACCTTTAAACCATGATGAAATTGATACTTGGGAATGGGATCTTATATTGATAGATACTTATAGTGTTCTTAGAGTGATACTTGGGTTCCAAGTTATTGATCACCTTAGATTGGAGTAGGATTACTCTTTATTAAGAATTAAGGATTCCCTTTTAACAATTTTTTATGGATTTGTCTTCCATGATAAAGAAACTTCTTGGGTTCATTCCAAGATTACGTTTTACTTTCTAATGGTTTATTTCTATTTTTGATACATGTATTCCATAAGACTTATTATATATATACATTAACTTATATACTATTTCTATATAGGTTAACCTTGGTTCAGATACATCTTTTTTAAGAAGATGTTTATATTATCAGTCGAGAATCCCATGAGGAACCTAAGTTAATGTGTTTTATATATTTATTACTTTACCCTTAGATTACCTACAAAATACTCATTTTATATGAATAGAATTGATAGTTATAGACATCATTGGTGTTGTCCTAATAATTATATCTCACAACCTATTTGGGATTCCTATGTTACTTGAACAAACTTCATGATTGTTGTGGTAGAAAAAGGGAAGATCTCAGCTTCCGATGTTTTACTTTCAGTACTTGGATGGAGTATGAGAGAATAGGACCGAGCCTATCCTTGTGATTCTAGTAGTGGTTATTTATTTCATTTTTACACTAATTATCATTATTATTCACTGTTTTTCTACACTCTGATGAAGAGGGCATAGTCTTCCCATAGATACACCGTAGGCCCTCACTACTAGTCAATAGCCTGTGGTATATGGGGAGGTGTGCTTAAGCTCATGAGGACAAGTAGTTTGGGGCACCAAATATTGTCTTAGAGATAGTATTATAAAATTTCAAATGCATAAAGCACGGGAATTATGCTAACTAGATCTTAACTACAAAGGTTAATGATGATTCCCAACTTTAGAACCTCTAAATTAGAGAGAAAATGGGAAATTTCACGTGATCACCATTTCTGATGAGGGTTTTGATAATGATATGGTGAAAGGTACAGTTACCATACAATCTAGAACAAATAATTCTGTATTTGATATTGGTTCTACCCACTTTTTATATCTGGAAATTTCTAAGGGTATCATAATATCAACTCAAGGATTAGATGCCGAATTAGTAGTGAAAACACCTAATGGAATGATGATCACATCTCAAGTCCAAGATTCTTTCCCAATTGAAGTTTGTGGGAATGTGATTTTGGGAAATCTTGTTATCCTCACTCTATCTAAATTTTATGTTTTCTTAGGCATGAATTATATTTTTTTATATAAAGAACACATCAATTTTTGAAGAAGGGAATTTATATTTTATATTCCAAACAAACCAATGATAGTTTATCAGTGTGATGATAAATATGAACTTATTATTGAAATTACACCTATTATATGGGTCTTGATTCCCATTAAAATGTGGTTCTTATCTCATATGGTTGGGAAAATACTCATCATTGATGCTATTCCTATTGTGCAAGAGTTTATTTTTTATATTTTTGGAAGAGTTTCCATGTTTTACACCAAATTGGGAATTTTAGTTCCCAAAAGAACCCATTCTTGGTTAAACACCTATTTCAAAGACTCCCTATAGAATGAACCCAATTGATTTGAATTAATTGAAGAAGAAATTATAGAATAATCTCAATAAGTGATTTATTTGTCCATGTGTGTCACCTTGGGGTGAACTTATTATTTTTGTTAATAAGAAAGATAGATCTTTGTGTCTCTACATTGGTTATTTAGAGCCAAACAAGATCACAATCAAGAACAAGTATCCACTATCCCATATTAATGAATTTTTGAATCAATTGCTTAGAGATCAATACTTATCCAAGATTGACCTTAGATTTGGATATCATCAATTGAGGGTCAATAAGAAGTATATACCCAATACAATATTTCATATATGGTATAAAAACTGTGAATATATAGTGATTCCATTTGGTCTTATTAATTCCCCTACTATATTCATGGATTTTATGAATAGATTTTTAGAGACTACCATGAGAAGTTTTTGGTAGTATTTATAGATGGTATTCATATATATTCAAAGATATAGTAAGAGCATAAATACCAATTTATAATTATATTGAATACCCTAATAGAGGATAATATATATTAAAAATTTAATAAGTGTTAATTTTGGATAAAAAATGTTTCATTTTTGGGTTATATAATATTTAGAGAGGGTGTATCTATGGATCCATCAAGGACATATGGTATTAAACATCAACCTGTAATAACTTCGATGATTGAGATCTAAATATTTATTGGTTTGGATGAATATTATTGATTTTTTGTGGATAATTTCTCATGGAATTACAATCCACTCACCCTGTTAACTCGAAAGGGAGCCAAGTTCCTTTAGAAACATGAATGTGGGGAAAATTTCAAGGAACTAAAGAAAATATTAGTCAGCACACCTATGCTTACCGTACCCTATAATGGAGAAGGGTATGTAATATTTAGAGATTCTACGAGTAAGGGAATGGGATGAATTATTAGGAAGAGAAATTTAGTGATAACTTATGTGTCATGACAATTGAAGGTTCCTAAGAAAAATTACCCAAATCATGATTTGGATTTAGATGTGGTATTTCATTCATTAAAGATATGGAGGAATTATATTTATAGAGAAAAGTGGGATATATATTCTAATAATTAAATATTAATGTATATATTCATAAAAAACGAGTTAAAAAATTTCCATTGAAGATGGTTGGAGCTTATTAAAGACTATTATTCCTCAATACATTAACACATTAGTAAATTGAACAAGGTGGCCAATGATTTGAGCTAAAAATGATTGTGATATCTTATCTATGATGAGGATCTTTAAAGAGACAATATTTATGGATTTGAAAAGGGGGTATATGGAAATTTTTGAAGCAATGGGATAAATCTTATATTTATTAAATTAGTGTTCAACCATCTAACCATGTGAAGATTTGTGATGCACACAAAGATAATAGAGAGCTGTAGAAAAATGATATAAATGTTCATAAGTTTAACCTTTATTGCAATATAATTATAAGGTTCCATAACTATGTATGTGTTCCCTATATACTATATTTAAGGAATGAAATACTAGATTAATCTCATAGTTCTTTATTCTCTATTCATCTTGGAAGTAAAAAAATGAAAAGGGATCTGAAATAGTATTTCTAGTGGGATGGAATGAAGAGAGATATTATAGAGTTTATATATTGGTTCTTATCATGTTAACAAGTTAAAGATTAGTGTAAAATGTATAAGGGAATGTTTCAACAACTACCCATACTAAAATATAAGTGAAAAAACACTACCATGTATTTTATCGTTGGAATCCCAAAAATATCTAAAGGGAAAATGCTATATGGGTTGTAGTTGATCACCATAAAAATTCAAGACACTTCATTAATATTATATAATATTTTATCTAGATAAAATTATTAAAATATAAATTAATTATGTGGTGAGGTTTCTTATAGTACCACATTCTATTATTTCTGATCTAGATATGAGGTTTACCTCAAAGTTTAGTGAAGTCTTCATCATGATTTTGATACAGAATTGAGTTTCATCACTGTGTATCATACTCATATAGATAGTTAGTCTGATTTAAGAATTAAAATCCTATAGGATATTCTATGATATTGCTCAATGGATTTAAAAGGTTGTTAGTATCAACACTTTCCTCTAGTCGAGTTTTCTTATAACAACAGCTTTCACTCGAGCATTCAAATGGATCCTCTTGAAACACTCTATGGAAGAAGTGTAGAATATGAACATGATAGGATGAAGTTAGGGAAATAAAGAAATTGGGAATTTATATGGTTGAAGAAATATAAAATAAGTTTATATCTATTTAGCAACACATAAGGGCAACACAAAGTCGATAGAAAAGTTATGCTAATAATTATTGACGTGATCTTGAATTTAAAGTTGGTGAGAAGGTGCTTCTATGAATTTAACCATGGAAAAATGATACAAGATTCAGAAAGAAAGGAAATATGATCCTTAGGTATATTTTCCCTCTCAATATTCCTAACCAAATAGGAAAAATTTCTTATAACATGATGCTTCTACCGAACCTCTCTCTAGTTCATGAAGTGTTCTATGTATCTCTCCTGAGGAAGTACAAACATGACCTTTCACAAGTATTAAAATACAAGTTCATACCAATGGAGAAATATCTTTATTATGAGTAAAAATAGGGGGATATACTAGAGAATATAGTGAAAGTGTTATGAGACAAGACCACTCACATGTTCAAAGTTTTGTGGAAAACGACCAATTTGAAAAATCTATAAGGGAAACTGAGGATAATATAAGGCATAAATATCCTTATTTTTTATTTCAGAGTGATAAATTTCAATAGTAAAAATTATTTTAAGGGGTAATAATGAAACAAATTTATTTTTTATTAGTATATTTTTTCAAATAAATTTAATTTCTTCAATAGCTTGTGTTACATGCAACACCAAGTTTTAATGAACCATGATATACTATTAATATTTTTATTTAAACTTGATCATTATAACCTATCCATTAAAATTTGAGATATGAATAGGAATAAATATATTTTTAAAACTATATATAATGGTTTTAGATAAAGATAATATATTGATAAAAGAGTTCTTAATTTTTGTAAAGTCTTTATATACTTTGAAAATACGTTTCTTCTAAAAAATGATATTCATTCCTTATTGTGAATAAATAATAAAATAAATGTAACCAATTTTATAAAATGTATTATAAAAAATTAAGTTAATTTTTCAAATCAATATTTAAAAATTATTTTATGGTGAATTTTTTATAATTTTTGGAAAATATTAATTTTTTGATGAATAGTAAAAAATACTGATTTTTATTAAACATTTACTTTTCATTTAAAGTATTTAAAAAGTTAAATAATGTTTTAAAATATATTAAAAATAAAATAAGTTCAATTACATTATTATTAATCAAATTTATATCATTTTAATCAATTTCATTTAGAATCTTGATATAAAATAATTTTATACTTTTGAAAGGTTTTCTTTAGAAAAACATTTTTCACATTTACGTGTTTAATTTTAAATTATTTTCTACCACTTATGTGAATTTAAATTTTAAAAATTGATTCCAAATTAATAATTATCATAATTTATATTATATACTAAGTTGAAATTATTTTTTAAAGAAAATAAAAAGTAAAAATATTAAAAAATAATTATCACGGTTAAGGATAAAATGAGTTTACCAGGGAGTGGCAGGGGTTTAACTAAAAGGATAAGAGATAAAATGACCTAAAAACATATCCAATTCAAATATCATGTCTATATTTATACCTTATCTCATTTAATGTTTTATAATTATGCATTATGGAGCCTTGTAAAGTTTTTGAAATGCGGGTATAACTTATTATTTTAAAACATTCAATGTGTGACCTCTCCCCAACTTATAAAAGAGAACCCATATCCTTTCCTCTTAACACTTCCAAATACTTTTGGTTCAGTAAATACCTAAAAAAATTACTTATTTAATTATATTCTCACTTCCTAAAAGTATTTTTTTATTAGGAAACCTTTGCAATAATGATTTTTATGAAAACCTAAGGAGGTTATCTGAAGAAGAGGAGGTTAAAACATGTACGAAGAAAGTCGAGACTTGAGGTAAGGGATTCTAATCTAACTTTTATTTATGTGGGTCATATTCCATATTCACCACTTTTTTATTCTATGTGGTTTTTTAAATTCCCATTAATTACTTTTATGATATTTCTCATAAAAGGAATGGGATATTTATGTCCATCTAAGGTTATTTCTTTCATGGGGATTACGATTAGAAAGTTACCAAAGTGGTAAGGTTTCTATGATAAAATCTCATTATTTATTGAAATTGTTGATTATTATGATTTAGATGAGGAAATATTATGATTTATCTATCAATAAACTCATGAGTTTTCTTCTCCTATGGTTATTTATGTAGAATACATGTTTTACTTCCATTTCCCTCTCTTTAAGAACTAAAGAGATCAAAAGATTGTTTTTAAGAAAAATTGACTCTGTGTATCTCTTAGATTGAAAATCCTTTTTGTTCCATCATCTTATTTTATATTTTTTAAAATAAAGTTTTTAATATTATCTAATGATTTTTTAAATACATTTTTCCCATGTTTTAATTTTTATAATTTTGTTTAAAAGGAACCTTATTATAATTTTTCGAACAAGTCTTTTTTGAATAATTACTAAAAATTTGAAGGGAATATTTATTTAATGTATATTCCATGAATGAAATTTTACATCATAATGGATGCTTAATTATTTAAAGCTTCACTTAAAATTTTACAATGTTATTTTCAGAGAAATTTTTTCATTAATGGATTGGGGAATTTTTAGATTTTAAAGAAGTGTTTTAAACAATGGAAAAGATATTTTCCTCAAGAAATGTTCCAAGTGATCTTTCAATATAATTTTCCATCTAATATTAAATACTTTGATGTTACTTAATATTTATTTGGGATATCATCCAATGGTACTATATTTATTCTTTATCTGTATGGTTTATGATTATGATAATGTAATGTTTATGAAACCCATTTATTTTCATGGGTTAGGCTATGATGAATTGATTCAATGTTTTAAAACCCATTTCAATTTCACAGGTTATGATGTGATGATATTATAATTTTTTTATGATCTTGGGGAACACATATGTATGGTTTTCATTATGTTATGGGAGGTTCTATTATAAACCACTAATAATGGTTACATTAGAACCAATGATAGTAGTTACATTATAACCAAGGATAGTGGTTAGGTTTTAACCAAGGATGGTGGTTACATTATAACCAAGGATGGTTAGTTACATTATAAAATTAGATTGGTGAGATGAAACTTAATATCCCTCCAATTAATAGGGTAAATATGGACAATACATGAGTTAATTATGTTATGCTTGAACCTGATTTCATGTTCACAAATTCATGCGTGGTCCTGGTTTTCATGTCCATAAGATTAACCATGGACCTAGTTTTATTATTTATAAGTTTATGTGTGGGCCTAGTTTTCATGTCGATAATATTATCTGTCGACCTATTTTTCATGTCCAAAGTTTATGTAAAGACCTAATTTCATGTATTTAACCCAATGAGTGAACCTGTCTCTATTTATACATGTTCAAAATATTATGAGCTTATGTTTTTTTTCAATAATCCAATTTTCAGGTTATTCTATCATGGATTAGGTTCATTGATTTACTTTATGATTAATGTCTTGTTGTTAGGTACACAAGATCTAGCACCCTAAGGGGGGGGGGGTGAATCAGGGTATAAGAGATTAAAACTTCTACCCCTTTGGATCTTCTTTTGTAGTAAAAAAACTCAATTCTCTATTCCTCCTATAGTAATATATGAATAGATATGAAATCATGCATAGGACACATCGATTTTTTACTTGGTTCACCCTCACTGGGCTATGTCCAAGGAGCATACAACGATGATGTGTCAACGTACCAAATTCACTAAGGATCACTACCAATAATGAGTATAATGTTCAGGCTAGATCTTCTATGCCCAAGCTCACTACCTTTACAAGGTTTGTGGTCTACTCATTGCATTCCCAAGGGTCACTCCCTATGCCTCTTTCTCTAGTTCACTGCCAGTGGAAAGGGTCGCCATCTTCCTCTTCCTTCACTCACTGCTCTTGGAATGGATTTAACTAACAGTTTATAGACTTATAGGTTAAAGACATTTTATGGACTTGTAGGTCCTTTAATTTTCAATAATTGCTACATCTCAAATTTAGTTAGATTCTCTTATGAAGACCATTTTTCACCCTTAGATGATGTCCACCTTCCCGGGTACTGTTAGATACTAGAAAATAATTTCAAAAAACGATTACAATATTTTTCAAGCTTTCTTGAGTATTTTGGGAACCACCTGATCCTCCCATGGACTATTTAATAAGTATGATATGTGGAAAACCTCCTCCACAAACCTCCCTTTATCGGAGCACTACCTCCACCTTTTCTATTGCATAACACCTCAGTATACTGACTCTGCAAACCTCTTCTGTGAATCACCCTATATCTAGAAACTTTTCTCTATTCGCGGACTACCTTTTCTAACCACCTTCATACGATGCCTTCTTCCTCCACGTACTATGCCCTATGCATGATATAATTCTCTGCAAAAACCTTAGGCAAAATTTGTTCCGTGTGAACCAATTCTGATTTCACAGAATTCTCCCTTGAAAACTTCCTTCAAACTTTTACAAATTCCCAATGAAAAAATATGTTCTCTAATGATATTATATCTTGCTTCTAATCAGTGGGATTAAAGCTCATTATATAGGCAATGATATCTGAAAAATCTGATAATCCAAGATTTAATAAATCTTTAATTCAGTATAGTATCCACCATATATCGATCCTCCTACCGCGAGCCGCACCCATTCCATGAACCATTTTTCCATGGAGGTCTGTGTACTACCTTTGGTCTTATGTGGTTGATCTCCTATACCAACAACAAGACATCCGAATACTGCACCACCATCTATTGCGAACCATTTTTTGTTTCTCAAACCACTCCCATGTACAGTTCCTACTGCCTGGTACAAGACCACATACCCTTCCCAGACAGGGTATGAAGTCCATGTCCCAAGCTCCATGTTTCTCTTATTTTTCCAATTTGGGTCACCATTCTTCAAACCATCCAATACTATAAAGAAAACCTTAAATTTTCAAATAAAAATTCTTGATTTTGAGGCCCCAAAATTTGGAAAACACTGGGAAACTATGCCACCTTAGAAACCTATTTCCGTAAAACACCAACCATACTCATTCACGGTCATCTGGCCTTGTCAAAAAACACAATCACAACAACAAAATACCAAGAGGACACATTGGGGTATTTTTTCCCCGCACTTATGAAATTCCAATATTTATTCCATGAAACAATTATCATATCTATGATGTTTGGGGTATGGTTTCCAAATGTTATTCTCATGTTCTCATACTCTTATGCTTATGTTATGTTGATATCTCCATCATTTACCTTTACTGAGCATCTAAGCTCACACTTTATTATTTTTAATTTCCAAAAGTTTTGAAGAAAGGTATTAAGTAGGGTATGTATATTAAATAGAACTTTGTGGGAATATATTAAGGGGAAATATTGAATATATTTCAAGAAATAATAAGATTTTGTATCTAGTCTCTAAAGACGAAAAAACTTTATAGTACTCATACATTTTTTTGTAAAATGATATGGATATTCACCTACTAGGATGTAATATTTAGGTACGAAAATACACGGTCATTATAGATTCTGATGATCCTATGTGAGTCATATAGATTATTGTGTGAGATAGGGGACACTAGTGGGTGCCCTAATGATATAACAACCTCTCAGTGGGTGTGTACAGGTAACGAGTTGTGATGATTGTGGGTGTCACCTCCAAACCTAAATCGATGATATGAGCCTATTGGGGCTATGAAAATGGTAGTTCATGCACTTGAGAATCTATCCTAGGGTTTGTGGGATGATTTTATTTATACGGATAACCCCATCAAGATGTTTTATATGATATGATTTGGGTGGGAAACACTACCCACCAAGTGGTATTGAGATACAGGGGAATCCTTAGATGTTCTCCTAGCATATGACATAAATCCTGATATTATTGATTTTCTAGGATTGAATCTTAGAAATTTTTGATGATTCTTAATTACTATTTATCACCTAATATTACCTCATAACGATCAAATTTATGACCAATGTCTATTGATTTCCTTGTAACACCTCTTAATATTTGGAGATGAATCCTAATGACTATTAATCTCCTAGGATTACCTCATATAGATCAAGTTTATTCCTAATCACTGTGGATATTCTTGTATTACCTCATATTAATTGGAAATGATGCATGATACTTCGATTTCATAGGATATACTCTAGGAATCAGTGATTATTCTGGATGGTACTAGGTTTCCCAGGAAATTCTCATATGAATTCACCACTGAGATACTACAATATTTCCTAGGAATTTATCCTAAGAATTATCCATGAGGCCACATACATTTTGGAATGATTATGTGAAATTATCAAAGATACCCTATAATTGGATGAAGAAAGTTTGAGTTGATCCTAATTTTCATGTTAGAACATAAGGATCAAGGATGGATATTTTATTTAAGTCTCTACATTGTTTTATTTATATTCTAATCATATCACTTTTGATTCACTATTTTTTCTAGTTATGTATAGAACCACATTGGTGGTTCCATAATGAGTTATACTCACTACCATCTCAGGAGACCATGACCCTTGGGTATCTGAGAAGACTTCATTGTTTGAAGGTTCCGGTTGGATGTAGGCCTAGGATTCAATCATTCATCTGGATAGGTTGTATAGAGTCAGGAAATAGATGATGTATGGATTGTAGATAGAATTATATCATTTATGGATTTTATTTATTTTTTAGTGTATTATGATTGACCCAATGGGTGATCAATGTTTGTGTAATGAAATGGATGCAGGTACGTATGACTGTGTGCTTATGTATTCTCATTTTTATAGCATTGATGTTTTATTTCTTCTAAGAAATCTATTTATTTATTATGGATATTTTATGGTTATTTATATATTATTTATTACTCAAATATGGGGTTATATTCCCCCACATATAAAACCCTTGACCCCCTCTACTAGTCGGCAACCTCGGGAGTATGGGGAGGCACACTTGAGGTCCTATTACCCCTTCAAACCAATTATTATAGAGTGAACCTAGGTGGGGTGTTACACCACTCAAGGTGATATCAAAGGTTGGTAAATATATATGGTTAAATATGATAGAAAATGAAGCTAGAAAATCCTTATGAAATTGTATATATCATAAAATATGATATACATATAAAAATTTATTTTGATTATTTTTAATTATAAATTGAATTATATTATCTACAAAATATTTATAAATATCATTAAAAGTTATTTTGGGGTGTTTATTTATTTTATAAATTTTTTATTAATCAATTATATACATTTTTAAATTAATTATTAAATGTTTATGAAACATTTATCGAATAAATATTCATTTATATTAAATTTTAATATTAAAAACCTCTAAATTATATGGAATGATTTATAATTTGGATATAAATTATTTATAAGGAAATTATAAGTGTTATTTATAACATGTTTATAAATTATAAAAATAAGTAAAAATATAAATAAATTTTATATTTAAAATTTTAAAACTTTCATAATTATGAATTTTAACTTTTCAAATTAAAATACCTTATTTGAGAAATTATTTAAATCTTATAAAAAATATTTTTTACTATTGATATGATTATTGTTTAAATAATATTAAATATTTAATTTTTTTTATTATTTATAAAATATATGAATAGTTAATATATGTAATTTCTATATTTCATATATTATATATTTAAGTAAAATTCCTTATAAAGGATAATACGGAGTTGTCATATTATAAATAAATATGAATTGTTTATATTTATTTAATTATTTTATGTCCATGGTTCATGGATAAATTATAAAGTTTTTACAATTATCTTATTTATAAATTTTTAAAAAATATTTATTTTATGTTTAAATATGTAATATCTCGATCCAACTGACCACTAAACTGGTAGCCAGACCGATCACCACATGGCCTTAAGTACAACTTCCATTATGCGGGAGCCTTTTACATTGTAAGGAGAGTATAATGATAGTATGGTGGGGAGAATATACCCTCTTGTCCAGAGTTTCAAAATGGTTCATCAGGTGTAAATCAATAAACAATAGCAGAATCAATTATAGTTAGGAAATAAACAATGGTATAATATAAATTATAACTAATTAAAAGTGGAAAAAACCAAGTATACAACTATTAATGGATGTTTAGATGAAGCTACATAACTAAAACAACAAGGAATAGTTGGGAGTACAAAAAAATACAACCAAAATGAATATAATATAGAACAAATACTTCGAGGGAAGTCTTCATGACCATCCTAAGTACCAGCTCAGTCCTTCACTACTAAATCCAACATAAATCATAACAACACAATAAATAAAACAAGGACCTTCGAGAATGAAGATCTGCTCAGTAACCCATTACAATAGTGACCTGAGTAGGGTGTGAGATATTCTCAGTCAGCCACTACCAATGGTGTCTAAATCACAATCCAGTTCAGGAATATAACATTACTAGTGTGGATGTATGTCAAAATTAAGTTAGAAACATGAGATAAATAAATAAAAAATTTAATCTCAAGTTCCTCAAGGTCACCTGGCCCAACAATACCTACTTTATCCTAAGATGTAAATGTCTGAACCATAGGAAAGTTGTATAATGAAATAAGGGGGAATTTATAATGGAAATAACATGAAATGATTTCATGAGATAGACTTACCTCAATCATGTGGTTTTTCTGGGAGGATGTGTCCCATGGATAAAAAATATATACCATTATAATTTTCTGAAAAATTATCTACAAATTTTAAATAACTAGTATCCTAGGCCTGTTAGAGGAGAACCTTATCAAAGAACCCATCTATTATGCTAGGAATGTCGTAACACTCAAAACCATTGGAGTCTGTCCAATTTGATCCATGAATGTCCTCACAATTATCACTCCAAGACTAATGTAAGACAATAACCTATGTGGTCTTACCTAGTATCTCGTGTATGGGACCGGGTCTCACTCATGACCTGGTACAACCATCTTGAAAACAAGTCCATCCAAGGTGTCTCCACTAGGGAACTAGTATAGCTCATAATGAGGTAGGAGAAATGAATGGTGAGACCATACTAGAATACCAGTATCACCCCAGCATATACACAACCCATTCATTGTATCTGATCACAATCATAATGATTCCTTCCATTGAATTCCATTGAAGGAATCCAATATATTCCTTAGAACATTCATAATTCATTTAATTAGTTTAAGTAAACTATATAAGAGGACAAATTTTGATCATGTCAAAACATAGAACAAATAACATTAATAGGACCACACCCATTTACATTTCATTTTAGAATTTAAAAAGGGGAATATACATAAGTAACCCACATCACATCTCAAAATAATTAATTAAGAAGACCATCATATTAAAGAAAAAATCCAATCAATGCATAGCCTATATATCACTTTCCAATTGAATAAAACTCACCTCATTGAGGGGTTTTATTAGAAAAAATGACACTATTATTCAAACAATTCATTTAATTCAATTTAAATAATTCAATTTCATCACATGGATTTAAGTAACCCACTACAATAGTGGTTTAAAATAGACAAAGACTCAATTCAAAAATATTAATAAAAACACCCCCATAGGGATGGTTTATTCATAAGGAAAATAATTTTCAAAAAAATATAGTAAAAAAACATACCCTAAGGGATGGTTTGGGATGAGGTCGTAACCTCCAACAATATTAATAGGGGTCCAAAATGTTTAACAAGTAGGTATGAGCATTTTAAATCAAGGGAATTGATAATTTTTAATTGACCCAAGGTATGTATGGGGAATGACACATGAATATTTTTATAAAAAATGAAAATTGAGGGGAAAATATGTAGAACAACTACATTATACCAAGGATAACCCACAAATCAAATATCAAGCTTTGATTTGGATTGATTTGAGAGAAATTAGAGAATGTATGAACACCCTGAAATTAGGGAGAATTAGGTCACAACAAAATTACACTGACAAGGAGAAGAGAAACTAAGAAGAAAAGACAGTGTAATAAAGAGAATACTGGGAGGAAATGATAGGGGATAATTATGCTCGAATCTGAGATCATATTAGGCAGATCTTTCCATTTTTAGAAGAGGAGAGGAGGTGGAACTTGAGAAGGTTAGGGGCTATGCATGGAGGATAATAAAAAGAGGGAGGAAGAAGAAGGTTTAATCAATTAATTAATTAAGTCAAGGATAGTAAATTAACCCAACCGAAAATGGAACATGGTTTGGATGAACGTTTGGAAAAATCATGCACCAACCATTCTCTATTGCACTGCATAAGAACTCCCTCGTACAGACTGACATCATGGTTTGGATAACCGTGCACAGCCTGTGAAAAACCACACTATAAAAAACCTATAGTAGGTCTCATGGACTTGAGTCTCATGTAGAATCGTTAGAATAGACCATGAAAAAACTCCTAATCCACTAGAACAGAACACATGATTTCTTATAAAGGCCGCACAATTTCATACAAACTGTGTGCCCTACCTGCTTCCTCCAAAAAGTGATATTTCAGGCCCCAACACTCCCGAAACCTGACGGAACAACTTCATGACCCATCAAGACTTTAACCAAATCTAAAATTAAAACATCAAAGCATTTCAACTATCATAATTTCTTTCCTTTGCTCAGTTTATAAAATGGGAAATCCACTAAATGAAAAAATAAATTTAAAAACCCATGTAATTTTATCTGGTCCCAAAACATGGGACACTAAAACATACCCACAATAGAACTTATCATATCCGAGAAGACTTTTTGAAAAAAAAAGAATCAAAACCCAACATAATTGGATCATTAATTTCATTCGAACAATAGCAGTGTTCTTTAAAATGACCAACATACCTCCAAGTGCCACATTAAATACTACACAGAAGCAGTGGGAACTCGAGTCAATGCCTAAATTCAAAATTGACACATTAAGGTAAGGACCACCCATTCCCATCTAACCTAATCTATGATCACATCGTAATCTCCTTGAACATCGATCCTATGGAAATTACCACAATAGGTTCTACCATTTAATGGGAAACTCAAAATCATGGTATCTTTATTGTTAGAATTGTCTTTTGAAGCATGCCCAGAGTGTTCCAATGATGCTCATGACATGATTCATAGATAAAATGACCATTCTACTCCCAATATACCCATAAGGTTAATTGAGATGACTTTTAATCAAAATTATCTTCTAACACTCACCGTACAAGACACAAACCGACAACATTCAATTAAGATATTCTTCACTAACATCATATGAACAGAGAGAGAAACATTTCTGGATCTACCACATTTGGATCCTCACAGATAAACAACCCTTACAAACATGACTAAGGTCTTGGGTATCCTCATATTTGAAAACTAGATTTTAAGAGGAATACCCAAGGAAACCTAAGTTCCACATGATCAGGTGAGACATAGGTACAAATATGAACATCCACATATCAAATACACTGACCAAGATGAAATAGGCATTTACCTAATGATCAAGTCAAATGGAAACAATTGGTCTCTATGATTCCATCCATGTAATTCCAACTTTGGAACCCAAGTATCACTTAAGACTAACCATTTTTTTATGAACAACCATGCTTCTTGAGATCACTATGAAAGATACCACTCAACAAGCCCAACAAATTTTATGTTTAACACAACATACAATTGATGATGTCTTAACGTACCTAAACCATGAAAAGTTAGGGATCATGGTCATTATTAGATGAGGTACATCAAGTGGATAAGAAGATTACCCAAAAGACTAGATACACCCTAGCCATGTCCAATATGAGGTTTTCATCATGGTTTTGAACCAACCAAACCGGACTACACATTGAAAATTCCATTCAAATCTCTCAGGATGACTTCCTTTAGAGGAAATAAGCTTCCCCTAGTGACACATTTCCATTAAATAATCACTAAGACCATACCACATGAGGCATTTCATGATCAATCAAGCAAAATCTCTAGATTCCATCCCAAACTAACAAAATTTTCAAAGGTTGTGTTCAAGGTTAACCATGACATTATTGTGCTATCACACAATCACCAACTTAAGATGATAGATTACCCAACATAGGGGAATTTTAAGAATGAAAAACCATTTCTAAATGGTACATACATTGTTGTTCTCCCTTTACTAGGAGGACATGCCAAAAACCCTCCGACACGATGCTCCCCACATTAGGTTTTTCTTGGTCATTATTCATAGAAAAAGGAACCTCAAAACACACTTTAGTGAGCGTTAACCAAAAATGGTAATATAATAGACACTTAAAAGCATGCTAGGACAAATTTTCTTTGGGAAAACACATGGAAATTCTCTTGATTTATGCCCACGTGCATCATGAAATGAGACAGTAAGCTCAAAAGGAGAATAAAAAAGACCAGTGTGTCAACACCCAATCCAAAATAGAACATCATCCTGAACACTTGGACAACTCAAAATCTCAGAGACATGTCACTCTACCCCAGATATGACATATGAATGCAGTAGAATAGCACCAGGAATAAATAGGTACCACTGGACTCTTATGGGGTTTTATAATATTCTAGCACCCGACAGTACTACGTGTACCAACATATGCTACCCCAAGGTTTTAGAAGTAGAACAACACATCCTTGTCACTATACATAAGCATAAAAACCATATGAATATTAGTATTTTATGTACTGAGAAGAACTAGCCCAAATTGAAAACATCCCAATGAATATGATTCTAGTTGAAAACCTCTCAAATAGTCTAACACTGAAAAGAAAGAGATGATCATATAACCTACCAAGTGATTGACTATTCTCAAGGCATTCCTAACCTACTACATATGAGAATTACCTGATGATCATGCATGCATATAGGTTTAAGATACTGCATGACCAACAGTCCAACCAAAGGTGTTGTTTTAAAAACTATAAGTCCTACATGAGACTATGGTACCCAAATGACACCACACACCTAAATGATACAAAAAAACTATCATGGGATTATAATATCTAAGGGTGATACCTGCAAAAGAGATAACACCTTATTGAAGTATAAAACATTAACACAAAATGAATTCATTCCTTTTCAAGGTCACTAGGCTTAATGACCGATCATTTAGCTTCAAACTATTCAAGAATTGGCGTACGAGTAATGCTAACATTACCATTTCAAGGAAACAATCAAGCATGATTAATAACTATCCTTACTCAAGGGTAGAAATTAAAAACCCCACTTAGGGTTTCATTTTAAGGCATTAAACAATGTCTCATTTAATTTTGTCAACATTTTAAGGTTTAGTTTTAAAGAAAAACTAATACCAGTCATAAGGTAAGAGAATCCGGAAAGACCACAAGGAAAAATAGGAAAGTTATATTAAACTTCCTTTTAACATTATTTATTTATTGACATTCCATTATAATCATGCCATTTCATCATATAAACCAATTTTAAACATAATTAATTTATTTATAAGACCTTACACAATTACAGCTCAAATATGATTTAATGGTCTTCTATTAATAAAAGAGTCACTTTTCTAAAAGAAATACAAATTAAATTTAAGTAAAACCCATATAGGTGACTATAATACATTAAATAATCCCAACACATAGAATAAAAACACCCCAAGGGTTTAAGAACTAGGGAATACCAAATCAAAAGGTGACCTATGAGAGTCCCTCCAAGCCATCCTAGATTTAACTAAAACAACCCAAGAAATTTATGCCTTTAGATTTTTAAAACACCCAAATAAGGTTCAATTATTAAGAAACATGCCTCAATAGACCTACTTAGGTCAAGTTGTGCATTTATAAATTTAGTAATATGAGTTATAATGCCCAAGTAATAGAGGTACATGCCTTAATAAATAAAACAAAACATTTAAGGTCAAAATTTCACAACATTTATTTTTATAGAAGTTTTAATCATATAAGGATCATAATATATGGTTTAGTTATATGGGTTACCACTACTCAATTTTTAAATTTCCCATACACATTACAAATTAAAGGAGGATCCCATATAACCAAAACCATTTTATATAGGATTAAGAAGTAAATTCAATAGACTTAACAATTATACAACATACTTGACATTTATACAACACACTTTAAGTATATAAAGTGCATCTAAAATAGTTCTATTATACGGGTTACACTATTATAATCCATACAATGCCCATGCACTTCAAAAATTATAAATTTTAACCCATTTAAGTACAAAAAAAAATGTTTTATCCCATGGAACCAATGGTTCATGGCTCAAACATGTCATAATTGATTTGTGAGGTATCACATTTAGAAATTTAGAAATATGCCTGATAAACTTAACAATTACATATAGTTTAACATTATAAGGAAATGTGGAAGTATAGAAATTAACCATGGAAGGATACTACATATCTAGGAAAGAAAAATAAAATTCTAATCCTAACACTAAAATCATGGAAGCATGACATAACATTCAAGGAGATAATACTAATTTAAACACTTAAACATGTTATACACAAGCATGAAACGAAATACCTAAGTAGGTAAGTCTGAGAATTTTATTGAAATTCTTAACCTACTATATGATAAGGCATGCTAATAAACATACAGAGCACATCAAAAAAAATCAATAAACCTTGAAATGAAATCTACATGACATAGAATATGCATGATAGGTGAATCCCTAAGTGCCTATAATGATTAATGTAGTTCTTACTCCATGTCATACCAGGACAATGGTAAATACTGAATCTTATAAATTAGTAAACAGCTGAAAGTAAACCAACAACTCAATGTGAAATAAAAACCAACTATTATAACAAGAAATAAGAACAACAATACCATCTTTGGACACTTGAACTTTTCCTCATAAGTGGGTTGATCACTCTGAGGAACGACTATTTTCCAAGCACAAACACATTCCTAGTCTACTGTCTACCATCCCAAAATAGTAAGACAAAGGAAAAAGGGGCTTTGATACCACTTTGTAACATACCAACACTATTGATCACTAAACTGGTGGCCAAACCCGTTTCCACAAGGCCTCAAGTGTACCTCCCTATACACCAAAGGCTTTCGAGTAGCAGAAATGGTCTAATGATGGTATGGTGCAAAGACTATAACCTCATGGTAACAATCACATAATTGTGTATGAGGCATAAATCAATAAAAAATATCAGAAGTAGTTATAATTAAGAAAAAAACAACAGAAGAATAAATATGATAATTGAGTATATGTATCCAACACTAAGTATAAAATTATGCATGCATGTCTGGATGAAGTTACATGACTAAAACAACAAGAAATACAAGGGATTACAAAATAATACAACCAAAATAAATAAAAGATAGAACAAATCCCCATGGGAAGTATTCATAAGAATCCTAAGTACCATCTTAGTCCTGTTCTCCTGACTCACAACTAAAAGCATAACAACATAAGAAATCAACCAAAGACCTATGAACATGAAGATATTCTTGGGTACCCCAGTGTAATAGAGGACTGAGTAGGGTGTGAGATATAATCAATAAGCCACCACTAACATTGTCTAAATCGAAATATAGTTCATGCATATAACATAAGGAGTGTGCATGTATGTCAAAAGTAAGACAATAATGAGAGATAAATAAATAAACCGGTAGAGATCAGGTTCCTTACGTTTAGCTCTCCAAATGATACATGCTTCATCCTAATCCTGACATGTATGAACAATACGAAACCTATAAAAATGAAATAAGTGTATAGCGATAATGGAAATGACATGAAATAGATTTCATGAGATGGAATGACCCCAATCATGTGGGGTTTCTTGGTGAACAAATCCCACGGATAATAAATATATACCATTATCCTTTTCTATAAAAGTATATACAAATTTTAAATAAGCAGAATCCTGGGCCCATCTAAGGATATTTTTATCAAGGAACGTGTGTATCACACTTGAAATGCTATAATGATCACTACCATAGGATTCCATCTAATGTGATCCACAGATGGCCTCAAAAGTATCACTACCAACCTAATGTGTGACAACAACCTATGAGCACATACCTGTAATCCCATATAGGGGACCAAGTCTCACTTGTGACCTGGTATAACCATCTCACCAATGATTCCACTCAAGGTGTCTCACCTAGGGAACCAATATCGCTCATAATATGGTATGAGAAACACACGATGATCCCATCATAACATAGCGATATCTACCCTAACATATACACAACCCATTGAGTGTATCTGATCACATGAACAATAATTCCTTGCTTAGAATTATATTGAAGGATTCCAATGTATCACTCATGGTGTTCATAATTCACTTAATCTGTTTAAGTAAACAATATTAAAGGCCAAGTAGTGAGCATTCCATAACATATAACAAAGAAGATTTAAGAGGACCACACCCATTTTTAATTTAATTTTTGAATTTTAAAAGTGTTACATACATAAGTAACCCACACCACATCACAAAACAAATAATTAATAAGGCCATAACAATAATCAAAAAATATAATCAAGGCATAGCCCATATATCACTTTCTAATTGAAGACAACACACCTCATCGAGGGGTTTTATTAGAAAATAAAACATTATTGTTAAAAAAATTAATTTTATTCAATTTAAATAATTAAATTTAATCTAAAGGCTTAAAGAAACCCACTACAACAGTGGTTTAAAATTGATAGAGACTCAATTAAAAATATAAATAAACAGCACCCCCAAAGGGGTGGTTTATGCATTAGGAAAACTACGTTCAACATGAGCTAGTCAATGAACCTACCCTAAGGGGTGGTTCAAGATGAGGTTGTAACCTCCAACCAAATAAATAGGGGTATAAAATATATAACAAGGAAACCTAATAATTTTAAACTGAGGTAGTTGATAATTTAGAATCGACATAGTGTATGTCCGACAAAGGACACACGACAACATTTTAGAAAATGAAGAAACTTTGGGGGAAATGCTATAAACCACCTACCTTATACCAAGGATATACCACACATCCAATATCAAGATTTGATTTGGTTTGGTTTGAGACAAATAAGAGAAAAGGATGAACACCCTGAAAATAGGGCGAATTAGGTCACACCAAAATAGAACATACGACACTACTACAAAAGAGGTATTTAAAAGCACAAAAATTTATCAGCGCTATAAAAATGTGCTGATAAATGCCATCTTTATCAGCGCTTTATTTTTAGAATTGATTAAGGATAAACTTTATTAGTTATTTATTTTTAGCAATGATAAAGGGTAACCTTTATCAGTGTTCTTTTAGTAGTGATAAAGGTCCATAATAAATAGAAATAATTGAACAGATAAAAATAAAATATTTTAACAATTTTAGTTATTAAATAATTATTGTTAAAAATGAATAAATTGATTATACAAATATATAAATTATAAATACTAATAAACTGTATATATTAAATATATACATATGTAAAATGAATAAAATGAAATAATTAAACAAATAAAAATTAAAATAGTAAGTTAAGAAAAATATTAAACATATTCTTAATTAAATAATTATTGATAAAAATGAATAAATTTAATACAAACACACACATATATATTATAAATATTAATAAATAGTATATATTAAATATAGTTATATAAAATGAATAAATTATAATAATTAAAAAAATTAAAAATTGAAAAATTACAAAATTATTTAAAATTTTATGAATGAAATAATTATCAATGAAAATGAGTAAGTATAATAAATATATAAATTATAAATAGTAATAAAAAATATATATTACATATAAATATATAGAAAATAAATAAAATGAAATAATTAAAAACTTATTAATGTCTTATTCATTTTTAATATTGTTTGATATTTCAATTTAACATATTTCAAACATCATGTGTTACATTGATTTCACACACACACACACAAATATATATATATATATATATATATATAATTAATGCATTTTTATATACAATGCACATTGAAAAATATTTACACAATTAATGAAATCTTATATAGAAACACATATACCTAATATTTATGTAATTTATTCAAATTTTAGTGTATTTTAGAATTTCATTATAAAATGATACATTTAATATATTTTGTTTTTAATTAGTCAATTTATTTATTTATTTTTAATATTATTACAGTCAGGGTAGTATTTATTCATTTTTAATATTTAATTTTTAATATTTTTTTTCAATTCGATCATTTTCTATTATTTATTTATATATATTTATTTACCATGTTTTAGTATTTTCAATATGTATTCATCTTTACTTCAATATATATATATATATATCCATATTTTTTGAATAATGTATATTTAATTAATAAAACTTATCCATTTTTTCAATAATTTTAAAGTGTACTCATTTTAAATTATTCAATTTCACTCATTTTTAAAATGAATATATTTAAGATTATATATCCATTAATAATATTAAAAATAGATTTTAAATAATTTTTTTTAAATAAATATAGTTATAAATATATATTTACTATATTTATAAATTTATAAATTTATAATTATTATAAATGAAAATATTAATTTAAAAATAATTATTTATCTAATTATATATAAATAATTATAAAATTATAATAAATTTATTTAAATAATTTACTCGATGAGACATGAACTCGAGACCCCACCAAGACCCACATGGGCAATTACAACTGAACTATACTATAGGGGATATATAAATATATGAATATATAAATATATGAATATATAAATATATGAATATACAAATATATGAATATACAAATATATGAATATACAAATATATGAATATACAAATATATGAATATAGAAATATATGATTATATAAATATATGAATATAGAAATAAATGAATATATGAATATATGAATATATGAATATATGAATATATGAATATATGAATATATGAATATATGAATATATGAATATATGAATATATGAATATATGAATATATGAATATATGAATATACGAATATATGAATATACGAATATATGAATATACGAATATATGAATATACGAATATATGAATATACGAATATATGAATATACGAATATATGAATATACGAATATATGAATATACGAATATATGAATATACGAATATATAAATATATGAATATATAAATATATGAATATATAAATATATGAATATATAAATATATGAATATATAAATATATGAATATATAAATATATGAATATATAAATATATGAATATATAAATATATGAATATAAATATATGAATATATAAATATATGAATATATAAATATATGAATATATAAATCTATGAATATATAAATATATGAATATATAAATATATGAATATATAAATATATGAATATATAAATATATGAATATATAAATATATGAATATATAAATATATGAATATATAAATGTATAAATGTATAAATGTTTAAATATATAAATATATAAATGTATAAGTATATAAATATATAAATATATAAATATTATGTTTTAAAATTATTATTCATATATTTATAAATAAATAATTATATATTTCAATAATTTTAAAATTATAATAAATATATTTAAATAATGAATTTACTTTTTAAATTTATATTTATATATAATTATTAAATATATATATATATACAAGGATATAAATGAAACTATACTTATAAATAAATAATTATAAATAAATTTATAAATTTTTATTTACTATATTTTTAAAATTATATATGTATAATTATAAATAAAGAATCTATTTTTTTATAAATTATTAATGTAATTACAAATAAATATTTATATATTTAAATAATTATAAAATTATAACAGACAAATATATACTTATATAAATAAATTTACAAAATTTTATGTTTATAATTTTAATTTTAAATTCTATATCAGTACTAAAGTTTGAGCCCTGATAAAGGTTCATTTTATTAGCGCTTATCAATTTAGCGATGATAAAATAGACCTTTATCAGTGTTTTGTTTTGAAAGCACTAATAAAAGTGTCCCCAATCTATTTAAAAGAACTCTAATCGTGACTCAGTCAGTCATGATTATCAAGCTCTCACAAAACTCATTTACTGCCAGCGTTACTTCTCTATGTTCTCTCAGACGAATCAAGGCTAGAATCCAATGTATGTTATTTTATCCTTTTCCTCTGTCATTTTTTGATTTTCTAGGTTCCACCATTTGCATTTTTATAATATTCTTAACCACGACGAAGAATACATCTCATCTCTTATCTCTCACTCTCTCACTTACTTATACGTACAAAATGCCACCCCTATTATATAAACTCATTCCATCTTCATACAAGACCACTGCGAACTGCATTTCTATCCGCTATTGCAACTGATAGTGATTTTTTATGTTTCCATTATATTATTTCTTGTTACCTTTTAGATAGTGTGGTTTTTCATTATTTAAATCTTGTTTCCACAGTATTGTATACACATGAAGATGAATTGTTTTAACATTATATTGGACTAATTTCAGAGGAAATGTTATTTGATATGAATAATATAAAGTGGGTTAATATACATATTATTTTAATGTGAATGAGTTAATCTAATTTAGGGAAAAAAGTTTAAATTTTATAGTTTATATTAGTTTGCATTATTAATATGTTATATATATAATTTAATAAGGAAAAAACTATTTAAATTTCCATTTAAATCAAAATAAGCATAGTTTTTCAGTTTTCTCTTTGATCCAAACCAAAAATTTGTGATGTATTATAAATAAGATGTGTGTTTATAATTTATTGATAGGTTTTTAATGTTAGTAAATTTACTGAAAAATATATTCACATAAACATTAAAATTATGAGAGAATATGATATTCAATGGGTTAGAGAGATCATTAAAAGAAATATAACTTGTATCCACTATCAATGAATGGTTTTCAATAATTTACCATGGCCCTTATGTTTATAATTATTAAAAATAAAGAATGATTTTTTATAAAGTAATAGTAAATAGATTTTATGAATTTACTTTATTTTACATTTATAAATGAAAACATGTCAAAGGCCAAAAAAATAGATCATATTCCAATAGAAGAGTTTCTATATACATTGTTGTCTATATAAGATGTTATATATGAGTTTACTTATCTATCAAATTATTTTATAAATAAATTCCTCTAAAATAATGAAGTTATTTTTGATGAAGTGACCTAATTTAAGAAAAATTATTTTCTTTATTTCTGTGTGTGTGTGTGTTATCTTACCCATAAATTTCTCTTTTATAAAATCATAACATCACAATATAGTACAACTATTCATAACCTTACTTGAGTTGAATCAAAATTTTACTCAAACCTTGTAACTGTCAACCAACTTCCAAAGGATTAAAAATAAATATGTAGCGTTAAACATGATCGATGAGAAATGGTTTAAAAAACCAAATTACATGAAAAGTGTGTCTATGTAAAATAGTACACAATAGAATCCCATGAATATAAATTCTTGCAAGAATAAAAAAATAACAATTTGATAAATCCTAGGTAAAAATAAAACCCTATATGAATAAATTACCGACCATTGATGACAAAAACTCCAAAAGTATTCACTAGATATCATTTGATACTATATCCCTTCCAATACATAATCAATCCTTACAACCTTAAACCCAAGGAAACATAAACTACATTTGCACCAAGATGCACATAAAGTGGTTAAGTAAAGTAATTCTGGAGGCTTTCTTTGATGATTTTCCATGCCCCTAATCGACATTAAAATCATGTATCTCATTTTTATTTTATGAAAATATTCCTAATTTATGATAATGGAAAGAATAATAAAACACATAATAGTCATAAGAAACATAAATAACTTTTTATAAAAAAGGACCATGGGTTTCACAAATAAGGTTGTGTAAATAACAATTCATTTTGGTTAGATATATGTACAATACAAAACACTCCATGCATAAATGTCTATAATTACATACATATTTCATGAAAATTATTGCTGTCTTTAATAAAGATATAATACTCCAACACTCTAGTACAATTAAGCTTCACTACCTTTATTTAATATGTCCTCAAATACATGATTTCCATACATCTCTTAATGGTGGACTGCAGTCCCTATTTCAAACTAGACTTACTCCCATCATTATGGTTCCAAAGTTTCTTGCTGACATACCTCCCTCTTAGATTGTATTCATAAATCTCTATCAAATCCATTACCATTGATTTGAATAAATCATCTCCCAACTCATTCTTTAACTCTTTAATCCTTTCATCATACTCATTCAATACTTAATGAGAACACAAAAAATGAAACCAAAACATTAATCAAAACATAATGAATCAATTTATTTGGTTTCTTGATATTAATTTTCTTCTATGACTCACGCATTTACTTTTGAAAAAACTTCTTCAAAAATTACTTTTAATATGAGTGTAGTCACATTGGATCCTATTAGAACTCCACATTTAATCATACTTAGATGATTATACTACTATTTGTGATATAGGTGAGGTAAAAGGACTAGTAACATTGGTTAGAGTCGGTGAAACTTATTGGAGATGAGTTGATGTTCTTAGTGTAGTGTCTAGGACCTTTCATCTCCAGAATAGTTATTATTTCATTTTGTTTATTGAGACTCATCCCCCATCTCTTCTTTGTTGTTTTAACTAATCCAAGAAATAGTCGTGAAAAATTATCACTAGTACTCAGTATGGGACAAATTTTGGTTAGAGTAGTTTAAGAAAAATAGGTGGATGCCCACAAAGTATGGGAGATGGATATCAAGAAACAAATTGAAAAAATAACTATTAAGGAGGTATGTAATCAAGGATCTTTGGAACCAAAACTATGGGAGGAAGGATAGTTTGAAATAGGAAGTGCAATCCATCATCAAGAGATTAATGGTGACCAAACATCTGAGGGAAGATTAAATAAAGGTAGTGGAGGTTAGTTATATTGGAGTATGGCAGTATTATATCTCTATTCAATAAAGTAAAACATTTCGTGCAAGATACCTTAAAATGTGGACTTTTATGCATGGAATGCATGGTATTGTTGTCATTGAAGACAAATTATATGTCTTACTACTCATGAAGAAAATGTATTTTGCACATTATGATGTTACCAATCCTGATGAAGAATAAGATATTGATGATGGAACTGTGGAATTATTTGGGGATCAACAACATGTTGACGAAAAAAACAATAGTGTTGTATAATCACAATTGTGAATAAAATTATCAGGTCAAGAAGTTAGGTTATGAAATTTGAGGTTGCTTGGAATCAATGCAGCCAACCTATTGAATCTAGTAAGTCAATGTTGATTAGTTATCTCAGGGTCATAATAAGGATGAATATGCTGATTGATATTGATTCAGGCTTCCACATACAACCTGTAATGAAGTAAATCCTTTAGAAAGATATAACGATAATGTTACAATATACTTTCTCTATTTTACTGAAAAATTATATAGTGTAATATTGATTTAATCTTCATTATTACTTATAGAGTAAATTTATTTTACAATATTTTGGTAATAAATTTGTGTTAATTTCTACTGGAAAATCTTATAGAGGCTTTCAGATTCTTCTTATAAAGTCACATCTTAGGGATACTAAGGGGAAAGTAAATCCCCACCCACCAGTTAGTTATGAACAAATTATAAAGTTGGAAACATGAAGTTATTTCATCAATCGTCGCAATGATAAATCATTTCAAGTGCATTACAGTCAATAATATATTATTTTACATTATTTACTTTATCCAACTTGATTCAAAATAGTTAATTTATGAAATAGAAAAAGAGTTGAAAATAAATAACATGTATCAAAACCAATGTAGCCCATGACAAAGCAAGATTGGGGTACACTTCATTAGAGAATAAATTGGTATATATTTTAAATGAACAATAAATATTTAATTATGTGACATGAAACAACATATGTTTATTTTTTTATATGCATATTGATGGATCAAAATCTTAACCCAATTCATGTGCTATGGAAGGAGGATATTATAAATAAGGAGGGCAAATTAATTGAAGAAAACAAAAAAAAAAATAGTACAGGAAACATGTGTAAGTATGACATAATTGTAATTCATTATAATTTATAACAATATTACATAAAAATATATATTTATGTTTATATTTTTTATATGGTTCAGAGACAAGAATTAGAAATGACTATACCAGAAGAAATTCAAGCGGCCTGAACTATATTGTCGGATTAGAGGATTAGATTTTGGAGTCTCTCATAGAAAATTTTTCGAGAAGATAAATCCCCATGAAGATAAATATAATATGGTTAGAAGATTGCAGACACAAATAGACTCACTACAAGATATTATTGTTCGGTATGGTTTGGTATAATAATGTATGATAGAGGATCAAAGAAAACTGATGGTAGAGTAATGATCCACACATGATCCAAATGATACCACTATCTTTGAGGCTAGTCATTCCCCCCCAACTGCATACCTTACTAAGGTAGTCAATTTTTTCATTACTCTTTCTCCAAAATGTGAATAAAAAATCTTTAGATAAATTTTTATTATAAAAATTATACAGGGTATAGTTTTATGTGGTTTGTATATTTCAAAACCCACACACCGCCATGTTGCAATTGGTAAAATTTATAATATCCTAGGATACAAGGTACAAAATAAATATATATCTCAAAAGATAACATGAGAGTGTGAATTGAGGTAGCTCATGAGCTATTTGCTAGGTTTCCTATTCCACTTGATGGGCCAAATATTAGAACGATCAATGATGCTATTGGATCTTTTATAGAATCGACATCTAATATTATAATGATACATGAGGTATGTCTTTAACAAATTTATTCATATAAAAACCAGTAATGGTTGATGAAAAAATTTCCGAAGTGAGTTATGATATAATAGAAAGAAAAAGCGGGGGGGGGGGAAGAGGGTCAAATCAAGAAAATCTAGTGAATAGACCAAGAAAAAAACAACCTTTCGAGAGTACCTTCTCCCCAACAGATCCAGAGAAATATTTCTTATCATTATAAAATCATATAGAGACCTCATTTAATGATAAAACACTACCTTACATTGAATATGAATAATAAATATATGGATATTCCTTGATATAAATAATTTGTCTCAAGACTCTAAATTAGATTCTTAAGCATTAATGGTTGGGCATCTCAGTTTTGAATACTTACATAAGGTACATTTTTATAATACATATATCCAAAGAATGAGATAATATTTTTATTAATGTTAATAAATATTCAAATTTTATACAAGAATTTATATGACAACTATATAAAGGTAATATCACACAAATCATGGTTTGGAATCATTAATCCTTATGTCATTTCTACAAAAAATATTACTTTGGATGATAGAAAAATTAAGAAGAAAAATGATGAGTTACTCAAAGAGTTTAATAAAAAAGTATCAGAAGAAATTCACTTTTTGATGCCTATAATTAAAAGGTAAAACCCTACAATATATTCACATAAAATATAATTTTAATTTTTCAATTACTAAATTTTTTTAGGGTGAACTAGATGCTGATCGTAGTAAATCTGGACACAACAAATATTTATTTTTTGGATCCAATGCATGGATATCTAACCAACCGACCACATAGGATGTGTATTATGAATATGTAATACACTAAAATCAACATTTTATAGATAAAAATATAATTAAATGTTTCATCCTATGTTTTAACAATAATTTTTGTAATGATAGGGTGGTCCCTAAATATAGGCTAAATCAGTGCATGAAGTCAGTGATTAAATAGATAAAGCCTACGAAATACTAAAAATGGAATGAAATTAAGGTATATATAAAAATATTTAACTATTAAAACATTTCAAATCAGTTTACTTATTTTGGTCAATGTTTCTACTATATTCAAAATAAGATAGTGACATTGATTGTGGATTTTATGATTGAAAATTTATTAGAGAGATCATAAATCATGAAAATACTAGCATCCCCCAACAGGTAATTTCAAAAGGTAATTAAAATTTCATTAAATGTATTTCATAATAATTTTTTTGTCTGTATTTTCTTAGTATTATCTTGATTTTGGAAAACCTATATACTCAAAAGATGAAATATATTTTTTTAGAGATGAGTGAGAAATGTAATTTTTTCAGAATGCATGTCAACAATTAATTTAGGTGATTTCCTATTATGTTTGTGATCTAGTATGAGTTATGAACTTCAAAATATATTTGGGGTGTGAAGAATTTTTTTCACAATGCTTATATATTATTTTTGATCTCTTTTTAAAGGATAATTCTAGTGGAGGAAATAATTTTTTTTAGATGTGCAGGCTTGGAAACAATAAAATTGGTGGGAAATAGTGGTAGCGGAGGTGGACTTGGAGGTGGAGGCAGAGGCAGAGGTAGAGTCGGATTCAGAGAATAACATAGAGGAGGTGGTATAAGATTATATTGAGGTGTATACCTAGGTGGAGGAGGATACGAAGTATTGTCTTGCAAATGATAAAATTGTTGGGAAAAGAAGTATAATTAGGATTATACCAAGAATGTGTTTGAGAAATTTTTTTGAAATGTGAACACAAAACTTGTAACTTAATATAATATCCATTGTGCAAGGGTTTCAGGTGAATTATTGAATTGATTCTTTCCAACACTTGTTTAAGTGATTTTATACAGGGTAATAATCCACCTGTAAGATCATTCTGTGTTAGAAGCTACAATTTCTCCACTAGTGTTATTGGAAAAACACCTCCACAACTCCTGATCATAAAAAAGGTATATAATCCAACTTAAATGTCTGAATAAATATATGTGTAATCAACCACCAAAGTCAGAAGGTGTATGAGAGAACTATTGGAGGAAAACCAATGTTGATATATCATAGTCATCATGGAGGAATAGTGTCAAAGTGTCTGTTATCGGTTTAAAATTTACATTTTAATAAAAAAACTTCACTCAATAAAAACTAAGAAAATTCTCTTGGATTATACTGATAATTTATTACAATGGTTTATAATTCATTTTTGATGTGTATAAATCAGTATCATGTCAAACCCACACATGAGGTGACCTGTATGACTCAAAGTGCATGTCTCTAGTTTAAGAAGGTATTTTAGTAAAAAACACAAGTGGTTTACTCAAAACTAAGGAAAGACATTTATATTATTTTTATAATTTATATAAATGATACATAAGTCATTTTAAATTTTTCGGAATTAGACACACCTCAATCCGATGCATGGTGTAACCTGTATGAATCTAATCGTGTCTTTTTATTCAAAATTGACATTAATTTTATTGAAAAAACAATTAACATACTCAAAACCAAGAAAAGACATTATTTTTGTTTTGGTAATTTAATAAAATGATCCATATGTCATTTTTTAAGTATAGGAATTAGCCAGACATCAATCAAAAACAAAATGTTCTCGGTATGAGTCAAAGTACCCGTTAATAGTTTAAAATTGAAATTTTAATACAAAAAAGTGTCAATCACTTGAAACTAAGTAAACAGACTCATAATTTCTTGTTTATTTAGAAAAATATTAATAATTCATTTCTAATGTGTATGAATTATTCTCATATCAAACACACACATGATGAAGCTTTTATAACTCAAAGTACATGTTTCCACTTCAAAATGACATTTTAGTAAAAAACACAAGTGGCGTACTAAAAAATGATGAAATTCATTCACATCATTTTGATAATTTTGTAAAATGATCCATAAGTCATTTGATACATTTCATAATCATCTGCACCTAAATCTGACACACAGTGTTACCGGTATGAGCCAAAGTGAATCTTTTTATTCCAAATTGATATTAATTTTAGTGAAAAAACAAATGACACACTCAAAAACAAGAAAAAACATTAATATTGTATTTTTTTACTTTATAAAAAATATTATAAGTCATTTGTGACATTTAGTAATCATAAACACCTCAATCTGATATATGATGTTCCTGGTATGACTTGAAGTGACTGTTATCAGTTTAAAATTGACATTTTAATACAAAACATTTTCAATGAATGAAAACTGAGAAAACACAGTCAAATATTCATGATAATTTAGCAAAAAAATTCATAATTAATTTATTATATGTGTGAATTAGTCTCATATTAATCCCACACATGATGCGACCTGTATGACTCAAAGTATGTGTTTCCAGTTTAGAATGACAATTTAGAAAAAAACAAGTGGCCTAATCAAGACTAAGGAAACACTTTCATATTGTTTTGATACTTTAGGAAAATGATCCATAATTCACTTGAGACTTGTTGAAATCATCTTCACCTCAATCCAATGCATGGTGTGACCGTTATGACTCCAAGTGTGTCTTTTTATTCATAATTGACATTAATTTTAGTGAAAAACCCACTAACATACTAAAAACCAAGAAAATAAATTCATATTTTTTTGAACTTTATTAAAACGATCCATAAGTCATTTATTACATGTAGAAATTTCTCTCACCTCAATCCAATACATGATGTTCCCAGTGTGACTAAAAGTGTCCATTATCAGTTTAAAATTGATATTTCAATACAAAAAAGTGTCACTCATAGAAAACCAAGAAAACACACTTGGATTACCTTGATAATTTCTAAAAATTATTCATAATTCATTTGTGAGGTGTATGAATCAGTCTCATGTCAAACCCACACCCGATGACACCTGTATGCCTCAAAGTGCTTGTTTCCAATTTAAAATGACATTTTATTAAAAAAACACAAGGGACATACTTTAAAATGTGGAAATGCATTCAGATTGTTTTGATACATTATGATAATAATCCATAAGTCTTTTGGGAAGTGTATGAATTAGCCACACATCAATACTATGCACGATGTGATCATTATTACTCCATGTGCATCTTTTTATTCAAAATTCATATTGATTTCAGTGAAAAAAACTGACATACTCAAAATTGAGGAAACACATTAATATTGTTTTGTAACTTTAGGAAAACAATAAATAAGTCATTTGTGATATTTAGGAATTAGTTTCACCTCAATATGATACACGATGTTCCTAACATTACTCAATGCACACCTTTTTATTCCAAATTGACATTAATTTCAATAAAATAATCAACTGAAATACTCTATAATATTTTTCTTCTTGTATTTATGTTGGAAATTTTATTTCATTTAAATTATATATTTTTATCTAATTTTTATAATTATTCTTCTATTCTCGGTGATGCATTGTGTTGTTCTAGCACACAACATACCCAATTTCTAGTGTTGTAGTGTGCTATAGAAACACATTTCATTATTCCCCTTTATTAGTTCTTTTAAAAGAACTAATAATGGTTCCCTTTATCATTTCCTTTAGAAGTGATGATAAATAATCCCTTTATCAGTGCTAAATAAATGTGTTGATAAATGGTTTTTTTACTGGTGATTCTAAAACCACTGATAAAAGTGTGATTTATCAGTGTTTTTTTTCACTGATAAAGAACCCCTTTATCATCACGTTTTTGGCACTGATAAAATATTTTCCATTTAATCACACTATGGTAGTTAGTTATATTATAGTGATGATAAAGTATTATTATAGCACTATTAAAGGAATCATTTGTATTAGTGTGAGGAGAATAGAAACTAATAAGAAGATGTAGATGAATTAAGAGCATACCAGGAGGAAATAATGGGGGTCAATGATGTTCAAATCTGATATCAGATGAGGGATATCGTTCTTTTCAATGAATAGGATAGGATGTAGAGATTGAGAACGTGAGGGGATGCATGTGGAGGAGAAGAAAAAGAGGATGGAAGAAGAGGGTTTAATCAATTAACTCATTAAGGTAAGGATTGTAAATTACCCGAATAGATAAGGGAACATAGTTTGACATACAGTTGGACAAACCATGTACTAATACACTGCCCAGAAACCCACTTGCTTGGGCTGACCACAAGGTTTGGCTAATCGTGTGATGAATATGCAAAACCCCCCTGTCAAAAACATGTAGCGGGTAACACGGCTATGCAGTTCATCCCGCACGGTTAGACCAGACCATGCTACACCTCCTGATCTACTGGACCAGGACACACAATTTACTCTAAGTGAGAAATGCTTTCAGAAAAACTATACACCCTAGTTTAATCCTATTTAAAGTGGGATTTCAGTCCCATTTTCTCCAAAAACATGACAGAACACCTTCAGGACCCCTCAGTCCTTTAACCAAATATAAAAACAACACATTAAAGTGTTCCAACTCTCATAATTTCATTTCTATAGGTCCATCCACAAAATGAAAAAATAAAATAAAAAAACCTTGTAATTCTATCCAGTTCAAAAACAAAGGATGCTATAGAATATATGAATTATTCATTTATTCAGTTACTTTTTTTATTTACTCATATATAAAGTTTTAATATTATGAATGGATATATGATTTTGTTTAAATTTTTAAACTTCTCTAAATTGGAAGATATTCATTTAAGGAGTTACACATTAGATATTATAATTGATCTAGGTTTTTATTCCTTGATTTTGGAATGTATTGGGATATGATATCAAATTAATTATTTTACTATGATTCATACATATTAGGTTTTAGGATTATGATAGAATTTAAATCTCCCATGAGTAATGTATCCTTGGGTAGAGTGACTTTGGGTCAGACTTCTCACTAGTTTGGAGGCTTGTGCCATATCAAGATAAGTGGGAGTCAAATATCCATTAATCCAAGAGTACTTATATGGGTATTATTGGTTGTATATGATTCCATGCCGTTACATTAATGGTTTTTATGTACCATTTTCACAAGATGCATTTGGACATGTATCAATATAGTTTGATTTTAATTTGGGATAGTAACACAATCTATGATTTTTATAAAGGGTTACACATAAATATAGTTTAAACATATTTATTTGGTTGAAGGAATATGATTCCAAAATAAATCATTAGAAGCCTAAATGAATATAAAGGGAATAACATGAGATAATATGTTGAGATTAAATACCTTTTAAAAATACTAATTGTCAAATTACATCAAAGAGAACACTTTTCAAGATCTTGATCATTCAACCAGGTATGTCATGCCAAAGTAGGTTCCACTAGATTATATTGTTTAAAAAATAAATAATTTGTAACAACACATGTATTGAGCCTAGGTAGAATTCCAAGAGAATTTGAATTCTTGGGATTTGGTGGATGTACCATTTTTTAAACTGAGGTTCTGAATGAAATTCCACGAGATGGAACACTTAAATGTGTTTTTTTCACTTGGTTAAAGGCCCAATAGGTGTATTAGGTGGTTGTTTGAGTTTTAGGAGCACTAGGATCTAAAAAATTAATGTTTTGGTGGACTGGTAAGGGCACAAGCTTTGTCTGAAACCGTGTGGGCCACTAGTGCAAACTGTGTGACATCTGAAGGTGAGAAGGAGTGAATTGCATGGGTAGCACATGGTTTCCCAAACCATGCACCTAGCCTATTTTCTTAGTTCTATATAGGAAATATATATTCATTATAAAACACATGGTTGGCACAATGTTAGGGAAGTCCATGCGGGATAACCATGCAAGGTTAGAGTTCCTAAGCAGTGGGAGCCTCACGGTAGGTGCATGGTTTGGCCAACTGTGTGCCCAAACTATGTGGCCCAGTTTTGAGGGTGAAATGACCATATTTCCCTTAATGAGTTTTAAAATCCATTTTTATTTCCTCTTCATCTCCTTTTCTAGCCGCATGAGGATTCTTCCTTAGAGTTATGGGTTCCTCCTCCTCCCTATTCTAGGCTTGATGATTACTCCACCATCGGTTTTCAGATATGATCACCTTTGGTCCCTATGGATTCATCTCAGTAATCTATTTATTCCTTTTTAATCATTCTATCTTTAGTTTTCTCTTGACCAAGTTATCATGGTGCGTGTTCATTTTTCATATTTTCAGGGAGGTTATTCATTTATTCATTTCCATCCAAACTAGACCGAATGAAACCTCAACATTTGATGAGTATAGCATGATGAGAATGTGTTAGGTGGTTTATGAATTTTTACCAAAGTTTTCATCGAATTATAAATGTTTCATTTGTCCCACATGTCGGCCTTCTACATGCATTACCTTAAATTTGAGTTCTTCATTCTAAATTGGTATTCAAACCTTATATTACTCTTGTTGAGCATTTATTAGTGATTGAGGATGCCAAACTTGATCGTAAACACCCCATGGGTGTGTCAGCTTTAATTTCCCCTTTATAAATAAATGTTTGAATTTCAAGAAGGCCTTCTAAGTGTTCAACTTGGATTAATAATGGAATCTCCCTTGTAGGAATTTTTTCAATTGAGAAGGGAACCTCCTAAGTGCAATATTTAAACCGTGTATTATTTCACCATGATTAGTAGATTTTCTAAAATTATTCTTCTAAAATGAATTGAATTATGACTCTTGAAATTGATTGTTAAAATTTTCTAAATTATGTTTTTGATAAAAAAAATTATTTCATTATAATAAACCCCATCAGATGAGCTGGGTTGTCTTCTAAATTAATTTTTTTTTAATTTTATATTTATATCATGTTAGGTTTATGTCTTTTAGTTTTACCTATGCCTTCTTGTTAGTGTGTGATATGTGGCACGTTAGAACATGGCCAATTTAATGTTATTAAATGGGTTATCCCTCCTTTTATATAATTTTATAATGAACGAAAGAACCTTCTAAGTTATTTGACCATCTAAAAAATTGAATACCTTAGCCCACTCATATCTAAATGAACACTAAATCAAGACCATATTAAGAGCTTATTTTTATTTATAAATTGGATCTCCCATGTAGGTGATTTTCCATTTGACCATGGTACCTTCTAAGTTCCTATTTGAGCCTTGTAAATTTTTTTCCATGTTTTAATTGGTTAAATGAAATGTGTTAAATGAAGTGAATTATTCAGGATGGATTTCCTTCCTCAAATTAATTGAATGTTTTAATTGAGATGAAATTGAATTGGGTGGTATGACCACACATCATGTAAAAATTAAATAATCCCAACTTAAGTGAATTGATATAATTGTGATGCCCTTATTTATAATTGCTATTGATAAATGTAAATAATGATATATAATTCCTCATGGATATTTTTATAAATATTATTATGAATTATAAATAGGTTGTGGAGTGATGGTAAGGTATATCTTAAGCATGATGGTATCATACACCCTTACATAGGATGTTAAGCATGTCTTCTCACATCATTGACACTTTTTGGATGGTGGGAATGACACACCACATCCCTTATTGAGTGTTGACATGATGGTGCACTCACTATTGTTTGAGTGTTGGCATGAAAACTCACTCACCATATCGAATGGTGATCATGATGTCTCCCAATCATTATGATATGTGGGAAATGTACCCTTGGTTTGAGCATATATGATTATTTAGATTAGTTATGGATGAATGAGTTACACCCTAATCCAGCCAACTACTAGTATTCCATGTATATTTCCATTAGTGTTTTCACGCACTTGGTCCATATAGGTGGATGAAATATATAACTATATTATATAAATATATTATTAATATATATATATATAGTTACTAGTTAGATACTCATTCCGAACATGATCTGAAGTAGTTAGAGTCATACAGGTGTCATATTGGAACCCAAGATGACCGATACTTAAATATTCATCACTATTTATTATTCTGTTTATCTACACACTACTGAAATTTATATTTAAATACTGGTTTTAGCTGTAGAAACTATGGGTGGTGGATTATTGGGATTTTATCTCACACCCCACTTAGGCCACCATTGTACTGGGGTACCCGAGATGATCTCATGTTCACAAGATCATGGATTATTACTTACGTTGTTATGTTATACATGGAAGTTAGAAGCACAAGACTAAGTTAAAGCTTTGAATGCTTATGGAGTTCTCCCACGAGGATTTCATTTTTTTTAATTTTTTTATTGTACTATATCATGTAGACTACTATATTTCTACTATTATAGTTATGTATAATCATATGGAAATGCATGCATTTTTGAATATTAGTGTTGGACATCATTTATTTTTAGTTGATATTATCCTTCCACTGCTCTGTCTTCCATTTATTACTACTTAAAATGTTGTATATTATTTATTATTGGATATACAACTATAAAAATTTGATAATTAGGGTATAGTATCCCCACTACCACGTCTTTAATCCCTTACTTCCAGTCAGAAGCCTCTAGTGTACAACAGTCTTGCTATCTGTTTAGTGGTCATCTGGGTTGGGATGTTACAAAGTGGTCTCAAATCCTTCTCTTTTCCTTTGTCTTACTATTTTCGGCCGGTAGATAGGAGACTAGGAATGTGTCTACTCTTGTTAAATAACCTTTCCTGGGAGTGATCAACCCATGCACAGGAAAAATTCCAAGTGGTCAGGGATGGGACTATTGTTCATGTTTTTTGATACTATAGTTGATTATGATTTTAGCTAGAGTGATTGGTGTACTTTCCATTTATTATTGATTTATGAGATTTATGATATATTACCCTTGTCCTGGTATATAAAGGATAGAGCATTACATGCATCACTATAGGTGAATATAAATTTACATGTAATGCAAATACCATGCCATGTAGTTGCATTTGTAGCTTGCCTACAGATTTTGAGTGTGTGCCTTATGTGATTTTATGCCATTTTTTCTTCTTCTTTAGCATGTCTTGACCATGAATCATGATTCTGTGATTGTTATCATTTTTTTGGTGGTTAGTTATTATGATAAAATTATAGTTTTGTTTTGATACATTAATGTTTTCATGCGATTAATATAGTAGTTGCAATTGAACGTGAGCCAGTATCCAGTCATAAGGTGTATGGAAATATTCTAATTGGGGAAAGGTAACATGTATACTTGAACCATATTTTAAGCTTTGTAAATATATCTATAGACCTTTTTTAAAATGTAAAATATGATAATGTTTTTCCCTTGTAATATGGAAAAGGTATTTAATTGGTTACTTAGGGAATCCGCAACAAACTAACAGTGTTTTCCTACATAGTTTAGTGTTGGGACCTAATTAACCAATTAATAAATGTGGGTGTGATGAACCATTGTTTGCATGGACTGAGACATGGGTGGTTAAAATTAAATGGGACTCAATCTTTAATTTATAAGGTTTATGGGAACCTTCTAAATTGGGAATGACCACCCACATAATTGAACATATACCTAACTAGAAGTGGTTATGCAATATATAAATTAAAATTTTGATTATATGAACCTATTATTTAATGTGAAAATGAGGGTTTAATAAATGGGAAAACATTTACTTAAAAAAATATGTAACTCTATTACTTGGTCTTAATGACCTGTATGACTAAATTCAAAAATGCACAACTTTACCCAAGTAGGTCAGTTAAGGCTTGTTTCTTATGAAACAAATCTTTACTGATGTTATGAAATTTTTACAATTAAGCAACTACTATTGGGTTTCGTATTGATGAACCAAGGTTGTCTAAATGGGGCCCTCATAGGCCACCTTATCTTTTTACCAGGCGCTTTTTTATTATAATTTGTACCTGATGTTCTATTTTAAATCTTTTAAATGTTTAAAGGTTGAATTTGAATCAATGAAATTACTTAAAATGGAATCTTCAGTGGTATCCTTAGTTTAAACCCTTGTGTAAGGGCTGTTTAAACTTCTCTTAGAGTTGAATTGGAATGGAAATTTGAGTTCTTTCCATAGTCCATTGTTCTTATTAGCAAGATAAAAATGATCGGCATAAGGCCTAGTAAAATTTGTTTGGTGTTACCTAGTGATAAGATCAATGCTTATGATTTTTAAGGGGATATACCTAGGTAGGTAGTAGTCTTAGAGTTTGAATTAGTTGCTTAATGTTGGAATCTTTCTGACATATGGTCTTCTTTGGGTGTCGTTATCCTTAGTAGGACTCATATATTCTAAATGAAATCCTTGTTCAGATGGGTGGTCATGGTATCCTTGAACATTTTTAAGGTCATGAGCATTAGGTAATGCTCATTTTCATCAGGTTAGAAATTCCTAGGGAATGTTTAAATTCTTAGTAGGTCTTTTGAACCTCTTATGTTTCCTTGGGTGAGTCGAGATCCTGTTAGTCTATTTTACAGTTGTATGGGACGTTGATCCAGTTATCTATAAGGATCATTAAATACTTGAATGTATAGGGAAGACAACCTATGGATAGTATTGAGGGTGTTCCACCTTGTTTTTGAAACCTCATAGTACTGTACATTCATATACGTGGTACCCATTGAGTTTCAAAATGATTTAATTAGCTATTCGAGTTTGGTAGAATCATTGATCCTTGAGCTGTTGATCACATTTTGAGGTCATATTCAGAGTAGATAGACCTATGCATTATGTGAATTCAATTTTTCCCAATGTTCTGGATGGTGATCCAAGAGGATCAGGTGTTTTCATACGCCAGTCATGTTGGTTTTTTATTTTATTAAAAATGATATTATGTTTAGGATCGTTACTCAGAGAAGTGTCACAGATGCATTTAAGGAGAGTCTAACCTAGCGCTTTTACGATAAATTGGTCTTTATCTCTTTTAAATGAATAGGAAACTCATAAGATGGGTAGTTTCATGTAATTTCTGGTAAATATGTGTCCTCCCATGTTGAAAGAACAAAACTAAGGAGGACCATTTAGAAAATGGTTGGTGATGTTTTCAAATTCCTTTGAGGCTAGTGGGTTTTGAATCTTGTCAATGCTTGCGAGGTAGTATGAAAATGAAGTGGTTTGTTGTGTATGAAACCTTTGAGAAACAACATTGGTCATGTATGGACTTCGGTGGTAAACCTTGAGTGATTACAGGATGCTGAAGGTGGTAATGGATTTTGATCGGTTAATAATGATGTGTCAGTAGGTGAAGTTTAGATTCTTTCAAGAAGTCGACTAGTAGTGGTTTAGCTTCTCTTTTTGGGGGTTTCTTGGTACCCTCTAAGTATGTTATTTCTTAGTGATGAGCATGTACCCTATCTTGAAGTCACCCTTGATGTTTTAAGATAGTGTCTATTATATTCTAAGTTAAAATTTTCAAATGAATTTCTATTTTAGTAAACTGGATTTAGCAGAGTTACAATCTAGATGTGTTGTTTTTAATGAGGCATGGTTAGTTCGAAATGATACATGTGTTACCACATAGTAACAACTTGGATTAAATCTTATACACCATGTATTTCCATTTGACCTGAATATCCAACGGATGTAGCTTAGGGTTTAGCCATTGTCCTCTATGTGCGGACATTTTGGCCTCCACAACTAGAAAATTCACATACGGCCATGGTTTCTAACTATGGTCGTTGGCCCAAAAATCGTGGAAATAACATATGACCACAGTTTCGGAAAACCGTGGCCACTACCATTGTGACATTAGGTCTTACCTACTCCCACAGTTTTAATCATGTCATTAGGCCCCTACTTCAAAGGATTAAACTGTGGCTATATCATTTTTATGTTATAAAAAAATTAGTTCAGTTCCCCCCACTGCCAGTTACCCCTCCCCTACTAGTCCCCCCCCCCCACCCCAACTAGTTCCCCCACCCCCTTTCCCCCCCCTTTCACCCCCACCCCTACTAGTCCCCCAAAACTGTCAGTCCTCCCCCTGCTAATTACCCCTCCCCCACCTGCTAGTTCCCCCTGCCAGTCCCCCTTTTCCCTGCACCAACCCTACCCCTTGCACCCCACCACACCTTGTCCTCCCCCTTTCACCCCACCCCTGCTAGTTCCCCTTCCAATCCCCCCTTCGCCCCACCCACCCAACCCCTTTCACACCCCTCCCCTTTTAGTTTCCCTCCCCTGCTAGTTTCCCCTACCCCTGCCAGTTTCACCTCCCCCCTACTCCTATTATACCCTACCCCCGCCATCCCCCCTTGCACCCCCATCTACCCTGTCCCTTCCACCCCTGCCAACCCCCTCCCACCCTTTCCCCCCCTTGCACCCCCACCACTACTGGATCCCCCTGCTAGTTCTCCCCCTTCCCATGCTAGTTTCCCCTCCCCCTACCAGTCCTAACCCCTGCCAGTCCCCCACCCTTCCATTTTACCCTACCCCAACCCCTACCAGCCCTCTCCCCCCTAACAGCCCCCTTGCACCCTCATCCACCCTGACCCTTCCACCCCCTTCCAGTCCCCTCCCCCTGTCAGCCCCCTTGTCATTCCCCCTCTAACCTTTCACTCCCCTTTTCACCCCACCCTATATTAATTCCCCCTGCCAGTACCCCCTTGCACCCCACCACCCTTCCCCTTTCACCCACCCCCTACCAGTCCCCTCCCCCTACCAGTTTTCCCTCCCACCCTACTAGTTCCCCCTACCCCTGCAAGTTTCCACTCCCCCTGCCAGTCCTACCCCTTGCCAGTTTCCCCTCCCCTGCCCCTTCTAGTCCCCCTCTCCCCTGCCAGCCCCCCTTGCACCCCACCCACCCTGCCCCTTACACCCCTTGATAGTCCCCTCCACCTGCCAGTCCCATCCCCCATCCCCTTTCCAGTTTACCATCCTCCCCCAGCCCCTGCTAGTCCCCCTCCCCCTACTCCAACCATTCCCCCTCCATACTAACATCCCAACCCTACCCATTGGCTTGTATCATGTCAAAGGATCTACAAAACATTGGTGAAATTTCCCTAAAACTAAATAGATTTCATGGGGTTCAAAATAATGTTACGAAATGAGAATGAGTTACTCTATTGATCACATAGAGGTTGAACATGGTACTCACTATCCAAATTAAATTATACACTAAATATACTTACATACTAAGAATTAAGCAACTCCAAATATAAAAAAACACATAACTTCTCTTACATGAGTCTCCTATAAGAAAAATTATCAATGAAGTCTTGAGCCAGCTCACAAGTACCTACAACACAAGGTAGAACATAGTAGTGATAATCCCCTAAAATTATGGTAATACAAAAAATATTAGAAATTCACAAAGAATATAACTCAATAAACAAGAATTGCATCGTTATATAGCCAACAATAATCGAATAAAATCAAAAAATATAGGAAAAGAAAACATATCTCCAACTAGACTGATGTGCAATATATAAACAATATTTCACGTACTGGTCCATATATCTTCACGCGGTAGGTTATCAATTGGAGTTCCATTAATAATTTCTATAAATATATACTATGAAGTTATTCTCACAAAGTTCATACATGGATCATTGGATGAAGTTATAAATATAAAAATTCCATGTGAAATAATCTTCATGTTTAGAAAAACAATGATTGGTTCGTCATGAAGGAATTTTATACCATAAGAATGGAAACAAACTAGTTTTGGGAATTTTGAATATTGAGAAGTATCTAGGAAGGCCATACCCATAAAATATGGCATTATGATGGTCATGATTCAATTATCATGTTCTTGTGTGAAACAACAAGTCCAATATGGTTGTGGTAGCCTCTGTTGTGATCATGTTGAATACTTGTGTGAAGTATCCTAGGCCAAAATGGATATAGAATATGACATGGTTAGAGTGGAATATTTCATTGAAGATATATTTTATAAGAAGGAAGTTATGGGAGGTAAAAAAACAAAATTTTGTTGTGCTATATTTCACGATGAAGTATTTATATGCCGATGTGAAATAGGAAATCCCAAAACACCCGTATAAGAAGGATGTTATGGCAGGTTGTTTTTAGAAGCATCAAATATATCTAGAATATTAACATGATAAAATGTCTTTGATTGATCTAAATAATTTATAGAAATATCTGAAAGATGTTTGAGAATTTTAAATTGAAATTAAAATTCAAAAATAAGGAAGGATACTGTGAAAAGTAGTACATATACACAAATAAGAGTAAATAAATAATTTGGAGTTTATAACAGAGCACTAATTTAAAATCTGATAATAAGAAGAGATTTTAGAGTGGAATTTGATATTATCATTTAGAGGATATAATTTTTAGCATCAAGAAGAGAAGGATTTAAACAAAACCATTTCTAAAATAAGAATATTTGTTTGTGTGACATGTTTGAATGTGATCTAACATGGAACATAACTAGAATAAATATTGTTTCATGAATTCAATAGAAGAAATATAGTGATAATTTATTCATACACAGATGTTTAAGAAGTGGTAAGAATAACAGTGTTTCTATGTGACATAGTCTAACAAAAAGAAGAAGAAGAAATAAAAAGGAGGAAAGAAGTTATGATTTTATGAAATAATGATTGTGATTATTTAATAATATGAATCGAAGAAATTGTGTTATTTTTTTGTATAAAATAGAATAAAATAAATCATGACATGTTTATGTACAACTTAAAGTGGAAGAATAAGAAGGTAAAAAATGCATCATAAAACCTGTAGCATTTCTGAGGATAACACTTTGGTTGTTGTTTGTAAAAATGTGAATCTATTTGGGTAGAAGTATAAAAATGTAATGGGATTATTTAGAGTGTGGGATACACCAAACATGGTAAAAATTATTAAACCTACTAAATTGTACCCATGGATTGATACAAGCCAATAATATCATCTAAATTGAATCTAAGTCACTCCAATGGATAAAATTTTATTCTGAAAGTTGAACCATATAAATAATCATGTCTCTTGTGTGTGTTCAGAGGTGTTGTTTGAGCGAAAAAAATAACAAGATTGATAGAGATAGAACAATAAAAACTTTACATAGTAGTAAATGAGGTAAAATAAAGAAGGAATTGAAAAGTGTTAAATTAAATAACTACAATGATTCCACCCCTATCAGTGTATAACATATTCCATCCAGTCCTCCTCAAATAGGAATAGAGGGTGTATACCATTTTTTGGATTCTCAATTGGTATTAAAGAATCTGTATTCACCTCACATTGGATTCTCAAATTAATATACTTCTTTTTAAATATTTAATTTTTACCAATAAATATTATAAAGTTCAATTTTGGATATGTTATTTCTATGTCATGATAGAACATAGTTTCTTCCTGGCCATTGATTAATATTAAAAAGAAATAGAAGACAATGATGAAGAATATTTATGTCTTGTCTAAATATAAATAATTTTCATAATCTCCTAGCATGTAATATTAATCAAGCATAGAAGGATAATAAATTATATTTTTATGTACCACAAAGGATATAGAAATTTTTTTTACCTAAAAGGTTTCAATTTTTTTGTGATCCTAAGGCACATAAAAATTATAATTTAAAATATCTATGAGACGTAGAATGATAACCTAAATCCATCTCAATATCCTATCTCATTGTCCATGTGAAGACCACATTTCCCACATCATCAAAAAAATCACCACTAATTTATCTCATCAAACAAATATTCGATTAGCCATCCTCACTTCTATGATATTCAATAAAACACACATGGCATGACATATACCTTATTCCCAAATTCACACCTATAACAAAGAAAAACATAACACTCCTGATAATCATTGGATTAATACAAGATCTAGGTTTTGAAAACTAGATCTCTTAGATGTTATATCATTACCCAGACCACTAGGACAATTTTTTGTTGGCATAATAATAATAATAATAGTAATAATAATAATAATAATAATAATCAGAAACAACCCAATATTTGTAAAACCAACTCATACCCTCCAAAAATTTGTTATAATAGTAAAAATATACATATGAAAACATGAGGTGAAAAATGATTTCACCAACATGAAAAAAAACATAAATACCATAAAATGTATTTGAAGCTTGAAAAATCTAATCAGCATTTATATCAGCCACTCCTTAGAAGATTCTTTTTTTTTCAACACATGATGCACATCCAATTGGTATCACCCTATAGATTTCAATTCCATCCCAAAGTTACACCCAATTAAAGATATTTATTTATGTATCATAAAAAACCATTAATCAATTTGAAACATCCATCAAATCATCAAAAACCCATCTTGATGGCCATCTTGGATGATTAGCTTCACTGCCTGCAACATCTCCATAAATACCAATAATTGATCCTCAACCTACCAATTATCTGATCCTTAAATTAATATATACATATCTTTTAAATCATCATCATTGTGTCAAGGATAAACCTTCAACTAACACTGCATCATCAAGAAACCCATTAAGATCATAATGGACCTATCAAGTGAACCTCATCCATAGAGGATGAAAAAAATTCATATTAGACTTTAGATTCATTAATAAATCAAAATTAGTAATTAAAATTCAATAAATCATATTTCATTCAAATTTAAAATTAAAAAAATTCAACACATATAATAAGAAGGCATCTCCTTTAGAAAATTCTGCGAGTGAAGCATAATCAGTGTGATAAACTCATCATTAATAACACTATAGTCACCATCCCACATAAAGATATATGATTGTTAAAAGTATCCACCAAGTGTAAAAATTATTCTTTAATTTGGAATTCATGTTCAAGTGTGTCATGAGTAGATTCACCATAATCACTATGCCCTCATCAAGCCTCCTCATTAGTGGAGTGGTTAACTCTTGAGATATTAGAGGCATCATCCCCTTTTAAAATCACTTCAAAATTAGTTTTAGCATTATTAACAATAATAAAAAATCCAAAAAAATGTAGAGACCCAAAGATTAAAGTACATAGACATTACATTATTATTGCGGAATACTTAATAAATGACAAAAATAGATGCCCAAAGACCGTATTAGTTTAGTGTCTTTGGAAACGCGGAACATAATATTCTAATCATGGTGAAAGATCTTCAACATCTCCAATAAAGATCTTCCACTTTTTTTCTTAACTAAAACATTTCTTTAAATCCTAGGGAAAAGAAAAAATATAAAGGGTGAGATCAAATGCTCAGTAAGGTTAAAAATGAAGAAAATAAAACAAACCATATACATTTGAACATATAAACATGAACTTAAAGTTTAAACATCAGGATCTTATGTTGTGAAATAAATCTTGGAGTACATAAGGCATAGATCATAAAGGAACATCAATCATGATAAAATATCATAGGAATAAAACATGTAATTGTGGAAACCATTAATCACATGATATAATTTCTATAGTAGCCAAGGCATTGCTGCCAAGACCATCATAGTGGACAAAGTCCCTTACTGAATCGAGTTCACTCCTCGTTCCAGTCCTGTATCACTGAACCAGATTAACTTTCCATTCTAGCCATGTCAATATCATGAGATATAAATCATTACCCAATTCATTGGATGGAGATATAGGTCCTACCTATCTCATAATTAAATCATTCTTATGTGCGCCACAACATAAAAAGAAGTCATTTATCATAACCCAAAGAATAAAATGTGTTTCAGAAACATCATCCCATCATAACATAATGCATATAAAACAAATGGATATCATTTCATCATAAGAAAAATAAAACCATGTAAATAATAGATACACTATGATTGAAACATAAACATACTAAATAATGTCATCTTAGAAAGAAAATAGTTTTGATAAAACACTTGAAATAAATTCTTGAGGAAAATATCCTTTCTTCTTTAAAATCATTTTCTTTTCTCAAAATGCCATGATATTTTAAAAGAAAAGGATTTTTTTGAAAATAATCATGAAATATTGTACAGTAATATTCATGAAAATAAGGAGTTATGAAACCTTAAAAATCCATTCATGCTGTATAAGTTAAAAAAAACTTTCTCCTCGTACTTTTTCTGAAAAAGTCAAAAAGTTCCTAATATGGTAAACAAAAGAAAGATTCTTTCCATAAAATAATGTAAAAGTCAAATAGGGGTAAACATGACTTTAATCAAACATAGAATAACATTAAACACTTTATGAAAAACATTTTTATGGACATGGATGAAAAATATAACCCCAGTAAATACTTACGTATAAGTAATCTCAGATAAAAATGAGTTTGAAAAATTCACCCTTACCTCAGATCCAATTTCTTCCATACGTGTCTGAAACTCCTATATAGTGGGTTTAAAAAAATTATAATCTTGTAACAGAACCATAATAATATTTATGATATCATATACGATTCACTTATGACTTTATATTACCCGTTCTTTTGTCAATTCCATGTTAAAGCATCATTTTGGGTAAAATTGTTTCATTTATCGTATGTGTTTGGACTTGTTGTTCTTGAAATTATTATTACTTATATCATGATTTACTTACTTCCAGAATGTAAAAAATTATTTATATATCATATATATTCAGTATATATATATATATAATAGATAGATAAATGAAATGAAACACACCGTTCATGGAGACGGTAGGCCGTACGTACGCATGAATGTTGTTTTCCTTTCCTTATTGAATTGAATGGAAGTATATGACAAATATATATATATATATATATATATATATATATATAAATAAATCCAGTATCATTATTATTCTTAATATATACTTTATAATTATTCTTGAATGGTCAACATGGAGAATGAATCTCATCGCGTCGTGGAGACGGTAATCCGTACGTACGCACGAGCGGTGATATCGTTCCCATAATTATTACATGAAATTAGAGTGGATGATATAATATCTCAAAATCAGTATGATGTTATAATAACCATATATAGTTATTCTTTACACCATTATACCCATCCAAGAAAGGTGGTGGTGGAAAAACATATTACACCACGGCGTGGAGACGGTATTCCGTACGTACGCACGCGCGATGATTTCATTTTCCGTAGGATGGATAGAAACTGAAATGGGGTTGTTTTGTATTTATAATAACATATCAGTATATCATTTATACTGATTTTATTACTTTATAATGAAAAAACTAAAGAATAGTAAGTAGAAGAATTAATAAACTTGAAGGAATCGGTAGAAGAGATTACCTCTTCCTTTACGTGCCTCTTTTAAACATTCTCTTAGGGCACTAGATTTGGTATTTGGAGAATACCAGAACCTATAAGATATAACTAGAGATATTGATAAGAGAAATGGGCAGGGTTTGGCCGAGCTTGAAGCCTCAAAATTGTGTGAAGAGGAGAGGGAGGAGGTTCCCATTTATAAGAGGGGTGAGGGGCACCTGAGGAGAAACATAAAATATTATTTTATAATAAATTCATATTCAGTTTATAATGTCTCAAAAGTGACTTATTTAAAGGATAGGGTGGGGATGGGTCTAAATCATCTCAACCAATAGGTTTTAGACATGTTTAGATTACCATTTTAAACTTCTCATTTATATTTAACTCTAAGTTAAATAATTTAATTTTTACAATGTCTTCTTGTATTCTTACACTATATTGTCAATAAACTTTCTATAAACTACCAATCAAACCCCAATTGGTTCATTAATGTCACATATATTATTATATAAGTATTTTGGCAGAACCTTATATTTTTATAAATATAATATTAATTAATAATTTAATATTTGTTTTAAAAAATCTTTTAGGAAAATTTTGACACTATTTGGTATTTTGTTTTTGCTAAATTCATAACAGAATTATAACTTCGAAAAAAATTCATCTAACCAACCCTAATATGTTATATTAACATATAAAATTAGTTTAATTCATAAAAACTCTCAAATTAAATTTATTTGGGTATTTATAATATCAATTATATTAATATTTCATTAATAAGGTAATTACTGCATCATAATTGTGTCATAAATAAATTAACTTATTTTATGTCTAAAAAATATAAATAAAATACCATTATGTAGGAAATATTTATAGATTTCTAATTAATATTTATAGTAAAATTTATCTTATGTATAACCCTATATTAAAAATGATTTAGTTATTAAAGATTGATTTTTACTATTTTAACTCTTCTTTAAATAAAATAATAATAAATGTCCTAATATAATCCAAGTGGACCTAAATGGTCATATTTTATTCCTATGGTTGTTTTTGGTCGAATTAAACATATATAATAGAATTATGACATGTGTTAGGGTAACAATAATATCATTTTTACCCTTAATTACCCTATTTACTTTTAATTGTGGTAAATAAAAGTAAAAAGTTACTATTCGCCAATTTTTTTTTATCTTATTGAAACACATTTTACTTACTGATATCAACCATGTCTCTTAGATTTTTGAAATTCCACTCATAGAAGTGGTAAAATTATGTTTTATGTGAATTTGTAAATTCTCCTAGGAGGTGGGTAAAAGACGGTCAAAAGTTCAATGAAATTTTTAGATATCTAAAATTATTATTAAATGAATCCAATGAATTAAATTGAACTTATATAGTTAATATGTATCTATTTTTAACTTAAATAAATTTAAATAAAATAAATAATTATTTAAATAAAAATTCGGTTTTAAACTGTAACTCAGTATTTTTCACTATTCATTAAAAATTGAATGTTTTCAAAAAAAATACAAAAAATTCAGACTAGGATAATTTTGATATTATGAATCAAAAAATTAAGTCCCTTTTGAAATAAAAAATTTATAAAATTTCAAAAAGTAGGTATTACTATTTATAACGGCTAGTTTATATAATATTTTAATAACATATCGTTGTTGAGTGAAACCCGGTATTGTGTACTACATAAGCTATCGAGGAAGGCCACGATTGCGTGTAATGCAAGCCATGTTAGTGTTGTGTGTAGTGAAAGCTCTCTTTGGTGTTACATATAACATAATCAAAACTTATTTCATTTATACATTAAACAAAATCTATACTTAATGTTTTATAGAATAATTTCCACAAAACAAACTTGAAATTGTGTGTAACACGAGCCAAGAATAGTGATGTGTATACTGCAAGCTAATACGGTGTTGCGTATAGTACAAGCTAATATTTGTTTAGTGTACAATATAATACGTCAAAGAAATTAAAAATAATATATCTCATAAAATCTCAGGGTGTTACATTCTACCCCCCTTAAAATGAATTTCTCCCTCAAAATTCATCGGGGTTATAAATAGTTTACTACTTGAAAGTTTCATTCATAGAAACCCACATCGTAAAAAGGAATAATAAATCATCATTTTAAAAAGGAACGTTAAGAATATAACAGATACCCAAAGGAACTCATCACTGGGTTTCTACATAGGATAATATAGGTGAAAATATGGATATGGAAGAGAAATCTATCCATCATGTTCTGATAAAAAGTGGTAGAGAACATGGCTATGAAAAATCCAACAATAACAATGCCATAAATTTGTGATGATCTAAGGTACCATCTGATTCATCTAATATGAGGGTACTAGGACAACATTTTTGGTTTTCAAGATCATTTCCCTAATGTTGAAGAATTAAAAGAAACACTTACTTGATTTTGGTACAATCTCACTGTTGTTTGGGGCTTGAACAATTTCCAATTCTTCTCTTAAAGAAATGAAGTAGAATTTTTCATTCATGAAGTGTTAACATATCATGCGATTGAATGATAGGTCATTGCATCTTTCTTAAACAAAAGGTTAGAAAAATTTATATACATAAGTTCATCTTATGGTGAGATTAACTATATATGCTTCCAAAAATGGACTTCTACTTCATCGATCATACTTCTTAATAAAATAAAACTAGTTAATACTAACTAGGGACTTCTTATAGTCCGGTAGTAGGTGATAAAGGTAGGTCACACTTCAGTTGTTGGTTCGATTCCCACAACCTTGTCTGACGCGACGGGTTGTCGCCCATTCTGCATGTTTACCCTTTTCTTAAACTATACTATTATAACATTCCAGAAATAAAATCGAAAAAAAGTTCTAGCCTTAAACAATAATATCTTATGTCCGACATAATCCATTCCAATATTTAGACTTATAAAAAACACATATGTCCAATCTCATAGTATAAAGAAAACGATTACTGGAAAGGTCACATAACAAGCACATGAATACCATCATTTATGCTCCATATATCATAATATATATCTTATTGATCACATTCCAAACATGTGAATACCTTAATCATGTATTATCTTGACACATAAATTACCTTAGAACCTTAGTGAAAACATGAATGTTGTCAAAAGGTAACTCTTTCCACATAACAAAATCCAAAAAACTTCTATATACTCGAACCATGATATCACCTTGTCCTTATATCAGTCATGAGCTCATTAATACTATCAAACATATTATTTTCTCCTTATCCCTTCATTATGCGCATATCATTTGCTTTCTAAAAACATTTCAATCAATTTTCATGGTTACCGGTACCATTCAACATATAATTTCAAATACTCAAGGAAAACAATAGTGTAACAATCCTTATATTTTTCTTTATTCCATAGTACCATACATTATTCTTGATAAAAATGAAATCATACCACTAGATTTTTAAACCATTGACTGAGATTCTTCATTTTATTCCTCAACACTTCTTTCATCTCATATATCATTTGTAGTCTCTTCATCATCATCAACATAAATAATACCCATACGACCATGCTGATTCTCTTCATGAGATTTTCCCTTAGGGTATTGGTTTGTATAATGTCTATACATTCCACATTTAAAACATTTAACCTTTGTTTATGTTTTAGAAATACCATTATCCTTGTCCAGAGTGTTAACTGAACCATTTCCATTGCAATTACTAGCTTTGCATCCTTCTTTTCCACACCCAAAGCATCTTCCAATTCCTTTGAAACATTCCCCTTGATGTCTCTGCCTACATGATTTACATGAGGAAAATTGAACTTTATTTCCTCTATGATCATCATGAAAATCCTTCTTTCTCTTATTAACTAAGTCAGGAAACTTACCAAAGTTGAGATTATTGATCATATTATGAGATTGCTAATTAGGAATAATAATGATGTTTCGCCTTCCAAAACCCATTTCATTTGCTTGATCATGAAGAATATCATTCCATTGTCCATCATATTCTCCATTAACATGAATCTTTTGGTTTCTGGCTATTTTCTAAAACCCAAAAAGAACAGCGTGAGAGACAAAAATCATTCTTGGAAAATAACATAATTAAGGGGAGAAATTTCAATCTCTAACATCATAGGTTTAATATTATGTTATTCATGATCGTTATCATAATTCTAGGACTGTAACCTATACTTATACTTAACCTTAGGGACATCCCTAGACATACCTTAGATATATCTCTAGGGTTTTCACTAAAGTTTTCACATCCTAGTTTCCAAAGGTTGACTAAACCTTCACTCTGATACCAACTATAGAGACCCAAATCTTGACGTACATAGACATTACATTATTTTTGCGGAATACTTAATACATGAAAAAAACAGACGCCCAAATACCATATTAGTTTAGTGTCTTTGGAAACTCGGAACATAATCTTCTAATCATAGTGAAAAATATTCAACATCTCCCATAAAGTTCTTCCACTTTTGTTTTTTTAGCTAAAAATTTTATTTATATACTGGGGAAATGAAAACATATAAAGAGTGTGCTCAAATTCTCAGTAAGGGTAAACATGGAAAAAATAAAACAAACCATATACATTTGAACATATAACCATGAACATAAATTTTGAACATCAAGATCTTGAGTTGTGAAATAAATCTTGGAGTACGTAAGGCATAGATCATAAAGGAACATTAATCCTAATAAAATAGCATGGGAATAAAACATTTAATTGTGGAAACCATTAATCACATGATATTATTTCCATAGTAGCCAAGGCATTGCTGCCAAGACCATCATAGTGGAAAAAGTCCCTTACTGAATCGAGTTCACACCTCGTTCCAGTCCTATATCGCTGAACCAGATTAACTTTCCATTCTAGCCATGTCTATCTCATGAGATATAAATCTTTACCCAATGCATTTTAGGGAGATATAGGTCCCACCCATCTCATAATGAAATCATTCTTACGTGTGCCACAACATAAACATAAATCATTCATCATAACCCAAAGAATAAAATGGGTTTCATAAACATCATCCCATCGTAACATAATCCACATAAAAAAATGGATATCATTTCATCATAAGAAAAATATAACCATGTAAATAATAGATACACTATTCTTGAAACATAAACATACTAAATAATTTCATCTTAGATGGAAAATAGTTTCGATAAAACACTTGAAATGAAATCTTGAGGAAAATATACTTTCTTCTCCAAAATCATTTTCTTTTCTCAAAATACCATGAAATTTTAAAAAAGTATTTTGTTGAAAATAATCATGAAATCTTTTAAAGGAATCTTCATGAAAATAAGGAGTTATGAAACTGTAAAAATCTGTTTATGCTGTATAAGTTAAAAAAACATCCTCCTTATACTTTTGCCGAAAAAGTCAAAAAGATCCTCGTATGGTAAACAAAATAAATATTATTTACATAACAAAATTTAAAAGTAAAAGAGGGGTAAAAATGACTTTAAACATACATGGAATAATATTAAACACTTTATGAAAAACATTTTTATGGAAATGGATGAAAAATATAACCCCAGTAAATACTTATCTATAAGCAATCTTAGATAAAAATGAGATTGCAAATTTATCCCTTACCTTAGGTCCAATTGATTCCATACGTGTCCGAAACTCTTGTATAGTGGGTTTAAACATATTATTAACTTTTAAAATAACCACAATAATATTTATGATATCATATATGATTCACTTATGACTTTATATTACCCGTTCTTTTTTCAATTCCACGTTAAAGCATCGTTTTGGGTAAAATTGTTTCATTTATTGTACGTGTTTGGACTTGTTATTCTTGATATTATTATTACTTATATAATTATTTACTTACTTCAAGAATGTAAAACTTGATTTATATATCATATATATTCAGTATATATATATATATAATAGATAGATAAATGAAATGAAACACACCGTTCATGGAGACGGTAGGCCGTACGTACGCATGAACCCTGTTTTCCTTTCCTTATTGACTTGAATGGAAGTAAGTAGATGAAATATATATATATATATATACATAAACCCAGTATCATTATTATTCATCATATATACTTTTTAATTATTCTTGAATGGTTAACATGGAGAATGAATCTCATCGCGTCATGGAGACGGTAATCTGTACGTACGCACGAGCGGTGATATCATTCCCATAATTATTGAATGGAATTGGAGTGGATGATATAATATCTCAGAATAAGTATGATGTTATAATAACCATATATAGTTATTCTTTACACCATTATACCCATCCAAGTAAGGTGGTGGTGGAAAAACAGATTACACTATGGCGTGGAGACGATATTCCGTACGTACGCATGCGTGGTGATTTCATTTTCCGTAGGTTGGATAGAAGGTGAAATGGGGTTGTTTCATATTTATAATAACATATCAGTATATTATTTATACTTATGTTATTACTTTATAATGAAACAACTAAATAAGAGAAAGTATAAGAATAAATAAACTTGGAAGAATTTGTAGAAGAGATTACCTCTTCCTCGATGTGCCTCTTTTAAACTTCCTCTTAGGGCACTAGAGTTTGTCTTTTGAGAATACAAGAACCTCAATGATATAACTATAGATATTTATAATAGAAATGTTCAGGGTTTGTCCGAGCTTGAAGGCTCAAAATTGTGTGAAGAGGAGAGGGAGGATGTGCCCTTTTATAAGAGGGGTGAGGGGCACCTTAAGAAAAACTTCAAATATTATTTTATAATAAATTAATATTCAGTTTATAATGGATAAAAAGTGACTTATTTCTAGGATAGGGTGGGGATGGGTCGAAATCATCTCAAGTAATATTTTTTAGACACATTTAGGTTACCATAGCAACCTTACCATTTATATTTAACTGTAAGTTAAATAATTTAACTTTTACAATGTCTTCTTGTATTCTTCTACTATATGATTAATAAACTTACTATAAACTGCCAATAGAACCCCAATTGGTTCATTAATGTCATATATATTATTATATAAGTCTTTTGGCAGAACCTTATATTTTTAGGAATATAATATCAATCAATAATTTAATAATTGTTTTAAAAACTCTTTTATGTCAATTTTGACACTATTTGGTATTTTGTTTTTTATAAATTCATAACAGCATTATTAATTGGAAAAAAATTATCTAACCAACACTAATATGTTATATTAACCTATAAAATTATTTTAATTCATAAAAAGTCTCAAAGTATATTTATTTGGGTATTTATAATATCAATTATGTTAATATTTCATTTATAAGGTAATTACTGCATCATCATTGTGTCATAGATAAATTAACTTATTTAATTTCTAAAAAATATAAATAAAATACCATTATGTAGAAAATATTTTTATCTTTATAATGAATATTTATAGTCTAATTTATCTTATGTATAACCCTATATTAAAAATGTTTTAGTTATTAAACTTTGATTTTAACTATTTTAACTCTTCTTTAAATAAAATAATAATAAATGTCCTAATCTAATAATAGTTGACCTAAATGGTCATATTTTATTGTTAAGGTTTTGGTTGGTTGAATTAAACTTATACAATAGAATTAGTACATGTGTTAGAGTAATAATAATATCATTTTTACCCTTAATTACCCTATTTACTTTTATACATGGTAAATAAAAGTAAAAAGTTACTATTCAACAAAAAAATTTATCTTATTAAACCAAATTTTACTTAATGATATCAACTTTTCCTCTCATATTTTTGAAATTCCACTCACAGAAGCGGTAAAATTATGTTTTATGTAAATTTTCAAATTCTCCTAGGAGGTGGGTAAAAGACGGTCAAAAGTACAATAAAATTTTTATATATCTAAAGTTATTATTAAATTAATCCAACAAATTAAATTGAAATTATATAGGTATTATGTATCTATTTTGACCTAAAATAAATTTAAATAAAATAAATAATTATTTAAAAAAAATTGGTTTTAAACTATAACTCAGTGTTTTTCACTATTCATTGAAAATTGAAAGTTTTCCAAAAAATACCAAAAATTCACCCTAGGATAATTTCGATATTCTGAATCCAAAAATGAAGTCCATTTTGAAAGATAAAATTTAAAAAAATTTCAAAAAGTGGGTATTACTATTTATAATGGCTAGTTTATATAATATTTTAATAATATATCGTTGTTTAGTGAAACACGGTATTGCGTACTACACACGCTATCGAGGAAGGTCACGATTGCGTGTAATGAAATCCAAGTTAGGGCTGCATGTAGTGCAAGCTCCCTTTGGTGTTTCATATAGAATAATCAAAACTTATTTCATTTATACATTAAAAAAAATCTATACTTAATGTTTCGTAGATTAATTTCCACAAAACGAACTTGAAATTGTGTGTAACATGAGCCAAGAATAGTGTTGTGTATACTGCAAGCTAATACGATGTTGCGTATAGTACCAGCTAATCTTGGTGTAGTGTACTATAGGAGACATCAATGAAATTAAAAATAATATATCTCATAAAATCTCAGGGTGTTTCAAAAAACCCCAATCTAAAGTCTCTTATCCAGGTTATGTTTAGAATGACTGACAAGATACCTATCCATATCTTGTTCAAAATATATCCTAATATATTACTTTTTCCCATCCACAAAAGGGTCCTACGCTCCAACTGGAGTGCCATGATTCCCTTTTTCAATCCTAATTTCTTTCTACCTAACTAGATGTTGTTAAGTGGGTTCGTTTGAGATCACCTTTCCAAAAGAAAAAATATTTTTGTTGAATTTAATATACGATTAATAGTAATTGATTATCCTTTCATAATAAACCTTTTTCCAAAATCCCTTCACCCCATTATTAATATTAATAAATAAGAGTAGTGGTTTGGAAAACTTCACCTATGTGAAAATCCTCACAAGATAGGGTCTTGAGAGAAAATAGGTGGCTGAATAGTGCTGAATAGGTGTGCCAATATGATTATCAATAATTGACAAAGAATTTGACTTGAAAAAGTGAACATGTAAACTTTGAAATCCTATAAAAATTGTAACCAAAATTTGTTCAACATACCTTTAAAATTCTAGAGTCCATTTCATCATCATCACACAACATCCTATAAAGGAACAATTTCCATGAGACCAAAAACTATACTAATCCTCTCTTGAGGAAGAATAAACTAGGACAAATCATGAATCAAGAACCCCCATAATCAAAAGAACTAAATCTAATAGATTCAATAAACCTCATGATAATATTATTCAAAGGATGTCAGTTAATGAACTTACTAACAAGAGAGTATTGAAAGTATGACATAGGAAAATTCATTTCCTTCCACCAAAAATAAATGAACAATTTCCTCTTATGCTGAAGTGTAGAAGGAGAAATCCAAGATATTGCATCATTCATATCACACATAAAGGATCTCCCAGAAACCAAATATAAAATTTTGTGATTAGGGTCTAATGTTGGATCACCTCTTCAATCAAATTATGATGAAATTGATTCAATACTCTAAATTTTGTCATCTATTCCATAACAAAAACAATAAAAAAAATAGTAATAATAATAATCACATGATTTAAAATAATTATCCAATATCACTTGGTCAATTACATCCTCATTCAAATGAACTAATTAAATTTATTTATGATATTTTTTGAGAATTTAAAGATAAAGGATACCCTTTACCATTAAAAGACCCTAATTTATAGGATATATTAAAATAACATAACCCATATATAATAATTAAACCATTAGGAAAACTGTCTTAACAACAACTTATCAAAACATATTAACGAAAGTAATGACCACCTACCTTTAACCATTTATATAATTTAATTCAACCTCACCTTGACCATAAATACCATCACATGAAAAACCCTTATCCATAAAATCCTCAACTCATAGAATTGAACAATTACCAAAAAAATTTCAAACCCATTAAAGTATATAAATTCTCAAACAACTATGTTAGAACACTGATTGAACAAAATATTTCCTAACTATCCTACCAACAAAAGGGAAATCAATGAAAATGATGTCACAATAACAATTTGAGAAGAAAATCCAAACCTAGATGCAATGAATTGGGCAAGGATATAAGAATAAACATTGCGAAAGAGAAATTGTGTAGTCAACTTATTAAGGCTATTGATATAAGAATAAATGATTAGTTAAGAAATAATGAAAAATCATGGATGAGAATAAAATCCTAACCTAGATGCAATGAATCGGTTGGGGAAATTTCTAGAGGAGAGGGAGCCGAGAGGGGGATGGGGATGTTTCTGGAGGTGAGGGATCCAAGAGGTGAGGGTGGTAAGGAAGAGGAAGCTGAGACATTGAGGTGGAGGCTGGGAGGTTGAGGTTGAGAGCAGAGGTCGTGGAGGGGAGGAGATCATCGAGATGCGGTGGTCGGATGGATGAGAGGGGGAGGTCAGAGACGGGAGGAGAGGGCTGGGAGGGGGAGGTTGGGGAGGAGAGGAGAGGGCTGGGAGGTAGAGGTTAGTGAGGTGGAGGTCAGGAGGCAGGGGTTCAAGTGGGGGAGCCTGATGGAAATGGTGATTCGGGAGAAGAATCCAGATAATTAGGGAAGTGAACCTCATTTTCAATAAAACTATTGCCTTGTATAAACTTATTTTCACATAGGAAAAACATGGATGTAATCATAAAAAACCTCTATTTTCCTTTTACCTGACCACCCAGTGGATGATACTTAATGCTTAGTCATTATCCTCTATGTGTAGACGTGTTGGCCTCATACCAGCACCTCACTTGTAAAAATGGAGTAAGGGCAGAATAGGGTTAGTTCCTTATAATCTAGTTTAATGAATATGAGGTTATCTCAAACTTTTTGTCATGATTTTTGGTGTGTTTTAAAGGGGGGAAATTACAGTGGGATGGATATGGGTTATATCCTTGTCAATGCTAAGGAAAGACTGATTAAATGGTCAGGTGATGATTTGATCAATTAAAATCACCATAACATAGGCATGTACTTCAGTGAATGTACTCATAGTAAACACAGTATGCCTTGGAAGAAGTAGCTATAGTTCAGTTTATAATACATTAATTGTCAAAGATGAGAATTTTGGAGATATGTCAGTCAAAGTGGATATACTTTCTTCCTTCTTGTTTGATGTCTATAGTCAAGGGGAAACTTTTTAAGCATGCCATCAGGTTATTTAGGGTGTGGTGTAAAGGTTGGATCTGTCTTTCAAGGAAATATTGCACCACCAGTTCTAGTTTGGTTGATTTGGATTTTAATATTTATTCATAGTGAGGTACCTAATCTGACCTTAGAATTCACCTGGTTTTACTAGTTAGAGAATACATGCCAGGAGTGTCATTAGAATGCTGGGGGAGTGCCTTGGAAGGAAATTATGTTGCTGGGGTGTACCATGGTTCATAATTTTCTATTAAATTCACAAAACCTATGTTGGATAGAAACATCATCCAAAAGTTTAAAGATACTATTATGTTATCATGTATCTATCAAGATGGGTTGGGCTAAGCACCTTTATGGTGTTTCATTAGGGAAAACAAGCATTGGATTAGATTTTGAAAAAATAAGTTCTATAAACATAAGTAATGCTTAGTGGTGGGTTGGGTATTTTGAAATGCAACATGACTACCTGAATGAGACTTCACAACCTAAGTAGGTTGGGTGATGTTTTCATTGTTTCCCCAATGATTCCTAAGGATGATATATTCTAGGTTGGGGAGGTTTTAATAACCTGAGTTTTTAGCCAAGGTATAATTCCAATAGAATTTGAATTCATTGCATTTGGGGGATGGTTCATTCTTTAAACCATTCTTTAAAAAAAATTCCATGATTTGGAAAAATTCAATGTGTTTTTTACACTTGGTTAAAGGATTAAGAGGTGTCTGAGGTTGTTCCTTGAGTTTTTTGAGTGTCAGGATGTGAAAACTAAATGTTTGGGTAGACTGGTAAGGGCGCACGGTTTTTCTGAAACTGCGCGACATCTGTAGGTGACTAGTAGTGACCCACACAGGCTATGCACAGTTTCCCAAACCATGTTCCTAGGTCAAATGATTTTTTTCATATAGGTACTATGTGTTAACTATTAATCACACAGTTGGTGCATGGTTAGGGAAAATCATGAATGAAAACCATCCTGGGTTAGATTTTCTAAGTAGTGGGTGCTGCACGGTAGGCATACAGTTTGTCCAACCTTGTTTCCAAACCATGTGGCCTAGCTTTTAGGGTGAAAGGAACCTTTTTCCTTTATTGAGTTTTAAACCCACCATTTCTTTTTTCTCATCATCCTCCATCCTTGTAAGGATTCCACCTTTTCACTATGGGTTCATCATCCTCCCTATTCGAGGAATAATGATAACTATTCCATCCATTGTCAGATTCAAGCACCATCAGTCCCTATGTATTCCTCTCGGTAATCTCTTCATTAATTTTTAACATTTCTATGTTTAGTTTTATCTTTATCATGTTATCTTGGTGGGAGATCATTATCCCTATTTTTGGGGTGGATGTCCTTTTCTTTTTTTTCCTTCAAACTAGACCAAATCAAACCTTGATATTGGATTAGTTGATATTCATAACCAAGAGGTATGTGGTCTATGGATTTGCCCCCATGTTTTCATCAAATAATAAATGTTTCTATTATGCCACACACCAAACTTTTCTAAGAATTTCCTTAGATTTTAGTTCTTCATTATAATTTTGAATTCACACCTTGTATTACTCTCATTGAGACTTGTTTATTTATTTAGGATGCTAAGATTGATCATGGACAACCCTTGGCTGTGATGACTTTAATTTTTCCTTTATAACTAAATGATTGAATTCCAGAAATTCTTTATAAGCATTTGTCTTTGATTAATAATAAAATCACCCTTATAGGTATTTGTTCAATTGATAAGGGAACCTCGTAAGTGCCATGTTGAAACATCATATTGTTTCTCCATGTTTAATAGTTTTTCTAAAATGATTCTCTAATGTGAATTGAGTTATGAATCTTGAAATTGATTCTCAAATTGTGATAAATTTATTTTCTGATAACTAATGTCTTGTATTTATAATAAAAACCCTCGGATGAGGTGCACTATCTTATAAATTTCAAATTGGTAACTTATTATTTATATCATTCTTGGTTTATGTTTTTTAGTTTTACACATGCCTTCCTCTTAGTGCGTGATATGTGGAATGTTAGGACATGGCCTCCTTAATGTTCTTAAATGGATTTTACCTCCTTTTATATAAATGATTTATGAACCAAATCACCTTTTATGTGCTTATACCATATTATAAATTTAATGTATTGGCTCAATATTATCTAAACGAACAATTAACAATTCTCCTCATAAGGGCTTGGATTGATTTATAAATTTGATTTCCCATATAGGTTATTTCCCATTTGACCATGGTACCTTCTAAGAACCTCTTGAGCCGTGTAGATTGTTTTTCCATGTTTTGATAGATTAAATGACCTATGTTAAATGGAACAAATCCTTCATGATTGTTTTCCTTACTTAAATTAATTAAATGGTTTGATTGAGATGGAATTTAATTTGGTGGTATAACCATGCCTCATGGAATTATTAAATATGCACATCTTATGTTAATTTTTATAATTGTGATTCCCTTAGTTATAATTGGACTTGATAAATGTAATGCATGAGAGGTAATTCCACATGGGTATTGTTATAAATATTATTACACCTTATAGCTAGGATATGTAGTGATGGTAAGGGATATTTTGAACAAGAAAGTTCCACACTCCCTTACATCAGGAGTTGAGAATGGCATCACACACCACTGAAACTATATTGATGACGGGAATAACACACAACATCCTTTGTTTAGTGTTGTAATGATAAAAAACAAAATATTTTTTGAGTGTTGGAATGATGAAAAACTCACCATATCATGTGACAAGCATGAACTCTCCCACTAATTATGATATGTAGGGAATGTACCCTTAGCTTGAGATTATATTATCATTTAGACTAGTTAGGTATGACTATGTTATGCCCTACTCCAACAAACAACTAGTATTCTAGGTATATATCCCTTAGAATCCACATGTGCATAGTCTATATAGGTGGATGCAATATATAACTATATATATATATTATTACTATATAATATATTTATAGATCAGTTACTTATTCTGACCATGAGACGAAGCAGGTAGAGTCATCCAGGTGTCTTATTGGTACTTGAGCTGACTTGTATTTATTTATTCATCACTTCTTAATATTATGTTTACCCACACACCATATTAATTTATATTCATGGATTGGTTTTAGTTGTTGAAACTATGGGTGGTGGCAAACTGGGATTTTATCTCAAACCCTGCTCGGGCCTTCATTTCACTAGGGTACCTGAAAAAACACAATTTCTTTGAAAATTTTATTGAAAATAAATTAAAAAATATACTCAAATTTTGTTCAATATTTTTATTTATAAAATATCTGGTATTAGGTCATTTATTTGAAAATTTGATGAAAATTCAATTTTTACCCTTTAAAAGATCACTATAGTATTTCAAACATATATAATTTTATTTGAAATATTTGAACTTAATAGTTTGTTAAAATATTCTTGACTTAATTTTACAAAACATTCATTCAGGAAATATGATCTAAATTGTGCATTTTATTTGTCTTAATGGGTCATGAAGTCAAAGTTGGGCTGGACTCGCCAAATTAGATATTAGTTATGTATTTTGGACATAACTTATTCATCCGTGCTTATATTAGGCCAACATTTTGTGAAGATATTGAGGAATAATATTCGCACAAATCATATTTCTGTAAAGAAAAATGTTTCATGAGTTTTGGTGGTTAAACCGGAGGTGAAAGTTGGATTAATTTATTTGGTCAAATTTCCCCATTTACACTTGAAACCTCTTTAAACCTAGCCTCCCATCCACTCTATAAATTGCTATTTTTCTCATTTGGAGGGGTTGGTACGTGAATTAAGAGATTCATGGAAAACGATAATTGGTTTCAATCAAATTATCTAACCATTTTAAGAGGGGTATCTCTTTAAGCAAGGATCCCCTCATCAAAGCCTTCTTCTTCTTCTTTATGTTGTAATGTTTTCATTTGCGTAATAAACTTATTTGTTATTTATTTATTTATTCTATTTTTTTATGTTTTGTTCAAATTTATTCTTCTTTTAATATTCCTAATTGGGCTGTAATCATGAATAGAAGCAAGATTGTGTTCTACCCTTTCTAAACCGTTTCACATGGAAAACATTTCTACGATGACTACACCACCCATTGAAGAGTAGTTCTTTTTAGTAATAAATCTACCTCTAACCTCCTTCATTAATTTATTTTGAATCTATGAGATAATTTAATTAACTTAATATTATCTATGAATTTAGTTTTTAATTTAATTGAAACTATGAAATCAATTGAATGATTCATGCAAAAACACGTACTATTGAGAATTGTGTGATTTGTGAGGGGGAAAACATAATCGGTAATTCAAAACCAAATAGGATCAATTTGTAGAGTTGAAACATAATATCTAAACACTATTATTCCTAGTTTCTAGAATGAATATGTGCCTTAATTTACCACTGAACATAATTTATCCTCATAACATCAACCAAATTAGGTTGCTGCGATTGCATGTTCCAAAGATAGCCTAGGGTTTAATTTTCTTTATCTTTGAGGTAAAGTTAATTCTCACTGGGTTATAGGGTTAAAAAGTTAAAGTATCATAATTATGTGGATTTTAATTTACATTATAACGATAAATAATTAATTTAATTGGTAGATTTATATCGATTATGGCTTTTAAAATATTTTCTAAAACAACAACTTCTTGTTGTGTCTTTTTAATCAAACTTCTCACCAAAAATAAAAAATAAAAGAATGATATCTTCTTCCTTCAAACTTTTGAAAATTTTATAAACTCTAAACAACCTCATCCTTTCAAGTAGTGTTTTTGATTTATTAAATTTCAATTTCAAAATACCTTTATATAGTTGCTTTAATTATTGCCTCTTTGAGAGACGACCTAGTTCAGCCACCCTGCTGCACCTAAATAACCCAAATCTAAACATCATTTGAGAGAACCCAAAAAATCCTTTCAAATTCACACTGTTTACGAGGAGGAAATTAATTATTTCAACCATAGATATGTATTCCTTTTATTTTTCATTTTATTCTCTTCTTCTCTTCTTTCTTCCTTCTTTACCCAATCTGAATTTTTCCTCTTCTTTTGTTTTCTTCTTCTTCTTCTTCTTTTTGGACCATCAACTCAAAATTGTTATTTTTATTTTATTATTTTCCACTTTTTTGATTTTAATTTTTATTTGATTTATGAAATTAACTAATCTTGAATATCTCTTAGATCTTGACCCTAAAATTGAACGCAACCTTTGGGCTTGAATCAGATATTCTCAGTCTCCAGGAAGTTTCAATATTCAACCAGTTGGAGAATTACTATATTCTAGTAACATTGAAATCAGAAGAAATTAAAATTGAAATATAAAAAAAGAATCAATGGCTAAAAACAATAACAATGAACTTAATATAACCATTCAAGAGTTGGCTTCACCAGACATTAATAATCAACCAAATTTCATTGCATACCCAAATCTCAAATCAGACTTTGAACTGAAATCTGGGTTAGTTCACCTACTTCCAAAATTTCATGGCCTCTTTGGTGAGGATCTCAATAAACACCTTAAAGTATTTAATGTATTTTTCTTAACCCTAAAACCAGGAAAACTATCGGAATGTCAAATCAAACCAAGAGAATTACCATTCTAACTTGATGGAGCTGCAAAAGATTGGATGTATTATTTAAAACCTCAAGATGTAGCTTTTTGGGGTGATTTGAACAGTCATTTCTTATAGAGATTTTTTCGAGCATCAAGGACCACATCCATTCAAAAAAAGATCTCTATGATCAAGAAAACACAAGGGGAGTCAATGTATAAGTACTGGGAGTGATTGAAGAAGTTGTGTGTAAGCTTCCCACATCAACAATTTAGTGAGAAACTCCTCATCCAGTAGTTCTATGAAGGACTCACAGCTATTTAGAGAAGCATGATGGATTCTATAGTTTGAGGGACATTGGTTGAAAAAACACCAGCAGCTGCATATGCATTGATTGAAAAGATGGCACAAATCTCTCAGCAATTTGGTGGTTAAGACACCCCAAATGTTAAAGGAGTACATCAGGTAAGTAAAAATTCAATTGAAAGTCATTTGATTGATACCAATTTGGAAGAATTGACAACTATGGTGAGACATATTGGTTTTTCATAAAAGATATCCCAACCCCCTCCTTCAAGGTCTTGTGGCATTTGCACTGAGACTAGCCACCCAACTGACTATTTCCACCAACTACAAGAAATTGAAGATTGTGAAGCAGTGTTTCATGGGAGACCATATCAGTAGCAACAACAACCATATCCCTAAAAAATCCTGATGCATTTTCTCCAACGTATAACCAAGGGTGGAAGGATCAATCAGACATGAGGTATAGATCTGGACAACAACAAAGGCCCCCTTTTCAACGAAACCTCCACCATACTTAGGCTTACCAGTAGGGTTTCCAATAACCCCAAAGGAGATTTGAAGCCCAAGCATCAAAAAGAAAACAAAAAGGTAATCCACCACCCATGATATATTCTAAGACAGATGACCTTTTGAAGAAAATTATTCTTAATCAACATAATGAGCTGAAGAGTCAAGGTTCAGAGCTGAGGGATTTGAAGACACAAATGAGCCAGATTTCTACTGATCACCATGAACAAGTAAGTACGAACTTCCTAAATCTTCCTTCCAAACCTACTCCAAATAAAAAGGGTAATGTTGGTGCCATCGCATTGAGAAATGGGAATCAAACTAATGATACATCTGTACCTACCAATCCACCTGGATTCACCTCAACTCTAGAAAAGCCCCATTCCACACCAATTGTTGAGCAACCCAAGGAGAAAGATAAAGGTAAGAAAAATATTTATGATATTCCTTTTAAACCCCTTCATTTTTCAAATAGAGATGCTCAAACCAAAAAAGACGGCTAATGAGGCGATGAAAAAAGAAGTTTTGGATAGATTCAAGTACGTGGAGATCAACATCCCCTTACTTGAAGCCATTGAATAAATACCATGGTATAAAAAATTCTTAAAAGAACTTTGTACCAATCTAAGAGGGCCCAAGGGAAATGAGAGGATCAATCTTGGATGGAATGTGTCAGCACTCATTACACCAACTCTAGCTATGTCAACAAAGTGCATGGATCATGGGAGATTCACCATTCCATTCACCATAGGAGTATTACACTTTTTTGATTCTTAATGTGATTTAAGAACTTCCATAAATGTAATTCCAAACTCTGTATTCTCTTATTTATAGGTTGGTGTGTTGAAACTGACGAGAGTAGTGGTGCAGTTGGTAAATAGAGCTATGGAATATCCAGTGGGAGTCCTTGAGGATGTATTTGTATGGATAAGAGACATGATCTTTCCAGCATATATCTATATGCATAAAATGGAGGGAAATTAGGTAAGTTCATGTGATCCCATATCATAGGCAGGTCCTTCCTCAAAACTGAAAAAACAATCATAAATGTCCATGAGGGTATACTTTCCATGGATTTTGGGGGTGAATTTGTGATATTTAATGTTATGGACTCCATGAAGTACCCCTTAGAGGAACATTTTTCATTTGTTATCTCCCATTTTGAACCATAAAATATAAACTCCATGAAATTTTATTGTTCTATGCATAGAGAGATTATGAGTATGGTTCTAGTTTGATATCTAAGAGAACTTCCACAACTATTTATATTTCACAAAACTCTCTTATATTTGATTTTGAAATGGATTCATATTTTGATTTTGATCATGTGAACTCTGATTATGACATGACTATTGAATATGCTGATGGTTTTGATGCATTATTCTCTGATTTTGATGATGATGATTCTGGTACTAATGTTAATTTTTAACATATTTTAGTTCCTCCAGTGTCTCCATCCAAAATAAACCCCCTTTGTTGTAACTCAATCCATTTACTCCTAATATCAAATACTCATACTTATTAAGTGGTGAGAAATTGACTGTTATCATTGCTACCAATATCCTTTTTGAACATGGAGAAAAACTTTTGAATATCTTTAGGGACAACATCAGGGCAATTTGGTGGACCTTGGTTGACATATCAGGTATTATCCCATAAATTTTCATGCATAGGATTATTTTGGAGGGTGGGGTTAAACCAGTTAGGCAGTCACAAAGGAGACTCAATACAACCCTTCTAGAAGTTGTTAAAAAAGTGGTTGAAAAATTGCTCAAGGATGCTATAATTTATCCCATTTCAGATTTATAGTGGGTAATTCCTATTCAGGTTGTGCCTACGAAAGGTGGTGTTATAGTTGTTAAAAATGATAAAGAGGAGTTAGTTCTAATGAGGGTGAAAAATATTTGGTGTGTGTGCATTGATTATAGGAAACTAAATCAATCTACTCGAAAGGACCACTTCCCCTCCCATTTATTGATCAAATTCTTGAGAGACTAGATGGGAAGACACATTATTGTTTCTTGGATGGATTTTTTGGATATTTTTAGTTTCCTATTGTTCTAGATGATTAGGAGAAGATAACATTCACTCATCCTTTGGTCATATTTTCCAACTGAAGGATGCCATTTAGACTTTTCAATGCCCCGTGTACCTTCTAGAGATACATGGTGAGTATTTTTTCATATTTCATTAAGACATGAATGGTGGTATTTATTGATGATTTTACAGTGTAAGGGTCTTTATTTTAAGATTATATCTCTAGTTTGGTAAAGGTGTTGAATCGTTGTATTGAGAAGAATATGGTCTTGAACATTGAAAAGTGTCATTTCATGGTAGAACATGGAATTTTATTTGGGAATGTAGTGTCATAACATGGGATAGAGGTTAATAGATCAAAGATAGAAATTATTTCATCCTTTCCCTATCATTCATGTGTGCATGATATTATATCTTTCCTAGGTAATGTAAGCTTTTATTTTCACTTCATCACAGATTTTAGTAACATTTCTCTTCCTATGTCATGATTACTTCAAAAGGATTATGATTTTTTGTTTGATAATTCATGGAGGGTAGGCATTGATGAGATGAATAAGTGTCTAAATACTCCACTGATCATATATTCACCCCAATGGGACATTCCTTTTGAGCTTATGTTTGACACATCTAATTTCAAGGTTGGAGCTGTCCTATTGCAGAGGGTGGAGGGACATTCACATGTGATTTAATATTCCTAGAGGACACTGGATTTAGCCCAATAAAAACACAAAACCACAAAAAAGGAGTTTCTTTCCATCATATTTTCTTTAGATGAATTCTGTTCATATCTATTAGGCTCTAATGTTAATGTTTTTTCTGACCATGCAGCTTTGAGGTACCTATTGAAGAAACAAAATGTAAAGCCAAGACTAATCTGATGGATGATTATTCTTCAAGAACTTGATATTAAAATAATGGATAAGAAGGGGTTATAAAACCTAGTGGAAAACCACATGTGTAGGATTACCCACACAATAGAGGCTGACACCTTGGCTTAGGTACCACTTTAAGAAACTTTCCCTGATGATCATCTTTATTCCATATCAGGTATGCATGCTTGGTATGATGATTTAGGTAACTAAATTTTTTCCACTGAAATCCCAACAAATTTAAAGAAACCTAAAGTAAAAAAGTAAAAAAGTGTGTCAAGATTTTATTTTTTGGATGATCCATGCCTATGGTGCATGTGTTGTGATCATGTTATTAGGAGGTGTGTTCTTGATCATGATTTTGAGTTTTTCCTACATTTCTTCCAAACACGTTCATGCGGAAGATACTTTGGACCCTAATGAACAGATAGGAAAGTGTTAGACTTTGGATTATACTGGCCTAGCTTAATCCATGACACCCATGTGTTTTTAAGTCATTCTCTCATTGCCAACACACTAGGAACATTTCTGGGAGACACGAGATACCCCAACAAACCATACTGTTCTGTGAGATTTTTGATGTATGAGGCATTCATTTTATGGGTCATTCTCCTAGTTCATTTGTTTTTTTTATATTTTGGTTTATGTTGATTATGTGAGAAAATGGATGGAATCTATGGCCACCAAGATTGATGATTCTCATGTTTTAGTGGAATTTGTCAAAGTAAAGATTTTTTGCAGGCTTAGAGTACTGAAGGCCATCATCAGTGACCAAGGGACACACTAATGCTATCAGAATTTGGCTTCCCTCTTTTGGAATTATGGGGTGACACATGAAACATCAACACCATACCACCCCCAAACAAATGGATATGCTGAGGTTTCAAATTGGGAGTTGAAACAAATTTTGGAGAAAACTGTGCAGCCGGATAGAAAAGATTGGAGCAAGCACTTGGATGATGTTCTTTGGGATTATAAGACAACATAAAAAACTCCCATTGGTATGTCCACATTTTGGAATTTTTTTGGGAAGGTGTGTCATCCCATTGTAGAATTCGACCATCAGGCGTGTTGTTCTATAAAGAAATACAACATTGATTTGGTCCAAGATGGAATCCAAAGGAAGCTGAAAATTAAAGAGCTTGAGGAGATTCAATTGCCTTCATATGAGAAATCAAGGATCCTCAAGGCAATATCAAATTAATCTCATGATAGAATGATACTACAAAGGGTGTTTCATGTTGGAGAGAAAGTCCTTCTCTATAGTTCATGACTGAAGCTGAGGCCTATAGAGATCACACAAGAGGACATTAGAAGAATCTTTATAGTCAACGAGAAATGTTTGTAGATTTACATTGAGGGACTTATTACTAATGTAGTGGATTCCATCACACTGCATGACCCCCTCACCACTTGATCATTTCAGGATGTTCAAAACCCTTTCACTTTTAGATTCTTTGTCCTATTTAAAATTATACATTTCATGTGCATATATCATTTTATAGGTTCACATTAAGGAAAATGCAATATTTTAAGTGTGGGGGAGGGGAAAGCATTTTGGGGTAAATATTTAAGATTTTAATTTGTGTGTTTTGGGTGTATTTTCTATTAAGGTTCTTTTTATAAATTTCAAAAAAAAAAAAAGAAAACAAAAAAAACATATCAGGTAACATGCTCATTTAGATATGGAATATATGGAAAATGCATGTTTTCAAAATTCATTGGTATAATTATAATCATGAGTAATATTTCATCATCAAGGGTTGATTTTTATAAAAATTGAAGTCATCAATGATATGAATGGTTGTGTTATTATAATATTTTCACATCATTATTTGTGATATTTGTTCATGGTGAATCGTGTCGCTAATTTATACACACTAAATTTTACTCAACCATGACTTGTGAAATTTTTCCTACTCAATTGAAGGTATAATCAAGTTAGGTAAAAAATTCATTGGTTGATCCATACGTTTGTTTCTCATCCGATCAGTTTCATTACTATACCAAATTGACCTATGCATGTGTACCTATTATCCAACTTCTGTACACCCTCAAAAAAATATGGGTTGTGTCTTGGAAAGGGCAAAAACCAATCTTCACTAAAATTTGATCTTGTTATAACTATTATAATTATTGTCAGGAGGATATCAAACATGGGATGAGAGTTTAGTGTGAGAAATCTTCCAAGTGGAAGTTAAAAAAACAAAAAAAATAAAAATAAATGAGGGGAGTGATGAAATGTACAACATATGGGGATATCTAGGCCGAGAGCTTAATGTTTTACTTTTGGTAATGATTAAGTGAGTGGGTCTTGAAATTCGATTGAAAAGGAATGAAAAATAGGTTCAGTGAATTAAACCAAGAAAAAATAATTGTTTTACATGGCCTGAATATACTAAATAATAGGTGGATTTATGAGATTGGAATTTTTGGAAAACACACATGTGGAGAATTAGTGGCATGGTATACCCATGACTTGTTTCACTATGATTAGTGTTATGAATCTCAATATATTTTGTTTTGACACAATTTATGAGACACTAAATTTAAAATTTATTGATATTGACTCTTGATGGGATTCTTACTTTTCTTATATTTTTACTGTGGATTGAGAAATATGAACATGAATATCTTGTCACGATTTTTTCGAATACATGATTTGAGGTTTTTCCCAGGAGTGCGGAAGGGAAAGTGTGGGGGAGTTGATAAAAACTTTTTTAGAATATTTTATTGATAATAAATGAAACATTTCCACACATTGTGTTAAATATGTTTATTTATAAAATATTTGGGATTAGATACTTCATTTGAAAATATGACTGAAATTCCAGTTTTACACTTTAAAATTCATTGTAGTATTTAGAACATAAATAATTTTACTTGAAATATTTGAAGTTAATATTTTGTAAATATGTTCCTAACTTATTTTTCTACAATGTTCATTTAGGAAATATGATCTAAATTGTGTATTTGTTTGGACTTAATGGGTCATGAAGTCAAATCTAGGTTGGACACCCCAGATTGGACATCGGTTCTGTATTTGGGCCATACCATATTCATATGTGCTTTGATTAGGCCCAAAATTTGAGAGTATATATAGAACTAATTTTCTCACAATAAATCCTTCTAAAAGGATAGCTGGTTCATGCATTTTTTGGTCAAATAGGTGGTGAAATTTGGATTAATTTATTTGGCCGAATTACCCCATTCACACTTAAAGCCTATTTAAACCTAGCATCCCTTAAAATCTATAAATTGGTATTTTAATCATTTGGAGGGATTGGTACGTGAATTAAGAGATTTAATGGAGTGGAAAATTGGTTTCAATCTAATTATCCAACCATTTTAAGAGGGCTATATCTTGAAGAAAAGATCCCCTCATCAAAGCCTTCTTCTTCTTCATGTTGTAATGTTTGCATTTTCATAATAAACTTATTTATTCTTCTTTTATTTCTTCTCTTTTCTTCTATTTTGTTCAAATTTATTCTTATATTAATATTCCAAATTGGGCTGGAATTAATATTATAAATGAGATTGGGTTCTACCCTTTCCAAACCTTTAGACACGAAAAACGTTTCTACGATGACTACACCACACATGTAAGAGTAGTTATTTTTAGTAATCGATCTACCTATAACCTCATTAATTATTATTTTTAAATAAATGAGATACTGTAATTAACTTAATATGATATATGAATTTATTTTTTAATTTAATTTAAACTATTATAGAAATTGAATGATTCATGAAAAAACACATGAGGTCGAGAATTGTGTGAATTGTAAGAGCGCGTACTTAATCAGTAATTCAAAACCACACAGAATAAATTTTTAGAGTTCAAACATAATACCTGAACTCAATTATTTTTCATTTACTGAATGGATATGTGCCTTAATTTACTATTTACAATAATCCATCCTCATAACATCAATCAAAGAAGGGTTTTGCAATTACATGTTCTGAAGATATCCTAGAGTTTAATTCTCTTCATATTTGAGGTAAAGTTAATTCTCGTAGGGTTTGGGGGTTAAAAATTTATGGGATCATAAATAAGTGGATGTTAATTTGATTGATAATAATAAATAATTGAGTGAAGAGGTATAGTTAGATCAATTATTCCTTTTAAAATATTTTCTAAAAAAACATCTTCTTATTGTGTCTTTTTAATCAAACTTCATTTCAAAAATAAAAACAAAAAAAATGTAATCTTATTCTAGAAAAAATCTTCTAGTTTTATAAACTATAAAAACCCCCATCTTTTAAATTAGTGTTTTTTAGTTATTTAATTTTATCTTCCAAATACCTTTATAAATTTCCTTTAATTACTGCCTCTTTGAGAGATGACCTAGGTCAACCACCCTGCTGTACCTAAATTACTCGAAACTGAACATCATTTGAGAGAACCCAAAAAAACACCTTTCAGTACCTGAGCATACCACATGTTCACAAGATCATGGATTATTGATTACACTGTTATGCTTTACCTACGAGTCAGGAGTACATGACTGAGCTAGATATTAGGATTCTCATGGAGTTTTCCCCCCATGATTTTATTCCTTTTTTATTAATGTATTTTATTATATCACATAGCTTGTTGTATGTATACTCTTATTGTCAGGAATCATCATATGGAAATTCATGCATTATTGTATATTATAATTGACCATCATTTATTTTCGGTTGTTATATCTTCTGTTTATTACTGATTCCACAGTTTTCTAGTATTGATTTTCTTCTATATGACTGTGATACTTTGATCATGAGGGTATAGTCTCCCCACTATCACCTACTTAGAATTCTACTGCTAGTTTTCATCCTTTTGTGTACATGGGTATGCACTTGAGGACTTGTGACCCATTGGTTCAGCTAACGGTTTAGTGGTTAGCTGGGTCGGGGAGTTACATAATAGGTGACCCAAATTTTATTAGGTTTCCTTTTTTGGAATTTTATTTGGGTTAAACTTGGTTGGGATACCCTAATAGGATTAGGTTACCATAGGAATAGAGTTGAGTTTATTTATATGAAGAATTAGGGAACGAGTTATCCACTTAACTGTCCAAGAGTTTATATGATTTTATTTGGATGATGGCATACCCAAATAAATAAATGGCGAGATAAATGCTATAAATGACACATTACTTAGTGAAATATGGATCATATATCCCTATTGGATATGATGTTTTCAAAAGTTGTTATCTTTTTAATGGGAAGATATTTATTAAATTTACTTTTTAAATGAGTGTAAGACATTATACACATATGTTACTATTATTGATGAATTTCATCATAATCACCAAACTTTACTTTGATATCAATAAAAAAAGTAGGAACATAATGTATGTTACTTCTTATAATGATACAAAATATTAAGAATCATTCTTAAGGAAAATTATATGTGTTAGGTAAACCCTTTTTGAGTAACCAATGCTTTATTTGTTCAACATGTGAATTTGGATTCTTATGATAAGTATATAATGATTCACTTAATGTTTAAAATATAGTATATTAATTATTTCCTAAATAAATTTATCCTCAAATATTATATATAAAATTATTGGATTTAACTAGGAGCTACCAAACGTTTCCTTTAAGTATTATTATAGTTATTGAATTAATTATGGAATCATCATTGCAAATTTTTTAACAAGGACTAAAATCACACAATTGTTAAGTTTTGATGCATCTTTCTTTATGTTGAATTCTTACTCAAAATGTACGACATACATTAACTTTACTATAATTCTTTTTCAAATCCATATGCAATAAAATTATAAACCCGATGAAGTTTCTAATAATGAATAAAGAGGTTGTATTCATATGATGTGAATTCTTTAGGTTCTTACCACCATCATTATTTGATATAATGGTCCACATAATGCTTCACTTAGTTATAGAGGTTCAACTATGTGGTCCTATCCATTATATATGGATGTAACCAATATAAAAATATATGAATACTTTGAAAGGTTATTTAAATAATTGAAGTCGGTCATAAGGTTGTATTGTAGAATTATATATTGTTTAGAAAGATATTGAATTATATAACAATTAACTATCATATGTTGAAAAAATAGATCTCCCAAAGTCTCATAATAGTGTGAACCATATGGGCCAAGGTATTTCTAGAATATATGTTGTTACACTTTTTTTGACAGAGTGGGATCAAGTGAAGCTTTTAATTTTACATAACAGTGATGATTTTGATCAATAAATTGAATCCCACAAAGAAATTCATAGAGATTTAAACACATCATGGGATGAAGGATGGATATCAAATACACATCAAAAATAATTTATAGGATAGTTACTAGATCAAATTTATAAGGAGTTATCTAAAAATATGAATTCAACTTCCAAACGAGTTCAATGGCTAGCGAGGGGACCAAATGAATATGTTATATGTTATATTAGTTTGTAATTAATGGGTATAAGTTCTATAGAAAGAACAATATAAATGATTTTTGATATAAAATAGTGGTGTTACACTTGGGGAAGAAGCAATTCACATATCTGGTTCGAAATATAGAAATACAATTTATGCAATTATGTTATATTTTTTCATTATCAAACAGATATACGAGTTGGATTATACAACATTTCCAGTGAAAATTTTCCATTACAAATGGGTTGAAAATATGAGTGTAGTGAAATTTGATGAAATGGGATTCATGAAGGTGAATTTTAGTATGGAAGGGGAAAAAGTTGAGTTGTTCATAATGACATCACAACAAGTGTAAGTATTTTATTTCTCAGATCCAACAAACAAGAATTGTTTGATCGTCTAGCTGGAGACTACAATTTTTTTCAAGTCAGATAAAATGCCAATCACAGGAAAATAATTCATTAGGATATTAAAATAAGTTCATGAAGGTACCAATATAGAAAATGTATTGTAAATTAGAGGGGAAGATAAAGATGGGATTTAGATTCTTCATAGAGGAACCAAATCCCTAAAACCCTTAAAAAGGGAGTTTAATGACTAGATAAAAGTGTTTTTTAATATACTATTTTTTACTCATAATATTATATGTTCTCTACTACATTAACATAATATAAATTAAAATTTTGACTACTCATATAGATAATGTCTTCTACACATGATTATGTTACTAATCCATCTTAAGAATAAACTATAATGAAGGAAACCCTTTGGGAAGATTTAAAGTTAATTATATGATATGCTTTATCTATTTTTCCAAAAAAGTATATAATGAAATATTTTATTAATTTTTATTATTATTTTAAGTCCATATTTCATGCCTTTTCAGGAAGAGAAATGACAATATCTTTGCTAAATCATATAGGTAATCTTGATGTTTTCATAGTTAAATCCTTATCCATATAATTAATATATTATTTCATATTTATGTTTCATTTATTTATTTTTAGTATTACTCACATAATAATTTTTTTCGTATACATGTGGATTGTTTTGTCCATGTTGGGGTGATCTATCCATCTATCATGCCTTCATGCACCAAAACATGCACATAATACTTCTCTATCAAAACCTTTTCACCCCTACTATGTTTCATTCATCACTTTCCTTCAATTTCCTTCCACTGCTCAATCATAGAGGTAATCTTGGTGTTTACACAGTAAAATAATTATCTATAAAATTAAATTATGGTTTCATATTTATGTTTTATTTTTTACTTGTTAGAATTAATCAAATAATAATTGTTTTTATATATAGGTTGATTCGTTTTTTCAAGTTGGGGTGGTTTGTTCGAAGCTTCTCATGCTTGCAAGATATTGGACATCAAGGAAGCAACTAAGAGAGTGAAAATAAGGAAATCCATCAGGAATTCATACAACCATAATGAAAAGGTGAATCCCTAATACTTATTTAATTAAAATTTTCATCATTTTATCTATTATTTATTGGTTAATTTAGTTATCATTTTATTTAATTTTTTTCATATATATTTTGGGAAGTCATATTGAATCTATGTCATTATCTGGAAAAACTTTCTCGTTGAAATCCACAAGATAATAGGAAACTCATGTGGCCATTGTGGTGAATTCTCATGATATAAGGGGAACATTAGCTTCTTAAACACTTCTAGCTTTCAACAATGAGAATGATTTTCCGACTTAGAACACTGAATCTATATAAAGCGTTGTAAGATAAAAAAATAAAGGCAATGAAAATCATTATAACATTGGTAGTTAGGTTTTTAGAGACTTTGTTTAGGAATCAACTTATCCTCAATCCAAAACATGGTGTGACTGATATGAATCCAAGTGGAAATATTTATTTAAAATTAACATTAATTTTAGTAAAAAAGAAACCTGACATACTCAAATTAGAGAAAACATATTCAGATTGTTTTGAATCTTTAGGAAAATTATCTATAAGTCATTTTTGATATATATGAATCAACCAAACCTCATTCTAATACACTATGTTCCTGATATGAATAAATGTGTTTATTATCATTTTAAAATATACATTTTAGTTCAAAATTTCCACTCACTAAAAACTGATCAAACAAACTTTTATTTTCTAGATAATTTAGGATAAATATTAATAATTCATTTTTGATGTGTAGGAACTGGTCTCACATTACACCGATACACGATGTGATCTATATGAGTCAAATTGAATGAGTCTAGTATAAAATAACATTTTATTAAAAAGGAAAAGTTGCATAATCAAATCTTGGAAACAGAATTCATTTTGTTTTTATACTTTAATAAAATTATCCATATGTCCTTGGAGATGTGTTAGAATCATCCTCCGATCAATCCGACATATGGTGTGACCGGTATGACTCCAAGTGCAAATTTTTATTTAAAATTGACATCAATTTTTGTAAATAATAAAATTACCTACTTAAAACCATGAAAAGCATTTGAATTGTTTGGATACTTTATAGAATCGATCCATAAGTAATTTTTGATGTGTAGAAATCATCCTCACCTCAATATGACACATTAAGATCCCAGTATGACTCAATGTGCATGTTAATAGTTTAAAATTGACATTTTAGTTCAAAATGTGTCACTCACTAAAAACTGATCAAACGTGCTCGTATTTCCTTTAAAATTTAGGAAAATGATTTATAATTAATTTTTTTACAAGTAGGAATAAATCTCACGTCAAACTGATTCACTATGTGATCCGTATGAGTCAAAATGCATGTTTTCATTTAAAAATGAAATTTTAGTAAAAAAGGAGTTACATACTCAAAACTGAGAAAACACATCCAGATTTTTTATACCTTAATAAAATTATACATAAGTCATTTGAGATGTGTAAGAATTAGATAAAACTCAATCCGACATGTGGTGTGACCAGTATGAATCCAAGTGGAACTTTTTTATTTAAAATTGACATCAATTTTAGTAAAATGGAATATCGACCTACTCAAAATTGAGAAGACACATTAGGATTGAATTGATACATTACATAAAGGATAAATAAGTAATTTTGGATGTGTTTTAATTAGCCTCACCCAAATTTGATGCACGGTGTTCCTGGTATGAATCAATGTGTCCGTTATCAGTTTAAAATAAAAATTTTAGTTCCAAAAGTTCCAATCACTAGAAATTGATCAAACATGCTCATATTTTATTAATAATTTAGAAAACAATTTATAAGAAATTTTTAATGGGTATGAATTGATCTCACATCAAAATGATACATGATGTGATCGGTATGAGTCAATGCACATGTTTGTAGTATAAAATGACATTTTAGTAAAAAGTAAAAGTGACATACTCAAGACTGACCAAACACATTCAGATTATTTTGATACTTTAGAAATATATACATAATTAATTTGAGATATGTAGGAATTAGTTTCACCTCAATCCTATATACAGTGTCATCATTATGAATCCAAGTGCATCCTTCTATTTTAATTTGAAATCAATTTTAGTAAAATGGACAACAGACCTACTCAAAAAGGAGAAAATGAATTTGGATTGTTTTTGTGATTTACTAAATCTATATAAAAGTCATTTGTTACATATAGTTATCATATACACATCAATATGTTTCATGGTGTTACTGTTATAACTCATTATTTCTGTTATCAATTTAAAATTGATATTTTTGTTTAAAAAGTGCCAATTACTAAACACTATTAAAAACACTCAAATTTTCTTCATAATTCAGGAAATATATCCATAAGTCTTTTTAATGTGTAGGAATCAATCTCACATTAAAACTAATACATTATGTGATCAGTATGAGTCAAAGTGTGTGTTTCCAATTTAAAATGATATTTTAGTAAAAAAGATAGTGACACACTCAAAACTAATAAAACACATTCGAATTGTTTTGATAATTTATGAAAATGATCCATCTATTATTTGAGATGTTTATGAATCATCCCAACCTCAATCCAACGCATGTTGGGACCAGTATGACTCCAAGTCTATATTTTTATTTAAAATTAACATCAATTTTAGTAAAATAGAAAACTAACCTACTCAAAATTAAGAAAACAGATTAATATTATTTTTATAATTTACATAAATTACCCATATGTGATTTTTGTTATGTAAGAAGAAACCACACCTCAATATGATAGATGATGTTCTTAGTGTGACTCAATGTGTTTGTTATCTGTTTAAAATCGACATTTTAGTTCAAAAAATGTCACTCGCTGAAATTCAATCAATCACACTCCTATTTTCTTAATAATTTACGAAAACAATTCATAAGTAATTTTTATTGTATATGAATTATTCTCATATCAAACTGATATATGATGTGATCTGTATGATTCAAAGTGTGTGTTTCTAGTTTAAAATGAAATTTTAGTAAAAAAGAAAAGTGACATACTAAAAACAGACAAAATGCATTAATATTGTTTTGATACATTATGAAAATGATTCCAATGTCATTTGAGACATTTATTAATCATCCAAACCTCAATCTGATGCTTGAATTGACTGGTATGACTCCAAGTGCATCTTTTTATTTAAAATTGACATCAATTTTATTAAAATGGACATCTGACCTTCTCAAAACTAAGAAAACACATTCAATTTTTTTTTGATAATTTATGTAAATGATCTATAAGTCATTTGTGACATATAATAATCAGCCTCACCTCAATCCAATTCATGATATTTCCAGTATGACTCATTGTGTCAATTATCATTTTAAATCGACATTTTAGTTCAAAAAGTGTCACCCACAAAACCACTAGGCTGCACCCATGGAGGATTTTCTTCTATATATTTAGTTAATTTTCATGGATATAATGCTTTAATATGATCAAGAAATGGTGTGACATGTATAAAATGAACCACAACTCAATCTGATACAAAATGTTCCTGGTATGACTCAATTTTCGGTTTAAAATTAACACTTTATGTTATTTTATTTATTTATATTATTACTAACATAAGAATAATTTTCTTATACAGGTGAGTTATTTTTCTTGAGAATGTGATCTTTGTTTGGAAATAGCAAGAGTCAGGTTCAGGATCAAAAGACAAAAGAATATTGATGTTTTTGAATGTATGTAATAATTTGTACTTATGTAAATTATATAAACCAATGTTTGAAATGTATCTAATATAATGTTTTTTATTTTATTTGTGTTTTAAATTCCATTTAATTTAAATTATATATTGGAAATTAATTTTCTTGATATATAATGGTTTTCTAGTGTTGCGGTGCACATTAACAGCAAATTGTACTAGTGCTACAGTGTGATATTACAGAATAGTGCATCATGCCACTTTATCAGTGCTCTAGAAAGCACTAATAAATGATTCTTTAATCAGTTATTTTAAAAATGTTAATAATGGTACCATTTATTGGAACTAAATTAAAGTGTTGATAAAATACAAGGGCTTTTAATCTTACTATGGTAGTCAGCGCTTCTCCTGCACTGATAAAGGCCATTTTTGCGCTGTTAAAGGCATATTTTGTAGTAATGATACAAATGATGAATCAAAATTTTAATACAAAATCCCCATAAGCTAATTACAGATCATGTGTAGGGTAATTTAACTTGTTTGGTTTCAACTTTCAAGAAGAATAAGCAATTTCTTTATCACTATATATTAATACACAACCAAATCCGTTAAATGAAGCATCACTTTAAATGATTAATTCACCATTTATGGAAGTAAGGGAAAAAAATTATAGAATTCACCAATATTGTTTTTAGTTTCATTAAACCATCCACATATTCTTTTATCTACATGAATTTAAAACCTTTTCATGCTAACTTTGTCAACGTGCTAGACAAAAATGAAAAGTTTTCAAAAAAACACTAGTAGTAACCCTCTTATCCATGAAAAGTATGAAAGTATATGATAAATTTGGGTCATAGAAATTATTTAACAACTTTTTTAGGGTCTACCATTATACTATATTTAGATACAATGGTTCCAAGGAAATAAATTTTTTTCAACCAAAATTCACACTTACTTAATTTCCCATATTGTTTCATTTATTTTATAGTTTTCAAAAAAATCATCCTTATTTTTATTTCATGTTACTCATGAATTTTAGAATATAAAAAAATATTATCAATAAACATAATGAAAAAGTTATCCAATAACTCATGGAAAACTCTATTCATGAGGTACATAAATACTATAGGTGCATTGGATGACCCAAAGGGCATAACTGAAAACTCATAATTCCTATATCTAGTCAAAAACAGTATCTTTTGAATTTCATCCTCCTTCACCTTCATTTTATGGTACATGGAACTTATATTAACCTTTAAAAAATATTGATATCCCTAAAGTTGATAAAAAAATCAATATGTGGAAAATGATACATGTTCTTAACAATGATACTATTAAAGGATATATAATCAATGAAAATTCTCCTTGAACCCTACTTTTTTTATAAAAAAATAGCATCACCCAATTTTGAAGTGCTAGGTTTAATGAATCATTTATCTAGGAACTCTTGTAATTAATTTTTTAATTATAAAAGTTCTACATGATCCATTTAATGTGTGGTTTTGAAATAGGCTTACGTCAGGCACTAATTAAATAGTAATCTCAACCTCCAAATTAGGAATAATGATATGAAAATCATCTAGAAATACATCCATGTGTTCATTCACTAATGGAACATCATAAATTGGAATAGATTATTTATTTTAAACCAAATGAGCTAGATAACTTTCACTGCCATATTTAATCAGTTTCTAAACTTCTTAATATGATATAAAAAGTAAGAAATCATTGAATAAAACATTATTATCTCTTCAATATATAATATCATAATTAAATGAAAGAAAATAAATAGTCCAAATGATATCAAACTCTCATATAGGTTGTTCAAAAAGATTCACAGGAAATTACTTCCCACTAATGATAATAGGAAGATTCTAATAAATCTTGGTTTCTTTAAAAATTCCACCTAGATTTTTCACTAAAAGTTCTATCTTACTTTCATGACGTGATATTCCGAATTTACTTGAAAATATATTAGAAATAAAATAATGCAAAGATTTCGAGTCAAACAAGGTATTCCAACGGTTGGAATACAAAAGTAATATACATTTCAACATTTCTTTTGATATCCAAACATCAACTATAGTAGTAGAAAACGATTTTTCCACACCCTATTTATTATGATCTTGAATATTTCATACTTGAGTTACTAACTTTAGGAACACATTTGAATAATTAACCAACTTATTAAAACTAAAAAATCTCACCATTAAATGGATATTTCTTTCCCATTCATGGAATCTTTAGTATCCTTTTACTTGCAATCACAAGGCATAGTACCAAACATTCAACATCAGTAACACTTCCATGCTTTCATAATACATTCTCAATGGTGATTTTTACCACACAAATCACAATATGAAAACATTATTTTCATACCTCTATATTTCATTGATGTATGTTTCCCCATTTCATTCCATCCCAATCGCATCATACTTTCATCATCACGAGGCACATGAGTTTCAGAAAACCCTATCTCAACATTTTCAGCATACTGAACAACATTATCATAGATTTTAAATTATTTTTTGTCCAAATATCTTTTCATAATTTGTTTCAATACTAAGTAAAATATATAAATTTTACTATCAATGTAATGAAAAAAATATGGTATGTACTTGGCTAGTCTTGTAAAATTGGATTCATATTTGGCCATAGAATCTTCATATTTTTCCCTCAATTATAGGAATTGTCTCAGTATCCTTTGCTGGATGACCTCAGGGAAATATTTATCAAGGAAAATATCCTTGAATGTTTCCTATTTATTTGTATCAAGATCATCTTTCTCTTTGGTATTCATAACCAGAGACCATTATTGATCAAATTAACCTTCAAAATGATAAACAAAAGAGTTACCTTTTAATTTTTCAAACATCCTATGAATTAAAATACCTTATCTAGATCATTGATACATCATTATAATACCAATTTGTTATATGATCAACTAAATGAAGGGGTATTTTGTCTCAAAAAATAATTCCTTACTAAGATGTTCCTTCATAGTAGATCAGGTTCCCCTATAGTATGGATACGACAACCATTTATAGCATGTGTGAACTGATCCATCCTTACATCAAACTATTCTTTCCCAATTCCAACAATATTTGGATACTAATTCGGAGGGATATTTTATTCTTGGTACCTTCCCACTATAGCTTACCTATTTCATATATTGGAAACCATTTTGTATATACATTGTTTTTATAATGAAATATAAAAATCTAAAAGTTATATATCATTTAAACTTAACCATAAAGTGATATATTTAAAGATCATGATATAAAAATTATCAGAACATATAAAGTTATCTAAACCATCCTCCCATTCCAACTATAAGGAACCAACCTTAAACATTACATAATCTTGTGTTCTAATTCATGAATTCATTTTCTTACATTTTAGGATCTTTTTAGGCTTTGAGTATTATATAATTAGGTCATAACTTATCAATACAAAACCATAAATTACAAAGAATAAACATCTAATTATTAGGAATTATTCCTTTAATATGAAAATTTTAAAATAAATCATGATTTCTTTTCATGAAAAATCTTCTTGAATTTCAAATTTACCTTTACCTTTCCCTTAACCATCCTTAAAACCTGCAAAAAACATTTTAAAAATGTTTGATGAGAAAAAATAGATCAATAAGAGACATAAAAAGAAAAAACCATTAGTCCAATTAAAAACATGAAAACAAATGAAAATATTTTTCTTAAAAACATACAATTTTTACAATAAAGGGAATAATTATTCATTAAATAATATCATTATCTTTCTTTTTTAAATCAAATTATTTTCAAGAAAACTCATTTGAAAACATAGAAAACCCATATTGGTACCTTGTGATATCATCTTATAAAACCATTAAATAACATTTATATAACCCTTAAAAATGGAAATAACCATACGAAAATCTTCCTATATAATTTTCCATAGAATATAATCATTACCGAATGAATTGTAGTGATATATGGGAACACCTATTGTATAAGATATAAAAGGCTCACATGTGAGATATAATTGCATTGAACCTTACACAAAAAAAGTCTAAGGACCATATTTGGAATTTTTTTTTACTTTCTAATCATAAAATTTTTAAATACTCTTTTAAACTCTAATACAAATCACTTTTAGATATCAAAATACCCATTTCTTTTAAAAACCAATTTTCAATACTCAAATACCCATTTCTTTGTAAAAAAATTTTCAATAAAAAATACTTAGAATAAGGGGAGGTGTTTTCTTTAATGAAAACATGAAATCTTGTAGAGCAATCCAAGATTAAAATAATGGTTTCATTGGTGGTAAATTATTTTGTTTACGTATACATTAAAATGGATTATTCCTTTTGAAATTTGTGAAGAAATATAAAAATTCCATTCAAATATTCATTTCCAAAAAATATTTAAATACAGACATAAATTTACATTATAAAAATATCATTTGCATAAAAAATAATTTTAAAAATGTGGAAACGGAAGAAAAATATAGTTAAAAATAAAAACATTAAAAGATATTTTTTTAAAGAAAAGTCCCTTGTAACATTGGAAATATTTGAATCATGAGCCCCCTGAAAGTGTATCAATATAAAATGGCCCAGTGATTTGGTGATGTTGAAATAGTTTTCAATTATTTAAGAGGATGAAAAGTAAATGAATATTAAAATAGAAATTTTTAGTGCTGGTGTTATTTCTAAAGACATGTTCAAATATGAATATTGAAGAATTTTTCTTAAGTTCTAAAAAGATGTGTCGTTGGTCTAATTGTACTGACACATTTTTTTATAACAATGATATAAAGAAGAAATTAATGATTCCATTAAGAAATGATTTATTTTGTGTGAATAGTTTTTATTATTATATATGGTGTGATTTCAAGGAATAAGGGTTTAGATTTATTGATTAATTTGAGTTGAAAATTTTCTATGAGAACTTTGTTAAAATTTATATATTGTACTTATTCAATAAATATGGGTCATATATAGCCATCATGTCCAGGGAGAATCACACACCACTGAGTGGGATAATGAACTCAACCCTAGCCAGCTGGAATTAGGGGACTGTAGCTGAGGCTCGGGGCTAATGGGCATGCCTATGTGAGGCATAGTAACGGTGGAGCGCCACTATGCGTGGAAATACAATGACAGATGTGGGAACATGACCGTGCCGATAAGAGAACCAGTATGGGGAGGTACTAGAAGATAAGTAAGATAATTATTGAATGGATTCTGACTTAGGTTGTAATATAATGAAGTGGTTGAGAACGTGGCATTTCGAGTTGGGATACATCTGTTTTAACCAAGACCTTCCGATTCACTTATCATTTTATTTGGACCGTCATTTTGTTAGAAAAAACATGGATTAATATACCACCATTTTATAATCTCATATGATGTTAAGAGCCATCCTATCTCTATGTAGTGTTGTGTTCTTCCTTGAATGAACCCAAGAGTACCATTTTACTGGGATCTCCATGGCCACATTAAATGAAGCTCTATATAGGATCTCCCTTCATCATAGCTTCATAGTTATGGAGATATGAGGATGATCGATAATAATTATGCAATTTTTTTTCATAATTGAATAAGTATCAAACCTTGTTTTTGTTGTTGTGTAGAGGATTAAATTTTTGATATAATGTTTATCAAAGCCACATAATAGGTTTTGTCTGAATTAAATTTGTGATTTTAGAAGGTTCTAAGATATTGTACGATAACAGTAAATACTGGATGTCAAATTCGTTTACTATGTTCATTTATCTCACATACTAGATTTTTTTTGAGAGAGAAGGAGTGTCATGAACCACTCCGGTTCATGAAAGTTTCCACACATCTTCTTTTTGTGTGAAGAATACTTAAAGCCCAAAATTAGACAACCTATACTTGACACCGTTTTTATAATTCATGAAGAACAAAGTTCTATGAATCTATTGAACTTGATATCTTACTATATTTCACAATGGACCAAGTTCTCATGTTTTGATATAAATGACCATTTGCACAAAAGATACAGTAGGCATTTGGCATGCATTAATAATAATGAATCAGTATCTGCTTGGTTTTCGAGAAAATATTTGAGGAGCCACAACAACGTGTTCTTACTATTTATTTTATAAAGAACACACACACGCTTTAATACTCTACACCCATTTGATTTTTGATGCATGAGGTTTTTGTGAAGGTGATTACATAATAGAGAAGGAAGTTTATGTGATAGTGAGTATGAGTAAATACCATTTCTGAAAAGGGGAGAATATACGAGACAAAATAAATGCATTGTGCATGAGAATGTAAATTATACCCATGCATTTAATACAAGCAGCGTATGAGGTTTGTGAAAGGTGTGTTCAAACTAAATAGCGTGTGTGCATAAAGTTAAGAAGTGGAGATAAAGTGTATGTGTAAATGAATGTGTATGTTTATGCACATGTGATTGTTAAATCATATGAAGAAATAAGAAGTCATTTCATACTTTCATAGGCTTTATACATTTTATAAAGGTGTTTTCATGCACGTTAATTAATAAATGAATAATATGAGAGGACCATGAAACATTATAAATACATGAATGATTATTAAATAAGTGCACATGAAATTTATATTGTTTAATCAGTGTTCATTATGCTGATACTAAAGATGGAACAAGTTTCTCATTAGTGACTCATATGTATTTTTGTGTTTCAGTTTTCAGTTTTGAGTGAGGCCAGGTCTTCTACTAAAGAAATATTTTTTGCATAATTAGATTTTTTTGAGACAAATAATTATATTCCATTATTAGAAATATATAAGAAATTCCAAAATCAATTAAAAGGAACTTGAAGTGTACATGAGATATTGTGATACAACAAGATTGTGGAGGAAGATCAAGTGATCTTCCTATCGGTGGATTAGAACATCTAAGAAGTTGGAGCTTAATACTGGGGGGGATCTAACTAGTTGAAAATTTGGGGGTATAACCAACTGAGGAAGAAGAGTTGGATTGATGGGGGTATAACCAGAATCAACTAGGGGATCGATTACTAGAGTCTGTGACTAGTTTTTTCCTAAACCATTGTAATTGATAAAAATATTATAGTTTATAATCCATGTTTTGGGGTATAACCAACAAGTAAGGGATGTAGGTATTAGTATCAAGCCTTTTAAAAATACTATGTGTTGTTATTCAGTTACTTTCTATATTCCATCCATGATCCACTCATCTCAATAGGTGACATAAGTTTTAATTAGAATGTGAAAAAATAATTTAGTAAAAACTAGTCACACTGGATTCACCCCCCTCTTAGTGTGAAAACACAATTATTAGACACTTTAATTGGTATCAAATAAATGGTCACCTCTATTTGGATATACTCTACTTGTCCTATGGTTTATATCAGAAGTATATGAATTATAGATTTGAGTTGGAAGAAAATTCAGAAGGGCTTCAGATGGAAAATCCTATCTCTACTCTTGATGTTATCAATATTTATGTTTTAGTAAAATTTTAGAAAAAAAGACTAAAAAGAGTTTCAAAGAAGCTGAAGAAAAATACAAATATAAATGAAAATTGGCTGGTATCTAAATGCACCTATAGTGTAAATTGTTCAGTGAAATCATTTGATAAATCATGTTCAATATGTGATGATGACTTTTTCAATTTTTATATCAGAAATCATCTGAAGAAACTTCCTAAATAAGTGGTCTTATGTATGACTAATTTTTTCAAGGAACTTTTGCTTGAAAATTTACAGTTATATGTAGAGGCAGATGCTATGGAAGAAGCATTGACTAAAAAGGTTGGTATTTATATAACTCTCACAAGTCTTGTGAAAGAAAAAGAAAGAAATAATATATCTTTTCAAAGAAATAAATACTGAATATTCTGAATAATTCTAAAGTAGTGTTTGGGAGAAATTAAAATTTGAAATTGTTTTTACAAAAGTTGTTCATGCACTTAAAAAATTTCATAATGTATCTATGAATGTCAAAGATGCTCAATTATTTGGAAAATATGAAAGAATCAAGGAGGATGAAACATTTTCATTAAAGGTAAATCATATTCATGAAGATGAGATTCATAAGATAATGATTTAATGGGAAGAATGCATGAAATTAGTTGATGATGGGAACATTTCTCTCAACTTAAAATTTCTTGAACTTGAAGTGAAACTAAGAAAAAGGAAGAGACACAAGTTGAGAGTTTCCAAGATACTGAGAAAAAAAGTAATGACATGGATTCATCTAATAAAAACCCTATTTTTGAAAATAATCAAACTAGTAGAAATAAGATATTGATATTATCTAATTATTAGCTCATTAACGAAGGTAACCCTTTATCCTGATAAATCTATGTGTACTATGTTGTCTTTTTGACCAGGGTAGATTCAATGTTTAATTCTAGACAAACATGGATGAATAAAAACACTCAGGAATCAAAAAAATCTCCAAATATAGATGTGAAGAAGTGTGGAAATTATTATTCCCCAAATAAAGAACAGAAGAAGAAATGTGTTACCTAAAAGAAGAAAAATGTCAAAGATAGTCAAAATGTGTTAGAGAAGGAGAAATAAATATTTTTGGGCTACTGTTGCTGTTGTTAGAAGCTTAGGCATCCAGAAATTAATTTTTGGAATAATATTTTATTGTATGAAAATTTAATGTTGCCTTCATTTAGGGGGAGAAAAGATGAATAAATTTTAAAACCTACAAAACAGAAGCATAATTCACAGAAAAAGAATTAGTTTATCAACAACATATGTGATTACTTGGAAAATTTCTTTGATTATTTCAATAGAAGTGGTTACTATTATGATAAGTTCTAGTTTATACTAATCATGGAAAAATAATCTGTTGATGCAAATATAACATCACAATATAAAGTGAAGCATTTAAGAAATGAAGATGACAAGTAATCCTTGGGATGTGACTAAAAGAATAAGATTGTTAAACAAGAAAATCCTAAGAATATTGTGAATAATGATGTGAACAATGTCTCATAAAAGAAAAAATGTTTTTATTGTGGTAATAAAGTTCACATCATGGAACATTGTCAATTGGACATAAACATTCATACTAAAGGAAGAAATATGGAATCAAAGAAAGAATCAGTCTAGAAAAGATATAAAAAGACCGATTTAGTGAATTCAATTACTAATGAAGAATAAAAAAATTATCTAAAAGTGTTAACTTGTTTAATTCTAATGATGTGTGTGATAAGTTCAACATGTTTGGACATTCTGGTAAAAAAAATATGACTTGAAAATATGGTCAAGAAAATTTATTGAAGAAGAATGTGAAAGAATCTGTGACATAAATTATTGGAAATAATAAGTCTATAAAAAGAGTGAAGATTGAGTATGTTCATAAAGAATGTTTGATCTTATGGCCAAAATATTTAGAAGAGACATGAAATATGAAACAAGCTGAGAAATATGAAATTTCCTTGTTATCAAATGAAAATAAGACTCTTTCATCTAATAAGATTATTGGGTTGAGAAGAAAATATCATCCTTGATGCTCTAAATGAGGATCATAGAAGAACCTCCTTATTCCCATATACATTGTGATTTTTTTTCATGCATGGAATTGAAGGTGAAGCATATATTCAGGGGAAGACATGAATTTATGAAAGTTTTCCATCATGGTAAACTATTCACATATACTTTGAGTTTATACATAATGAAGAAAATTTTGAGTGCATCTATTGATGGGGAGCATAGAAAATTAGTTATCGTATATTTTTATATCATTTTTCATCATATGAATGTTAGATGTTTTGGAGAGGTATGAATCTAATAACTTAAAATTTTTAGAAAATTGAATCTTTTCATCATTGTGGTATGTTGGTTGAAAACTAATATTCTCGTGATATAAATAATTCATTAAATTTTAAATGGGAGTGATATATTAGTTGATGACAACAGAGAAATAAATTCTTCTAATTGAATGTTTATAATATATTTATTGATATAAAGGATGGAGATTAGTTGAAAATATTTTGAGCAATTCTTAAAAGTTTCAATGATTGGTATCACATGATGGAGGTTTATTCCATCATTGATGTTAAATTTAAAAAATATTATTTTATACATAGAGAATTTCTCATGTAGTCTTAGATTTGATTGATTTTATCTCTTTTCTATGTTAGTAAGGATTCCATCCTTCTCAGAAGTAATTCAAAAAATGTGAGTTAAAAGAGAAGAGGATGTTCTTAATAATTGAATTTTTGAAATAAGAATTCTTTCCCATACTTTTATATTTGGATTTACTTCCAATTAGGGGGAGAATATATCATTGAATTTTATTATGAATTGTGTATTAAAAACAAATAGAAATGGGGGATTGAAGTGGTCATGTGATTTTGTGAAGTTGAATTTTTTTTAATTAGTTAAGAGGATGAGAATTCAATGAATATTAAAACAAACATTTTCATATCTAGACTTTGGTTATAAATACATTCCCAAATTTGATGATTATAGAACTGTTATTAAGTTAAATAGACATGTGTAGTTGTTTTAATTGTGATGATACATTATTTATAACAATGATATGATGAATAAATTAATAATGTGATGAAAAATGATTTATTTTTGTGTGAAAATGTTTTGTTATAGATTATGGTGTGATTTCAAGGAAGAAGGGTATGAAATTATTTAATAATTTTAGATGGCTATTTTTAATGAGAAATTTAGTGAATTTTTATATTGTACTTAGTAAAAAAATATGGTCTATCTCTAGCCAGCCAGCCGAGGGAGCAATACACACCACAAAGTGGGTAACTGAGCTCAACCCCGTCTAGCTCACATGAGGAGACCGTAACTGAGGCTCATGGAACATGGAAATGACTATGTGAGGTATTGTAATGGTGGTGAACCACCATGGAGTGTGTAAAAATGGTGGATGTGGACAAAAGAGAACACCCATAAGGGAACCGGTATGAGGCGATACCAAAGGAGTAGAAAGATAATTATTGATCGGATGTAAGCTCGGGTTTTAATATAAGGAACTGCATGATCTCTTGGTGTTTCATTATGGGATAGGTCTATTTTAACCAAGACCATCCGATTCTCTGATCATTTTATCCATAACGTAGGTCTCTTTTAAAAACATGGATATAACTACCACTATCCGATCAGCTCATCCGACGTTAAGAGTCGTATGACCTCTATGTAGTTTCATATTCTTCCCCAAATGAACCCAAGAGAACCTATTCACCAGGATCTCCATGGTAGCATCGAAAGAAGCTCCATCCAGGCTCTCCAATCATCATAATTTCATTATTATGAATATTAAAGGATGATCAAAAATAATTATGAAATCTTATTTTCATAATTGAATGAGGATCAAACAATGTTTTTGTTGCTGTGCAAGTAATTAAATTTTTGAGACGATGTTTATCTAAGTCATAGAACATGCAGTGTCTAAATGAGATTTTTGATTCTAGAAGGTTCTATGATGGTTTACGATGCCGATAAATACAAGATGTCAAATTCATTTGTTGTGTTTATTTATCTCACATATGTGCTGAGTTTTTGATGGATATGGAGTACCCTGAATCAATCTGGTTTGAAAAGGTTTCCATGCATATTCTATTTGTGAAAAGAATAATTTAAGTCCACAAGTAGACAATGTATGCTTGACAGAATTGTTCTACTTCATGAAGAACAAATTTCAGTGAAGCTAATGAACTTGATATCTTCCTAGATTGTGTGATGAACCAAGTTCTCATGTTATTTATATTAGTGAACATTTACACGAAGGAGATAATATTCTTTTTTATTACATGAAGAATACTAAAACAGTTTTTGTTTGGTTGGGATGAAATTTTTTGAGGAGCTATGAACAATGTGTTCTTACACTATATTTTATAAAGAAGAGTTGCATGATTTAATACTATACACCCATTTAGGTTTTAATTCATGAGTTTCATGTGAATGTGAGTCCAAAAATAGTGACGAGTCATGCAATATGGGGATCATCTATGGAGGAGGGGTGGTGAAAAATCCCTTAGGGTTGGTCATCTTGGCATTCTCTGCTCGCATGGGTCATGGATTCTCCCTCCAGACTCAGGCCAAGGTGATGTTATATGGCCTCATCTTATGTTGGCCTCCGCCCAATAGAGGGATCAAACTCAATACCAATGGGTCATGCAACATGAGGATCCTCCGTTGAGGAGGGGTGGTGCGCAATCTCTCAGGGTCAGTCATCTTGGCATTCTATGCAGGCTTGGGTCACAGATCCTCCCTCAAGGTGGAAGACAAGGTGATATTCTATGTCCTCATCTTATGTTTTCAAAAGGGGGTCTTCTTATCAGATATTGAAATGGATTCCTAAATCCTTCATAGTTCCATGAAAGGTAATGGATCCATTCCATGGTCAATTCACTAAATCCCCAGGAAGTGTAAGGGCATGATCATCAGAAAAATCAGTGTCTTCCATACTTGGCGCAAGGGGGAAAACATGTGGAACACATCGGATCTCTTGATGTCACTGGTCCAGATCCCATTTGTATTCATAATGTTACAAACATGAATCATGATGGGGTCTACCTGGTTATATGGTATTTCCTCAAACTCCACTATTTTTAGCCTCCAAAGGCCTCTTGTCTAAGGTAGTTTGGGCCATCAACTTGTTTTGTTTTTGTTTTCCTTGTATAATAATTTACAAGATGATGATGATGAGTGTAAAATGGAGAAGGTAGTATATGTGAAAGTGTGTATGTGTTAATAATAGTTGCGCAAAGGGGAGAATGTATGAGAAAAATTCAATGTATTGTGGACAAGCACGTACATGATACCCATGCATTGAATACAAGCAGTGTATAATGTTTGTGCAAGGTGTGTGAAAACTAAACAATGTGTGTGCATAAAGTTGAGATGTGGAGATGAAGTGCATGTGTGAACGCATGTTTATGTTTATACACATGTGATTGTTAAATAACTTTATGGAAAAAGAAGGAGTTTTATATTTTCATAGGATATATACATTTTATAAAGGTTTTTTTAATGCACATGAATTAATTCATACATAAAATTAGAAGACCATGCAATGCTATAAATACATGCATGATAATTTAATAAGTGCACATGAAATTTGTATGGATTAATCAGTGTGTAGTATATTGAGATTGAATCTATAACAAGTTTATCATTAGTGATTTATAAGTATTTTTGTTTTTGAATTTTTAGTGTTGAGTGAGGTTGGGTCTTCTACTGAAGAAATAAAATTTTCCCATGTAGCTTTGTATTGAGACAACTGATTCTATTCAATGATCAGAAATATCTAATAAATTCAAGTATCCATGCAAAGGAACTTGAAATGTACATGATCCAGTGTGATTCAACAAACTGATGGAGGAAGATCATGTGATCATCCTATCAGTGGATCATAACTTCTATGAAGGTGGATATTGTGACTGGGGGGGTCTAACCAGTTGCTAAAGAGTCTCGAGAGAGACCGAAAGGGGGTTCCTAACCTGTCGAATGGTTTGGGGGTCTATCCAACTGATGTAGAAGAGTTGGATTGAAAGGGTTATAACTAGAATCAGCTGGAGGATCGATTATTAGGGTGTATAACTAGTTGATTCCTAAACCATTGTAATTGATAAAAAGATTATAGTGGATAATCCAAGTTTGGGGGTCTAACCAACATGGAAAGGATGTAGATATTAGTACCAAAACATGTAAAAATATTGTTTTCTCTATTTCATTTGATTTCTACATTTCATGCATTATCCCTTCATCTAAGTAAGTGATAAAGGTTTGAATTAAAATGTGAAAAAAATTCAGTACAAATTGGTCACACCTAATTCACCCCCACTCAGTGTAACGGCACGATCCTAGTATGCTTCACATTAAACAAAAATTGTAATAACATTATAATATATAAATTATTTATATAATATTTTAAATGGTATATACATACATGTTTTAAAATAAAATGGTTTCATAACATAAAAATATGCATCAATGAAAGGAAATTGAGATGAAGTCCCTTACCCCAAGTTTGATCCATGACGTTCATTATTTATATTATAGAACAATAAACCTATATTAATTATTTACATTATTAAAAACTTTTTTCAAGTTTATTATTCATTTTATTTAAATTATTACCATGTCATATACAATTACTTAATCAATTAAATATACATCATATGTCTCAATGATATTTGTCTTATGTGTCAATATGACTTCGGTAGGTTAACTATTGGACTAAGAGTTTATTGTTTAAAAATATTAAGAAGAATAATAATGAAATATTTATCATATTTATAAATCAATTATAATTCTATAAATAATCAAGAAATATGGTTATGAAAAATGAACTACACTATGATCATGGAGATGATAGGTTGTACTTACGCACGAGTGATATTTAAAATTTTCAACGATCATTACGGAAATGAGGTAAGTAATATTTATCTTTAAATAATTATCATAATATCATATATAAAATATTTTTTATTTAATTATATTTATATATATCATTTTTGTGTTATGGAGATGAAAAATATAGTCACATCGCTTCATGGATATGGTAGTCCACACATACAGAAACAACATTATTATTTTTTAGTGTAATAAATACAATGATATATTTTATTTTAAGAATGATAAATATATAATTAATATAATTATGATTTCATTTATATGACATATAATAATTATATTTATCCTCATTACCTTCCATGTAAAGTGTTAGTGGAAAATGAATCACATCTCTTTGTGAGAGGGTAGTCTGCTTTACACATGAGTGACGTTATCGTATCCAACCACAGAATGGAAATTAAGAGGGTATATGTGATATAATAATACAAGAAGTATAAATATGTTACAAATTTCATATATATACTTTAATTCCACCATTAAAAAATATCATTGAGATGCGATGAAGGAAAATGAATTACATCAGTTTATGAGGCGGAAGTCTGTCAAACACACGAATAATGGTTTCATATCCCATTTGATAGAATAGTAGATGGTTTTTGGTTATTACATTAACATAATACTATCTTAGTATATGTGATATAATTTTGTTATTATATAATAATAATTTATTAATATTTTAAGGATATGGAAATATAAATAAAATAATGATGCTCAGTTAAGCACAATACTTCTTCTTCGAGAAACCTCCTTAGGTAAGCACTAAAAACCTTATAAGGATAAACATACCATAAAACTAAGGAATCTAGGTCATGGGTAGGGAATTAATTAATATATTTTGGTATGTATTTACTAATACAATGGTATTTTATGGTGTGAGTAGGATAATATAACGTGTTACCTTTTGTAAGTGAGGTGAGTGAAACACTTGAAATTTTTGAAAAAAAATGCACCCATGTTTTTCACATGCTAAAAGAATCCTAAATGGATCTTTATATATAATTATAAATTTTAAGGTTTATATATGGAAATAAAATTGAATTTAGAGAAGTTTTTAGGTCATTTTAAGCCTTTTATGTTTAGTTTAATCCCTGGTAAATCCATTTTCCTCATGAAGCTATGTGATCTGTTTTCACTAAATATTTACATGGAAAATAATAAGGATATAGTTAATAAATATATAATATCTACATTAAATAATTAGGATATTTACGAAATATTTCTTATTCTAAAAATATAATATATCATTTTCTTTCTTACATTTTCACTAAATTAAAGATGATAATGTTGTTTGTGCATGTGCGGACTACCACCATCAGGAAGCGATGTGACTCTCTATATTCATCATCTCACAACATGGATAATATATATAAGTATATTTTAATATATAATATTTTATTTATGTTATTATTATAATTATTTAAATAAAAAAATATTACTTTCCTCCTTTCCATAATGACTACTGAAAAATGGAACTGTTACTCATGCATACTTACAACCTACCATCTCCATGATCGCAACGTTCTGCATTTTTAAAAACCAAAATTCACAATTCCAATTAAAATTATAATTAATCTATAAATATGATAATTATTTCATGATTATTATTATGGATATAATAGAACTATATTATACGCACCAGAACTAGAACTTTCATAATAGGAATTAAAAGAGAAAACAAGTCAATTGAAAAAAAATCAAAATAATGAATTATTTTTAAAAAATGGGTGACAATATTTTATTAAATGATCATATAAGATATTATAAATATTAATATTTTCATGAGCCATCCTAATAGGGCCCATTCCGTGACTACCTCATGCCTGTCTTCAATAGGCCAGAGGCTAGAGACTAGCATCGAGTAGGCATATGACTCACATGGGAGGCCTTAGACTAAGGTACCTGTACACACACACCTAAATATATAAAATACCATAAAATAATGAAATTTGAGAAAACTAATAAAACATGGATTCATACATATAAATCACACTATCATATTATGATACTAATTACTCGAAGAAAAAATGGTCAAATACAAGCCCACTACCAAGTGCCTCAAAACAAGTACAACCTAAAAGTATAAGAGGGGAATCATGTCTAGGTAAACTCAAAAAAACTCATTAAATTTGGATCAATAATATCTTGTCAATATTAGCACGTCTATGATTTCATTAAAAGGTAAATCATCTACATAAGACACGACGCATCCAGGAAAATCCCATGCAGGTGTGAGTATAATAATGCCTATTAGGACACACTAAAATCACTAAGAATATAACCACAATAATAACAATTAGCTCATCATAGGTATATGTATACATAACATATAACATTAATATCTAGATATACTTAAGAAAGAAACACTATATAAAAATAATATGACAACTATAATGCCAATCTAGGAATCTTTCTTGGAAGTTTCACATAACACTCCTCTAGGAGAACATGCTCCACAAGTTAGATATCATTGATGGAATCAATCTTAGATTTCATTCTCATCAAGTCTCACCATAATAGGTATACACTTGAAGTATGAAAATAATGATATAATGATAAGAATCATACCTATGACCATAGGGTATACCAATAACTCAATATTGAATAACCTGGTAAGTAGAGGATCGATACCCATGTTGTGTTGGTCAAGATGATACAGATAACTCTACCTAGGGAATGATGATGATATAGGATCCATCTACAAAAATAATGGAAGGATTACAACAACCATGTCCAAGAATTCCCAATGAAGGGATCATCATTCTATGTGTACGATATGATTCCATATTAACCCCCAAGTAATGGATTATGGGAACACTCCCTAACAAAACATGTCCAAGATGAAGAGGAAAATCTCTCCAAGACTTATTTTAAGGGGTACATGGTGTGTGAAAGTAAATGGTATGTCAATTTGGAACTAGGTTCTACCCATGTATGAGGACCCATTTTCATTTCCTTGTCCATTCTAGAGTACACGACAAGTCTAAGCCCATGCACTCACTATCGTGTCTATGCCCGTCTAGAAGTGCTCATGTATGAATATATATTCCGGTTCCTATTCCCATGTACCATCCCAAGTACATGTTGAGTGGCAAAAAAGGGTCACCCTATTCATGGAATTATTCACACAATGTGTGATATTTATCTTCTTCCGAAAACCTTTGCGCCATACTAGGGGGTCCCAATCGGCATGTAACCCTAAAATAAGTGCCGTGTAATACCAGATTTCAAAGATACCACTGAAGCTTCATCCATAATAGGGATATATTTTCTCCACCATCACACATGCCCATAATACATAGATATGGGGTTTGATTGGCCTTAGCTATGCTAATGGACAGATTCTATCTTTCGGTTATCTTGAAATTACAACTTGAAGCTACACCTCCATCATTAATAAAAAAACTTACACATAAATGCCTCTGATATAGTCCCAATCCAAAATTTTATCAACTGTGTGTTGATTTATCATCAAATATGAACCTATATATGTGATGTTAATCTGTTGAGGCAATAAATGGGAGAAAAACAATTCACTATCAGTTAGTTTTCAAACTGTAGGCCAAGAGGTTTTCTTGTGATGAATGAAGAAAGGGGTGAATAGATGCACAACAAAAACATAAGGAACAGACCTCAAACAAATTTAAGGTTGGTCTTGATTAATTTCTATTATAATGATGAATGAATTGATAGTAAAATAATGAAAATGAAATTCCCAATTCATGGATAATTCTAACCTATCCCTATAATATGTTTGATCCTTGAAAAAAAAATCTATTGATCGATTTATTCACATTCATTATAGGAATAAAAATATTTGAATAAATAAAAATATAAAAAACATATGACCTTGATTTGGATTGATCTCTTATGAATAAAAAAATTCCATCGTTGTCATTGGTGGGATTCACACGTTCTGTTGTCACATTGATCCTTGATCCCAATCAGATCCGATTTCACTCACCAAGAACACTCTCCTAAAAAAACTCCTCTAAATATATAGGGTTATGATATTAATCCCATTTTCCCAAATATGTATATTAATTGAAATTATTTGGTTTTTTTAATATCACAAACATAATAATTTAATTTAAACAATTAATTTATTATTTTACACCCATGATAATTTTTTCACAAACACTTGATTTCGACAAAGATTATGTCATTCCTAGGGTAAATACTAGGCTCTAAACTTAATGGATTTCTTATATTTCTAATTTGAGCCTCTATTTAGAAGTTATTATACCTCTTCAAGAAAATTGTGGGCACCTGCATTTAATATATTTCAAAACACAAATCTAGGAACACCATGCCTTAGAATCTCATACCATCTCCAGGCCTAGCTCCAAAAATAATATATATAATATTCCAAAAAAATACATTGAAAAATTGGATTTGTTACATTCTCCCCACCTTGGGGATTTATGCCTTGGAAAGGTAAAACAAAAATCTAAAAAAATATAAGTGGGTACTAAGCACACATCTGAGTCCCCCACTCTCATGTGCTATCCTAAATATTCTCGTGATGTCACCAAAAATGAACTAGGAGAATCAATCACCCACAAAATATCCTCTCATAAAAATATTAGATCTCTACTAGGTACTCAGAAAAGGTAGATTTATCCTCAATTTCAAACTCAACCCATTCGATAACGTGCGATGGATCATCCACATATATCCTCATCTACGACATGTGGAAGACAAAATGTACTTGGTATAACAGTGTTGGTAGTTCAAATTAGTACGTCACTTTCCCAAATCTATGTGGTATCACGAAATCTATAATGAATATTAAGGATATATTGTTTCCTTGACCAAATATATGTAATCCACATCGAGGTGAAAATCCTAGGAACACATTGTCTCCTTTGTCAAACTCTGAAGGCCTCCATTATCAATCAATATAAGACTTATGATGGATATTCATAGTCTTAATTTTCTTCTAGATGTTCTACATATTCTCTATAGTGGATTGAACCAACTCTAGCCCCATAACTGCTAACTATCTTGGGTCATCACAAAATAGGGGTGACTTGCAAGGTATTTTTTACAAGGCCCCAAATGGAACCATACTGATGGTGGAATGGTAGTTATTGTTTTATGAAAACTCCACCAAAGTTAGGTGATACTCCAAACTATATCCACAATGAATCATGTAAGAACAAAAATTTTCCTCCAAGACCTAAACAGTCCACACAGTATGGTTGTCAGTTTGGGGGTGAAAAGCCATGCTCAAACATTGTTGAGTCCCAAAATCCTCCTGCAATCCCTCTCATAACCTAGATGTGAAGTGAGAATCATGGTTATAAATGATCGTTGAGGGAACTCCATGATGTCATACTATCAACAACAAATAGAGGTATAAAAATGCTTCTACTATACTTTTCTCTAAAATAGATAAGAAGTGGGAAGACTTGGTGAGTCAATCTATGATCACCTAGATGGAATCTTACCCCCTAGATGTACATGGTAATCTCATAATAAATTCCATGTATATCCCATCCCAATTACACTATGGCACCTCAAGGTATTGATATGATCCCACTAGAACCTGGTGCTTAGACTTTACCAGATGACAATACATTAAGAGACTAACTCCACAACTCCATTATTCATCCTTATCCACCAGGACTAATGTTTGAGGTCCTAGTATATCTTTTCCACACTTGGATATACTTCAAAGGGAGATATATAAAACTCTCTCATAACCTCCTCCCACATCATCCCTGGTACCATCATAAATCCTCTAAAAATAACTGCATGCTCCCCAAATTTATAAAATCTCAAGAGCATGTCCAGTGGATATCTAAGTATATAGGGTCTCACAGTAGGTATCCTCAAGTTGTGCCCCTAAAACTATAAAAAAGTGAAGGGATAAAAACTTTAAGCTAGGGGTAAATTGATATATCCCTATCCCCAGAGCATATCAACAATGAGGCCAATTTCATTAACATCTCACTCATTAACTGTAATCAAGATCCCATACTGAGAACATCAACACACCTATTCCCCTTATGAATAGAATAAACTATGTTGAAGTCACAGTCATACGGGAAATCTAACCATCACTTCTATATTAAGTTAATATCCTTATAAGAGAAGATATACTTGAGACTCTTGTCATCAGAATTGATGGAAAACAAATCAACCATGATCTAGTGTCTCCACATATTTACTACAGTGACTACCCCTGATAACTCAAGAAAATAGGTTGCGTAGTTATGCTCATGTGGTCTCAAATGACTTTAACCAAGGAAATAATTTCCTACTTCTACATCCGAACAAAAAAAATTCCATTTAATAATGCATCATATAACACTATATACTCGATACCCTCCTTTATAAATCTCAATATGGGAGCACTCATCAATATCTACCTCAACTTCTGGAAAACTAGTTAGCAGCACTTCATCCACACGAAAAGGCTTCCCCTTTCATGTCAAAGCTTTCAATGGATCTATTATCCTAGAGAAATTATGTATGAATCTCTGATAGTATCCTACCAACCCAAGGAATCTCTACGCCTCCTTCATTATCTTGGGTGGATCCCAAGCTAACACTACCTCAACCTTTGCTCGCTCCACTACTACACCATCTGCTAAGATACATGTCACATAAAGTTATTGTTATGAATCAAGAACTATCACTTCAAGATGTTCCCATAAATATAGTACTCTCAGAGTATATAAAGAACCATCCTCAATTGACTGACATTCTCCTCCTTAGATGTTGATCACACGAGGATATCATCGATAAAGACTACCACAAACCCACCTAAGAAGGGATGAAAGATCAGGTTCATGAGTTCCATGAACACTATTGGGGAAATTTTTATTCCAAAGGGTGTCAACAATACTCATAGTGATAGTAGGAAAATATGAATGTTTTCTTTAGTATATCCTCATCCCGTTCTCGCAACTGATGATAGCCTGATGTAAGTTCAATATTCGAGAACCATCGTGCCCCTATCAACTGATCAAAGAGGTCATCGATCCTCGGTAGAGGATACTAGTTCTTTATGGTCACCAGGTTTTGGTGATGGTAGTCTACACACAACATCAAGCTCCCATATTCATTCTTGGAGAACAACAATATGGATGATCAGGGTGAAAAACTAGGTCTAACATAACCCTTCCTCTGAAATTCCTCTAATTTGACCCTCAACTTCCAATGCTATGCAAAATCCATCCAATATACAGATATGGATATTGGGTTCATACTAGGGTGTAGGTAAATGAATAATTCTATCTCATGATAGGGAGGTAAGCCCAGAACATCATCAGGATAGACTTCATCATACAACTACACCACTGCAAGGAAATGAAAACACATATAATTAAATACACAAAGGGTTATACTAGCCCAATTAAGAGTAATGGATTGTAACATCCAATGTGTGAGTCTATCCTATGATTTTTAGGATTCCCTTTCACCAAAAAAAAGGGAAACTAAGCCCCATCAGTACAGATACACCAATCCTCCACCTAAAATAGTCTATCTGGGAATGAACTATAGATGACCAGTCCATACCTAAGATGATGTCATAAGGACTTATTGATACTACAAAGAGATATTAAAAAAACTCTCACCTCTAAGAGTTAGGTAATGCTATTATTATAAGTATTTGATCACCAGGTCACTTCCTATAGAAGTCTCCAAGTGCCAGGGTTGAGGCAAATACTTAATCAGAATCTCTATGTTTCGAACCAGATATGTGGAAATAAAGGAATGAATATAACCTATGTCTATAAATAATTAATTTAAGTTATAAAGGGAACATATCATACCTCATGTCATATATGGAGCCTCTGGGTCATAATCCTAGACTGCCACTGAGCCTGGAATGGACCACCTGGGGGTGGTGGTGGTAAGAAGTCAAAAGGACTACCGCCTCCATCTACTCTTCCATATCCCACTACTACAAATATGGCCTTTAATAGTGCTAAAAAAGTTAATTATCAGCCCTAAAAAGCACTATTAATCGAGGTGAAGATAAAGTGGGTCCCTTTTATCAACGCTCAGAAAAGCGCTGAGAAAGGCACCTTTTATCAGTGCTAAAAAAGCGCTAATAAAGGACCCCTTTATCAGTTCTTTTTCTTAGCACTGATAAACGGGGTCTTTTATGAGCAATTTTAAAAAGCACTGATAAAAGTTAAAAAAAAGAATTATATAATGCGAGGGGGGGGGAGCTTTTAACAGCGCTTGAACCCCCCCCCCCCCCCCCCCTTATTAGCGCTAGGCATCCCCCCACTCACATACTCCGATGCAGTTCCCTTCCCGCGCATCCCCCACATGCGTGCACCTCCTTACTTCCACCCGCACTCGAACCCACAACCTCCCCATTGCACGCCTGCACCTTTACCACTAAGCCATTTCATTTTTTTCTTTATTTAATGATACATTTATATATATATAGTTATATTTATCTGTATATTAATATAGATTCATATTAATATAAATATATTTAGTCATATTAACACATATATATTTATTCATATATTAATATATATATATATTTATTCGTATATTAATATATATTAATATATATATATAGTTATATTTATTTGTATATTAATATTGATTCATATAAATATAAATATATGTAGTTATATTAATACATATATATTTATTCATATATTAGTATATATATTCATTCTTATATTAATATATATTTTCATTTATTTATACATATATTTTTAGTGATAATTTTTTATCCGTATGTTTATTTGTATATTAGTATATATTTATAAGATTAGTTTTAAAAATATTTATAAAATATGTTTTTTATGTGTGTTTATAATTAAGTAAACACATAAATACATACATATATACAACCCACACACACACACACACACACATAGACACATATATATTTATGAATAAATACAAATATATGTGTATTTAAAAAGCCATAGAATGTTAAAACTACCATAAATTCTAATGAAGAAGCTCATTTCCACTCCACAACCAGTGAAATAGAATAAAATGAAACACTCTTTGATATTATATGTGGTAAAGGCCTAACGAACATCCGGATCATAAGTTATGCTTGTTTGAATGTTAACAAATCGGGGTATCTCGACTAAAAACACAGATTTAGAGGCCTTCTGGGACTTTTTTGGCTTCGAAAAATGTGATAGAAGGTTTCATTCAATCACAAGCACGTAGATCTCATCGCAGGCTTCAATTTTATATGTTGTACAGCTCAAACGGACACCCGGATCAAAAGTTATGTCCGTTAGAAGTTTGAGTTACATTTTCAACTTACTTTAGATATTTTTTTAGTTTACTTGATTTTTTGTGTCTTGAAATTGTCATTAAATGATTATTAATCAATGATAATTAGAAAATTATTAATTAATACTATTTTTTAAAATATTTTAATGCAATTTTCACAAAATTTTATATATAATAAATGTAATAGTCTATATATACATATCTAAAACATATTTAAAAAAATATATTATATTTATATCAATATAAATATACTTATATAAAAATATATTATTTTTCATGATTTTTTTGAAACATAAAATTTATCAGTGCTAAGAAAAAGTGCTGATAAAGCCCCCCTTTATCATCTCTACTAAAAAAAGCACTGATAAAGGGGTCCGCTTTAACAACGCTTGTTTTTAGCGCTGTTAAAGGGTGGTGCATCTCTTACCCATTTTTTTAGTAGTGTCCTCCGCCACATCCTCCTCCATCCAAACCTTTATTCTCTTACCACTACCTCTACTTATGTGGCACATTCAATGTATCCATATCATCCTTACAATGGGTGAGACAATCCCACAAAAGATGTCCCTTATAGTCACAAGAGTAGCACCACCTCTCATTGTACTAAATATACCCATCATGTGATCCCTAAATCATAGAACCTATATCCTGATATCAACTCCTTAAATTCCTTGTATGTAAAAAATCCCTGATACTTACATCAACACCCTAATTATGAAGTCTCTGATATTATCTACCCACTCCCAGCAACCACCGTATTCATCTTCTCATCTAGGAAACTCTTGACCACAAAAGAGAAATCTAGCACCCCAACATAAGTTGGAATGAATATAGGTATATTGGTGGATCAATTTTCTCTATGAAATCCTCACTCAAAGTCCCAATCAGAAAATAAATGATCATAAACCATATCCATCAAGTGCCTATAGTTGTTGAAAAACCTCAATGAATACCCAGTCACTGTTATACTACAATGATGAAGCTATAGAATATCTTGGATGTGCACAAATCTTAGCATATATGGGGAGAAATCCTATATGAAAGGGAACTAAAACTATGAATGTGCTAGATTATCCTCATCATAAGAATGGGTCACTACACCCCCCACCCAATAATTTTGTAGAGAAAAGAAGAAAGATCATTTTCTCGACCACCATCTTACCTTCTAGTGACCTAGAAAGACCGAAAACACACGTTACTGCCTCAAACCAGTCCTCAAAAGCCTATGGTTCGGGTTCATCTCAGAACCTGATGAGTATCGTTTTTTGAAACTCATGAAGTTCACTAATCATATGTACCTTATATTCTAGTACTACAAGTACCATATGTTTCTCAACAGGTCGTGTTGTAATGAGGGCACTCCCTAGAGGTAACACCTCCAGAACAAGTCCCTCCATTGATGCCTCTTCAATCAGGGGATCATCTTCATGATACTGATGCTGACTATTAGCTAGAATACATTGTAGAGGCATCCTAAAATAATCACGATGCACCACGGTAAATAGGTATATCTAGATAGTTGACCCAAGTAGTACATGGAAACCAAAACCCATTCCTATATGATGTATAGACAATTATTTTCACTATAACTAGTATCTAAATGTATTGAGTCGAAAGGTAGGATATCATAGTCCTCGTGTAGGGATACATCGATGACTGCACTAATACAGGAGTCCATATCCTAAAATCAAAACTCAAAAACAAAACACTATTTCCCCAAACCAATCTCACAAACTTCAGTCCTAATGAAGAATCAATATCCTATGACACATCTCGATCACAACCCATCCCAACCGGTCTGATGTCACAAATACACCAATCACACCTCTAATAGGCTAGGGGCTGGTGACTAGCACTGAGTAGGCATATTACTCAGACTGGAGGCCTCAACATAAGGTACCTACACACACACTGACACACACACACACATCTCCAAGACCATGAAATGATGAAATATAAAACAACCAATAAAACATTCATGAATACATATAAATCTCACTATCACAGTATGACAATAAGTACTGAAAAAATGGTCCAAATACAATACCACCATAGAGAGTCTAAAAACTAGCCCAACCAAAAATTATAGAAGGGGACTGCTGTCAAGATAACTACAAAAAAATCTAAGTCAGTCTGGATCACATAAATATGTTTGGTTCTAGTCCCTCTAGGACTCCATTAAAAGGTTTATCATCTGCATAAGACGTGACATTTATAGGAAAATCCCATGCAGTGGTGAATATATCAATACCTAGAAGGACACCTCAAAATAACTAAGCATATAACAGAAAAGAATAATGGTCGTCTTAAAAAAATGTATATGTCTAAAACAAATATAATAAGAATATCTAGATATTGTCAAGAAATAAACACTATCTCAAAGTAAAATCACAACAATAATTTTAGTCCAGGAATCCGACTTAAAGGTTCTATATAGAACTTGTTCAGGAGAACACGCTCCATGAGTTAGATAACACTAATGGGGTCTGCCCTAGATGTCATGATCATCATGTCTCTCTATAATAAGTACATTCTTGATTTCTAAAGAGAATGATACATAGATTATGATTTCACCTAAGTCCATGGGGTATACTAAAATCTTAATATGGAATAACCTGGTAATTAGTGGATCGATGCCCATGTAGTTTTTGTCACAACGATACCAAGAACTCCATATAGGGAAATATGATGATAAATGCTCTCACTCTGGGAATCACCAAAGGATTCCAACAAATCTATCCATGAAGTACCACTAAAGGGATCATTATACTATCTTTATGACATGATTCCATACTAACCCCCAGGGAATAGATCATGTGAAAAATCCTTAATGAAACTTTTCAAAGATGATTAGGAATAGGGCTCTAAGACTTCATTTAAGGGGTAAAAGATGTGTACTAGTAGTACATGACATGTCCATTCATAACCTGTTCATACCCATGTATCATGATCTATTCCCGGGTCCATGTACAAGCTAGAGAACACATCATATCCAAGCCCATGTACTTCTGGACATGTCTGTGTTTGTGTATGGCTAGTCATGACCACACCATTACCTATGTACCATCCCAGGTAAATGAAAAGAACCAAGAAATGGTCACACTCCATGCAATAGGGATCACAAGATATGTGATATTTTTATTCCAAAAAAAACCCTAGTTCCACACCACGAGGTCCCACATGTTGTCTAAACTCGAAATACACACCGTATAACACGGGTTTTCATAGATCCCAAGGAACATTTATGGGTCATCCAGATCTATTGTTGTTTCCATAAAATTTTCATAGGAAACTTAGATCTTGGATTTAAACAGCCTTTCCATTGCCTATGGCCAGATTCTAGCTTCTGGTTCACTAGAAATCACTGCCCAAACCTATGCCTCCATTGTTTATCAAAAATCCATGCAGTAATTCCTCTAATCCAGTCCCAATCCAAATATATCACTACTGAGTCATGATATATAAATAAATATATACTAAAAACTATGATTTTGATCCATTATGATAAGAATCATGGGCAGAATGACTAACTATCTTGTATTTTTTGAACCGTATGTCAGACATTTTCCTATAATGAATGATGAAATGGGGGAAGAAATTCACATCAAAAAAGATAAGGAACAAACCATAGACAATGTTCATGTCATTTGTGATTAATTTTGATTATAATGATGAATGAAGAGATAATAAAATAATCACAAAAAATTACCATTTCCTAGATAAATCTAACCCGCCCCCACAATACACACGATCCAAAAATCAATCTATTGGTCGATTGAGTCATGTTTTTCATAAGAATAATAAAATGTGAATTAATCCAAATAAAAAACAACTTACCTAAATTTAGATCTTTCACTAATGAATAATGAATCCACATCACTATTTTTTGTGGGATTCACATGTCCCATTGGGACACAGATCCTTGATCCTGATCTGATCTGGTGTCACTAATAATGAATTTTCTCCTCAAATGGATCCTCTAAATCTCTAGTGTTATGCAGATAAAACTGTTATTTTCCAATAGACGTTTTATTTATAGAAAAAATTAGGTCAATGTTCTATTACAAATTGAGTAAATTAATTTAAACAATTAATTTATTTTTTTACACATACAACAACTTTTTCACAAACTCCTGACACCGAACAAGATTATGTTGTGCCTAGGGTAAAGCCTATGCTCTGAACTCATTGGAGGCCTTAGATTTATAATCTGATCCTTTTATATTTTTTACAATTTTTCCGGAAACGTACATGCACATGTATTTAATATATTTAATATATTTTAAAATTTAACTTCAGACACACCAGACCTCAGATTCTCATGTTCTCTCACCATCTAGCTCAAAAATAATATATATAAAATTATAAAAAAATACCTAAAAATAAGAGTCATTAAAAATATGGTTCTTTAATACGTTAATAAATTGTCTAATTCCAATATAGAGAAGGTTAAATCATATTCAACCAAATGGAAGGGTGAGGTAAGTGATTTATTAACTCGATTTCCATTCATTGGGTTATACTTCTACTTCACTAATTATGTCATGCTAAGATTTTGTGTGTAATGATATTTGATTAGTTTATGTTTTGTTTCCACTTGTTTTATGTGTATTTATATTTTATAAACAAAATCAATTAATTTATTAATCCCCAATTCAAGGATATGATCTTTTTAGGGGATATTGTGTCTTAATTTTCATTTGAGACTTATGTCATGTTATTCACCAATCAACTTTTATGAGGTGTATATACAAAACTTTTGACATATAATATCATGAATTTATTTATTCTAACAAGATTTTAATTTTAATTTAATTTTATCTTTTAATGGGTCTTATGATTCAATGTTACCAAAGTGGTAAGAGTTTTATGTTACAATATAATTGATTATTAAGTCATTTTATGATTAAGTCTCCAATATTGAAATCCTATGATATAACTCTCAATGACTCTTTTTATTTTTCTTATCCTATAGTTATTCATGATATTTACAATCACTAGTACCATTTTACCCCTATTTTTTACTTAAAATAATTGAGAAAACGTTCTTAAGAAAAATTATCCTTATTTATTTCTTTGGTCAAACACCATTTTTTTACAAAACCATTTTTTCTGAAAATGATTTCAAAAATGATTTTACAATTCTTCAATGGATTTATGAATGAAAATTTAACTATTTTTTACTTTTAAAAAAATATTTTTAAAGGAATATTTCTTTCATTTTTTAAACAATTTTCATTTTTTATTTTACCAAATATGTGAAAGGAATATTTATTTTCACATATTTGGAATGAATTTTTTTTGTTCACTATCTTGATGATTATTTTCATTGAATCTTACTTGGTATGTTTTCTAGGTTATATTCAAAGAAAATTATTTGAATTTTTTTAAAATTTCTTTTAAAAATGGAATGTAACATTTCCTAAAGAAATGTTTTAAATTATTATTAAATATTCCATTATTTTTTTCCAAGGTTGTTTTCAAAGAAAAGATATTCTCAATATTTTTTAATTTTAATTTTTTAAAAAATTATTTTTTTTTCAAAATAAAAAGTTTTATTTTCCTCTAAATTTAATTAAATTCATTTTTATTGTATCCACATTCAACAATGTTAACAAACCTTATTGTTACTTGTGATCCAATAGAGATATTTTGTAATTATACCATCCTCATTATTTCTCTATATGTATTAAGATTGTTTCAAAGAAATTGTTATGGAACCTATTTCTTTCCCCTGGGTTAATCATATTTCAAATATATTTTTATGGAACCCATTTCTTTTCCATGGGCCATCCATGATTCAAATAGATTTTTTTATGGAACCCGTTTCTTTTCCATAGGTTAACCATGTTTCAAATAGATTTTTATGGAAACCATTGCCTTTCCAATGGGTAATCACATTACAAAGATATTAACATGAAACCCATTTCATTTCCATGTGTTAATCTAGTTATAAAATTCATAATGATTGTTTATGTAATTTTTATAATGAAATTTCTATGTAATTTATTCATGTTGTTGTTCTTGGAAATTATATATGATGGGTGCACCCATATAGTGCTCGGTGAGCCTGTTATAAATTATACGATGGGTGCTCCCAGATAGAACTTGGTGAGCCCAATATAACATAAATTATTGGTGTTCCCATATAGAGCTCCAACGCATTGAGAAATGATTATTTTATCTAGGAAATTATTTTAGAAGTCAATTGTATGGTTATTCAATTTTTAAGGGTTCTGTAAGTGATTTATAAAGATGGTGTTCCAAGATACCCACACATTTTATCTATGCTTTCAATGGGTTTATAATATTTCATTTTATCAAGATTGATATCACATGGATCATGATTATTTATTATGATGACTCTTGATTTTTTTAAATCCCTATGCCATGTTTCAGGATCGATGATTCATTCATTGACAGTTTTGAGTTATTTTATAATTCTATCATGAAATATGATTATTTCATCACAACCTTATACACTTGTAATGTTCATTGTTGACATTTACTTGTCAATTCATATATTTACCCTTACCATGAATTGGAGGTCATCCTTCCTTTTTTTCTTTTTCCCCAAGATATAAAGAAACAATACTAAATGAATTATGTCTAGAAGGGATTTCATTAAGGTGGTGATGATGAATTAATGTGAAATAATAAAATATGGGTTAAGTTGTATAAATTATCATTTAATTATATTTGTATTGTTTATGTATGATATTTCCTTAATTTTCTAAAACTCTAATCATAATGGTCCTTGAGAATGTATGTGATACACTTTTTTCTTATGATGTTTTAAGGTTTGGATAAAAAACAATTGGGTCACAATTATTAGTATCAGTGCCAAAAATTTAAAGTTTATGATTTTAGCAACAGATCAAGGAGTGTGGATTCTGGGTTGTTATAATTGGTATCAAAGGTTGGTTTATAAAACCTTGTGATTAGGATGTTTTCATATGATATTTTCTTAAGAGTTATGGATACAATCATAGGTCTATATGCTTAAGAAGTATTATAATTTGGAAGTTATAGACACCCATTTTAGGTTTCAAGTGATGAGATATTAATGTGATTAATAAAATTTTAGGAGACATTTTATTAGGTTGAAGTATATACAAAGCATTGGTTTTATGTGAATTATGAATTTAAAATCAATTCAGTAATAAATTTTATCTACCAATAACCTTTAGGATGTATTGGATCTTGGATATTTATGTAATTATAGGAAAAAATTGTTATCTTTTAGATAACCATGGGGTGGAAGAGTGATTTGGTTACTAAGTGAATACTATTGTTTCATAAGGAGATCAAAATATTTCATTGGATGTAAGATAAAAAGTATGAGATAATATTTGATGTTTAAACTATATTTAATGTTGATGTTATTGAGGTAATTTGGGATATAGGATTATTCAGTCATGGGATGATTTAGTTTCAACATTGCGTATTACCATTAAATTTTTAAGATCAATGTGACATATGATGGTTTATCAATTTTGGGAATTATCACAGCAGGTTCTAACCATATTGGTTTTGGTAAATGTCTAAAGATAGTTGAAATATCTTAATTATCCATTTTATTGTTTTGGGGTCTTTAAAATTATATTTTATTGATTCAGGAATGAAAACATAATAATAAAGACTCAACATTGGATAAAAATATGAGATTGTAGTGTATATTTATAAAAGGATGAAATTATACTCATCAAGTAAGTATATTTCATTATTCTCTATATCTAGTAGGAAAATTAATTCCTAACCTTTAGGTGAAGGATCGTGAAATAAAAATGTTATCCTATTACATTAATATCTGATGAATTAGATGGAATTTTAAATTATCACAAAATTTTGGTTTTGAAGACCCTAAAATTATATTTATCATTAAAGTATTAGTGACCAATGACCTCAATAACTCTCCATAATTATTTTCTCTTCTCATCCATTTCCAAATCTTCACTTTCCACCTATGTTCTCGAATTTGGAAACCTATTATGTATTATTCTAGATGACCATATCACTTCCCATTCACTTTTATCAGGAAGATATTTTATTATTATTTTTTAAAATGTGGGTTTATGAAAAAAGAATTTTCAAACTTCCATCATTTTATTACTGATATAAATTTAAAATTGTGAGGATACAATTTATCAGGGGGAGGATGTAACCCCCCCCCCCACAAAATTTTAAGAGAATAAAATTGTATTTGATAGCGTAAAATAAATTCAAAAATAATCTTATAAGGGAATGTTAATCCACGAGACTTTATGATATATTTATTTTCAAATAAATTTAATCTCTTTGATTGATTTCAGTACACACAACCCCACGATTTTTATGTTCAATAGTGTATTTAACATGATACACTAAGGTTGAATGATCCATGATATATATTACCGTTATAACTTATCCATTAAATTGGTGGGTATGAATAATATTAACTACTTTATGATATATATATATATATATATATATATATATATATATTTAATACTCAATATAAATTATTGAAAAATGTTTAGTAAATATTCAAAAAAAAATAGTAAAGTAATTTTATTGTTCAAAAATATGTTTTTTTTAAAAATTATTTTTGTTGGTTTTCATGAAAAAAATATTATAATTAATTTTTGAAACATTTATAATTCTTTGTTATAAAATTAAATTCATATTTTAAATAATTATATCAAAATTTAATTTGGCTAAACTTTTGGGATATTTAAAAACAATTGATTTTCTGTGAATAGTAAAAAGATACTATTTTTTTGTACAAATGCCATTACTTTTCAATAAATTAAGTAATTTAAAAGTAATATTATTTTTTTAATATGATTTAAATTAAGACAAGTAGTATTTTTTAAATAATCCACTTAATTTAACTTGAATCATCATTTTATTTTCTTCTAATATATTTTATTTTTGGGTTTAAAAAGAGTTTTTTATTAAAAATGTTTCAAAGTGCATTATGTTTTACCATTTTAATTAACAAGAATAATAATGAATGATGAACAATTTAATTAAAATTTATATATTATATTTTATTAAATTTTAATTAATATTCTTATAATTATTATTTCTAGACATAGAATGAATATAAACTCCTCTTGTGCTTGGAAAAATAAACTTATCAAAAACTCACTTTTTTTCACATCTATAGGTTTTGTTTTAAATATAATTATTAAAAATTGTATGAAATTTATTTGAAAAAAGAAAATTAATTTTTAAAATCATAATTTTAAAATTATATTATGGTGAGTTTTTTATAATCTTTTGAAAAAGCTATTATTTTTTGATGAATAGTTAAAAATACTGAATTTTAATTGAAAACTACCATTTCATTTAAATTATTTAAAAATATAAACTGTATTTTAAATTAGTTTTAAAGTTAAATTAGTTCAAATATATATCTATTTTCCAATTTATGGAATTATAATTAATTTCATTTAGAAATTGTATTTAAAAATTTTTAAACATTAGTAAATTTTCCCTTTGACAACCCGCTTTTACATCATTTCTTTGAGACTAATTTTAAATTAATATTTTCCCTTTCTGGGAATTTAATTTTTAAAAATTGGATTAAATATTTTAAATCAAAATAATTTATATTATATAATAATTAAAGGATAATTTTTTCCAAAAATTAATAGTTCAAATAGTACAAATTAATTACTATGGATATGGTAAAAATTGGTTTACCAAGGAATTAACTAAAAATATAAGGTTTAAAATGAATAAACACTTATATAAAATCTATTTTATGGCCATATTTCTACCTTATAACTTATATTATCGATAATTATAAATTATTGGAGGCTTGAAACTTAAAAAAAAAATGTGGTTGGAATTCATTCGGTTCAAAAATTACAAGTGTGCCCCTCATCTCACTTATAAACGACCACCCACACTCCCCCTATCTTCACACTTATAAAACCCATTGTATCCAAAAAAAACATGAAAAAATAAATTCTATTATTCCCTATAATAATCCTATAATACTTAGTTTTGTTCATAAATCCATCCAAGGAATAACTTTGGTCCAAACAAAAAGAAGTAACCCTAAGAAGATGCAACATTCTTCAATGATCATTTTAATTTTATTTATTACTCCATTAAATTTAAATATTATTAAAAAAATATTATATAATAAAATTAGAAGTATACATATACTAATATTTTATTTGGTTAATTTAGTAACCTAAATCCTTCTCCTCTCCCTTCTAATGGGTTACGAAACCATCTTTTGTGTGTATGGTGGACCACTACCTTGTGAACTAATGTCATTTGTTTTTCCATTTCCCCCTATAATGGTTGGTTATGGTGATGGATGTAAAGAATATATATGATATATAATATAATTATATCCTTGGTGTCATTATATAATGTATAACGTTTTTAATTTCCATTCTGTAGGGGATAGGATAATGTCACTCCAGTGTGCAATGGACTATTGCTGAAGTGATGTGATTCATTTTCACTAATGATTTCTATGGAAAATAATATGGATAATGTTAATATATATATATATATATTATATACATGAAATAAGTATTATATTAATGAAATATTTATAATTAAAAAAAAGAAAACATATCATTTTTTTCTTACCTTTTCACTCATTAAAAGATGATAATGTCGTTTGTATACGTGGAGACTACCACCTTTAAGAAGCAATATGACTCTCTATTTTCATTACAAAACCACATATATGATATATATAAATATATTTAAAGAAATAATATTTTTTTAAGATATTATGGTCATTTTGGAAAGATAAAATATCACGTAACTCCTTTCCATCTAGATCTTTGAAAAATGGAAACTTTACTCATGCGTACATATAGCGAACCATCTCCATGATCATAATATAATTCATTTTTAAAACCATCTTTCGTAATCAGTATTAAAAGTATAATTGATTTATAAATATTATAATTATGTCATTATTAGTATTTTGGATGTGATGTTACTCTATTATATGAAAAAGAACCGAAACATTGAAAATAAAGCATGAATGAGAAAATAAGTCAATTAACACACAAATCCATTAAAATAACGAAATATTATTAATGAGAAGGTGATAATATGTCATAAAAGGATAATTTATGTTGTTATAAATATTAATATGGTTTTTTAAAAAGTTAACAAGTTGTTTAAAACCACTATAGAATAGTTTAAATCATGTTCAACCAAAAGGAAGCATGAGGTAAGATATTTCTTAATTAAATTTCCATTCATTGGGTTAAACATATATTACAATGATTATGTCATGATATGATTATGTGTTCAATGAAATTTTGTTATTTTATACCATATTTACACGTTTTTATGTGTAATTAAATTTGATACACATAATCTATTCATTTATTAATACCCACTTCAATGATATGATCTATGCAAGGGATTTCTTTCTCAATTTTCCTTATTTGAGACTTATGTCATATTATGTACCTGTCTAATTTTATGTGGTGTATATAAATTTCCTTTGACATGTAATATCATGAATTTATTTATTATAATTATATTTTATGTTTAATTTAATTTATCCTTTCATGATGCATACTATTAAAAGTTACCAAAGTGGAAAGAGTATTATGTTACAATCTCATCACTTATCAATATCAATTATGATTAAGTATCCGATGTTGAAATATTATGATCTAAATCTCATTTATTCTCAATAGTTTTCTTCTCCTAGGGTTATTCATGATATTTTCATGTAATAATACCATTTTTACACTATTTGGTACTTAAAATAATCGTGAAATGTTTTTTGAAGAAAAACATATTCATTCCTCTCTTCGGTCCAAAACGTTTTTCTTCTAAATTTTTTTTTATAAAAATATTTTCAAAAATATTTTTAATATTATTCAAATTATTTATTAAATAATTTTTTTACCCATGTTAATTTTTTAAATTTTTTTTGAAATGAATTTTTATGTCATTTCCCAAATAATTATCATGTAGATTTTACCAAAAATGTGAAAGGAATCATTATTTTAACATATAAAACATGAAAAACAATTTGTTCATCGAGAATTTTTTTCTTTAAATATTCATTTATAAGTTTCTAAGTTCTTTTCAAAGAAAAGTGATTGAAATGTTTTTTTTCAAAATTTAAAGGATTGTTTTCTCCAGAAATGTTTTAAATGATTTTTAAAGCTCTGTTTATATGTTTCGATGGTTTTTTTCAAAGAAAATGATGTTCACAATATTTTTTGAACTTTTAGTTTTTAAAAATTTATTTATTTTCAAAATTAAATTTTTATTTTCAATTAAACTTATTTATCTATGTTTTAATCTTATCTTAATTAATCAATGTCAACAACCCGTATTGTTACTTATAACCAAACATGGATATTTTGTAATGATACCACCCCCATTCTTTTTATAGATGGGTTAATATTATTTAAAATAGATTGTTATAGAACCTATTTATTTCCCATGGGTTAATCATATTTCAAATAGATTGTCATTGAATTCATTTCTTTTTAAAGGGTTAAACATATTTCAAATATATTGTAACAGTACCCATTTCTTTTCCATGTGATAACCATGTTTCAAATAGATTGTTATGGAACCTGTTTAATTTCCATGGGTTAACCATGTTTCAAAGATATTTAAATAAAACCCATTTATTTTCTATGCATTTATTAAGTTATAAAATTGATAAATATTTATTTTATGAGTTTTATTATGGAATATATATACATTATTCATGTTGTGGTTCCTGGAAATTATATATGATGGGTGAACCCAAATAGCGTTGGGTGAACTCATTATAGATTATACAATGGGTTTTCCTAGATTGCACCAGGTGAGCCTGGTATAGCATAAAGGATGAGTGCACACAAATAGATCTCCAATTCATTGGGTAATGATTATGTTATCTATATAATTATATAAGATTTATATCATATAGTTATTCAATATTTAATGGTTCTGTAGTTGATTTATGAAGATTATGTTCCAAGACACCAACATGTTTTTCCTATGCTTTCTATATTGTTTCCTTTGATCAAGATCGATATCACATGGATAATGAGGATTTATTCCTATGAATATTGATTATTAGGATATTATGTAATGTTTCATGATTGATGATTCATGAATTTATGAGTATGTGTTCTTTTATGATTCTCTCATGCACTATAATTATGTCATCATACCCTTATGCACTTATTATTTTAATTTATAAAATTCACCTGTTAATGATTATGTTTACCTTTACTAATCATTTGAGATCATCCTTATTATGTTTCATTTTACCTAGGTAATCATGAAATGATGTTGAATAAATAATTTCTATATGTGATTTCATATGGATGATGATGATGACTTATGTGAAAAATAAAAATATGGGTTAGGTTGGAGAAATTATCATTTAATGACATGGGTATTGTTTATTTAGGAGTTTTAACTAATTATATAAAAATAAAAAATAAAATTTCCTTTATAATGTAAGTGATCATATTTTTCCTTTTGATGTTGTAAGTATTGGATGGAAGATATTTTTTTCACAATTATCAATATCAAAGCCAAAAATGTAAAGTTTATGGTTTCAGCACCTGATCTGAGAGTATGGGTTATTGGTCGTTATAGTGCATTCTAGATCATGTGTAGGGTAATTTAAATCTTTTGGTTTAAAAATACATGGATCATAAGAAACTAATTAATAATTCTTTATTAGGAAACAACCAAGTCTTTTCAATGAAGCATTATTTTAGATGACTAATTCTCAGTTTATGGAAGGGAGGAACAAAACTAGATAATTCACCAATATATTTTCTAGTTCCTAAAAAAAATTACCACATTCTTTTGTCCCAATGAATTTAACTCCTTTTTGAGTTAACATAGTCAGTGTACAAGAAAACCAAGACATTATTTCAAAAAAGCATTAGTAATTACCTATTAATTGAAGAAACTACAAATCTATATGATATTTTTGGGTCTAGGACATTACTTTAAAACATTTGTTTTATTAGGGTCAACATTTAATCCATATTTACAAACAATGTTTCCAAGGAAAGAAGCTTTTGGTAACCAATTTTCACACTGACTAAATTTCCCATATAGTTTCTTTTCTTTTGAGGTTTTGATAACAATACATATGTGTATTTCATATTCATATTAACTTTTAGAATATACCAAAATTTCATCAATAAAAATAACCAAAAACATGTCCAAGAACTCATGGAAAACTCTATTCATGAGGTTCATAAATACATAAGGTTCATTGAACAACCCAAGGGGCATAACTTCAAACTCATAATTCCTATATATAGTTCAAAATTCTATCTTCAAAATTTCATCCACCTTTATATTCAGTTGATGGAACCTGAACCTGAGATAAAAAAATTTAAAATATTTTTCTCCATAGAGTGGATAAAAAAACAATGATATGAGGAAATTGATACTTTTTTTAACAATTATGTTATTCAGGGCTCTATAATAAGTGAAAAGTCTCATTGAACCAAAATTATTTTTAAAAAATCATATAGAATCACCCAATGGTGAAGTTATAGGTCAAATGTAAACTTTATCTAGAAACTCCTATAATTAATTTTTTAATTCTAAATGTTTTATAGGGGAAATTAAATAGGGGGTTTTGAAATAGGATTAGAATTATGCACTAAGTAAATAATAAACTTAACCTATGGATCATGAATAAAATAAGGAATATCATCAGGAAATACATCCATGTATTCATTCACTACTTGAAAATCACTAATTTTAATAGTTTCTTTTATTTCTATAACATGATATAGATAATTTTCACTAACATATTTAATCAAATTCTTAGATTATTGATATGATATCAATGGTATGAAATCATTGAATAATTATTTATTAGTTTTACAATATATATTAGTATAATAAACTGAAATTCAATCTATACCCAAAATGATGTCAAACTCTACCATGGAAAGTTCAACATGATTTTCAGGAAAGACCATACTAATAATGATAATAGGAAGATTACTATAAATATTTGGAGATTTAATACTTCAAACTCTAGTTCTTACCAAAAGTTCTATCTTACTTTCATGAGTCAAATAGTGTATTGAAATAATTCAAATACAAAAGTAACATAGGTTTACCCACTTAATTTTATGGCCAAACATCAACCGTAGTAGTTGAAAAATATTTTCCCAAAACCTTATTCTACCAATATTTATGATTTATATCTAGAGTTACTATATTTAGGAACATGTAAATATAAATATTCAGCTAATTGAAACTAAAAAATATTACCATTGGATGGATATATGTTACACTATTCATGGATTCTTCAGGATTCTTTCCCTTGATATCATGGGACATTTGACTAAATTTTCGAGGTCATTTACACTTCTTTGATTTCAAAAGACATTATGAATGATTATTTTTACCACAATTATCACAATATGTAAACATAATTTTCTTAACTAAAGATTTATTTTATATATGTTTCCTCATCACCTTCCATCCTGGTTACTTTTTAATTTCATCATCATATGGAAAATAAGTGTCAAAAAACTAAATCTCAACTTTTTTAGCACAACAAAAAACATTTTTATATTTTTTAAATTCTCATTCAGTAAGAGATATATATAGAATTTGTTTTAATCCAATATAATATATATTAATTTTACTAACAATTTCCCACATAATATCCAATACATACCTATCCAGTCTTGTAAAATTGGTTTCATACATGGACACAAAATCTTAATCTTATTTTTATTTCTTGGAATTGTTTCTTATCCTTATCCGAACAACCTTAAGAAAATATTCCTCAATGAAAATATCCTAAAATGATTCCCATTCCATTGTATCAAGATCATATTTCTCTCTCGTAATCCAAACATATACCACTATCCATTAGCTTCATATTTAGATTGACAAAAAACAAGAGTTACAGTTTAATGTTTTAAACTTCATATGAATTCAAAAATATTTGACATATAATTGATCCATCCTTTAGCTACCAAAGGATAAGATGATCCAATAAATTTTAAGGGATTTTGTCTTAGGAAATCATCCACTATAGACATATTCCCCAAGGTATATCTGGTTTCTCTTTATCCTAGATACCAAAACCATTTATAGTTTTTATCAAAACATCCATCATTACAAAAAAAAAATCACTTCCAACCATCTTAGTATGCTCATTTGGAAGAAAATTTCCCTATTGGTTCATTCCCACTACAAATCCCCTACTTCCAATATACAAAAAATATTCCAAATAAACACAATTTAGATGAAACAACATAGTAATATTAAAATTCTATATCATTTCAACTTAACCATAAAGTAAAATATTTAAGGGGTATGATATCTACACTATCCAAATATAAAAAGTAACCTAAATTTTCCTATAATACAAACTATAATTACATAACAATAAATATTACATAATATTAAATTTTAAGTCAAGAATTAATTATCTTACTTTTAGTATATTTTCAAGATTACAGTTTTAGATAATTATATCATAACATATACATAACAAAGACCATAAATTATAAAGTGAACACTTTTTATTAGTATCCATTTTTTTGAGAATATGAAACTTTAAAAATAAAGCATGTTTTTTTCATAAAGAATCTTCACAAATTTTATCTTGACCTCTTAATTTCCCGTAAAAATCATTAAACCTTGTGAAAAACTTTTTAAAAACATGGTATGGAAAAAAAGGTATATACAAATAATAAAATCCTTAGTCCGGTAAAAGACCTGAAAAAAAATGACAAATGTTTTTTGAAAGACCTTTGTTTCCCAAAAATGGTATATTTTTTCTTAACCAAATAACATTATATTTTCTTTTAAAATCAAAGGATTTCCATGAAAAATCATTAGAAATCATTGAAAATTTATGAATGTTCCTTAGGGAATCATCTCATAGAAACCATACAAAAACCTTAAAAATTGGAATAACAACACAACGATATTCCAATATAATTATATGGAGAACATAATAATTACCAAATGCATTGGAGTTCTATCTAAAAAACCCATCATATAAGGTATAATAGGATCACCCTTGATCTATAATGAGGATGCATCCATTATAAATAATTTACAAAGACCATATCATGAATACTTTTATTTTATTATTTCACTTTTTCATCATAAAACATTGTAAAAAGTATTTTAAACTCATATTCAAGTCACTTTGGAATATCCAAATATCGTTTCTCTAAAAAAATCATTTTCAATACTCAAATGATATTTTCCTTTATAAAACCATTTTTAAAACCAAAATACATTAAAAAAGGGAAGGGTATTTTTATTTGAAGAAAACATTGATTCTTGCAATGTAAACCAGGATTCATATAATGGTTACTGTTGTGGGAAATGTCTTACCACTACAGATGTTAAAATATAACATTCATTTTGTCATTTTTAATGAAACTCAAAAACTCTATAAAAATATTAATTTTTTCAATAAAAAAATTAAATAAGGACCCAAATTTACTTAATAAAACTCTCATGTCTATAAAAAAATCATTTTAAAATTGGTCACATGGAATAAAAAATATTTAGAGGGAAAAAATTAGAATATATTTTTTAACGAAAAGTGCCTTATCACTTTAGAAACATTTCAATCATAACCCCAATGAAATAATAACATTAAAACAATATTAAATACCATTAGAATAGAAGAATTAATGATGAAAAATTCCAAAGAGTCTTTATATACACCTCTTATAATGAAATATGAGAATATCATCAAAATACGCCTTAATGAAAGGAAATTGAGATGCAGTCCCATATATTGAGTTTGATTCATCAAGTTCATTCTTTATCTAAATGAATAATAAACATATATTGATTATTTACTTTATTAAGAACCATTTTTAGGTTTATTATTATTTTTATTTCACATATTTTTAGGTCATATACAATTACTCGATTAGTTAATTTTATGCTAGATGTTTTAATGGAATTTGGTGTTTCTGTCAAAATGACTTTGGTAGGTTGACTATTGGTATAAGAAGCCATTATTTCAACCTCTATAGAATAATAATAATGAAATATTTTTCATATTTATACATCAATTATAACTTTATACCAATCATGAAATATGGTTTTGATAAATGAACTATATTATGATCATGGACATGGTAGGTCGTACGTAGGCATGAGTAACACTTCAATTTTTCAACAATCATGACGAAAAGGTATAAAGTAATGTTTTATCTTTAAATATTGATAATAATATCATATATAACATATTATTTATTTAAATATACTTATAGATATAATTATAGTGACATGGTGATGAAAAAAATCACATCACTTCATGGAGGTGGTAGTCAACATGTACACGAACGGCATTATAATTTTTAGTGTAAGAAATAAAATGATATGTTATATTTTGATAATGATAAGTATGTCATGAATATCAGTATTAATTCATTTATATCACATATATTCATTAAATTTATCCTTATTACCTTCCATGTGAATTGTTTGTAAAAATTGAATCACATCACTTCAATACTACAAAATAGGACTTTAACAGTGCTAAAAATAGCCTTTATCTGCTCTCGAGAAAAGATAACTACCATAGAAAGATTAAAAGCTCTAATATTTAATCAATGCTAAAAAGATCCAATAAAATGATCCTTTATCAGTGCTTTTAAAATCACTATTAAAGGAAAAAATTTATCATCACTTTTATTTTGCACCAATAAAGGGGACCTTTATCAACCCTTATATGATCACTAATAATGGACTCATTTATCAGTACTCTTTAAAGTTCTGCTAAAGGGCCATACTATAGTGTGCTATAATAACACACTTTAGAACTAGTAAGATTTTCTGTGATAAAAAAATCATAAACACTAACAGATATAAAAAAATCCAATATCAATATACAATTTAAATAAAATTACATTTATAACACAAAAACAAGAAAAAAACTATGCTATAGAAATTTCAAACATTGGTTTATATAATCACATTAGTAAAAATTATTAAATTTATTTAAAAGCATCAATGTTCCTTGTTTTTTTATCCAAAACCTGAATCATGTTATTTCCGAACAAACCACCCCTTCTTGAGAAAAAGAACACACATGTATAATAAAACAATTCTTATGTTAGTAATAATATAAAGAAATAAATTAACAAAAAGTGTTAATTTTGAACTAAACATTGAGTCATACTAGGAACACTATGTATCATATTGAGTTTCAATTTATTCTTACATTTCATACCATTTCTAGTTCATATTCAAGCATTATATTTTAGAAAATTAATTAAATAGGTATTAGATAAATCCCCATTTCTTGTTCATATTCAATTGTAATTTTTACAAAAATTGATGCGAATTTTAAATAATAATATGGATTTGGAGTCATTTTGGTCACACCGTGCATAATATTGAGTTATAGACAATTACTATACATCTTAAATGACTTATGGAACATTTTCCTAGAGTATACAAATAAACATAATATGTTTTCTCAATTTTGAGTACATCACTTGTCTTTTTTACTAAAATGTCATTTTAAACTGGAAACACACACTTTGACTCATACCAATCACATCATATATCAGTTTAACATGAGATAAATTCCTAAACATAAAAAATGATTTATGAATTTCTTTCCTAAAGTATTATGAATATAAGAGTGCATTTTCTCACTTTTCAGTTAGTGACACTTTTTGAACTAAAATATCGATTTTAAACTGATAATGAACACTTTGAGTACTATTAGGAACATAGAGCATTTGACTAAGGTGAAGATGATTCCTACATGTAAAAAATTAATTATTGATCATTTTATTAATATATAAAAACAATATAAATGTGTTTTCCTGGTTTTGAGTCGGTCAACTGTCCTTTTTACTAAAATTGGTGTCGATTTTACATAAAAATGACGCACTTTGAGTCATATCAGTCACACCATGAATCATATTTATTTCAATCTGATTCCTACACATATCAAATGACTTATGGATCATTTTAATATTGTTTCAAAATAATCCTAATGAGTTTGATTGGTTTTGAGTATGTCACTTGTCTTTCTTACTAAAATCTCATTTTAAAATGAAAACATGTACTTAGACTCATAACGATCACATCATGTATCAGTTTTACATTATAATGATTCCCACACATCAAAAATGATTTATTAATCAATTTAATAAAATATCATGAAAATTTGAATGCGTTTTCTTGGTTTTCAATGAGTGACACATTTTAAACTAAAATATCAATTTTAAACTGATAACAAACACTTTGAGTCGTACCAGACACATCATGTATATGATTTAGGTGATGGTAATTCGTACATGTCAAAAATGACTTATAGATAATTTTACTAAAGTATCAAAAAAATATAAATGTGTTTTTTTGGTTTTGAGTAGGCCAGTTGTCAGTTTTACAAAAAATAGTGTTAATTTTAAATAAAAGACATAATTTGATTCATACCGGTCACACTGTGCATCAGATAGGGGTGAGGATAATTCCTACACTTCCAAAATAACATATTGATGGTTTTATTAATGTATAAAAACAATACAAATGTGTTTTATCAATTTTGAGTATGTCACCTGTCTTCTGTACTAAAATGCCAATTTAAACTAGAGACACCCAATTTGACTCATATTGATCACATCGTTTATCAGTTTGACATGAGAAAAATTCCTAAATGTCAAAAAATACTTATGAATAATTTCTCTAAAGTATCAGGAAATCATGAGTGTGTTTTCTTTGTTTTTAGTGAGTGACACTTTTTTGAACTATAATGTTGATTTTAAACTTATAAAGGACACTTTGAGTCATATCGAGCACATAATATATCATATTAAGATAAAAATTATTACGACACATAAAAAATTACTTATTAATCATTTAAATAAAGTATTAAAATATTTTATTTCATTTTATCAGTTTTGAGTAGGCCAATTTTCCTTTTTATTAAAATTAATGTCAATTTTAAATAAAAACATGTACTTGGAGCCATACCAGTCACACTGTGCATCAGATTGAGGTGATTATAATTCCTAAACATAAAAAATCAATTACATATCATTTTACTAAATTTAAAAAATAATAAAAATTCATTTTCTCAGTTTTGATTTTGTCACCTGTGTTTTTTACTAAAATTTCATTATAATCTAGAATCATTCACTTTGACTCATACGAATCACATCATGAACTATTTTGATATGAGAAAAAATTTTATATGTCAAAAATGACTTATGAATTTTTTTTAATGTATCATGAAATTTTAAACACATTTTCTCAGTTTTAATGAGTAACACTTTTTGAACTAAAATGTCGATTCTAACCTAATAACGGATACTTTAAGCTTTATTGGGAACATAGTGTATCTGATTGAGGTAATAATGATTTATACATGTCATAAATGACATATTTATCATTTCCCTAAAGTATAAAAACAATAAAAATGTATTTTCTCAGTTTTTTGGAGCTCAGTTTTCCTTTTCACTAAAATTGATGTTAATTTTAAAAAAAAATACGTACTTAGAGTCATATAGGTCACACCGTGCTTTTGATTTTGGTGAAGTTGATTCCTAAAAATACCAAATTACTTATTGATCTTTTTAATAAAGTATAAAAGCAATAGTAATTATTTTTCTTGGTTTTGAGTAAGCCAATTTTCATTTTTACTATAATGTCATTTTAAAATAGAAACACACACTTTGAATCATACCGATCACATCATGTATCAGTTTGATGTGAGACCAATTTCTACTGATAGAAAATTATTTATGAATATATTCATCCAATTATCATGAAAATATGAGCAAGTTTTCTAAGTTTTTATGAGTGATACTTTATGAACTAAAATGTTGATTTTAAATTGATAACAAACACTTTGAGTCACATTGAGAACATTATGTATCAGATTGAGGTGTGGATGATTTTAAACATTAAAATTGACTTATCAATCGTTCTATTAAAGTATCAAAACAATCTAAATATTTTTTTCTAATTTTTGAGTATGTCAGTTGTCTTATTTACTAAAATTAATTTCTATTTTAAATTGAAATAATCACTTGAAATCATACAAATCACATTGTTTGCTGGATTGAGGTGTGGCTGATTCCTACACATCTCAAATATCAAAAATAATCCTAAGTTCCGATGTTACCATTATTTCCATTGTATTTCATTATTAAACTACTAACACTATATATTGACATGATATTCTTAACCAAAAAAACTTTTTCATTGTTGAAATCTAGAGAAGTAGAGGAAGATCATATATCCGTTATATCACAAGAAGTCCCCACAATGGGAACATGATCTTCCTCTACTCTTCTGGATTTCAACGATTATAGTGTTTTGGTTAAGAATATTGAGTAAATATGAATCATTGGAAGTTTAAAAATAAAATAAAATGGAAAACAAGGTAACACTGACATAAAGAAACATTATCTCATTTGTGGAATTTTCCAAATAGTTCAACGAAAAGTATGACTTCCCAAAAGATATCAGAACAAAAATAATTAAATATTATATACAAATGACAAATAAATTAACTTATAAATATTAGAAAAAATGGTGAAACAATTAATTAAAAAATTATTAGAAATCTAATTTTTCTTGATGGTTGTATGAATTTTTAACATATTTTCTTGTTTTCACTATCTTAGTTGTAGGCTCGGAGTCCAATATCTCTAAATCATGATCATATTTGAACAAACCATCCAAAGTCAAAAAATTAAACTACCTGTATAAGACAAAAATTATTATATGAGAAATAATAAAAATAAATATATTCAAAATAAATATATTCAAAATAAATATGAAACAATACATCAATTCCATAGAAAATGATTTTATTGTGGACACATAAATATTCCCTCTATGATTGAGTATTTTAGGGAACTTGAAGGAATATTATAAATTTTTACACTATAGGGGTGAAAAGGTTTTGAGGGAGAATAAGTCTGTTGATGTTTTTCTATATAAAGTAATTAAAGTTTGATATAACACCCCAACTTAAAACAAAATAATATACCTATATATGAAAAAAATTATTATGTGAGTAATACTAAAAATAAATAAATAAAACATAAATATGAAAAAATAAATTAATTATAGGTACAAAAATTTTATTATGTAAAAATAAAGATTATATTTTTGATTGAGTAGAGGTAGTTTTGTTTCTCTTCCTACAAATGAAGTGGAGTGAACTTGAGGGAAAGTGATAAATTCCAACACTGCAGGGGTGAAAAGGTTTTAATAAAGACAAGTTATGTTGATGTTTTAGTGTAGAAAGGTATGAAATATGGACAAACCACCCCAAATCGAACAAAAGAATCCACCTGCATAAGAAAAAAATTATTATGTTAGTAATGCTAAAAAGAAATAAATTAAACATAAATATGAAATAATACATCAATGTTATGGAAAATTATTTTACTCTGAAAACATCAATATTAACTCTACTATTGAGCATATGTAGCTTTGTTTCTCTTTCTACAAATGCAGTGGATGGTACATGAAAGAGAGTGATAAATGAAACACTGCAGGGGTGAAAAGGTTATGGGTGAGAAGAATTTTTTATATATTTTGGTATAAAAAGTCATGAATGATAGATATATATTTTCTAAAATAAACTAAATATAAATGGAATAATGAAAATTAAATCAAAATTTCATTATAGATTTTTTATTAAAATAGAGAAAGTAAATTGTAACATTACCTTTACATCTTACGAAAGGGTTTACTTAACTATAGTTAGTTCTTCCAAGGGATTGGAAAAATAATCTTGAAAAAAATACATTGCCTACATGAGTAGTTAAAAAATTAATTTATATTATGTTAATGGTGTAGAGAATATATAATATTACGAGGAAAACATAGTATATTAAAAAACACATTTACCATCCCATTGAACTCTCTTAATTTTTTTAATGGTTTTAGGGATTTGGTTCCTCTATCGTGAATCCAAATACCATATTTATAGTCCCCTATAATGTAAGATACATTGTTTACATTAGGACTCACATGAAATGATTATGATCTCATAATAAAATGTCATCCTTGATTAAATTTTCATCTAAATCGTCATTTTCTTAGTCACTAATAGGACAATAAACCAATTCTTGTTTTCTGAATTTGAGACACAAAATACTTGTATTGGTTGTGATTCCATGATAAACGAGTCTTCCTTTTCCACTTACACACTAAAATTCACCTTTGTGAATCACATTTAATCAAACTTCACTACACATATATTCTCAACCTATTTGAAATAGAAAATATAAACTTGAAATGTTGTATAATGAAACTCATATATCTGTTTGAAAATTCGAAAATATAACATAATTTCATAAATTGGATTTCTACCCTCGGAACCAGATATTGGAATCAGTTCTTCCATAAGTTTAACACCACTTTTTTCATTTACTTCACCCATCATGCTCTTTTGTATATAACATATAATCATTGATTACAAAACCAGTGTATGATATAACATTTTCATTCAGTCCCCTTCCTAGACATTGAAGTCATTCGACAATCGAATTCATATTTTTAGATAACTCCTTATAAATTATATCTTAGAACCATACTACCAACTATTGATTATGTGTATTTGATATACATCCTCCATCCCTTTATGGATTACAGTCTTGAAATTTTTTTTTTTGGGATTCAATGTATGGATCACCATGTTCACTGTTATGTAAAATTTTAAGGTTCTCTTTCTCTTGAACTATTAAGATAATTTTAACAATATATCTTCCAAAAATTTCTTTTTCCATAAGGAATCCATTGTGACATGACTTTGGGAGACTAATTTTGTCAATATATTATAGGTAATTGGTAAAAAATTCAATATATTCTTTAACAATACACTGTTCTGCAATAAAATCTTCTGGACAACTTTGATTCTTGACACACCCTTTCAAAATATTCATATACTATTCAATGGGGCACATACATATATAATAGACTAGACCGCATTGGTAAACCTCCCTAAAATTGTGAACCATTAGAGGACCATTATATCAAAGAGTTATGGTGGGAAGAAGAAATCTAATTCCCATAATATGATTGGAACCTCCTTATTAATGATTGAAAACATCTCTAGGTCTATAGATTTAATACATATGGCATTGAAAAAAAAAGAGTCTGGTTAATGTATATCATACATTTTTAGGAAGAATGAAATGGAAAAAAACATACATAAAATATTTCATCAAAACATGAAGGTTGTGTGATTTTTGTTCTTATAACATCGAGTTAGCCATTGACACAACATTCTTGATATTTTATGAATACCCCTATGGATCTTTTACACTATTAAGGAAAATGTAGAATTACAATTTTTATTTTCTGGATAGAGTGGAAGCTACTAGAGGAAGAAAATTCCACCCTGTACTCTTCAATAGTTCCAACACTTCCCATATCCCCATGTCAATAATTTCTAACCAAGCCTTAATGACATTTTTCATTTTTCTAGAAACAATTTGTAACATTTCAATAACATTATCAAATACATTTTTTTTCTATATTCATGACATCAATAAAATGTCTAACATGTAAAAACTTCTAATATGGTAATTCAAAGAAAATTGATCTCTTCTTCCAACCAGATTTTGTATGTTTTTTTTGAAAATGGTTTACAGAAAAAAGTGTCAATATCTTTTACTTTATTGAACAATTGATCACTAGTTATTAGAGATGGTGTTGTACCTTGTTTGATATTCCTATTTAATGTTGTTGTCTAGGATTGATATTTATCTCATCAAGGTAAAAAAATTCAATTTTCTAAAAACCGAGTATTCACAGAATGTTTGATTCAAAATGAGTGTGTATGATTTTGAAAATGGGACACCCCAACATTGCATTAATGATATAGCCTGATTAATATTCATAAGTGGGGAAGTCCTTTATCATCTAATACAACATGTCCATCACTGTGAATTCTTCACATCTATGAGCATCATACATTGTAAGAAATGTTTCCCATATCAATTTCATATCTTCAATCAATGGAGCCAAATAGACATGGATATCATTACCAGGTTTCTTTGGTACAAATATAAGCATAGTCTACATAATTTATATGTTCTTAATACATAATCATGGTAGAATGTTATAATTTAAGAACATGATGGGCCATATACTATGAGTTCTAATATATATACCAAAAATATGTATTAAATTTGTAGGTAACACAAGATGAAATTTTCTTAGCTCATTTCAAAATTCTTGATACTCATATTCAATTTTATTCCACTGAGGAGAGTCTACTGGAAGACACAGGTTTCCCTATTTAATTATTATATCTACATTCTATATAAATTGGCTTGTGATTTACTAATATCCATATAGTTTTATAAACTATGTAATGATAGGAAAGTACCATACATATGTTGATGGACTTGATTCTTTTTTATTTTATTGATTTTCACCACACATAGGGAATTTTATTAGTGATTCATGGTCATTGTGGATCAATATGAAATCATATGGATAAGCATGATTTTTTTATAGATCATTCCCATTTAATGTAGCATTAATTTAGTATCATATGTTTTACATGGTAGTTAATTTTATTTTGGTATCATATAATTCAAGAGACTAGTTAGTTCTATAATGATGGTGTCACTCCATCCACTGCCAGCTTTCAAATTATATAACTTCAATATAGCTGAAAATGTTGTTATTTAGTACAAAAAGTATACAATGGTCTCTCATCACAACTATTTAATGTCTCAAACAACATTATAAAATCACTAAGGTCATATTATATTTCCATTTTAATTTCTTCCATGTAATATCCATCATCATTTACACTAGTATTCATATAAATTGATCCATAAAATGCAGTATCATCTCAATCAGTGTGCATGTTCAGTTTTTCACCATGTTTAGTCCAAAATTTATAGTTCTGATCTATTTTATGAAAGAATAAAATATGTTTCAAACTCTTGTAAAATATTTTCTCTTGAAAAACAACAATGTAAACATAGACAAAGGAATTGAGAGGGGTCCCATGTATTCCCTATTGTACACTTAATGAACTCTTTAACTCCATATTCATTCTATTTTTTAAATTGTTTGTGTGCATCCATTTTCAATTCATATGCATCCTATTGGGTTCATAAGATATTAATTTCTTATAATTAATAAATAAATAGATACAAATAATATATTTATTATCAAAAGTTAATGTTATAGATAATTATAACATGGGAAACCAACATTTGATTGTTTCAAATAATTTTAACGTACTTTGATGAAAATGGGTAATTTAATTTAAGAAAATAATTACTCCACTATGGTAGGTATTGTCCTATGAATTTATTTTAAGGTGAAAGTTACAAACAACTGTCATCCTCATCAGCTTATATCCTGAACATTTATTTTTGTATTTTTTTGACACTGATCCTCCATCACATGTGGACATGCTCCTATGTTTCTTGAAATACTCTAATGAATAGTCATCCAATGGAGGACTAATTATTAGAGTAGTATAATAAGCATAATAGAGATGGGGGATGAGTCTCAAGGAAACAAAATTCAATGATAACTATTTAAGAGATCAAGATAATGAGGATGTCAATTACATTGTATTGTGTTCTCTAAATGGGGAAATGCCTCCCATTTGTGAAAATTACACCATTGACACAAGATATTAACTCATGGACTGTTGAAGGTGGGATTTGGGGGGAAGAAAAATTATTTTAAGTTATCTAAGGGGTCTCAGTGGGGATATGTTATTATATATGAATCTTGTGGGCCTCTATGAATTCTATATTTATAAGAGAAATATAAATTTTAATACTTCCAATCATATAACTAAGACTAGTCCCACCTCTATTAAAATGATCCATCAAGTCTTTCTAAAATCCACAAAACAAATTAAAATATAATATAATAAATTAAGGATTAATAAGAAATAAAAATATGATAAAAAAGAATAATAAACTATCATTTGATCAACTAGAAGATACAAAAATATATTGATAAATTTTTTTAATAAATAAAGAGTTATTTAATATACATGGATGGTAATCAAAGATTACTAGTTGTGGAATGAAAACATGTAAACCTGAAATTATTAATACCTAAAAATAATCTATAATAATTATTCCACCATATATAGAATTTGAAAACCTCTACTATATTTTTTGGAACAAGTGATGTAACAACCTAAGGAATTATTACATTTAATATTAATGGTATATCAAATATTTATAACATCTCAAAATTATAATTTCCAATAAAAATAAATAAGGGATGGAAAAAGTAATTTTATGGAAAAAAACTTTCATGACCCGTCCCCTAGGGCCAGTGTCGTGACTACCCCAAGCCCACCTTCCAGAGTCCAGGCGATGACGACTTGCACCAGAATGGAATATCCTTAAAATCGGGAAGGCATTGCCTTTAAACCTGTAAACTAACTCAAACCAAGAAATCATCAAGATACAAGCACAATGTAAACTATATAGTAAATAGGGTGTGTATAGTATGTAATGCGACCAGAATACAGGCCCAGCTAGAAAGTACAAGTAAAACTAAAAACAGCTCCCGTGAAAACCCACAAGGATCCTACATGAAGGGCAGGTATAGCTCTCAAATAGTCATCTCTGCAAATCATCTCATCTAAGGTCCACCTCCGAGAAGCCGCTAGTTCTGGTACCTTCGACCTCGAGCATCGTTGTCCATCTTCTGTACAAGACACAACAAGTTTTGTGTAAAGACCCGTAAAATTCAAGGAAAATTTTTTCTTAATTTTCTTTGGGATTTTACAAGAACACAGTTTCTGACGGCACTTGATTCCGAGGCCCGGTGTGCCCGGAATTACTATCCTATGTTTAGCTCGGGTACGTTAAGTGAATGAATGAGCGGGAATTTATAAGTTTTGAACCGATACTCGGAATCGAATTATGAGGGCACCGATGGAACCGTAGCGCCAGTATTTGCTTAGGAATGCCATTTCCGGAGTTGCATTTACACGAGAGAAGTTGTTAATTTATGTGGAAGGTAAAATAAAATTTATGCAACAAATAATTTTACTTTAAGGGGTATAAGCTTTGGGTGGAAGTTGGGTAACTACCCAACTTCCCAAGGGAGTTTATGAGGGTGGTGGGGCCCACACGAACACCACCCCTTCACATTCTTAAACCCCCTCAACTCACCATTATGGATGATAACCTGTCATGAATTAATTTAGTGGAATTAATTCAAACTCTTGAAATTCAAAAGTTATGTTTTGTTAATAAAATAAGAGATGAACTTATTTTATTTGGGTTTGGAACCTTGTTGTGTGAAATTTGGGAGAAAAGCCAAGGGACTTGAGGAACTTCTTCGTCTTCGAAGAAGAACGCGGAGAACACAACGGTCTCCGACGAAGAACGCCGAGTTCTTGGAAACCGATTACGCAATGCCATGTACCGCGATGCTGTCGACGTTTTCTTCCGTGACATCTCTTCCCGCGACAAATCCTAGTTTGACGAACCTCCGTTCAAGCTCGCACGAGGTAGGGGTTTATTTATTTATTTATTTTTTTCGTAAATACTACCTTGTCATTCTTTGTGAAAATATGACCAATTGCTATCGATTAACGAGAGGGGGTTGGACCACACAAACACGGCCGACCCTCCTCCTTTATCCATGTTATTGTTTCTATTGTGTTGCAATGGGAATGGCGCGGTGACGTCGCACCGCGCGAGATCGTGCGGCACGTAATACGCGGTGTCGTCGTGCTGTGCTGTGAAATTGAACCAAGTCGTGGCGCCGTCGCGCCACGCTAGAGAACCGTAAAAGCACCGCGACCGGCGAGGGGCCGTGGCGGAGGGGTGCGACGCCGTCGCGCTGCACATGATGAATGAAGGTCGCGGATGGTACCGGGACGCGGTGGAGCATGGGAATCGGCGGCCGGAAATGGGCCGCCGACGTCGGAGCAGGACCGACGGCAGGAAACGGGCCGCCGGCATCTGAGGAGAGAGGGGACCAGCCGTCGCCGGTCCCGTGATGGCAGAAACCGGCCGACCGGGGTGGGCCGGCCGGACAGGAGGATAGTCGGGGGTTCAAACCCCTATCCTGCCAGCTGGCGGCCCCCATTAAGGGGGGACGCAGTTACAAAACGCGGGGGGCAACGCTCCCCCCCCCCCACGCAAACCGAACGACTCGGCCGTTCGGCCGAGCCAGCTAGTGCCGCGTGCCAGTGCGTCGGGCCGCCGAGCCGGGCCGGGCCGCCGGGCCGGGCCATGCCCAGGCCGGGCCGGGCCATGCTAGCTGGGTCGGGCCGCGCCCTGCCGGGCTGACCCGGACTCGGGTTGGGTCGACCCGGACTCGGGTCGGGTCGACCCGGTTTGGGCCGACCCAGGGGGTCTTGGGCCGGGTCGGTCCGGGCCCGAAACCCCCGTTTTCAGATCCTTTTTGGTCGTTTTCCCATATCTCAAGCTACAGACCTCTGATCAACACACCTTCAGCAGAGATGAAATCCTTGGATCGAGACGGTCGTTTCGGTGTACCGTGCTCAAGGTTTCAGAATACATTGGGTTCGACCGGGTTGGTTCGTACACGAAACCAACCGGGCCCTCGGAGAGGAAATGCTCATATCTTGAGCTCTGGACGTCCGATTGACGTGCCGTCGACTTTGTTGAATTCCTCTTAGTGAGACAGATATTTTTTCTTACTCCGCCCAAGGTTTGGATACAGGTGGAGTACGGTCGGGTTGGTTTTCACTTAAAAACCAACCGGGCCCATGGGACAAAAAAGCCAATATCTCTCAGACTGGGCGTCCGATTGACACGCCATCTGCGACATTGAGTTCCTGTTGACGATACAGAACTTTTGGATACATAAACTATGGACTATGTGTCAGTTGTTGTATCAGCCTCTAGGCTCGTGGAGCGGACTCTCTCGAACGAGCTTGCTGTGTGCGGGAACCCCAGAGCTGGCTGCGTTACGACTGTGACGACGACGACGACTGTACGGAGATCCTCAGTGGATTCGACGGTGAAGACTACAACAATCATAGATCCTACGTGGATCAGTGCTACTGATCCTATTTGGGTCTGATCCTGTGTGGGTCAGCGCTCAACGGTTCTGTGTGAGCCAGCACCTACAGATCCTGTGTGGGTCCGATCCTGTGTGGGTCTTTGCGGGGGTTAGTTACCTATTGATCCTTTGTGGGTCAGATCCTATGTGGGTCATTATGTGGGTTAGTACCTATCGATCCTTTGTGGGTCCGATGGATTAGATGAATCAGTGGCAATATCTGATCATCTCTATCATCTTTTGAAGAAGTATACTTGTGTGAGATGAATCCTATTTTTCTTTCCTATGTGGATTGTGTTGTGCCATCCTGTGTGGATTTACGTTCTACTTTCCTATGTGGATTGTGTTGTGATATCTTGGGTGGATTTACGTTTTTCTTTCCTGTGTGGACTGGGTTGTACTTGGGCTCGGATGTTGGAGCCGAATGAGAATTGATGACTTAGGTATATGTATGGGAATATACCTAAGCAGTGTCGGATGTTACTTCGTGATTGTATCTTTCCTTTGTGGATTATCCTTTATGGATTTTGGGAGACCTTCGGGGGTCTCGGGGTCCCTACTGAGTAGCTTATACTCACCCCTGCACGGGCTATGCCCGCACTACATTGTGTTGGTTGCAGACGATAGACAACGTTGATCGTGGTTGAGGCTTGTGGAGAAGGATGGTACCTGGAGGAGGACCACTGGGCGGGACGTACTCGGAACGGACGGCTGGACCCGAGGAGCTGTGGAGGCCATCTGTACTCACCCTTTAGGTGGGACATCCAGTGGATGGCTCGACGTTGCGGCTTTACTTTTCAGTTGCTGTTTTTCCCCTTTCCAGTTGTACTTTACTTTCAGCTTGTGTTTGTATACTGGCCTACTTACTTTTCCACACTTACTGTTGTACTCAGTTCTTACTTACTGTTTACTTCTACTTCTTCCTTGCTCTGTGGTGTTTGTTTACTTTAGAAAGGCAATGCCTTCCCTTTTTACCAGGATTTACGCCTTGGTGCTAGTCTCCAGCCCCTGCCCAATGGAAGGCGGGCTTGGGGTAGTCACGGCACGGGCCCCGAGGACGGGTCGTGACAAATTGGTATCAAAGGAGTTCGGTTCTACCACAGAACTTGGGACTCTGATCTTTTTCTATGTGAATCAATAGTGTTAAGAGTATTGGGTGTGGTTATCAGTCCAGGGAGTCCAGTGTTGGTGCGGCGGCCGATGCATCTGTACACCAGGACCCTGACTTCTGATTTCTGACTTAATGCAAAAAAACATTGATTGCATGTGTGTTTCAAGTTTTCTTTGTGATTACTTTGTGTCAGCTCACCAGGTATACTGTTCTGACCATGGCGCACCTGTTTCCTTTTTAGGATGGCCCCACGACGGCAGCCAGCTAGGGTTCCGAGAGTTGAGCGTGACGACAGCACACCGAGCGACGAGGCCTCGGTGCAGGGCCCTTTGACAGTAGAGGCACCGGCGGTACCTCTACCCGCCGAGCCACTGATGCTTCCGGCCCCTGCCGCTGACGATGCATGTTGCCTTAGTGCACTGCACGAGTTCCAGCGCCAGCGACCACCCAGGTTCCGCGGGGAGACGGACCCCCAGGCAGCTGAGGACTGGATGGAGGCAGTGGTGAGAGTTTTTAGGTTAATGAGGACACCAGCAGACCACATGGTGATCCTCGCAGCGAGCCTACTGCACACGGATGCAGGCATATGGTGGATCTTGATGCTCCGGGTGAACGATGAGGCATCTCTCCTCTAGAAGGACATTGAGAGACTCTTCCGCTCAGAGTTCGTCCCATCCACCCTCCGTGCGGTGCGCATCCAGGAGCTTCTTCAGCTGCGGCAGGGCAGCTTGACAGTCGCCCAGTGCTCGGCAAGATTTACTGATCTCTCACACTACTCGACAGACATGGTACGAGACCCATTCTTCCGGGCCCGGACCTTTGAGCAGGGGTTGATACATGAGATCAAGGCATCGCTGATCTCCCTCAGCATTCCGACCAAGACCGGAGTACTGGAGCGAGCCCTTTTGATCGAGAGCTTTCTTGTTGAGTCTACACCAGTGCCGAGACCCACCACAGGGCGACATGTAGCAGAGTCTTCTGTAGTAGGTAGTCGACATAAGACTCATGGGTCTAGGTAGACCGAACCCTCAGGCATACGACCTTAGGACACTGGCTCAGCAGTGTGGGGCACACAGTGCAGAGCCGGTCTTTCGAGAGGCAGGCAGTGCTACTCGTGTAGTGGGCAGGGCCACATCGCTCGTGACTGCCCAACCCGTCGTGCCAAGGAGTAGCAGACGGTTGAGGGACCACCCAGGCAGAGGTAGAGGGTCGACCATAGCGGTCCGTAGGGATCAGGCAGACGAGGCATAGGAGCTGGCCGAGTAGCAGGTGGTGGGCGATGCTTTGAGGCTCTACCACCACCACCACCAGGAGGTCCACCCCGGCCACAGGGAGCTGGCGGGCAGAGACAGGCATAGCTCCAGACAGTTGAGAGATACGACCACGGCGCACCCGAGATGATTCGAGGTACTATATGTGTCTTTTCCACCCTTGCTACAGTACTTATAGACACAGGAGCGAGTCATTCTTTCATAGCCGCTGCCCTTGTTCGGAGCTCGAAGATTCCGACAGAGTCTTTGGCTCGCTCCTTATGGCGAGAGACGCCTACAGGAGCAGACTCGATGATTACGCACTAGTGTCGGCTGTGTGAGATTACTATAGGAGGCGGGAGCTTCGGCTGGGATCTTCTTGTAGCGGTGTCGAGGCCTTACGACGTCATCTTGGGCATAGATTGGTTATCTACAGTCCATGCTCAGATCGATGGTTTTAGGCGCATGGTGTGATGTGTACACACTGATGGGAGAAGGTTCACCTTCACCAGTGAGAAGGGAGCCTTTGCAGCACAAGATGGAATCTCGCAGAGGATAGGACAACCCATCACTCATCATTTGGCTAGCCTCATCCTAGGAGTAGTTGATGTGTGCAGTTCTGGTTTTCCTACAGTGGTGGATCAGTATGCGGACATTATCCCCGATGACGTTCCAGGATTACCTCCTCACCGAGAGGTAGACTTTTATATTGACCTGTACCCCGGGACAGCCTCGACATCGACTCCAGCATATCGGATGTCCCCCGCTGAGCTTTGAGAGCTACGGGTACAGTTGGAGGACTTGCAGGGTAAGGGATTCATCCGACCCAGTGTTTCACCCTTGGCTTCCCCGATTTTGTTCGCCAAGAAGGCGGATGGGAGGTTGCGACTTTGTGTCGACTATCGTCACCTGAACCAAGTGACATTAAGGAACAAGTATCCGCTACCGAGGATTGATGACCTCTTCGATCAGCTCAAGGGAGCACGGTGGTTCTCAAAGATAGACCTCAGGTCAGGCTATCATCATCTCAGAGTTCGAGTTGAGGATGTGCAAAAGACGATCTTCAGGTGTCGGTATGGCCACTATGAGTTCTTGGTTATGCCATTCAGCATAACCAATGCTCTAGCAGTGTTCATGGCCCTCATGAACAAGATCTTTCAGCCATACCTCGATCGATTTGTCGTGGTCTTCATCGACGACATTTTTATTTACTCGACGACTGAGGAGGAGCACGCCTATCACTTGCGGGTTGTGCTAGAAACACTCCGAGAGCACCAGCTTTATGGAAAGCTCTCGAAGTGTCAGTTTTGGATACGTGAGGTCCAGTTCTTGGGACACATATTCTCTGAGGTGGGAGTTGTAGTGTATCCTGCGAAGATCGAGGTAGTGCTAGCTTGAGATCCACCCAAGAGTGTGACGGAGGTGCGGAGTTTCTTGGGACTAGCTGGGTGCTACCGGAGATTTGTGCCAGACTTCTCCAGAGTTGCGGAACCACTCTTAGCTTTGACGAAGAAGGGGAAACCATTTGTGTGGTCAGACATATGTCAGCAGAGCTTCCAGGAGCTGAGACAGAGATTGACCAGTGCACCTATCTTGAGATTTCCTGAGGAGGGAGTAGGGTACGTAGTCTACTGCGATGCATCAGGGACTGGACTCGGATGTGTCCTAATGCAGGAGTAGGTGGTGATCGCCTATGGATCACATCAGTTGAGGCCGCATGAACAGAACTACGCTACCCATGACCTGGAGTTAGCAGCAGTGGTCTTCGCTCTGAAGATATGGCGACACTATCTGATGGGCGAGCGCTTTACAGTCTTTTCTGACTATCAGAGTCTTATATACATATTCTATCAGAAGGACCTGAATCTGAGACAGTGGTGATGGATTGAGTTCCTCCAGGACTATGACTTTGAGATAGTCTATACTCCTGGGAAGGGGAACATGGTAGCTAATGCTCTCAGCGGGAGGATGGGCATTCAGCTGCTTGAGGAGGCGACAGAGCAGCTAGCCGCTTTACAGATATCCTTTGTGGATAGAGATGGGGCAGCATTCCTTCAGTCTCTCATAGTCACTCCTCCACTACTGCAGTGGGTCAGAGAGGCACAACGTGGGGACGCTGACTGTGAGACGCGGTGTGCACAGATATCCTCAAGACAGGCACCTGATGGTTTCTCCTTTGGAGCAGAGCATGATGTACTTTTCAGAGGATGTACCTTGGTACTAGTTTCAATATGAGAGGAGGTGCTGAGAGAGTTTCACACTTCTCCCTTGGCGGTACATCCCGGAGTGGTGAAGATGTACCAGGACCTTAGATGACAGCACTGGTGGTCGGGCATGAAGAAGGTTGTGGCGGAGTTCGTTTCTCGATGCCTCACCTACCAGCAGGTGAAAGCAGAACACCAGGTACCAGCAGGCTTGGTACATCCCTTGGAGGTCCCGAAGTGGAAGTGGGATGGGATATCTATGGACTTCATGACTAGACTTCCACTCAATTCCAGAGGTCACAACTCCATATGGGTGATTGTCGACCGACTCACCAAGTCGGCTCACTTCTTACCCATCAGAGAGCAGGGCTCAGTGGAGGGCTTGGGATAACTTTATGTTCAGGAGATTGTGAGGCTTCATGGTGTGACATCATCTATCGTCTCCAATCGAGATTCTCTCTTTACTTCCCGGCTTTGGAAGGGGTTGTAGGAGGCGTTCGGGACGCAGCTACGTCTGGGCACTGCCTTTTACCCTCAGACAGATGTTCAGATGGAGAGGACCATTCAGACTATCGAGGACATGCTCCGCACATGTTTCCTCGACTTTGGTCACAGCTGGGAGGACCACCTACCCTTGGTGGAGTTTGCGTACAACAACTGTTACCACTCCACCATCGGGATGGCACCATATGAGGCATTGTACGGCCGACCTTGCAGATCTCCTTTGTGCTGGACAGACCCTGGGGAGTCAGCACTTTTGGGACCGGAGATGGTCTAGGCCACAACAGAGAAGGTCCAGGTCATCCAGGAGTGGATGAGGATAGCTCAGAGCCGGCAGAAGTCTTATGCTGACAGGAGGTGGAGGCCACTAAAGTTCGAGGATGGCGACCACGTCTTATTGCGTGTCTCACCTCAACGTGGATTACAGAGATTTGGCCGAGGCGGCAAGTTGTCTCCACGCTTCATCGGACCGTTCCAGGTCCACAACAGGATTGGCAAGGTAGCATATCTTCTGGCTCTACCACCTCAGTTGCACCGGGTGCACAACATTTTCCACGTATCTCAGCTGAGGAGATACGTGCATGACCCGATGCATATCATTGATCATGGGGAGCTAGACGTTGATGATGGGATGACTTTTACTGAGGTCCCAGTGGAGATCGAGGATCGACAGGATCGGGTCCTATGTGGATGGTCGATTCCTCTAGTGTGCATCAGATGGCAGCACGGGAACCTCCAGGAGAGCACTTGGGAGCGGGAGGCTCAGATGCGTGCTATGTACCCACATTTATTTTCCTAGCTTATGATGTATCTTTACGGGGACGTAAAGCCCTGAGGTGGGAGTAATGTTAAGACCCATAAAATTCAAGGAAAAGTTTTTCTTAATTTTCATTGGGATATTACAAGAATGCAGTTTCTGACGGCACTTGATTCCGAGGCCCGGTGTGCCCAGAATTACTATATGAAGTTTAGCTCGGGTACGTTCTGTGAACGAACGAGCGGGAATTTCTAACTTTTGAACCGGTGTTCGGAATCAAATTCCAAGGGCACCGATGGAACCGTAGCGCCAGTATTTTATTTGGAACGCCATTTCCGGAGTTGTGTTTACATGAGGAAGTTGTTAATTTATGTGGAAGTTAAAATAAAATTTATGCAACAATTTTATTTTTACTTTAAGTGGTATAAGTTTTGGGTGGAAGTTGGGTAACTACCCAACTTCCCAAGGGAGGTTATGAGGGTGGTGGGGCCCACACGAACCCCACCCCTTCACATTCTTAAACCCCCTCAACTCACCATTATGGATGAAAACTTGTCATGAATTAATTTAGTGGAATTAATTCAAACTATGGAAATTCAAAAGTTATGTTATGTTAATAAAATAAGAGATGAACTTATTTTATTTGGGGTTGGAACCTTGTTGTGTGAACTTTGGGAGAAAATCCAAGGGACTTGAGGAACTTCTTCGTCTTCGACGAAGAATGTGAAGAACACATCGGTCTCCGACGAAGAACACCGAGTTCTCGGAAACTGATTACGCAACGCCGTGTACCACGACGCCGTCGACGTTTTCTTCCGCGACATCTCTTCCCGCGATGAATCCTCGTTCGATGAACCTCCGTTTAAGCTCGCACGAGGTAGGGGTTTATTTATTTATTTATTTATTTTGTTCGCAAATACTACCTTGTCGTTCTTCATGAAAATACGACCAATTGATATCGATTAACGAGAGGGGTCCGGACCGCACAAACACGACCGAACATCCTCCTTTATCCATGTTATTGTTTCTATTATGTTGGAATGGGAATGGCGCGATGCCGTCACACCGTGTGGGATTGTGCGGAAAGTAATACGCGGCGCCGTCGCGCCGCACCATGAAATTGAACCAAGTCGTGGCGCCGTCGCGCCACGCCGGAGAACCACAAAAGCACCGCGGCCGGCGAGGGGCCGCGATGGAGGGGTGCGGCGTCGTCGCGCCACACTAGACGAATGAAGGCCGCGACCGGTACCGGGTCGCGGCGGAGCATGGGAAACGGCGGCCGAAAATGGGCCGCCGGGATCAGAGCAGGACCGGCGGCCGGAAACGGGCCACTGGCGTCGGAGCAGGGAGGGGACTGGCCATCGCCGGTCCCGTGATGGCAGAAACCGGCCCGGAGGGGCGGGCCGGCCGGACAGGAGGAAATCCGGGGGTTCAAACCCCCAACAGGCTAGCTAGCGGCCCCCATTAAGCCCCCCCCCCCCGCAAATCGAACGACTCGGCCATTCGGTCGAGCCAGTTGGCACCGCACGCCAATGCGCCGGGCCGGGCCGACCCGGACTCAGGTCGGGTCGACCCGGTTCGGGCCAACCCAGGGGGTCTCGGGCCGGGTCGGTCGGGGCCCGACACCCCCGTTTTCGGATCATTTTTGGTCATTTGCCATATCTCAGGATACAGACCTCCGATCAATGCACCTTCAGCGGCGATGCAATACTTGAATCGAGACGGTCGTTTCGGTATATCGCGCTCAAGGTTTCGGAATACTTTGGGTTCGGCCGGGTTGGTTCGTACACCAAACCAACCGGGCCCTCGGAGCGAAAATGCTCATATCTTGAGCTTCAGACGTCCGATTGACGTGCCGTCGACTTTGTTGAATTCCTCTTAGTGAGACAAGATCTTTTGGCTTACTCCAACAGAGGTTTGGATGCAGTTGGAGTACGGTCGGGTTGGTTTTGACTTAAATCCAACCGGGCCCATGGGACGAAAATGCCAATAACTCTCAGACCGGGCGTCCGATTGACGCGCCGTCTGCGACGTTGAGTTCCTGTTGACGATACAGAACTTTTGGATACATCAACTCTGGACTATGTGTCAGTTGATGTATCAGCCTCTCGGATCGTGGAGCGATCTCTCCCGAACGAGCTTGCTGTGTGCGGGAACCCTAGAGCTGACTGCATTACGACTGTGACGACGACGATGACTATACAGAGATCCTCTGTGGGTTCGACGACAAAAACTACAACACTCAGCGATCCTACGTGGATCAGTGCTACCGATCCTGTGTGGGTCTTTGCGGGGGTTAGTTACCTATCGATCCTTTGTGGGTCAGATCCTATGAGGGTCATTACGGCGGTTAGTACCTATCGATCCTTTGTGGGTACTACGGCTTAGATGAATCAGTGGCAATATCTGATCATCTCTATCGTCTTTTGAAGAAGTATACCTGTGTGAGCTAAATCCTATTTTGCTTTCCTATATGGATTGTGTTGTTCCATCTTGTGTGGATTTACGTTCTACTTTCCTATGTGGATTGTGTTGTGCTATCCTGTGTGGATTTACGTTTTGCTTTCCTGTGTGGACTGGGTTGTACTTGGGCTCGGATGTTGGAGCCAAACGAGAATTGATGACTTAGGTATATGTATGGGAATATACCTAAGCAGTGTCGGATGCTACTTCATGATTGTATCATTCCTTTTTGGATTATCCTTTGTGGATTTTGGGAGACCTTTGGGGGTCTTGGGGTCCCTACTGAGTAGCTTATACTCACCCCTGCACGAGCTATGCCCGCACTACGTTGTGTTGGTTGCAGACGAAGGCCAACGTTGATCGTGGTTGAGGCTTGCGGAGCAGGACGATACTTGGAGGTGGACCACTGGGAGGGACGTACTCGGAACGGACGGCTGGACCCGAGGAGCTGTGGAGGCCATCTGTACTCACCCTTCAGGTGGGACTTCCAGTGGATGGCTCAACACTGCAGATTTACTTTTCAGTTGCTGTTTTTCCCCTTTCCAGTTGTACTTTACTTTCAGTTTGGGTTTCTATACTAGCCCACTTACTTTTCCGCACTTACTGTTATACTCAGTTTTTACTTAGTGTTTACTTCTACTGCTTTCTTTCTTTTTGGTGTTTGTTTACTTTGCAAAGGCAATGTCTTCCCTTTTTACTGGGATTTACGCCTTGGTGCTAGTCGCCAGCCCTTGGCCTATGGAAGGCGGGCTTGGGGTAGTTGCGGCACGGGCCTCGAGGACGGGTCGTGACAGTTTGGGCATATCCCATGTAGGGGTGAGTATAACGATACTCAGTTGGGATCCCAAGACCCCCGAAGGTCTCTCAGAATTCCACAGAGGATAAACTGAAAATCAATACTAAAAATCCAAGCCCAAAAAAAAATAATCAACTCGACTTCGGTATATGCTCATACGTATACCTAAGTTACCAAGTATACTCATCTCGTTCATAAGGAAACACAAGGCCTAACTCTTTATCCAAAAGCACAACTGCTCCACGAAGGAATGAATACCACGAAGGTAACACCACAAAGGTAAGTACCAAAAAGGTAACACCACATAGGTAAGTACCACAAAGGTAACACCACAGAGGTAAGTACCAAAAAGGTAACACCACACAAAATAATACAATAACGGTATCACCATACAGAAGTGTACCACAAAGGTAAGTACCACAAAGGTAATTCCACATAGTAGAATACCAAAAAGGTAAGGAATCTGCTAACACCAGGTATAACTTATGTATGCAAGTATAGATGACTAACTGTATTACTAGACCATCTTACTTCATCGAAAAGCTATAGTGTTGAACCACACAGGATCTGAAGATGTTGACCAACATAAGATCCGAAGATGACCTACACAGGATCCAAAAATGACCCACATAGGATCTGAAGATGACCCACACATGATCGATAGATGCTGACCCACACAGGATCCTAAGATTCTCTAAGTACAGCCAACCACAGGGTTTCTGCACTAAGCAAGCTTGATTTCGGGAGGATCCTCTCCTCAAGCCATCAGTAGATACTTTAACTATCACGAATCCCCATGAAGAAGTATCATGAAGGTCCATCATGTTATAAGGGTCACAACATGACTGTTGGCATGTAAATCAGACACTCCGTCTGTAAGTTTTTAGCATTTCCATTCTAAGGGCCCGGATTGATTTGGGTTCGATCCAACCCATCCATACTCCTAATTTATCCAAAACTCAAGTGGAGTATACCAAAAAGGACTGTCTCGATCCAAGGATACCGGTACGACAGACGATACATCAAATGAACACCCAGTTCTCATGATATGGTTGTAAAAGCGTATCTGGGTCCAGATGGGCCGAGGCCCGTTCCATCCTGGTCAGGCCGACCGGTACAGGGTCAACCCAACCCGGTTCGGGTCGCCCTGACCCAGTCCGGGTCCATCCTGCTCCACTAATTGGGTGGCATGGCCCACTGGGCATGACCCACTCGACTAGGTGTAGTCTGTCGTGGAGGGGCCCTCCCTAGCTGCTAACTAGGGGGGAGGCACCCCCGGTATTCCAAATAGTCCAAAAGGTCATTACGCCTGCTGGCACGCAGGACCCGTCGGAGCGGGCCTTGATCAGTGTGACACGGCCTGCCGGAAGTATGGTCGGCTCCCCCTTCCAGCGGCGCCGTTGTGCGCCGCTACTGCCTCCGCGGTCGGCCCAGTGCCGGCCTCCCTCCGGGTGTGTCGGCAGCTCGAACCACGGCTGGCTGGTTGCCAACCGACCTCCTCTTCTAGTGGTGCATATGTGCACCGCCTTCCTTCCACGTGGCGGGCCGACGTTCCGGCCCGCTACCCACTTCTACGGGTCACCACAACTTCATTCTAAGCCCTAAAAATGCGACAACTGCATATTCACGATCCTCAGGATGAGATCTCCATGTCCATATTTCGCACTCAATGAAACATTGTGTTTTTAGAATGCATAATTATTTGGTGTCGAAGAATGCATGAAGAATGAATAGAAAAGATCATGGTATATGTGCAGATCGAAGGCCATGTTTGTTTTGCCATCATCACTGAGAATCAAGAATATGAAGAATAAAAAAATAGATATTTTTCAAACATCAAATTAATCCCCCTACCACGATTGTTTGTAGGATACGACATGCGGAACAAGATGAAGACGATGAGGGCACCAAGGTTTGTCCCTCTCACAACACACTGAGCCTCAGATTCATGTGCCTTCAATTTTGGAAGACTCATAATAGTTCCATATAACTTAAAAAATTACATGGAAGAATTCAGGTCATTACAATCTCCTCACCTCTGGGCTTTGCGTCCCCGAAAGCCACAACACAAACTATGGAAACAAGTGGGGGTACTGAGCACGTATCTGACCCTCCCACTCCAATGTGATATCCTGGAGGTTCTCGTGCTGCCATCATACATGCTCTAGAGGTATCGATCGCCCACAAAGTACTGTCACATTCATGAATTATTTTGAAGTTAAATTTCATTTAATTTCTATTCATTCCTTGTTTTGGGGGTTTCCTAAGCTTTTATGGAGGAATGTGTGTGTTTTCATGAATTACGCCAAACCGTGAGCCCAATTCCAGATTTAAAAATAAATATTTATTTTATTTATAACTCCATAATTTTTCATTATTTTTCATCCATTCAAATTCCTACTTGTCATATACTGACCTATTAACACCATCACATTAATTTGGACAATTTAGAAATCCATAATCATTTTGGATAAGAGTTTTTATTTAAGGGATTGGGCTTGACCGAAAGACCATTTCCTACATTAAAAATATTTTTTAATTATTTAATGTCTCTTTCAATATTTATGTTTTTTTGGTGATTCCAACTCTCCCCCGAGACAACATAAAAAACGCATGCCCCATGATCTCCTCCCCCTCTTTGGAGCTAGGTTGCATCATGAATTTGTATGAAACTTCTCTGAATTTGTCAAATCTCCCAGATTTGAAGAGGTAAATTGATTATTTAATAACTCCTTAATTTCTCACTCTTTTCCCCCAATCCAGTTCCAAAATGAGCTCTTCATCCTTGTTCTAATCTCCCTTGAATTTATGGTTGTTTGAAAATTCAGATACTGGTGTATTTGGGGTGATTTCTTCAATATTTTTCAAGGTAAGTGATTCCTTCTTGGTTTCTTCCTTTTCCATTAGGGTTTCCTCCCTCTTTCATTATGTTCTAAAATGTCCATAAGTTAGGGTTAGAACCTAGGGTTTGATTTGATGTCTTTTTGGTCAAATATTTTGGTCTAGGGATGAATTTATCTTCCTTGTGGTGCGGTGGTGGTGCAGTTGATGTTTTTCACCATGTTTTGAGGGATTTGACACCTTCGGTAGGTGATTCCATGGTTAACCATAACTTCATGAGTTCGTTTTCTTGTTTTAATGGTTTTTCATGTTCCCCATATGCTGTGTGTGGTGAAAAAACCATTTTTTAGGGATTTGGTTAAGCATTTAATTTTATAATTTCATTTTTGTTGAAGTTGTGAACTTTTCAAATGTAACACATGTGGTATCTTTTGTGGTAGTTTTATAAAATATGAAATTGAATTATTAGTTCTTTAAAGGGGATGAAAATTATATTTTTTAAATTCATTAGTGTCATGTGAGCCTTTGAAGGGGGTTTTTGGAATAGTTTTGGTGTGTAAAACTTTGTTATACATCTTGAGTGCATTTTATGAAAATGGGTGTTTTCATTTGTATATTTTGTGGTATTATTCAAGGTTATTTTATGAAACTTTAAAGTTCTTTATAAATGTCTCTAGGGATACCAATTCTACTTTGGTAGTGTTTTGGTGTGGTTTTTTCCTTGAAATATGGTTTTGAAATGGGTTTTATGAGAAAAGATTGGGTATACTCTTTGGAATTGTTTTATGAAAGAAATGAATGATTTAATGATTTATGTAAGTGGTGAAACCATATTGGAAAAATATTTTGGAGTGTTTATATTTTGAAATGGTACATTTTAAATGTGAAAGGGGAACTTTTGTGATGTGTTCCATCTTGGAAATGTTTTATAAATTTTTTTGAATGACTTACAAAAGTGTGTAAGAGATGTGAAAGTGATGTGGGATGTTTTGTGTGAGTGTGATGTGCAAAATGGATTTTTGTTATGAAAATTTTATTATGTAACATGTGAGTGGGCTGTTATGTGAGTTGTAATATCTTGGATTTCATTTATAAAATTGATTAATGGATTTTTTGGAAGTGTAAAAGAAATGTGAAAAGTGTTGTGGGATATTTTTGTGTGAGTCGAATTTCAAAATCTATTTGAATGAAAAGTGTAATTTTGTGAATTGTGTGGTATACATGTGGGATGTTTGGTGAATTTTTGATTTGGAAATGATGTTTACATATGAAAAGTATATTTCATGACTTGTTGAGCTTGTTTGAGAACAATGGGAAAACCTGAGTATCTAGGTGGGTGGACATGTACTAGTATGCTAGTGAATCTATGGGGTTTGGCCTCAATTTCACTTAGCAAAATTGACGCTTAAAACTATAAATAAATTATGATTTTGATGATTGGGGACCACTAGGTTATGGGTATTTTCCCTACTACTTGCTCGTGCATGAGAAAAAATATTTTTGATGGTTACTCTCACCGAGATACGAGGTACCTGGGACCCACAACTAGCTTGTGCCTAGGGGTTATTTCCTATTTCTTGTGCTGATTAGATCCTTTATACTCACAGTCAACATATAGTATATTTGGAAGGAAATTTCTATAGCATTGTAATTTTTTTTAAAAGTGTTGATTCGTTAAATTATCCCACTTGAAAATTTATTTTTTTAGTTGCATGTTTTAGAAATTGTAACTAGAAATTACATGTTTTTTAAAACTTGCATGATTTTCATATTTGAATGTCTATTGCATGGAATATCTTAGTGGTGGTATCCTAATGGGATTTTTCTCACACCCTACTTACACCTTTTGGTGTAAGTAGACTTGTTTATTTTTGTTGTTGTAGGTTTATGTACAACTTTTGTGCCAACAGTTTGGGTTTTTACCAGTCATTCATGATGCAGTGTTGTGGAGATGGCTTGAGGGTGGTTCCTCTTTCCATTTGTTGGTTCTTGGGATGTCCTTATTTGGTTTCTTACCTTTTTAATGGTATTTAAACATAGTTTTAACTTATGTAATTCAGTTCTGAAATTTTGCAAAAGACAGTTTTAGTTGAAAAACCCAGATTTGTTTTATTGAGTTTGTTTGTTGTTTAATGTTTATAAACTTGGGTAAATCATTACCAAACATAATTTTATGATACCTGGGTACTTGTGATAGCCCATGGGGATCGGGAATTCCCTTCATGTCTTATCGTGGGCTGGGTCGGGTGCCAGTTTGGATGGCGACCAGATTCGGTTCGTGACAACATGGTATTAGAGGAGGTTCTGATTAACTCTTTGGGTCACATTATTTAGGTAATAGTCGGGATAGTCTAGAGTTAGGATAGTTGAGACTTGGTATTTCGGTTATGGTTAGTGTTTCTGAACACCAAACCACATGAAGGGATTTGAGTCGCCATGGGAAGTTGGGATTTATATGAGTCCTTTGGATTTCTACGATTGATGATGATTAGGGGAAATGAAAAGAGAGTTGGGTTAATGGTCTCGGTGAGCTCGTAGGGCCTATCAAGCCATGTGGAGTCGGATATATTCACTAGAAAACACTCTAAGACGGTGAAGTGATTGGAATATGGCTTCCAACAATATGTTCAAGTAACTCCCTGAAACTAGTCTACTCTCGCATTGTCTTATGTTCTTTAGTTTTGAAATCCTGGAACTTTGGTTTTAAGGTGACTTGTTTTTAAGAAGAGTAAAGTTTTTGTGAAATGATTATCTAATAAATAGATAATGGTTAGATTTTTGAAAATTGAGAACTGAATTTTTAGAAATGTATTGGAATGGAAAATGGTGTGTTTGCACCTCTTTTGAATACATGAACTATGTCAAGGTTGATTTCGAAAAAGTGTTTCCAATAGAGTTTTATAAACTATTGAAAGGCGTTTTTATGGGATGATATTTTTTTAAATTGATGTGAATAACTTGAAAGTGATTTTTAATTGGAATGATTGTGCCTTTCTGAAAAGTTTTTAGAATGCGGTAATTTGGGTTCGATTTCGTGGTTAGCGGTCTTGAGACAAAGGAAGTATTGGTTGATTGTTTTGTCTTTGAAAAGTGGAATGAGTTTTTGTATTAACCTTTGGTATTTTTGTGAGCGAATAGATGCATGGGGTTATATGGGATGATGGATGGTTAATGACATGACTGGATGAGTTCCGGGATGGATATGAGGAGGGTGCCTGGTGTGGCACGAAAACATGCATGTGTGGGGCCCATGGGGTACCATTGGAGGATATGCTAACCACTGAACAGTTTATTTTCAAAGAAATGTTTTTAAAATGAATCATTGATGTCTTGATGAGTGGTTTGGGATGGTGTGTATTATGTGTTTTTTGAAATGTTGATGTTGTGGAATGTTTTGAGTCCAAGAACCCTACTTGTTTGAACATTGTTTTGGATTTTTGTCCGGTCAGTAAACTGGGTTGAAGGGATGGTTAGTGGTCTCCTTTGAGAATATTTTTGGGAAGCCTTTTTAGTGTTTACCCTCATCTTTTTGGATCTAGTTGAGGTATGTCTTGACCAATGGACCAGGTTGGTTGGGTTCTTGGGTTCTCTCATTGGATTAGACACACCCCCATTTGGGGTTAATGCACAACTGAAGTGCAGCCCAAGTTGTTTTGTCGTTGGAAGATCCTCCAGTTGATCAATGTAAGGAATCATTTTTATTGAGATTCTTATATTGAGTCTAAACCCTTCCCTTTATTGGTTTTTTTGTATCCTCTTTTAGCGGGGGAGTGATCATTTAAGGTTGAAATAGACCATAGCTTCTTAGGTTTCTTGATTTTCCGAAGGTGGAAGTGGTCTGGGTTATTAGAATGGATGAGTATCTGGATGGTTTCTAAGAGGTCCTATCAGTCCTTCGTAGTCTCTTAGAAGAATAAGTTCACCTTAAAATAACAGTGTGGAAATTTTGTTCATGAGACTATATTGTGGCCACTTTCTAGAATTGTTTGTCGTTTTGGGATGTTGTATAAGGTCCCTCTCCATGCATTGTTTATATCAATCTCCATGGTCCTTTTCGGTGACGCCTTGTGATGTCATGTGCTCAATAAACCGTAAAGGTGAAAGTTGTGGAATCCTCTGAGAGTCTCTGTTATGTTGGGTGCATGTCTCCCTTGAAAAAACTTCAAAATATTCCATTTTAGATTAAGGTTAGTGTAGGTGTTCTTTAATTCTATTGTTTCTCACCCGAAGAAACAAGGTGTGATGTGTGTGCATCTTCTAAGCCCTTGTTTCCATGAAATATCGAGTTAGGGTAAGGTGATTTTGGAATGTGTTATGTATTTGAAATATTATCAGGGATTGCAGTGTATTTTTTGGTGGCACTAAAAGAATAATTCTCATTTAGGGGGTTTCTAAAGCCTAACTGTGAGGCCGAAGATGATTCAATCATTTGAGCTCCAACCGTAGGTCTCGGAGAGAGGCTGGCTCATAGTTAGGGAAAATCCCATGGTCGTTTAAACCCTTGTACAATGTCTTATCCTGAGTATGAAATATAGAAAGAGATTAAACCACTAGTGTCGTCATCTTTCTTATGTTGTTCCCATTCGGTGGAAATTGGTGGAGGGTCCTGTACCCATGTCATCACCTAGTTGTATTCCTTCCCCCTTTGGTTTCCATTGAGTCATTAAGATGGTTGGTTCTTATATTGGGGAGACCAAATTTGATTCTCATGTGGATTCATTCATAAAATTTTAATGGAATTATACCCTTTGTACTAGGTAGTCTGTTCAAGCCTCCCCCTGTTAGTGTTCTAATTCTGTCTCAAAAAAATATAGGTTGTCTCTTATGGTGGGGTGCCTATTTGTGTCCCACCATACCAATAGCCCAAATTTATCCATGGTCTTGGCTTGGCTATAGTAATTCTCATTCGGAAATATCTAGCTACCAACATCTACCTTGAGTAATCATTGGGATTGGAGAGCACCCAATGATTTAGTTAAAGTAAGGTAAGTGTAACCTTGTTCGAAGTTGTTGTTCATTTTGGTTAATTCCTTGAGTCTTGTTCGGATAGTGTTTGAGGAGTTTTCTTTTGGGATAAAGTATGAATATGATTGATCATTTTAGGAAAGTGGTGAAAGTTTGGGTTGTGAGATTAATCCTTCCTTAATTGATCACTGGAGGTGTTTTGTCCCTTGGGGGTGAAGCTTGACAAACAACTACATCATGGTTTATCGGTTGAGTTTGGTTTTTGTATCAGGCCTTGCCGTGGATTTTTGGGGACTGAAAGTTTTCATGGTGGGGGGAATTTTCACATACATGAATTATTTTAAAGTTAAATTTCATTTAATTTCCATTCATGATTTGTTTGGGGGGTTTCTCAAGCTTTTATGGAAGAATGAGTGAGTTTTCATGAATTGGGCCAAACCATGAGCCCAATTCTAGATTTGAAAATAAATTTTGATTACTTTATAACTCCTTCATTTTTCAACATTTATTATCCATTCCAATTCATAATTGTCATACCCTGACCTAGTAACACCACCATATTAATTTGGTCCGTTTAGAAATCTATAATCATGGTGGATATGAGTTTTTATTTAATTGATTGAGCCTGCCTGAAAGCCCATTTCCTGCATTAATTTTTTTTAATTATTTAATATCTCCTTCAATATTTATGTTTTTTCAGTGATTCCAACACTCCCCCAAGACCACATACCCATGTAGTGCCCCCATGCTCTCTGAACCTCTTTGGAGCATGATTTCATCGCGAATTTGGATGATACCTATCTGAATTTCTCAAATCACCAAGATTTGAAGACGTAAATTGATTATTTCATAACTCCTTAATTTCTCAATAATTATCCCCATTCCAGTTCCTAAATGATCTCTTCATCCTTTTTCGAATCTCCCTTGAATGGTTGGCTATTTGAGAATTCAGATACGGGTGTATTTGGGGTGATTTATTCAATATTTTTCAAGGTAAGTGATTCCTTCTTTGTTTCTTATTTTACCCTTAGGGGTTCCTCCATCTTTTGTAATGTTATAAAATGTCCAAAAGTTAGGGTTAGAACCTAGGGTTTGATTTGGTGTCTTTTTGGTCAAATATTGTGGTATATGGGGGGATTTATCTTCCTTGTGGTGCGGTGGTGGTGCGGTTGATGTTTTGCACCAAGTTTTGAGGGATTCGACACGTTGGGTAGGGGATTACATGGTTAACCATTCCTTAATGAGTTATTTTTCTTGTTTTATTGGGTTTTCATGTTCCCCATATTCTGTGTGTGGTGAAAAAACCATTTTTTAGGGATTTGGTTAAGCATTTAATTTTATAATTTCATTTTTTTTGAAGTTGTGAACTTTTTGAATGTAACAAATGTGGTATCTTTTGTGGTAGTTTTATAAAATATGAAATTTATTTATTAGTTGTTAAAAAGGGCTGAAAATTATGTTTTTTAATTCCTTACTATCATGTGGCCCTTGAAAGGGGGTTTTTGGAATAGTTTTTGTGTGTAAAACATTGTTATAAATCTTGAGATCATTTTATGAAAATGGGTGTTTTCATTTTTATCTTTCGTAGTATTATTCAAGGTTATTTTATCACACTTGAAAGTGGTTTTATAAATGTATCTAGGGATGGCAATTATACTTTGGAAGTGTTTTGATTTGGTTTTTTCCTTGAAATTTGTTTTTGAAATGGGTTTTATGAGAAAAAATTGGGTATACTTTTTGGAATTGTTTTATGAATGATTTGAATGATTTAATGATTTATGTAAGTGGTGAAACAATATTAGAAAACTATTTTGGAGTGTGTGTATTTTAAAATGGTACATTTTAAATGTGAAAGGGGCTGTTTTGTGATGTGTTCCATCTTGGAAATGTTTTATAAAAAACATTGAAGGATTTACTAAAGTGTGTAAGAGATGTGAAAGTGATGTGGGATGTTTTGTGTGAGTGTGATGTGAAAAATGGATTTTGGTTATGAAAAGGGTATTATATAACATGTGAGTGGGCTGTTATGTGAGTTGGAATATCTTGGATTGGTTTTATAAAATTGTTTAATGGATTTGTGGAAGTGTAAAAGAAATGTGAAAAGTGTTGTGGGCTATTTTGGTGTGAGTCAGATTTCAAAATCAATTTGAATGAAAAGTGGAATTTTGTGACTTGTGTGATATACATGTGGGTTTTTTGGTGAATTTTTGATGTAGAAATTATATTTAAATATGAAAAGTATATTTCTTGACTTGTTGAACTTGTTTGAGCACAAGGGGAAAACCCGAGTATCTTGGTGGGTGGACGTGTACTAGTATGCTAGTGAATCAGTGGGGTTTGGCCTCAGTTTCACATAGAAATATTGGCGCTTACAACTCTAACTAAACTATGATGTTGATTATTGGGGACCACAAGGTTATGGGTATGTTCCATACTTGTTTCTCATGCACGAGAACAAACATTTTTTATGGTTACTCTCACTAAGATACGAGGTACCTGGGACCCACAGCGGGCTAGTGCCTAGGTGTTATTTCCTATTTCGTGTGCTCATTAGTTCCTATATAATCACCGTCGACATGCGATATATTTGTCTGGAAAATTCAGTATCATTTGAATTTATTTTAAAAGTGTTTATTCTTTAAATTAACCCACTTGAATACTTCTTTTTTTAGTTGAATCTTTTAGAAAATGTAACTAGAAATTACATGTTTTAGAAAACTTGCATGCTTTTCATCTTTGAATGTTTATTGCATGGAATCACTTAGTAGTGGTATCCAACTGGGCTTTGTCTCACACCCTACTTACACGTTTCCATGTAATTCAACTTGGTTATTTTGTTGTTACGGGTTTGGGTATAGCTTTTGTGCCAACAGTTTGGGTTTTTACTGGTTGTTTGTGATGCAGTGTTGTGGAGATGGCTTGAGGGCAGTTCTTCTTGACATGTGGAGGTTCTTGGGATGTCCTTATTTGGTTTTTTTACCTTTTTAATGGCCTTTAAACATAGTTTTAACTTATGTAATTCACTTCTGAAATTATGAAAAAGACAGTTTTAGTTGAAAAATCCAGATTTGTTTTATTGAGTTTGTTTGTTGTTTAATGTTTATAAACTCGAGTAAATCATTCCCAGACTTCATTTTATGATACCTGGGCACTTGGACCACCCCTTGGAGATCGTGAATGCCCTTCGGGCCTTGTCGCAGGCCGAGTCAGGTGTCGTTTTTGATGGCGACCGGATTCTGTTCGTTATAATGACTCTCTCCTATCGATCCTCAATCTGTACTGGAACCTATGAAAACATCGCCCCATCGTCGATGTCCATCTCACCTTATTCGATGATATGCGGAGGATCATGCATGTACCACCTCATTTGGGATATGTGAAAAACATCGTGCACCCAGTGCAATAGATGGGGAAGAGTTAAGCAGTACGCCACCTCGCAAACTCTACTGAGGACCTGAAAGGGTCCGATGAACCTCAGAGATAACTTTCCTCCCAAGACAAATCTAAAAAAATCTCATCGAGGTGAGACCCGTAGAAATACATGGTGACCATACTCGAACTCCATAAGTCTTCGTCTCCTATCAGCATAAGACTTCTTCCTGCTCTGGGCAGTCTTGATTCACTCCTGGATGATCTGCACCTTCTCTGTGGTAGTTCATTCCATCTCTGGTCCCATGAGTGTAGACTCCCCTAGGTCAATCCAACACAAAGTTGATCTACACGGTCGACCGTACAATGCCTCGAATGGTGCCATACCGACAGTGGAGTGATAATTGTTTTTGTATGCGAACTCCACTAAGGGAAATTGATCCTCCTAGATGTGGACGAAATCAAGGATGCAAGCATGCAACATGTACTCAAGGGTCTGAATGGTCCACTCAGTCTGACCATCCGTCTGAGGATGGAAGGCGGTGCTCAATCGAAGAAGTGTCCCAAATACCTCATGCAACCACTTCTATAACCAGAAAGTAAAACATGCATCGTGATCAGAGATGATTGTAGATGGAACCCAATGAACCCGTACAATCTCCTGCACGTAGAGGTGTCCCAAGCCCTCTACTGAACCCTACTCTCTGAGAGGTAGAAAGTGGGCCGACTTGGTGAGTCTGTCAATGACCACCCAAATGGAATCATTTCCCCCAAACATGTGTGGAATTCACGTTACGAAGTCTATGTAAATTCCATCCCACTTCCACTCTGGCACCTCTAGTGGCTGAAATAATCATGCTAGTACCTGATGCTCTGCCTTCACTTGATGACAGGTGTGGCACCAAGAGACTAAATTTTCCACTGATTTCTTCTTTCCCGGCCACCAGTGCTAATGCTAAATGTCATGGTACATCTTCACCACATCTAGATGTACAGCTAGAGGGGACGTATGGAACTCCCTCAACACTTCCTCTCATAGCACCATCGATACCATAGTATGTCCTCTGAAGAGGATGACATGCTCCCCACCTTCATAAAATTCATCTGGTGCCTATCCTGTGGATATTTGAGCACATCGAGCCTCACATTTAGTGTCCCCAAGCCGCACCTCCATGACCCACTGAAGGAGTGGAGGAGTGACTATCAGAGACTGAAGATAAGCTGCTGCATCTTGATCCACGAAGGATATCCGCAATGTGGCTTGCTGCTCTATCTCCTCACTCAGCAACTGTATACCAGATATCATACTGAGTGCATCTGCTACTACGTTCCCCTTCCCAATAGTATAGTTTACATCGAAGTCATAGTTCTGGAGGAACTCAATCCAACGTCGCTATCTTAGGTTCAATTCCATCTGAGAGAAGATATACCTGAGTCTCTTGTGATCAGAGTTGAATGTAAAATAGTCACCCATAAATTAATGTCGACACATCTTCAAGGTGAATACCACTACTTCTAACTCCATGTGATGGGTAGCATAGTTCTTCTCATGTTGTCTCAGCAGTTGAAGACCATAAGTGATCACTTCTCGCTCCTAAATCAGGAAAAATCCAAGCCCGGTCCCTGATGTGTCGCATTAGACGACGTACCCAACACCCTCCTATGGTATCCTCAAAATGGGGGCACTCATCCTTCTCTGCCTCAGCTCCTGGAAACTCTGCAGGAATCTCTCCAACCATACAAAGGGTTACCCCTTCTTTGTCAACGCTGATAAGGGTGCCATAACTCTAGAAAATTCAGTCAAAAACTTTTGGTAGTAACTAGCTAAACCCAAGAAACTCTGCACTTTCGTCACACTCCTGGGTGGCTCCCAAGCAAGCACAACTTCAATATTCGTTGGATCCACTACAACTCTAGCCTTTGAGATGACATGTCCCAGGAAGTGAACCTCTGAGATCCAGAACTGGCACTTCGGGAGCTTACCATAAAGATGGTGCTCTCATAGTGTGTCCAGAACTATCTACAGATGATAGGCGTGCTCCTCCTACGTAGCTGAGTATATCAAGATGTCGTCGATGAAGACTACCACAATGCGATCAAGGTATGGATGGAAGATCTTGTTCATGAGTCCCATGAACACTGTTGGGGAATTGGTCATGCCAAATGGCATAACCATGAAATCATAATGGCCATACCGACATCTGAAGGTTGTCTTCTGCACATCCTCATCCTGTACCATGAGCTGGTGATAGCCTGATCTGAGTTATATCATTGAAAACCACCATTATCCCCTCAGTTGAACAAAAAGATCATCAATCCTCAGTATTGGGTACTTTTTCTTCACGGTCACCAGGTTCAGGCGCCGATAGTCTACATAGAGTCTCAAACTCCCATCTGCCTTCTTGGAGAACAGAATTGAGGCTTCCCAAGTAGAAACACTGGTCCTCATGAACCCCTTATTCTGCAAGTCCTCCAGCTATACTCATAGCTCTTGAAGCTCCACGGGAGCCATTCGATATGCTAGTGTAGATATCAGTGTCGTCCCAGGGTATAAGTCGATTTAAAACTCCACCTATCTACGATGAGGTAGACCCAGAACATCATCAGAGAAAACATCAGCGTACTGGTCCACCACAACTGGATAGCTCAGACTCTCAACAACAACCGCTCCGAGGGTAAGGCTAGCCAATTGATGTGTGATCAGCTACACCCTCCTCTGGGTATGTCTATCCTGTTCTGAAAAGGTTCCCTTCTCGCTAGTGAAGAAAAACGGAGTCCCATCCTCAAAGACACAGATCACTTTCCACCTAATCTGATCGATCTAAGCATGAATATAAATAACTTGTCCAAACCCAAGACGGAATCTTAAGGCCTCAATGCCACTACTAGAAGATCCCGGTTGAAGCTCTCACCTCCTAGAGCAAGCTCACACTACCGACACCAGTGTGTAATCATTGAATCCTCTCATATTGGAGTCTCTAGCCATAAGGATCGAGCCAACGACTCCATCAGAATCTCTGAGCTCCAAACGAGGGTTGTGGAAATAATGAGTGACTGGAACTTGTGTCTATAAGTACTGCTTCTAAGGTGGAGTAGACACAGATCATACCTCGTATCTTCTCTAGGGCATCACAGTCATAGGCCTCAGCTTCCTGGAGATAACCTCATCCCTATCCACCTGCTCCTTGTGGTTGGGGTGGACCACCTGAAGGTGGTGGTGGTAGAACCTCGAATCGCCACCCACCACCTGTTGCATGGCCAACTCCTCTACCACATCCGCCTACTACCTGCAGACCTCCCCGATTAAATATTCACCTCTAACCAGGCGGTCCTACGACCGTTTTCTGGTCACTCGTACGATGGGTCAGGCAGTCATGAGCCATGTGACCCAGCCGACCACATGCATAACACTGCCTGCTCCTCGCCTGTCCTGCTCTGTCACGAGAGCCCCGCACAACCGACCATGTAACCTACGGTCAACCACTTGTAGGTCTAGTCCTGTTAGACCTCTGTGTTATCTATCTTCTTCCAGCTACAGAGGACTCTACTACGTGTCATCTGGTGGTGGGTCTCACTGCCAGTGATGGCTCAGCAAGGAAGATTTCCACTAAGAGTTCTCGCTCTAACACCCCCGCCTACGTTGGGATGCTGAGGGAAATCATCCAAGCTCTAATCTCCTGTATGAGCCCCTTCTTGAAGGTTCATTCCCTAATCAAAGGGTCCCATACCATGTTAGTGGAGTAACACGAGAGGTCGGTGAACCTATCTGAATACTGAGCCATGGTCACTCTACCCTACTGCAAGTGGAAAAGATCATGTATACGCACATAGCGTATGGTCGCTAGGACGAACAATTCCCTGAAAAGGTTCTTTAAGTCCACCCACATGAGATTCACCGCATCATGAACCTAGAGCATCAAGCTCCACCATATACCCACTACTGCCTAAAGATTACTGACTTCAAGGATCACCATGAGATCTGCTGATGTCCCTACCAGTCGAAAAGCTCTAAGCAGAACCTCTAGCCAGTCCTAAACCACCTGTGGATCCATCTCTCCCCATAACATCAGTGGTCTCTAGTGCTGAAAATCGTGAAACACTCTCAATATAAATGCACCCTCTCCTTCTAGGGCTGGTGGCATCAACATCCCAATGGGTAGTGGGGATATTGGTACACCACCTGATGGTACAACTGCCATAAGGGGGCCCTGCACCGATGCCTCATCACTCGTTGGGTTGTCATTGTGTACTATACCTTGAACCCTGGTTGGCTATCTATGTGGAGGCATCCTAAAAAGAAATAGGTGCACCATAGTCAATAAGTTATACCTAGTGAGCTGACTCAAAGAGATCACAAAGAAGACTTTTCAAAAACACACACACAATCAGTGTTGTCATGCATTGGGTCGGAAATTAGATGTCAGGGTCCTGGTGTATAGATATGTTGGTCATCGCACCAACACTGGTTTCCCCAAACTGACAAACACACTCATAACACTTAAAACTATTGCTGAATCAAAATATCAAAGTCTAAGTTTTCCAGAAGAACCAAATCCTATGATACCAATTTGTCACGACCCGTCCCCCAGGGCCCGTGTCGTGACTACCCCAAGCCTGTCTTCCATAGGACAGGGGCTGACGACTAGAATCAGAAATTCATATCCCTAAAATAGGGAAGGCAATGAATTTAAATCTGTAAACTCACAAAAACCAAGCACACAACAGGATTCAAGCACAAAGTAAACTATATAGTAAATAGGGTGTGTGCAGTAAGGAAAGGGGCCAGAATACAAGCCCAATAGGAAAGTACAAGTAAAACTGAAAACAGATCCTATGAACACCCACCAAGGATCCTACCTGAAGGGTAGGTATATCTCTCGAATGGTTGTCTCTACAGATCATCTCATCTAATGTCCACTTTCGAGCAGCTTTAGTCTTGGTACCCTCGACCTCGATCAGCATTGTCCATCATCTGCACAAGACACTGTAAGGTGCGGTCGTAGCCCATGTAGGTGTGGGTATAACACTACGTAGTGGGGACCCTGAGACCCCTGAAGGTCTCTCAGAATTCCACAGAGGATAATCCACAAAGAAAGAAAACAAATCCAAGAACGAATCAATAATCAACTCTACTTAGGTATATGCCCATACATATATCTAAGTTACCAAGTATACCCATATTATTCTGGAGGAAACACAAGGTCCAACTCTTTATCCAAAAGCACAAATGTTCCACGAAGGAATGAATACCATAAAGGTTACACCACAAAGGTAAGTACCAAAAAGTTAACACCACACAGGTAAGTACCACAAAGGTAACACCACACAGAAGAATACCACAAAGGTATCACCACATAGAAGTGTACAACAAAGGTAAGTACCACAAAAGTAATGCCAAAAAGTAGAATACCCCAAAGTTAAGGACTCAGATCACACCAGGTATAAATTATGTATGGATGGATAGATGATTTTATTTATTTATAGATCATCTTAATTTGTTGAGAAGCTCTACGGTTGAACCACACATGATCGTAGATGACCCACACAGGATCTGAAGATGCTGATGCACACAGGATTCGAAGATGACCCACAAAAGATCCGAAAATGACGTATACAACATCTTAGATGACCCACACAGGATCGATAGATGCTGACCTTCACAGGATTCGATGATTCTCCAAGTACAAATAGCCACATGGTTTCTGCACTAATCATGCTTGATTCCAGGAGGATCTGCTCCTCAAGCCATTGGTCTATACTTCAACTATCAGGAAGTACCATGAATAAGTATCACTAAGGTCCATCACATCATTAGGGTTGCAACCCAACTAAAAATGTGTCAATCGGAGACCAGGTCTATAATTTATTAGCATTTATGGTCCAAGGGCCCACTTGGATTCGGGTTCAATCCAACCCGGACGTACTCTAACTTTATCCAAATCTCAAGTGGAGTATACCAAAAAGGACCATCTCAATACAAGGATCCCGTTTCCATAGACGGTTCATGAAATGGATGCCCGGTTCTCAGGATATGGCTATAAAAGCATATATGGGTCCATATGGACCCGAGCCCGGTCCAACCCGGTGGGAACCACCTGGCCTGACCCAACCCAGTCCAAGTACAGCCCATATGGGCAGGACCATGGTGGGCGCGGCCTACTCGGTGCAGCCTGTGGGACGCGGCCCGACCCACTCGGCTGGGTGCGGTCTGCTGTGGCGGGGCCCACCCAAGCTTGTACCTGGGGGGGAGGTGCCCCACGGTATTCCGAACTGTCCAACCGACATTTCGGCCTACTGGAATGAGGTACCCACCAGAGTGGGTCCTGTTAGGTGTGACACAGTCGGCCGGACGTCCGACATGCTCCCCCTTCCAGTGGTGCTGTCGTGCGCCACTGCTGCCTTTGTGGTCGGCTGAGTGCCAGCTTCCCTCTGGGTGTGCCGCCTACTCGAACCATGGCCGGCCGGGTGTCATCTTCCCTCTTCTACCCGTGGCTCGGACGCACACCACCTTCCTTCCATGTGGATGACCAGCGTTCCTTCCTGGTACCCTCTTCTACGGGCCACCACAACTTCATTCTAAGCCCAAAAAATGTGACGACCGCATATTCACGATCCTTGGGTCGAGATCTCCGCGTCCATATGTCGCGCTCAACGAAACATTATTTTTTAGTGCACTTAATTATATGGTGTCAAATAACACAAGAAGAATGCGCAAAGAATGAATAGAAAAGAACATGGAATATGTGCGGATCGATTGCCGAGTTTGTTTGGCCATCGTCCTTGAGAATCAAGAATATGAAGAATCAAAAAATAAATATTTATCACACTTACAATTAAACCCCTTACCTCAATCGTTTGTAGGAGACTACATGAAGATGAAGCTGAGGACGATGAGGGTGCCATCAATCGTCACTCCCACAACATGCTTCCAATCTGAGCTCGAGCATCATCCTCATCAGAGGGTTGTTCTTCATTGCAAGATATTTCTCAAAAGGCTCTCCCATGTGTCCTCTTTTTCCAACAATCCCGCAACCAATAGAGGTGAGGAGACAAGTTAATAAGTTAAGTTTATTAATTAACAAATTAATGTTGACTCATTAAATTGGGGGAAAACCCAAGGGTTTCCTTACATTGAAGAGGAGTTCGGGTGGTCCTCACCACTAATATTCAAAAAGGAGGGTTCAAGAAAAAAAATAAAAAGTTATTTATTTTATTTTTCTTCTCCCATGAAAAAATGAAAATCCAATTTCCACCCTCAACCTACTACGGTCGAGGTGAAGGTCTCCTTAAGAGAATATTGGCGCTGCGAGTTCAACGATGTCCTCAGATTTCAATTCTAAGCACCGGTTAAAAAGTTACAAAATGTCGCTCACATGTTTACTAAACGTACCTAAAAAAATTCAGAAATTCATTATGGGCACACCGGGCCTCGAAATCATGCATCGTCAATTTTCGTAGACTAGTAATATTCCCATATAATTAAAAACAATTACATGAAAAAAGATGGGTCTTTATATATACCTAATAACGATAAAGGTTTTAAACATCTCAAAATCCATAGTTGATAAATTGATTCACGAATTATGTCTATATTGGTTAAAAATAAGAATTATTTTCAAGAAAATAAAGAGTAGAATTTATAAGAAAATTTCATTTTCATGGCTATTATGGGTTTTATAGTGATTTTGGTAACATAGTATAAACGTTTTGTCATAATAAAATAAATAATAGTAATTATGGGAGATGCATAGGTTTTAAGTTGAATGGGAGGTGACCCACTCTCACAAAAATAGTTTCAAAGTGAGACGAATCTTCATAAGTAAAATTGGATGATGAATTTCAACTATTGAATACACTCTATTGAATTATATTTTAATAATATATTTGTAAAATATATTGGAATAATATAATTATGTAATATAAATTTGTATAAAATATATTTTTGTATTATATAATATATATAAATATATATATATATATATATTTGTGTAATATAAATCTTTATTTGTATAATATATATTTTTATTTTACTTGTTTTTGCAACATAAAATATATTTTTGTTTGTATAATATATATATTTGTATAATATTTAAATATTTAATATTTAATATATATTTATTTACATATAAATATAATATATATAAATATATAAAAATTTGTATTTTTTAATTGTATACATATAAATTTGTGTAACATATTTTTATAATATTTATTTTTATAATATAATTGTATAATATATTTTTAATGTATATTTTCATTATATATTGGTATAATATATTGGTATAATATATTGGTATAATATATTAGTATAATATATTGGTATAATATATTTGTATACTATAAATCTATATAGTATAATATATATTTTTATTTTCATAATATATATATTTTCATAATGTATTTGTATAATATATATACATATTTTATAAATATTTGTATTTGTATTTGTATTTTTAAAAAATATATATGTGTGTGTGTTTATATATAAAAAATACTATATTTTACACTTATATCCCCAACAATGGAACCCTCGGTAATATTCCACTTTTCATTCATGAACCATGAGCCAAATCCTACTTTATCCTGCTGACAAATGTAAATTATGGTCATCCATAAACTTGGTATGTGTACAAATATTTATTTGTTAAAGTAAAATTCATATGAAATATCATCTTTAACAATGGCCTTCCCCATAATATGAAGATCTTTATCATTGACTAAATGGACATTACTGAGCACATGAGACTCAACCCATTTTGCGAGATATCCTTAAGTGCATCCACAAGACCCATGTTAAAAACTAGGTAGAGGCATATTTCCGTGGGTACTGTAGCAGCACTGTAGAAGGTATTGTAGTAGTACTGTAGGAATACTGTACACTGTGCAGTACTGTAGCAGTGTTGTACACTATATAGGTACTGTAGCAGAACTGCACACTGTGCGGGTACTGTAGCAGGCACTGTAGTAGTTACTGTAGTAGGTACTGTTCGATACTCTAGCAGCTGTATCTATTCACATTGTGCCATCAGTTTGGGCTTGGAGTCCTTAAGGATGTTGGGCCACCCAGGCCTTTGGGTTAATAGGGATTTCAGGAAACCTTTAAGGCCATCGGGGAACCTCAGGGCATTCAGGTGACATGTAGTTGCCCCCGACAAACTAAAAAAAGGAGCAGCCTCAGAAGAGGATTCAGAGCAAGTGCACTCACCAGAGCAGATCCAAATGGATTTTTCAAAATGAGAGGGTATGGCTATGCCATTGGGACTATCCTGTGCTTGCACGGGAAGCCTAGCCAGAAGAATATGCGAAGGTAGAGAGATACTATCATGATGCAGATACTGGGGAGGGGCAGTTCCTTGTAGACAGTCTAGTTGAATCTCCTAAGACCTTCAGGACATTTAATCTCCTAAGCTTATGGGCCATGTAATATCTGAGCCTACGGGCCTTGTAAGGGTTCCCCCTCATCCCTTGAAAGGTGGTTATCAAGATCAATAAAAATGAAGGCCTTCGGGCCATTTTTTCTGAAAAATGATATACCTAATAATCCATGCATCCCTTCTTGGTTATAGGGTGGAATAATGTTTCATAATTAATTATATATGATTCCAATGGAATTTTTAGACTAAAAAATAAGTAGTTACTTATTTCTGTGGTGATGTACTAGGAAAGTTTCACAAAATTGGTAAGGGGTGATGGCAGAGGAGTGCAAGTAATAATTGAAATATCTCATTTCAACCAAAAATCCTAAATAAACATTGTTGACCACAGAGATATTTCTATTCTAAAGAAACGATGATAATAAAAAAACACAAATAGATATCACCAAAAAATAGTCAATGAGTGAGGAGAATTAAGAGAAAATAAGATACCTTAGATTGATGCTTTGAATAATCTGAGAGAGAGTATAGATATTTAAACTAGGAAAACGTTCAAGCCTTGGATTTTTTGACCCTTGAATCGTTCGATCCTTGGATTTACGACTTGACATTTTTTATCCTTGATTCGAGCTTCAAATCATTGAGGAGGAGGCCCGATAGAGGGTGGCTTTTGTGGAATGCTTGGGATATCAAGATGAGTTCGCAACTAGTTAGGGTTAATTTAAATAGATCATGACACTTTCATTAGCACTTCCAAAAAAGCACTGACCAAGATCCCTTTTATTAGCACTAGATTAATTAGCACTAATAAAAAGGCATATTTATGAACACTTTTTTAGCACTGATAAAGCTCTATCGTTATCAACGCTAAAAAAGAAATTATAAAGATGCATTTTATTATTTCTAATTAATTTAGTGTTAATAAAGGGTTTATAATTATAATTATAAATAAAAAATTTGTAAATATAATTATATAATATATATAAATATTTAAAAAAATATATATAAATATAAATATAGTAAATATATTATTTATTTAAATATATTTATTATAATTTTATAATTCATTGAATATATAATTAATTATATATAATTATATAAATACTTTTTTGAAAACATAGTATTTATATCATTAGATATATTTATATAATTATATATATGTAATAAATATATATAAAGATAAATATAAAAAAATGTATTCATTATTTGAATAAATTTATTATTATTCTATAATTATTTAAATATAAATTATTATTTATTTACATTTATATAAATTCTTTTTTTAATAATAATATTTATTTATTTATAATTATAAATATACAATTATATAAAAATAGTAAATATACATTCACAAATATAATTATTTATAAATATTTTTTTAAAAATATATTTTTAACACTATTAATGAATATTGAATCTTAGGATCATTCATATTAAAAATGAGTGAAATTGAATAATTAAAAATGAGTACACTTGAACAATATTGAAAAATTAGATAAGTTTGATTAATTAAATATAAATTATTAAAAAATGGATATATATTGAAATAAATATGAACACATATTGAAAATATTAAAACATAGTAAATAAATAAATAAAAAATAAATAAAATAAATTGATTAAATTCCCACAAAATATTTTTATGTGAGTTTTTTATATAAAAATGCATTAATTATGTATATGTGAAATCAATAAAATATATGTTTGATCTATGTTAAATTGAAAACACAAAAACCATTAAATTATTTCTTGTACTCTATGAAACTAATCGGTATTTTTAATTCTTATTAATGTTTAATTACAAACCATTATTCACTAAATATATTAGTATTTAATGTAAAACATAAATATTTTGTGTTATATAAATAATATTTACATACATTCATATATATATATATTTAATATATAATATTTATTAAAATTATCAATAATCGTTTAATTAATAAAGTGTTTAATATTTTTCTCAATTTACTTATATTTAATTTTTAAATATTCATTATATATATATATATTTAATATATAGTGTTAATTAGTGTTTATAATTTTAAAATAGTATTATCAATTTATTTATTTTCTATAATATATTATTTAATTAATAATTTTTTATTATTTTTTGTAATAAACTAATTTTTATTATTTATTTATTAAATTATATCATTTTATTCAGACCTTTATCAATACTAAAAAAACACCGATAAAGGAGCTCTATATAGGTGTTAATAATAAAGCATTGATAAAGGTTACCCTTTATCAGTACTAAAACATATGTGCTGATAAATGGTGTTGTTTATGAGTTCTAATAAAGTGATGATAATGGCTTGCCCTGTTGAAGGAATGTTTTGTGGGAGTGCTTCATGAGGCTATAGTCCATCGTACACATAGCTGATATTATCATATCCCCACAGAAAGGAAACTATGATGTTATTTTTGATATCATAACTACATAAGTGTACATATTTTAAAAATATCATATATATACTTTATATACATAATTACAAATAACCATGAGAGGTGATGATGGAAAATGAATGACATCACTTCATGAGGTGATAGTACTCCATACGCATGGATGCTCATTTTGTATCCCATTTGATTGAAGAGGATATAAATTTAGGTCATTCCATTACAATAATAACATCTCAGTATATGTTAGATACTATTTTTAATATATAATCATAATTTGAAAAGGTTTTAATGTGGTGAAAGAAGAAATAAAAAAAATGATACCTATTTTTCAGGCAACATCCTTAGGTAAGCACCAAAAGCATTCTTATTATGGATTTATGATAACAATAATGGATATATGTCATGGGGATGGAATTAATAAATATATTTGGGTAGGGATTTAAAAAATGAATTTTCAGGTGTGACATGGAGAGAACATGAGGCGGCCTTTTATATGTGAAGAGAGTGGCACACTCGTAATGGTTGAAAATATAAAGGTGTACCCACAACTTTCACATAAAAAAGTATATAAAATGGACTGTTATATTTAATTAAACATGATAAGGTCAAAATATGTTCATAAAATATATTTTAGGTAAGATTTTATGTCATTTTGACCCAAATCATTTTATTTTAACTTCCAGTAAATCTACCTTTACCTTTAATATAATAATTAGTTTTTCCTATTTTCATTATTCATTATGCTAAAAAATTAAGTTGAACTTATTAGATAATATAAATTAGTTTGATTATAAAAATTGAATCCATTTTACCAAATTCAATTCAAATAAGTGGAAAATTTTAATTTAATACAAAACCCATAGATCGGATAAAAAATTGGTTTTTCATGAATTGTATTTTTCTAGAAAAAGATGGTTTTATATTAACTGTATAACTGTAACGTCCCAGTTCCGGAAGCCACCCAGAGGCACCTCGTACCCGGTTGGTTACATGAACTCAAGAACATTTCCCCTAACGACAGAGGCTACCAGCAATAAGTGAGGTCCTTGGGTGTGATAGTGGGGAAACTATGCCCTAATTGGCAGAGTAAAACATCATAATTAAAACAAATAGAAATAGTGGAATAGTAAAATTCCAAACAATAGTAAACAACAGAAGTCTGATAAAGGAAAAATTGGAGCACATATATAAATTATGCATTATACATATGTCTATGGAAGAAGACAAACAAAACCCAATGCTGGAATACAATAATACTAAACCAAAGAGCAAAAGAAAATAGATAACAACTCCTCAGCATCACAAGCCTCAACTTCGTCCTATGCTCTCTAGCTCCAAAGTAGTCAAGTACCTGAAGTAGAAGGTCGCTTCCCCTTATCTATACCTGCAAAAATATAATCTATTTTGTCCCAAAAGCATGACCCAAATAGGGTGTGAGAGTAATCCCAATCGGAAAACACCAAAATATCTATGCCTAACAGTCAGTAAATATATATGGAAGGTAATAAGTAAAAGAGCTATAAACAAGAAAGTACTCAGCAGTAAAAAATTCAACATTTTCAATGCATTCAATTTCATATATCCATTAAGAAACTAATCATAACAGGTAACCCTCTAGGAAGTACTCTCGTACCACACCTCTGGTTCAACCGAAACAAGTACAAACAAACCTCTGGGAAGCACACACAATCTAACCCCTCTAGTTCAGCTTAAGCATAGACTCTCTAAGGAAGAATTCACCATCAATTCGTCCTATAGTATCGTATCGGTAACTACAGGTGCTTTGGGGAAGCACTTATGTAACATTCCCCCTTTGGCATACGTTGAGGAACTATAGACACTCTGTGGAAGCACTTACGTCAATTCCCCCTATGGTCTCACATTGTAATAGTAAAACAGACACTCTAGAGTAGCCTTTACCTCCATTCTCCCTATGGTCTAATATACCAGGTTTTCACAGCCCTGTGTAAGTCAAGCAAGCCTAGAAACACATATTGACCAAAGTAAACCTCAATAAATACTTGGCTAATAGTCTAAAACATAATAGCATGTCAGAAAATACAGACACTTCATCCTATAAAACTCGGCATGGGAAACAGTCAAGGCAGCCTAACATGCTAAGTAGGAACAAATAGTCATAAATATTACATGCATGGGAAAACACTTCCAAAGCATAGAATATAACCCTATTCACATTCAATTAACCTATACTCAAGCATACAAGCAAAGCAGGAAATTAACTATGCTAAAACCGTAAACACGCAATACCCAGTTCAAGGGTATTGGACAAATTTTCACAAATAACTCAAAGACTTTCAACAAAAAGGCACAAACCACCTACCTTGTTGTTGGGAGATCGATATACGTGGACCTCGAGCCTTGAAACTCCCAAGAAAACTGTATATCTACAAAGACGTCTAAAATGTTCAACTGAGGATAACTCTTGAAAGGTGAATAATCATGAAACAAAGCTCTAGAAGAAGAAAGAGCTTACCGAGGTGATCACAGAGTAATCGATGACGGTCAAATCAGAGAACCAGTGCTCGATCGGGGGCTCAGAGATAATTCATGGCTGTAGGGATGCTCTCGGATGCAATAGGTTGAGAAGTAGACAGTTTTTCCGTCATATGTGACCCCAGTATGTTTAATGAAAAAAATACACAGCGTGTAATTTGGAAGTACACAGTGTGTACATGCCCTTACTGATCCCTGCTTTAGGTGGCCTCCAGGTCACCACACACGACCGGGTTCAAGGCCAATACATCCCCATCACATGGCTACCTGCAGTATCCGAGTACATAGAGTGTACTCATAAAGTACATGACATGTACTTCAAAATTTTCTAGAAATTCCTCTTTTTCTCAAAAACACCAGAGAAGGAAAAACATACCTAAAAGGAAGATCCGAGTTCTTACAATCTTCCCCCCTTAAAGAAATTTGTCCTTGAATTTACCTATCAAGGAGACATAGAAAAAGAATCCCCAAATAGCTCCGGCCACTGCGATCGTACATCGGCCTCCCTCTCCCAAGTCTTGTCATATACTCGTCTGTGATGCCATGGAACTCGTACCAAAGGAATAGACTGACCATGGAGAACCTTCATACCTTGATCAAAAATCCAGATAGGATGCTCCTCAAAAGATGCATCCACCACCAAATAAAATTCATCAAGTTGGAAATCATGAGACGGGTCTGAGAAGTAACGTCAAAGCTGAGAAACATGGAAAACATCATGCATAGCCCGGTACCTCTGTGGAAACTGCAACTGATAAGCAATCGGCCTAGCTCTCTCAAAAACCTCCAACAGACTGACATACCTCGGTGAAATCTTACCCTGTCTCCTAATACTCTTGTATCCCAACCTTGGTGTGACATGTAGGAAAACATGATCTCCAAACTCAAACTCTAGAGGTCATCTCCATTGATCAACATAAGACTTTTGTCGAGACAATGTGGTAGCCATCCTCTGCCGAATCAACTCTATCTACTATGTGGTATCCTAGACAAGATGAGGTCCCAGCATAGCTGCCTCTCCTACCTCCAGCCAGCATAAGGATGATTGGTATGGCCTACCGTAAAAAGCCTCATAAGGTGCTATCTGAATAGTTTCTTGAAAACTATTATTGTAGGAAAACTCCACAAGAGGTATGTGCTTCTCCCAGTAACCTCCAAAATCTAGAAAGCATGCTCGAAGCATTTCCTCAATCACCTAAATCGTACGCTTGGACTGGCCATCTGTCTGGGGGTGGTAAGTTGTACTCAAAAGTACCCGTATAACCAAACCCTTCTGAAGACCCTTCCAGAACCAAGAAGTAAAACATGCATCCATGTCTGAAACATTGGGGTGTGGAACTCCATGTAGATGAAAAAATCTCTCGGATATACAACCATCCTAGCTCATCGACACTATAGGTCACCTTGATTGGTAAGAAGTGAGCAACCTTCACACGTCTATTAATGACAACCCATACTAAATAATTCTCTTAAGGCGACCTCGCCAAACCTGTCACGAAATACATTGTGACATCATTCCACTGTCACTCGGGAATGGGTAACAACTGTAAAAGTTCTGCTAGTCACTGATGCTCCACCTTCGCCTGCTAATAGGTGGAACACCTCATGACAAAACCAGCAACATACCTCTTTATACCTAGCCCCTAATACTGATGATGTAGGTCATGATACATCTAGGTGATGCCAGGATTAACTACCCAAACTGAGGAATGAAATTCCTGCATCAACTCCTTGCATATGTATACTGGCACCCACACGCGCCCCTAAAAATGTAAGATCTCATCCTTGAATATGGTCTATCCAGGAATAGCGTCCTCTCCTGACACACTCTCCCATATGACTAAGCCTTCAGAATCTGATTGCTGCCTCATTCGCACTCGATCGAGAAGAGTATAGGAAACAACTACATAAGAAAGAAACATCTACCCCTTTCTGTCATGCACATCCAAATGAATCTCAAAGAACAGAGTCATTAGCTTCCACTCACTACTGGCCTCCTGAACTGCCTATATGTGAGTCCTCCTACTTAACGCATCAGCCACTGCATTTCCTTTCCCAGGAGTATAAGTAAGCTCAAATTCAAAGGACTGAAGGTACTCAACCCACATTCATTGTCTCCAATTCAGATCATGCTGAGTGAAGATGTACCTGAGAATTTTGAGGTCAGTGAAAACAAAAAATGCTCTCCCAAAAGATACTTTCATGAACAGTGTAAATCATGAACAACAGTAGCCAACTCTAGATCATGTGTCGGGAAGTTCCTCTTATGTGGCCCCAACTACCGAGACCTGTATGCAACGAATCCTTCCCCCTTCATAAGAAAAAATCCCAAACAAATACCCGAAGCATCAAATTAAACAGTATAACTCTTTCCAGGCTCTAGAAATACTATTATCATTGCTGAAATCAACCTCCCTTTTAGCTCCTGAAAGGCTGACTCACAAGAATATGACCACAAGAAATTTTCACCATACTTAGTCAGACCCGTCAGTGGTGCTGGTAAGTGTGAAAAGTCTTATATGAAACATATGTAGTATCCATCCACCCCTAGAAAACTTCATACCTCAAAGGTTTTATTTGGCTTCTCCACATAAACTACTGCTCTCACTTTTTCTGGGTCAACTGATACTCCTCTCTCTGAGATAACATGACCCAATAAGTGAATTTGATCCATCCCAAAGTGGAATTTTGAGAGCTTAGCATATAACTGATGCTCTCTCATTGTAATAAAAAATATATCAAGATGGGTATCATGGTCATGTCGAGTGTGAGATTACACCAAGATATTATCCACAAAGACTACCATGAAAGAATCCAAGTATGGATGGAACACTTGGTTCATCGGTGCCATGAAGACTGCAGGTGTGTTCATGAGGCCGAACAACATAACCACATACTCGTATAGACCATACCTACTCCAGAAGGCTATAAGAGGTATATAAAATGGTCTAACATGTAGTTGATGGTAACCATATCTCAAGTTAATCTTCATGAACTCCCGGGGTCCTCGAAGCTGATCAAATAGATCATTAATCCTCGATTAGGGATATCGGTTCTTGACCATCAACTGGTTCAACGTTGGAAAATACACACAATGTTTGAGGGTAATTTTTACCTTCTTCGCAAACAGGACATGTGAATCCCAAGGAGAAGTACTGGGTCGGATGAAACCCTTAGCATGAAACTCCTCCAACTAATTTTTGAGCTCCTGCAACTCTAGTGTAGCCATCCTATAAGGAGAAATCGGCACCGGTGCTACTCCTGGCACAAGCTCAATAGAAAATTCCACATCACGCTCTGGAGGGAAACCTGAAAATTCCTCTGGAGAGACATATCTGAAATGATCCACCATGATAGGAAAGTCCATTTGTGAAGTTCCCTGGTCATCCAGATATAGACTAGAGATCTGGGATGTAACTCTACCAAACCCATGTTGCTCGGGTCCCGCTCTACTTGCCTGGACATCCCATTCACCATTTTGAAGAAATTATCCACCTTCTAGTGATATGAAACTCACCCTATAGAGATAGCAATCAACGACTTCCTGGAAGGGAACTAACTAGTCCATTCCGAGAATGAAATCATAGTCGGTCATCTGTAGGACATAGAGGCCCTATAATAAGTGACACCCACAAACCTCAAGAGGGATCTTTTTTCACTAATGTATAATAGCCTTTCTAGTCCCCAAAAGAGTGTATAGAGTCAAGCTATTAGCAGAAGAAAAGATTCAGATCTCAAGGATCTCCACAGAAGAAATAGATATAATGCTATGGGAAGCCCCTATATCGAAATGAGAAGATGCTAAAACTGAGGAAAATAAGACCGTACCTCGAACTGTATAAGGTCCAGAATCCTGCTCCTGTTGAGTCTGTTCCACTAAAAAAATCTAACCTACATCGTGGCCTTGTGACCCTGCCTGACCACTCTAAGCTGATCCACCCTGCTGTCGCTAAAAGCCTGGAAATTGGCCACTAGGGCCATGACCTCCACCTTGGCCCGAATGGCTAGAAAGACTACAGTTCCCAGACTGATGTGAAACTGGTGGTGCTTCTCCTAAACGTGGAGTCATAGAAGAACCCTTGTCACCAGCTGCTGGTCAAATGATCTAACAATAGTGATGAAGATGACCAATCTTTCCATAATATCGGCACTCTACTAGGTCTATCGGGCAATGTGGCCTCGTATGCCTACTCTACCCACACTGGTATCACACCACTTGGCTACCAGAAGAAGTCTCTCACCTCCTCAGATCACCTTGGGAAGACTCCCTACGGCACTTCCGACAATCAGTAGAAGGAATACCTACCCCAGATGTCAAGCCACCCGGGATCACAACACCAGAATCCCTTAGATTTCGCTCTGTGATTAGCGCCTAGTTGACTATAGAAGTGATGGAAGTAAACCTGAGGATGTTCACCTGAGATCAGATGTCATCCCTATGATCATCTTCAAAATTCCTTTCCCAGAATAACTCATCACCACCTAGAATATGTATGAAATGATAAAGCTCTATGAAGCGAAAATAATACTCCATAACAGAAAGAGTACCCTTCTCCAGACTCATGAACTCTCAGGCTCGATCGGCCTTCAAAGTATCTGGATAGAAGTAGTCATAGAAGGCACACTGAAACACATCCAAAGACATAACCTACTAGAATCCCACTTGTGAGATAACATCCAACCATCTCTTGGCAAAACCCCAAAGAATATATGTGGAAGCTTTACACTCCTCTCCAGAAGCATCTCGAGATGATCAAAGATAGATAGCCTATCCTCTAACCATGACCTTGAAGCCTAAGGTCCTCCTTCCCTAGTAAATGTGGGAGGATACTGCTGCTGAAAAACCCATGTTAGCTATGCCATTGACCGGGTAGGATATAGTACTCCTTGGAAGGTTTGCATGAACCTCACAAAGCCTTCTCGGAACTGTGCATCAACACCTGTGTCCGGAATGATAGCTAGTGCCAACAATGGCACAACTGGAGGATTTTCTGGTAGTCCCTGATCATCCGTGTCTAGTGTGTGATCACCGACTTACAACTGGCGTACAACCAAAGGACATCTTGGTGGCATGACTCGACAAGGTCAAGCACACACCTTAGGTCAAGAGTAATAGGGACTAGAAACGAGAAGTGCAAGCATAGAATAGGAGAAATAAATCATTCAAGTTTTTTTTTGAAACATGGATACACGGCGTGTATAATGACTACATGGTGTGTTCCCTAAAGCCTTTCACATGGGCCTGTACTTTTGCCAAGACTGGTTGTGTAACACCCCAAACACACAGTGTGTTGTCCTAACACACGATGTGTACTTGAATCCTCTTCCCCTTCATGAGTTCCCTTACATAGCCAAACCACATGGTTTTTCCTAGAATATGACTACACGACATGTTCATACCAGACACGGCGTGTACTAGACGAGATTCACCAACCCGTGTTGTTGGTGACACAGATGGATACACGGCTCACACTACACGACATGTTCCAGATGGACACAACGTGTGCTAGGAAGATTTTTCCGACTTGTGTTGTTCGTTACACGGTTGTGTACCCTGGATACATTACACGGCATGTTATAAATGGAAATGGAATGTATCAGAAGAGACTCAACTGACCCGTGTTGTTAGTGACATGGCTGGTTACGCGGTTCTAAAACACGACGTGTACATCTGGTACACGATGTGTCCTGCCTAATATTTTCAAACCCTGTGTCCCCACCCACATAGTCTTAGACACTGTTAGAGACTACATGGTGTGTACATACTGTACATGATATGTACTTAAGAAAAAAAGTTTCTTCCTAAATAGAAGAACACATGGCTTGTATTCAACATTACACACTGTTTATTCTGGGTTTTTTTGGACAGTAAGCCTCAGAAAATACTCCAGAACCCAAAAAACACTAAAACAAACTATAAAGTGAAAAATTCCAATCCTTGAGGGCCCATAATCCCCACGAATCAAAGCTTGAAATATTATACAAGTCATATATAAGGAAACCAATTCAATGATCCACCAAATTCTGATTCATGAGTGCCCATAACACCACATGAACCAAAGTTTGGCGTTCATTCAAACAAGAACTTACACAAAGAAATACCCTATAAAAAGTAGGTATTCAATCAAGGAATCTATCACAAAATCATGCATATCCAGCACAACATCTATCACAACAACATGTAATCGCTAATCCACCATAAATGGCATAGAAAGAATTCATGACATGTGATTTCACGAAAGTTCCTATATGATGCATGAGATAGCATACCCTCATCTCATCGGGTTTCAATAGAAATGGAACCTTAATAACATCAACGATAACAACACAAAACATCGGAATCACTCAAGGTGAAATCAAATCAACTGTAATATGTGTAAAACCAGAAAATTGAAGTAACAAGGTAGATTGGATTTTCCCTGTACATGGGTTAGCTACTCCTAGGAACAACTTATAACCAAGTACCAATTCTGTCCTATCCCTGACTATAGGCTCCAAACAGTAAGTCAAGAAGAAAATAATTCCTCTGATACCAATTTGTAACATCCCAGTTCCGGATGTCACCCAGAGGCGCCCCATACCCAGTTGGTCACATGGCCTCAAGAGAATTTCCCCTAACACCAGAGGCTTCAGACTAGCAGTGAGGGACTTGGGTGTGATATTGGGGAAACAATTCCCTTATTGGAAGAGTAAAACAATTGAAATAAAACAAATAGCAATAGCGGAAGTAGTAAAATACCAAAAAACAGTAAACAACAGAAGACTGATAAAGAAACAACTAGAGCACATAAATAAATGATGCATGATGCATATGTCTAGGGAAGCATTCAAACAAACTAAAATGCTAGAATACAACAATATTAAACAAAATTGAAAAAGAAAATAAATAACAACTCCCTAGCATCACGAGCCTCAGCTTGGTCCCATGCTCTCCAGCTCCAAATCAGTCAAGTACCTGAAGTAGAAGGGCGCATAACCTTTTCTATAACTGCAACAATATAATCAGTTTAGGCCCAAAAGCATGACTCAAATAGGGTTTGATACTAATCCCAGTATAAAAAAACCAAAAGATCTATGCCTAATAGTCAGTGAATATATATCGTAGGCAATAAGTAAAAGAGGAGTAAATAAGGAAGTACTCAGTAGTAAAAAAATTCTATAGTTTTAATGCATTGAATTTCATATCTCAAGTAAGTAGCTAATCATATATGGTAACCCTATACGAATTCCTATCATCCTACCCCTATGGTTCAACCAAAAAAGTACAAGAAACCCTCTGGGATGTACACACAGTCTAACCCCTCTGGTTCAGCTTAAGAATAGACTCTCTGAGGAAGCACTCACTGTCAAATTCCTCCTATAGTATTGTATCAGAAACTAAAGGCACTACATGGAAGCACTTACGACACATTCCCCATGTGTCCCACGTCGAGGAACTACAGAAACTCTGAGGAAGCACTTACATCAATTCCCCTTATGGTATTGCCTTGTAATAGTAAAACAAACACTCTGGAGAAGCCTTTATGTCCATTTTCCCTATAGTCTACTACACCAGGTTCTCATGACCCTCTGTAAGTCAAGTAAGCAAAGCAATGAGTACCAAAAAAATTAAACCTCAAGAACTACTTGGATAACAGTCTACACCATAAAAACATGTCAGAAAATATAAACACTTCATCCTACTATACTAGGCATTGGAAACAGGCAAGGCAGCCTAACAGGCCAAGCAGGACCAAACAGTCATAAACAATACATATATTGGAAAACACTTCCAAATCATAATAGTTAACCCTATTCACATTTAATTAACCTCTACCCAAGCATACAAGCATAACAGGCTATTAACAAGGCTATAATAGTAAATATGCAATACCCCATTCAAGGGTATTAGACAAATTTCCACATATAACTCAAATAATTTCAACAGAAAGGCACATACAACCTACCTCGGTGTTGGGAGATTGATATACGTGATCCTCGAACCTAGAAATTCCCAAGAACACCGTAGATCTAAAAAAAATGTCTAAAATGTTCAACTGAAGATAACTCTTAAAAGTTAAATAATTAAGGAACAAATCTCTAAAAGAAGGAAGAGCCTACCGAGATGATCCCAATACAATCAACAGTGGTCTAATCGGAGAACCGATTCTTGATGGGGGGCTCGGAGATGATTCATGGCTATACAGACACTCTCGGATGAACTAGGTCGAGAAGTAGATGGTTTTGTCTATCAGTCATGACCACAAAACATTTGATGAAAAAAATAAAATACACGACATGTACTTTTAAAGTATATGGCGTGTAATTTCCCTTACCAAGCCCCAATTTAGGCGGCCTCCAAGTCACCTCACATGGCTGTGTACAAGGCCATTGTATGGCCAACACATGGATACCCGCGGTAACCGATTACACGACGTGTACTCATAAATTACATGACATTTACTTCAAAATTTTTCCAGAAATTTCTCTTTTTCTAAAAAACACCAGAAAAGGAAAAACATACCTAAAAAGAAGATCAGGGTTATTACAATGACTATTAATAAGATTTAATTTAATATAAATTTATTTATATTAACATATATTATTTACATTTAACTGAAAACATTCCTCATTTTGTATTATTTTAATTAATTAAAATTGATAAACATTATGCACTTTAAAACCATTTTTAGAACAACCCACTTTAATCCCCACATAAACTTATACTAAAATCCAATATTGAGTGGATTAAAAAGAAAATAAGTGGATTATATATAAATAAATAATTATTATTTTATTTTAAATCATATTCAAAACATAATTATACTTTTAAAATTCTTAATTTATTGAAATAAAATGATATTTTTAGAGGAATCAATATTTCCACTATTCAATAAGAAATCAATATTTTCTGAAGATTCCAAATGATTTAAAACAATAATAATTTTTATACGAATATTAAAAATATAATTATTTTTTCAAATTAAAATTCTAAAATTTATAATTTATTCTTATAAATAAAACCTTATAATAAAAGAGTTTAATTAAAACTGTATACTTTTTGATTTAAAAATTACATAATATATCTATGGTGAATAAAATCCTGAATGTGATTTATTCTATCATTAACTAGGTTATTTTAGAATCCCAATGTTTTTTAACCATATCAAAAAAAATAAATTTTCTTGATACATTATTTTCAAGTTTATACCATTCTCTAGAATCAACAAGAACATAGGAAGGTCTTTTTTAAAACCACTAAGGAAGATACTTATTCCAATCTTTTAGCCCGTATCTCTTATGGAATATCCTACCCATTACTTCAGATGGAATGAAGTTTATTATATAATAAAAAAGGAATTAATTTATAGGAAAATTAATTTTGAAACCTGTAATGTAATCTCAGGTCCAGAGTCTTCTCATTTAGTGTTTGGTTTATCAACTCTACAATATTATTTTTATCCGTCATCCTAGGTATAGGCTTCTCAAAGAAGATTCAATCATTTAAGAAATAAAACTAGTGTAAAACCTTGAAATTATAAAATAATAAAATTTTATTTGATGCCACATAAAATATACAATAACTAATTTAACTTGTAACACCCCGAGCTTCCACGATACACTTCTCATTCAATAATGCAATAACTTTCATTTTACGCAAGTTCGAGTTCTAACACACCGCAACTAATCAAAGTAGCCGTTATGAAAAGTAATACCCACTTTTTAAAATTATAGAAATTTTATATTTCAAAATGGACTTCATTTTTGTATTCGTAATATCGAAATTATCCAAAGTTGAATTTTTTGTAATTTTCTAAGAACTTCCAATTTTTTATGAATAGTGAAAATTACTTAAAAACAACTTTTTTAATCAAAATAATTTATAGTGAAAAATTATAATATTTAGTGGTTTTAAAGTACAATTAGAATATATTTTTACCATTTTATCCAATGGTGGTCATTAGAATTAATTTAACATTGAAATTTGACATAAACAATTGCCAATCTTTTGATATAAATTGTTTCTTAAAAACACGCTATTGTTGTGACAGTGGGAATTAATTATAAAATTAATTAATGCAACTTATATGTTTGTAATTTTGTAAAATAGACATCATTTTTTAATTCAGAATATCAATTATAGCTTAGGGTGAAAGTTTGGCATTGTTCTGAAAAACTTCAATTTTTTTATGAATAATGAAACCACTAAGTGGTAGTTAAATAACTGATTTTTCGTTTAAATGAAATATTACCACTTCTATGATTTGATTTTCAAAAATATGACATACATGGTTGTAATTAAGAAGTAAATTGTGGTTCAATGAGATTAAAATAATTTTTTTGGTGAATAGTAACTTTTAAGTTCTTAATCGCGATTAGAGGTAATTAGTGTAGTTTAAGGTAAAAATAATGTTTTAATAATATGAGATGAGTTTGACACTTGTCCTACCCCTATTGGATGAGTCATGGACGACCAAGACAACCCATGGGTCAACTTGGGGACCCCATGGAGCCACTTTGGTTGGAAAATGACATTAATATATATATATTTAATGTTAAAGTAAAAAATGACACAAACATGAAATGTTTTACTAAAATTTTTTTTACATGGGGTTATAAAAGTCATATTTTTGACTATAAATTCTCATTGGAAAGATAAAAAGATTTCCTACCTCATAGTATTTTTTTATAATTTTTAGACATTAAATAAATTAAATTATTTATTACATCATGATGATGCAGCGATGACCTCATTATTTAACGATTTAAATAAAATGAGAAGATAATGTAAATTCCAAGGCTTACACTTGTCCAAATCCTATTGTATGAGGATATTTCGAACCCTTATCAACTTAGCCTCAAATTATATAATTTTGGGACCTCTAAAATCCGAAACTCATTTTGTAATAAAGTGAATTTTCTTTACTTTCCAAGAGTGCCCCTCCTCTCCACTTATAAAAGGGCCCCACCTCTACCACCTCATTCACACTTTCAAGCCATTTGGCTCGGCCAACCTCTGCCCAAATACTATTCCAAATTCCCTACCTTACTCCTAGAAGCCTCACTTTGGGCATAATACTTCCCAAGGAAGCCTTTGGCTCAAATCAAAAGAGTTACCCGATTTAAAGGTAATGTCTTCTCTTATGTTATTTTGATTTATTTTTCTTCTCCAACCCCATAAACTCTTTTTATTAATTTCTTTTGTAACAACACCATTATCCTCAATATACTATGATGTTTTTATATGATTTATTCGAGCTACACTTACACACACCTACATCTAATGGTTAAAGAACATACAGTTTCTGTGGATGGCGAATTTCTGCCTCACAAAACGATGATTGTTCAACACTCATATAACACATTCAAAGGTGGCCATTAAGATGTAACTATATTTATATATGATATATAATATGTTTATTTTTTACTTATGCTTCTGTATTTCTCATTTATGGCATACTTTATGATTTCCATTATGGGTAAACGCGATAATTTCATTTTAGGAAGTGCGGACTACCGCCCCCTCAAAGTGATTTGAATCGTTAATGCCATATGTGGGATGTGTAAAGGATGGAGTAAATGGTATTATAAACTATATAATACTGGAATTATATTATACATTTATATAATTATGATTTAATTCCATTAAATACGAAATAGAAATGAAAGTAGCGTTCATGCGTACGTACAGCTTACCGTCTCCATGAACGGTGCATTTCATTTCTTACCTCTAAATGCTACGTAATATTATAAATGAATGTATATAATGGATATATATGATATATATGACATCTAAATCATGAATATAATTCTGGAGATAATGGATATTCTACCACATAAACAAATTGTAATTATAAGAAGTTTATTGTTGACTCAAGTACCAAAGATCGACAAAACGACCGTTATTAACTTAAATAATTACATAATGTTCATATCATTGTAATAAGTGATATAAAAAGGATAATGAAATTGAAAATGGTTCTTAATAAGGTATATATTAACTCTAGTTTATTATTCAGGAGGTTAAAGAACGATTGAGTCAAGTCAGACACGGGGTAAGGGAATTTCTTAACCCAACTTCCATTCTTTGGGTTAATCTCCTACTTTCAAATTATGTCATGATATTATTATGTCCTATTTTGTATTTTTTACTTTCTTTATGTGTACCTATAGTGAATACACATAATAGATCTATTTTATTTTAAAAATGATCTTTTAAGCACTTCGTCTCAATCCCCTTTCATTGAGGCATATTTGGTTTTATACACAACTTTCTTTTATACGGTGTATAAACCCCTTTGACTTTTACGTTTATTCAAAAGGAATATTTTTTATATGAAGCATTTTTCTAAACGACAAAAGGGAATGTTTTTATTTCCGTACTTATGCGGCGACAATGACTTCTCTGCCGTCGTGACCATTATTTGTGTTTCGGCTTCCTCTACAAGCCATCATTTTTTTAAAAGAAAAATAAATACCATGTTTTACTACTTTCTTTTATTTTGGTATTGAAAATGGTTTTGAAAGCGTTTTTATTATATCAATGTGTTGTATTGATATCTTGTGATTGAAATGTGGAAATGTTATGTTTTCTTTATGCATGTTTTATGTGATACGATTATGTTATGGTTTATGATATGTTTAAACCTATTCATATGAGGAATGTATTAGACTTAATAAGTGACGGGTGGAGCCCGCTATAGCTCCTCGATGCATCGGTAGGTCTCATGAGACAACCAGACGTGGAATTGGCCGAGGCCTTTTCCTAATTTGATTTATGGTTTTGGCCAAGGCCTTAATCATTTTAGACGTCTTGGCCGAGGCCTTGACAAAGTGCTTCAGAATGTCTGGCTTTATACATTCCCTCATTAGGAAAGTGGTTATTGATATTTCATGTGATTATTCGACCAGTAGAATATCCATGTGAAGAAGTGAATGGCATTATCTCATTTTACTTTTTCCATATTATGTTGAAGTTCATGTTTAAAAGGCTTTTGTTTTAAGTTATACATTGCCTTAAATGTTTATGTTTATTAATGAAAGCTTACGCTATATTGTTATCCTTACTGAGCATCTGAGCTCACCCCTTTCAATGTTTTAATATTTTCCACGATGTGAAGAAGTATTGTATGAATGACCTGCAGGGATAGTCAGAAGGGGATATGAGTGTGGACTATGGATACTATGTTATTGTAGTTTTCACTTTATGATGTAATGTAACATTTATGAATGTATCTAGTGTTTCCAAGGCTACTAAACTAATCGTTCTTTCAAGACTTGATCTTTTGTGATCATGCCAATGTTACGAAGTAATGCACCGACTCTGGGTAGGTGGGGTCGAGGCATTACAGTTGGTATCAGAGGCAGTTTAGTTCTAACCTTGGAAGCTAGATTTAGATAAACTCTGATTAGAGCACATAGCCCAAAGATAGACTTTGAGGATTAGTATAGAAGAACTTCCTAGAATTTTGTTATTGTATAGATTTTGTGAGTTTTCCGAGCAATACATACCTGTCTGGATACGGGCAGGTAGAGGCGGCTCTGGCATAGATGTACCTAGGGGTAAAACCTGAAAACACCGTTTTGAGCTAGACTCGAATGGGAACTGGTGCACGACAACGGGCCTTGCTGCACTCTTGGTTACGACACTCCTGGGGGATATGCTTAGGATAATTCTTATTTTCTTTACAAACCACTATGAACGGTTATGATTATATACTTCCTCAAATAAAACCTTTTTATGATTATGGATTATATCCATAAATAGTTAAATTTATGTTAAGTATTTTACAAGTATGAAATTATGTATTTTGATTCATAAACTAATCTAGTTTATGCCATTGATTAGAAATGGCACCTAGTGGAAGGAATGGAAACCGTATAAATGCACGCACTCCATGTAGGGATTGCCCTCCAGCTCAAGATTATTATTGTGGATTTGGAGATACAACTGGTGCTGATCAACTTATTACCATACTGGGACAACTCACTCAAGTTATGAATAATAACCTTACTCGTATGGATCACCCTGATCCACAACGTGGAGGATCAATGTTAGACTGCTTCATGAGGAAACAACCACCAACATTTAATGGGGGTAAAAATCCGTTAGTACATGAGAAATGGATAAACTCCTTAGAGAAAATATTCCATGCCTTGGGGAGTAGCGAAAGGGAGAAGGTTGTCCTGGCAGTTTACCGCCTCACTGGAGATGCCGATCAGTGGTGGTCGCTGATTCAAAACACAAAGGAATATGATGACGTATCGAATATGGAATGGAGGGAGTTCAAAGAGCTTTTCCTAGAAAAATACTATCCTCGTGACCATCGAGCAGATATGGAAAGACAATTTTTGAGTCTGAGACAAAAGGAGGATGAGAATGTCGCAAAGTATGAGGCCAACTTTACAAGGTTAGTGAGGCATGCTGCAGATTATATACGTATCCCAAGAAGTAAGATCGATCGTTTCTTTGATGGGTTAAAACCGTTTCTCCGTCGAGCCTTAGTCTCACAATCTTTCTCGTCGTACGAAGACATTGTCTCATGTGCTATCAAGACAGAAAAGGAATTCTCTAAGTCTTATGACAACAAAGTAAAACAAGAGAAGAAGAGAACGGTGGAACACGAGACAGATAAAGGGGAAAAGGGAAAGAAGGATTTTCCATTATGTGATAATTGTGGGAAGAATCACCCTGGTACTTGCCTAAAAGGAATGGGAGTTTGTTATAAATGTGGGGAAAAAGGTCACCAGGCGCATGATTGCAAGGGAAAGAAAGAGGCTATAAATGTTGAATGATACAATTGTAGGGAAATGGGGCATTATGCAAATGAATGTCCTAAGCGTTAGGGAAACTTACCTCAGAAAAGGACAAGGGATCAAGGAAAATCTTATGCTGTTACTACAGTTGAAGCAGAATAACTAATGTATTGGTGCTTTTGGACTCATGGATTATATTATGGTTATTAGAATAATGTGATATATATATATGGATTGTACTGCAGTACTTGTTGATTTCAGTAATGTTTTAATATGATGAAGGTAATTATATTTTTAGTATGTGACAATAAGAGAAAATTTACTTTGTTTGGGGAATCTGATAAATTGATTTTGGAATTAAGAGACCTTTTAGAGAAAGTCTGGACAAAGGTATTTTGGATAACTATAAAGGTAGGAGTGGATTAAGTTGAACCTTGGATAGTAAATTTAAGGTTAAAAAAATTATGAAGATTATTTTTGGAATATTATGATACTATAGTTTTAGGAAAAGGACAACCTGCAGGGTGGGGCATAAACCGCCGCGTCGGAAAAAGCTGCAGGAATCGAACCCACAACCATAGTGCGACAAGCATTTATTTCCTACCACTAGCCTACAGGAAGTCCCTGGTTATTAAAAAATAATTTTACTAATCTAAATGGTATGTGTTAACATTTGGAACCTTATACAATTACGATAAGTATAATATTTTTGAGTTCTATTATCTTTTTGAGTGAAAGATGAGTTGAAGGTTGAAACTCTAATTGTCAAGCATAAATATATATATACCTATCTCTTATTCAATGAATTAATTAATTATTAAACATTAGTAAAGGGATATTAAAACAAAAAAATGTGTTATCCTAATACCTTATGTCTTGTTGAACTGATGATATTTTAAATCAACATAGATTGAAGGCTTTGAGGCCCTCAATTTGACAGTTGATTGTAATTGATGACCTCAATCACTCCCTACAAATATTTACGTTTTCCTCCAATTATATGTCTCTAATTTCCACCAATGTTCTTCTAATCGAGATCATAATTGGGTGGTGACTTTTTCATTTCCCTTTCCCTCTTATTAAGGCTAAATTTTATTAATCTTATTTCTGATGTGGGTTTTCCAAAAAGGTATTTTCTCTTTTCAACCTTTTATTTTCAAAGAAAAATTTCAAATTGAGAGGACTCAATTTATTGAAGGAGTGGAGAATGTAACACCCCGAGCTTCCACGATACGCTTCTCATTCAATAATGCAATAACTTGCATTTTACGCAAGTTCGAGTTCTAACACACCGCGACTAATCAAAGTAGCCATTATGAATATTAATACCCACTTTTTAAAATTATAGAAATTTTATATTTCAAAATGCACTTCATTTTTGTATTCATAATGTCGAAATTATCCAAATTTGAATTTTTTGTAATTTTCTGAGAACTTCCAATTTTTTATGAATAGTGAAAATTACTTAAAAACAACTTTTTTAATAAAAATAATTTATAGTGATAAATTATAATATTTAGTGATTTTAAAGAATAATTAGAATATATTTTTACCATTTTATCTAATGGTGGTCATTAGAATTAATTTAACATTGAAATTGGACATAAACAATTGCCAATCTTTTGATATAAATTGTTTCTTAAAAACACGCTATTGTTGTGACATCGGGAATTAATTATAAAATAAATTAATGCAACTTATATGTTTGGAATTTTTTAAAATAGAAATCATTTTTTAATTCGGAATATCAGTTATAGCTTAGGGTTAAATTTCGGCATTGTTCTGAAAAACTTCAATTTTTTTATGAATAGTGAAACCACTAAGTGGTAGTTAAATAACTGATTTTTCGTTTAAATGAAATATTACCACTTCTGTGATTTGATTTTCAAAAATCTGACATACATGGTTTTCATTAAGAAGTAAAATGTGGTTTAATGAGATTAAAATAATTTTTTGGCGAATAGTAACTTTTAAGTTCTTAATCGCGATTAGAGATAATTAGTGTAGTTTAAGGTAAAAATAATGTTTTAATAATATGAGATGAGCTTGACACTTGTCCTACTCCTATTGGATGAGTCATGGCCGACCAAGACAAACCATGGGTCAACTTGGGGACCCCATGGAGCCACTTTGGTTGGAAAATGACATTAATATATATTTATTTAATGTTAAAGTAAAAAATGACACAAACATGAAATGTTTTACTAAAAAAATTTTTACATGGGGTTAAAAAGTCATATTTTTGACTATAAATAGTCATTGGAAAGATAAAAAGATTTACTACCTCATAGTATTTTTTTTATAATTTTTAGACATTAAATAAATTAAATTATTTATTACATCATGATGATGCAGCGATGACCTCATTATTTAACGATTTAAATAAAATGAGAAGATAATGTAAATTACAAGGCTTACACTTGTCCAAATCCTATTGGATGAGGAGATTTCGAACCCTTATCAACTTAGCCTCAAATTATATAAGTGTGGGACCTCTAAAATCCGAAACTCATTTTATAATAAAGTGAATTTTCATTACTTTCCAAGAGTGCCCCTCCTCTCCACTTATAAAAGGGCCCCACCTCTACCACCTCATTCACACATTCAAGCCATTTGGCTCGGCCAACCTCTGCCCCGATACTCTCCCAACTTCCCTCCCATACTCCTAGAAGCCTCACTTTGGGCAGAATACTTCCCAAGGAAGCCTTTGGCTCAAATCAAAAGAGTTACCCGATTTAAAGGTAATGTCTTCTCTTATGTTATTTTGATTTATTTTTCTTCTCCAACCCCATAAAATATTTTTATTAATTTCTTTTGTAACAACACCAGTATCCTCAGTTTACTAGGATGTTGTTATAATAATTATTCGAGCTACACTTACACACACCTACATCTAATGGTTAAAGAACATACGGTTTCTGTGGATGGCAAATTTCTGCCTCACGAAATGATGATTATTCAACACTCATATAACACCTTCAAATGTGGCCATTAAGATGTCACTATATTTATATATGATATATAATATATTGTTGTTTTACTTATGCTTCTGTATTTCTCATTTAGGGCATACTTTATGATTTCCATTATGGGTAAACGCGATAATTTCATTTTAGGAAGTGCGGACTACCGCCCCCTCAAAGTGATTTGAATCGTTAATGCCATATGTGGGATGTGTAAAGGATGGAGTAAATGGTATTATACACTATATTATACTGGAATTATATTATACATTTATAACATTATGATTTCATTCCATTAAATACGAAATAGAAATTAAAGTAGCGTTCATGCGTACGTACGGCTTACCGTCTCCATGAACGGTGCATTTCATTTCTTACCTCTAAATGTTACGTAATATTATAAATGAATGTATATACTGGATATATATGATATATATGACATATAAATCATGAATATAATTCTGGAGATAATGGATATTCTACCACATAAACAACTTGTAATTATAAGAAGTTTATTGTTGACTCAAGTACCAAAGATCGACAAAATGACCGTTATTAACTTAAATAATTACATAATGTTCATATCATTGTAATAAGTGATATAAAAAGGATAATGAAATTGAAAATGGTTCTTAATAAGGTATATATTAACTCTAGTTTATTATTCAGGAGGTTAAAGAACGGTTGAGTCATGTCAGACACGAGGTAAGGGAATTTCTTAACCCAACTTCCATTCTTTGGGTTAATCTCCTACTTTCAAATTATGTCACGATATTATTATGTCCTATTTTGTATTTTTACTTTATTTATGTGTACCTATAGTGAATACACATAATAGATCTATTTTATTTTAAAAATGATCTTTTAAGGACTTCGTCTCAATCCCCTTTCATTGAGGCATATTTGGTTTTATACACAACTTTCTTTTATACGGTGTATAAACCCCTTTGACTTTTACGTTTATTCAAAAGGAATCTTTTTTATATGTAGCGGTTTTCTAAACGACAAAAGGGGATGTTTTTATTTCCGTACTAATGCGGCGACAACGACTTCTCCACCTTTGTGACCATTATTTGTGTTTCGGCTTCCTCTACAAGCCATCATTTTTTTAAAAGAAAAATAAATACCATGTTTTACTACATTCTTTTATTTTGGTATTGAAAATGGTTTTGAAAGCGTTTTTATTATATCAATGTGTTGTATTGATATCTTGTGATTGAAATGTGGAAATGTTATGTTTCCTTTATACATGTTTTATGTGATACGATTATGTTATGGTTTATGATATGTTTAAACCTATTCATATGAGAAATGTATTGGACTTAATAAGTGACGGGTGGAGCCCGCTATAGCTCCTCGATGTATCGGTAGGTCTCATGAGAAAACTAGATGTGGAATTGGCCGAGGCCATTTCCCAATTTGATTTATGGTTTTGGCCGAGGCCTTAATCATTTTAGACGTCTTGGCCGAGGCCTTGACAAAATGTTTCAGAATGTCTGGCAATATACAGTCCCTCATTATGAAAGTGGTTATTGATATTGCATGTGATTATTCGACCAGTAGAATATCCATGTGAAGAAGTGAATGGCATTATCTCATTTTACTTTTTCCATATTATGTTGAAGTTCATGATTAAAAGGCTTTTGTTTTAAGTTATACATTGCCTTAAATGTTTATGTTTATTGATGAAAGCTTCCGCTATATTGTTATCCTTACTGAGCATCTGAGCTCACCCCTTTCAATGTTTTAATATTTTCCAGGATGTGAAGAAGTATTGTATGAATGACCTGCAGGGATAGTCAGAAGGGGATATGAGTGTGGACTATGGATACTATGTTATTGTAGTTTTCACTTTATGATGTAATGTAACATTTATGAATGTATCTAGTGTTTCCAAGGCTACTAAACTAATTGTTCTTTCGAGACATGATCTTTTGTGATCATGCCAATGTTACGAAGTAATGCACCGACTCTAGGTAGCTGGGGTCGGGGCGTTACATAACTATCCCATGAAATATATTTCTTTAAATTTAACCTCTTCGATAGCTTGCAGAACACATAACCTATAGTCAAATAGATCATTAATATAGTACACCATTATAACTAAAAAATTATATTCATGGTTATGTATAGTACTAAATTAATTATGAAAATCATGGTTATCTATTGATTTTATGTAAAATAAGAATCATTTAAAAGAAAAAAGAAATGTTTTCTGAAACATTTATTTTTCTAAAAAATAGTGTAGTCGCTCTTAGCACACATAATTTAAAATTATTTTATAAAAATTTTATAAAATCTAATTTACATAATTAAATTAATTTTTTAAATCATAATACAAAAGTTATATTATGGTGAATTATTTGTATTTTTCAAAAAAGTTTCATTTTTCGATGAATAATGAAAAATACTGATTTTTATTGAAAACTGCCTTTTCATTTAAATAATTTAAAAGGGTAAATTATAAGTTATATTGTTTTTAAAGTAAAATTAGTTAAATTATATTAATATTTCCCTAAATTATGTCATTTTAATCATTTTTATACTGAATATTGATGTTAAATCCTTTTATACTTATGAGATCTTTCTCTTTGGAAACCTATTTTTTCATTGAGTCTGTGGGTATAATTCAAAATTAGATTCTGTCACTTCATTTAATTGAATTTTAAAAATTTGATAAAATATATTGGAACATCATAATTAATATTATCTAATAAGTTTAACTTAATTTTTTACCATAATGAATAGTGAAAATTGTAAAAATTAATTATTTTGGTTAAAATAAAAATGAGTTTACCGAGGGGTTAAACATAGAATATAAGGGCTAAAAATGAACTAAAACCTTTTTATAATCCCATTTTATGGACATATTTATACCTTTTAATCAATAAGGATATATAATTATCCATTTTAGAGACTTTTCCGTGATAAAGCTATGGGTGTAATTGATTATTTCAAAAAATTCCATGTCTATCCTCTCCCCTACTTATATAAGGATACCCCTCCACTCCCCTATTCACACTTACAAGGACATTTTTTCAGATAATACATACCCAAATAACATACTTAATCCACTAAAAACATAATAAATAAATTTTTTTAATCATAATTCTACCTAGGAAGTATTGTGGTAAAAACCTAAAGAAGTTGTTCGAAGAAGAGGCACCAATCTTAAATGAGTGTTTTTATTTTGTTTCTTGTTTCACATAGTTAAAATAATTTTAACTATAATTATATAATAAAATCATTATATTCTATATAATTAGTTTTTATTATGTTATGTTCATGACCTATATCCATCTCTTATTACATAAACTGGGTAATGAAATTATCGATCGCGTGTATGGTGGAATACCTCCCTGGGAATTGATGTTATTCATTTTCCATCACCGACATTAAATGGTGGATATAATAACGGATTTAACACCTGTATATGATATTTATGATATTATTATAATTATTAAATTATAATATCATACATAAATTCTTACGTTACATGACATTAAATATATGATAATGTAACTCATGTGAATAATATACTACCACCTCGTGAAGTGATGTTATTCATTTTTCACTTAAAATTTACATGGATTTTAATATTGATAAATTTAATAAATATATGTAATATATATGAAATTAAATTAATTTTATAATATTAATATATAACTCATTTCTTTATCGTTTCTCACTTTAATGGAATGATATTGTCGCTTCTGCGTACGTACGACCTATTGTATCTACGAAGCGAAATGATTTATTTTCCATGTCCAAACTTCAAGAATGATTCTAAAAATTCATCTACTGAAAAAATTATATTTAAAATAACAATATTATTTTTTATAAGATATATCTACTTCCTATACCCAATAAATATAAATTTCATGAAGAAACACACATGAGAAAACAAGGAAATTCACACATGAAATATTTACAATAATGAAATATTATTCAGAAACTGGTGGTAAAATGTTATAATAGAATCATATATGATATTATAAATATGAATATGTTTATTTAATAAATAAATAACTTTCTTAAAACCATTATATATGATATTAATGAACATTCAACCAAAATGTATCATGGGGTAAGGGACTTCATCTAAATTTCCCTTCATTGAGGTATCTTGCAATGTTACACACCTAATTTATTTTATATTGTGTATGTACTTCAAATTTTTCATGAAATAAAACAAATAATTAATGATTAATAGTATTTTAAGTTTTAATTTTAATTATTTAATCCAAATGGATTTTGGAATAAAAGATACCAAGTGGCAAAGAACATCAAAACTCAATTTCTTTTTTTGGGTTATATTACTTCTTTATTGTCTTTAATATGATTACATTATGTATTTAATTAATTTTTATTATCAATTATTTAATTTAGAAATATTTTATGTAGATTTAAATTTGATACAAAAAATTGATTAATTGATTAACTTTTAGTTATGATCATTTTATAGGACTTCGTCTATATTGAGTCATATTTAAATTTTATGAAACTAATTTCTTTTATATGGTGTATATACTACACCTTATTTTATATTATCATGAAAAGTCATAATTCATGGTATTTTAAGTTTGAATTTTAATTATTTCGTTTATGGGGATTTTAATTTAAAAGTTCTAAGTGGTAAGTAATTTTATAACTCAATTTCTTTTCGTTGGGTTTTATTACATCTCCATTGTTTTTGACATTCTAAGATAATGTGTGTAAATAATTTTGACTATTTTTTTTTGTATTTACACTTGTTTTATATGGATTAACATTTGATACACATAATTTATTCTTTGATTAATTCTCACTTTAATGTTATAATCTTTGCAAGGGTTTATTTCACAATCACATTTTAACCGGGATTGTTTATATATGAATTTCCATTGAAGGAAATTTTTTGATCGTTTTTTATAAATACCTTTAATTCTATTATCCTATAGTTATTAATAATGTTTAACATTAATTGTACCATATTCCTATCTTTGGTACTTAAAATTATTTAGAATTGTTTTTAATTAAATACAACATCATTTACCTCTTTGGTTGAAAATCATTTCTCTTCCAAAAACATGTTTTCTAAAAAAATATTTTAATTTTTTTAAAATTCTAAAAATGATTTATTAAAGAAATTTTTAACTATTTTTAATTTTTTTTCAATTTTTTTGAATGTAATCTTCATGTCTATTTCTAAATACGACCACTTTGGATTTTACCAAAAATGTGAAAAGAATAATTATTTTAACTTTAATCATATATATGAAATTTACCATAGTCAAGACTAATAAATGTTTTAAAGAATAATTTATATGTTTCAGATGTTAATTTCAAAGAAAATTATTTTGAAAATATTTTATTACACTTCAGTATAATGTTTTTCAATGTGAAAAGGTTAATTTTTGTCAAGAATGTTTTATATGACACGTTTATTGTATTTATATTTATCAACAACATCAAAAATTCATTTTACTTTTGATTAAAAATGGATATTTTGTATTTATACCATTTTTATTATTAATATATGTGGTTTAAAATCATTTTGACTAGAAAAAGTATTTAGTTATCTTTGTTGATTATTTTTTGAATCATTAATTTTCCCTTGAAATATTAAAATTCTTATCACTATTTGACATTAAATTCACCCTAAATATCCATATTATTTATCATTGATATATTTTTTACTTAAACCATATATCATTTATACAAATGGTAATTTAATTTTAATGTTATATGATTGGTCAGTAAAATTTATTTTAATATTTATTCCTTACTCGATATAAAAATTTATTGATAACACATATTGTTCATGAATTAAATTGATTATTAAATATATGAGGAATGATTTGGAAATGAAGATATGGGTAGGGATAATTTATAAATAACCCCCAGATGTTTCATTAGACTTATTTGATGAATCTATTGGATATCCATATATAAATGTATTTTTAGTGTATAAATACCCATCAATTTTAAATTGTATTATGAAAGGTCTTGACAGAAGTGGTATCATGATGCATACGATCATTGTAACGACCCAAAATTATATCAATGGAAAACTAACATCTTATAATTATTTATTATTGTATTAATCACATAAAATTACATATAGAACATAATAGAAACATTATAAATGAATAATGAAAGAAATAATATGTATTTCTAGAAGTTAAGGAACCTATACTGAAGGAGTAGTAACTTGACCGTTGGAATAATAATATAAATCTTATAAATAGTAAACCATCCAATATAATTTTAACCTAACCTATGAATTTATAAATAATATTTAAGATTCTTATAAATGGTAATATGATATTATTATATCATAATATTAGTTAATAAACATTTCAAAAAATTATTATTTAAGTGTTGGTGTTTTGGTATGTTATAAATATTTAATTTAAATTTATAATTAATATAATTATTTAAATTAAAATGTATTTCCATAAAATCTATTAATAATTTTTTTATCTTTTGATTATATGATAATTTTATGATACCTTATTTAATATTTCAAATTATTACAAAATCAATTATAATTTTGAAATTTGTATTTTTAGAATAAATGATAAATTTAATTAAAAATTAAATATATCATATATTGAAAATTATTTTCATATAATGGATTTCATTTTTTAATTCTAAACATTAATAAATGATTTGGGTGAATTTTTTGGATTTTTCTGAAATCCTCGTTTTTTTGGTGAATAATAAAATTTGGCAATTTATGGAATTTATACATTATACGTTAAATACACCATTACTTGAGTCATCACTGATGTAAGAACCATAATATAAAAATATTATTAATTATTTTAATATATTTGGTGATAATTCTAATACTTTTCATAGACATCATCCAAAATAATATACTAATGAATAAAATATTCAGAAAACACCCCTCTTGTCCACTATAAATACCACCCCTAACCACATATTCTCCTAACACATTACAATATTTGAGAATTGTCAAAATTATATCCAATACTCTTCCCAATCCACTTACTTAAATTGAGGATCTCTTGGTCTCATCAAAAGACCAAAACCATTCCCTTAAGGAGGTTTTGAAGGAGGAGAAACTCAATAGGTAAAATCCTCTTTTATTTTCTTTTAGTTTCTTTTCAAGTCATTTTCTTATACTATACTCGAATCCCCTAATAAATATAGTATGATAACTCTAGTTCATAAAATATACTTTAATTATATTATTCTAATGGAATAATCAATAATTAAACCCCTCCCCTATTCCTGTTATTCTAGAAATGAAAACGCCCTTCGTGAGATGTTAATTTATTGCCTTTAAGGATTAAAAAATTTCATTTTACAATAATGCCTGTAAGGATGGTCATAAAAAAATTACTATGGTTAAAAATTTATAATTTATGTATAAAACCTATGTTATTTTTTTAATAATTATATACTCATTAAATTAAATAACAAAACAAAACTAGTTCGTTGTGAATGAAAACCACCCAAAATAATCCAAATGATTATCACTAACATCTTATCGAATGATTCTTCCTCACCTAAAAAAATCAAATGAATTATATGATAATATAAATTTATAGATGTTCTTTAAAAACTTATAACTTAAATTATTTATTTCTATTTACATTTTACATGCACATCTATTCTTACATAAAAGCAATCTGACCATGAAAACCAAGAAAACAAGCACTCCATAAGGATGAAATTGAACACCAACCTCACAAAAAAGGACATAGAAGAACTTAATAAAATTATAATAAATAAATTACATATATAAAAGTTTCTATAATTATTAATTAATTAATATAATTTGATTATTTCAGACATTAATATCAAGTTCAGAACCATTTCATACATAAGGTAAGGGATCCTTTCTGAACCGATTTTTCCCTTTGGGTTACTATTTCTCTATATTTCCCCAAATATAAGTCATATATATTTTTATGTACTTATTATAATATCTAGGTATATATTCCAAAAAAAATTATCCATGTCACTTCATCCTTATTTTATGGTGAAATACATGCTTTAAGAAGGTTCTCTTCTCAATTCTTCATGATAAGCAAACGTGATTCAAGGGAACTTCTTGATTTCTTACCCATTTTCAAGTGCACTCTATAATATGTTTTTAGCCATTTTTTAAAATCAATCATTTATCATGAAAATATATCCCGGTTCATTTATTATTTTATACAAACAATTATTCATTTTCCATTTAAAAGAATCTATAATATTTTCCTTAAACTACTCCAAAATGTTTTATTTTTATAGTTTCATAAACACTGTTATGTTGGTATTCACTTCAGTTTGACATCACTTATCTCAGTTTTGCCTATTATACCTTATTAATGTACATGTATGGTTTAAATTATTTCTTTCACAGACACCATTATAATATTCCATTATGCTATACCTTTTGACGTGATTATGATACCCAACTCTTACTATGGGTAACCCTTATGTTTATGTTTTATTACATATGTATGATTCTTCTTGTGGCACACATATTCATGAACATGTTGGGATGGGTGTATCCAAATATGACTCCAATGCACTGGGTAATTTTTATTCTAACGAGACGTCATATCCAATAGTCATAGTGGTTAACCTTGACTCATGATCCATTTGTAATGGGATTGGTGGTTAGCATTGACTTGTGATCCTCCATGTGCAATGAGAACCGAATCATTATAAATTCATGTTTTATGTTTCTTCCAAATTGATATTATTCCATTATTATATGATACCATGTTCTATATGTTATGATTACATATGTTTATTAATGTTCCAAGACTTTTTAATATCATTATGTTATTCCTTATAACTCATGTGATAAGATTTATTCTTATATTTATTTCCTTACTGGGATTTTTAGATCATCCATTAGTTCAAATATTCCCTAAGTTATTTTATTAAGATGTAATGGCTCAATGGGAGTTATGATTTCCTTATTAATATTAAATACAAGATGTTTTATTTTGTTCTCACATTTTTTAATTATGTATCTAATATTCTAAAGACATTAGACTTTAAGATCCTGGGTTTATATTTAATTGATAAATATGATTAAAATCATATAATAATATGTTTAAAATTCCAAGGAAATTATAATAATGAAATACAATAATTATGAATTTCAATTATTAAGAATTTAGTTATTATTATCCAGATATTTTTGCAATGATATTTTCTATGGATGCATTTTCATTCTCATATTATCAACAAAACTGTATGTGTTTTCAGTTATTTACCTTGCCATATTAATTATGAATTATCTATTAATGATTTTTAAGTTATTTAAATAGAATTTAAAAACATTTTATTTTTAGAAAATTGATCTCTAAATAACTTGATTTGTTTGATAGACTGTGTCACATATAATAGAGAGTATAAATAAACCATGAAATTTTATTAAAATATTATAACCTAGAAATTAAATTTGTAAAAAAAATATGAATAAAAAAATTATTAAATAAAAATAAAGGTATAATTCAATATTAATGTATGGTTATGTTCTTAGATAAATGATCTCCCATTTTTAATAAAGTAACTTTATTCTTCAAAAATGTTTTTTCTTCAAAAATGAGTTTTTCTTCTTTTTATGAGTGAATATTAATTTCTAGAAGTTATAAAAAAATTGTTTGAAAAAATTAATTTCCTTTTTTAATTAAAAATTTAAAAATTATCTTAAATTTTTTTTGATAATTTTTTGTAAACATTTATTTTTCATGGTATAGTGAAAGTATTAATTTTTATTGAAAACTGTATTTTCATTTAAAGTATTTATAAGGTAAAATAATTTTTTAGATTAGTTATAAATTATAATTATTTAATTTTGTTTTAAGATAACCAAATAATGGTTTTTAAAATAATTTTATACATTAATTTGGTACAAAAAGTATATATGTAAAAAAAAATTCTTAAAAACATGTTTTTTGTTGGATTTTGTCGGATTTATTTTAAATTAATTTTTGAAAATTCTATGTTTTAAATTTCTAAAAAGGGATTACATATTTGGAATCATTGGGTCCAAATTTAGTATATAGTCCACTTTTATTTTTGATCAATATGAATAGTAAATGTGGAAATATTTATTACCTCGATAAAGGGTAAACGAGTTAATATGAATTAAAAAATAATTGATACAACCATACCTTTTTATCATATTTCTTATTTGATGAAGTTAATTTGAACCTTAACACTTAATGTTTAAAACTAAATTTTTAATGGAAACTTGTACATAAAAATGACCAAGATGTTATTTAAATCAGTGAAAGTCACAAAATGTAACTTTCTTTGCCTTAAATAACTCTTATATGCCTACAAGGGGATAAATTAGTCTATGAACAAATATAATTGTATTTTTTTGACTAAATATACTTATTTTCCTGATATAAATTTATTTTTGACTTTTTGGTCCAATTGGATGAGATTATGATGTTTATAATATTTTATTTAATAAAAAGTCAATGACATCAAATTTGGGTTTTAAATAATATAAAAATTTTAATATAGAATTACCTGAAAGATATGTTTAACTATAAATATTATTATAAAATATAAAATATTTATTTATATCATGGTGTTTTATTTTAAAATTTTAGTGATGAAAAAAGTACCTTAAATAGTAAAACAATGATGATATAGTAGTAAAAAAATATTATAAATTGTCCATTTATGATCCAATAAGAACCTTATAAATAAAAATTTTATCCTTTTAATATTGAAATTTTAGTTACTATAGTTAAAATTAAAATATGTTAACTATGGGGTAATCAAAATGAAAAGGTTTAAAATTACACCGAAACATGTATAAAATATATTCGTTTATTAGATTATAACCTTATGTGATCTTAGCTTAGAAGACATGGCCATTTAATGGTATTTTTACAGAATATGAATTTATTATAATTTAATCTTTTGAGAAATTTTAGAAGTTCCAATCTCCTCAATTATACACTACTAAAAAAGATGGTTTTAATAGAGTTGACCTTTATCAGTGATAGAAAAAATGGTGATAAAGGTACCCTTTATTAGCCCTAAAATAATCACCGATAAAGGTTATCTTTTACCAGGGCTTTATTTCTAGCGCTGATAAAATGAATCCCTTATTAACACATTTCTTTATCACTGATAAAAGACAACATTTATTAGCATATGATTTTTGTGCTGATAAATGGTGTTCTCTATCAGCACTTTATGTTTATTACTGATAAATGACACCCTTTATCAGGGCTTTATTTTTATCACCCATAAAGGAATCCTTTTTTCGCATTTTTTAGTGATGATAAAAGCACAGATAAAATGAAGTATTTAAATAAATAAAAAATGTATTTATTAAAATAATAATAACAATGTTATTAATTAAATAATTATTAATAATAATGAATAAATTCATTTTACTATATATAAATTAGAAATAGTATATATTAAATATATAGATATATTTAAAATAAAAATTTAAAAAATAAAAAACAAAAATAAATAAATTGAGGAAAATATAATTTTTTTATTAATTAAATAATTATGGAAAATGGTAACAAATAGTGTATATTAAATATGTAGATATAGATTAATATATATAAATATGGTTCATATATTAAAAAATATGATTTATGCTTTACAATAAATATAGTAATATACTTATTAAGTAATAGTTTGTAATTAAAAAATAATTTGAATTAACAATACTAACTAATTACATAGAGTAATGGACATAATTAAATATCATTTTATTTTTCAATTTAACATACATATAATGTATAATATTTATTTCATATATGCGTAACTAATCCATTTTTATATATATATGCACACAAAAAAAATTGGAATTTGATCAATTTATATTATTTATTATATATATATTTACTATGTTTTAATATTTTCAATTCGTATTCATCTTTATTTCAATATATATCTAATTTTTTAATGATTTACATTAATTTAACTTATAATTTTTTCGAATATTGTACTCATTTTTAATTAATAAATTTTACTTATTTTTAACATGCATAAATTTAAGATTAAATATTTATTAATAATGTTAAAAATGAATTTGTAAAAAAGTAATTATAAATAAATTTATTTATAAATTTATATTTAGTATTATTATATATTTATAATTATAAATAAATAAATAACATTTCTTTAAAATGTATTTATATCATTATAAATAAATAAATATAAAATAAAGGCTCCCCGTAATTCTACATCAGTCCTGGGTTCAAATTCGAGTGGTGGAAAATTTCTACTAGCTGGTGGTGAAGCAGGAATGATGCAGGCACGCAGTGACTCAGGCATGATGTAGGCAGACAATGACATAGGCATGATGCTACACTAGGACTTTAGACCAGTTTGTGGGACTTTAGTCCATGTAATGGGCTTCATGCCCACTGGGCCTTCGAGCCATGTACTGAATAAAATAAGGCTTGATGGATGGAATATCCCTTGGGGGGCTATGACATTCCTTTCCAAGCTTTGTGTCCATACCCAAGTTCAAGTCTGTGTGGGAGTGAATTTATGCTGGTAGGTGGTGATGCAGACATGACGTAGGTAGGCAGTGACACATACATGACGCAAAAAAATGGTGACACAAGCATGATGTAGTAATGATACTACACTATCCCTTCTGGTTAGTATGTGAGACTTTAAGACATTTAATGTGATTCATGCCCACTGGGCCTTCAGTCCTTGTACTGAAAAAATAAAACATGATGGGTGGGCTATCCCTAGGGGGGGTTATGGCCCTCCTTTTCAGCCTATGTGTGTTGTGTGGGTGTTTGTTTAATGTAATTGTACCCCAACTACCTAATATATATAACAATATAAATGTTATCATTTTTAAAAGTACTTATATAATAAAAAATAAAAAATTATATATTCAAATAATTATAAAATTATTATTTTATATAACTTATTTATATATGAATTATAATTATATATAATAATTATTCATTTTTAATATATATATATATATATATATATTAAAAATTGGTATAAGTATTTATCCAATATTTTTAGGATTGATAAAGATTCATTTTATTAGAGAAAATTTTTTATCCGAAAGTCTCAACGACCCTTTTATTGAAGAGAAAAAAAGAGTACAAAGAGGAGCATGCCAAAAAAAGATGACAAACAAAACAATGTTTATGCTACATGAGAGTAGGTACACATGATGTGATGAGAGGAATAACCAAACCTGTCATGAGGGAGCCTTCCTGTTCTCTATTTCGTCAATTGTACCCAAATTCCTCCACCATCTGGGAGCATGAAATCAAAAACCTCATTCATTTCACCAGCTCATATAACATTATTATCACCGTTCCAGTATTCTTCACTACTACTGACTCTCATCGTTGTCAAATCCCAGACCTAATCTTGGGTATAATCAAATCTCCAACTATTCCAATACTTGAATCCTAAGCTCGAGTGATTCAAGGGTTGAACAAAACCAAGGCTCGAACAAAATATAGGTTTTTTAATATCTCTAATTTCCCTTGGTTATCTATTTAACCTTATCATCCCACATATGTGTATCTAAAAAAGTTTAGTTTCACTTTATTAAAATAAAACAACTCAAAATTCATTTTTTGAATGGGGTATGAGCTTCTTGTAGAATCCTATGCTGTTTAGATTAAAACAAATTACAAAATATTTACACTTGCAATCAATATATGTATCCTATTTGATCTATATGTCATTTTTTTGTTTATATTATGTAAACATCAATGAAAAATAAAAAATCATATAAGTGTACCTAATAAAATCTATCTCAATAAGCCGCTTATTGAATGAATAAATAAAATATAATCCATTTTTTTATTTGTTGGGTATAAATTGAAGTCTTTATCAACAGTCTAGCTTGGCATTCCTAATTCTTTTAAGTGTTTCATGCCCTGATTTCTTCTTACTGCTATGCTGGACACAAATATCAGGGAGAGAGAGTGAGTTTTTCAAGGGATTTTTCAGCCCAGAAGAAGAAGAAATATTATACAATCAATTAAGGATATTGTCCATTTTAATTTTATGTTCATATTTTAATATTAAGGAGTTTTTTTATTCTAAGGATTTATTTTGAAGATGATATGTTTTTTTATAATTATAATATTTGAAATAGATTAGTTTTTTATTTATTTAAAAATAATTTATTTTTCAGAAGGGAATTTATTTTCATATGCCAAATGTTTTTCTAAGTATTTTTATTATAAAATTTATATTTCATTTGAATTATAGTAATTATATTTTATTAGTTATTTATTCAGATTATGTTATTACAAGTGATTATTTTTTCATTATGTAAAGACTTATATATTTTTAAAACAGTTACAATATCATGTAGATATATATATATATATATATATATATATTATGTAGATATATGTATATGAAATTAATTTCATGTTATTAGAAATTTTAAATGATGTTTTATATTCATTCACATATTTCTATTTTTAAAATATACTATAGAATAAAGGGTTAATTTCTTCAAAACACATACATGTACATGAATAATAAAACTAGTTTTATTATCATGTTTTTTGATGTATAATAGGCTCATAATACCTATATTCCATAGAATCTACCTCTTTGAAATCGTAAACTTCTGAAAAATTTGTCCATATAGTAGTTTATGTTGTCATTGGTTTGGAATATTCCATTCAAAATCACTTGGGAGCCTATTTTTTCATATTTTTATTTTGAAGTTAATGTGTTATGATTTCCTTAATTCACCTCTAAACCAAGGAAAATGTTTCACCAATTATAAACATCTCAATATCATACCTCATATTATCCATCAATGTTTTATTTTGAGTCTACCTCAGCCCCATGTGCACCCCCATATTCTAATAAATTAAACATTAATTTACTCTAATATTTCATAATTAATTTAATTATTAACAATCTAGCCATTCTAATTAGTAAGAAATATCTATCAATTTTATCTTATCATGATAAAAACATCTTAAACCACCCATATTAAATTAGTATGTATTTGTAACATTTTCTAATATGATCAATATTTCACTTCCACAAATCAATTTCCTCTTTCAAACCCAATTATAAACATTCCTTCTTTACCATTAGCATATCCCTGTGTTCAACAATTTTTTTCACAATAAAATCATTATCCATATAATTAATGTATTGTTTCACATTCATGTTTAATTTATTTCATTTTAGTATATTACTCATATAATAATTATTTTCTTGTAAAAGTGTATTTTTTTTTGAGTTAGGGTGGTTTGATTGAAGATACTCATGATCGTGAGGTATTGGACTTTGAGCCTACAACTATGATATTTTCAAAAAGGAAATGCGTCAATAATTCATACAACCATCAGGAAAAGGTGAATTCCTACTAATTATTTAATTAATTTTTTCATCATTTTATCTACTATTTTTAAATTGATTTCCTTATAATTTTTATTTAATACTTATTTAGTTTTTTTCATAGATCCGATGGGAAGTCATATTTTTCTTTCAACAATCTGTAATAAGCCACAAAAGAGACAAAATGATTATTTCTGCTAGTGTTACCACATCTTCCATTTTCATTTCCTTTCTTTTCCAAACTGAAAACACTTCACATTGATTTGATGTTATTAACTGAAAAACCTTTCTCATTGTTGAAAGAAATAATAGTAGAGTAAGCTCATTTTCACATTTTTTTGAATTATTGTGATATAATGGGCATAATAGATTCATGTACTCTTCTAAATTTAAATAATAAGAATGTTTTTTCAGCTAAGAATATCAAGTCAATATGCTGTGTTGGGAGTTCGACATAGAAAGACAATGGAAATGGGGTTACATTTGAAATTATGATTTTTTAAGACTTTGGGATGTGTCAGAATTATCCGCATCTCAATCCAACACATGTTGGGATCAATATGACTCACAATGCTTCTTTTTATTTAAAATTGACAGTAATTTTAGTATAAGGACAAATGGGATAATAAAAAATGATAAAACATATTCTAATTGTTTTGATATATTTGGGAAACTATCCATAATACTTTTTATATGTTTAGGAATAATCCACACCTCAATTCAATGCACAGTGTGACCACTATGACAAAATGTGTCTATTATCAGTTTAAAATTGATGGTTTAGTTCAAAAAACACCACTCACTAAAAAAAGATAAAACATAGTTAGAGTTTCTTTAGAAATTAGGATATTGATTCATAATTAATTTTCGATGTGTAGGAATGAGACTCATATAAAATAAATATATGATGTGATCAGTATGAGTCAAGGTGTGTGTTTCTAGTTTAAAATGACATTTTAGTAAAAAAAAGTGATGCCATAAAAAGAAAGAAAACACATTTTTATTGTTTTATACTTTATGAAAATATCTATATTTCATTTGAGATATGTAAGAATCAAAAAAACCTCAATACAACACACGATGTGACCGATATGACTCCAGGTATTTCTTTTTATCTTAAAATGACATATATTTTAGTAAAAAGGGCAACTGACCTACTCAAAACTGAGAAAAAGAATTTATATTGTTTTGATACTTTAAGAAAATGATCCATAAGTCATATTCGATGTTTTGGAATAAATATCACCCCAAAAAGAAACATGATGTTCCATGTATGAATCATTTTGTCTGTTATCATTTTAAAATCATCTGTTTAGTTCAAAAAAAAGTTTCTCACTAAAAACTGAGAAAATGCCATCATATTTTCTTGATAATTTAGTAAATTTATTCATATGTTATTTTTTATGTGTAGGAATCAGTCTCATTTTAAACTGATACACCATGTGATCTGTATGAGTCAAAGTTCATGTTTCAAGTTTAAAAAGAAATTTTAGTAAAACAGAAAAGGGATATACTCAAAACTAATAAAAAAATTCCGATTGTTTTGATTAATTATGAAAACAATTCATAAGTCATTTGGGATGATTATGAATTATCCTAACCTAAATCTGATACACAGTGTGACTGATATGACTCAAAGCGTGTTTTTTATTTAAAATTGACATCAATTTTTGTAAAAAGGACAATTAAACAACTCAAAACTGAAAAAATGCCTTTAGATTATTTTGAAACAAATGGAAAAGATCTATAATTCATTTTTGACATATAGAAATTAGACGCACCTCAATATGATACACTATGTGTTTTCTATGACTCAATGTGTACATTATAAATTTAAAATCGACATTTTAGTTCAAAAAGTACCACTCACTGAAAATTGAGTAAACACACTCTAGATTTCTTTATAATTTAGTAAAATGATTCATACATAATTTTTTACATGTAATAATTGTTATGACATAAAACCAATACAATACGTGACCAGTATGAGTCAAAATGTGTGATTCCATTTTAAAATTAATGTTTAGTAAAAAGATAAGCAACGTACTCAAAAACAATAAAACACATTCAGATTATATTGATACTTTAGGAAAACAATCCATAAGTCATTTGAGACAAGTTAGAGTGAGCTTAACCTCAATCAAATGCACATTGTGACCAGTATAACTAAAAGTGTTCCTTTTCAATATAAAAGTATCATTTCAATTTAAAACATGCATCACATCATCAAAACCGAGAAAAAAAGCCCAGATAGTTTCCTTATTTTTGAACTGAAAATTTTATTTCATTTAAATTATTTATTCATACATTGTTTTTCTTATTTAATGCTGTATTTGGTGCTATTATGTGTTGTTACAACATAATTCACTGGTGCTACGGTTTGCTATTTCAGCACATTGTAGTATGCCCGTTTATTAGAACTGATAAATGTGGCCTTTATCAGTGCTTTTAAATGTTCTCATAAAGGATCCATTTATGAGATATTTTATATCACAGATAAAATTAAATGTATTTTAATATTTCTCTAGTATTCAACACTTGTCTAGTGCTGATAAAGGCCATTTTTAGCGCCGTTGAAGGGCTATTTTGTTGTCGTGTATAAAAGGACACCTCCTACCTCACTAATTTACACCACATTAAGCCTTGTAGACAAACCATGATCTTCTAATTTAGCTTCTAGACTTTCCCTAATACATACTAGAGTAACTGGTATTCTCAAAAGATCAACCCTAGAGCCCTTTAGAGGAGATCCAAAGGAGGCATTTCAAAGATGAGGTAATCACTTTAATCGATCACTTTATTTTTATACTATTCCTTACCTCATCTAAATATTTGATTTTTATCATAAAATAACCAATTAAGTATCCTCAATATTATGAAATTTTATTATGATTATTAAAAAACCATTATAAACCCTCCTCCCCATCAAAAAATAATTGAAAGTATCGCTCGTACGTACATACTACTTACCATCTCCACGTAGCGATACAACTCATTTTTCATCACCAAAATTTATTTATGGGTATTATGATGGGTATAATGAATATATTATATATATATATATTATATAATAATGTTTATTAAAATATCAATTGATATTCACCTTTCTTTTATTCTATCAACTGAGAAATGAAAATAATGTTCATGCATACATACAACCTACCGTCTCCATGAATGGTATAACTCATTTTCTATTTATAATTTATATGAATGATTATAAATATGAATATAATTTTTGTATATTATTTTTATACCATGATTAAAATTATGGAAATGATTATACTAAGATCAGACTTTAAGGACCAAGATTGTTGAACCAAAATATTCTTTGGAAATGAAGCAGTTATCACACAAAATAGTGATTTTAATAACTATTTAATAATAAATAGGTGATAAGATGTTATAAATAAATAATAAATGATATGATAAAATTATGGTTATGTAATAAATGTATAGTAAATTAATATTTATTATACTAGAGTTTGGAGTGTGAACAGATAACAAAAATAATTGAGGTAAGTGAATTATTAACTCAATTTCCATTCATCGGGTTAAACTACTTTTTCATTGATTTTTTCATACAAATAGTACAATTAAAATTAATTTATATTATCTTATATTACATTACCACTAATTTTATGTTTATATATAACTTATAAACATAATTTATTCATTTTATTAATGATCACTTATATGATATGATATTTTAAAGGTTTTATTTCACAATCTCATCATTATTCGAGATTATTTTTTTTAAGTCTCCACTATGGAATATTTCTATTCCTTGTCCATGTTTTATAAAAAACATACATTTTTTTACTACACTATTTCAATTGTTTAAATTTGTTTTTAACCATGTTTTAATTTTTAAAAAATGGTTGGAAACGTATTTTTTTCATTTTATAAACAAGGCTCTTTGTGACTTTTCCAAAAATAAATATTGAATGAATTTTTTATTTTTTCTTATACATAATGAGCTAATTTTTCTACTTTAATAATGCCTTAATTTATTGGGAAATACTTTAGATGTTCAAATGGTTATTTACAATGAAAATGTTTTCCTTTATAATTACATGGATTTTCAAAATATATAGTGATTTAAAAAATGGAAAGGATATTTTACTCAAGAATCATTTAAAATGATATTTCAAAACTATTTACTATCTAAGATAAAATTATTTGGTATTAATTATTCTTTACTAGGGATATGATTCAAGGATACTATCCTTATTATTTCTATTGTCGATTTCTGTTATGATGGAATTATATTTATGAAACCCATTTTTTTCATGGGTTATGATGTGATGAATCATTTATGTTCATGTGACACAAATATGCATGATTTTAATTATTTGATAGGTGGGACCTATATTTTACTCCAATTAATCAGGTAAAGATTTATATCTCATTAGATATACAAGAATTGATCAATGAGTGAAATCAGTTCCATACTACAAGGATGGAATAGGAAGTAATCCCAGTTCAGTAATATAGGGCTAGAATGGGGAGTGAAACCTATTCATTGAAGGAATTTGTACACTATTATTGTCTTGGAAGAAAGCCTTGACTAATGTGGAAATTATGTTTTATGATTATGTGAATGAAATAAAATATGTTTTATTCCAATATTATGGCCATGGATCATTTTCATTGATTTCTGTATGATTCATTTCTAATGATCTGCCAAGATTTATTCCATCCTTCAAGATTATGATCTGTGATATACAAGGTATATTTTCTAAAATGATGTATTCATGTTTCTATACAATTATGCTCATATTATTCTAATTATCTCCCTTGTTTACCATTACATATAAACTGATATCACACTTTCTTATGTTTCTTTTTCCCATGATTTGAAGGATGATATTAAGTATGATATGCCAAAAGTGGTATAGTTATAATGAAATAAACATGATATGTTTTAAATGATTTATGAACCAATTATTTATGATTTCATGTTTCCAAAGGTAGTATACCCATATGGTTATGGAGTGGTTATGTAATGTTATATACTCTATATTCATCTAAAAAGTTTTAATAAATTTTTAAGAAAAGACTGGGTTGTTATTGTTGGTATCAGAGCAAGGATTAGTTAACCGTAGGAAACTATGATGAGAAAACCATAGTGAGATCCACAGGGATAAGTTAATATATAGGTTAAAACTATATAATTTATGTAATGATCATGAATAACCTAAGATTAAACCTAATAAGTATAGATTGAAAATATTTTCCCATGATTATGTGGCATTAGAACTATGTTTAGTGTCTCTCACACTATAATTTTTTTTTCTTTAGTGAATGGATAGAACCTGAAGGAACTCCATTAGCGATGAATACGATGAAAAAAAACAATTTTCCTCCTAAGAAATCAAATTTTATGGGAGAAGGAATTAAAAAATTTATTTGTATACTCACACAACGTTCTCAAGATATGAATCATGATAGACTTCCATATGATGAAATGAGGGAACAACATTATATTTAGGCCTTCAAGAGGAAACATCTACCTTAATTCAGTGGGTCTTCTGATCCAATATTTTTACAATGAATGGATCAGAACCACTAAACATATATTTTCTATTTTCCAATGTTCAGAACATGAGAAATTCATTTTTTTTTCTATTGTTTCAAAGGTTATGTAGATCAACTATGGAATATTTTAAAGAATACAAGGCAACAAGATGAAATTGAATCTATTGAATGGAATGAGTTAAATATAATATTTTTAAATAAGTACTTTCCTTGAATTCTTCAAATGAAAATAGAGAAGTAATTCCTTGAGTTAACGAAAAAGGATGATGAATCTGTTGGAACCTATGAAGAAAAATTTATGTGATTTATGAGGCGTGCTTATGGAATTATCATCCAACCTGAAAGTATGGTTCATCGATTCTTCATTGGATTGAAACAAAGTCTCCAAAGGGTGTTAATCTTAAGGAACCTAAATAACTATGAAAAAATAATCTAATGTTCCAAAATGGTGGTAATAGAGGTTAGAGTTACATATCAATGTCATGGTTTAAAAAATGGAAGAAGGTGTTTAAAGTAAAATATAAAAACCATAGAGAAAATTAGATGATATTTCCTTTATTCTCAAAGCATGGAAATAAACATTAAAGAAATTTTCTCAAGGGGATTAGTAAATGTTTTAAGTGTGGGGAAAAAGGTCACCAGGCAATTGAATCCCCATGGGATTGGGTAAAGTTTGTTAATGATGCAAATATAGAGACAAATTCAATGAATAAATCCCCCCACATAAATTATTGATGTTTAAGGAAAATGGGAATTATAATAATCAGTGAATAAATCTGGGGTTATTGATGATGATAAATGTGAGTAGACTCTTAAAGCTACAGACAGTGGGAAATCTCATTCAATCACTATTAGTGGTGTGGACAATGATAATTATGTTAAGGAATGATTAATTGTTTATATATTGGAATCCAAGAATAATGTTGTAGAATTACTTTTATGGTATTATAGAATAATAAAAATTATAAGGATTACTCCACACTAGTTTTTCATTAAGGATTTGAAAGCATATGTTGAATGGTACTAGGAACCATGAAAATTTATTAAGGTGGTAAGGTGATATTGGAAGGTAAGGATAACCATTAAGATATGAATAATGTTTAGATATTAGTGAGAAAATTATATTTTTAATTGTGATAAAATAAATGGGATAGTATTGATAACCATGGAATTGATAGTTAATATGATGACAAAGTGGTTTATGATACAATGGATTTAGTTTATTGAATTTTTGGATTTGTAGTATGAGTAAAGGATTAATTTTTGAAATAATGCACGTTATCACTAGGTTTTTTTGCTAATTTAGGTTATTACCATGTTTTAAGAGAATATATGATAAAGGTATTCATACATTTGGTGTGTTGAAATTAAGAACCACTTACAAAAATTATTCAAGTATGAGTTGGTTACCCAACCCTTACCCCATTAATTTAGTAAAATAAAATTCAACTACAAAGTGATGATGTGAGGTGTAATGTATTTTCACCAACTTTGAATCATGAGATTACAAATTGAGATTCTAAAAATAAAATGGAACCGTGTCCTTATTTGTGTTAGTGATAATACAATGTATTTGCACCTTCCATCCATTTTGGTAAGGTTTATCATCTTCCACCATTATCTCAATGGGAAACATTTCCACAATAAGAATTTGTAGATCCAGGGATGAAATTCCATCTTCAAGGACTTAAAAATGGAGTTATGCCACAACCTTTATAGAGTTAGAAACTAGTTTATAATACAATACAAGAGATCCTCCCTTTATACATATTAGTTTCATGTGAATTAAAGAATGTTTTCTTTAAGTAGTAGTTGTAAATGAAGGTCTCACTCTTTAAGAAAGACCTAAAATTCAAGAATTGCAGACAAAATGAATTATCATCATATTATATATCTTTTGATCGACTAGTTCTCTAGGAATTACAATTTCAAATTCATTTCGTGGATTAAGAGATGAAACAAAAATTTATCAAGGCACACAAAAGTGTGATATTATAATTATAAAATAAAATAATGTAATTATATCTTATCAACATATTTTTATATAAAGCTCTAACCTATTATCATAATTTTTGATGATATCAATGGTCTTTTCATACAAATTTTGTCTGTGGTTTTATGGTCATTAAACTTATCATGAACATGTTCTACATCACTCTATTAGTTATTGGAGATTATTTATCTTTTCCAAATCCTTATTTTATTGTTTTTCCAATATGAAAAATTGTTATGAATTACTTCAAGTAAAATTTATGTTTCAAACTTTCCATTTTTGAAGGAAGATTTATTATTCATTTTTTGATGTGGGTTTCCATGAATGAATGATAAAATATTAAAACATTGATGACCAAGACAAATTTTGAGAGGGAAATGCTTTTTAACATTGGTAGAATATAACAACTCGATATTTTTATGAATTTGACTTTTTTAAAAAAAAAATTGATATATTTGATAGCATGCGATTCTGGCAATAACAAGTTTAAACGAACCTTAAAATGTATTTAAAATATAATATTTTTATTATAAACTAGAAATTAAATTGGTGAAAATAAATATGAATAAATAATTTATGAAATAAATATAACGGTCCAAATCAATATAAATGTATTGATAAGTGCTTTAAGAAATGTCATATAATTTCTAGTAATGTCACTTTATTATTAAAAAATATGTTTTCTTCAAAAATGAGGGTTTTTTATTTTTATACATAAATATTAATTTATAGAATTTATTGATTTTTTTCTGTTAAAATTAATTTCATATTTTAATTTATAATCTCATAATCATCTTGAAATTACTTTTTGATAATTTTCTGGAAGCATTTATTTTTCAAGGGATAGTGAAAAATTCTGTTTTTTATTAAAAACTGTATTTTATTTTGAAGTCATTACTAGTTAAAAATAAGTTTTCAATTTGTTTTTAAATGTAATTAGTTCATTTATATATATATAAAATCAAATTATTGATTTTAAGGGGATTTTATACTTGAATTTAGTATAAAATCATTTTATATTTAAAAAGGAAAATTTTCAGGAAAATTATTTTTCATTGAATTTTTCTAGTTTTATTTGAAATTAAATTTGAAACTTATCTATTTTAAATTTTTTAAAATTAATTACATATTTGGAATCAATTGGACCAAATTTAGTAAATAGTTTATTTTTATTTTTGATCAATATTAATAGTAACTATGTTGTAATTTATTAGCTTAGTAAATGGTTAAACAGTTTAATATGTATTAAAAATAAGTGATAGGTACACAATTTTTCATTCTATTTATTATTGGATGAATTTAATTTAACCCTCAATACCTAATGTTTGAAATGTAATTTTTTAATGGACATTTTTTAACAAAAATTACTTATATATTATTTGAATCATAGATAATCACAAAAGGTCAATTTCTATATATTAAATATATCTTATGTTTCCACATGGGAAAAATAGATTTTTAATGAATATAAGTGTCCATTTTTTGAGTTAATTAAATTATTTTCATTGTCTAAATTTATTTATGACTTTTGGGTCCACTTAGATGAGATTATTATGCTTATGATATTTTATTCGAAAAAAATTCATAGATGTCACATTCATGTTTTAAATACTATAACATTTTTAATTAGGGTTATCTAGAAGATATTTTTTACTATAAATATTATTATGAGATATGAAATATATATATACATCAGGGTAATTTATTTTTAATTTTTAGTGATTAAATAAGTTCCTAAAGTAATTACACAATGATGATGCAGTAATTATTCAATTAATGAATAAAATAAAAATAATGATATTAAAATAACAAAATAAATATAATTTGATTTAATTAAGATTCTCCATTAATTTTAAAGATGATTAAGAAATATTATGGGTATATTAAATTATTTTTTGAGGATATATTTTTGAATTTACTATCTTAATGTAAATGTTATAAATTTTGTCAAAATTGACACAAAAGATATTCTATGAAAATAATATTTTATTAAATTATTTAAAAATCATAAAAATCATAAATAAGTACATTGGGGATAATTTATGGTCTAAAATATCATAAATTTTCCATTTATGATCCAGTTTTTACATTATAAGTAAAAATTGCAACCTTTTAATATTGAAAACGTTTTTACCGCAGCTAAAATTAATATAGGTTCACTAAGGGTTAATCAAAATGATAGGGTTAAAAATTACATTAAAACTTATATAAAATATATTGGTTGATGATATTAAAAACTTATATTATCTTATCTTTTAATCAATCTCCATTTGGAATATTAATTTCTTATAATTTAATCTTTTGAAAATTTCAAGAAGTGCCCCTCACCTGAATTATAAAAGGAACCCTCCTACCTAACTTATTTATAACACCTTGAACCATTTATATTGAAAATAATCTGCCAATATATCTTCTTTAATTCCCTATATACATTCTATAGGTGATTGTCTACTCATAATAAAAACCCTATATCCCTTTAGAGGAGAGACAAAGGAGATGTTTCGAAGAAGAGGTAATCACTGTAACCGATAAATTTCATTTTCTACTCTTCCTTAACTCCTTTAAATCAATTGTGATTATAATTAAATAATTAATATAGTATCCTAAATACTATTAAACTTTATTATAATTATGAAAATACCATTATAAACACTCTCTCCCATCAAACAACAAGTGGAAGTATCGCTCCAGCATATGTATGACTTACGGTCTCTACGTAGCGATACAATTCATTTTTCATCACCATATTTTATATCCATGTGTTGTTATTAGTTTAATGAATATATATGATTTATATGGTATAATAATTTTTCTATAATTATTAATTATTATTTAACTTTCTTTTATTCGATCAATTCAAAAATAAAAATAGCGTTCATGCATACGTATGGCCTACGGTCTCCATGAACATTGTAATTCAATTTTCTATTTCAAATTTATATGAATGATTATAAAAATGTATCTGATTATTATATATTATTTTTAAAAATGATTAATTTTTTTGAATTTATGAGACCAAGCTCAAAGTATAAGTACCAGGACTTCCGGACAGAAACATTTTTTGAAAACGAAGTAGTAATCACCCAAAACAGACATTTTAATAATAAATTATTAATAAATAGGTGCAAAGAATTTATAAATAAATAATAAATGAAATTATATAATTATGTTTATGGATTAAATTTATAATGAATCCATATTTATTATTTATGATTTTTGAGCATGAAAAAATAAAGACACGACTTGAGGTAAGGAAATCAAAACTAAATTTCCATTCATTAGGTTAAATTACTATTTCATTGATTTTTTCATGATAAGATTAAGTGTGAAATTAATTTTTATTATATTATGTTGTATTTACACATTTTTATGTGTAATAAAAGATAAAACACACAATCTATTAATTTTATTAATTCTCAATTCAGTGATATGATATTTATAAGGGTTTATTTAACGATATCATCATTATTTAGGATTATTTCTCTTTAACTCTTAACTGGGGAATATTTAACCTCCATGTACATGTTTTATAATATTTTTTAAAAAGGGTTTTATTATTGTAATAAAATATTTTAAGATTTTTTAGACATCATTTACTTTTTACAAAATGGTTTCAAAGAATTATTTTAGTCATTTTCAAAACAAGGCCCTTTTTGACTTTTAAAAAAAATATAAAATTAATGTTTTATTTTTAATTATACAAAATGATGTGATTTTACCACCATAATGATGACATAATATACTGAGGAATCTTTTATGAGATTATAGGTTTCTTTTCAAAGAAAATTTTTTCCTTCATAATTGCACATATTTTTAGAATAAATAATGATTTCAAAAATGGAATGGATATTTTCCTCAATAATTATTTAAAATTACCTTTCAATACCGTTTTCTATATAATATGACATTATTTTATGTTTATTATTATTTATTGGGGTTTTGACTCAAGGATAAAATCATTAATCTTTCTATTTTTGGTTTACATTATGATGGAATGATATTTATGAACCCTATTTATTTTCATGGATTATAATATAATGAATTATTTATGTTCATGTGACACATATATGTATAGTTTTCATTATGTGAGTCATGGGACCTATATCTACCTCAAAACCATTGGGTTAATATTTATATATCATTATATGGACAGGAATGTAATGATAAGTGAACTCAATTCATTAATAAAGGGATAGAATGCGAAGTAAACCTATTTCAGTAATACAGGGATAAAACAAAGAGTGAAACCTATTTGTTAAAGTAAGTTTTCAGATATGACAGTCTTGAAATTTAGCGTTGAATAATATGTAAATGATTTTATATGCTTTTTTGTATGCCATAAATACCATTCACATGCTAATATTATTCTCATTGATTATGTTATCTGATTTCCTTATGATTCATGTCTTATGATCTGCCGAGATTTATTCCTTCATTGAATATCATGATCTTTCATATGTACGGTATATTTAAAAAAACTTTCATTTTCTTATACCCTTATACTCATATTATGCTTATCATCTACCTTATTTAACCTTACTATGAATTTGATCTCATATTTTTTTTATGTTTTTTCTCTAAGACATGAAGGAAGGTATTATGTGTGATATTCCAAAGGGGTCTAGTTATGATGAAATAATTGAAAAATGATGTAGATGTTTTATGTACTAGTTTTTATGTTTAAAAGTTTGCAAAGGAACTAAATGAATATGGTTCTAGAGTGGTTATATAATCTTATGTAGGGAATATTAATATAAAAAGATATAATATTTATGTTTAGGATGTGTGGTCTTTTAAATTTATTTCATGTTTAGTTGTTTACCATTCCATATTGATTATTAATTATATATTCATGATATTAATGTTATTTAAGTGGAATGTGTGTTCAATTATTTAAATTCCCATATTGAATATTACTTATCTATTCATGACAGTCATGTTATTTAAATGGAATGTGTTTTTAGTTATTTACCTTTCCATGTTGATTATTCATTATCTATTCATGATAGTCAAGTTATTTAAATGGAATTATTTTTATTTATTTACCTTTTCATATTAATTATTCCTTATCTATTCATGATAGTAAAGTTATTTAAATGGAATGTGTGTTTAATTATTTACCCTTCCATATTTATTATTCCTTATCTAATTAGGATAATAAAATTATTTAAATGGAATGAGTGTTTAGGTATTTATATTTCTATGTTGATTATTCTAATTAATTAATGATATCTTCCACTATACTAAAACCATAATGAGAAATTGACCTCCCAATTATTTATCTTCATCTCCAAATAATCTAAGAAGCAAACTATGAATGATATGTTATGATATTCTCGGAGAAATAATTTTATTTTTGGAAAAAATTAATTTGTAATTTTTGTAATCAAATGTTATATAGGAATCATGTATGTATCTATTTTACCTAAAATACTAATCTATTCATCCCTTCAGCATGTGATTTCTGGTATCTTATTTCAATATAAAAAAATAGACACCAACTCTTGGATAATGGGGTCGGGGTCATTAGAGTTAGTATTAGAGGGAGTTTATTAGAAACATTAAGAACAAGATTTAGAATAGATTCGATTAGGGAAAATAACCCTACGATAGAACTTGAGAATAAATACATAAAAATATATGAATTTTTTTGTAAGTTAGAGATTATGTCGTTTTTCCTAATAATAAATCCTTGTCTAGATACTACAAAAGGACTTTCTTCTAACACAGATGTTCCTAGGGATAATAACTCCAAAATAGGTATGTTGGGATTGAATTTAGTGTTACCTTGTACTTGAAAATGGGAATTACTATGCACCTAGGTAGTTACACCATGGGGGATATTCTTTGGATAATTCACATTTTTTTAAAAATCGTTATAAAGGATTTGAATAGATAATGAAAATGAATAACCTAGGATAAAATTTGTTTTTATTATATTGAAAATAAATTGTCCTGATTTAGAAATCCTATAAATGAATATATGGTTTTACCACAATGATTGTTATTTCTCAAACTGTGCTTTTGATTTTAGTTAATGGATGGAACCTGAAGGTATCATGTTGACATTGAATATGTAGGAAATTGTGGTGACTACGTGAAATTGAATGGGATTATGAACGAAGTCAAATAAATCAGGATTATGACTAATAATTCATCCCTAATTATGTTTTACAACATATACCTTAACCAACCCTAAAAATCACCAAAAAATATAAGAATGATTTATGCTAATAACTAGAGTTGGGAAGGCCATAAATGAAAGAATTTTATATTTTTTCCATGTTATAAAAATGGAAAGAGTCACCCATAAAAGTATCTAAATGGAATAGAAAAATGTTTTATGTGTGGAAAAAAGGGAATAATGCAATGAATTTCTAAAGATAAAATAATACTAATATGGAATGAACTAATTTTAATTGAAGGGATCCATTTTTAGTTCATTTTCTTAAATGTGGGGAATCATGGATTTATCAAAGTCAATGGAATCTTTTTATGGTTAACTCTTAGAAAAAGGAATGACCTATGTTGAAATAAAATGGTTGAAGTATTTATTGGTATTCCAAAATTATATATTATATGTATATTTAGTAGTGGTATTTTGGTTATAAGAATCATAAAATATCTATGGACTGTGTTAGTTATTGAAGAATATATACCTTCATTGACATAAGAGTTATGAATAATATCATGATTTTTTTATTTTATGATTTATAATAAGCTAAAGTTATTTAAAACCCCTTTTTATTTTTTATGTGATGGGTGTATACCAAGATTAATGATATTTTGGGAAATATTTATTGAAATAAAACCCATTGGTTCAGTATATGTTTTTGTGAAAGGGTTATTTAAGGATAAAATTTCCCATTTTGTTGGAATAAGATTAAAGGTATTAGTAACCTTTAGGTTTTATAAAATATTTATGTTTCGGTAATTATGGTTTATTACACTTTGGAAAAAAAATATAGGAATTATATTAAAATATTATTAGAAAAATGACAAATCGTATTTCGGGGGACAAACCGTATCATCCTGAAAATCCACAAGGCATGAACCAACAACTAATGAGAAACAAGGGTGTTATGCCTACCATTTTCTTATGTAATGTTTTGGTTAATATTTAGTTTTTCTTACATTAGGGTTTTTATTGATAAATATTAATGTCGAATCCTTGGTATTACTGTTGAGGTTTAGAGATTAATATAATTTATTTGATAACTTATGAAAACCATATTGGTTTTGGAAACTAGTTAGAGAAAAACATATATAATTGTGACTATTTTGTATCTCTTATGATCTATTAAAAGTTATTTTTAGTGGGTTTTAAATAGAAAGTTAATTTTTGGATATTCATTTCCTAAAGTAAGAGATGAATTGGAAATTGATCAAGGCACAACCAAATGATGAAATTATTCCTATAAAATAGAAAGATATCAAGTAAGTATATTTTAATATTTTATTATAAAATAAAATAATTCATCTAAATTATTATTTTTTTGATTATAATATTATCCTACTACTTTATTATCCAATGAATCAAATGGACTTTTAAATCATCACATATTTATGGGTTTTTGGTCCTTAAATTTCCATTTAACATATACATTCTTGTGATCAATTACCTCTATCACTCTCTATAACTATTTACACCATTGTTCAATGTATATATCAATACTTTCTAGTAATGTTCTTATAATTAAAAACCTAGTAACATTTTATTCCATATGAAAATTTTAATTTCCTTTATCTCTTAATAATAGGATGTTTTCATTACTATTTCTACGATATGGTCTTTCAAAATAGAAATTTTAAAATATAAAAACCTTGATTTAAGATAAAAAAAAGAAAATTGTGATGACGAAATATATTTAATGTGGGGATAATGTAACACCCCAAAATTATAAAATAAGAATATTGTATTCGATAACCTATGATACATGAAACACCAAACTTACAAAACCCACGAAATATATTTCTTTAAAATTAATTTATACTTTAGCTTGTGAAACACATAACCCTCAATCTAAATTAACCGTAATATAGTATACCTTTATAAGTTAGAAATTAAATTTATAAGTATGAATATTAATAATTAAATTAGGAAAATTATTTTTATCTATTTATTATAAATAAAATTAGAATAATTTTGATGGAAAATAAATATTCTTTGAAAAACTATATTTTTCTAAAAAACAGTTTAGTCTCTCTTTGTGCACATAATTTAAAATTAAATTTTACCAATTTAAAAAAATTTATTTTACATAATGAAATTAATTGTTTAAATCATAATATCAAAATTATATTAGGGTGATTTTTTTTCTGAAAAGTTTCATATTTCAATGAATATTTAAAATACTAATTTTTATTTAAAACCTCATTTTCATTTAAATAATTTAGAATGAAAAATTAGATTTTAAATTGGTTTTAAATTATAATAAGTTAAATTATATTTAAATTTTACTAATTTAGTTCATTGGAATCAATTTTATATTGAATTTGGATATTAAAACCTTATATACTTATGGAAATGTTCTCTTTGGAAACTAATTTTTTTTCATATCTATGAGTATAAATTTAAATTGGATTTTGAAATTTTTTTGAATTGAATTTAAAAAAATGGATTAAATATTTATAATGATAATATTTTTTTATTTAATAAGTTCAAATTAAATTTTTACTATAATTAATAGTTATAATAGTAAAAATTAATTACAGCAATTATGGTAAAAATGGGTTTTTCATAAGATATACTAAGAATACAAGGGTTAAAATAACCAAAAACGTATCAAAACCCCATTTTATGGACATATATATAAATTATAACCTCTAAGGTTTAATAATGGTTAATTGTTTTGTATTATTTCATGATTAAATTGTTTGTGTAATTGATTCTTTTCAGAAATTCCATGTGAGTCCAACCCACAACTTATAAAAGGCCACCAATCTCCTCCCCTCTTCACACTCAAAAATCCATTTTTTTCAGAAACAACCCACCAAATAACTTCCATACTCCCATAAAAACATCATATATCCATTTTTTTAATCATAAATCCAACATAACAAGGATTTTAGTACAAACCTAAATAAGTTGTACGAAGAAGAGGTAATGTTATTAAATGAGCGATTTTATTTTGTTTCTTCTTCCAACTCATTAAAATATTATTAAACCCTTATTATATAATAACCTAAGTATCTAAAATATACTAATAATTTATTATTTTATGGCAATTAACTATATACATATCAATTTCCGTCAACTGGGAAATGAAAACATCGATCATGTGTTTGACGGAACTACCACCTCGCGAACTGATGTAATTCATTTTACATCACCACCTTTAAAGGATAGATATAATGATGGATTTTGAAAATTATAATATATTTATGATATTATTATACTTATTAAATTCTAAAATCACTTATATATTATTAATTTCCATTCCATTTAAAATAATATAATGTCACTCCTGTCTACGGTGGACTATCACCTCGTGAAGCGATGTGATTCATTTTTCACGTAAACTTTAAATGGAATGTAATATGGATAAATTTAATGAATATATTTGATATATATTACATGATATTTATTCATTAATATTATTATATCATCCATTTAATTATCATTTCACTCATTAAGGGAATGATATCATCCCTCGTGCATTTGAATGACATATCATCTCCACAAAGCGATGTGATTCATTTTTGATGCCCAACCTTCAAGAATGATTAAAAAAATAAAATGAACGAAAAAAATTATATTTATAAAATTAATATCATTTTTATGGTGTATCTATATCCTATACCTAATAATAATAACTTTCATGACAAAATACGCCTGAGAAAACAAGGCAATTATCACTAAAACCTTCAATATAATGAAATATTGTTAACAAACTACAGGTAAAATGTTATAATAGGATAATATATGATATTATAAATATTAATATGGTTATTTAATAAATCAATAAAATTATTATAAACATTATACAAGATATTAAAGAACATTCAAATAAAAGGAATCATTAGGTAAGGGACTTCATCTCAATTTATATTCAATAAGGAATTTATAATGTTATGCAATTAATTTATTTTATATGGTGTATATACTACACACATTTAATGTAATATCATGAATAATTCCAAATTAATGGTATTAGAGGATTAAATTTTAGTTATTTCATCCAAATGGATTTTGACTAAAAAGTTGACAAGTGGTAAATAATTTTATAACTCAGTTTCTTTTCATTAGTTTATATTACTACTTCATTATATTTATTATTATATGATTATGTGTGGAATGAATTTTGACTATAAATTTTTATATTGAAACTTTTTTATGTGGATTTAATATACATAATTTATTCATTGATTAATTCTCACTTAAACTTTACAGTTATTGTAAAGGTTTTCATCTCAATTTTCCTTCATTGAGACATATAGTAATATGATGAAACTAATTTATTTTATATAGTGTATATACTATCCATTTTTCAGATAATATTATTAAAAATTTATGATTAAAATTATATTATGTTTTAAATTTAAATATTTTTTCCAAGTGTGTTTTATTTGAAAATTACTAAGTGGTAAAGAATCTCTTAACTCAATTTCTTTTCATTCAGTTATATTACTTATTCAATTTCTTTTACACTACAAGATTTCTTCGGTAAGTACTATTGATTATACTATATTTTATTTCTAATTTTTTTATGTGTATTTATGTTTTAGATACATAATTGATTCATTGATTGATTCACACTTCAACATTATGATCTTTGTAGGGGTTTATTTAATAATCTCATTTTAATTGGGATTGTTTACACTTGAATTTTCACTGAAGTAATTTTTTGATAATTTTATAGTAAATCCATTTAATTTTCATCCTCTTTAGTTATTAATGATTATTTTATGTAATGGTACCATATTTATCTATTTGGTACTTAAAATTATTAAGAAAATGTTTTTAATAACATAAAACATCATTACACTCTTATGTCAAAAATTCCTTTTATTCCAAAACTGTGTTTTCAAAAATTGTTTTCAAAAATGTTTTTAACATTCTAAAAATAATTAATTCAATATATTTTTTTACCATTTTTTACATTTTATATATATTTTTGTAATGTAATCTTCATTTTAATATCTAAACAAGTCATATTTTACTTTCACTGGAAACGTGATAAGAGTCATTATTTTAACGTGTAAAAAATTTATAGAATTTACCATATTTATGAGCAATAAATGTTTTAATGATTCAATTATATGTTTTAAAGGTTATTTTCTAGGAAATTATTTTTAAAATATATTGTGAAATGTTTGCTAAAAAAATAAAAGTAAAAAAGTTTATTATTCCAAAATAATATTTTTAATGAAATTTTTATTATGTTTATATTAATCAAAGACATAAACCCTTTATTGTAATTATTATATAAAGGGGTTATTTAGTATTAATACCATCTTTATTATTTATTTGGATGGTTTATGATCATTTTTACCAGAGAACGTATTGACATTCGCTTTCTTGATTAATTTTTGTAATCATTAAATTTCCCTTGAAATATTCAGTTTCTTGTCCCCATTGGACAACAAATTTTACCTAAATATCCATATTACATATCATGGGTATATTTATTACATAAACTTTATATCATTTCTACATATGTAAATTTGATTTGAGAGTACTAAGATTGACTGGGAAATTATTGGTAATCAGTATTCCTTACACAATACAGAAATTCATTTATAATAAATATTGTTTATGAATTAAGTCAATTATTCAATATATATGGAATAATTTGGAAAAATAGATATGGGTTGGGATTGATTATAGATATCATATTGATCCTTTTTTAGTCTCAAGAGATAAATCAATATGACATCCGTAGTTAATTGGGTTTTTAGTGAATACCAACCCACTAGTTTTAAAATACCTTATGAAAGGCCTTGATAGTAGAGATATCATGATGTTTGAGAACATGACATACAATAACTAATAAATTCATTTATTAAGAATTTATTTATTATTAATTGATATATATTCTCAATAATATTATCTCTGGATGAATTTTCATTCCTTGTTTTTTTTATTAAATGGAATGTGTTTTTAGTTATTTTCATTTCTATATTGACTATGACTTATCTATTCATGATAGTCAATTTACTTTAATGGAATGTGTGTCTTTTATTTAAATTTCCATTTTGATTATTCACTATTTATTCATGATAATCAAGTTATTTAAATTTCATGTCTGTTAAGCTATATATCTTTCCATATTGAAAGAAATTTCATTGTGGTGGCCCTGTTTCTAGGTATTTTTGGTGATGTTACATGTGGTCCTCTCATATCTGGGTTCCAGTACTTCCATCCCATAACAAGATTGTTTTGGTCCCCTGTATGGAAATTTATTGTATTCTTTTTCATGATCATGGATTCTAGGGGGGAGTTGGTTTGAGTTCTTATGAGATTCATTCATTTAGATACAAGAAGTTTTCTTCACTTTTTTATACTATGTATTCAGTAGTTGTTTAGTGGTAGATTGCGGTGGATCATCACATGGAGGTGTATTTAAAAGTATATAATTGTTGTGATGGTATCAATATTTCTAGATATCTACTTGATGATAGTTTACTTCTTCTATTTGATTCTAGTGAGTCTCTTCTAGGTGGTAATTGAGGATAATGGATATAGTGACAAAGTTTTCTAGTCATGGAAATGATTATGAACCGCTATCATGGAATTCTAATCTATTCTAGAACTTCAATCTCAACACTCTTTTCACAATCAGATTTTAGAAATGGTATACATGGTTTTTGGGATGTGTAGTTTGAGTAACCAATAACATTTCAGGATGCATTGCATGGGGTGGCATCATGTTTGACTTTGGGTCCCTACTTGTCATGATCTTTGTGGAAATAATTGAGATGATTTAACTGGTTTGTTATCTTTTTGTTCTATCATGCTGTAGTTTTGATTGTGATGATGGATTCCGATGGTGAACTGGTGGCGAAGAAGGTTTCCATTTCTGTCAGGGTGCAATATGTGAGGAGGTTCAAGGTTTGAGGTTGTTAAGTTGGATCCATTTGAAATTCAAATTCTGAAATTTGAAATTTGAAATGTGAAATTTGTTATTATGAGGGTATGTGCCACTATGGTGTTTTTGTGTGGTTCCCACTAAGCAAAATGTGAATTTTGAAAATAAAAAAATGGATTGAGGTAAGTTTATCTATTCATGGTAGTCAATTTATTTAAATGGAATTTGTGTTTAGTCATTTAACTTCCCATGTCGATTATTTCATATATATTCATGATAGGCATATTATTTAAAGGTAATATGTGTTTAGTTATTTGAATTTACATATTTATTATCACTTTTATATCTATGATATTTAATTTATTTAAATGGAATGTGTATTTATTGATTAATCTTTCCATATTGATTATTGTTTCTCTAATCATGATATTAAAATTATTTGAATGGAATCTGTGTTCAGTTATTTCGCTTTCCATGTTGATTATTTTTGTTGATTCATGAAAGCTTCCTATATACTTATCCTTTACTGATCATTTGATCTCACCATTATTTTTTTCCTTTCCTTGGAATCCAGGAAGTATACTATGAATGATATATAAGGATATTATTGATGGAGTAATAATATTCTCAAAAGAAAATTTGTACTTTTTGTATTAAAAAATAATTTGGGAATAATATATTTATCTAGTTTACAAAGACTACTAAAATATTTGGTCCTTTAAGATGTTATTACTTTTATTTTTGTGAAAATTTATCAAATTAGACACCAACTACAAACTACTGGAGTTGGGGTAATTTCAAAAAGAATTATTTACTATTGTACTCACCTATATTTTTTGACCATAAGAACTTAAGATCATTTGGAGTTTCCTTATCAACCACAAATCTCTATTGGAAAAACATTATAAAAACCTTGTATTTTTGGTTAAGTTAATATACCTATACACTATGTGTTTCATCATCGATGAAGGTAACATAGTAAAATGACCCTCCATGGGATTGAACTAGATTTATCCACCAAACATCTATATGGACAAGTTTATACATTGAATACATTAGTGTAAATTTTCTTGGGAAAAATGACACATTAATTTTCTTTCCAAATATATAAATATAACAAGTTCCATACTCTATATAAACTAGTTTGGGTACACCATTAGTTGTTAAGGATATCATGTTCGTTTTAATCATGAGCCTAGGACAAAAATGGTAAAATATTGGACTTCCTGAAGTTTCTATTTTAGAAATTATTTATCCATATGATCTTCCCATAATATTTTGAAGTATATATTTAACACATTTGGCCACCACTATCCATACCATGTGATCTTACATTATTAATCTACAAAAATTGTATAGAAACATTCCTTATGAATCCAATTCACCAAAATATGGTTATTTTTTACCTTGATATGTTCCAAACTCTATATAATTAAATCATACCTCAATTTTTGATTTAGAAATTGACATCACATTTCCCTACAATCTTAAGAGCCTCATCATCACTAAGAAAACCCTTATCGAGTCTAATAGAATCATGGTTGGTCATTCGTTCTCTATCTTATGTAAAATTAAAAAAATACCTCAGAATCAATAATAAATTATTCTAATAGAGTATTTTATAATGCTAATAATCATTTCATGGATGGAATTGGGTGGAGAAACAACAAGTTAAATCAATTCTAGGCCAATAATGGGAATTATTGGAGAAAAGGACCAAATTTCACAAAACTCAGAGTCATGGGAATGAATGTGAAAATATATAAAAACTTATACATTTAGGAGAAAATAAATCCCCCATAAAACACCTTCCTTGATGGTAAAGATTCTTGTAAATACCCCTTCAACTCCTGATTTTAGGGATCCGACCTTTGGAATTTTGGGATGAGGCTCTCAACTCACACAATATAGATTTCCAAAAACCCATGTAACTATGGTATGAAATGGATTCTCAAAGGTGAATATTTTTTTAACTCTTTCACATGATTTCTTTAGGTTATTAGTGTATGTTTTATATTCATTCCATGTAACTCATATCCATAAAGAACATTGTTTACACATGAGGAACATAATTCATACAACTCCATGTTTTGTGAAACACCTTTCTTTAATGAACCTCATTCCATAGGCAACCAAGAGTAAGAATTTTTATAGAGTTACAAGTCTTTTGAAACTCTATGAATCATGAAACCATTAATTTTCAGGAGTCACATACTGACTGTATCCATTTTATGCCTCGTTTAACTAAAAATAGTTGGATAGAAGGTGAGAGATCCTGGTCCCACATCCACTCAATTTGGGATTCCTCATGAAAATCCTAAAAACATGAATTATTACATATAAATATATACCAAATAACTTTTAATAGGATATGGGTTTAGAAAAATCCATGTTAGTGGTTACTCAACACTATATGAGTAGAAATCGTGACTATTTCCCTTTAGGAATCACATGCATAAGCTCCACTAATTCTATGCTAACTCCTAGGAAATGCCTTGGGATTCTTATTATATGTAATAAAAAATTCTAAAATCACATAACAAAACCTTTGATGCCTAATCAATGATCGATTATTCTAGTTCAAATCTTATTATGTAATTTAGACCACACTCCTCATTGTTTTCCCCTTTCACAATATAGAAATCACCAGTGTAAGAAATTAAACTAGAAATTAGACTAAGTGGTGAACATATGATACTCATGTGAAAAAATAATTATATGCTTCATGTGGTTAGTTTTAAATTACCCCATCCATTGGGAATTTCAAAGAATAATCCCCACACCATCCCTTATTGTTTTTCTGTTCACAAAATTAGTGTCCCAACCACATGATGTTAAACTGCATGGTACAGTCCTATCAAATGATATTGACCTGTGCACCTAAAACTATGTGAGGTTTAATTGTTATCTTCCAAAAGTAAATGTAATATGACTCTATAAGTTTCAATCATGAAATTATCACCATTCCATCCCCCCTCACGAGGTGTTATCTCTGATGCTTGGTCATCTTCCAAGATAATACCTCACCTCTCACTAAACTATCTAGAAGTCTCCAAAGGACATTAAACTATAATGTTTCCTCCAATGTATGTAAAATATGTTCCTACCATATGTAATTATCATATGTGGATCCATAACAACTCGATGTTAACCTATAACTATCTCATACAGGATGAGTGTACATGCTAGTGTCCCCCCAAGACATTAAATTGTGACCCTTTCTTATCTGATGATCATAAGAGGCCCAATTCTACAAGGCTAATAAAAATAGATCTGATGCATTAGACACTCATTCCAAGTTTATACACCTATGTTTATTTATATAATTGGTACAATAATCCATTGTTATGATCAAAGGATCTATCGACCCTTTCCATTAATGACAAGCCTAAGTTATTTACCTCATATGGAAATCCCTGGATACCTCATGTGAAGGTCATGTGATGCATTATATGTTGAGAGTATAAGATAGATATGTAATGATCATGGGATATCTTCATCCATTCTTTAGTTTATGATTCTTAGATTATACGATCCATATGTGATGAGCATATGATACCTTAGAAGATGATCACATGACTCCTCTATTTGAAATCCATGGATTCCTTAAGGTGGTGATCCTAAGTTTCCTTGTGAGAAGAGAACATGATACCTCTAGTTAAGATCATGTATTACCACTTGTGATGAGCTAGGGTTACCTTAGAGAAGATCATATGATACCTTATTTGATGGAAATAAGTTTCCCTATATGATGAGGACAATATTCCTTGGGTCTTGATTCTAAGATTTTCTACAAGATATACATAGGATTACCTCATGGGCTATGTCAAGGAATAAATTTAAAGTTTCCCAATATACCCAAAGATAAATGATGATGTGAAAAGGATAAACCACTCTAATTAAAGGTGTTTACTCTAAAAAGGTATCCAGTGAGGAAAAAATATGCCCAAATGAACCCATGAATAGAAGGGCCAAAATCCCATCCCCCCATTCTAATCAAGGAGTTGAAACCATAAATCCTGATGGTTCCAGGTCACATTACTTTGGAAAGTGGGAATACATGACAAAAGGATCAAAAATATCCAATTCATATTCATATGAGGACATAAACTATATAAATTGTTGAAAAAAATAATATTGAACCAAAAAATAATCCCTTATCCTTAGATAGTGAAAAAAATGAGTAATGTTGGGGCTTCACCATGAACAAACATAACTGATGTTAGGAATGTTGTGAATCACAGCCTTGTTATATATAATTATGGATTTATTAAAATGTTTCTTATATAATATCAATCCATGATCATGCACATCAAGCTTCCCAACCTCCATAAACTTGTGTTGATGAATATGAGAAATTCTTATTTCAATCCTATATACCTATTCCCAGAAGGAGACAATCACATCTTTAATGGATCCGGAGTTCCCAAGGCCCATTTGCTTATCCAAATTCATAAAATTGATGGTAATCAATTACCATTAACAATATTAAAATCAATAGGGTGTCTCTTCCACTTCGAAGATAGATATAGAGGATCTAGAAGTTGTGGTTCCATACTAACACCATTATAAATAGGAGTCTTTCAGGGGGAAATTAAGATTCCCTAGACCCACATTCAGGTGTTCGATGCTAAAAAAATTCCTTTAAAACTGGATTCGATTACTTGTGATACAATCCAAGATAAACTTACATATATTTCATATTTATTAAAATTTATTTCTCATAATAATAGCACATCCCAATATCCCAAATTTTTAGGGTCTTTAAAGATTAATTACATAAAAAATATATTCTATATAATTATGAACATTTCTAAACAAATAAATGTTTATAGAAATTTTTATAAATAAATACCATGTTATATTCTTATTTGAAACCCATAGTATAGAAATTATAATAAGGCCTGAGCTCAAAGTATATGTATGGGAAAAAGTAATCAATATGTCATCAAGGTTACAATCCTAAGCATGAGAAAACATAACTATGGGAAAAAATTTGATTAAAAGGAACATGGGACAGTAAAAGTTATACATGAGGAATGAATAAAATACATATAATCTTAAATGATCAAACATATACCAAGTCACATGAGTGAAAAAATTTGAGATAATAAACATGACATAGAGAGTATAACAAAGGTATACAATATAGAAATGTGGCATAAAAATAATAAGAGAAAACCATAACATTATTGACATGTATAAACAAAACCAGATTCATGGATAAATTTATGTACATGAGATTAATTCTATCATATAATTATAAACATTTATAAAAGAAAAAATGTCAATTTATTAAGTTATATACATGAAATTATGTCTATTAATTAATTTATTGACCTACAATTAGTTCCATGTTTTATGGTATGGACATTAAAGCAGGTCCATGCATTATATCATGAGGTGTAAAACTTTAAAAACTTAATTATATAGTGATATAAGACCCTAATAACCACCTAATTGTCATCCATAAGTGTTCAAAAAAGAAATAAATAATCATATTATGAAAACCCATGGAAATAAATTGGGTTTTGTTACATTTTCAATTATTATCAAATAAAATTACTTTAAGAATTAGATTGGGAGATACCAAAAATGTAATCAACTAAAAATAATTTTTTGAAATGTAATTTAGATGCTTATGAAAATAATTACTCTATAGAACATAAATCTTTTAGAGATAAAAAAGTAAATGTAATCAAAACCCTAACATAGATTTTTTTATAAAACATATCTTAATATTGTTGTAAAGAGATAAAGTTATAATCCACTTTTAAAATTCATTTTCAAAAAGGAAACATTATTATTTTTTTAAAATCCATTTCAAAATAAATACCAATAATATAAAAATTAAGGAAAAAATATTTAATTCATTGAATTTATAGTAGGAAATAAAAGATATGATCATGAAAATAAAAAAAATTCAATATTTTATAATACTTTTATTGAAACCCACATAATAAAAAGGATGGAAAAAGTTCATTTTGAAAATGGGTAAGGTGAAAAATAATGATCACATTAGATAAATATTATTTTTATTTCTAAATAATGAAGGAAAAATTTTGTATAAATATATAATGTTAACATGTAAGAGAAATATCTTATTAAGAGTATGTGAATAATCCTTAAAAAATTTATAAATGAAATAAATACATAAAAGAGGAATATTTTAACGAGAAAATGTAAACTCACCAGATATAAATAGAAATTACCATATTAGGTAAATACATGGTAGACTATAATAAGAATATAATAACATTTTCATGGGAGAAAACTATGAATAGGTGAAAAAAAGGATGATTCTGAAAAACCCTTATAACTATAGTAACATTTTAATTGAAAGACCTAGAAAAGAGAGTTAGAGGTGGATTTTAAATACCTTGAATTTATTTAAACATTTTTTAAAAGGAATCTATATGGAAATATATACACCAAAAATAGTAAAAAATAGTGGTTAAGGGAATATGTCTCAAATAAAGAAATCAATATGTGTAAAACATTATGAACAACATAATTTCTGAATCTAGAAAATTTTAAAAGGGGTTTATGTGATTGAAATGAAAAATAATCAGAAAATAAAAATGGTATAAAACATAAAAAAATAATAGGTTAGAATAAACCAATATATATTAATGGAGTTCAAGAAGAAGCATTATAATTCAATGAAAGGAATTGATTTATGAAATACCCTTACCCCTACTCTAAAATTCCCAAAAAGAGATTTTCACTCATGTACAATAAACCTAACCGTATTAATTACTTATTTATGAAGGTACATAATATCTAATATATTTTAAAGTCTTTAATTATAACCATTAATTATAGTTTTATTAGTCATATATTCTTACCAAGTAAATTATTCATATATTATTTATGTTAATGTAATTTATTTTATTTATAAATTTCTAATTTCATTCCTTGAGGGTTTAACTTATGATTCATGAAGACAAAATCGACGATGATATTATTTCAGAAAATTTTAACAAACTAAAGTTGATATATTATTAATGAGTTAATTATTAATATTACCATTATGGAACCACAAACAAATATTTTACTATTTATTGATTTTTTATATCCAAACATGATAATAACTTATAGCATCATCCATATATGTAGTTAAGAAGACCCAAACAATAGCATTCTATAACCAATGGATGAGTTTTAATGTGATTTTATTATAATATAATAATTCCAAAATCATAAAATATTATTTAAATGTTATAAAATTTATAAATTAGAATTGATTTGAATTTTATGAATAATTTAATATTAGAAGCTATTAGTTACAAAGAATAAATCTTATTTCCTCTTGGTATGCTCGTTTTAGAAATTTAAAATATCAATGATCACTTGTTTTTAATTTGTTTGATATAATGAATAATTTATCTTTTAATAGTATTAATAATTTAATAAATATCATATTAATTCATTAAATATATTTTTTAGAATCATCCATAAAAGGAGGTGATGAAAAATGATGTACGTTGTTCAGGGATGTGGTAGTCTAGGCGTAACATGAATGGCATTTTTATATTTCAAATGAATGGGAGGAAGATATAAAATGGTTATTAGAATATTATATTGACATTTAAATATGAAAATGAAAATTATTTAATTGTATTATTATGGTTATAATAGTATTTTAGGATAATTATAAATAATAAAAACATATGGAGTAGACATTACTCACATTAAGGACCTGAATATTATTTTCAAATACTTCTTGAAAATGGGAATCATTGGACACTTTATTATATCAAATTGATGAAAAATTTAAAATAGTGATTAAAGTATTAAAAAAAGTTTATATGTTCTAGGTAATTTTGAAGGAGTTTTGTGACTTGAAGTTGGTGGATGTGAGCTCCTTTTACAGGTGAAAACGTGGAATTTTCCTTGGAAAATAATGTTAAGTGAGGGCTAATAATGGAATCACATGGGTGTTAGGTGAGATAGGTGAGAAAAGGTTGGTGATAAATCTAGGTATTAATTTACAACCAAAAATAGGTTTTATAGATGTTCTAAGCATCAACTTAATTTAGAAAAATTCAAGCCACTTGAATTTACGCATTTTTACCCTTATTAACCTTGATTAAATGTTTATTATGGTAAATATTTTTTTATTAAAAATATATGAAGACCCACCTTAAGAAATTTCACCATAATAAATCCAAATTTGGACTCTTTTTAATCAAATACAATATATAAATAAAATAAAATTAACTTTTAAAATGAAACATAAGATATAAGAAAAATGTTTTTGTAGAGAAATTCCTTTATAAACATTACACATTTTCATTATAATATCAAATAAATTTCTAATTAAATTAGTATTAATGTATTTTAAAAAATTATTTTAGATTTAATATTTAAAATTAAAAAATTTTAATTTATTTATATAAAAATTGCACAAAGTACATAAAATATGTTTTTGAAAAATAACAGTTTCACCGTGGTAACTAATATTTAATTTGGTAACTTATTTTTTTATTTTAAAAATGAAAATAAAATTGTTAAAAAATTATTATATGCATAATAAAATATGAAAAGTAGTTTTTTAGGAACAATTTATAGAGTTGAAGAAAATAATTTTAATATAAGCATTCATAACACATATAAACAATTTATAGAAAATATGCACTTTAAAAAAAGGAAATTATTCTTACTAATTTAATAGTAATAGGTATTGATTGAATTTAAATTTATACCAATAGATATATTATCATTAAACTAATTAAAATATTTTCTGGCGATTAATTATATTAAGATTAAAATGCACAATACTTATAGAAAATAAATTCTTCAAAAATGCCCCATTTATATTTAATGATTTTAACTTAATACTATTGAAACTAATTATTTATATTCTGAAATTTTAATTTTATCAATCCATTAAAAACAACCTCTGAATTTTATAAATAAAATATATTAATCATCAATAATAATATGTAACACATAATTTTTTTATAATAAAATATTATAATAAAATATTATACTTTTGTTTTGTTATATATAATTTTTGAATTATATTGTTTGAAATAATTAAATAATACTAGTATATATATTAGATAATTGGATCGACCAATAAATCCTTAATTTTATCCTTTGTAGTTAGTTAAATAATTCCAATAATGTTGTTTATCAAACTTTAAAAACATATTCAAATCCTTCATAATGATTCAAAAATAGTATGTTAAGGACCAAAACATATCACATGGGAGTTTAAAACCATGTTTGTAATTATAACCACTTGTTTTTCACCGAGTGATTATTTTGTTAACACCAACCCATCATTTTTGAAGGATATTACCCCTTGGTGAAACTGATCCAAATCCGATATAAAATTTTTTATATCCAGAAAGGGAATTCATTACTAGGAAGACACACACTTCATACTTTTCCAAAATTTTATCTTTTTTTATTATATTTTAACATCTCCCTAATGTTCTCCAATTATAATCCTCCCAAAGAAAACTAATCCCTAAAAAATAAACTCTTCTCTGATACAAAATGAGATTCCCTAGACCCATATTATAATGTCTGATCCTAAAAACACTTTTTTTTTAAAAACTACTTTTGATACTATATTAAACAACCTAAGATAAAATTTCATATATTTGATATTAATTAGATGTTACATATAAAAATAATCTGAAAACCAAAAAACATAAATTTTTAGCGTCTTTGGATATTAGCAACATAAAAAAATTATTTCACTTAATTGTGAAACATTATCAACAATTTCACCATACTAGACCTTCTTATAAACATATAATATGTCATAATATTCTTCAAAACATGGGGAATAGAAAAAATAAGAATAGGTGATCCCAAAAACTCATTATAGTAAAAAATTATCAATATTTCATAAAGGTTCAGAAACATGTTTAAATTTAACTAGGTTCATTCATAAAGATATGGAAATGAGATGATGACCAAATTTATAATTATAAATGTTTACTTAAGTAAACAGGCCTATACATTATGTTATGTTCATGAAATGAGGTCAATCCATCATCTCATGAGATATAAAAACATAAACAATGTATTATAGAGAGATTTAATAACCATCTATTCACATAAATATCATCCATAAGTGTGTCATTTGAAATCAGTCATATATCATGAAAACCCAGGGAAAGAAACTGGATTTCATGACATTTTCAAATGGTATCACATAAAATCACATCAAGAATTTGATTAGTCGATACCAAAAATTCAATCTCCCAGAATTATTATTTAAAAAATGGGTTTTCAAGGAATATTTATAAAAAAATAACTCTATATGTGATATATACTTTAGATATAATGATGAAAACTGAAGTGAAAACATGAAAACAAGTTTAAAAAAACGTTCCATAGTATTATCATTAATAGATGACGTTATGAACCATTTAAAAAATAATTTACATGAAGCTAAAATGATTTTTTAATCACAAATTTTGAATAATTCCCAATAATAGAACCTTATAAGTAAATATTGTTTAATTAAAAAAATTAGAGTGGAAGATAAATGATATGATTTGTAAAAGAAAAACATTTTCAATATTTGAAAATATCTTTATTGAAATCCATATCTAAAAAAAGATAATAAAAATTCCTTCTATAATAAGGTAATGAGAATATCACATGAGGTGATACATATTTATGATTCAAAATAAGGATATAAAAATTTTTTTCAAAGAAATAACATGGAAAAATAAGAGAGAGAGATTATTGGATAGGGTAAGAATCATTCTTAGCAAAAATATTTATTTATTAGAGAAATAAATATGGGAAAAAAGAATATTTTAATTAGAAAATGTAACTTCCCCATAGAGAAATAAAAATAAACATATTTATTATAGAAATTATAGAATATTTAAAACTTAGAAGAGTATATTCAAGGGATAGAAACTATTACTCAATGAAAATGATGTTTAGTTAGCGAAACCCTCATGACATTAGTAACATTTGAATCGAAATCCCTTAGAATGAGTACTTGTGGTGGATTATTAAAACCATTTAATTTAATTAATTGTGTGATAAAAGGAATATATATGGAATTATATTTTGTATATAAAATATAATATGTAGTGAATATGACACATGTATTAAAGAAACAAAATATAAGAGGAAAACCTTACAAACAACATAATTTTTGAAGTATAAAACATTTAAAATGGAGTTTACATTAGAAAATGTATATATATATATAATAGGAAAAAATATTAATAAAATCACAGGTTTGAATGAAACCAACTTATAACAATGGTGCTTAAGAAGAAACATTATAACTCAATGAAATGGAATTGTGTTAAGAATAACCCTTACCTTTACTCTTGACTTCTATGAAAGAACATAAATCTCAAGTATAAATAACATAACTATAATAACTTATTATTCAATAACCTTATTCATATATGTCTTCTTTTATACTATTTAACTATAATAATTCAATATAATTTTGTTAGTTATTTATTTTTTACTTTCATCATCAAATGGAATAGTTTTTATTTATTTTGCCCAGTCTTTTTATTGTTTAGGCTGATCCCCATACATTAATACCAAGTTCATAATTCATAGATTATTCAAGGTACTAAATTATATATTATATAATTATTTTTAATTTTTTAATCTCATTACATTCGGGTTTTAGTTATGATACATGAAGATGAAATTAGTGATGAGTGTGTTACAATAAATTTTAACGAAGAAAATGTGGTATATTAATAATGAGTTAAATAGTAATAGTAACATTATATAAAATAAAAACATATTTTACATATGAATATCATATTATCTAGTAAATTAATTTTCCATAATTTTCCATGATAAAAATTTATAGCATCATTCATAAAGGTGGTTAAACCGACGCAAACAATAAGTTTTATAACCAGTGGATAAGTATGGAAGTGATTTTTTATAATATCGTAATTACAAAATAATAATGAAATTTTTTATGTGTTATAAAAAATATAAATCATAATTTAGATGATTTTTATGAATAATTTATGAGAATAATATATTAGATATAGGGAAGAAATCACTTTCCATGTTAATATGCTTGATTTAGGTAATTAAATTTTGAAAGATCACTTGTTGTCAATATAATTAATAGAATGAGTAATTTAAATTTTTAGAATATTAATAATGTCATAAATTTCATATGAATTCATTATATCTTTTTTTCAAACCATAAATTATTAGAGGTGATGAAAAATGAATTAATTCATTCATGACGATGGTATTCTGTACATAACATGTGTAATGTTTTTGTTTTTCAAATGGTTGGGATGAAGGTGAAAATGGTTATTCTATTAATATAATAAATTTTATGTAAAATAATTTATATTATTCCATCATATTTATATGGTTTTAATAGGTTTAGAGGATAAATTTAGAGAATAAAATGTTAGGGAATAGATAAAACTCACGTTGAGGACTTCAATCTCCTCTTTAATGGATTCTTGGAAATGCAAAACTCTAGAAACTTTATTTTAACCAAGGGATTCTAAATGTGGAATATATATATATATATATATATATATGAGAGTAAAAATGCGAAGAGGTTTAATGGAAATTTAAATGATAGGTGTGTCTTGAAGTGGGTGGAAGTGGGTTCCTTTTATAGTTGAAAAAGAGGGATATTTTCAAGGGAACTAAAGTGTACTGAGGTGTAAAAATGGAATCACATGAGATTTAGGTGTATAAGGTGAGAAAAGGTTTTTTAGATATGTGGATTTAATTTATAGCCCAAAATTTCTTCTATATGGTTATGTTTCAAGTTTATTTTAAAAAATTCAAGGCATTTAAATTTACCCCTTCTTAACCTCATTAACATTGATTAACTTTCTACCATGATAATGATTTTTTACTAAAAAATTAAAATGACCCCTATTTAAAAGATTTTAAATTATTAATAAATATTTAGACTCCATTTTGTTTAATTAAATTTATAAATTTTATAAAATTAATATATAAATTGAATCCTAATATATTAGAGAGAACAATTTTTGTAGAAAAGTTTCGTTTATATATTAAACATTTTTTATTCTTATTTACAATCAATAAAAAGTTAAATTACTGTAATATAATTGTAAAAATAAAAATATATTTTTTATTTAAATTATAAAATTTATTCTATTTATAATAAAATTCCAATAAATTCATAAAAATATATTTTTTTTGAATAATAACCATTTTACCCTGGTAATAAATATTTAATTTGGTAAATTACTTTTTTATGTTAAAAATGAAAATTTATATTATAATTTTTTGAATATTATGATTAATAATATTAATTTTATTTATTAGCCTCAATTTCTAGAGTTGATAAAAAAATAAATTTAATATAACATCGCATAACATAAGAAAACATTTTTTACCAAATATATGCTTCTAAATCAGAAAATGAACTTATTCTTATTACATACCTAGTAATATATATTAGTTTTATATTAATTTATTTCCTTGCCAATATTAATAATAAATTTCATTAAATTAATTCTTTAGTATTAATTAATTTTATTAATATAAAAATACACAATAATTTTAGAAAAACAGTTATTTGAAAAATTACTCTTTTATATTAAATGATCATAACTTAATATCATTGAAAATATTTATTTATATTCTAAAAATTAAATTTTATCAATACATTAAAAAATTTATTTGAATTTTAGACATTATATCATTTTTGGAACTAGAGTATTCATGATGGGTGGGGGTGAATCTATGTAATAACAAATTTTATCTTTTCTTTTCTCGTTATTTGTCTTCTCCTTTTAGGACCCCATCCCCGTGTTTTTAGGGATAATTATTCAACCTATTTTTCTTTTCTTGAATACATTTATATCAATCACATGTTGAATTTTAATATTCCAAGACACCAAATTTTACTTCATTCACCCAAATGGGCTAGTCTAAGGATCGCACATCAATGATGTGTTAATGTTCAAGGGATATAATACTCTAAATAGGGATATTGCATGGGATTAAAGAAGGGATCACTACCAATCCCATTTAAAATTACTCTTCTCTAATCTGTCTTACCACTCAAATGGATATTATAAATATTTATAGATTTGAGGATCTATTCCATTGTTTTTAGACTATTTTGTAGTCTCTATCAAGTAAAATAATTTTTTTCCATCTTAAACTTTATATGGGTGCACCTTGATCAACAATATGCTTCTCTTTATTTTCAGAAAACTACATGAAATTAAGTCCTCATATATGAGGGTTAAATATGTGTATTCACAAGACATTCAAAAACCTTCTTCAAGTAAAACAAACTCCAAAAAACTAGAATTTTCCATTATTGACTTCTTTTATAAGTTCAAGATATAAAAATAATATGCCAATCTCACCTCTCAAAAATGATATATCTATATAAACTAGGATTTCACTTACACTTTTCATTCTTGAACAACTAGATGCTATAATTTTTTTACAATTATCTCTTTACTTCCTTCAATATCCAAATATATAAATAGGTTTCTCATCATTTTCATCCTTAAAACTACTTCATACAGTTTATATATAGTCATGTTTAACTCTACACACAATAATGACTAATAGAGATCACATTAGGTCTCTATTATTCTTCATGATTATAAATTTTTTACCATTTGATAAAATCAAATTTCAAATTCAAATAAAATGTAACAAATATATCTCAACAATTCCTAGATGATAATTTCAATGTAGTTTGAATATTTTTCTTCAAATTCTGATATTCCTAGAATAAATTATTTAACTATAGTCAAATAATTAATCCTCATAATCCATCGATATCTCTTTTCACACTTTCCATTTAAATATCTTACATCACAACATGACTTGTCCATTTAAATCCATGAATATCACCTCGAAACTATTTAGATATTTTCGTCTATTTAATGTATTTTATTATCAATAAGTCTCCATTTAATTAAATAGAATAAACTGACATAAAATATTCTTTAAAAACTAAAATCTAACTTCCATAATTATTCTATTTAGGATTTAAATAAAATAATAATAAATAATCCATAATTCATGTGGAATAATTCTCTTTATGATATGAGTTAGAAGTAACAAATTTAATCTTGAGGTGAAATGTTCAGGAAAAACACCATGAACCTAGTTACCACAACATGAAGAGTGACTTCTTTGGGGAATACTTTTTTTAAATACCTTATTCCAAAATAAATTTTACATTGTAAAATCTACCTCTATGATCTGATGCTTACCTTATATGGGTCAACAATGACTTCCAAAATAGTCACGGAGTGTTTCCCTATATCTCAAAGGTTGTCTAGAAATTCACCATGATGGCCAACATAATGTGGTCTTCAACAAGTTAATAATTTTCTTATTCTCTAGATCTTAAAAAAATTCAATCCTTTTTCATTCTTTATTATTCCTTCAACCATAGATACTTCATCTTCCAAAATTCTCATACTAGTACTTTCCATGTTGTATAAGTAAACTCCTAAATGAAAATTCATTTCTTTATAGTAATGTGATTTTCTATTACCCATTTAATATTTCAATGAATAGAAAAAAATTCCCATGGTCTTGAAAATGGAATGGTTCTATAAGGATTTCTGTTTTGAAATCACAATCACATGGACCCCAAAACATCCAGTCCGTGTAGCCCATTTTACCCATAAAAACTCCTGTATTTGATGATTTAACTAAAATAATATGACTTTTTTGAAATATCATAAAAAATTACCTTTTCATCCAATAATGACAAAAACTTCCAACATACTCATATAAAATCGAAACTACTAGAATCTTCCAAATATGTTACCTCCATCTTTCATATTCATCATGCATTTCATGAAACATATTCAATTTAAGTATATATCCTTATAGTTTTACATATATATTTTAAAATATTTATTTTAAATCTACAAATTATGAGACCTGGTAATTCCAAACTACACATGCTTCATGGAATAAAATATTTATAGTATACCCTTACACAGGGTTCCAGAGTAACCATTATACAACTATTTTATTACTTTTAAAAGGTTCTCCATTTACTATTACATGGAGGTCCAATGGACATTACGTAGACAATATATGACCCTTACATAGATCATGTTTCATCCATATGTAGTCTATATAGTCTTATTAAATTAGTTTCATCCCTGATAAATCATATCATCCTCTAATTTGTGATATTTTATGAATTAAAAACAACTCTCCAAGCATGAAATTCAATTATTTTCCCCATTACATCATTAAAATAATCTTATATAATTCCATATAAATATTTTCAATAAATACAACATATAAAATCATGGTATCAATAAATACTTTAAAAATAATATATACAGTATAAAATATTTTAATAAAATATTATACTTTTATTTTATTATTTATTATTCATGAATTATATTATTATCAATACTTACACAATAATAGAATATATATGAGATAATTGTATATCTAATGACGTTATATGAAATGACCCTATGTTAAATTGAAATATATCTAACAACCATATGTACAACTACCATATATAATTTTCATATTTTATTATTATATATATATATCCACAATGTCATTCATTATATCCGTTTACTTATCTATCAACATTCCAATTATATTTATAATTCTTAGCCTTCTTTGAATAGTTTTGACTAGTGTTATGATTTTCCTGGAAAACGATGAGGATAAAGATTATATACTCGTGGTATTTTTTTATACATTCACATTTATATGACTTGTAATTATCTTGTTGATTTTTTATATTAACTTTTCATAATTTATTAATGTAATATTTTATCTCAAAAAAAATCAACGTGGTTTGTTTTATTTTGGTGTTATGTGTGAAACGAGTTATTCAAAATAATATTTGTTTAAAGTGAAATAAATATTAAAATATTAGGGTGTTACAATAGTCCCCTTACCAATATCAACTTTTATAATACATTTTCCCTAGAATGTATGGATATCGAGGAGATAGGGGATATCTTGGTTATGCCAGCCACATCCACCACTCTAGAGTCACAGAGGAGGGATCACACTAAACAACGTTGTCAAAAATGCATGGAAGTACAACTAGTATATTTTCAAATCATTCTGATCCCTACCCCCTTACCTGACCTATAATACATTTATCCTGCACATTGGCTTAGCCACTAACCCTGACCGATGGAACATTACTCCTATAGCTCCTATGATCCTACCACCATTAATGCATCTCCAATTATACTCAATATTATTAAGGTTGTTGACTATTCTAGATGAGGATCGAGACCCTATACTCCATGGAATGAGAGTTCAACTCTCCCAACCTATTCTGCATCATCAAATTACACATAGGTCCTATCTGTTATAAATAAATTGATTAACTTTAGTTCTTCCCTAGTGAACACGGGCTATCAGTCACTTTGAAAGTCCTTCTCAATGAACAAAAAAAATTATTATAGTATAACTCCATTTTTAATAAGATAATAATTAGGGAAATCCATCATAATCACTATAGAAGATACATGGGGAGTCAACATCAGATCAACCCTAATCCTTTAGAATCCAGTATGATTGGTGATTTAAGAGAGATGTTCTTGTCCTGACCACTTAATCTATGGATAAAAACCCATCAGTTAAGGATTTTCATTTCAAAAACCAATCAACACAAGGTCGCTAGGTCCCTCATTAAATAAATTTTCATGAGGTATGTCATATATTCCATCTAGGGACTTACCATTTTGGAATCCCTACCATCGACAATCTCTCCAATTTCAGATCTCTTTTTTTATATTCTTTTACCTCCTTAAATTAATTACTAACCATTTGAATATAATAACATAAATATATCCAATATAATTGGAATTTCTATATTTATTTTATAAATTTTATAATTCTCCTTTATATCAAATGGAAAATGAAAGTATCACTCATACGTACATGTGGACCACCACCTCCATGAAGTGATACATTTTGATTTTCATCACTGATTCATATTGATCGGTATAATGATGGATTTGTTGAATATATATATATATATGATATATTATATTTATGATATTACTATAGTTATATAAATGTGATTTATTATTTAATTTTATTTTGTTTCATCCATTTAAATTTGGGAACATCACTCATGCATATATACAGACTACTATCAACATGATGTAATGAAATCCATTTTTTATCATGGATTTATTTTAATTGTTATAAAAGTGTACATAATTATTAAATATGATACTAATTAAAAGATTAAAATTATTGATATTGTGGATCTATGATCATTATACTTGTACTGAGACTACATAACTTGAACATGCATGAAAAATGAAGCAATTATCACCTGTAATAGTAACTTTTATAAAACAATTGTTAATAAACTGGTGATAATAATTTATAAATAAATAATATATGTTACTATATATATATGTGTGTGTGTGAATATAGTTCTATAATATATTTATAATAAAACTATATTCATTATATAGGAGGTTCAAACATGTACAATGTAAAATGAGATTTGAGGTAAGGGTTTCTCATCTCACTTTTATTTTTGTGCGTTACATTCCATATTCACTATTAGTTTATTTTGTGTGTTGTATATACTACCCATGAATGTATTGTTTGATGATTATAATGTAATTTTTTTATTTTAAAAACCATCAATGGCCCTCTATTTTATGATATTTTGATTTATATATTAATAATGACATAAGGGTTCATCATCTCAAATTGTCTTTTGTGGGACATATGTTATTCTATGAACCTATATTATTTTATGAGGTGTATATAAATCCAATTTGACATGTTATATCAGGAATATTCTTATGTTCATGATATTTAATGTTTAATTTTATATAAAACATTAATGTGTTTTATTATTCAGAAGTTATCAAAGCAGCAAGGGATTTATGTTTCAATCACATTGTAATTAGGATTGTTTATGATTTAATTACCATTGAATAAATTATTTGATAATTATTTGAAAAAACCATTTAATTTTTCCTGTGTAATTTTTTTTTAATTTATAAGTTTTTTACCATTTTTATCTCTTTAGTACTCAAAATGGTTAAGAAAATGATTTTATGAAAACCTAACCTTATTTCCCCTCTTTCGATCAGAAGACATTTTTTTTAAATATCTATGTTTTCTAAAATTGTTTTGATCACGTTTTTAAAAATTATTAATTTTTTAAAGTAAATTTTACCAATGTTTTAATTTTTACAAAGAGTTTTAAAAATAATCATCTTTTCATTTTTTGAACAAGGCACTTTTTACCAAAGGAGTGAATATAATCATTGTATTATCTCAAACTGAATGAAGATAATTTCCCACCATCATGACCTTTCAATTATTTTAATCTTATTTTAGATGTTTTTGAGTTTTATTTCAATGAAATTTTTAGATTACTAATTTTCAAATTTTAATATTTTTATTATGTGATTTCAAAATGAGAAGGGTATTTTCCTCAAGAAATATTCCAATGATCTTTTAAAGGAAATTATCATTTATGATGACATCCTTAATGTTAATTATGTTTCACTAGGTATATTATTCTTTGATACCATATGTATTATTTATCAGGATGGCTTATGGTTATGTTTATGAAATATCAATGAATCCTATTTTCTTTTCCAGGGGTTTAAATATTTTGAATGTTTTAATGATCTTGTGGCATAAATATGAATGGATTATGATAATGTGATAGGTTTGAATAGACTTATATAAGCCTCCAATTCATTTGGTAAATATTAATGTTTTATGAGCACAAAGTATACATAAGAGGTAATCTCAATCCCAAAAAATAGGGTACATGAGATGTTATCCCAGGTCAAAAAATGAGGGTACATAGGAGGTTATCCCCAGACTAAAAGAAGGTATAATAGATTTTATCCCAATATCTAAAGAGTGTACACAAGAGGATATCCCAAGCCTTATGTCGCTAGATGCATGGTTATCATAAGAAAAATATGCGATGATTGTCTTTGTGGGCATCCTTGATATAATATTTGTACGATTATGATTATTCCACAACTTATACCAATATTTTATAACATGATATCATGAAAATGTTATATTCTCATGGTTCATTATCTTTGATTAATTTATGATTCTGGAACCTCTAATATTTATTCCATGTCTCATGATTATGATCTATGAATTGTTGGGTATGATTTTCAAATGTAAATCTATTGTTATCATGCCCTTATGATCTTATTATGATTAAATGATCATGGATATCTCCACTTTTCACACTTATTAATAATATAAGATCACTATTTATTATGTATCCTTTTACCTAAGATATAAATTAAGGTTTTTAGTGTGATATGTCTAAGAAGGGATCTAGTTTTGAAGAGCTATGTGTGTAATGATGTAAACAATTTATGTACTAGTTTTTTATGTATCCATGTTTCAAACAACAATAATCTTTTATGATCTTATAGTTTATAATAATTATATATAAATAATATTTATGTAATAGAATTTAATATTTATATATGAAAATTATAGATCACAGTAGTCAGTTTCAGTGAAAGGTTTACTTATTTTTGGAAAGTTATATGAGAAAATTAATATGAGAACCCTTAGAATAATCATATTTATAGTAGAACATCCTAATTTCATGGTAAATAATGGATTTTTTTCATGAAAATAAATCCTTGTTGTGATACTAGTATGAAGATGAAAATGTGGCTTAGATACACCTAATGGTAACAATTCTGAATGGGGAATATTGGGTCTTAATGTAGCATCCTAGGTATTTATAGAATAATACATTTTCATATCGATTAATATTTTTGAATTTAATATAAATTTTAGTTTAAATGGGACACTATGTATGATACAATACTTGACACACAACAATAGTTTTCTATGAAAACATACATTTCACACAACACTGAGTTATATTGAAAAATAATACAATAATAATTATATTATTTTAAATGGCAGTTAACGCCTAGACTTTGTATTAGTGAGAATGAAAAAAATTAACTATATTATGATTTTAAATATTTTTTAAATAGTTTTTAATTTATCTAATTAATTTTAGAGGCTTAAATTGAGAATGAATTAAATTTTAAGCATAAAATACTCTAATAATTTTAAAAGGACATTTTACAATATTTTGAGGGAGAAACCTTTTAAAATATATTTTTGTCACTTTTATATATTATCTTTGAAAAAATAAACTTATTATATTGAATCAGGACATCAAAATTTACATTGGATAATTTTTTGGTAATTTTATGACAAATTTCATTTTTTAATGAATAGTGAAATATTCCGCATTTTAAGTCAATGCTGCCTTTTCATTTAATTTATTTATATATTTAGATTATCTCTTAGTATTTTCCAAAGTGTAATTGTATTATTATTTTTTATCATTTAATACAATGTTGTTCATTGACAGTAATTTTACATTTAAATTGGACATAAACACATGTCAATCTTTTGATAATTTTTATTTTTTAAAAAACCGCTTTCCGGTATTGACAATGGGAATTAATTTTAAATTAATTAATGAAAATTTTTTGTTTTGAATTTGGGAAATTAATTCCATATTTAGAATCAGAGGTTCCATATTTTGTAAATATGTACCTTTTGTTTTGGACATTATAAATAGTAACTTTTGTAATTATTTTTATTTACCATGGTTAAAGGGTAAATTAGGTAAATAAGGGTAAAAAAGAATATTATAATAATATAAAACTACCCTAAAACGTATTTTAATCTAATTTAATGAGATATTTCTGACCATGATAATCCTTAGGCCAAACTGTTTTGCATTTGAGATATCTTGGGTGTGAAAATGACATTTTATAATATTTAATTTAAAGAAAGGAGAAACATAACATAGACATGTTTCTTTTAATAAAAAAAATTTAATATAGGGTTATATAATTGATCTATTTGAATATAAATTATAATTATAAATATAAAATTATTTCCAATATCATAGTATTTTATTTATAATTTTTACAGCTTAAATAAATAAATTTAATTATTACACAATGATGATGTAGTGATTGCTTCATTAATAAAGGATTTAAATAAATGATATTATAAATTTTAAAATAAAATTATTTTGAAAATTTTGATGCCATAAACTAATTTTAGGGATGATTATGACATATTAAAATTTATTTAATGCATTTTTTTTTGAAGGAATCAAGTTGTTACGACTTTAGAAAAAATCAATTACTAAATAGTGTCAAAATTGACATAAATGAGTTTTTAAAACAAATAATATTTTATTAAATGATATAATAGTCCTAAAATATAATATTATGACAAATAAATTATATAATGTTAAATACATCATTAATTATCAACTTATGGTTTGATTGGAATTTTATAGTAACTATAGTAACTATAAATTTTGAAAATACAAGAAGACATGGTAAGAGTTAATGTTTTTAACTAAGGGTTAAAGCTAAAATATAATTATAATTTTGTAACATAAACTAGTCTAAAACCTATTTTTTGAGAGTATTTCAACACATCTTCATATTATACTTGATATATACCACTTTGGAACAATTATAAATCGAAAATAAATTTATAATAAAATAATATTTCAAGAATTTCCTAAAGTGCCCATCCTCCCTCTAATAAAAGGCCACCACCTCTACCCACTCACTCACAACTATAAGTTCTCCAAATACCTCTATTCCATATATATTCAACACATTTTTCATAAATAAATCTTAATAAGATATTTTGTGTAAATAAAAAGGAGATACTTGAAAAACCGGTATTTTTTTATCACCTCTTTCAAAATACTTTTTTTCTAATACTTTCTATTATCATATTTTATTTCGTACTAAATTAATAAATATAGTAGTTTATACATGCAGAGATTTTATTATAATTATGTAATATCCTTATACCTCCTTTTATCTATCTTATGAATAACAATATCACCATGTGTGCATACGCACGACTTACCATCTCCATACCGTAGTGTAATTATTTATTAAAAAAGACTTAATTTGGATGGGTATAATGATGAGTATAATTGATTTAAATAATAAATATAACATGATAATTATTCTATATAATTAATATACTATCCCATTCTATACTATTTAACCATTAATTGAATGATATCATCGCTCATGCGTACATACGACCTACCGTCTCCACGATGCGATGCGATTCATTATATATGATTTTAATTAATAAATTATTAAATAAATGAATCTAATGAATAAATACAATATATATTAAATATATATTGAATTTTTAGTTCTTTAATTTTTATTTACAACATACCTTTATGCTTTCTATAATGTGTAAATATGATAATTTCATTTGAGGAAGTATAGACTACCCCCCCCCCCTCAAAGTTGTATGACTCGTTCATTCCGTACATGGAATGTATAAAGGATGAAATTAATGAACATATGTAATATATATAACAAATATATTATACTATAATTATAATATATCTATGTATTATTTAGTTTATATTTCTTTAATGTGACAAATAAATGAAAGTAGCGTTCATGCATACATACGACCTACCATCTCCATGAACAGTGCATTTAATTTCTTATCTCCAAATGTTATGGACTATTATAAATACATATATACTGAATATATAAGATATATAAATCATGAATACTATTTTGGAGATGATGTACTTATGACCACATGGACTAGTGACATCATACTATGTTCACTTCCGACTCAAGAACTGATTATCAACAAAACGTCAGGCATTAACTCAAATAATTAACTAATTATTATAACATGGTAATAAGTGATGTAATTGGAATAATAAACATGAAAAAGGATATGAATAAATTATAAATTAACCTAATTTTATAATTTATGAAGATAAAAAATAAATAAGTCAAATTAGACTCAAGTTAAGGGACTTTGTCTCAATATCCTTTTATTGAGGAATATTTTGATTTATATATGATATTCTTTTATATGGTGTATACTTATCACCTATTACTTTTAATTTCTTTCAATAGTTTTCAAAAGGAATAATTTTCTATTTATCATTTTACAAAATTACAAAAATAATGCCTTTTTAACATACGCGACGACAACAACCTTTCCAGCACTACAAGCATTATTTGATACTTAGATTCATCTACAAGATGTAATGTTTTAAAAATGAAAATTAAATACCATATTATTTTTTAGGTAATTTTTTAATGAAAATTCTTTTTATAATGGATTTATTATATCAATATCTTGATATGATGTCTTATGATTGTAATGTGGAAATTTTATTTTTCCTTTATGCTTATTCATATGTTATGTTATGGTTCTAGGAAATTGTTTACGTATACGGGTGGTTTTGTGATTAAATGAGGGTGGGTGAGTTTGATATTTCTCTCTAATGCATTGGGAAACATGAGAGAGATAAACCTTAATGTTTCTCCTAAGAGATTTAGGGAATATACTGTGATGGGTATTCCAAATGCAACCATGAAGGTTACTCTCTATGTAGCTATGAAAACTACAGTATAACTATTTTATAGATTCCACCAGTTACCTTTATGATTTATGATTTCTGTCAGTTATTCATAAATCTTATGATTTCATGAGGTATGTTAAAGAGGATATGTTTTCTGAGTAAAAAGTATGATTTCATTGATTTGTATGTATTCATGGACTAATATTTTATTTAATTACTTTATATCTCTTACTGAACTTTTTATGCTCATCCCATGTTTTTTAAAAGTTTTTAATAGTGTATAAGGAAGGGTAATATGATGGAATAATTCAATAATATTTTTATCAAGAAAATAAAAATTATTTTTTAGGTGTTTTATTATCGTGAGAAAATTGGATAGAGTATAAGTGTCTACTTTGTAATATTTGAGATTTAATGTAATAGTTATGGCCAAATTATCTGAAAATATAAACCTGAAAAGATCCTCGTTGTGAAATAAAGTAAATTACTTATAAAAAATTAAGATTATGTAATGTTTAAGGCTGAGGATTTTCTGTTGCCATCAATGGTTAGTTTAGATTACTTTAAGGGTTAAGATATTCTTAATAGAATATCCATATGTTTTTTAATTTATGTTAAAATTGAAATAGCATTTGAGGATTACCATGTTGCTTTATCTACGATATGACTCTTTAGAATGGTTTTCCATGGAAGAAATAGGTAGTTGTGCTGGAAAAAATCTAGGGGGAAACAACCTTTTAAATTAGCAACCTGAGAAGGTCAGAATCATAAATGAAAAATTTGTTATAGTGATAGAACAATTAACTCAGGATATAAATAGAGGTGGAATCCAAGCACAAGATCAACCAGATCAACCATAGAGGACCATTCCATTAGTGGAACATTTCATGAGGCAACATCCCCCATCATTCTGAGGATCATCAGACCCTGTTCTAGCTTATGGATGGATTAAATCACTTGAAAATATTTTCATCTTAATTTGGAGTTTAAAACATAAAAAGTTAAGTCTTGAAGTTTACCTTTTTGTAAGTGAAGCTGGTAAGTGGTGCTCCATGGTTAAAAATATTAGGGATAGTGAGGAGATTGATTATTTAGATTGGATGGAATTCAAATGTATGTTTATTGAGAAATATTTCCCAAAGGTGGTTAGACATAGAATTGAAAAACAATTCTTGGTATTGAGGCAGGAGGTTGACTCAATGGCCGTTTATGAAGAAAAATTCACTCGACTGGAAAGGTATGCTACAAATTTTATATGGGATCCTGATAGTGAAATCAATAATTTTTAATCAGGATTAAAGCCAAATTATCGAAGGGAATTAGCTTCTCATGAGTTAAAAAGATATGAAAAATCTATTTGATGTTCGGAGAAGGTGGAGTTGTAGTTTTCCGAAGATCAATTGTTATTTGACAAACAAACCAATAAGAGGTCGAGGTGGTAGACTAAAGGGAATAACTCTTCAAAAAAGTATGATTATAAGAAACTTAAGTCTAGATTTTGTGAAAATTGTGGTAAAACACACACTATGAAATGCCTTTTGAATTCTAGTAAGTGCTTACAATGTGGTAAAATGGTATATAAGGCTCATAATTGCACTAAAAAAGATTAGGGTAGTGGTCAGACAAAATTTTATTTAGAGTCAATAAAATGTTTTAAGTGACATGAAATGGGTCATTATGCAAATGAGTGTCCGATGAAGAACTAAAATGACGCAAAGTAGCTTGAATGAAAGAATAAAGGGGTGGTTAAATACTTTTCAACTAATTTAGAAGATGTTGGTCCATCAAATGAAGTATTTTTAGGTACATAGTTTTTTTATTCAGACTATATCATTGTGTTGTTGGATTCAAGGTCTACACATTCTTTTATTTCTGAGAATTGTTTTAGTAAATTGAGAATTCCATATTAAGAAATGAATACTGACCTTATGGTAAAAAACCATGGGGGGAAATGTTGAGACAAAAAGAAATTATAAGAGTCTTCCTATACTTATCTATGGAAAGAATTTACCTCAAAACCTAGTTATTTATCTCTAGTAGAGTTTGATGTTATTTTGGGTATGGATTGGATTTCCGTTTAGCCTACTAGGATTAACTGTAAATCGAAGGAGGTTTCTTTTCAGAAATAAGTTCAGTTTATGTACAGAAATGAACCCTAATTATTGATAACATATCAGGAATATGAGAAACTAGTAAAATATGGAAATGAATGTTACCTAACAAATATTGTTGAAAAAGGAACTATTTAGATTAATGATGTTCCAATGGTAAATGTGTATCTTCAAGTTTTTTCTAATGAGTTGCATGGTATAATACATGATTAGGAAGTTGAAATTACTCTTAACTTAGTTCCTGATGCTAAGCCAATTTCCAAACCCCTTTATAGAATGACTCAAATTGAACTTTTAGAGTTATAGAAGCAATTGCAAGAGTTATTAGATAAAGTTTCATCTGACCTAGCACATCACCACAGGGTGATCCTGTCTTATTTGTTAAAAAGTAAGATGGTTCAATGCGATTTTTCATTGATTATAGATTCTTGAATAACATCACTATTAAAAACAAGTATCCTTTTCCTTATTTTGATGATTTGTTTGATCGTCTATAGAGAGCTCAGTATTTCTCAAAGACTGACATCAGTTCATTGTACCATTAGTTTAAATTAAAGGAAGCATTCATTTCAAATACCATGTTTTATACTAGATATAGAAATTATGAATTTGTATTTATTTCTTTTTGGTTAGCCAATTACCCTACAGTATTCATGGATCTTGTGAATAGAATTTTCCTTGAGATCTAGGATAAGTTTGTGGTTGTTTTTATTGATGACATTTTGGAATATTATAAAATTAAAGAGGAGCATGAATATCATTTAAGGGTTTTCTTTCAAACCATAAAATAAAATAATCTATATGGGAAAATAAAAAATTGTGATTTTTGGTTACAAAAAATTTCATTCCTTGGTTACATAGTTTCTATAGATGGAAAAACTCTTAATCCCCCTAAAACAAAATTTTTTTAAGAATAGAAAAGACCCAAAATATAACCTAGATTCCTAGTTTTCTTAGTTTATCAGGTTATTACCAGAGGTTTGTTGAAAATTTTTCATGGTTATCTAGCCCACTGACTATGTTAACTAGAAAAGGTGTTAAGTTCATCTAGACAAAATAATGTTATAAATGTTATCAAGAATGGAAAATAAGATTTATAAATTCTCCAGTTTTGGAACCACCTTCCAAAAATAGTGAATTTGATAGCTATAATGATACTTAGTTGAAATGACTTAGTTGTGTCCTAATGCAGAATGATTAGGTAATTTCTTATGGTTCACATTAGTTAAAAACTCATGAATTAAATTTCCCTACAAATGATTTGAAATTATTTTATGTTGTTTTTTCTTAAAAAAAATTGAGGCATCAGATGAGACATATAATATGACTAGAATTAATCAGGGATTATGATTTCACGATTGGTTACCATCTTGGAAAAAAAAATCGCTGATTCTTTTAGTCAGAAAAGTAATGCTACATTAACCGTGTTATGTTTGTAATGTGACCCTTTTATTAATGATTTTAGGAACTATGGCATAGAAATTATTGGGGTAGGAAATTCATCTGTTTTGTTTCACATTTCACTGTAATCATCTCTAGAAGACAGAATAAAGCAAGCACATAAGGAAGATAGTGAGTTGCAAGAAAAGTTAGAATTGGTTCACAAGGTTAACTTGTGTGAATTTAACATTGATAAATATTATGTTTTGAGGTTTGGAATGATATTATGAATTCCTTGTGATTAACATTTAAATAAATAGTTATTGTTAGAATCTCCAATTTCTCCATTTTTAGTTCATGCTGGAAGTACTAAGATGTTAAAAAATCCTTGGGAGTATTCTTGGTGGAATGTATCGAAAATGGAAATTGATGATTTTAATGTGATGTGTTTAACTTGTTAGAAAGTGAAATAATAATGAAAATTTCTGAATCGGATGCTTCATATTTTTCCAGTTCCAAAGTGGAAATGGGAAAATATATCCATGCACTTTCCTTTGGGATTACTGAAGACATCTCAAGGTAATAATGCAATTTGTGTTATTATTGATCGATTGACAAAATATTCTCATTTTTTCCTATTTGAGATACACAGTCTCCAGATAAACTATATTGATTGTATATTAATGATATAATATTGTTACATGGAGTTACCCTCTCTATTATAGATGATCGTGATCCCAAATTCACTTTTAACTTTTGGAAATGCCTTCAGAAGTTGTTGGGTATTGAATTAAATTTTATAACAACTTTTCATCCTCAATCATATGGGCAGTCAGAACAAACAATTCAGACCTTAGAGGATATCTTATGTTCTTGTTTAATGAATTACCATGGAATTTGGGATCAACATCTTTCTTTGGTTGAGATTTCTAATAATAACAGTTTTTATTTTAGTATACAGATGGAACCATTTAATGAATTATATGGAATGAGGTGTCAAATTACAGATTTCTAAGATGAAGTAGCTTAATAGGATTTGATGAGACCAGAATTGGTAAAATAGATTGAAAAACGTACAGTTGATTCAGAAGAACATGAGGACAACTTTGGGTAGGTAGAAAAGTTACGTAGATAACTGGACGAAGGATATTTCTTTTGAGGTAGGTGATCATGTCTCTCTCAATGTTTCTTTGTGGAAAAGTGTGATTTTTTTTGATAAAAAGGGAATGCTGAGTCTGCGGTTCATTGAACCTTATAAAATCTTGGAGAAAGTTGGATCAGTTTCATACAGAGTGATTTTACCACCATGTTTATCCCAGGTACACAATGTTTTTAATGTTTCAATGTTGGGAATGTATTTTTCAGATCCATCTCATGTTTTGAGTCTAGAGGTAGTCCAGTTGAAGGGAATCTTTCTTATGAGTAACAGCAAGTACATATTATTGATCACAGATAGAAAGCGTTGCGGAATAATTTGATTCATCAAGTAATGGTTTGTAGAAAACTTATATTATTTATGATGAAACATGGGAATATGAAAATGCTATGAGGGAAAAATACCCCTACTTATGTGATAATTGAATAAAATTGTGAAGATGCAATTTTCTGAAGGGGGAATGATGTAACATCCCAGATATTTTTAGAATAATCCATTTTCATATCTATAATTTTTTTGGAATTTAATATGAATCTAAGTTTAAAGGGTACACTATGTACGATAGCATAACTGACACATAACAATAGGTTTCTTCTGAATCTTACATTGCACACAATAGTGAGTTATTTTAAAAAATAATACAATAATAATATTATTATTTTAAATGGTTGTTAACTCGTAGCAATTTTATTCTCAGGAATAAAAAAATTTAACTATATTACGATTTTAAATATTTTTTATATGTTTTTACACTTATCCAATGAATTTTAGAGTCTTAAAATGATAATGAATCCATTTTTTAGCATAAAATCCTTTAATATATTTAAAAGGTCGTTTTACCACCTATTAATGTAGAACCCTTTTAAAATATACTTTTGGTAACCTTTATATATTCTATTTGAAAAATTAACCTTTTTCTAAAGAATCGGGACATAAAATTTTATTTTGGATAAATTTTTGGTAATTTTATGATAAAGTTCAATTTTTAATGAATAGTAAAAAATACAGTATTTTAAGTCAAAACCACCTTATCATATAATTTATTTATATAGTTAAATTATATCTTTTATTGGTTTTAAATTTTTATTGTTTTATGTTTTTATCATTTAATCCAATATTGATCATTGGTATTAATTTTACATTTAAATTGGACATAAAAACATGTCAATATTTTTATAGTTATTATTTCTTAAAAACCCGCTTTTTTGGTTTTGACAACGAGAATCAATTTTAAATTAATAAATCAAATTTATGTGTTTTGATTTTGGAAAAATGGATTCATATTGGGAATTATAAGTTCAAAATTATGTAATTATATACCTTTTATTTTTGGATATTATGAGTAGTAGATTTATTAATTATTTTTATTTACCATGGTTAATGGATAAATTTGGTAAATAAGGGTAAAAAGAAAATTATAATAATATAAAAATACCTTAAATGTGTATTAGTCCTATTAGATGTGATATGTCTGACCATGACCATCCTTAGGCTGAACTTTTCGCATTTGAGAGACACATGGGTGTGGAAATGAAATTTTATAATATTTAATTTAATGAAAAGGGGAATATATCGTAAACATGTATCTTTTAATTAAAAAATTTTAATATAGGGTTATATATCTGATATATTTGACTATAAATATTCGTTAGAAATATAAAATCATTTCTTACATCATGGTATTCTATTTATAATTTTTAGAGATTAAATAAATAAATTTAATTATTACACAATGATGATGTAGTGATTGCTTCATTAATAAAGGATTAAAATAAATGATATTATAAATATTAAAATAAGTGTAATTGAAAATTTTGATACCATCCAAATTTTTTTGGATGATTGTGGCATATTTTATTTGAGTTAATTCTTTTGGTTAAAAGGAATCAATTTGTTATGACTTTAACAAAATTAAATTACTAAATAGTGTCAAAATTTACAAAAATGAGTTTTTAAAACAAATACAATTTTATTAATTGATTTAATAGTCCTAAAAATATAAAATTAGGACAAATGACTTATATAATTTTAAAAATACCATTAATGATCCACTTATTCTTCTATTGGAATTTTATTGTTACTTTAGTAAGTATATGTTATGAAAATACGAGAAGACATTGTAAGAGTTAATGTTTTTAACTACTGGTAAAGCTAAAAGATAAGGTAAATTTTGTGACATAAACATGTCTAAATCCTATTGGTTAAGAGGATTTCGACCCATACCCATATTATTGCAGAAATATATCACTTTTTAACTATTATAATTTGAAAATAAATTTATAATAAAATATTTTTTCAAGACTTTCTTAAAGTTCCCCTCACCCCTCTTATAAAATGCCATCACCTCTACCCACTTAATCACACCTCTCACGCCCCTTGAACCATTCGACCTCAGCAAAAAGAAGCTCCCAAAATCTATACCTTCCTATTAATTTCCACAAATTTGGAATAAATCCATCATGATGAGACCTTTTGTGAAAATAAAATGGAGATACTTGAAAAGAGGTATGTATTTTATCACTTCTTTAAAAACTATTTTATTCTTATACTTCCTATTCTTATGTAGTTTCTATACAATAGTAATAAATACAGTATTGTATATATACTGATATGTTATTTTTATTATCAAAAAACCTCATACCTTTTTTCCATCCTATTAATAAAAATATAACCATATGTGCGTTCGTATAACTTATCATCTCCACATAATGGGGTAATTTATTATTCAACAATACATAATTTGGATAGGTATAAAGATGAGTATAATGGATTTAAATAATTAATATAACATGAAAATTATTCTGTATAATTAATATACCTTTCGATTATATACCATAATGATATCATCGCTCATGCGTACGTATGACCTACTGTCTCCGTGATGCGATGCAATTCGTTCTACATGATCTTCATTAAATCACAATTATATACATGAATAGAATGAATAAATATGATATATATTATATTTATGTTGACTATATTCTTCTATAATTTTTATTTACAACACACCTTTATGCTTTCCATATTGTGTAAATATGATAATTTCATTTGAGAAAGTGTTGACTACCGCCCCCTCAAAGAGATATGAATTGTTCATGCCATAAAGGGAATTCATAGAGGAGGGAATTAATGAAATTATGTAACATTTATAATCTAGATATTATAATTTAATTATATTATACTTATTTATCATTTAGATTTCATTCCTTTAGTATGACAATGAAATTGATGTAGTGTTCATGCATACGTATGGCCTACCATCTCCATGAATGGTGAATTACATTTATTATCTCAACATGTTACGGAATATTATAAAAACATATATAATGGATATAAAAAATTTTAAATCAAGAATACTATTCTGGTGATGATGGAATTATGATCACATGGACTAGTGACATCATACCTCGTTCATTTTCGGCTCAAGAATTGATTATCGAAAAAATGCCCGACATGAACTCAAATAGTTAACTAATTATTATAACATGGTCAGAAGTGATGTGATGGAAATAATAAACATGAAAAATGTTGTAAAGAAAATAAAAATTAACCGAATTTTCTTATTCAGGAAGATAAAGAACGAACAAGACAAGTCATACTCAAGGTAAGGAATATTGTCTCAATCTCCTTTCATTAAAGAATATTTTGATTTATATATGAGAATCCTTTATACGATGTATAAATATCCCCTATTACTTTTAATTTCATTCAATGGTTTTCCAATGGAATATATTTCTACATATAATTTTACTAAATTAAAAAAGGAATTTTTTTAACGTACTCAGCAACAATGACCTTTTCCCTGCCATAAGCATTATTTGGTATTTGGATTCCTCTACAAGTTGTAATTTTTTTAAAAAGTAATGAAAATACCATATTATTTTTATGGAACATTGTTATTAAAAATGGTTTTTAGAATAGATTGATTATATTAATATCTTTATATGATTTTTTATGATTGCAATGTGGAAATGTTATTTTTCCTTTATGCTTGTCATATGTTATGTTATGGTTCTTCTGTATTGTTTACGTATATGGGTGGTTCTGTGATAAAACGATAGCGGGTAAGCCCGAGATAGCTCTAAAATTCATTGGGTAATGTTAAAGAGGTAAATGTTAAGTTTCTTTTAAGAGATTCAGGGAATATACTGTGATGGGTATTCCAAACGTAACCATAAAGGTTACTCCCTATGTAGCTATGAAAGAAATAATGTACTTATGTTATGGATGCCACACGTTACCTTTATGATTTATGATTTCTATGTGTTATTCATAAATCTTATGATTTAATGTGGCAAGTTAAAGAGATTATATTTGATGAGTAAAAATTATGATTTCAATGATTTTTATGTATTCATGTACTACTATTTTCTTTTCATATTTTATATCCATTACTGTGCTTTTTATTCTCATCCCAAGTTTTTGAAGTGTTTTTTACATGGTATAAGTAAGGGAAAGAGAAAGGAATAATTAAATAATATTTTTACCAAGAAAAGAATTATTTTTTTTAAGGCATTTTATTATTGTGAAAAAATTGGATATAGTAGAATTGTCTACATTGTAATATTTGAGATCTAATATTTGAGATGTAATATAATAGTCGTGGCTTAATTCACTAAAACTATAAACCTAAAAAGTTATTCAATGTGAAAGAATCTACATTCCTTATCAAAAATCAATATTATTTAATGTTTAGGGTTAGGGAATTACAATGAACATTATCATGAATGATTCACAATGAGGTGGACTAAGAATACACACATAGATTGACACTCTTGGGGGGATACAATTGGGTTAATTCACACTTTATTCACAAGACTTTATGATAAATTATAGAATAACCTATGGAATCCTATGATATTCTAGAGTGATATGGTACAAACCAAAAGTTCCTTGGGTTGATAAGTCTATGGTTAATTAAAGGTGTAAAGTAATAGAGTCCCCCTTTATGGTTTAATGTGACGGGGGTTTCAAATGATTACAGATATTTTTTGAGATATTTATAGTAATACAAGAGTTTAGTTTATTATATTTTTTAAAAGGTTATTCATTGAATATTGCTTTTATATTCTACGAAAATAAGCTCAAAGTTATTAATAACCATTAAGGTTAATATCATCACTGATTATAAAAAATTGAAAATTTTAAAAAACTAAAATTTTATTCGATAGTGTATGTAACACACAATACTGAGTTATATTTCATTACATGTAATAATAATATTTTTCGAAAACTTGTGTTACATGCAAGACTGAGTTTTACCAAACAACAATATACTGTTGATATTATTATTTAGTATAATAGTTATCCCCGAGTCATTTGAATGGAGGCTTTGGATAGAATTAGATATATTATTAAAATATATATTTTAAAAATGATTATTATCTATCTATTTATTATAAATAAAATAAAAATCATTTGAAATAAAAAGAAACATTTTCTTTAAAAATTTATTTTTTCTAGATGACAAATAGTCGCTCTTTTCACACATAATTTAAAATTAATTTAAAACTTTTAGAAAACTTTATTGAGTAAAATAAAATTAATTTTTAAAATCATAATACCAAACTTATATCAGGTTTAATTTTTTGTATTTTTATTAGAAGTTTAATTTTTTATGAATTGTGAAAATACTGAATTATAATTGAAAACTACCATTTTTTTTAAATTATTTATAGTGTTTAATTAAATAATGAATTATATTTTAAGTAAAATAAAATAAATATTATATTTATTAATAAATTTTTTTCATTGAAATTAATTTTTGACAGAATTTTGATATAAAAACATTGTAAACGTTTGAATATTTTCTCTTTAAAAACCTGTTTTCTCATAGTGTTTGTGGGATTAATTTTAAATTAAATTCTGCCATTTAAGTGAATTATGATTGGAAAAATGGATTCAATATTTTAATAAATAATAAATTTTATTATCTAATATGGTCAGCTAATTTTTTTATCTTAATGATTAGTGGAAATTATTAAAATTAATTACAATGATTATGGATAAAATGAGGTTTTACGTATTACATTTGTTTGTATTAAACATAATTGTAAACACATATAGGATTTTTATTTTTTAAATTTTACTTAACATTTAGAACAATTTGGTATACAATATCTTATAAAAATTATTTTAATTATAATCTTATAGTATAAATTACCTAGGTAAATAAAATGATACAAGTTACCGTGGTCAAAACAAAAAGGGTAAAATTGTGTAAAAATATTGAGTAAAGAAATAACATGATAAAAATGTATTTATTTTTATGTGTTGGAGGTTTTTATTGACCTCATAAACCCTAAACTCCATTATAGATCTATTTTTTAGGATATTATGTAAGGGAGACCTCTCAATAGTAAATACTTTTGGGTATTTATAAGAATACCACTCCTCCTCCATTATAAAAGGGAACTCACTCTTCTCACTAATTCAAGCCTTTAAACCACTTTATTTCAGACAAGTCCTTCCATAATGACTTTCAAAACTCCCTATTCTCCTCATAGAGGTTTTATTTGGGATATAATGTCATCTTATCATGGAATTAGTGAAAACATTTGTATGGTACTCGAAGAAGAGGCAATGTTCTTCAATGGGCATCTTTATTTTACTTTTGTCTCTATCCAATTAAAATTTAATTAAAAAATTATTATATAATTAAATTAGTATATTCCATATAATGGGTTGTTTTTATAACAAGTTAATGACCTAAAACCATCTCCACTTCCGTCAAATGGATTATGATAACATCACTCATGTATATGGAGGAGTACCATCTCGAGAAGTGTTGTGATTCGTCTTTTACTAATGCTTTACATAAAAGGTTATATGGAATAAAGTTAATGATTAAATGTGATATAAATGAAATAATTATTATATTCATGAAAGAATTATCATTCTAAAAATATAAAATATGTATATCATTTTATTTTATTCCATTTCACTCATGTAAAGTCGATAACATCATTTCTTTATGTGTGGACTACCACCTTCATGAAGTGTTGTGACTCTCTTTTCCTCACCAAAACACATGGATGATATATATAAGTATATAATATTATATATATGATATTATTATTATTATTTAAAGATATAATATTACTTACCTTCTTTCCATAATGATCATTGTAAAATAGAAATGTTACTCATGTGTATATAGCACCTACCATCACCATGATCGTAACATACTTCATTTCTAAAAAAAGTCAATAATGATTGGTATTAAAAGTATAATTGATTTATAAATATGAGTATTATTTCATGATTTTTATTCTATAGATTATGAAATAATGTAATATTTTAAAGAACCTCATCTATCACGAAAAATCATGAATTAGGGAACTGGGCAATTAACACCCGAAACAATGGTAATAATGAATGATTATTAATGAAAGGGTTATAATATATTATAAAAGGTTAATATAATATATTATAAATATTAATATGGTTTTGGTATAAGTAAATAAATTTTTTAAAACCAAAATAAATAAGGTTAAATCATGTTCACATAGAATTAAGTGTGAGCTAATGGATTCGTATTAATTTACATTTCGTTATAGATTATTTTCTATTATGCATCAACTCAATTTTATGTGGTGTGTATACTGACCATTTGAAATTTAAAATAATGAATAATTTATTCTTTAGGGTATTTTAACTTTCAATTTGTATAATTTAATCCCATTGTATTTGACTATAAAATTATCAAGTGGTAAACATTGTTGTGAAATATCACTTTCTTTTTTATTGTTAACTTTCTATGGAAACAATCACTTCCCTTTGATAATTTTTCATTTTTCATTTAATTTATCCTAAATATCCATATTATTTTTTTATGGATATTATTATTTCCTAAATCATATACCATTTTTACATATGGGGGTTTAATATGAAAGTTATTTAATTATCTAGGGAAATATTGATAAATTGATATTCTTTACTCAATACAAATATTTGATGATACGACACATTGTTTATAAATTAAATCAACTATTAAACATATGAGGAATTATTTTTACCTATTTTGATGGGTGGTTCATAGTATTATATATACCCTTGATGCATTAGTAGGTCTCATGAGATAAACTGGATATGGGTTTCACTGAGGCCTTACCCATTTATATAGATGTATTGGCACAAAGCCTCGACGGTAATAGATGTCTTGGAATAAAGCCTCAAAAATATTATTTGCCTTGTAACAAGGACACATGGGTATGTTAGAGATGTCTATTTTTATTAATTTAATCATTATAAATTTAGTTATTGATATTATATGTGATTATTTTATTGGTTATAATATCCATGGTTATGTTTCATACTCATCTGATTATTTATTTGAAATTATTTGATCATTATTTACTACATCCATATAATTATCAAGTTATTTATTAATTGAAATGTGATTAATTTATTTACCTTTCCATATTGGTTATCCATAATTGATTCATGATTGATTCAATTGAAAATAAACCTTACTAAAAAGTTTAGATCACCCTTATTTTTTTCCATTACCTAGGCTTCCATGAAGTTTACTATATATGATATTCTAGGATGTTATAGAGGGAAGAAAGTTATTATCGAGAAAAAAATTATGTTGTAATTTTTTATTAAATGTAATGTAGTACTCAAATATGTATCTAGTTTACCAAGACTACTAAACAATTTAGTCCTTCCAGATCAGATTCCTTATATCTATGCCAATGTAATGTAGCACGACACTAGCTCTAGGATGTTGGGGTTGGGATCACTGTAGTTGGTATAGATGAAGATTAGTAGAAACCTTAAGAACTAGATTTAGGAATAAATTGACTAGGTAACATAACCCTATGATAGAATTTGAAGATAACTATAGAAGAAAAAACTAATGATTTGTTATGTTAGATATTATATGGACTTTCATTGAGATAAATCCATGTCTCGATACTACAAGTGGACATGGCTCTAGAATAGAGGTACCTAGGGGTAATAACTCAAAAATGGGCACATTGGGATAGACCCAATCATCATCGGGAGCATGAAAATGGGTCTTACTAGGCACCTGGTTTGACACTCATGGGATATATTATTAGGATAATTCACATTTTCTTCACAAACCATTGATATGGATGTGAAAATAGAGATATACCCAATAAAACCATGATTTTAAATATTATATTAGAGTATATTAAGTATTTAACATGTTTTGGGATTATACATTATGATTTAAAATTCATAATTGTGTGAGAAAATATTATATATTCTATTTTTTTAAAATGGAACATGGAAGGAAGAAGGGTATCAATACTCATGGCCATTGGGGAGATTTCCAGGTTGAGGAAGCCAATATAGATGGTGTTTTAAATGATAAAATTATGGGTATATTAGGGAAGCTTAGTTAGGTTATAAACAATAAACTTTATTAGATGGAGAAACCTATTCCAAAATGAGATTCTCCTATATTGGATCACTTTATGAAATAGAGGCCCCTATGATTTAGTGGGATAATTTCTCCAATGGAAACTGAGTAATGGATTATGTCTTTAGAAAAGATATTTATGGAATTATGAAGTTTTGAGAAGGAAAGTTTTAAACATTGTGTATATTTTCTCAAAGGAGATGCTGATCAATGGTGGTCATTGACATAGATTGTTGGAGAAGAATAAGAAATAGAACTCATGGAACAGAAAGCTTTTGAGAACACATTCTTCAACAAATATTTCCCATATGATAAAAAAACCAAGTTGAAGGGAAACTTTCATTTTTTAAATATAAATAAAGAAGTAAGTGTTTTTTATTATCAGGATTCCATTCCAAGGTTATCATGATATGCTACTGAATACATATGAAATACAATGTGAAATATTGTCCATTTCTTTGAATGTCTTAAGGAAAGTATTTAAAGGGATATAGTAACTCAAAACCTTTCTTCATATGATAAAATATTTTCTTGTTCTATAAATATAGAAAATAATTCTCCACATTTTTTATGTCTAAGAGGAAACAAGATAAGACTAGGATGTTAATGAAAAAATGGATAAAGGGAAGAACATAAATAATGATTTTCCCACATGTGATAAATGTGGAAACAATCCCCTTGGAAGATGATTGAAGGGATTGTGAGTTTTTCATATATATGGAGAAAAGGGTTACTAGTCAAAATAATGAAATGAAAAGAAATAAAACACTACTATTTAGTGTTTTAACTATAAAGAGATGGGGAAATAAAAAAAAATTAATTCCCCAAGAGTAAAGGGAATACATCATAGAAAAATATAAGGGATCAAGGTCAAGCTTATGTTATTGAAACAACTGAAGTTGAAAGATAAATGTTCTTGTTTATTTGGATCTAACAAATAACTTGTGAATGTATTTCATTTATTATATTCTCATAATAATAAGTATAAAATATATAAGGATTGTATTATAGGCCTATTTCATTAATGATTTGATATCATATGTTGAATGGTACTAATTACCAAGAAAAATGATTTAATAGAAATATGAAATTCTTAGAAAACACATTATTGAGTTAAATATAGACCTTAATATGGTCCTCATATTGAGATAATAATGTTAGGATAAATAGACTATTGATATTGATAAAATGAACCGGATAATGTCGACTACGTTGGAACTAATTAATTATTCTTTTCTAAAATGGGTTATTCTATTATTGATGAAGTATAAAGTATTTTTGGTTTTAAGCAATATATACAATTAAATTATTTATATTTAAGGAATAAGGGATAATTTATTTTTTCAATATTATTTTATGATAATTTAGGTCATTACCATGTTTCAAGAGAATAAATTATGAAGGAAATGACATGTATATTATTTGATTACTAATATCTATTTCAGGTTGTTTGAGGGAGTAAAGGTAATTTAATTATGGAAATTTAGTAACCTTATTTATAAAGATCCAGTTCTTGATATTTTGGAAGGTTCATAAAATTAACCATTTATGAAATGGGTTTAGTCAAACCTTGGATGAGTTTTTATAGATTAATGTATTACTTCACCATATTAATATTTATGAATGTAGGATAACTTGTGCTAACCATATTGGTTTTGGAAAATAGTTTCAAAAATATGAAAAGTATTTTCACTCTTTTATAGATCTTACAAGCCATTAAAAGTGAATTTTAGTGCTTTAGGAATAAAAAAAATTCATTTTCTGACATTCATTTCTTAGAGTAAGGGTTGAATTGGAAATTGATTGAAGAATAAGAAAAGGATTAAATTGTAATTATGAATTACTGATGTATCAAGTATGTATATTTGATTATATTCTTATACAGTGAAATAATTCCTCAAAATTAAGAATACGATATTGAAAAAAATTAACCTATTACATTCATACCTGATGAATCATATGACCTTTTAAATAATCACATATTTATGGTTTTGATCCCCTTATATTTTAATTAATTTTTCACTTTATTGTGATCAATGACCTCAATCACTCTTTATAATTATTTACACTTTTCTTCCATGTCTATATTCTTTAATTTCCGCCAATTTTATCCTATTTAGGAAACTTGTTATGTGTTTTTTCATATGATCTATGTACTCCATTTACTCTCTAATTGATAAGATATTTTATTATCTCTTTTTATGATGTGGGTTTTTTAATAATAATATTTTGAGGTATCTATGCTTTGGATACTGAGATCAAGTTTAAATTGCGAGAACACAATTTATTTAAGGTCAGGAGAATGTTACACCCCAAAAATTATAATCTAATAAAATTTTATTAAATAGAATATTCTACACACAATACTGAGTTATATTATATTATATACAATGATGAGTTTCTTGAAAATATTGTGTTACACGTAAGACTGAGTTTTACCAAAAAACAATATACTATTGATATTAATATTTAATATGATAGTAATTTCATAGTAGTTGGAATGGATATTATGAATTGAATTAAAAAACATATTAAACTGTATATTTTACAAACTTTTAATTCATACCAATTTATAATAAATAAAAAAATAATATTTTAGAAGATAATGAATAATTTTCTAAGAAATTTATTTTTTCTAAAAGACGGTTAGGTCGCTCTTTGTGCACAAAATTTAAAATTAATTTTTAATACATATAAAATTTATTGGATAAAATAAAATAAAATTTTTATATTATAATAAAAATATTATGTTAGGGTGAATTATTTTATTTTTTTGATAAGTTTCATTTTTTATGAATAATGAAAATAATGATTTTTAATTAAAAACGTCCCATTCCATTGAATAATTTATAGAGGTAAATTTTATTTTGAATTGGGTTTAAGGTAAAATTATTAAGATTTTATATGATTTAATATAATTTTTTTCATTTCAATCACATTAATATTCAATTTTGATATAATAACACTATACAGTTTTAAACATTTTCTCTTTAAAAACCCAATTTCTCATAACATCTGCAAGATTAATTTTAAAATAAATTATACCACTTATATGAATGGAATTTATAAATTGAATTCAATATTTTTAATAATAAATTTTATATTATATAATAAATTTTATATTATATAATAATTCCAAATTTATTTTTTACCCTAATTATTAGCGAAAATAGTTAAAACTAGTTATTGTGTTAAGGGTAAAATGAGGTTTTGTGCATTACATGCGTTTGTATTGAAATTAATTATAAAAAAACATATATTTTATTTAATAAATTGAATTTAATATTAATAATAATTCGTTATAAATTATATCATAAATACATTTTTAATTTTAGGGTTAATGGATAAATTATCTAGGTCAATAAAAAGAAACAAGTTACGATGGTAAAAACTAAATTGGTAAACTTTTGTAAATTAATGACCAACGAATAAAATGAAAAAAAATTATTTATTTTTGTGTTTTGGAGGTGTTTATCGAACAAATAATCCATCCAATTCATTATTGATCTATTTTTTAGGCACATTAGTAAAGGGAGACCTCCCAATAGTGAATAATTTTGTGTATTTACAAAAATGACACTCCTTGACAATTATAAAAGGGAACTCACTCCCCTAACTTATTCACTCATTAAAACCACTTTTATTTTTCCAATAAATTCCTAAATAAATTTATAAATTACATATACTCATCATAAAATATATTTTTTGAAATAAACCCAATGTAGGAAGAAATTAGTTCAAACCTAAGGCGGATACCCAAAGAAGAGGTAATGTTCTTCAACGAGCATCCTTCTTTTTGATTCTTTCTCCACCTCATTCAATTTTTGTTAAACAATTATTATAAAATAAAATCGTTATATTCCATATAATGGGATAGGTTTATAATAAAATCGTGAACTAAAATCATATCCACTTCCATCAAATGGGTTACGAAATCATCATTTTTGTTTATGACGAACTACCGCCTCACGAACCTATATTGTTCATTTTTTTCATAAACACCCATAGAGGTTTTTTATGATGGAAATAAAGAATATATATGATATATATAAAATAATTATACATATTTAGTAATTATATAATACAAAACTTATTATGTTCAATTTCTTAGTAGACATGATAATGTCGATTGTGTGTACGACGGACTACAGCCTCACGAAATGATTTGATTCATCTTTCACTAATGCTTTAAATGGAAGGTGATGTTGAATAAAGTGAACAATTATATATTATTTAAATGGTATAATTATGATATTCATGAAATATTTGTTATTCTAGAAAGAATATATATATATATATATCACTTTATTTCTTTCCTTTTCACTCATGTAAAGATGATAACATTGTCCGTGTACGCGTGGACTACCGCCTTCACAAAGAAATGTGACTCTCTTTTCATCACCACACCAAATAGATGATATATATTATTATATAATATTATATACATGATATTATTATCCTTATATAATTTTGAACTATTACTTACCTCTTTTCCATAATGTTCATTGGAAAATGTAAACGTTACTCATTTATATACACGACCTACCATCTCCATGATCATAACATATATTATTTCTAAAAATCAACATTAATTATTAGTATTAAAACAATAATTAATTTATAAATATGAGTATTATTTCATGATTATTATTTTTAATATTATTAAACTACATAATATGTGAAAGAACTAGGTCTTTCATGATAAAAAATGAATGAGGAAAGAAGATAATTAAGAATCAAACCCATGAAAATAATAGATGATTATTAATGGAAGGGTGATAAGATGTTATAAAATGATCATATATTATATTGTAAATGTTAATATGGTTCTGTTATAAGTTATTAAAATATTTATAACCACTATACATGAGGATAAAGCACATTCACCCAAAGGGAAGTGTGAGGTAAAGGATTTCATCTCAATTGACATTCCATTGAGCTTTATTTGTTATTATGAACCAATTAACTTTTATGTGGTATTTATACTAACATTTTGAAAAGTAATATCATAAATACTTCATTATTAATGTTATTTTAATGTTTAATTTGAATTATTTTATCCAAGTGGATTTCAATTGAAATTATGAAGTTGTTAAAGTTATTATTTAATCTAACTTTCTTTTGTGATTATTTGCATTCTTTTTAAAAGGTCAACTTATTGTGATGAATTTATTTGGAAATTAAATTTATCATAGATATATATATTATTTTATGATGGATATAATGATTTCCTAACCCATATACCATTTTTCATATGGTGTATACTTTGTAGTTATTTGTTTATCTAGGTAAATATTGATAAATTCATATTCTTTACTCAATATTGATATTTGATGATAATTCACATTTATTATGAATTAAATCTATTATTTCATATATGAGGAATGATTTGAACCTATTGTGATGGGTGGGGAATGTTATTATATATCCCCTTGATTCATCAGTAGGTCTCATGAGACAAACTACATATGGTTTGGCCAAGGCCTTTCCCATTATATAAATTTCTTGGCATGAATCCTCGATAATATTAAATGTCTTGGCATGAATCCTTAAAGGTATTATATGTCTTGGAATGAGGAATCTACGATATCTTTTAGATGTATATAATTATGCATTCTATCATTATGAATTCATTTATTGATATTAAACAATATTATTTCTTTAGTTAGAATATCAATGGTTATGTTTCATGTTCATGTGATTATATATGTAAAATTATTTTATCATAATTTATTATTGACATATTATTCTCAATTTATTGATTAAAGGGAATGAGATTCATTTATTTGACATTCCATATTGACTATCCACTATTGATTTAGGATACATTACATTGTACTTAACCTTTATTGATATTTTGAGCTCACCCATATTTTATTTCCCTTCCATATTATTACTTGATTTTTATTATGTCTAGTATGAAGTGATTTAATAGATGGAGTAAATTTAATATCAAGAAAAAAATTATGATGTAATTTTTTTATTAAAATTTAATGTAAAAATCAAGTATGTATCAAGTTTACAAACACTAAAAAACTATTTGGTTATTCAGGATTTGCATATATTCTAATATCATACAGTAAGACACTGGCATCAGGATGTTGGATTTTGTTCTACTACATTGATGTTGACAAAATTATGGATTATTGGGATAAAAAAGTTATTATATTTTGGGATTAAATTTTATAGATAACCGGAAGATTGATAATTGATTTGGAGACTAAGTGATTAATATTAACATCACTATATTGAGAATACTATATTTATAAGGTAAACATAATTTGAGGATTGAAGATACCATTAATTTGTGGAAAAATATATGTTTTCATCGAGTTATTGTAGTTATTCAATATAATATAAGATCAATACATTCTAATGTTTTTATGAGACCATATGATATACTTCATTTTATATGGGGATAAATGTTAATATTGATATTATAAAAGAAATTTTGTGATCAAATATAAAGGATTTTGGGTTTTGAATTTTTTAAGTCATATTTTGGTGAATTCTCGAGGTTATCTAGTTATTTAATATTTAAAGATGAACAATGGGTATTATTTTTGACGTTCTAAATATCATTTTATTATTTCATAATATAATTATTTATCCATACTGGATAACTTTTGATAACTATTTTTATTTTTTAAAATATATTGAGATATATGTAATAAATAATTTTTCATTTATTGATCTTATGATCCATTAAAAGTTAATTTTAATGCTTCAAGCATGAGAAAATAATATAGAATAATTTTTTCAAAGTATGAGATATAGTGTAAATTTAGTAAAACATAAAAAATGAATGAAACTATTCTTATCTAATAGAATTATGCCAAGAAATTTTATTTTCTCAAGTCATCTATATTGACAGTAAAATTACCCCTAAACATTAGGAAAAAGATATTCTGATAAAAAATTTATTCGTTTACCTTTATTTTTTATTAATTGACTATATTTTAATCCCTTGACAATTTATAATTTTTTGTTCATTAAAATTCTCATGATGATGTTTTCTATCACACAATTTTATTCATTGGATGTTATTTTTATCACACATGTCTATTTTTTTCATTCAAATATTTTTCTTATTTATGAATCTAATTAAGCATTATTTTTGGTAACATTTATGTATCCCACTCCCATTTTCAAAGGATGTTTTATTATCCCTTTGTACGATGTGGGTTTTTAATAAATGTATTTTCACATATTGAACAAGTGATAAACATAGATCAAATTAAAATGATAAAATTTATTTATGATGGTGGGGGAGAATAAAACACCCTACCAATTTAGTTTAAAAGAATAATAATATAGATATATTTCTTTACACGCAACAACGAGCTTTATGAAAACTGTGATATACTGTAGAAATATTATTATTTAAATGTAACCATAATAACTTAACCGCTGAATTGGAGAATATGAATATTAGTATATAAATTATGAAATATATTTATAATGGTCATACTCACAACAAATTTATTAATTAATTACTAGGAAATAAGAACTAAATTTTTAGTAAAGTTGTTCTACGAATCAAAAATACATATTTGTCATAAAATTTTTTATTTATTTATTTGAGAAAAAGTTATAATAAATTGATGAAACTTTTAGAAATTATTTTTTATAAAAAGGGTATCATTTTTGAATTCATCACATCAAAATTAGATTATGGTGAAAGTTTTGGAATATTAATCGATAACTATTTTATAAAAAAACTATATTTTCCATTTAAGATTTATAAAGTAACATTTTTTAATTGATTTTATAATTTCATTAGTTTTTTTTATTATAAATATTCTAGATAATTTCATTGTAATTTTTATTATGATTAATTTTGGTATAAAAACATTTTTATTCAAAAAAAAATGAATTTTCCCAGAAAATCATTTTTCATTGTGTCTTACTGGTTTATTTTATAGGTAATATATTCCAATTATAGAGATTAAATGAGAAAAAATTAATTATATATTTGAAATCAAAATTTCCAAAATTAGTAAATAGTTCAACTTTATTTTTGGTCAAAATGAATAGTTACCATGGTAAAAATGTTGTCAGCATGGTAAGGGTAAAATAGGTATAATAAGATGAAAAGTATGAGACAATGCTTCTAAATCATCAATAAAATTTCTGATATTGGGTTGTATAATTTTAATTTTCCTTAAATTTCCGATATGTTAAATTAACTCATTCTTAATCCATCAAAATTGGATAAAACCAATTATAATATTTTAAGTAATGGAAAATTAAAAAATATATCTTATTTTTTAATTTCTGTTATATGTTCAAAAATAAATAATAATATTTTATAAAAGAATATAAAACTTTATTTTGAATATAATTAACTTGTAATTCCCTGAACATATTTAATTTTTAAAAATAATATTTTTATAATTATTAGTATTATTATTATTTCTTGTATAATAATGGTGTTATCTAAAGTAAAATACATGAAGAATAAAAATAAAGACATGTTTTATTCAATATAAATGAAGAAACCTTACATTTACCTAAGGCCAAAAAACCATCACTGCCCTAGAATACCAACTCGAAGACCTATCAGAATCATCGGGAGACACCAAAACCCACAAAAAGACCAAGAAAATAGTGGATATTCTTCAGGACTTTCACAATGAAGAAAATTACGAAAAGAATAATGGAAACCATACTAAGAAGCAACTAGATGTAGATCACATTCATCACCGAATTGGGTTTTGATGTTTGGAACGCCCTAAAAAAGTATTTATAAGGCCTTGAAGTTAAATATGACCATTTTTGGTAGTTTAGGTCTTTAGATGACCATGGGTTTTCGTAATGGTCATAAAATTTATTGGTCGGAGTGGATACTCAAGAGGGGGGTGAATTGAGTTCCAATTAAAATTTCTACTAAAGAATTGCCTATTTAAAATCCCCTAATTTATAAAACAAGTTAAATTGTAGTGAATTTATACAGATTGTAAATGTTTACTTAGCTTCTCAAAGATTGATTAGGTCTCAGTTAATTTCATCACAAGATTAAACTAACTTTTTAAACTAACCTACTGATTTACAATAAGTGTAAACACTTGATAATTTAACTAACAAAGTAGCTTTAAAATAGTTTTGTATTTCAAAGTAACAGCAGCGGAATAAATAAGATATATATAGTAAACTTTGAACTTAAACTAAAAGTGCACAACAGATATAACAAGAGGTTCAGTCTCAAGCTGAGACTTAGTCCTCTCAAATTTATATAAAAGTTTATCCACACCCTGGATCAGGGTTGACCATAGTTTACAAAACTGTCCAGGCCACGCAGGGACCTCTACCACTGTTCTTTGTGGGAAACAAAATAATGACCAGGCCACAGAAGGACCTCTTCCACAGTTGACGTGGGTAAACAAGAGTTAAGATATTTGGAGTGAGGATTTTGATATCCTCCAGTTCAGTGCAGTAGACAGTGTGTGTATAAGAAATACAGAGTACACCACACTACTCGAAAGTTAATAAATAAATCACTAAGAGAGATCAGATAAGAGTTTAGAAAGCTCTAGTGATTATCAATGCAGCTCTGGACTCGTCGGATTCAGCAGGAATGCTTCTGAGTCCTTCTCTGGTTTTTCTGTTGAAAAACAGAGTGTCGTAGTCCAGCATGTGTTCTACAGGAGTGAGTATGATCTCTTGGTTCATCGTGTGTTCTTCAGAGGTGTTGTATTGCATTCATGAGAGTTATTTTAAAGACATGCAATCTCCTTCTTGTTCAGGATTTTTCTTCTTGTTCAGCACATTGCTTTTTGATGTATGTAAGATCTTATCATTGTATATCCACACTTGCACCCCTCACTTCTGTTCTATCTCGTGTACTACGTCTTAATGTTCCTTATATTCCACAAGTTCTGGTAGTAGGAATGATTCCCTTTTCATAGGTAGAAGATACGGTTTCCTGAAATGCCAACAACTATCATTAAATAACATTAATTACATTAAAAACATCAAATATGACAGTTAGCATTATTTAAATAATATTGAAAAAAAGTTAAGAAATGGTGTCACAGTGATTATTTAAACGGTGTCTTCTTCACGGTATGAGCTTCACGGTATGAGCTTCACGGTATGAACATGTCACGGTGTCTGGATCACAGTTTTTCCTTCATGGTGTTTGGGTCACGGTTTGTCCTTCACGGTGTCTGGGTCACGGTGAGTCCTTCACGGTGTTTGGGTCACGGTGAGTCCTTCACGGTGTCTGGGTCACGGTGAGTCCTTCACGTTGAGTCCATACTTAGACAAATATCTATATTTGGACATAGACAGTAATATGCAGAATATGGATTAATTTTAATTATTAGAGAGTAAGAGAACTTGAATCATAAACATAAAGGCTTGATAATATATGTGAGATTTTTGATCATGCATGAGACTTGTAAATAATGAAGAGAGTAATTAACATCCATAAGATTTGTTATCATTAAAACATGATGAGTATTTATTATAGATATTGAAGATAATTAGCAAGATGTGCAATGAAGATCGAGATTAATTAATAGTAATAAGATTTGTGATCATTAAAACATGATTAACACATGAGGAGTCCAACAATCTCCCCCTTTTTGATGATCACAAATCAGATATAGTCAGAATATAAATGAAATGTAACATTAAAGATACTAACAAAGAAAAAAACATTATAGAACTGACACTTGTAATTTTTCTCCCCCATTTATACTTGTAGATTTTTCTCCCCCTTTTGGGATTATCAAAAAAGTAGTGAAAATGAAATGAAATTTGGAATTTTTAATTAAACAAAGGGTTCAGAATAGAACATGTAGGAGAAATACAAACAGTAAACAAGAAATGACATCCCATAAAAAAGAAAACAGTCTCTAGACACTTCAGGGATCCATCTTTTCCTTGCCTTTATCAGCAGCAGGAGCTGGTGCTGAAGTAGAAGAAGGCATAGATGCAGTAGACAAAGAGGGTAAGGGTAGACCTTCAAGAACAGATGGAGACAACGTGGGAGTAGAAGACTATCTAGGATTAGGTTGGTCAAGAATGACTGGCCGGATCTGAGAAAGATCTTGACTAACTGTCATGAAAGTTGAGGTTATGGTAGGTAGACCAGGTCTAAGGGGTGCAGCAGCTGGAGAAACTATAACAGTACTCTACACATGAAGATACGACTTCAAAAGATTGATGAAATCAGTAATGATTTCACCACCATATTTCATAGCATTTTTAAAATCATCCTTATTCTCTATAAACTTGTCCAACAATCTGGTGAACTCTGTAAGTTTCTGAACATGGGATTTAAAATATTGAGTCACCGGAGGGATTCTTAAATTTTCCACAAGATATCTATAGTGATCTGTCATATCACTTTTAGAGAAAATCCGGGAGAGATAAAGATCTATTTTCTTGGTTATCTCTTGTTGAGCATCATTGGATATCTTAGAATGAATCATAACCATGTCCAATGCTATATCACTCTTCTTAACCACTTCTGACAAAGAAGATAGATCCAAGCCACTGAAGGAACTCTGAAGTTCTTCCTTGATTATGGATCTCAGCAAAGAATCATCCAAAGAAGATGTGGAGGTCTGACCAGAAGCAGGTGAAGCCTTGACAGCTTCTGTTAGAACTTTGAGCTATTTCATAACTTTTTGCAGGCATCCAGTGTATTCATCTGTAAGCTTATTCAGATTTTCCAAAAGCTCTCTCATGCGTTCCAGCATCTTGGTGTGTCTTTTTACAATATTTTCATCAAAAGAAAGCAGGTATGGATGAGCTTGAGACACAATCTCCCTAGAAAGGAGTGATTCAGATGTCTCAGGAGAAGCAGAAATAGGTGCAGGAGCAGAAACATGAGCAGGCTCTGATCTCAAAGATAACTCATTCTACAAATTTTCTATCATATTTTTCAGGATTGCAACCTCAGCACTCAGAAGCTTATTCTATACTCTGACTTCTTGAATTTCTCGGATCATCCTTAGTTGAATATGCAAGATAATATTTTCCAAGATAATTGATGCATCTTCTTGACGTAACTGAGTCACTAGACGAGGTTGAGTGGAGACAATTTTCTCAACTCCAGCTAACGAAGTTTCTCCAAAAACATTCAGATCATCTTTAGTCACAAAGGATTGATGCTTGGGTAAGGGTGTAGGAAAAGGTAGTGGTTCAGATTCTGGTTGAGGTTCGGAGTCATATTCAGACTCAGATTCTGATTCGGACTGAGGTTGGGGCTTTGGTTCTGGTTCTGGATGAGCTACAGACTTCAGTTGAAACAGAGAAGAAAGATCTATTCTAGTTGTAGATACATGCTCTGACTCATCCATATTATAAAAGCTTGGGAAAACAAATCGGGTGTGCAAAGAGCATGAGACAGAAGGTTGAGAAGCTTCAGCCTATCCAGCTGCTGTAATCTCAAGGTTTTGAGGTTCCTATCACTCAAATTGTGCTTCCCTTTCAGATTCTTGAGGCTCAGGAACATGGAAAAGATCCACAGGATCATCCCTGATCTCTTGAGAAAACTCTTTCCTTGCCATCTGAAAGGCAATTTCCATCGTATCTTCAGCAGAGGGAATTATCTTAGGAACTGATTGTTCCACTGGTTGAACATCCAGACTTGCTTCTTTTTCAACAGAAAGATCCTCTTCAATAGGATCTGCCTCTAAGGTTACTTGTTGTTCGGAATCAGGAAAAACCAACTTCCTTGCATCATTAGGATGAGCTTCTAGATTTACATCCACACTAAAAATAGGAGCTTCCTCTTCTCTCAAACTAACACCAACTTCCTCTTCTTGAGGTATTTTAGCAGGGATAACAGTAGGGACAAAAATACTTTTTTTTCAACAGGATCTATTTCCATTTGAGGTCTTCCAGCTTCTTCTCTTGGAGATACCTCAACTGTTACTTCCTCTTCTTCTTCTTCTGAAAACTCATCCACTTCATCTGGTTCCAAACCAGGATCAGATAGATTCTTAGGCCTTATTGGATAGTCAATAGAATTAAACTTTTTATACACTTGATCATTATCCTCAACCCACTACTTCTTCCAGGGGTTCTAGCTAATCTTCATCCTTCTGATGATAGGAATGGATAGGTAGAAATCAAGGTCCTATAAGTTTTCTTCATTCAGTCCAACCATCCCTTTGGAAACTAACATATCTGAAATCATCCTTGAGTAAAAAATGGAGGTGGATTTGGAATTTACTTTGATCAACTCACAGATATGGTTTATAACATACTTGCATAGGTTGATCTTATGGCCATTCTTCAACAGGTGAATCATGAACACATCCTGATACTTCATCACAACAAAATCTCCTTTTCTTGGGCTAATAAAAATTTGAACAAATTTGAACAGAAGTCTAGTCTCCCCATCTAATTCAGCAGCTATGGCCCTTCGTTTGGTGCCATTTCCAGTGAGGTTTTCCAAAGCAGTCTCTAGGTCAAAGATGTCGGTTGTTGGAGGAGGGTCTCACTGGTAATCCTCACAAACTCCTTCATGGGGAATCCCAAGGCATACAGCCCACAAACTCGAAGAGAAAGAGCACTTTTGATCATTTATCCATCTTTTCACCATAAAGCTTTCGCCAAACTCAAAAGAAAACTTCACATACTGATAGAATTGAGATACCAATCTTGGGTAAATCGGTCTATTCTGTCCAGTGAACCATCCAAGCCATCCTTGTTCTCATAAAACGTTCAAAACTAAAGATCTACTAGACAGTAACCACTCTGCACAAACCTCTTTTTCAGGTACAACTGTACGGCTTACCAGGTTTGGGTTTAGAGGTCCTTCATGATATATCCTCGGTATCCTCTTCTATTTCTTAGTGCGGTGCTTCTCAAACGAGGGTGAATATGGACTCTTCATCCTTGGAATCCACTGAAGGTTCGGGCGAGAGGGAAGAGAAGGTTTAGGAGAGAGTTCGGGTAAGGAATCGAATGAAATCCTTAAGTTTTATCATTTGGGAATGTCAAACATTATAAAAATAAAAACGCGAGAAATCAAATAGCGGTAAAATAAAAATTACGCGATACATGTTAAAATAAGAATATAAATAATCTTGACGATGAGACCCTGAGCAAGCGTTACGGTGTGATGAAAACTAGTCATCACGGTGAGACAATTGGTAGTCATCATGGTGAGACAGTGAGCATTCTGTGTAGTCACGGTGAGACAGTAAGTTGACATACCGTGAGCGTAAAGTCTTGACGGTGAGACCGTGAACATAAAATAGTAACTTAGAAACAGTGACCATGAAACTGTAAAGTAAAATATAGTAAATTATTAAACATTAAGATCAGTAGGATTTTTACTTATGATTAATCATACCAAGATCATGTATGATGTAGTGTAATCTTTCAGAAGTTAATGGTTTAGTGATTATATCAGCAAGTTGATATTCAGTACCAATGAATTCCAAAGTGATATCACCTTTTTGATAATGATCCCTCAAAAACTGATGTCTTACATCAATATGTTTTGTCCTAGAATGAGAAAAAGGATTCTTAGAAATGTTAATAGCACTTGTGTTGTCACAATTTATTGGGACATGTATGAATTGATATCTATAGTCTAGTAATGTGTGTTTTATCCACAAAATTTGTGCACAACAACTGCCAGCAGCTATGTATTCATCTTCTGCAGTAGATAATGCTACAGAATTTTGATTATTACTACACCATGATACTAGTGACTTTCCTAAAAGATGACATGTTCCAGAGGTGCTTTTTCTATCTAGCTTACATCCAGCAAAATCAGCATCAGAATAACTAACTGATTCAAATGATTGTCCTTTGGGATAGAACAGTCCTAAACTGGGAGTATGCTTGAGGTGTTTGAAAATTCTCTTTACAACATTTAAATGCGACTCTTTAGGTTTTTCTTGAAAACGAGAACACATACACACACTAAACATAATGTCAGGATGACTAGCAGTTAGGTAGAGTATACTTCTAATCATTCCTCTATAAGTGGTTTGATCAATAGATTTACCATTTTCATTAAGATCCATCTTACAGGTGGTACTCATGGGAGTGTCACTACTTTTTGTGCTATCCAATCCAAAACGTTTTAAAAGATCTCTATTATATTTACTTTGAGTTAAAGTAATTCCATCATCATTTTGAAAGATTTGAAATCCAAGAAAGAATTTAAGTTCACCCATTAAACTCATTTCAAATTCATTTTTCATCATTTTAGAAAAATCAGTACATAATGCAGTATTTGAAGATACAAAAATAATATCATCTACATAAATTTGTTTAACTAAAACATCTTTATAAATTCGTTTTATAAACAGAGTAGGATTAACTATTCCTTTTGTAAAACTTTTAGAAATTAGAATAATACTTAATCTATCATACCAAGCTCTTAGAGCTTGCTTTAAACCATATAAAGCTTTTGATAATTTGAAAATATGATTTGGAAAATGAGGGTTTGAAAATCCATGTGGTTGTTCAACAAAAATATCCTCATCAATATATCCATTCAAGAATGCACTCTTGACATCCATTTGATATAGTTTGAAATTTAGATGAGCAGCATAAGCAAGTAAAATCCTAATAGCTTCTAATCTGGCTACTGGAGAAAAAGTCTCCTCATAGTGAATACCTTCTTCTTGACTATAGCCTTGTGCAACTATCCTAGCTTTATTTCTAACTGTGTTTCCAGACTCATCAAATTTGTTTCTAAACAACCATTTAGTGCCTATTGTGAAAGTGTCCTTATGTCTTTCAACAAGATTCCAAACTTTATTTGTTTCAAATTGATTGAGTTCTTCTTGCATAGAAATTACCCAAAATTCATCATTAATAGCATCATCAATGTTTTTAGGTTCATGTTGTGACAAGAAGGCTTGATGTTCAACCTGATTTCTAAGAGAAGCTATAGTCTCTGTCCCTCTATCAGGATTTCCTACAACAACATCTAAAGGATGATTCTTTAGAATTCTAGATGATCTAGTAAAGTTAGGACTAGAAATTTCAGGTTCTTCTCTGGGTTCAGGTTCATTAGGAACATATTCTGGAATAAGTCCAGAGCTAGTTGTCTTTATAGTAGGTTCATTAGATTGGTCATTAAGGTTCAGAACAGATAAATCATCTTCAAGATTTTCAAGAGAGGTTTTAGGCTCATGTGGATCAGTTTCATCAAATTTGATTTGAACAGATTCTTCTACACACTTGGTGTTCTTATTAAAGACTCTATCGGCTTTGATGGTTAAAGAATATCCTAAAAAGATTCCTTCATCACTCTTGGAAGCAAACTTATCAAGATTATCTTTTGTATTGAGAACAAAGACTTTGCAGCCAAAGACTCTAAAGTAACTAACTATAGGTTTTCTATTGTTCCACAAATCATATGGGGTTTTCTTAAGAACAGATCTAATTATGACTCTATTAATAATATACCAAACTGTATTGAAAACTTCAGCCCAAAAATAAATGGGCAGGTCATATTCATTAAGCATATTTCTAGCAATTTCTTGCAGGGTTCTATTCTTCCTTTCTACTACACCATTTTGCTGAGGTGTCCTAGGGGCAGAGAAATTATGACTATAACCATTGTGTGAGTATTAGGATTCAATCTCATGATTCTCAAACTCACGAACATGATCACTTCTTAGGGTTTTAATCTTAATTCCACTAATATTTTCTACAGATTTGGAGTATTTAAAAAAGTAAGAACAAGCTTCACTTTTGTGTGCTAAGAAGTATACCCAAGTATATCTAGAAAATTCATCTACTAGGACATGGACATAGTGCTTCCCATTTAATCTAGAAACTCTAGATGGTCCAAACAAATCCATGTGAACCAACTCTAGAGGTTGAGAAGTTGAAACTTCTTTCTTTGATTTGAAAGAAACTTTATGTTGCTTTCCCTTTTGACATGGATTACAAACTTTTTCATTTGGAAACTCAAGTTTAGGTAGGTCTCTAACTAAGTTCTTCCTATTTTGTTTTCTAAGTGAATGTAAATTGCAGTGTCCTAATCTTCTATTCCATAACCAGGACTCTTTATGAAAAGCATTTAAACAGGTAACCTTTTTCTTAGCTAAGGAATTTAAATCAACATCACGAACATTTTCATTTCTTAGAGCAGAAAAGACTAAAACGTATTTAGAATTAAGAACATTACAATAATCATTTTCAAATTTAACATTAAAACCATCATCTCATAATTGAGAAATACTTAATAGATTATATTTATGTCCATCAACAAATAAAACATTAGAAATTAAAACTGGATCAGTGTTACCAATTTGACCTAGGCTGATGATATTTCCTTTAGAATTATCACCAAAGGTGACATGACCTCCATCAACCTTTATTAAACTTTCGAAACATGAGTAATACCCAGACATATGTCTTGAACATCCACTATCCAGATACCATGTCTTCTTGTGGGAACTCTTCAAGAAGGTTTCCTACAAAACAGATTTAAATAGGAAATGATTTTGGTACCCAAATATTCTTGGGTCCAGACAGGTTACCAATCAAAGATTTCGGTACCCACATTTGTCTTATGGGTCACATATAATTTACAGAATCCAAAGATTTTGAAAGATAAACTCTATTAGATTTATAACTAAGTGAATAACTAGTTTAAACATATACATGTCCAGAAATCGAACTACCAGTATTCTATCCAGATTTAGGAATAAATCTATTCCTGGTAATCTGTCTCTGTCCAGGTTTGTAGCCTATTACAGTAGTGTATTTTGGTGAAACTTTCTTTCCTAGAATTTGAGTTAGTGTGTCTTTTCCATTTGTGAATTTCTCTAATTCCTTTATAAGTTTCTCATTATACATTTTCAGTTCAGTGTTCTCTTTAATAAACTAAGAATTCTTTTCTATTTCTATGTCAAGATCAGATTTATGTTTAACAGTTAAAGCATAATGTTTCTTTAAACCTTTTTATTTGTCTTTCAACTCATTACAGGTTTCTTCCAACATATCCCCGTATTCAAACAGTTCATATTTTGGCATATTTTCATAATTAGAATCATCTACAGAATAATATGAATTTAAAGCAGGAGTTTCAGATGTTACGTCAGAAGTGTTTGTCATTAAACACATGTTTGCCTTATTTCTGTTTTCAGTCTCAGAAGCTTCAGATTCACTGGAGCTATCCTCAGAAGCACTCCACGTAGCCTTTATGGATTTCTTATACTTATTATCCTTATACTCATATTTCTTCTTGTATTTCAGCTTTGGACAGTCTGCTTTTATATGTCCTTTTCTTTTGCATTCATAGCAGACAACTTCATCAGATTTTTCATTTTTCTTCCAATCCTTTTTCCAATGTCCCTTATTATCATACTTTCCTTTGTAATTTGATTTTCTGAAGAATTCAATCTTCCTATAAAATTACTTAAACTTTATGGGAATCTGAACCATTTCAGCATCACTATCTGAATCAGAATCTTCACTGGTTGAACTCTTAGTAGGTATTAGCATTTTCTCCTTGTCTTTTCTATTTGATGCAGTAGACTTGAAAGCCACAGATTTCATTTTAGTTTAATCATATTCCTCTTTATTCACCTTGAGTTCTTCCTCATACATCATAAGCTTACCAATGAGTTCTTTTACAGGTAGAGCAGCAATATCACATAACTCTCTGATTGAAACAGATGTGCCTCTCCATCGGTCTGGTAAACGTCGCAAGATTATCATAATTTGTTCCATTGCTGGAACAACCTTTCTGAGTGAATTCATTGTATTGACTATCTCATTAAACCTCAGATACATATCAGAAATAGGTTCATTAGTCTTCATTTTAAAATTATCATATTTAATAGTATAAGTATTCAATCACATTTCTTTAACATTGGTTGTTCCTTCATGAGAAACACCCAAAGTATCCCATATTTCAAAAGTAGTTTTGCAAGAAGAAATTCTATTAATCTCCTCATATCCTAGAGCACAGTACAGGGAATTCATAGATTTACAATTATTATTGTAGGCAGTCTTTGTAGGTTCATCCCAACTTACTATTTCAGTTTCAATAAGTTTATATTGTGATTCTATAGTAGTCCAGATATCAAAACCCATGCTTTCTAAATGAATTTTTATTTTATGTTTCCACTGAGCATATTTTTTACCATTGAATAAAGGTGGCCTATTAGTAGTAGAACCCTCTAGTCTATTATCCATAACTAGATTTTAGAAAGATAATTTAAAGAAATAAAATTTAGAACTAACAGAAATTTAAGATCTTTAAAGATGAAACTAAAATCACAGTTGAAAAACAAAGTATTTCAAAAATCCTTAAACAAAAACAATGCCTCTGATACCAAATGTTGGTCGGAGTGGATACTCAATAAGGGGGTGAATTGAGTTCCAATTAAAATTTCAGTTAAAAAATTGTCTATTTAAAATCCCCCAATTTATAAAACAAGTTAAACTGTAGGGAATTTATACAGATTGTAAATGTTCACTTAGCTTCTCAAAGATTGATTAGGTCTCAGTTAATTTAATCACAAGATTAAACTAACTTTTGAAACTAAACTACTGATTTACAATAAGTGTAAACACTTGCTAATTTAACTATCAAAGTAGCTTTAAAATAGTTTTGTATTTCAAAGTAATAGCAGCGGAATAAATAAGATATATATAGTAAACTTTTAACTTAAACTAAAAGTGAACTGCAGATATAACAAGAGGTTCAGTCTCAAGATGAGACTTAGTCCTCTCAAATTTATATAAAATTTGATCCACACCATGGATCGGGGTTAACAACAGTTTACAAAACTATCCCGGCCACGTAGGGACCTCTACCACTGTTCTTTGTGGGAAATAAAACAAAGATCAGGTCACACAAGGACCTCTTCCACAGTTGACGTGGGTAAACAAGAGTTAAGAGATTTGGAGTGAGGATTTTGATATCCTCTAGTTCAGTGCAGGAGACAGTGTGTGTATAAGAAATACAGAGTACACCAAACTTCTTGAAAGTTAATAAATAAATCACTTAGAGATAGCAGATAAGAGTTTAGAAAGATCTAGTGATTATCAACACAGCTCTGGACTCGTTGGATTCAGCAAGAATGCTTCTGAGTCCATCTCTGGTTTTTCTGTTGAAAAACAGAGTGTCGTATTCCAGCATGTGTTCTATAGGAGTGAGTATGTTCTCTTGATTCGTCGTGTGTTCTTCAGAGGTGTTGGATTGCATTCATGATAGTTCTTTGAAAGACCTGAAATCTCCTTCTAGTTCATGATTGTTCTTCTTGTTCAGCACAATGCTTTTTTATGTATGTATGATCTTCTCATTGTACATCCACACTTGCACACCTCACTTCTGTTCTATCTCATGTACTATATGTTAATATTCCTTATATTCCACAAGTTCTAGCGGTAGGAATGATTCCCTTTTCATATGTACGAGATACGATTTCCTGACATGCCAAAAACTATCGTTAAATAACATTAATTGCATTAAAAACATCAAATATGACAGTTAGCATTATTTAAATAATATTGACAAAAATTTAAGAAACAGTGTCAAAATGATTATATAAATGGTCTCTTCTTCACGGTATGAGCTTCATGGTATGAGCTTCACGGTATGACCATGTCACAGTGTCTGGATCACAATTTGTCCTTCATGGTGTCTGGGTCATGGTTTTTCCTTCACGGTGTCTGGGTCATGGTGAGTCCTTCACGGTGTCTGGGTCACAGTGAGTCCTTCAAAGTGTCTGGGTCACGGTGAGTCCTCCACGGTGAGTCCATACTTAGACAAATATCTGTATTTGGACTCATACAGTAATATGAAGAATATGGATTAAGTTTAACCATTAGAGAGTAAGAGAACTTGAATCATAAACGTAAAGGCTTGATAATATATGTGAGATTCGTGATCATACATGAGACTTGTAAATAATAAAGAGAGTAATTAACATCCATAAGATTTGTTATCATTAAAACATGATGAGTAGTTATTATAGAGATTGAAGAGCATTAACAAGATGTGAAATGAAGATCGATATTAATTAAAAGTAATAAGATTTGTGATCATTAATACATGATTAACACATGAGGAGTCCAACAAATATTTTATAACTGTTAGGTATTTTTATGTATTTTTTTATTTATTAATTTTGATTATTTTAATTATTTTTATTATTTTATATTATAATTATTTGATTATATTAGGATTTCCAAATGTTTTAAAAAATTTAAATTTATATCATTGAATTTTTTTTAATTGATCTTATCCTTACATTTTGAAATTATAATATTTCAAAGGTTAAAATGAAGTTGAAATAAAATTGTATATTAACAAAATTAAATATATTTTTTAATGAAAATACATATTCATTAATTCATTTTTTGATTTTCTAGATGATGTTATATTGTATATTTTGATTTTGAATGTTTTAAAACTTGAAAGGGATCTAAAACCATGTTCTCAATTAATGATTTTCTTATGTACATTGTTTACTTTTTTTTATCCTAAGTTATTCAAAAAAATACCCTTACAACTAGCCATCTAGCCATCCAGGGGTGGAACCTCATACCACTCCCTAAGGAGTGGGGTAGTTGAGCCTTGGCTTCCCAGCAAGAACAGGCTGGCCATGAGGGTGTGCGTCCCCACAAGGGTGCATGGGTATTGAGAGGTAGTGCCACTGTGCAGGGTGGCACAACGGAATAGGGTTGGCACAGAGCACGCTCGTAGGGATGAACCATTATGGGGTGGTACCAGGGATGGGGAAGGGAGTTCATTTCCCAAGCACCAGATCATCCTGGTTTATAAGGCGTACTCGAAACTCCCTCTATTTCGATGTGGGAATCAGTTTTTTTAAGGAAGATCTAATCCTGTCCGTTCAATCTCACTGCGTGAGATATGAGTCGTCTGATCAATCCAGCCTTCGAACCCCACTGCTACAACATTTCTGCCATGTTTTCTATGGACTTTCTGATTGGGGACGCAGTTGATCTTGACCAGTCATCTGTTTTTAAAACCACAATATCACCACATCTATTTGATCAATCCTTATATAATCGTAACCGTCCATTTGTTTTTAAAATGGTGGAAATCACCACAGCCCTCTGATCAGCCTCGATTGATTCGAGTCATCTATTATTTTTCAACACTTCTTCCCTATCTTATTTTTCTTCTTCTAATCACACAATTGCACCATTTCATGTCACACTCTCCTCCATTACTCCTCTTCAAACCGTGAGTCCTCATTTCCCTCTCTAGGGCCCGGTCGTCCACCTTTCATCATTCTCCAGGTCTTCACGAGTTTTTATTTTAATATAACCTGAATAATTTCCATGCAAACTTTCCATAATACATATATATATATATATCCAATCCATTCAAGATATGGGTTAATCATGGTTTTTTTCCTATCTAAATAGGTAAACTCAACTTTTGTTATGTTTTATTGTTTATATTCTTATGATTGAACTGTCATATATAAACTATAACTATACAGTTTATATAACCTATATATATATAAAAACATTATTTTCACTAAAACCCTATAGGTTTTCCTCTCCTAAAATTTCCCCCAATCACTCCTCAGCACCACCCTTCTTTTGAAGTCAAGTAAGGGATTATTTTTCTTTGTTTTCTATTTGTAAAATCCTTATTTACAACTTGTGCGTATATGGTTATGTATATATATATACCTATATATGTATATAAATTTATTTATAAAACAAATCCTATAATTTTTTTTATGGTTTTTGAGTGCTAAAAACATGTTTTTAAATAAGGTCCTTAAATACATGTAAATCATGTAAGGATTCTAATTTTTTTTAATAATACTATATAAACATATATGTATATATACGGTATATTTATATATACATATAGGATTTACTTCTAATATGAATTTGGTTTTCTTAAAACTAATTTTAGTGATTTAATTATATTTTTGATGTGTACAATATTTATAAGGATTTTTCAAACCATGTTTTGGTTGTGTAAATCTCATGTATAAACTTTGTGTATATATGGTTATATAATTTTCAAAGCCAAATTTATATATATAATAACCATGATCACATATATTCATGTCTTAATGGATTTAATAATATTTGATCGTATTAACCTAGTAATGATTTTATACAATACATATGATGCAATTTTATATTGGAAAACAATAAAAAACCTTGTTTTGTTTTTCTGTGTCTAAATTTTTTAAAAGATTACAACACCTTATTGATGAAATTTATCTTACATACATGCATTCCCAATTCATAAATATTAGGATAGAGGGTTTGAATAATCTTGTGTTCAATACAAATGGTTATATATATACATGCATAAAAACATGTAGTGACATGTGTTTAATTATCTTCTAATGCATGAATACCTCACATGAAATAATTATTTTACAATTATACTTATTATAGTTCAATTCATGATAAATATTCCATAATTAATACTATTGGTTGTTAAATGTAATGATTTTATCTGGTTAGCTCAATTATTTACCAGTGTATGGAAAATATGAATCTTAAATTCAAACAAACTATTATTTTATGTTTACCATTATTATCACTTCTAATGATGTATGTGTGTATGTCCATGAAGTATTTAGTTTAATGTTTACTGTTAATGCATGATTCATTTATGAATATAGTCAAAATTGAAAAATGGAAATTTATCTCTTATAATATCTGATGCATTAAGAATTTATTTATTCAAAGTGGTATGGGATACTTAGAATAAAATACACAAATTAATTATTTTAAGTGGTATGGGACACTTCAAATAAGAGACATAAAATAATAAATCAAAGTGGTATGGGCCAATTTTATTTAAGACAGTTAGACATTTGAATAATGCATTGGACTGTTAATGTGATGGGTGAGGCCTACCATAGCCTTTCGATGCATCAGAAGGTCTCATGAGACAAACTAGGTCATGGAATGAGGCCTTGATAGAATGGTTATGTATGGACATGGAATGAGGCCTCGAAAAATGTTTTTATTGTTCATCATTATTCTTTTCCTCAGTATGTGATTAATATTTAACCAACCATGGTATTATTCGACTAGTAGAATATCCCTTGGTTATAAATCTTTTACTTATGATAATTGTAATAAAGGTATACTGAATAATTAAGTATGTACTTGGAATGTGTCTAAAACAAATGTTTAGTATCTATTATCATAATTTTGATATAGAAGTTGATATTACATCTTTCATTTCATGAATTGCATTTGAATTATTAAGTGAACCACTCTTTTTTTACTAATTCAATTCTAAGCGGATATTATTTCATGTGCTTATCACCCTATAAGTAGTTTGATTAATTTCTAGAATATGTAGCATTCCATGCATTTTTTTACATGTATGCGTACTCTTATATGTGTTTTATCTGTATCTCTTAAATAAATATATATATTCTTGTGTAATAAATTTACCTAAATATGTTTTCATGTAACCTTTGAAAAGAAATTTGAAGACGTTCTTCAGGAAATGTTTTTTACCTATTAAGAAACTTTTTTTAATTATTTAAAAGGATGTTTAAAAAAAGAAATTTCATTAACTTGTTTAAAAACACCATACTGAGTGTTTTAAATTCTCACCCAACATTTTAAATTTATTTTTACTGGGATAGTATATTTTCCAAGCTTTGGGTACTCCTATGTGATGGAAACAAATGAAGTTTATCTTTGTCAAGATTTTGAATAAATGTATCAGCTGTATTTGGTTTTCCAAAACCAAAATCAGAAATATTCTCTATGATGGAATGTGATGTGTAATTGAATCAGCATGTTTTTATAAAAACAAATTACAGACCATGTTTTAGGCATTGTCTTCGGGCTTCTGGGGTCAGGTCCTCATAGTTTGTATTAGAGGATCGGTTTAGAAAATTTTGGAAAATTAGAAGAGTATAATGTTTTTTACTATGTTTTTTTAGTAGAAGTTTTTCTTAAAATTTTTAGATTGAATGAAGAGACTCACAAAATAATCTATTATCCCTTCCAGACAAGATACTAGAAACTATAATGTTATAGTTGTGTTCTAATGTATTAGATCCATTTAGAAACCTACGAATCTCTTGAAAACAACTTTATCAAGTGTCCAACACCCCTATTATACTCCAATTCTTATGGGGGTTAGGTTTCATTCACTTCCCCATAGTTCATGAACAACTTTCATTTTATGCACGATAGGGAACTTATTTCGAGGGTCTCTTTATATGTTTTACCATGTTTGAGACATGTCTATCATTGAGGAATTTTTGGGATGCTATAGAAGTGGTAGGCCTCCGTGAAAGTTATCTATTTCTACTCCTAAACTTCAGTTCATATAAGAGGCTTTATGATTTTAATATTTTTTAAAATAATCTGGTCTGGATGGTCTATAGGAATCAAGTACCCTATAATATCCCCAAGCTTTTCATCTCCCGTTATTTTCACCTGAAGTCGGATCCTTTCTTACATGAGTTTGATTCTGGCTACTCGAGGTGTGTTTGGACCAAATAAATTGATTAATTTAGAACTACCTTGGACACCATGACAATAAAGAATCAAAAACTCCTGTGGAACTGGTGAAGGTATAAACTAATTTTTTTTCAACCAATTTTTTTAATCAATAATAATTTAAAAACATTTGTAGGGACATAAAGGTTGATGTCTATGGGTTGGTTCTGGGATTCTTAAGAGTATGATGGAATTATTGGGACACAATTCTTTTGAGGGGGGGGGGGGGTAATGTAACACCCCAAACATATTTAATTTCTAATAATAATAATTTTATAATTATTAGTATTATTATTATTTTTTGTTTTTGTTTAATAATGCTTCCATCTAAAATAAAATACTTCTAGAATATAAATAAAGACAAGTTTTATCCAATAGAAATGTTGAGACCTTATATTTATATAAGTCCAAAAGACCCCCAGTAGCCTAGAATTCCTACTATGAGACCTATAAGAATCCCTGAGAGACCACCAAACACCAGAAACAAACCAAACAATTATTGGAAGTCCTTCAGTTCTATCATAATTGAGTACATTATGGAAAGAAAAATGGAAACCATACTATGAATCAAGGGGCTGTAGAGCACCATCTTCACTGAAATGGGTTTTGATGTTTGGAACACCCTAAATAAGTATTTTTAAAGGATTAAAGTTAAATATGACTATTGTTGGCTGTTGAGGTCTTTAGATGACCGTTGGTTTTTATAACGGTCATAATATTTTACAACTATTAGGCATTTTTACATATTTTGTTTATTTTAATAATATTGATTATTTTACGTATTTTGATTATTTTATAATCTATGTTTTTGAGTATATTATAAATTTCAAATGTTTTAAAAATTATTGAATGTTATATCTTTGAATATTCTTTTAATTGAACTTATCATTATATTTTGAATGTATAATGTTTCAAAGCTTAAAATGAAGTTGAAATAATAGTTTATATTAATTAAATTAAGGACATAGTTTGTTTTAATGAAAATAAAAATTAATTATTTCATTTTTTTTCTTTCTTTGGTTTTAAAAGAATTATATGTTATATATTGATTTTAAATGTTTTAGTACATGAAAAGGATATAAAACCATGTTTTCCATTAATGATGTACTTATGTATATTGTTTACTTTTATTATCAAGGGTTATACAAAAAACTAACCTTATGGATAGCCATCTAGCCACCTGGGGGAGGAATCTTACACAACTACCTAAGGAGTGGGGTGGACGAGCCTTGATTCCCTAGCCAACACATGATGGCCATGAGGGTTTTTGTGCCCACAAGGAAACATGGGTGTTGTGAGCCTATGCCACTGTGCAGGGAGGCACATCAGCATAGGGTAGGTGTAGAGCGTGCGCGCCAGGAAGAACTGGTATGTGGTGGTACTAGGGGGCGTGGGAGTTCATTTACCTAGAACTGGATCGTCGAGGGTTATAAGGTGGAATCAAAACACCCTCAATTTTGATGTGGGATATGGTAATGTAATGGAGATCTAATCCTGGCCATTCAATCTCACTGTACGAGATCTTGGCCATCCAATCCATATGACCTTCGAACCCCACCGTCGTGCAATTTATACTATGTTTTCTCTAGACCGTCTAACTGGGGATACAGTTTATCTTGACCGATCATCTATTTTTAAAACTACGGTATCACCACAGTAGACCGGTCAATCTATGGATAATAAAAACTGTACATTCATTTTTAAAATGGCAGAACTCACCACGGTCATCTGATCAGCCTCAATCGATCTGATTCATCCATTATTTTTTACACCACTTCCTTATCTTCTTCTTCTTCCCCACACTATAATAGTGAACCAATTCATGTTCACTCTCCTCCACTACTCATCTCCAACCTGTGAGTCCTCATGTCCCTCTCCACGACTCGATCATCCACCTTTCATATTTGCATAGTTCTTCACAGGTGTTTATTTTAATGTAACCTAAATTGTTTCCATGAAATCTTTCCATAATGTATATATATATGATCCATTCGAAATATGGTTTAATCACGATTTTTTTCCATCTCAATAGTTAGACTCATTTTTTTATGTTTTATTATTTATGTTCTTATGATTGAAAAGTGGTATAAAAAACTATATCTATACATTTTATATAACCCATTTATATAAACCACCTTTATTTTCACCAAAAACCTATGGGTTTTCCTCTCCTCAACTTTCCGTCAATCACTACTCGCCACCACGATTATTTTTATGTCAAGTAAGGGATTATTTTTCTTTGTTTTCTATATGTGGAACCCCTATTTACAACTTGTGTGTATACGATTATGTATATATATATACATATATACATATATATGTTTATATATCAAACAAATCCTATACTATTTTTATGGTTTTCAAATGCTCAATTTTTTTTAATAATGTCCTTAGATACATGTAAATCATGTAAGGATTCTATTTTGTTTTTTTAATTGGACCATATAAACATATATGTGTATATATGATATATGTATATATACTTATAGGTTTTAATTATAATATTAATTAGGTTTTCATAAAACTGATTTTTGTGATTTAATTATGTTATTTAAATGTACAATATTTATAAGGATTTATCAAACCTTGTTTTGGCTATTTAAATCCCTTGTATACACATTGTGTATATATGGTTTTATATAATTTTCAAACCCACATGTATATATATAATAACCAAAATCACATATATGCATGTCCTAATTTATGTAGGAATATTAGATGGTATTAACCCGGTGATGATTTTATACAATACATATGATGAAATTTTATATTTCCAAACAATAATAAAACTATGTTTTGTTATAGTGTGCCTAAAAATTTTACAAGAGGACATCACCTTGTTGATTCAATTGACTTTACATGCATGGATTCCCAATTTAGAAATATTTGGATAGAGGGTTGGAATAATCTATTGTTCAATACAGATAGTTACATATATACATTCACAAACACATGTAGTGATATGTGATTAATTATCTTATTATGAATGAAAACTTCACATGAAGTAATTGGTTTATAGTTATACTTATTATATTTCAATTGTTGATGAATCCTCCACAATGAATTCTATTGCTTGTTAAAAGTTATGATTTAATCTGGTTATATCTACTATTTATCTATGTATGGAAAATATGAATCTTAAATTCTAATACATGTATTTTTGTGTATATAAATTTTTTAATTTCATGAAGCATGGGTTTAAAATTTAATTATTATTATTTCATGTGAAAACCCAAAAAAGTACTATTTTATGTGCACTTGTTATTATCACTTGTACAAATTCATGTCTATGTGTTCATGCAATCTTTAGTTTAATGTGTACTGTTAATGAATGATTCATTTATGAATATGGAAATAATTCAAAAAGGGATATTTATCTCTTATAATATCTTATAGATAATGAATTTAATTATTCGAAGTGGTATAGGACAATTTAGAATAAAGGAAACAAATTAATTATTTGAAGTGGTATATAAAACTTCAAAAAAGTGACATAAATAATAAATCAAAGTGGTATGGAACACTTTTATTTATGAAATTTAGACATATGAGGAATGAATTGGATGGATTATGTTATGGGTGTGGCCCACTATATCATCTTGATGAATCAGAAGCTCTCATGAGACAAACTAGGTCCTAACAGGAGGCCTTGATAGAATTACTATGTATGGTGTGGGAATGAAGCCTCGAAATATTATTTGGATTGTTCAGCATTATGCATTTACTAAATATTTAATTAATATTTAACTACTCATGGGATTATTGGACTAGTAGAACATCCCTGAGTTATGAATATTTTACTTATGATAATGATAATAAATGTATATAGAATAATGAAGTATGTACTTGACTTGTTTTTATAAGGAAAGTATAGAATCCATTATCAGAATTTTGATACTGAAGTTTATATTACAACTATCATTTCATGAATTTAATTTCAAGTGTTAAGTGAAACATGATTTTGTTACTTATATAATTCTATGCTGGTATTATTTCATGTGCTTATTAATCTATAATTTGTTTGATAAATTGCTAGAATATGCAGCATTCCATGAATTTTTGTAAATGTATGTGTACCCTGATATCTGTTTTATCGGTATCTCTTAAATAAATATAAAAATTATTGTGTGATTTTTTTTTGTCAAAAGTTCTTCAAGAAAACTTTGGAAAATGTTGACAACATGCTCCAAGAAATGTTGTTTACCTTTTAATGAAATGTTTGTAATTATTTACAAGTATTATTTAAAAAGTAATTTCATTAATTTGTTTTAAAACCCCTTACTGAGATTTTTAAATATGTACCCTAAATTTTAAATTTATTTTTACAGGGTTAGTAGATTTGTCATTTTTTGAGTACTCCTATGTGATGGCAACAAATGAAAATTATCTTTGGCGAACTTTTTATGAAATGTATAAGTTGAATATATTTTTCTAGAATGTAAACCGGAAAACTTCTCTATGATTGATTGTGATGTGTAATTTTATCAGCATGTTTTTAAAAAAAATTGCACACCATGTTTTAGGCACCGAATCCGGGCTTCTATGTCTGTGTCCTCACATAATTTATTTTCATAATGGTAATTTATTTTTTTTGTTGTGAAGGTATAAATACCTTAAATTATTACGTACCACTAACATATTGCTTGGGAAAATAGTAGAAAAAATCAAATTAAATGATTTTAAAAAATAAAAAGTAATATTTTTATTGATTAATAATGATTTATAATGAATTATATTAAAAATAATAATTAATAATTTCTTTTTGAACTGTTTATATTTTAATTCCATTCTTAAATTTATTTCTCTAAAGTAAAAATATATGAATGGTTATTAAAATTAATTTAATAATATTTTATGTTAAATAATATATTATTAAATGATTTAAAAATAATAAAAATCTTGAAAGAGGAAAAGGGGGTATGATATGATCTAAAATAAAATAATTTTACCATTTTTTGGAAATGTTTTCCTTATAAGTAAAATTATATCTCTTTATTAATTCAAATATTGTTTCCATAGTAAAGGCTAAAATTTGTTAACAAAGGGGTTAAACAAAAAGATTGGGTTTGAAATTCCATATAGAAATATAAAATTTTTATTACATAAAGGGATTTAAAACATAAAATATCTTAAATTAAAATATTTTCCCACTTTGTTCCACTTTCACATGACCTAGAATTTAGTATATTTAAATCTTTTAGAAAATTCACAATGTGTCAGTTCCTTCACTATAAAAGGAATCCACTTCTCCTCAGTTATTCACACCACATTATATAACATAGCTTAAAAAAACCAAAGAAATCTTTTAAACATGATTATTCATGATCTAGAGGAGATTCTATCCTTAAAAGACAATCCCTAGGGTCCTTGAGAAGAGATCAAAAGGTGGTTTCTCAAAGAGGTGTGTTTCTGACGCTTTCGTCGGGGCGCGCGCGCATCTGTTCGTCCGCAGAGGAGGACGCACGGCGCTTGTTGCCCTGCATTCCCGCATTCCAAAGGCGGGGGGCATTCGCTCCTTATTCAGGGACGTCTGCTCCTTGATCAAAACGGGATGATGGGATTTCGGTTCTTCCTTCCGTGGATTCCTCCTCAGAACTCATCACCTAGTCCGGGTCTCCCTCATAGATTTAATACGTAGTTCGTGAAACTCTTCCTAGTGCCATGTTTCCATGGACACCGGTTAATTACACTGCTTCTGTCAGGACATTCCAAAGGGTCCGGTCAGGGCAGTAACCTTCAGTCGGGGGAGTAGTCACGTTGAGGCATCAGTAGCGTGTCTGGATGCTGGGGGCCTGGCATGTCTGTCTATTATCCCTGGTCACAGGGCTTCTTGAGGGCATGGAAGCCCGAGGCATCCCACATCGAGCGTGGGGAATTATATGCCATAGACACATATATGAGGTTTTCCTCATCTTCTCGTGTTTAACACAGGGTATGCCGCGAGTTTAACGTCCAGCGGAGACGGATCAACCCGATCAGAGCATTAGCAAGAATAGATCGGATTGAGGGATTTCCCTTAAAGTGATGCCGATACAGGGGCTAGCCTACGGGTGGCTGTGAAGAGGATCATACCGACATGGTCTCAGCGGGATATGATGGTCCGGGTGAGGATCGGGGTGGATTGTGGATGGATGAATGAAGTGGAGGGTGGAATGGAGAGGAACCATCGCAAGGGAAATGGTGAAGTTGGGATTGAGCCTTGAAAGGGATTCCTACATATCCTCGTGGCAGGGAATCAAAGTACGCGTAGTTCGGGATGGTGCCGGTGAATCAGCATGAGGGTGGACCTTGGTCCGATGGGCATCATCAGCGAGCTGACGTGACTGGGGAGGACCAGGAGGGTCCCAGTGGTGATGGGCTCGGACCTCGTGGAGGCTTCGTACGTACCATGCCTTGACATGGATCAAAGTCCACGTAGTTCAGAGGGGTGATTCGTCAGCGAACCGACGTGAAAGTGGACCTTGGTCCAATGGATGTCGTCAGCAAACCGACTTAAAGGCGGACCTTGGTCCCATGCGTCAGCGAATTGACATGAAAGTGCACCTTGGTCCGATGAGGGGTATGCTTGAACCTTGGGAAGGCTTCCTACGTACCATGCCTTGACATGGATCAAAGACCTCGTAGTTCAAAGGGTTTCATCGGTGATTCGACGTGAAAGTAGACCCGTGGGTCCACTAGTGGTGGGCTTGAACCTTGGGAAGGTTTCCTACATACCATGCCTTGACATGGATCAAAGTCCTCGTAGTTCGGATTGATGGAACACAGTTTAACATCATGCAGGACGGTAGTGAACCCTGACGTGAAGAAACGATGGGTGGTGAGTGTCGGCGAACCGACGTAAATGAAGGACCTTGGTCCCAAGGGAGATGGTCTTGAACTTCTGGGAGGCTTCCTACGTACCATGCCTTGACATGGATCAAAATCCTCATAGTTCGAAGTGGTCATAACGGCTTGCCGTCAGTCTAGAATGCAGTTTAAAGTCATGCTGGACGAGACTGATGATGGGTGGGCTTGAACCTCAGGAAGGATTCCTAAGTACCACGCCTTGACATGGATCAAAGTCCTCATAGTTTAAATGGGGCTTTGTCGGCGAACCAACGTGAAGGTGTACCTTGGTCCAATGAGTGATGGGTTTGAGCCTCATGAAGGCTTCCTACGTACCATACCTTGACATGGATCAAAGACCTCGTAGTTCATATGGGAATGGGTGTGCAGTTTAATGTCATGTGGGACTAAGGCATGCAGTTTAACGTCATGTTGGACGAGGGCATGCAGTTTGACGTCATGCAGGACGAGGGAATGCAGTTTAACGTCATGCTGGATGAGGGAAAAACTCGACGTGAATGAGCGACCGAGTAATGTGTTTTGAACCTCATGGAGGCTTCCTACGTACCATGCCTTGACATGGATCAAAGTCCTTGTAGTTCGCTATGGGTGGGGGTCAAGGTCGGTGCTCACTCTAAGCCCACATGAGTCATGCTCGGTGTGAGAAACAAGAGGTTGCAAGGACCTGACGATCACGCGGTGAAGGATGTGTCCGTGAGAAGCAAAGAGGGGCTTACGCGTTAGGCGGCCTGTGGTGCTGGGACTTACTCCAGGATGGAGGCCCAAGGTGAGACAAAGCGCAACGAAAGAGAGATTTGGGACCAATGATGGGAGGTGCCTCGTCCCCTATCACGCCCTCCACTGACCTTGGTAGTGGGGAAGTACGGAGATGCAGAGGTGCAGCCATCCGTTGGGGAACTAGGGTCTCCCTTCTCCTATGAACATACGCCACTCCAATAAGGAGGATATCATCCCTTGTGGATGGGTGATTCCATTCCTGTGGAGACGAGTGGTGAAAAGAATGTTCGAGCTGGGGGGACCCTCTGTGAGAGGCAGGAGGCCGGGTCACAGTTTAAGGTCATGTGTTGAGGGTGTGGTGCTTGGAAGTTTAACGTCCTGCAGCTCGGACGAGGTGGGTTCACTCTGCACCCCTAGGACTTACATAACCGGTACCCTCTGGTCCTTGGGGGAGGGAAGGTATTGGAAAGGCCTAGGTCAAAGGGGGTTGTGGAGCGAACCATCGAGGGGTTCACATTAGCGTGGCTATGCAAGGAAGCAATAGCCGTTAGCATGCCTATGCGAAGAAGCATTAGGTGAAGCAACTCTACGGGTGGTATTTTCCATGGGACTTTGAAATCACATCATGCAAACCTGGAGGGTCGCATGGGAAGGGGATTTGCCAAGCAAAGGAGTGTGCTTCGCGAAGCTGAGTGCCTTGTCCTTAGCATGGGGCATAGGTGTGAATGGAAGGTGCTTTGCGAAGTGGAACAGTGTTCACAGAGCACTACCTCATGAAGAAGGGGTGCCTCGCGAAGCAGGGTCCTGCGAAGCAATGTGCTTCGCGATGTGTAGCGATCCTGCCTTAGCATAGGGATCACTAGTGCAGGTTGGGTGTTTCACGAAGCATAAACGCTCCACGGCTGCCCGGGTTCCCTTGGGAATCCCCTTCCTTCGCGAATGCCCTTGAGCTTCGCGAAGGGCATCCCTCTCGGAAGAGGGGCTCAAAACGAGACAAAGAAAAGGCGTCTCGCGAAGTAGTAGTACCTCGCGGAGCTCATGATTCCCGGGGAAAAGGGTGATTTGCGATTTGGGAGAGGAGAAGCCGAAAGGCCAGATTGTCCGTCCTCTGAGACTCAGGGGGGAGTCCAATATTTATAGGGAAGGGGCGCCGCGAAGCAGCACTCACGCACCGCCTCAGGTGCTTCGCGGCGCGCTCGCGAACGTCAACGTCGTCTGCGGAGGGTACCGCCTCTGGAGCTTCGCAGCGGGCTCGCGAACGTAAAATGTGCTCGCGGAGCATTACCGCCTCTGGAGCTTTGTGGCGGGCTCGCGAACGTAAAATGCATTCGCGGAGAATTTCCACCTCTAGAGCTTTGCGGCGGGCTCGTGAATGTCAAATGCGTTCGCGAAGAATTACCGCCTCTGGAGCTTCGCGAGGTCGTGATGATCGGGGAGCTTCGCGAGGCCGCGATGTTCGGGGAGCTTCGCGAGGCCGCGATGGTTGGGGAGCTTCGCGAGGCCGCGATGGTCGGGGAGCTTCGCGAGGCCGCGATGGTCGGGGCGCTTCGCGGCGGTGCTTCGCGTCGGTGCTTCGTGAGGCAGCGCGCTAGCCGTCTTTTTCGTTCCTTCATTTCGGGCCCTATTTCGGCGCCAAAAAATGCCCCCCCTCAGACTTAGAGCCGCGGAGGGCAAAGGGTCGAAGTCTGAGGGAAAATCGCCAAAATTGTCGGCGGTTCGCGATGCGGCTTCGCGAAGGGGCCCCGCGATGCTCACCGGGGCCCCGGATCCGGACGCGCTGCGATGCTCCGCGCGGGTGAGGCGCGCCGTGATGCTCCGGGGTCGCCGCCTATAAATAGGGGGGTCGACTTCTTTTGTCTTCATGTGACTTTCTTGTCTTTTTGCGCTCTCGACTTCGCGAAGCTCTGCATACTCCGCGACAGCCCTCCGCGAATCAAGCTTCGTGGCGAACCGCGAGTCTCCGACTCTGCGTCCGCGCCAAGCGAACTTCAGTTTGTCGGCCTCAGCCAGACTTCGCGACTTGGTCTCGCGACCGATCTTCACGACTGATCTTCACGATTCAGCTTCACGGTCGAGTGTCGCGATCCAGCTGAAAAAATTCTTTTCTGAGGGCCGGAATCGAAATGGCCCATCAAGAGGCTGTATTGGGGGTGCTTGCAGATGCTGCTCGTCGGGATGAGATGGCCAACTGTCCAGGCCTAGGGGAGATGGTCCGATGCCACTCGAACCACACCACTTTGACAGATCTGCTATCGGAGGGTCAAAAGGATTACCCATAGTGCAAGAAACTGCCATTGTACGGCTTCGGGTTGAGGAATGACGTCTTCATCCCGGAGGCGAGTAGGGACGAACCAACTTGCTAGTTCAGGAGCACACCATGCCAGCACCAATGGTTCAGGGTGGCCGATGGTCATGCACAGGAGAACTTCACACCCATCACTACTGACTGTCTCTACAACCATGTGAACGGCATTGACGAGAGGCCACTGCAACCGGAGACGTCCCCTCCTCGCTACCGTACCATGCTGAAGGCGGCTTAGAAGGATTCGAATAAGGGATGGTCTGATGAGTGGGACCTGCGCCAGGGCGGCAACTTCATTGATGACTGGGCCTGGGCCTACTGGGTAGGCGCCTCATGCGTGGAGTTTGGGGCTGAGCTGAGGAGATTGGGGTTGTATGAGGCGGCATGGGCCTCCCAATTCCACATTTACAAACCAAAGCAATTGATGCCGGAATTGCTGAGCAGATGGTCGTCTAGGACCAATACCTTTCACCTGCATCACGGGGAGGTGGGCATCAGCCTGTGGGATGTCCACCAGATTTCTGGGCTTCCGATTTTGGGGGCCATGTATGATGAATTCCTCCCCGTCATCAGCGCGTGGGAGGATACAGAGCAAATGCCGCGACTGGCGTCGGCGCTGATGGCACTCATCCCTGGAGAGGACAAGGAGGCAGTAAGGGATGTCTACTTTAGGATATGGTTCAAATGCTTCCTGAATTACCCCGAGAATCGAGAGTTCCCCCCGAGGCCTCGAACTTGTCCGAGGGCGGCCCAACGGGGCAATGGGCACTCGTATTGGCGGGTCTTGGACGACAGCCAATGGAAGACTTGGGGTTTCAGTGTGAGCACTGAACAATAGCCGATAGTCAGGCTGGCGGCATTCATCGCGGCTCTCATCTGTGGTTGGATTCTACCGGTGAGGGATACAAGCATGGGGGTACGACCCAGCTCGTTTATTATGGCGTCGATGTTGGCCATGGGGCAGCGGATCAATCTGGGGATTCCGATGCTCACCAAACTGTACAGAATGCTGCGGCACATTAGCGAGGGCAAGAAGCCGCCAAGGATATGCGGGCCCTTCCACCTCCTGTATGGGTGGATCGCAGCGCATATCAGGGGGATTTATGAGTATCCAAACCCCATTTAGCCGCCGGGATCGAACTTCCGCCCCTCCATCCTGAACGCGGTCGGGAGATTCCCATTCAAACTAGCCGTTCCGATGGTACTAAATCGGGTGTGGAGGACGGACGAGTTTAATTTCCACCCCTTCCCGTTGCCGACAGGGATACTTACTGATGACGGGCAGGGAACGGAAGAACACCAGGCTTACCTCCTGGCCTATCGAGGTGGAGTTTTGGTGGCACAGATAGATCGTGAGCCACTCTGCGAACCGTACACCCCGCATCGGTTTGCGAGGCAGTTCCGGTGCCGCCAGCGGATGACCCCGCGGGTCTACTAGGAGGTGCGTTACGAGGAGAACCCGTGTGTGATGAGGCAGTTGTGGCTCATGTTCACATGGGAAAATGGGAAGATGCGGATTGCATTGCCTCCACCCACCGCTGCTTTCAGATTGGTGAGGGAATATTCCATCAGTTGGGAGGCTGCTTACCCAGGGGAGATGCTGAAGCAACCAACTATCCTGGTCGGTGACGGTGGGCCTCCCCTATCCCGAGGTCGGGGTCGGAGGGGAGCTAGGGCTGCTCGCGGTAGCGGGGCTGCCATGGCGGTGAGACTCGCACCGGCCGAGGGTATGGCATCAGTGGTGGATCCGGTGATTCCAGAAGATAACGACCATCCGGAGGGGTAGCCACTGAGGGGATTTCGTAGGATATCCACTCAGGATCCGGGGAAACGGCTGTGTCATATCGACATGGCAGAGGATGCTATCTTCCCGGAAGCCTGGGACATTTGGGATGTCAACCGGCAATTCCTCATCCCACCCGAGATATGGGCCCACTTGAATCGCCTCGGGATGGAATTACCAGGCATAGGCCCAGTCCGGGCTGGATTCACGGTTTCTCCGACGGAGGCAGAACAGTACCTGGATGAGCTGGAGGATTACGTCCACTCCAGTGGTGTCCCTCGCCCAATGATGGACCAGGTGAGGGTGTTGCTGAATCAAACGGTCCCCCCACAGTTATCGATTGTCGATCTGAGGGAGCGCTTCCCCCTGCCGGAAGAATCAGATGACTCCTCTCGGGAGGATGAGGCTGGAGGAGGGAGCCCATTGGAGGAGGGCAAGGTCGGAGATCAGGGCTCAGATTCCGACGATTTCGCAGAGGCTCTCGAGGTAGCATTCCGAACTTCTTTCCTTATGATCTGTTCTTGGGTAACTATGGACTTTTCACTGATGTTTTAGCCATGCAGGAGGAACTTGTTCGTAGGCCTCGTTCTCGCTCTTTGGCGGGTGATGATGCGGGACCTTCAGAACCCGCGCCTATGGCTACGTCCAGTTCCGCGTCTGGTGGGACCAGAGCACCCGAGGTGGCTTCTCCGGAATCTCCGGATCTTCCAACAGTATACGGAGGGCCTCGTCTCGGGGTCCCGTCAGTACCGGCTCAAGAGAAGCACCAGGAGGTCGATCTCCGTAAGTATCCTCTACCGGTCTCCTCGTTGTCACATGTAGACCATGCCAACTAACTTTTATGTCCCTCTCTATCATACAGTTCTTCGACTGGCGTGGGCTGATGCAACAAGACTGGTCGGGATGTCTGGTGCCATCCCTCCTAGGGGCATGCCGGTGATGGTGGTGATAGTCCCCCAATATCCTCAAGCTGCGACACACATCATCCCTGGTGGAACCACCAGCAGGGCCGTACCCGAAGTCATTGAGGTGGACTCCGAGGAAGAGGATCAACCGGTCGGCCCCAGTCTTGTCACGCCTGCTTCGGCGCCAGGTGCCGTACTAGATTCAACACCAGATGTTGATCCCACCGAGGATTTCCTACAGGCGTATCCCGCGTACGAGCCTTCCAATCGCGCGGACTAGGACGAAACGGTCTCCGACAAGGAAGACAACAGCATAGTCCACTGCCGGTCGTGGAAGCTGATCACGCGCTTTATCAAGGACACTCCCCAAGCGCAATGGCTGGCCGAAATAGATAGACTCCACTTGCGGTTGCGAGAACTGTGTGCTGGGGGATTGGATGCCCAGCGTCCTCACGCACTCATCTGTGATCTTATGGCTGAGAAGATCCGGGAGCATGATCGTGGGCTCGGCGTGGGCTAGCAGCGGAGGAAGGCGACCAACATCAAGAAGCTCCAGGAGGATGAATGCGAGGTCCAACAGATGTAGACCCGGGCAGATGAGATTTCAGCCTCTCTCAATGCACAATCTGAGCTGGTCGCACGGCTGAAGGCCCAGCTGGCAGAGGCAGAAGAGAATATGAGGCAGACCTCCGGAAAGATGGCTGCCGTTCAAGCTGGCGTAGAGAGGGCCAAAGCTAGGACTGACGAACTATGCCCCACCGCTGCTGAGGAGGAGCGGGAGCTAAGTCAGCGGCAGCAAGCCTTGGATGCCACAAGTAAACGGGTGGCAGAGCTGCAATGCTCTTTTGACGGGGTCAACCCGTCCATGGGGGGAGTCGAACCCCGAGTATTGTAACAAACCCAAAAACCTTTTATTGGTACTTTCGTGCTTCAATTTTCCTTTATTTTGAATGTTGTAGCGCGCACGATTTCCTCTATCTGAATCGCCTTGTTATATCCCTACAATGTTTGCGGGACGTTCGGCGACAATTCCCCAAGCCCACGTAGGTCGAGCCCGATGTGAGAAACAGGAGACAGTTTCCCTCTCATCCCACCTAACATAGGAGTGGGGACCATGATCCGGGCATCCGGGATTTGGATTACCAGTCCAGATTCCCGAAAGATGTGAGAGGCTTGATCGGAGAAGGAACTTCCAGGATAGCCGAATTACAGTTTCTTCAGCGTGCTCTTATGCACGAACGGGGCAACGCCAGGGGCGCTGAAATCGGTCCAAACAGATGAAAATGGGAAGCGTGAATCATGATACCCAAGATTCAGAACCCTGTGGGGATGGCTTGACAATAAGGGACAACCATTAACCTTGGAGGAGAAGCGGTATCTGTAATGGGGACAACAAATGAGGGTCGATCGTTGACCATGTTCGAAACACGGGACCATGTCACAAATGTTGTCGATCAATACTTCAGGATGTTGGCCGAGGACAGTTGGCGGACCATAGGTCAAACATCCATACTGTTAGGGGGTCCTTCCAAACATGACCAGTCTTCCGGAACGTTGGCCCAGGACGGTAGGTGAGCTGATGCGGCATGAGACCAGGTTGTTAGGGGGTCCCGTGAGACATGAAAGGGGAAGAGGGTCTGAATAAGGGGCACGCAAAGCGTGGAATATGGAGGGATGGTTTGTCCGAACAGAATCCAACACTTAGGTAGTTACACCACCATGGTGGGAGTACACCATATGGGCGCATTGGTTTGATCATGGATCATTCCTTCTTTCAGACAGGGCCTCTCTGGCGAGGGTATCTGTCACTTCCCAATGGGATCTTGGGGCATCCTGAACTTGTTCAGGGTAGAACTGCAGTTTAGTGTCGTGCGTTGAGGACACTTGAACTCTTGTATTATAACGTCATACGATAGGACGCGGAATAAAAGGGAAGATCCTAGGGAACGTGTGGTGCGGTAGGTATGAAACCGACGTGAATGAGGACTTGGAGTCCAAATCACACCACGTACTCCTGGAGGAAACTCATCAGGTCGAGGGACCAAGAGTGAGGATTGGGATGGGCCTGAAGCAAAGTGGTCGGGCGTTCCTACGTACCCCATGAGGATGGGAATCAAGCCATACGTAGTTCTGGAAGTGCAGTTTAATGTCATGCGGGACGAGGGGCAGCCTGACTGTGTCGGTACACATCCTACCAAAACTACTAAGCCCACGTGAGTCATGCTCAGTGTGGGAAACAAGCAGTAGTGGTGGGAATTTCCCAACACAACAAAGGGCAGGTTAGGGCAAAGGGATGCTCGGTAAACACCGGCCCAATGACACTAACACAATCATTTAGCGCACCTAGATGCGCGAAGAGAAAAAGACGAGTATGATGGAATTCCACTTGAAAATGTGGGAGTGGAAATGTGTGAATCATGGCACTCGAGAATCAGATCACGATGATGGCGGCGTGACGATGGAGGATAACTGATGACTGTGTTCGCAAGACAGCATCCTGTCGCGTTAGCCTATAATGGGGACAGACAAATGAGGGTTGACCGTTGACCATGTTCGAAACACGGGACCATGTCACAAATGTTGTCAAATATCCGTAGGGACTTTGGGCCAAAACGATTGGAGGTCCCTTAGGTCCAGCATTAATGGAGAGCCCTTAATCCTAGTATCCATGTCGTTCGGGGGTCCTTTTGGATGTGGAAGAGGATGAGGATCCAAATAGCGAGCTCACGAAGCCTGGTCATGGGACGAGGGGAATGTCCCTGTGAAAATCCCACACTTTGGGCTCTTTGTCAAAACACATCTGAATACGGCAACGAGACGTATTAGATAGAGGGAGAAGATTCCTTTCCCATAGGGAGATATTAGTTTAGGGTCGTAGAATTTGGACCATGGATGAGAGGAGACATAAGAGGCACATGGTGGAGTAACTCAAACACCCGGCGTGAATGGAAATAGGGGTGTGTGCGGTGCGATGAACAACCTAACGTGAATGAGGACGTAATCCCATATCACATCGCACGACCCCTTTGGGAGAGGTTTTTTTGTTCAAGGGACCGAAAGGGAAAGTTAGGATGGGCCCGAGGAGAAGTGCTCAGGCACTCCTATGTATCTCATAAGGATGAGAATCAAGCCTCAAGTAGTTCTTGATGGACCTTAGACCATAAATGGGTAAAGGGGGTAGGGGACACATGGAAACAAGACTCGATGCGAAGGAGGACCTAAGCCCTACCTACCATGCGTTCTCTGGGAAAATGCTCGAGTCGAGGGACCGAACACAAAGGTTAGGCTGGGCCCGCGGGGAAGTGCCCGGGCGCTCCTACGTATCTCATAAGGATGAGAATCAAGCCATACATAGTTCTGGAGGGTGACATGGTAAGATACCAGTGCCGGGGGAAAAGGGGAGTGCGGGCGTGGTCGTTGCACTAAAAGAAGCGGAATTTGATAAATCTTGTTTGTTATTTATGGTTAATGTGTTTTTTTTGTGAAGCGACATGCCTAGAGTATAAGGCTGTGGTGTCACCACAAGGATCAAGTCATGATGGGCGTTGACAAATGGCATGGCACATGACCAATACCCAACGTGGTGCCCTCTACAACGAGGTCATCACAATGTAGTGCCGTTTTTCGTCATGTGGCCAGGACGATAACGTTACAGTTTAGGGTCGTATGATAGGACCATGCAAGCATTTTATCGTCATGCAGCGCAGACGTAGTAGAGACGGTGCTAGGAGGGGAATGTGCGTAGTGTTATAAAACACAATTGATGGAGACATGATCCCACATCAAATTGTATGCCAATTGGAGAGGGAGACCTTAGGCCAAGGGGCCTATATAGAGGTAAGAGGTGAAATAGGGGGAGAGACTGGCTCCCTAAATGGGTTGTACCCGAAGACAGGGTATTCGGGCGGTCCTACGTATCCCATGAGGATGGGAATCAAGCCACACGTAGTTCTTAAGGGTTCCTTTTAATGTCATGCTGGACAAGGAATAGGAGGGCTAACCCTCAGAACCGGGGTGCGCGTGGTGCAGCCCTTGCAAACCTGACATGAATGAGGAAATAATCACGCACTACGCCACACTTTCCCGTAGTCGGGGTCTTGAAGGTAGGACCAGAGAGGTGAATTTGCTGAGCTCAAGTTGGACCCACAGACAAGGGGTCTGGGCATTCCTACGTATCCCATTAAGATGGGAATCAAGCTGAACGTAGTTCCAGATGATAATCTTAGTTTATGGTCTTAGAGCTCGGACCGTGGATGGTGACAACTTCCCGAGTAAGCAGAGATGTCAACCCGATCCCTAAGCCCACGTGAGTTAAACTCGGTGTGGGAAACAAGGGGGGGTATCCTCATCGCAATACTTGGGGAAAGTCAAACAGAAGTTGGTAGAGAGCCCCGAAGGACACCTTTGACATGGCTTGTTCCCCCAACGCGCGGATTTGCACGGAGGAAAAGTACCAAAAGTTCCAAGACTCCACTTGGACACGGTGAAGTGATGAAGGGTGTGAATTGTGCACCCGACATTTTGGGCTTAATGGGTTGGCGTGACGATAGAGGAAAGCTGTTAACCATGATGGAAACATAGCGTCCATATCGCGTTATCCTGAGGTGGGAACAAAAAACGAGCATCGACCGCTGACCATATTCGCAACGCAGGATTTTATCGATTTGTTGTTCAAAACCCTCGGGGGCGTTGGCCCGTAACGGTAGGAGATCCCTTGGGCGTAGTATCCAGGCCGTTCTTGGGGGTCCCTCCGGGTGTGAAAGATGATGAAAGCCCTGATGTCGGGATACACAAAGCCTGGAAAGCGGGTGCAGACGTGTCCGAGTAAATCTTTTCATTCCAGGTAATAAACCAGAGTACTCTTAGGCACATCGGTGAACTGTCGAAAAGGGATCAACGAAACAGCTCAGGAGGGAGGGGTACATGGCGTGGTCATTACGAGATCGACGTGAATGATAAAATAACCTCACGCCACACCATACACTTCTATAAGGGAGGACCTGGGCCGGGGCCTGGAAAGGCCAAGGGGCCTGATGGTTAGGCATTGGTCAGGAAGGCCTGATTGGCTTGCAGTTTATCATCTTGCAGTGAGGATGAGGGTCGGGGACCTGAGAAGGCCAAGGGGCCTGAGGCTGGGCCTCGTAAGAGGAGGCCTATGGTAGGGTACATGATCCCAGCGTGAATAGGACGTAGTCCCTCACCACACTGTACACCCTGGGTAAGAGGGGACCTGGGCCAGGGGGGCCGAGAAGGCCAAGGGGCCTAAGGTCAGGCATCAGTTCGGAAGGCCTGGATGGTTTTCAGTTTAACGTCTTACATGAGGACGGGGGTCGGGGACCTGAGAAGGCCAAAGGGCCTGAGGCTGGGCCTTGTAAAGGAAGGCGTACGACATGGTACATGATCCCGACGTGAATGAGGACACAGTCCTACACCACACTGTACACCCCTATGGGGAATCAGGGTCGTGGGCCAGATTGCTAGCACCACCCAGGGGGAAGTTTGTCACTTCGGGATGGGGAAAAACAAATCACTGCACTCAATGTCTGAGACATCTCGGGGTGGACCCGAAGATCCAGGACACTGTTGACCATGTTTGAAACACATCGTTCCCATGGTGACCCGATATGGGAGAAACAAATGAGCGTCGACCACTGACCAAATTCGCAACGCGGGACTTGTATCGATTTGTTGTCCAAAACCCTCGGGGGCATTGGCCCATAACGGTAGGAGAGCCCTTGGGCGTAGTATCCAGGCCGTTCTTGGGGGTCCCTCTGGGTGTGAAAAAATGATGGAATCCTAGTCAAGGAGTGTGTGAAGCATAGCTGTATCCATCCACGAAAGAGGTAGACATCTCCAGGGGGGATGTGCAGCCGGGTCGAGGATTGCTCGATATGAGTTGGGGAAAAAGTGTGCACCCTGCCATGTCTTGACCCGAGGGGAATATTTTGGCTTTTGGGCTGGGCCAACGGACGAAATGCCTGGGCGTTCCTACGTATCTCATGAGGATGAGAATCAAGCCATACGTAGTTCTTGAAGGCCATGCAGTTTAGCGTCGTGCGGTGAGGACGTGGGAGGATAGAAGAATGGGAGTGGGCACATGGTGAGACCCTTACAATCCTTGTGTGAGCGGGGTTGCATGAGCAGGGCCAAGAAAGCCTACTCCCTGCTACACAAGGATCCTCCAAGGAAACTATTCCCAGGGGGGTAGTGGAAGAGAAAATCTTGGGGCTGGGCTCAAGACGAGGCGTCCGAGCGTTCCTACGTATCCCATGAAGACGGGAATCAAGCCACATGTAGTTCTTGAAATGTAGTTTAACGTCATACGGGATGAGGAGCATCTCATTTGGGGATATGTAAGGTATGACAAGTAATCCGACGTGAATGAGGACATAGTCCCACACCATACCGTACAATCCCGTAAGAGGGTAAGTTGGGGAAAACCAGCTTGCGGTTTAACGTCTCGCAGTGAAGACGGGGGGCCAGGGGCCCGAGGAGGCCAAGGGGCCTGAGGCTGAGCCTTGGTCAAGAAGGCCTGGCCGGCTTGTAGTTTAACGTCTGGCAGTGAGGGGGGGGGGGGGCAGGGGCCTGAGGAGGCCAAGGGTCCTGAGGCTGAGCCTCGGTCAAGAAGGCCTGACCGTCTTGAAGTTTAACGTCTTGCAGTGAGGACGGGGGGCCAGGGGCCCAAGGAGGCCAAGGGGCCTGAGGCTGAGCCTCGGTCAAGAAGGGCTCCTAGCTTGCAGTTTAACATCTTTCAGTAAGGATGGGGGGAGATCTTAGTTTAAAGTCATAGAGCTCGGACCATTTTTCATTTTATCGTCTCGCAGGACGAAGATGCAGTTTAAGGTCGTGGAGGACCTTAATGTCCAGTTTAAGGTCATGCGGGACCATTTTGCAGTTTAGGGTCGTGCAGGACTTTACAGTTTAGAGTCGTGTTGGACCATAATGTGCAGTTTAAGGTCGTGCGGGACCGTTTCGAAGTTTACCGTCTTGTAGGACGAAGATGCAGTTTAAGGTCGTGCAGGATCATCTTGTAGTTTAGGGTCGTGCAGGACCCTAACGTACAGTTTAAGGTCATGCGGGACCATTTTGTAGTTTAGGGTCATGCAGGACCCTAACGTACAGTTTAAGGTCATGCGGGACCATTTTGCAGTTTAGGGTCGTGCAGGACCCTAACGTACAGTTTAAGGTCATGTGTGACCATTTTGCAGGTTAGGGTCGTGCAGGACCCTAACGTACAGTTAAAGGTCATGCGGGACCATTTTGCAGCTTAGGGTCATGCAGGACCCCAACCTACAGTTTAAGGTCATGCGGGACCATTTTGCAGTTTAGGGTCGTGCAGGACCCTAACGTACAGTTTAAGGTCATGCGGGACCATTTTGCAGTTTAGGGTCGTGCAGGACCCTTTTGCCCTAGGCAAAGTATCTCTTGAGGAATTTGGAATTGGTGGGAGGGGTTATACGCTCACCATCCATGGTAACCAAGGAGTATTCTCCATTGGGGTAAACCTTATGGATGATATAAGTCCCTTCCCATTTGGGTTCTAATTTGGGCGGTTTCCTACCAGGAATCATTAGCGCTCGAAGGGCCAGTACCAGGTCGCCCTGTAGAAAAGAGCAGAGATGAACCTTCTTGTCGAAGGCCCTCACTATCTTATCCTGATGCCTTTCCAGATTGTGCAGGGCACGAAGACGGTTCTCGTCCAGTGCTTCTAGTTAGGCTAGAAGGATCTCGGCTACCTCATCTGATGTCTGGTGATCATAAACTGCAGTGCGTAACGACGGTAGCTGGATCTCAATGGGTAAAACGACCTCAGCTCCATACACCAGGGAATATGGGGTCACCTGGGTAGAGTTGCGAGTCATCGTTCGATAAGCCTAGAGGGCGTTGGGGAGCTTGTCCGGAAAAATTTTCTTGTTCTGACCAACCATCTTCTGCAGAATGTTAGGGAGGGTTTTGTTGAACACCTCGATCTGTCCGTTTGCCTACGCATGGTAGCGGGAGGTATGGTTCGACCGAATGTCGTACTTGGCATACAATTTCTTCAGTTCAGTCGCTTGGAATTTGGTGCCGTTATCAGTGAGGACGACGTGAGGGACCCCAAACCGGTGGATAATGTTGGAGCTCACAAAGTCAATAATGGAATAGGCCTTGAACTATTTGAGCGGAACTACTTCTACCCACTTGGAGAAGAAATCTGTAGCAGTCAGGATGAACCTACACTGGCGGGCTATTGCCGGTGGATATAGTCCCACTACATCAAGTCCCCATAGCGCAAATGGCCAAGAGTACTTGGTGGGGTGGAGGGGTTCCAGCGGCTGATGTAGGAAGTTGGCGTGAACTTGGCAGGCGTGGCATCTCTTGGCATACCCAATACAATCATGGATCATAGAGGGCCAGAAGTACCCCAACCTCCGGATTTGATGGGACAGCTTCGGCCCAGCTTGATGGGCACCACAGGAACCGGAGTGAACCTCTTGCATAACTTGAGGTATCTCTACTCCTTGGATGCAACAGAGGAGGGCACCATCGAAACTCCGCTTATAAAGGATCTGTTCAAGACTGGGGCCGCTATGGAGGGTAAATTGCAGTGCGCGACGTCGAATTCGCTCGCGCTCGGTCCGGTCGTCCGGGAGACGACCATTTTGGAGATACTCGACAAAAGGTGCCCTGCAGTTAGGAGCGGCTTCAAACACTGTGTCTGACGAACCCGGGACCCCTGACAGGGAGGGTCCGGTGGTGAGATGACTTACCCACAAGCCATCATTGTCCTCTTGGGTGACGGGGGCAATAACTCTCCGGTGTTCCACATGTATGATCAAATCATCTTGCTCGGGTTCTGCGAGCGACGCATCTAAGCCAGCCAAGGCGTCTGCTTGGCCGTTCTGCGACCGTGGGACATGGGTAACCTCTGGTCGAGAAGAGAACTGGTCCATTAGGCGGAGGGTGTACTCCAGCAATGGTACAAGCTCTGGCTTCCTGAAGACGTAGTCACCATTAACCTGTTTGATTACCATCTTGGAATCTCCTTTCACATGTAGATGGGGAACATGGATTTCAAGGGCCAACTCGAGGCCGGTGATGAGAGCCTGGTACTCTGCCTCATTTTTCATATAGCCTTCTAACAACATAAACGAGTATGGCAGGACGACTTGTGCCGGGGTAATGAAGACAATGCCCAGACCCACTCTGTTGAGCCTGTGATCGTTGAGCCGCTTACCGGTGGGGCTCCGGGAGGCACCGTCGAAATGCATTTGCCAACACGGGACCTCATGATCGACTGAGAGGATCGTCTCATCAGGGAAATCCAGGTCCAAGGATTGATCCGTGGAGGTTGGATGGGCAGCTAAAAAGTCTGCCAACGCCTGTCTCTTAATGGCCTTCTGAGGTATGAACCTGATATCAAACTGCTGGAGAATCACCACCCACCGTGCTAGTCGGTCAGTCAGCATGGGGTGGTTCGGGATGTACTTTAGTGGGTCTACCCAGGAGACCAATTGCACCTCATGGTGCTGTAGGTAATGTCGCAACTTCTGCACGGCGAAGACGAGCACAAGGAAGCTCTTTTCGATAGGGGAGTATCTGACCTCCGTATCGAGAAGCATGCGGCTGAGATAGTAGAGACTGTTCTCATTACCCTCGTTATTCTTCTGGGCGAGCAGTGCACTGAGGGATCTCTCCAGGGCGGTCACGTAAAGGACCAGTGGCTTTCCGAAGATTGGTGGCCTCAAAACCGGAGGTTGGAGCAGATACTGCTTGATTTCCTCGAAGGCGGTCCGACACTCCTCATCCCATTCATAGGAGGCACCCTTCTTCATGAGCCGGGAAAAGGGCTTACACTTGCCGGTCAGATTCGTGATGAATCAGCGTATATAGGCTAAGTGGCCTTAAAGGCCTCGAAGCTCCCGAATGTTTCTCGGGGGAGGCATTTGGCTGATGGCCTTGATCTTCTCCGGGTCGATCTCGATACCTCAGTATCTGACAACAAATCCTAGAAACATCCCGGAGGTGACCCCGAAGGCACACTTCAGCGGGTTTATCTTTAGGTGATGGGAACGAAGGAAACCGAACACTTTCTCATGGTCTTTGAGATGGTCCTAGCGCTGACATGATTTGACTACGAGGTCATCCACGTAGCATTCGACCAATGTCCCGAGAATCGGCTTGAATATGCGATGCATGGCCCTCTGATAAGTGGCACCTGCATTTTTCAAACCGAATGGCATAACCTGGTAGCAAAAGGTACCTTGGGGAGCCCTGAAGGTAGTGGACTCCTCGTCTTCGGGGGCCATCCGGATATGGTTGTACCCAGAATATCCATCCATGAAAGAGAGGGCTTGGAACCCGGCCGTGGCGTTAATCAATTACTCTGTCACCGGGAGTGGGAAGTCATCCTTTGGGCAGTGGCGATTAAGATCGCGGAAGTCGATGCAGAATCTGATCTGCCCATTCTTCTTCCTGACTAGCATGATGTTGGCAAGCCACGTGGAGTACTGGACCTCCTTAACGAAGTTGGCTTTGATTAGCTTGTCAACTTCGGCCTAAACCATAGCACCATGAGAAGGGTGCATCTTCCTAGGAGGCTGCTTAAATCCACGATGGCTTGCCGGGAGGCCCAGACGGTGAACGACTACCTGGGGATCTAGTCCTGGCATCTCGTTGTAAATCCAGGCAAACACGTCATGGTGTTGTTTGAGGAAGTCTACGTACCGCTGTCGCTCCTCGGGGAACATGGCCGCACTGATCAATGAGGGTTTCAGATCTGCCTCGCTACCAAGGTTCACCTGTACCAGTTCATCAACCGTGGTAGAGACGCCTTCTTCAAAGGCGGGGGGAGCATCCTCCAGGTCTTCCTCTCCACCCGTGGGGGGATTTCCCGCGACGGGAGGTACTTCTGGGCCATCAAATCCTGAGGGGCAGCTGGTGTCGGCTTGGGCATCAGCGGTCATCACATCGGGAGACTCACTTGACATTGAGACCATAGCGATGAAGGCAGTCGACCCTATCACATCTGGCCTTCGGCCTAATGGGCCACGTTTGATAATATCAAATCAGTGGTGACGTGTCGGCCTGAGTCGGTGGATTCCAGCCAGGCGGAAGAGACACATATGGCATACCACCATTGTCATAAGCTTGACATTCCGGTACCGTACAGGGGTAGGAGGTTCCGAGATGACCTGAGCGTGGTTGATGTAGGAGTACGAGGTGATTTTCCTCCGTCGCTTGGACACGGGAACATGCCTTCCTCGCGTACCCGAAACAACAAAACATTTCCCCATGTAGGGGGTCGTGGCCTCCAACCGGTGGATCGGGAGGACGTAGGTGTCATCCATGCTCACCCAGGGATCACTTGTGACCGGGGCGGGTTCATCCTCACTTACTAGGATTTGCTTATCCTTACTTTTGTAATAACCCGCATCCAGATAGCGTGCCTCACAAGAAGCGAAGGGAGACGCATCTCCATGTAGCACGCCTACTCGACCGGTGAGGGAGTATTTGAGGCACTGGTGATACGACGAAGGGACCGATGCATGCAGATGGAGCCATGGCCTACCCATCAACGCGTTGTAGGCGGTGTCCTGAGAGAAAACCGTGAACTCGGTGCTTGCGATTAAGCCACCAAACTGAGTCTTCCGGTGGATCTTGCCGACTGGGGTTTGCTCGGTCCTGTCGTACCCCTAGATTCTGAGGCCAGAGGGAGTTAAATCACCTTCAGACAGACCCAGCTTCCGCAACGTCCTGGTCAGAATTAGATTGATTCTGGAACCCGTGTCAACGAGGCAGCGACGGACTTCCACGCCATTGAAGTGGCCGGTGATGTACAGCGGGCGAATGTGCCCCTGTATAGGAGGGTCCTCATGTTCACCGAAGAACGAGATAACCGCCTGACATTCGGCATTTTCAATCACCTCGGTATGGAAGGCTTCTGCAGCTGCTACCTCCGTCTCAAACTGGAGGGGGCTCCTTAGGGCCTCGGCAAGTGCCTCGCGCATTTCGGATGACAGGCGAAGGGCCTCAAGGATAGAAATCCTTGCCGGAATTCCGGCCAGGTGCTTCAGGACATCATACTTTCGTGCCAAACACGAACCTCTGCTTACAGGAGGTCGATCGACATTTGGAGGCATAGCGGGTCCTGTCGGTTGAACCGGTGGTCGGCTAGTACTGGGTACATCCCGCTGCCTGCTAGTTTAAGCCTAGAGAGTAGTCACCGGACCAGGATTGGATGGCGGAGGCTGGCCTGTAGCCAGGAAAGACTGACTGTGATATGAACAAGGTAGCTCTCCCAGATCTAGTAGCACAAACAGCGGTGGAGGTAGAGCTGAAGGCGTTAGATGAGGTTGCGTGTGCTGAGCTTTGCGTTGAGCCTGTTGTCTGGTCTCAGTAGCGTACACGACTTGACTGAATGTGTCTGCTGACGTACCTCGATGACCGGCGCGGTTGTGATTCCGCTGAGGTTGACGCCGGCTGGAAATGTTGGGGAGGTTCGTCTGGCGCTCCCCCTCGTCGAGAGTCATATTGGGCTTTACCAGCTCCACGGTGTTAACCGAAGCATACCCCTGGATGTCACTTGATGAGTCATCCACCACCGGGCGGATTCTAGGAGGAATCCCCATTTCAGGGGGCATGAAGTCGCCGAGAATACGGGATGACGATGGCACCGGCGGAGTGCATTGCTTCTTCTTACGTCATCGTTGCTTTCCCTTTTAGGAAGAGGTCGATTGTGAAGACGACACAGAGGTACCAGCCACTTCTTCTGAAGGTTCCGGCTACCTATGGCGTGTGTTAATGATACCATGGGCTCGGACGACGGTTTTTTGAGCCATCCAGTCGTCGTATTTCCGGGATCCGCGGTTGGGAACCTACTGCCACTCGCCCTCGCTGTCGCTACCGATCTCTGACCCTGCAAAGACACATGCCACTTGTGTTGGTGCCAGGCCCAACCTGACTATGTTGTTGTTGACCTGGTCTTGAAGCTAGTCTTTAAACACATAGCATTGCTTGAGGGTGTGCCCCAGAATTCGATGATAAGGACAGTAGTGAGGGTGATCGGTGAGATTCGCCTTTTCGAGCCTTCTGCACTCGGGCAGGCGCACAATCCATTGCTCTAGAGCACTTCGGAAGTAGCCAAGGACCTGATTTTCATTGAACGAATAAGTCAGGTGCCTTATTTCCGGATAGGGGGGCCTAGGGGCCTGGCCCTGACGAGGGGCCGGAGGGGCCTGCCGAGGAGGAGGCGCCTGATTGTCTCACCTAGGTGGCGGTGGCACATTGCGCGGGGGAACCTGTCGGTTCTGAGGTGGTCGCTGCTGGGCAGGAGCCTGTGCTTGAGGTGGAGGACCTCTGCAGGGTTTTAGGGATGGTGTCACCGGCAGTAACTCCAGCTACCTCGGGGCTTCTATTTGGGCCACCGCGGTGGGTTCAGCCCTGGCGATCCTCTTGGCCGGGATCATAGGGGGAAACAAACATGCCTGACTAGCCTGTTTCAGGGCCTCCTCAAGGCGCTGAGCCTTATCTGAGAAATATCTGAACCCTCCAGGGTAGTTCTGGGTAATTAGGGAGGGTACCAGCTCTGTCTTGACGTTCCCCATACACATCGTCAGTAATTTCTCGTGATTCAGCGGCATATCGAGGGAATACGTACGTCCCTTCCACCGGACGATGAAATCTGCAACTCGCTCATCAAGCCTTTGCTTGCACTTGAAGAGGTCTGCAATGCTGGTCTACCGCGTGGTGGAGCTGAACTGGTATAAGAACTGCCGGCGAAGATCCTCCCAACCGGTCACCGATCCGATAGGGAGCTGGCTGTACCAGACGAATGCCGGACCTTCCAATATCTGCACGAAACATCAGAGCTTGGCGGCTTCTTGCTAAGCCGGGGTCCCCACCATGGGGCCACACCTGGAAGAAAAATGAGCCAAGTGCTGTGGCGGGTCCCCTGTCCCGTTGAAAGGCGAGAAAGTGGGGTTCCCAAAACCCAGGGGTGCGGGCATATCATCCACCCACGCGGGATACAGCTTGTCGTCCGGTGGGACCGCCACCTGCCGCGTTTCCAACGCTTCGAGGCGGGCTGTGAGCACCCCAATAAGATCATCCGGGTGGGGGTCCCTATCTTGACAGGGATCCCTAACCACAAGTGTGTTTCCAGGTTCTTCGACACGGTAGATGGCTTCGGCAGCTCATGGATCAACTGGCGGAACGACCTGTGGGGCGACTGGGGGAACCTGGACTGGATTCTTCAGACTGCCCCGTCGCTCGGGGGGGGGGGGGGGGGGGGGGGTTGGCGAGACATATCACGCTCCCTTACCATACGTTCCGGCTTCTGCCCTGTCTGCGGCAGTAGCATGATCAGGGTTCCCCGGAGGCATCTCACCGGGGGGAAATTGTTCCTGCCCCTGCTGCCCCGGCATGGGATCACCATAGTCGGGTCACCGCTCTGCGGCGTGCTTAGCAAAGAGTTCGTCAACTAGCCTCTTCTGCTCAGGAAGCTGTTGGCGTAACGTGACCTTCTCGGGATCTTCATCCGTTTTTTGCACAGAGGGAGACGGGTCGGAGTGCTTGACAGTTCCGACGTGATCCTTACCCTTGCCGGTTTTTCGACCGAGTACCAGTGACTCGGTTGGTACGGGGAGGCCTAGAAAGTTCCTCTGCTGATGGGTAACCCTCCCTGATGGGTCCAGCTGTGGCGTTACTCCCTCGGGCGGTAATTCTCCATCAAGGAATTCAAGCTCGTCTTCCTTGTCCACTATGTCAGCCATGTGGACCGCGACCCCTCTTGGGGGCATGTCCTCGATGTCGCATAGCGAATCGGGCTGCCGTCGGATAGGGTCGAAGAGGAGAGCGGCATAGTGTCCCCAACCACGGACTTGCACATGGGGGGTAGCTTCCATGAAGATTCTGCGGAGTGCTTTAAAACTCTAAACGCATTTCCGTTGAAGGGCGCTATGGCGGCCTGGCGACTCAGGGTGCTGGGCCACAAGGAGTGCGGCCGCATCGATCAGGCGGCATTGCTCGCCGATTTCTTCGAAGTGCTCTCGACTTATGGGGTACACCACCCATTCGTAACGAAGGCAGAAGTGTGTCGCCCATAGGGTTCGACAAAAGCACCCCACTTCTTCAGGGGTAAGAGACTCTGGTACGCGAAACTTTAGCGCCGCCATCGGCTAGAACTTCTCCGGGAAGTAATCCGCTGCAAGAATACTCCAGAAGCTCCTGGGCTCAGACTCAGGGTCTGGCCCTGTGTTTCCCAACTCGTCAACCGGAGGCGGCTGAGGGACCGATAGTGGTACTGAGGCGGACCTCTGGGATAGTAAACTCAGCAGCGGAGAATACGACGAACGAGCTGACTGGCCGCCGAATTACGGACCATCCTCTGAAGAGTGAGGTGACCTCGCCATGATGTCACGATATGACGGGCTGATAGCCACAGCTTCCGGCGCAGGAGTCACGGCTGTCGGCGATAGGTCACGTCGTCGCTCTACCATCGTTGGCCCCCAAAGAAGCTCTTCGTGATCTCTGGTAGAGGTAGAGGGCGCTTCGGGTGACGGTGGTGGTGACCGCACGGTCGAGACCTGCGGAATCTCCACAATTTATTCCTCCTGGATGTACCTGCAGAGGGAGATGGGAATCTGGTGGACCTCGCATTCCGGGCGAATGAGGCTAACACGCCTGGTTCCTGCCCCAGTCCTTGATACAGAGGAGCGGGGAGAAGGTTCCATTGCTGAGTCGCATTCCGATTCCGAGTCGGAGAAGCGGGCAGGTTTGATCTCCACTCGGGCTTTCCCAGGACTCTTCTTGTGGTGGCGACGACCCACTCTCCTACCCCGGGGTGGCTCTTCGGGACACGGTTGATCCCTAGCATGTAATCTCTGGGCGGCGCTGGCACCGTGGCAGAGAGGGCCCCCGCTCGAGATAGCCGAGGTGCGAGGGGAACCGGGGAAAATGTCGAAGGGTACATGGGAAAGACCTCCATGGTCAGCACCCATGTGGGCAGAGCCTCTGTTGAGATTGGCAGGAGCATGGGCAGGGCCTCCATGGTCTGTGCGGGCGGAGCGAGGCTGGCCTTCACTCCTCGAGTTGCTGGGGCGAGGAGGACCTTCGCCGGTTGCAAAGGGGGTGTAGGGAGGGCCCCCACGTTGGGGAAGGATTGGATGGTCAGTGCCTTCAGATCGGCGGTCGGGGGTAGGGGGATAGACTCCATACCCTATATTTTGGGCACGGGAAAGGCTTTCGCGCCGAGCGTCACTACCGTGGGGCACGTCTTCCTTCGGGATGGGGGTAGCACGAGGCCTACCTCCCTGACGAGCTTCGGAGCGGGGAAGGCCCACGCTATGTGGAGTAGTGTTACGGGGAGGACCTCCGTACGGGGTGACATCACCGCGGGTTAGTTCACGACGATCACTACTCAGGCCTGCCACCCGGAGAGTCAACCCAGCCTGCCCATGGGGCGGTTGGGGTCTCGATTTTGGTTGGGCGAAGGAGTACCCCTGCTCAGCGTATGCAGAGGCCCCATGACACACATCGGCGGTGGCTCGGGCCACTTTAGTTGTTGATGTTGACACACCTGGGCAAGCGTCCTCGGCTCGGGCCCGGCACTGACGTCGGGTCAGGCTAGCTGGTGCAGGTGGTGCAGGGACATAGCCTACCTGCTCTTCCTGCAGAGTCGGACGGCGGCGCTGACGCGGCCGGGCGGGAGCTCTTGCCTGGATCCCTTGGGTCGGGACCCTGAGCGAGCTGAGCCGGACGGTGCCTGCCTCATCAGCGTAAGGCAAGGAGTCATCAAGGCGTTCTAGGGATAGGCTCCAGAAACGGTTGAATGTTGGGGTGGGGAGCATGGGCTCCCTGCGCGGCCTGTTAGGGTGGCGTTGACGGCAGGGCCTGGAGGCCTCTAGGTCCAAGCGGGCCATATCCCGAGTTGGGATGACCCCTTCCTCCTCATACCTGCACACGAGGTTGTTGATCACCCTTCGCTGGATGACCTTTGATGGGGAAAGGGGACGTGGGAGCCCCGTATTCCGCGATGTGGTGGTCGTTGTGGTGGTAGCAGCGCCATGCGGGGTGGCTGTGGTGGAGTTGCCCCTGCCCTTGCGTAGGCGAGTGGGCGGTGATCACGTCTCTGTAACAACAACCTGGTTCCTGAGAAACGAAGGGATCAACTCATCAGTACTGAGAGGAAAAGGATTGACAGCCAGTGCCCCAGCGTCCTTCCATTCTCCACGTCTGTAAGAAGGATCCACGCCAACACGCTGCAAAACGGAATGCCCCACGCTCTACTGCCCCGACTTCCGGTGAGTTTCATGACATGCCCGCTAATTGCTTGGCGGGACCAGGCGCCGGATATCTGGATCCGGTGACACGTCAATATACTGGTGTCTCGAACGCTACTAATCTCCATATTGAGGAGAAGAATTTCACGTCGGGTTCACCATTTCTGTTTCCGACGCTTTCGCCGGGGCGTCCTCGCATCCGTCCGTCCGCGGAGGAGGACGCGCGACGCTTATTGCCCCGCATTCCCGCTTTCCAAAGGCGGGCGACATTCACTCCTTATTCAGGGACATCTTCTCTTTGATCGAAACGGGATGATGGGATGTCGGTTCTTCCTTCCGTGGATTCCTCCTCAGAACTCGTCACCTAGCCCAGGTCTCCCTCATAGATTTAATACGTAGTTCGTGAAACTCTTCCCAGTGCCATGTTTCCATGGACGCCGGTTAATTACATTGCTTCTGTCAGGACATTAAAAAGGTCTCAGTCAGGGAAGTAACCTTCAGTCGGGGGACTAGTCACGTTGAGGCATCAGTAGCGTGTCTGGATGCTGGGGGCCTGGCATGTCTGTCTATTATCCCTGGTCATAGGGCTTCTCGAGGGCGTGGAAGCCCGAGGCATCCCACATCGAGCACGGGGAATTATATGCCATAGACACATATCTGAGGTTTTCCTCAGCTTCCCGTGTTTAACACAGGGTATGCCGCGAGTTTAACGTCCAGCGAAGATGGATCAACCTGATCAGAGCATTAGCTAGAATAGATCGGATTGAGGGATTTTCCTGAAAGGGATGCCGATATCGGGGCTAGCCTATGGGTGGTTGTGAAGAGGAGTGTACCGACATGGTCTCACCGGGATATGACGGTCCGGGCGAGGATCAGGGTGGATTGTGGATGGATGAATGAAGTGGAGGGTGGAATGGCGAGGAACCTTCGCAAGGGCAATGGTGAAGTTGTGCTTGAGCCTTGAAAGGGCTTCCTACGTATCCCTGTGGCAGGGAATCAAAGTCCGCGTAGTTCGGGATAGTGCCGGTGAACCGGCATGAGGGTGGACCTAGGTCCGATGGGCATCATCAATGACCTGACGTGACTGGGGAGGACTAGGAGTGTCCCAGTGGTGATGGGCTCGGACCTCGTGGAGGCTTCCTACGTACCATGCCTTGACATGGATCAAAGTCCACGTAGTTCATAGGGGTGATTCTTCAGCGAACCAATGTGAAAGTGGACCTTGGTCCGATGGATGTCGTCAGCAAACCGACATAATGGTGGACCTTGTTCCCATGCGTCAGTGAATTGACATGAAATTGGACCTTGGTCCGATGAGGGGTAGGCTTGATCCTCGGGAAGGCTTCCTACGTACCATGCCTTGACATGGATCAAAGACCTCGTAGTTCAAAGGGTTTCATTGGTGAGCTGACGTGAAAGAAGACCCGTGGGTCCACTAGTGGTGGGCTTGAACCTTGGGAAGGTTTCCTACGTACCATTCCTTGACATGGATCAAAGTCCTCGTAGTTCGGATTGATGGAACACAGTTTAACGTCATGCATGACGGTAGTGAACCCTGATGAGAACAAACGATGGGCGGTGAGTGTCGGCAAACCGATGTAAATGAAGGAACTTGGTCCCATGGGAGATGGGCTTGATCTTCTGGGAGGATTCCTACGTACCATTCCTTGACATGGATCAAAGTCCTCGTAGTTCGGAGGGGTCACAACGGCTTTCCGTCGGACTGGAATGCAGTTTAAAGTCATGTTGGACGAGACTGATGATGGGTGGGCTTGAACCTCAGGAAGGCTTCCTACATACCACGCCTTGACATGGATCAAAGTCCTCGTAGTTCAAATGGGGCTTTGTCGGAGAACCGACGTGAAGGTGGACCTTGGTCCAATGAGTGGTTGTCTTGAGCCTCAAGGAGGATTCCTACGTACCATACCTTGAAATGGATCAAAGACCTCGTAGTTCATATGAGAATGGGTGTGTAGTTTAATGTCATGCGGGACGAAGGCATGCAGTTTAACGTCATGTTGGATGAGGGCATGCAGTTTAACATCATGCTGGACAAGGGCATGTTGTTTAACGTCATGCTGGATGAGGGCGAAACTCGACATGAATGAGCGAACGAGTAATGTGGCTTGAACCTCATGGAGGCTTCCTACGTACCATGCCTTGACATGGATCAATGTCCTCGTAGTTCTCTATGGGTGGTGGTCAGGGTCGGTGCTCACTCTAATCCCACGTGAGTCATGCTCGGTGTGAGAAACAAGAGGTTGCAAGGACCTGACGATCACGTCGCGAAGGATGCGTCCGTGAGAATCGAAGAGGGGCTTACGCGTTAGGCGGCCCATGGTGCTGGGACTTACTCCAGGATGGAGGCCCAAGGTGCGACAAAGCGTATCGAAAGAGGGATTTGGGACCAATGATGGGAGGTGCCTCGTTCCCTATCACGCCCTCCACTGACCTTGGTAGTGGGGAAGTACGGAGATGCAGAGGTGCAGCCATCCGTTGGGGAACTAGGGTCTCCCTTCTCCTATGAACATACACCACTCCAATAAGGAGGATATCATCCCTTGTGGATGGGTGATTCCATTCATGTGGAGAAGAGTGTTGTAAAGAATGTTCGAGCTGGGGGGACCCTCCGTGAGAGGCACGAGGCCGGGTCACAGTTTAACGTCATGTGTTGAGGGTGTGGTGCTTGGCAGTTTAACGTCCTGCAGCTCGGACGAGGTGGGTTCACTCTGCACCCCTAGGACATACATAACCGGTACCCTCTGGTCCTTGGGGGAGGGAAGGTACTGGAAAGGCCAAGGTCAAAGGGGGTTGTGGATCGAACCATCGAGGGGTTCACGTTAGCGTGGCTATGCGAAGAAGCAATAGCCGTTAGCGTGCCTATGCGAAGAAGCATTAGGCGAAACAATGCTACGGGTGGTATTGTCCATGGTACTTTGAAATCACATCGTGCAAACATGGAGGGTCGCACAGGAAGAGGAATTTCCAAGTAATGGAGTGTGGTTCGCGAAGCCGAGTGCCTTGGCCTTAGCATGGGGCGTAGGTGTGAATGGAAGGTGGTTCGCGAAGTGGAACAGTGTTCGCGGAGCACTGCCTCGCGAAGAAGGGGTGCCTCGCGAAGTAGGGTCCTGCGAAGCAATGTGCTTCGCGATGTGTGGCAATCCTGCCTTAGCATAGGGATCACTAGTGCAAGTTGGGTGTTTCGCGAAGCATAAATGCTCCGCGGCTGCCCGGGTTCCCTTGGGAATCCCCTTCCTTCGCGAATGCCCTTGAGCTTCGCAAAGGGCATCCCTCTCGGAAGAGGGGCTCAAAACGAGACAAAGCAAAGGCATCTCGCGAAGTAGAAGTACCTCGTGGAGCTCATGATTCCCGGGGAAAAGGGTGCTTCGTGATTCAGGAGAGGATAAGCCGAAAGGTCGGATTTTCCGTCCTCTGGGACTGATGGGGTGTCTAGTATTTATAGGGAAGGGGCGCCGCGAAGCAGCCCTCGCGCACCGCCTCAAGTGCTTCGTGGCACGCTTGCGAACGTCAACGTCGTCTGCGGAGGGCTCGCGAACATCAAATGCATTCGCGGAGAATTACCGCCTCTGGAGATTCGCGAGGCTGCGATGATCGGGGAGCGTCGCGAGGCCGCGATGGTCGGGGAGCTTCGCGAGGCTGCGATGGTCGGGGAGCTTCGCGAGGCCGCGATGGTCGGGGCGCTTCGCGGCGGTGCTTCGCGTTGATGCTTCGCGAGGCAGCGCGCCATCTATCTTTTTTGTTCCTTCCTTTCGGGCCCTATTTTGGCGCCAACAAGGTGGTAATTATATTAACCAATATCTTTTTTTTAAACAAAATCTTTTTTTACCACCTTAAATTCTATAATAACATTTAAAATATAATAAAATAAATATCTATGATATAATATATTATTATTATCTCCATCTTAAAGATTTTATCCCTCTCATTTCCATAAAATGGCCAATCAAAGTATTGCTCATGTGTACATGTGGACTGCCACCTCCATGAAGCGATGCTTTTGGTTTTTTATCACTAATCTATATTGATGGTTATAATAATGGATTTTTTGAGTATATATGTTATTTATAATATTAAAATAGTTACATAATGTTGAATTATTGTTTACTTTTTTTTATATCCATCATAATGTGGAAATATAACTCATGCGTACGTACAGACTACCACCTCTACGAAGAGATGTAATTCATTTTTCAGCACTAATGTATATGAATAGTTATAAAATTGTATATTATAATTAAATATGATACTAATAAATTGATTAAAATTAAGAATATTATGTAACTAGGATCAAATGTAAAGACCCAGAAATTCTGTAGACATTTTTTTCTTAAATTCATGGGATTTTTATGAGTCTGCGAAATCTGACGGCGCGTGATTCCGAGGCCCGGAGTGCCCGGAATGATCCGTCAAAGTTTTAGTTAAGCTTAAGTTAACGCGCATAGGCAGGTTTCCTAAAAAAGTGGTGTAACTCTTAAATGGTAACTCGAATCAAAAATCTAAGGTCATTGTTGCCCTCAGGATGGTGATTTTACCCTTGGCATGACTTAAGATTATTCGGCACGGACCGCCTGTGAGGAAACACAAAAATGGCATAATCGTAAATAAAATAATTAAATAAATTATTATATTTTTCAAATGATTATAACTCACAAACGGTAACTCGGATTAAAAATCTGAGACCACTGCTGAACTCATGAGTGTATGATTTCTTTAAGAAGATACTAACTTTGGCCAGCGTGGGCCAGCAGAGAAATTTAGTTTTTGGTGGAAAATAAATTAATTAAGTGACAATTATTTTATTTTAAAATTCATAAATTCTAAAGGGTAACTCGGATTGAAAATCTGAGAGTTCCATTGGGTTCGTTGCGGAGTCTTTCACCTAGGAAGAGCCTAACCATGACCACAATGAGTCGAGGGTGACTGATAATAATTTTCTGAACATTGTTTCGGGTACGTTCAATAAATGTACGAGCGGGATTTTATATCTTTTGAACTGTTGCTCAGAACTGAAATCTGAGGGCACTGTTGAACTCGCAGCATCAGTGATTTTTAGTGATACCTTCACTGCAGTTGCGTTCTAATGAGAATGGGAGTTAGTTTTTGGGGTTTTTAAATTAAATTGAATAAAAATAAAGTGTTAACTTTATTTCTATTTGAGGTGGTCAAAACCTACAAGTGGAGGTTAGAGGTGGGGCCCACCCAAACATAAACTCCAGTTAGAGGATATTATTTGGTGGGGCCCACCGATGTTTAAAAATCTCATACAATCAAAGAGGTGGGGCCCACATAACTTTAACCCCCCTTAAACCCCAAATTCATGTTTGAATGGTGGGGACCACCCGAGGATGAAACTCTTGAACTCCCCATTTATGGAGCCACCACCCATGAATCCTTTTGAACTTCACTTAATTAATTCCTACCTACACACAAGAATTAATTAAGTGGGACCACCCTTAATTAATTTTCACCATTTGAATTCTTTATGCCAACATTATAATAAGATGTGATATTTTATTATTGTGGGGGATGGCATAATTTTTGTTAGGAGAATTAAGGAGAGGAAAGAACATGGTGGAGCCATTTCTCTCCAATGAATAACAACAAACATCTTCCACCTTCTTCCTTCTTCAACCAAGACAAAGGAGGGAGCACCGTCCTTGAAGATCACCAACGACGCCATCCTCGACTTCTTCATTCTTTCCGAAATCAATGGAACGACGTTCGCTTTCCTTCCTTTGTTAATGATCATCATCATATCAAGTAGGGGATTGAGTTGAAATTATTTCCATCCTTCATCGTTCAAGTTATGGTATGAGAAATTTCCAATTTTTATCACTAAAGAAAAGAGGGATCAGACCGCATGAACACAGCCCGACCCTCCCCCCTTTTATTGATCACGTTGTTTGATGACGACGACGACGCAACGGTGCCGCCGGAAGGAAGAACCATGACGGAGCAACAAGACCAGAAATGAGCCAGCCGCGGAAGAAGCTGACGACGCAAGGGTCGCTAGGCCGCAGGAGAGGCGCTGAAACATCACGCCGCACATGAAACCAAGCCGCGGCCAGGTGGGCCATGCCAGTGCTAGAGGGGGGCAGTACCGTCGCACCGCGCCGGAGAGGAACCACGACCAGGAGGGCAGCAGTGGATGGAAGAGGCACACCGCTGTCCCGCCGTGCAAAGGAGTTGAAGGTCGCGGCCAGGTCGGGCCACGATGGTGGGGGAGAGGCACCATTCCGCCGCGCTGAGGGTAGCATAACCAAGTCACTGTCATGCCGCGATGGAGGTGTCATGGGGGCTGGCCAGGCCGGCCGCGATGGAGCTGGAGCAGTTGGCCGCTCGGCCAACCGGGAGGAGCGGGACCCCGTCGGGTCCCACGTGTGCTGGACTGGAACCACCTGGCACCGGTTGGAGTACCACCCGAATGGCAGAGCTGTTAGGGATCCAGGGGAGCATGATACCCCCTAGCTGTGGCTGAGGTGGACACCCACTGGGCCGTCGGGTCGCCAGGCCGACCGGGCCGCCGGGCCGACCGGGCAGCTGGGCCGCATTCGGGTCGGGCCGCCCCCTCGGGACGGGCCACCTTCGGGCAAGGCCTCACAATAGGTATGGGCCTACAACTCGGTTCGGGACACCCTCTTGGACTGGGGCGGACCCGCAGATCGGGTCGTACCACGGTCCGACAACGTCAGACCGGACGCGGACCCATTTGGCCAGTTTACACCTTTTCGTCCCTATCTTAGTCTACGAGTGTCCGATCAACGAACCGTTTGCGGAGACAGAAATATTAGAGCAAGATGGTTCTTTTGGAATACCACAATTTATGTTTGGATATAGTTGTGTTATAGTAGTGTTCGTTTGCACCTAAAAAAATTGGACCTCTGGAATGAAAATGCCAATAACTCACAGACCGGGCGTCCGATCGACACGATGTCTGTTGCGTTGAGACCTCTATGATGAGGCAGACCTTTGAGATACTTCTACGTGAGAATTTTTAAAAGTTTTATCTTTTCCCAGTAGCTCAATAAGTGGATCCTTCCAGTGATGAGTAGATAGATTGCGAAGACCAAGTAGCTGACAGTCTTGACGACTGCTTGACCGATTCGACTAGCCCAATGGGGAGCGCCTGGAAGTAGGTAGCAGACCCATAGTGGAGGAGTGCCTGGTTGTTGGTGGCAGACCCGAAGTACTCGATAGGAGGATTACCTCTATATAATTTTAAGGGGAGCACCTGGTAGTTGGCGGTAGACCCATAGTGGAGGAGCGCCTGGTAGTTGGCAGCCGACCCGTGGTATTCGATAGGAGGAGTACCTCAACAGTCCATGTTTAGTGAGAAGAATCTCAGTGTCACGATAGGCCCACTTTTCTCGACAGAGGAGGAGTTATCTAGCAGCTCTGGTTTCGATAATGAAAATCCTGGTTTGAGTTGAATCAATGACTTTTGTGTTTCCTCATGGTTGAGATGGGTCACTAGTTAACTTAGGTATATGTATGGGAATATACCTAAGTAATGGTTATCTGCTAATTCATACTTTTTGGTTTATCCTTGTTGGATTTTGTGAGACCTTGAGGGTCTCAGTGTCCGTAATAAGTATTGTTTTACTAACCCCTACATGGTCTATTCTCGCACCTCGTTGTGTTGGAAGCAGACGACAGACATCGCTGACTGAGGCGGAGAGTGCGAGGAATGGACGGTACCTGGAGGTGTACCTCACGATGTGACAATAGTCAAAGGAGACGGAAGGACATGGAGCCCTGAGGAGGTTATCTATACCTACTCCTCAGGTAGGATCCATGGTGGATGATCCAAGAGCTGCTAGACACCTTCCAGCTGTTTGTCTTTTAGTTGTACCTGTTTTGTCTTTTCCATGTACTTTACTGATAGGCTCGTATTTCCGGCCCATTTTACATTCTAGAAATTCTTCTATATTCAGTTTTTCGAAGTGTTTTGCTTCCAGCTTTGTACTCTAATTGTGTGAGTTTACTTTTTATAAAGGAAATTCCTTCCTGGCTTAGGGAACTACACCTTTGGTGCCAGTCACCACCCCTTGGCATATGGAAGGCGGGCTTTGGGTAGTCACAGCACGAGCCTCGAGGATGGGTCGAGACAAATTGGTATCAGAGGGATCGGTTCTACCACAAAAATTCAGACTCAGATCTTTTTTGTGAAGCAATATTTTTAAGTGTGGTGAGTGCGGATATCAGTTCAGGGAGTCCAGTGTTGGTGCGGCAGCCGACGTATCCATACACCATGACCTGGACTTCTAATTTTTGACTCGGTGCATGAAAACACATATTGTGTGTGTGTTTTCAAAAGTTTTATTTAAGTCAGCTCAACCTGGTCAGCTCACTAGGTTTAACATTTTGACAATGTTGCATCTGTTTAGGATGCCTCCACACAGACAACCATTTAGAGTTCTGAGAGAGTACACGATGACGACCCACCGAGTGACGAGGCTCCGATACAGGGCCCTCTTATTATATTGGAACCTTTGAGGGGTGTACCAGCAGAACCACCACCCATTGGGCATCATATGCCACTATCCGCACTGGCAGACAATGCATGCCAATTGAGTGCATTGCACGAGTTCCAGCAGAAGAGGCCTCTGAGGTTACGAGGCAAGACAGATTCCCAGGCAGTGGAGGGCTGACTGGATGTGATTGCTAGAGTTCTCCACCTAGGTGAGATAACAGTATAGAAGATGGTGATCTTAGCTACTAGTGTTTCCCAATGAGTGACCATGAGGTTGGACAACATAGTGATGAGGCTTCAGTATGTGGACCATTTCCTGAGATTGTACCTTAAGGTAGTGTGTCATCTATATCATTGCCTATTGGTTGAGAGTTTCAAACGGTAGTACAGGTAGATGACACATGTAGGTTTAGTGACTTACAAATGTTCCAGCATCAAATACCCCTCAGGTTCCGAGGTAAGCCAGACTTACAGGCGGCTGAGGACTAGCATAAGGAGGTGGCTGAGAGTTCTCTAGAACTTCTACAGCTTCAGCAAGAAGACATATCGGTAGCTGAGTATTCATCGAGGCGTACCGATCGTTCCAGGTACTCAATGAATATGCTATGATTTGTGCTTTGGAACTTGGACCTCTAAGTGAGGTGTGTTTAGGGACATCCGAGCCAACACATGTTCCTCTGTGCATTCCTACCGATGTTAGGATGCTAGGGATAACCTTTGCGGTTGAATGTTCTTTGGCTGAGCGGATACAGCCAATGAATGTTAGTAGTGGGGAATCAGGAAACTGGCGCCATTCTCAGAGACTTGGGAATGTAAACTATTTTGGAAAGAGGAAGTGTTAAGGATAGATGAATCTGCAGAGCAGCAGACGTGGAAGGAGATCTTGGAAAGTAGCATGAGGTGGTGTATATTTCGACATGTTACAACCGCCCCCTTTCTGTGGATCCCACCAATCTTAGGGAGCTGGAGGGTAGTGGAAGAGAGTAGCTGCATGTGGTCAAGGAGTGTGACCCAAGGGCTCTAGGAATGATTCAAGGTATGGACTGTGTCTACTACTAGCTGTCGTATCAACAGACATGGGTACCAATCATTCCATTCTTCCATAAATCTTGTCCCAGTCCTAGAGTCTATGGTTTAATCGTTGAATTGACCCTCACGTTTGGAGATACCTTTGGTTGGAGACTCGATAATCACACTGTCACTGACGGTGTGATCTGATGCTATAGGTGAGAGTTTCGGTTGGAACCTCTTGGTGGCAGTGTCGAGGCCTTACGATGTTAGTTTGGTTATGGACTCGGAAACCACAGTTCATACACAAATTGACTGTATTAAGAAAAAAGGTTGTGGCTTATCTACAACGTTGGGATGAGGTTTTCCTTACTCGGTGAAAAATGGAACCCATGCAGCACAGATTAAACTCATGCAAAGGATTGTGAAGCTGATCACTCTTGAGTCGGCCAACCTTACCCTCGTGGAAGTAGGAGTTTTGAGTTTTTAGTTCCAAACATGAGTGACATAACATGGGGAAACATTTTCAAAAGATGTTTCAAGGATTGCCCCCCCCCCCAATGGGGGAGGGATTTTTTCTTTGGCTGGATACTACTGGTGGTTCGTTCCAGACTTCACCAGAGTTGCAGCACCACTATCAGCCTTGACAAAGAAGGGGCAACCCTTCGTGTGATCGGTGAGATGCCTGCAGATTTTTCAGGAGTTGAGGCAGAGGCTGACTAGTGCCCCCAACTTGAGTCTTGTAGAGGAAGGAGTAGGGTACATAGTCTACTGCAACGCATCTGGGACCGAACATGAGTTTGTCCTGGTGCAGGGGTGAGCATTAATCGCATATAGTTCTTGATAGGTGAGATAACACAAGAAGAACTATGCTACCCATGACCTAGAATTAGCATCAGCGGTCTTCGCATTGAAGATGTGGCATCACTAGCTTGTGGGTAAAATTTTTACCTTGTACTATGATCACAAGAGTCTTAGGTATATATTCTCTCAGAAGGACCTAAACCGAAGACAACGACATTGGCTTGAGTTCGTCTAGGACTATGACTTTGAGATAGTCTATACTCATAGGAAGGGGAATGTTGTTGCAGATGCTCTCAGGAGGAGATCTGGTATATAGTTTCTAGGAGAGGCGACATAGAAGCTAGCTACCTTGCAAATATCCTTTGTGGATAGGGATGGAGTAGCCTTTCTACTGTCTCTTACAATCACTCCTCCACTTCTTCAACAAGTCAGGGAGGCATAGTGTGGAGATGCTAATTGTGAGAGGCGACGTGATCAGATATCCACTATGTAGGTACCTAATAGATTTTTTGAAGGTGGGGAGCATGTCATCCTCTTTAGAGGACTTACCATGGTACCAGTAGCACTTCTTGAGGAAGTATTGAGGGAGTTCCACACTTCCCCTCTAGCAGTACATCTAGTAGTGGCGAAGATGTACCAGGTCCTTTGATGACAGTAATGGTGGCCAGGTATGAAAAAGGCAGTTGTAGAGGTTGTCTCACGATGCCTCACTTGTCAGCAAGTGAAGGCAGAGCATCAGATATAAACAGGCTTGGTCCAGCCTTCAGAGGTCCCAAAGTGGAAGAGGGATGAGATATTCGTGGACTTCGTGATGGGTCTTCCACATACACCCATGGGACATGACTCTATTTGGGTGATCATCGACTGACTCACCAAGTCGGCCCACTTCCTACTGACCAGAGATGGTATAAGCTACCACGGAGAAGGTCTAGGTCATCCAGAAGGGATGAAGACTGCACAGAGCTGACAGAAGTCATATGCTGACAGGATATGGGGACCTCTGGAGTTTGAGGATGGCGACCACATCTTCTTATGGGTCTCACATCGACAAGACTTTTGGAGATTTTTCCGAACATACAAGTTATCTCCCTGATTCATCGGACCTTTCCAGGTCCTCAGTAGAGTAGGTGAGGTGACTTACTGCCTAGATCTTCCACCTCAGTTGCACCAGGTGCATGTCTTCTTCCATGTATTTCAGCTGAGGAGTTACGTGCATGACCCCTTCTCACATCAATGACCATGGGGAGCTGGACATCGATGATGGGGAGACTTTCACGGTGGTTCCAGTGGATATTTAGGATCGATAGGAGTGGGTACTTTGTGTATGGTCGATACCTCTGGTCTGTGCTCACTGGTAGCACAAGAACCTCTAGGAGAGCACATGGGAGTGGAAGAATCAAATGCGTGCTAAGTACCCCCACTTGTTCCCTTAGTTGTGATTTATAGCTTACGGGGACGTAAAGTCTTGTGGTTGGGAGAATGTAAAGACCCGAAAAAGCTGTGAATTTTTTTTTTAAAATTCATGGGATTTTTATGAGTTCGTGAAATCTGACGGCGCGCGATTCCAAGGCCCGGAGTGCCCGAAATGATATGTCGAAGTATTAGTTAAGCTTAAGTTAATGCGCAAAAGCAGTTTTCCTGAAGAAGTGGAGTAATTCTTAAACGGTAGCTCAAATCAGAAATCCAAAGGCATCGTTGCGCTCAGGATGGCGAGTTTACCATTGGAAGGACTTAAGATTAGTCGGTGCGGGTCTCCTGTGAGGAAACCCAAAAATGGCATAATGGTAAATAAAATAATTAAATAAATTATTTTATTTTTCAAATGCTCATAATTGAAAAAAGGTAACATGGATTAAAAATATGAGGCCACTACTGAACTAGTGAGTGTATGATTTCTTTAAGCAGATAATAACTTTGGCCAGTCTGGGCCCCTAGAGAAAGTTAGTTTTGGGGGGAAAATAAAATAATTAATTGAAACTTATTTTATTGTAAAATTAATAACTTCTAAACAGTAACTAAGATTGAAAATATGAGAGTACAGTTGGGTTCTTTGGTGCGTGTTTCACCTAGGAAGAGCCTAACCTTGACCACAGTGAGTCAAGGGTGACTGATAATAATTTTCGGAACATTTTTTTTGAGTACGTTCAATAAATGCATGAGCGGAATTTTATAGCTTTGGAACCGGTGCACAAAACTGAAATCTGAGGGCACCGTTGAACTCGCAGTGTCGGTGATTGCGTAGTGATACCTTCATCATCGTTACGTTCTAACGAGAATGGGAGTTAGTTTTTGGGGGTTTTAAATTAAATTTAAGAAAAATAAAGTGTTAACTTTATTTTTATTTGAGGTGGTTAAAACCTCCAAGTGGAGGTTAAAGGTGGGGCCCACCCACACATAACCTCCCTTGAGAGGATATTATTTTGTGGGTCCCACAGAAGTTTAAAAATCTCATGCAATCAACGAGGTGGGCCGACACATGCTTTAACCCCCCTTAAACCCCCAATTCAATTTTGAATAGTGGGGACCACCCGAGGATGAAACTCTTGAACTCCCCATTTATGAAGCCGCCACCCATGAAACCTTTTGAACTCCACTTAATTAATTTCTTCCAACAAACAAGAATTAATTAAGTGGGACCACCCTTAATTAATTTTCCCCATTTGAATTCTTTATGAAAACATTATAATAAGATGTGATATTTTATTATTGTGGGGGTTGGCAAAATTTTTGTTGGGAAAATTAAGGAGAGGAATGAACTTGGTGGAGCCATTTCTCTCAAACGAAGAATGACAGACATCTTCCACCTTCTTCCTTCTTTAAATGGGACAAAGGAGGGAGTGTCGTCCTTGAAGAATTCAGGCGACATCGTCCTCAACTTATTTATTATTTCTGACATCAACAGATCGACGTTTGCTTTCCTTCGTTCATCAACGATCATCATCATTCAAGGTAGGGGTTTGAGTTGAAATTATTTCTGTCCTTTGTCATTCAAGTTATGGTTTATGAAATTTCCAATTTCTATCACCATAATGAGGATGGATCAGACCACACGAACATGGCCCGACACCCCCCCTTGATTGATCACGTTTGTTGAGGACATATGTGGTGCAATGGCGCCCTAGAAGGAAGAACTGTGGGGGAGCAACACGACCGGCAACGAGCTGACCACGGAAGAAGCCAGCGGCACAAGGGCCGCCGAGCCACCGGAGAGGCGCGGCGCTATCACCCTACACAGGAAACCAAGACACAGACATGTGGGCCATAGCGGTGCCGGAGGGGTGTGGTGCCGTCGCACTGTGCCGGAGAGGAACCACGGCTAGGAGGGCCGCAGCAGATGGAAGAGGGGCGGCGCCGTCGCACCGCGCGGAGGAGTTGAAGACCACGGCTAGGTCAGGCCGCGGCGGTGGTGGCGCAATGTCGTCACTCCATAGTGGAGGTGTGGTGGCGGCCGGCCGGGCCGGCTGCTGTGGAGCCAGAGCTACTGGCCGCTCACCCAGTCGGGAGGAGCGGGACCCCGTCGGGTCTCATGTGTGCTGGACCGGCGCCACCTGGCGGCGGTTGGAGCACCAACCGAATGGAAGAGCTATTTGGGAGATAGGGGGCACACGCTACCCCTTGTGCGCGGCTTAGACAGACCCCCGCTGGGCTGTCGGGTCGCCAGGCCGACAGGGCCGCCAAGCCGAACGGGCCGCCGGGCCGACAGGGTCGTCGCGCCGCCTTCGGGCCGGGCCGCCCCCTCGGGTTGGGCCGCCTTCAGGCCGGGCCACCTACTCGATCTGGGATGACCACTTAGGTCGGGCCACCCGCTCGGATCGGGTCGGACCCCGGTCTGACTGGGTCGGACCGGACCCAGACCCATTTGGCCATTTTACACCTTTTCACCCATATCTTGGGCTACGTGTGTCCGATCGATGAACCGTCTACGGTGACAGAAAGCTTAGAGTGAGGCGGTTCTTTTGGCATACTCCACTTGAGGTTTGGATATAGTTGGGGTAAAATTTGTTTGGTTTGAACCTAAAAACCAACCGGACCCCTGGAACAAAAATTCCAATAACTCACAGACTGAGCATCTGATCGAGGAGCAGTCTGTTGCATTGAGACCCCTATGAAGAGGCGGACCTTTGAGATACTTCTACGTGAGACTTCACAACAGTTGGAGTTTTTACTAGTATCTCGGGAAGAAGATCCTTCTAGTGGCGAGTAGACAGAGAGTAGGGACATAGTAGCTGACAGACCTGACGACTGCTTGACCGATTCAACTAGCCCAGTGGGGAGCACCTAGTAGTTGGCGGCAGAACCATGGCGGAGGAGCACCTGGTAGTTGGCGGTAGACCCGCGATACTCGACAGGAGGAGTACCTCTATAGGATATTAGGGGGATCTCTTGGTAGTGGGCGGCAGACCCATATCGGAGGAGTGCCTGGTAGTTGGCAGCAGACCTGCGGTACTCGACAGTAGGAGTACCTCAATAGTCCAAGGTTAGTGAGAAGTGACTCGGTGTCGCGACAGGCCCACTGTTCTCAATAGAGGAGGAGTTCTCCAACAGCTATCGTTTTGATAATGAAAATCCTGGTTTGAGTTGATTCAATGACTTTTGTGTTTCCTCATGATTGAGATAGGTTACTAGATAACTTAGGTATATGTATGGGAATATACCTAAGTAATTGTTATCCGTTGATCCATATATTGTGGTTTATCTTTGTTAGATTTTTTGAGACCTTGAGTCTCTCCGGGTCCCTACTGAGTATCATTATACTCACCCCTGCATGGGTTATGCCTGCACCTCATTGTGTTGGATGCAGACGATGGACAATGCTGAACGAGGTGTAGAGTATGAGGACTGGACGGTACCTGGAGGTGGACCTCACGACGTGAATGTACTCGGATGAGACAGAAGAACGTGGAGCACTGAGGAGGCTATATGTACCTAATCTTCAGGAAGGATTCGTGGTGGACGATCCAAGAGCTGGTAGACACCTTCCAGCTATTTGTCTTATAGTGGTACCTATTCTGTCTTTTCCTTGTACTTTACTATTGGGATTGTATTTCTGGTCCCTTTTACTTTCCATCACCTATTCTGTATTCAGTTTTTCTTAGTGTTTTTCTTCTAGTTGTGTACTCTGATTATGTGTGTTTATTTTTTATAAATGCAATGCCTTCCCAGCTTAGGTAATTATGTCTTTCATTCCAGTCGCCAGACCCTGGCCTATGGAAGGCGGGCTTGGGGTAGTCACGGCATGGGCCCTGAGGATGGGTCGTGACATCAAATTATATGAACTAAAACTTCCAAACTGAAACATGCATGAAAAGAGAAGCAGTTATCACCCATAAGAGTGATTTTAATAAATAATTTTTTACAAATAGGTGACAAGATATTATAAGTAAATAATATATGTTATGATATATATATATATATAAGTATGGATATATAATATATTTATAATAAATATATATTTACTATATAGGAGGTTCAAACATATACTTAGAAAGACGATACTTGGGGTAAGGATTTCTCATCTCACTTTTATTTATGTGAGACACATTACATATTTTGCATTTGATACTTTTGTGGGGTGTATATAATACACATGATTTTATTTAACGATTATTATAATAAAATTATGATAATTTCAAAAATCTATATATGGTTCTCTTTTTTTATATATTTTAATTTTGAGATTTCTGAAGCTGTAAGGGTTTATCATCTCAAATTTTCTTCTTTGAGATATATGTTTTGTTATGCACTTATCTTCTTTAATGATGTGTATATAAAAACCATTTTACATGTTATATAATGAATATTGTTATTTTAATTATATTTAAATTTTCATTTGAAGTTATTCTTTCATGGATTATATATGTTAAAAGTTACCAAATCAGTAAGGGACTTATGTTTCGATCCCATTTTAATCTGCATTCTTTACGATTGAATTTAAATTAAGGAAATTATATGATACTTATTTGATAAAACCCATTAATTTGTTTACCCTATGTTTATTTATGGATTTTAATATTTTTTATTAAAATTTTCTCCATTTGTTACTAAAAATGGTTCATAAAATTATTTTATGATAAACCGGTCTTATTTCTTCTATTTTAGTTGAGAAACCATTTTCGTATATATATATATATCTGTGTGTGTGTGTGTGTTTTCTAAAATGTTTTCAAGAATGTTTTTAATATTAGCCAATTAATTTTTAAAGTATATTTAACACATTATGGCCTTTAAAAAATGGTTTTAAAAAATATCTGATAATTTTATGAACAATGTTCTTTTTACTAAAAGAGTGAATGGAATATTTGACTTAACATACATGAAATTAATGTAATTTCCTTCCATCATGAGAATTAAATGCATTGAAGATTACTTTAAATTTTTCCAAGGTTATTTTTAAATAAAATTCTATCCTTAATATTGTGAAATTTTTTTGGTTTTAAATATATGATTTTTAAAATGAAAAGGGTATTTCCCTCAATAAATTTTCCAATGATATTTTAAAGGAATTTTTCATCAATAATGGAATACTTGATGTTAATTATGTTACAGTAGGGATATGATTCTATGATACCATGCTTAATTTTTATATATATGCATTATGGTACATTTTAAGTAATATTGAAGAAACCCATTTTCATTTCCATGGGATATGTTATGATGAATGTTTTCATGAGCCTTCAAAATACATATGAATGGATTATGAATATATAGTAGGTGGGCCTTTAATTATACGTACCTAGAATTAATTGGGTAAATATTATTTTTTTATGTCCTCAAAGAGTACATGGGAGGTTATCCCAATCCCAAAAAAGACAGTACATGGGAGGTTATCCTAATCCCAAAAAAGTGGGTACATAGGAGATTATCCCAAGACCAAAAGAGGGGGCATGGGAGGTTATCCCAAGATTCAATTAGGTATCATAATAGGTTATCCTAAGACTAAAGTAGGTACACAAGCAGTTATCCCAAGACTAACATTAAAACTATATATTTGTGGGTATCCTTTATATAAGATTTCTATGATTTGGATTATGCCACAACTTATGCCACTATTTTATGAAATGATCTTATGACAATGTTATGATCTCATGGATCATGATAGTTGAATCCTTTATGATCCCTCAAATTAATTTATTTTTAATAGATCATTAATATGCTCTATAAATTCACATTTATGATTTTGAAATATTATGTTATGTTCTCATACCCTTATTCTCTTGTTAGGCATAAATGATAATTGATATCCCACTTGTTTACCCTTAATGATCATCTAACCTCAACCTTTATTATGTTTCATTTTTCCTAGGATATAATTAATGGTTTTATGTATGACATTCATAATAAGGGTTATAGTTGGGAAGAACTAAGTGGGATACATTGTATTAATTTTATGTGCCAATTGTTTATGTATCTGTGTTTCTAAAGACACTAAAAATATATCATTATAGAATAGATTGTAATGATATATAATGAATATTAATCTAATAAGTTGTAATATTTATGTACGAATGGTATGGGTCTCTATAATATATCATTTACCTTATTATGTGGTATTATGAATATTAAGTAAATCAACCTCATGCTCTCCTCCAACCATGCACAATCCAAACCGTTTATCATCATCCTAATCACATAACCATGTAACAAAGTTTTTCACATAATATAACTATAAAACATTATAACCCATTTTTTATACTTATTAAGACCCATAAAAAACATAATACACATAGAATAGATAGAAGGGGAAAAGGAGTAATCATCTATCTATTCCCAAGCTAACCTGGATGTCTAGGGAAAATACATGGAACTCAAAAAAATTGGGCATTTTTAAGGTTATCTACCTCAGGTGGGGGTGTAAGAAATCACCTGGAAAATAAAACATATACCATAATCACCCACATCCCAACCTAATATATTAATACCAATAAATTTTAACCATTTCCTAAGAATTCACCCCATCAATTCCACTGATAACTGTAAGCTGAAACCATATCTACAACAAAAATAAACCCCGCTTCCCCACACAAAATTACAAATACAATATCCATAGTTTCTTATTAATCTCATCATTTAAACATGTATATATTTTCCATTTACCATCCATATTACCTTAATTATTCCATTTATTTACATATTTAATTCCAAAATTTTCATTAACCATTATTCGCATTTTCCCAGCCATTTCCCAAACATTTTAATTATTAACATTTCATTAGTCATCCATATATTTTCAATTATATCGTATACCCCTTACTGTATCCTATATTACAAACCAAAAATCCCATACCACATGTAATCAATAATATATCCCCACAACGCATAAGCAAACACCACAAAAAATTATAAAAAAAATTATAATATCCATAAAAACTACCAAAAATATATTCTTTTCCCACAAAATCATTAATTCCAATGAAAAAACAAAACACTACACATGAATAACCACATACTTCTATGAAAACCATGGAAACCAGTCACAAAACCTTCTACTAACAAATGATATCATGAAAAACTAGCCAATTTTTTTTATAAATTTCCACATTGATCAAAATAATAAAAAATCAAAAAAAATTGTTAACCATAAAAAATATGAATCCTAATACAAAAAATACATGTTTTAATCACTCTTTAATAATGAACATTAGTGGAAAATAAAATAAATACTTAACAAATTCCTATATTTCAAAATATTAATTAGGATACCATTTTTACAAGATTAAAATTTTATAAAATAAGATTCCATTAATTTAATTATCTCTAACAATGTAAATCCGAGAAAAAAACAAAACAAATCATTTATATCATCACACAAGACATTTGGTATATGAAAAATCATGAATCACATAAAAACATTTAATTCACACTCCCCCCTTCCATATCAATTGTCCCATTTTATCTCTACGAAGTTAATTCTTACCAACCATCCAAATAAAGTAAAGGAATGTCACTTCCAAATTATACATATAATAAGGGAGAGTTATAGAATACCCTACCTCAATCAGATCTTCAATAAACCATTTGGTAGGAAAAATGTGAAAGAGATTATCATAAAATAAAACAATAGAAGGAGTACCATAATAATCCTAAAGTATATAAATATTCTTAAAAAACAAAAAATAAATCCTTCCAAACTAGGGCCGTTCTATTTTCACATCCCCTCTATGAAGAAATATATAAATAGAAATAAATATAATGTAATAGAAACTAACCCTAGATGATAAATGGTCAATATCATAAATCAATGGGGGTGCATGCTACCCCCTATTTGTAGCTTAGGCAGACCCCCACCAGGCCACCGGGTCGCCAGGCCGACTAGGCCGCCAGGCCGATCGGGCCGCCAGGCCGAATGGGCCGCCAGGCCAACCGGGTCGTCGGGCCGACCGGGCCGTCGGGCCGACCGGGCCACTGGGCCACATTCGGGCCGGGACGCCTTCGAGAAAGGCCACCCACTCAGGCTGGGTTGACCACTCAGTTTGGTCCGCCCTCTCGGACCGGGTCGGACCCGTGGATTGGGTCAGACCAGACCCGAACCCGTTTGGCCAGTTTATACCTTTTCGCCCCAATCTTGGGCTACAGGTGTCTGATCGATGAACCATCTGCGGTGAAGGAGATAATAGAGAGATATAGTTCTTTTGGAATACCCCACTAGAGGTTTGGATACAGTTGGGGTACAGTAAGGGAGGTTTGAACCTAAAAACCAACCGGACCCCTGAAGCGAAAATGCCAATAACTCACAAACCGTGCGTCCGATCGACGCGTCGTCTGTTGTGATGAGCCCCCTAGGACGAGGTGGACCATTTAGATACTTCTACGTGAGACTTCGCAATAGTTGGAGTTTTTCCCAGTAGCTCAAGAAGTGGATCCTTCCTGTGACAAGTAGACAGAGTGCGGAGACCTAGTTACTGACAGACCTGACGACTGCTTGACCGATTAGACTAGCCCAGTGGGGAGCACCTGGTAGTTGGCGGCACACCCATAGCGGAGGAGCGCCTAGTAGTTGGAAGTAGACTCACGTTAATTGATAGGAGGAGTATCTATGTTGGCTATTAGGGAGAGGGCATGGTAGTTGGTGGTAGACCCACTACAGAGGAGCACCTGATAGTTGGCAGCAGACCCGCGGTACTCGACAGGAGGAGTACCTCAGCAGTCCAAGGTTAGTGAAAAGCGCCTTGGTGTCACGACCTGCCCACTGTTCTCAATAGAGGAGTTGTTTTCCAGTAGCTGTGGTTTTGATAATGAAAATCTCTATTTGATCTGAGTCAATGACTTTTGTTTTTCCTCATGATTGAGAAGGGTTACTAGTTAACTTATGTATATGTATAGGCATATACCTAATTAATGGTTATCTGCTGATTAATAAATTGTGGTTTATCCTTGTTGGACTTTGTGAGACCTTGAGGGTCTCGAGGTCTCTACTGAGTATCATTATACTCACCCATGCACGGGCTAAGCTCGCACCTCGTTGTGTTAGATGCAGACGACAAACATCACTGGCTGAGGCAGAGAGTACGAGGACTGGATGGTACCCAGAGGTGGACCTCATGAGGTGACAGAACCCGGAGGAGACCGAAGGATGTGGAGTACTGAGGAGGCTATCTGTACCTACTCTTTAGGAAGGATCCTTGGTGGACGTTCCAAGAGCTGCTAGACACCTTCCCGCTGTTTGTCTTTTTGTTGTACCTGTTTTGTCTTTTCCTTGTACTTTACTATTGGGCTTGTATTTCTGTCCCCTTTTACATTCCATCACCTCTTATGTATTCAGTTTTTCTTGGTGTTTTGCTTCCCGTTGTGTACTCTCATTGCGTGAGTTTACTTTTTATAAAGGAAATGCCTTCTCAGCTTAGGTAATTATGCCTTTGGTGCCAGTCGCTAGCCCTTGGCCTATGGAAGGTGGGCTTGGGGTAGTCACAACACGGGCCCCGAGGACGGGTCGTGAAAAATTGGTATCATAGGGGTCGGTTCTTCCACAGAAATTCGGACTCTGATCTTTTCTGTAAAGAAATAGTTTTATGTGTAGTGAGCATGGTTATCAGTTCAGGAAGTCCCGTGTTGGTGCGGTGACCGACGTATCCATACACCAGGATCAGGACTTCTGATTTTTGACTTAGTGCACGAAAACACAGATTTTTTGTGTGTTTTCAAAATTTTTCTTTAAGTCAGCTCAACCAGGTGAGCTCACCAGGTATAATCTCTAGACAGTTTTGCATCTGTTCTAGATGCCTCCACACAAACAGGCTGTTAGAGTTCCAAGAGAGTACACAATGACGACCCACCGAGTGACAAGGCTCGGGTGCAGGGCCCTCTTACTATATTGGCACCTTTGGGTGGTGTATCGGTAGAATCACCACCTGTTGGGAAGCATATTCCACTAGCCTCACTGGCGGACTATGCACAATGACTAAGCGCAGTGCACGAGTTCCAGCAGCAGAGGCCTCTGAGGTTATGAGGCAAGAAAGATTCCCAGGTAGCAGAGGACTGACTGAATTCGATTGCTAGAGTTCTATTCCTAGGTGAGACACCAGTAGAGAAGATGATGATATTAGCTACTAGTGTTTCCCATTGAGTGACCATGAGGTTGGATAACATAGTGATGAGGCTTCAGTATATGGATTGTTTCCCGATATTGTACCTTCAGGTAGTGTGCCAGCTATATCACTGCCTGTTGGTCAGGAGTTTCAAACAGTGGTACAGGTAGATGACACATGTAGGTTTAGTGCCTTAAATGTGTTTCAGCATCAGATACCCCTCAGGTTCTGAGGCGAGCCCAACTTATAGGTGGCTGAGGACTATCCTAAGGAGGTGGATGAGAGTTCTCTATAACTTCTACAGCTTCGGTAGGACAACATGTCGGTAGCTGAGTATTCATCGAGGCGTACTGATCATTCCTGGTACTTGATGAATACGATACGATTTGTTCTTTGGAGCTTGGACCTCCAAGTGAGGTGTTTTTAGGGACATCCGAGCCAACTCATTTTTCTCTGTGCATTCCTACCTATGTTAGGATGCTAAAGAGAACCTTTTCAGTTGAATGTTCTTTGGCTGAGCGGATATAGCTAGTGAATGTTAGTATTGGGAAAGCAGGAAACTAGCTCCAGTCTCAGAGACTTGTGCATGTAAACTGTTTTGGAAAGAGGAAGTGTTAAGGATAGATGAATCTGTAGAGTAGAATATGTGGAAGCGGTGCTAGGAGAGTAGCATGAGGTGGTGTACATTTTGACGTGTTACAAACGCCCCCTTTTTGTGGATCCCACCAGGCTCAGGGAGCTAGAGGGCAGGGTAAGAGAGTAGCTGAATGTGGTTAAGGAGTGTTACCCAATGCTTTTATGAATGATTCGAGGTATGGATTGTGTCTACTACTAGCTGTTGTATCAATAGACACAGGTACCAATCATTCCTTCCTTCCATGAATCTTTTCCCAGACCTAGAGTCTCCAGTTTAACCGTTGACTTGACCCTCACGTATGGAGATACATTTAGGAGGAGAATTGATAATCACACTGTCGCCGACAGTGCGATCTGACCCTATATGTGAGAGTTTCGGTTAGAACCTCTTGGTGGTAGTGTTGAGGCCTTATAAAGTTAGTTTAGGTATGGACTGGAAAACCCCAATTCATACACATATTGATTGTATTAGGAAAAATGGTTGTACTTTATCTACAACGTTGGGATGAGGTTTTCCTTAGTCGGTGAAAAAGGGAACATAGGCAGCACAAATTAAACTCATGCAAAGGATGGTGCAGTTGATCACTCTTGGGTCAGCCAACCGTACCCTCGTTGAAGCAGGAGTTTTGAGTTTTCAGTTCCAAACAAGAGTTACCAAACATGGGGAAACCTTTTCAAAATATGTTTCGAGGTTTAACCCCCTGAAAGGGGGAGGGATGTCTGCTTTGGCTGGATACTACTGGAGGTTCATTCCAGACTTCACCAGAGTTGCAGCACCAATATCAGCCTTGACAAAGAAGGGGAAACCCTTCATGTGATCGATGAGATGCCAAAAAATCTTTCAGGAGCTAAGGCAGAGGCTGACTATTGCCCCCATCTTGAGGCTTCTAGAGGAAGGAATTGGGTACGTAGTCTACTACGATGCATTTGGGACCAGACATGGGTATGTCCTGATTCGGGGGGTGAGCAGTAATCACATATGGTTCTCTATAGTTGAGATAGCACGAGCAGAACTATGCAACCCATGACCTAGAGTTAGCAACAATGATCTTCGCCTTGAAGATGTGGCTACACTATCTTGTGGGTGAAAGTTTTACCATGTAATCTGATCACAAGAGTCTCAGGTATATCTTCTCTCCGAAGGAACTGAACCTAAGACAGCGGCGTTGGCTTGAGTTCCTCTAGGACTATGACTTTGAGATATTCTGTACTCCAGGGAAGGGGAATATTATTGCAGATGCTCTCAGTAGGAGATCTGGTATATAGTTGCTAGGAGTGGCGACTTAACTGCTGGCTGCCATGCAGATATCCTTTGTGGATAGGGATAGAGAAGCCTTTCTATAGTCTCCTATAGTCACTCCTCCACTTCTTCAGCGAGTTAGGGAGGCACAGAGTGGAGATGCTAATTGTGAGACGTGACGTGCTCAGATATCCATAGGGCAGGTGCCTGATGGATTTTATGATTGTGGGGACCACGTCATCCTTTTCAGAGGATGTACCATGGTACCAATAGCACTTCAGGAGGAAGTGTTGAGGGAGTTACACACTTCTCCTTTAGTGGTACATCCAAGAGTGGCGAAGATGTACCAGGTCCTTCAACGACAGCAATGGTGGCTAGGTATGAAAAAGGCAATTACGGAGATTATCTCACGATGCCTCACTTGTCATCAAGTGAAGGCGGAGAAACATGTACCGATAGGCTTCGTTCAGCCTTTAGAGGTCCCAAAGTGGAAGAGGGATGAGATATCCATGGACTTCATGACGAGCCTTCCACATACATCCAGGGGACATGAATCTATTTGGGTGATCATCGATTGACTCACCAAGTCGGCCCACTTCCTACTGACAAGAGATGGTACAAGATACCATACATAAGGTGTAGGTCATCCAGGAGGGGATAAAGACTACACAGAGTAGAATGAATTCTTATGCTGACGAGATATGGAGACCTTTGGAGTTCGAGGATGGTGACCACGTCTTCTTACGGGTCTCACCTAGATGAGGCTTACTGATATTTGGTAGAGTAGGAAAGTTATCTCCATGATTCATCAGACCTTTACAGGTCCTTAGAAGAGTAGGCGTGGTGGCTTACCACTTGGCTCTTCCTCCTTAGTTGTACAGGGTTCAAGACATCTTCCACGTATCTCAGCTGAGGAGATACGTGCATGACCCCTTCTCACATCATCCACCATGGGGATATGGACATGGATGACATGGAGACTTTCAGGGAGGTTCCAGTGGAGATTGAGGATTGATAGGAGTGGGTCCTCCATGGATGGTCGATACCTCTAGTGCACGCTTGCTGGTAGCACGAGAACCTCCAGGAGAGTACATGGGAGCGGGAGGCTCAGATACGTGCTAATTACCCCCACTTGTTCCCTTATTTGCGAGTTGTAGATTACGGGGACATAAAGTTATAAGGTGGGGAGAATGTAAAGACCCAAAAATTATGTGATTTTTTTTCTCTTAAATTCAATGGATTTTTTCGAGTCCGCAAAATCTGACGGCCTGCGATTCTGAGGCCCGGAGTGCGCGGAATGATTCGTCGAAGTTTTAGTTAAGCATAAGTTAACGCGCGTGAGCAATTTTCCAAAAAATGTGGAGTAACTCATAAATTGTAACTTGAATCAGAAATCCAAGGGCACCGTTGCGCTCAGGATGGCGATTTTACCCTTGGAATGACTTAAGATTAGTCGGTGCGAGTCTCCTGTGAGGATACCCAAAAATGGCATAATTATAAATAAAATAATTAAATAAATTATTTTATTTTTCAAATGCTTATAACTCAAAAACGGTAACTTGAATTAAAAATCCGAGACCACTACTGAACTCATGAGTGTATGATTTATTTAAGAAGATACTAACTTTGGCCAGCACAGGCCAATAGAGAAAGTTAGTTTTTGGCCGCAAATAAAATAATTAAGTGAAAAATATTTTATTGTAAAATTCATAACTTGTAAACGGTTACTCGGATTGAAAATATGAGAGTACCATTGGGTTCGTTGGGGTGTGTTTCACCTAGGCAAAGCCTAACCTTGACCATAGTGAGTCGAGGGTGACTGATAATAAATTTTTGAACTTTTTTTCGTGTACGTTCAGTAAAAGTATGAATGGGATTTTATATCTTTTGAACCGGTGCTCGGAACTGAAATCTAAGGGCACCGTTGAACTCACAACATTGGTGATTGATTAGTGATACCCTCACCACAGTTACATTTTAACGAGAATGGGAGTTAGTTTTTGGGTTTTTTAAATTAAATATAATAAAAATAAAGTGTTAACTTTAGTTTTATTTGATGTAGTTAAAACCTCCAAGTGGATGTTAGAGGTGGGGCCCACCCATACATAACCTCCCTTGAGAGGATATAATTTGGTGGGGCCCACCGAAGTTTAAAAATCTCATGAAATCAAAGAGGTAGGGCCCATACAAGCTTTAACCACCCTTGAACCCCCAATTCAAGTTTGAATGGTGGGGAACACCCAAGGATGAAACTCTTGAACTCCCCATTTATGGAGCCGCCACCCATGAAACCTTTTGGACTCCACTTAATTAATTTATGAAACAGACAAGAATTAATTAAGTGCTACCACCAATAATTAATTTTCCACATTTGAATTCTTTACGAAAACATTATAATAAGATGTGATATTTTATTATTGTGGGGGTTGGCATAATTTTTGTTGGGAAAATTAACGAGAGGAAAGAACTTGGTGGAGCCATTTCTCACCGACGAAGAATGACGGACATCATCCACCTTCTTCCTTCTTCAACTGGGAAAAAGTAGAGAGCGCCATCCTCGACTTCTTCCTTCTTTCCGACGTCAACAGAAAGATGTTCACATTCCTTCCTTCATCAACGATCATTGTCATACGAGGTATGGGTTTGAGTTGAAATTATTTCAGTCCTTCGTTGTTCAAGTTATGGTTTGCGAAATTGCAAATTTTTATCACCATAAAGAGGAGGGATCAGACCACATGAACACGCCCCCCCCCCTTTGATTAATCACATTTGTTGACAATGGTGGCGGTGAAACGACACACTAGAAGGAAGAACCATGGCGGAGCAACACGACTGGAAACGAGCTAACCATGGAAGAAGCCAGCAGTGCAAGGGCCGCTGCGCCGCTGGAGAGGTGTGGCGTTGTTGCACCGCACAGGAAACCAAGTCGCGGATAGGTGATCCACAATGGTGCTGGAGGGGCATGGTTCCATCGCACCATGCGGGAGAGGAACCATGGCCCGGAGGGCCATGAAGGGTGAAAGAGGCACGACGCCGTCGCGTCGCGTGGAGGAGCTGAAGGACGCGGCCAGGTCGGACTATGGCGGTGGTGGCGCGGCGACGTCGCTCCACGCAGAGGGTAGCAGAACCACGATGCCATCACACCACAATGGAGGTGTAGTGGCGGCCGCCAGATGTGGAGCCAGAGCGGCTGGCCGCTCGGCCAGTCGGGAGGAGCGGGACCCCGTCGGGTCCCGCGTGAGTTGGACCGGCCCCACCTGGCGCCGGTTGGACCACCAACCGAACAGCAGAGCCGTTCGGGAGCGAGGGGGCGCACGCTACCCCCTAGCTGTGGCTTAGGCAGACCCTCGTTGGGCCGCCGGGTCGCCAGGTCAACCGGGCCACCATGCCGAATGGGCCGCCGGGCCAACCAGGCCACCTTCAGGCCTGGCCGCCCACTTGGGTCAGGGCGACCACTCGGGTCGGGCCACCCACTCAGACCGGGTTGGACCCGCGGATCTGGTCGGACCCCGGTTCGATTGGGTCAGACCAGACCCGAACCCGTTTGGCCAGTTTACACCTTTTGACCCCTATCATAGGCTATGGGTGTCCGATCGATGAACCGTCTGCGGCGACATAAATCTTAGAGGGAGACAGTTCATTTGGAATATACCACTTGAGGTTTTGATATAGTAGGGGTATAATTGGGTTGGTTTGAACCTAATAACCAACCGGACCCCTGAAACGAAAATGCCAATAACTCACAGACCGGGCGTCCGATCGAGTCGACATATGTTGCGTTGAGACCTCTATGAAGATTCAGACCTTTGAGATACTTCTACTTGAGAATTCGCGACATTTGGAGTTTTTTCTAGTAGCTCGGGAAGTAGATCCTTCTAGTGATGAGTAGATAGAGTGAGGATACCTAGTATCTGATAAACCTAACGACTTCTTGACCGATTTGACTAGCCCAGTGAGGAGTGCCTGGTAGTTGGCGGCAGACCCATGGAGGAGGAGCGCCCAGTGGTTGGCATCAGACCTGTGGTACTCGATAGGAGGAGTACATCTGTTGGATATTAGGGGGAACACTTGGTAGTTGAGGGAAGACCCACAACAGGGGAGCACCTAGTAGTTGGCAGCATACCTGCGGTACTCGAAAAAAGGAGTACCTCAACAGTCCAAGGTTAGTGAGAAGCACCTCGGTGTCACGACAGGCCCACTGTTCTCGATAGAGGAGGAGTTCTCCAACAGCCATGGTTTCGATAATGAAAATCCTTATTTGATCTAAGTCAATGACTTTTTTTCCTCATGATTGAGATGGGTTACTAGATAACTTAGGTATATGTATGGGAATATAGTTAATTAATGGTAATCCGTTGATTCATACTTTTTGGTTTATCTTTGTTGGATTTTTTGAGACCTTGAGACTCTCCGGGTCCCTACTGAGTATCGTTATACTCACCCCTACATGGGATATGCCCGAACCATGTTGTGCTGGATGCAGATAATGGATAACACTTACTGAGGTGGAGAGTACGAGGACTGAACATTACCCGGAGGTGGACTTTCTGACGTGATGGTACCCAGAGGAGATGGAAGGATGTGGAGTGCTGAGGAGGCTATTTGTACCTACTCTTTAGGGAGGATCCGTGGTGGATGATCGAGGAGCTGCTAGACACCTTCCAACTATTTTTCTTTTAGTTTTACCTGTTATTTCTTTTCCTTGTACTTTACTATTGGGATTGTATTTCTGGCCCCTTTTACTTTCCATCACCTCTAATGTATTCAGTTTTGCTTAGTGTTTTTCTTCCAGTTGTGTACTCTGATTGTGGGTATTTACTTTTTATAAATGAAATGCCTTCCCAGCTTAGGGAATTACCCCTTTGGGGCCAGTCACCATCCATTGGCCTATGGAAGGCGGGTTTTGGGTAGTCACAGCACGGGCCCCGAGGACAGGTCGTGAGATCAAATTATACGGACTAAAACCGCCAAACCGAACCATGCACGAAAAGAGAAGCATTTATCACCCATAACAGTGATTTTAATAAATAATTTTTAACAAATAGGTGATAAGATGTTATAATTAAATAATATTTGTTATGATATATATATATAAGTATGGATATAGAATATATTTATAAGAAATCTATATTTACTATACAGGAGGTTCAAACATATACTTAGAAAGACGATACTTGGGGTAAGGATTTCTCATCTCACTTTAATTTATGTGAGACACATTACATATTTAGCATTTGATTATTTTGTGTGTTGTATATAGTACACATGATTTTATTTAAGGATTATTATAATAAAATTATGAGTATTTCATAAATCTATATATGGTTATATTTTTTAATATATTTTAATTTCATGATTTCCAAAGCTGTAAGGGTTTATCCTTTCAAATTTTCTTCTTTGAGGTATATGTTTTATTATGCACTTATATTATTTAATGTTGTGTATATAAAAACCATTTTACATTTTATATAATGAATAATCTTATTTTAATTATATTTAAAGTTTCATTTTAATTTATTCTTTCATGGATCATATGATTTAAAAGTTACCAAATCAGTAAGAGATTTATCTTTCGATCCCATTTTAATCGGCATTCTTTACAATTGAATTTAAATAAAGGAAATTATATGATACTTATTTGATAAAACCCATTAATTTTTTACCCTATGTTTATTTATGGATTTTTTATTTTTTATTAAAATTATTCTCTATTTGTTACTAAAAATGGTTCAGAAATTTTTTTATGATAAACTGGCCTTATTTCTTCTATTTTGGTTGAGAAAACTTCTTCATATATATATATATGTGTGTGTGTGTGTGTGTTTTTTTTTTTTTTATAAAATGTTTTCAAGAATGTTTTTAATATTAGTCAATTAATTTTTAAAGTACATTTAACAAATTATGGCCTTTAAAAAATGGTTTAAAAAATTTCTTATCACTTTAGGAACAATGTGATTTTTACTAAAGGAATGAATTGAATAATTGAATTAATATATATGAAATAAATGTAATTTCCTTCCATCGTGAGAATTAAATTCATTGAAGATTACTTTAAAATTTTCCATTGTTATTTTTAAAGAAAATTTTATCCTTAATATTGTGATTTTTTTTTGGTTTTAAATATATGATTTTTAAAATGAAAAGGCTATTTCCCTCAACAAATGTTCCAGTGATATTTTAAAGTAATTTTTCATCAATGATGGAATACTTGATGTTAATTATGTTACACTAGGTATATGATTCTATGATACCATGCTTATTTTTTTCTATATATGGATTATGGTACAGTTTATGGAATATCAAAGAAACCCATTTTCATTTCTATGGGTTATGTTATGATGAATCTTTTCATGAGCCTGCAAAATACATATGAATGGATTATGAATATATAGTAGGTGGGCTTTTAATTATATGTACCTAAAATTCGTTGGGTAAATATTATTTTTTTATGTCCTCAAAGGGTACATGGGAGGTTATCCCAATCCCAAAAAAGACAGTACATGGGAGCTTATCCCAATCCCAAAAAGTGGGTACATAGGATATTATCCCAAGAACGAAAGAGGGTGCATGGGAGGTTATCCCATGATTCAATAAGGTATCACAATAGGTTATCCTAAGACTGATGTAGGTACACAATAGTTTATCCCAAGACTAACATGTAAACTATATATTTGTGGGTAGACTTTACAAAATATTTCTATGATTTAAATTATGCCACAATTTATGCCACTATTTTATGACATGATCTTATAACAATGTTATGCTCTCATGGATCCTGATATTTGAATACTTTATGATCCCTTAAATTACATCACTTTTAATAGATTATTAATATGATATAGAAATTCATTTTTATGATTTGAAAATATTATGTTATGTTATCATACCCTTATTCTCATGTTAGGCGTAAATGATAATTGATATCTCACTTGTTTACCCTTAATGATCATCTAAGATCAACCTTTATTATATTTCATTTTCCCTAGGATATAATTATTGGTTTTAATTATGACTTGCATAAAAGGGTTCTAGTTGGGAATAACTAAGTGGGATACGTTGTATTACTTTTATGTACCAACTGTTTATGTATCCATGTTTCTAAAGACCCTAAAACTCTACCATTATTGCATGGATTGTAATGATATATAATGAATACTATTCTAATTAGATGTAATATTTATGTACGAATTGTATGGATCTCTATAATATATCATTTACCTTATTCTATGGTATTATGAATATTAGGCAAATCAACCTCATTATCTCCTCCAACCATGCACAATCCAAACCGTTTATCATCATCCTAATCACATAACCAAGTAATAAAGTTTATCACATACTATAACTATAAAACATTAGAACCCATTTTTTATACTTATTAAGACCCATAAAAAAAATAATACACATAGAATAGATATAAGGGGAAAAAGAGTAGCCATCTATCTATTCCCAAGCTAACCTGGATGTTTGGGGAAAATACATGGAACTCAAAAAATTTGGGCATTTTTAAGGTTATCTAACTCAAGTGGGGGTGTGACAAATCACCTGGAAAATAAAAATTTACCATAATCACCCACATCCCAAACTAATATTTTAAAACTAATAAATTTTTACCATTTCCTAAGAATTCACCCCAGCAATTACACTAATAACTATAAGTGAAACCATATATACAACAAAAATAAACCCCACTTCCCCACAAAAAATAACAAATACAATATCCATATTTCCCCATTAATGTCATCATTTAAACATGTATAGATTTACCATTTACCATCCATCTAACCTTAATTATTCCATTTATTTACATATTTAATTCCAAACCATTCATTAACCATTATTCGCATTTTCCCAGCCATTTCCCAAAATTTTTAATTATTAACATTTCATTAGTCATCCATATATTATCAATTATATTGTACACCCCTTACTATATCCTATATTACAAACCAAAAATCCCATACCACATGGAATATATAATATATCCCCACAACACATAAGCAAACACCACAAAAAATATAACTAAAAATTACAATATCCATCAAAACTACCAAAAATATATTCCTTTCCCACACAATCATTAATTCCAATGAAAAAACAAAACACTACACATGAATAACCACATCCTTCCATGACCACCATGGAAACCGGTCAGAAAACCTACTACTAACAAATGTCAACATAGAAAACTAGCCACTTTTTTATACATTGCCACATTGATCAAAATAATAACAAATCAAAAAAAATTTGTTTACCACAAAAAAATGAATCCTTATACAAAAAATAAATGTTTTAATCACTCTTTTATAATGAACATTAGTGGAAAATAAAAAACAAATACTTAAAAAATTCCTATATTTCAAAATATTAATTAGGATACCATTTTTACATGATTAAATTTTTATAAAATATGATTCCATTCATTTAATTGTCTCTAACAATGTAAATCAGAGAAGAAAACAAAACAACTCATTAATATCAACACACAAGACATTTGGTATATGAAATATCGTGTAATCACATAAAAACCATTAATTCACACTCCCCCCTTCTATATCAATTGTCCCATTTATTATCTCTACCAAGTTAATTCTTACCAAACATCCAAATAAAGAAAAGGAATGATACTTCCACATTATACATATAATAAAGGAGAGTTCTAGAATACCGTAACTCAATAAAATCTTCAATCAACCATTAGGTAGAATAAATGTGAAAGAGATGATCATAAAGTAAAATAATAGAAGGAGTAACATAATAATACTAAGTCATATAAATATTTTGAAAAAAAATTAATCCTTCCAAACTAGGGCCATACTATTTTCACTTCCACACTAGGAAGAAGTATTTAAAGAGAAATAAATTGAATGGAATAGAAACAAACCTTAGATCATAAATGGTCAATATCATAGAGCTATGGGATAATGATGGTTATGGTTAAAATTCATTATTGATACTTTGAACAGTGAATTATTTCATTGAAACATAAAAAATCTTTAATAATTATTTTAGTAAATTTTACCAAATAATTTAATTTAAGAAATTAGAAAAAATATATGGACTACACACTAGTAGCCTAACTTCATAATGACATTCACTCAACTTGAGTCAACCTAAGTGAATATACCTTAAACTCATATCTTGAATAAAACTAGAGTATCATGAGTTTAAAATCATTAAAAATCCATAAAATAACATAATGAAAAAGTAACATCTATAGAAAGAAAAAATACGAGAAATGATAGGAAAATGAAGAGGAAGGAAGCAGAGAAATATCATACAGGGGACCCTTATATTTATCATCATAGGAGGAAGAAGAAGAGTGATGGGATGTACACTTACCTTATATATCCTATTCCATATGAATGAAAATGGAAAGGGGGGTCTCCCTTTTTATTTAAAATACAATTAAATAAAATAATAATAAAATAATAATAATATGTAATTTATGAATAAAATAACCCCTCAAAAACACAATTTATCTATTTATATTAAATATAACTACTAATCCATTCATATAATTCTATTAATTCCATAATTTAAAATAAATATTGACATGAATTTACAAGGTTTCATTCATTTTTAATAATAAATTATGGATGAGAAAGTTGTGATATGGTTTATGCAATGTCCCAACCTAGTTTACTCGAACAGTGATCAAGCCACAACACTTTCTAAACAGAAGCATGCCTCACCATACAATAGAGGTTTTAATATTTTAGTGGTAAATTGAGACAATAATGGGAATATTATTCACTCAAATATTCATAAGTGTCATTCCCAAATCTATTTAAAAATTTTCATGAGAAATCCATATAATGGACATACCAAAAACATTGTAATATAAAATATATAGCCTCGAGGGCACCCCTATATCAAAAATATAAAAGTAAAATAGTATATATAACATGTATAAAATTATAATATAGTAGAATAAATATTTATTTATATACAATTGTTATCATGAAAAAATAACTCATAGTCCCCATCAACTGATACATATTTTGTACAATATAATAAATAATGTGTAATAGCCTTTGAACTATCTCAAAAAATAAGATAATTCCAATTAGTTGGCCTCCAGAAAAATAATATTCATGACATATACCTCCATATCCTAGAAAATGACTATACATTTCATGTAACATGATGGTTTACCCACTTAAATGAAACCCATATCATGTGAATAGGTAGGGGTGAGTCTAATGAACCTAGAGGATTTCCCCACTTACATTGACACACAATTTGTTAGTAATCAAGTGGATTCATGTGAATACTCTTGGTGAGTGAAAAATAAACCTACCTAGAAATATATCTCATTAATTACTATAAAAATATCTTCTAATGTGACATCATGGATAGAAGACCCAAAAAAATCCAAAGGCTGATCTAAAAAAACCAAACTCATGTAAGGTGCCACCTAACTATAATCAATAATTAGTATATCCACATGTCCAAATGGGTTATGCCACTTAATAAATATGATCTCAATAAATATTCTCACAAATAGGTCTCACTTATATTCACCAAGACTCACTCATTGGATTCTCACCTGAGTTTGCAATCATCCCAATTTCTATTAGATAACTAAAACCCAAAATATCATGGTAAATAATAATCATCTCAATAATAATATAAAATAGAAAAAAATAGGACCCATCCATAAAACCAAATTTCAATTGATAATGAAAAGTAATAAAGGTAGTTAAAGATGGTTTAAATCAATATATAATAATATACCCATAATCCAATGAAAAAATAAATAGGAAAATGTATAATGGATACTAGCTAGATGAAATGGAAATCCCAACACTCACACCATGACCCATATCCTCTAACCAGTCCTCATCAGAGCTATCCACCATACCAACCATATACAACCCTCCAACTTTTTTTCCATGTATCAATGGTATTCAAAATAGATAGATCTTACTACATGACAATATAACACTATAACTACAAACTATTACCTCTAACCATATATCCACATTATTATAATTACTTGTGTTACATTATCATTCTATTTACATAGGTGGAACCTTAATGGTTTAAATCCCACTCTACCCCATGCATCAAAGAAACCCACTTAAGAACCCTCCCCCTACCTAACCTAGATCCTACTCAGCCAAAATTACATGTATATATTTTCAACAATGGGAGAACCACTAGAGTTATTTTATATCCAAATTGAATGAAAAATATATTTATATGACCTAAAATAAAAGTAGTCAAACCCATTAAACTAAATACTTAACTCTAAGGTAATATTAAACATCACCCCCTTGGTTGATATATCACTAAATAAGTTTATTAAATAAAATAACTACCTTACATGTTGTGTTCCAAGTCACACATTCTCATACTATCATAAGACAATTCTAAGGATATATCCAACCATATCCTAATAATAAAAACAAATGAGGTAACTCATTCACCTTCAGTTTCCAGTCCTAGCCTCCATAACTGATTTATCCAAATTTTTGGATGAACTCTATTTAATATATCCTTATGAATAAATAATAATATAAAAAAGGTTTTTTCCAACTTTAATCATTGAGATCAATCAATAGGAACTACTATACGGAACTAAATATTCTAATAACTTATAGATAATATCCTCCCAACCCACTTAATTAGTACAGTTTCTCACAGAAAACCCAATAGTCACTTCATACCTTGATCATAACAAAATTTTGATCAGTCAACCAATGTCTCATGGAACCCTAAAATTCAATCTAAGTATTAATGGTCAATAAGTGTTCTAAACATGAAATAATTACAATTATTTACCACCCAGGGTCTAGAAACTAACTCACAATCAAGAACATCACTTTTTGTATTAGTTTAGTTTAAATAACACAAAATTCATTAGAAAGTTTTACATATATGACTTATACATTCATGGATAATCATGAAATAGGATATAGAATGTATGGAAGCCATAAATTAAGTGTAATTTAATAAATATGAAATGTTAGGTGTGATGAACTCTGGGTCACATGTATGACTTAGTCAAGACTTGGTTTTTCTCTTCTGGGTTATATGAAGATTCTTTGGATTAGAGGCTGAAAAAAGTAGATTTGGGAGAAATTTTAAAGGCACATAGTTACAGCTCAGTCTTAGTTTAACTATGTGGTAACCTTGAGAAATGAATCTATGAGGTTCTAGTGGGTTTTTCAAAGTTTTCACATGGGTAAAGAAACTGTGTGACATGCCTAGTGAACCGTGCGAGGTTCTTGGTGGCTGTTCAGAAGTTTCACATGGTTTGAGAAAGGTTTTACAAAATCACGTGTCCCTTAGTAAAAACTTTTAACCCATAGATATAATGGATAGTATTTGTTCCCAATTAAGGTGAATAGTTAGTTTAACTATGTGGTATACACCAGAAAACTACGAGACCCCCATTAAAACTCTTAAAAAGAATTTTTTAACCTTTTTCCTAGGTCATTTTAAATCTGATAACCCTAATCTCATTTTGGACCATCCTAAACCAGCACAAGGGATTTTGAGGTATCTCCCCTTAGATTCTAGGTGGAATCTATTTTTTCTTGACTGATCTCATTGAGGTATGTTTAAATTTTTATTTGGTTTCCCCTACTCTTGGTAGATCTACACTAGATATCATATCCTATAATCTTCTTGGAACCAAATTGGGATGTGATTAGAAATATAGTGCGATAGAAGGAGGATGGAAATTTTTTCTTATAGATCTACGATTGTGAGGAACCTCTCTACTCTTCCATGGACTCCGTTTTTGAAGTCAATTTTTTTACAACTATATTTTAGTAGGAGTTTCAATAAAAGAGTTAATTATATTAATTTCTTATTATTATTGTAAAATTTATTTAGTTTTTTTCATTAAATTGAATTAATTTTTTGTTTAAAGGGATTTGATAGAAATATTCATGTTTTAAATGGGATTTATTTAAAAACAAGATTTTAAACAATAATTATTTGATTAAATGCTTGAATGGTGATTTGGATTTGGAAATGGGTTTTAAAACACCCAATAATATTATATTGGATTTGAAAATGTTTTATAAATTTTGGTTATGTTTTGGAAAATTATTTTTCGAAAAAATGGAACATTGAGAACCTTTGGTGCATGAGGAAAGGGATATAGGTGACTCTAGTGTGTGTGGAACCACTAGTGGTAGTTTTAGGATATCAATGAATTATAGGACTAAAAATTGGTTGATACCAATAAATTCATTGATTATTTTCATTTATTACAAGTATATATTCCCATAGGATTGGTCCCAATATGCTATGGTTTTCCATTTTTAGTTTATTTATCATATGATGGAGATTATCATGGATTGTTACTGACATGTCTTTCAAATGAGTGTATATCACATGGATTCACATGATTTATTGTGTCGTGGATATGTGTATACATGGTTACCTTATGGTGTATGGATATGATATCCTACTTTATCACTTATACTTTTCAAATTCCTTATTCTGAGAACATGAAAGGTTTTTATGAAAAACAAATGGAAAATTATTTACAAATAGGGTTTTATTAATGAAAATTCATTGTATAAATATTTTTTTTAAAAGATAGAGCTGATAAATTCTTGATATTAGGCTTTATATAGACTTTGTGGTGGTATTCTATAGGGAATTTTTCTAACACCCTAATTTTCCCTTTGGGAACTTGTAGATGATGTTTTTGAGGACTCAGGTAAAGAGAAGGTAATATTGTTTCTTGATGGCTTCTATTTTCAACATTTCCATCATAATAGGATAGTTTGGAGGTGATGGATGGTCACATTGAGAAATCATCATCATGTCTTGTCATAATTTTTTGGGTTTTCATGTTGTTTTTTGATTTTATTGATATTGGATGTATCTATTACTTCCTATTAGTAATCATATTGAATGTATTCTTTTTATTTATATGGGAATTGTTTCCATTATCTTATTTCACCTCACCACTGTGATAATCTGAATCTGGTGAGTTGTATCATGGGATTAGGTTGGATCATTATATGTTGTTATAATAAGGATGATCATCCTAAAGTGTGTTAACAATTCCTAAGTTTGGTTATTTTTGATGGGTAGATATGAGTTATCACCACCCAAATTTAGGTTTTAAGTGTGAGATCATGACTAGCTAGCTAAATTCCATGTCTGAACTCATGTTACCATGGGTGGTCTGAATGTTTTTACCTTGTCTGTGACTTGGAATTTGAGGTCATTTGAATGAACTTTATGGGGAGTTTATTTAAATTGACATGTTACTTTTAAAATAATTATTTTAATTTGTATAATTAATTTTTTTAAATTATTAATGTTTTAATGCATAGGTATGAATTATTCAATTTTTTCCTCATATTTTGGGTTATTATATAAATAGTATTAGTCACTGTCTTGTTCTCAATAGACAATGAAATTGAGAAGTTATATACAAAATTTTATAGAGGAATCTATGAGACTGGATCTGCAAGAGAATCCTATAGTGGGACCTTATTTAATAGAAGCTATAATCCAAAAAAATCAGACTCTAGGTCAACTGAGTGTTAAAAAACTAAGATGTGTGGTGGATCATGCCTATGAATTCACAAATATTATATACCTATCATCAATAGTAAAAATGGACACCACATATATTAGGATTTTCTCGAGGGGATAGAGAGGATATTAAACTTCTTGAATACTCCTATGGATTGTAAGGTTATCTTTTCCACATACATGCTTATTGAATCCGGAATGATATGGTGGAACTCTGTAATGTAAGATAACTTCCATGACAACCATACCTGGATTTCTTCCAATAAAATATTTTATGAGTAGTTTTTTTCTAGAGAATTTACATGTGGTGAAGACCTGGGAATTTCTGACATTGTATTCAAAAGATCAAATCCTTCTGGGGTATTCCACCCATTTTGTTGAGTTTATTCTTCTATAACAAGTTCTAGTCACCAATGACTACCTGATGAAGCCCTCAAAATGAGAACTAAAAAAATAACAATGGAATAAAAACCTGAATATTGGTATTTTCCACCAAAAATGTAATGGAAGAAGAAAGTGGCTGAGGACTTGTAGATTGCACAAAATACCATAAGAATCATGAATAGATGACTATAAAGAGGTCATGAGGATGGCTATGCGCAACATATAGACTATTTAAGGTCCCTTTAAGTCCCTCTAACAAGTCATTTCACTCTTTCTAAGGCACCCCAAAAAACCTGTGGCCATGCAGAGGTAACCAGATAAGCTCCTCAGGGTCACACAGTTTGTCAAAATGTAGACAACTAAAAAACCATCTAAAATCACATAAAAAATTGGAAGAAAATATACAAAATTTGGGAGCCTCTTGTGATTCTAATGCTTATGTGATGCATCACCAATGAGAATAATGGTTTTCCCTGACAACATTAGAAGGAAATCACAAGTTCCTGGATATTTACAGAATAAAATAAATTAATAAATAGGGAGGAGGTGTGAGCCTCTCACTATTATAAAAGAAATGTGATTCAGCACTGGTAATTAGCAAGACACAACGGAACCCCAATGACATGCCTGCCTTCCCTTGAAAAATCCCACTAACTTGTCATTCTCATCACACAAACGACCTTGGGTATGTCCAAACAACCTTGTGCTCCCCTTTTGTATCCATGATCAAATATAGATGGAATTGTCTATGAAATTCTCTCATATCTCTATAGTAACTTTTATGGACATGTGAAGAGTCACCAAGAGGTAGGGTGATTGTCCCTGACAACACCCAATCACCCTTATGAACCCCTCCATCCATTGTAACATAAAAAAAGAAATAAATGGGGGGAACCTCTAATGGTTGAAAAACTCTCGCAACGCACTAAGGATGTTTATAGAACTGTCTCACAAGACCCCATGACAAGTAAGAATGATCAAGAGAAGACCCCTAAAAAAGTAACCCAAGATCATGCGAAGGCCTTTCAATAGGCACCTTGATCTCACAAAGGCCCTTGGATATATAAATATTAGAATATGGAAGTCCTTCAGAATGCCTAATTAATTCAAAAAGTCACCATTAATTATAAATAATCTAATAAATGAGGAATTTATAGGGGGGAATTGTGGTGTTTGAAAATCAGGCGACCCCTTTGAGAAATCCATGGTTTAGATTCATAAAGACGTGGGGAACTTAAGAAATCTTCGAGCTCTACCATGGATTCGCGTGATAAACACTCTGAAAACCAATGAATTACTAGGGTGGAGAAGCCTATAAAACCACCATAACAACATGAAAAAATGCATCACAACTCTATGTTCATGGATGAACTCTCAGAATCTCATGGTTCTAGAGCATATTTCTCGAAGTAGTTGATCTCACGACCAAGAAAGATTACCATCATGTAAAGTATTCGGAACAACTTGAGTGACCATGTGGCATGAATAAGCACTTCATGTGAACACTCATATATCACATGAAGGACTTCTAGTAGGACACATGATATAAATCCCATATATGTGCTAATACACATGAGACTTAAAAGAATCCAATTATGAATTAACCTAATGAATTCTCAAAATAAAAGGTAGGAACTAAGACTAATAAAAATGAAGACTTGAGCGAAGAACACGTGTGATGATCTTAATGTACTTCACATTAATAAACCAAGACATGTGATAGCACTAGGGTATGTCACTCAGATCATGATACATCCCTTTGGAATACTATTTGGATCATGAAAACTCTTATAGACATGTCAGAGTAAGTCACATGGCACCCCCAGGAATGCCTCCCAAGTCTCGTGAAGCCCTATGAGCTCATATTCTAAACCTCTTGATGATATTCAGGCATACTTACTAACTCATATAATGGAACCCACTCATGTTAACTGAGTGTCATGGTAACATCCATGTATATTGATTGGTTCTCATGAAGCTCTCTGGTGAAGCTATCCAGATCTCACAATTTCCTCTAGACATTTCAGCCAAGACACGCGACACCCTCCGAGACATGTCACGTAGACCCTCAGATCACCCTCCAAGTGTGTCACCCAATTATTGAGATGACACCATGGAATGTAAGATGAATCATCTATGTCCTTTAGGAATGTTATTTAGGGACACACAATGGGTTCCATTACAAAACATTTGGGTCTTATGATGTCCCCTGGACAAGTCAACCATGATAATGAGAAAACCATTAGACACACAATCTAGGATAGGTGACATACCTTAAAAATTCAACTCAAATACATTATTTGTTCTGGAGATGTTAGGAAGACATCCTATGACATGTCAAGTGGAAAACCAAGGCATGTCAAGTGGACAGTCAACGCATGTCAGGTAGGAAAGGAGGCCAGGTCAATAGGGAGTCCTAGAAATTGATAACCTTATTCATCCTTTGTGACTGATTATAAGGGTGACGTCAATGTGTAATCCCCAACCAATGACATAATTTGATTTTTTATGCATATAAGGGAAACATTAGTGTGTAATCCTTAACCATTGAAATAATATGATATGTTCTTCATATAAGGAAAACATCACTGTGTAAGCCCCAACCAATAACATAATATGACCTTTAATGTATATAAAATCAAACCAATTTTGTAATCCCCAATCAAATTAACTATGAGAACTATGATTCCTTCCATAACCAAGATACATAGGATGTCTCCCTGTGGCCATAACTCCATATCAAATCTCCAAAGCGATATTCCAACACATAAGCCCTTACTATATAAGAAATGAGATTGATTATTTTCTACCCCTTGATTCCCACACCGAGCATAGATAATTTGGACTTATGGAGATGGAATAGTCATAATCATTTACATTATAACCTCTAAGGAGGAAAGGTTGACCTCAGACTGTAAGCCCAAACTAATTGAACTACTAAGACTCTAATTATTTCCATAACTAGGATACGTAGGATGCCTTATTTATAACTGATCTCACATAGAAATGGGCATCAACACTAGTGTGAGCTCCACCATGTCTCTTACATTTCAACCATTGGGACCTAATCATTCCCATGGGCTGATCATATTTCCTCATCGACAAGCAGACAGAGAATCAACTAAACTATGGTTTCTATGACTCCTTCTATAACCTGGATATGCATGATACCTCCCTAAGGCCTGAGCTCTATATTAATAATCCTTAGGTAATTCCTTGTATTTAATCCCCCACATCCATGTTCCATTATTCTGATCAGCAGTCACTCCTTGTTTCCCACACCGAGCATAGCTCACGTGGGCTTAAGGATCCAAAATGAACACCTCACTGGCATCATAAATATCCACCATCATTGGACATCTCAACATTAAATCCATGATGAGTGTCATGAAATACAAACCCCTCATATAACGGAATATACCTTGGGTCTTATCTCAAGGATTCAAATGAACTCTAATAACTTTGATTCTTTCTCTAAATAGGATACGTAGGACGTCTCCTCAAGACTCGAGCTCAAATATTTGGTACCCAAGTGCCTACAAATATTTCCTCTACACATGATGTTAAAATTCATGGGTTTAAAAAATAAATGGTTTTTTATTCCTATAATAACCAAAATATGTAGGACACCTCATAATGGCTCAATCCTCTCCTTGAAATATTAACTACCACCCTGTATGGAAGAAAACTCCAAAGTACCTAGTTATAGGAATTTATCATAGAATCAGCTAACCATTACTTAGAAATGGATATATAACCTTAAATACGTATGGATAGATTCACTAATGAGATCCCCTTTCCTCTATTCATTAATGGGATCCCCTTTCTTTTGAATATGAATAGAATTAACCTTAAATTGTTTTGTTAGGGTAACCAGTCTCATACCGAGATTAAGAATATATTTGAAAGCATGTATTAAATCTATAATTGAGTCCCATGGTAGGAAAAAAATTCCCATAAAAGGGTGTGATGATCCCAACCTCCCATCCTCTCAACTAATGTGAGTCACTAAGTGTCATTGGGTCTAAAACCCCAATTAATCCCTTGCCTTTGGAATGCTGGTTTGTACATAGGTATGGATGAGGAAACCATTGGATGTTTCCATTAAGAATGATAATGGGACAATGTTAATGATTTTGTAAGAAATAAAAACCCCCAAAATCAACCATAATGCCCAACCAGACCCACCACAGTGAAGGTTTCCTTGAACATCTACTCTCAATTCAAACAAAAATGGTCAACCCGATGTGAATCTCTAAAATAAAAAATGATTGGATTATTATCTGTCAGGAAATTTTTTATGCACACCATACCCAAATAGAAATAGAGAAGATAAAATGAATCTCTAAAATAAAAAATTATTGGGTTTTTATTCATCGGTCCATTTTTTGTGCACACCATATGTCAATAGAAATGGTGAACCTGGCATGATTCAATGAAATAAAAAATGATTTGGTTGTTATCCATCTTGCCATTTTTTCTTCACACCATATGAAAATATAAATTTTTAACACAAAATGAATCTATGAAATAAAAAATGATTAGGTTATTATCCATTAGGCCCTTTTTTCACACTAAAAAGTAACCAAAATGGTGAACTCGATGTGAATCTATGAAATAACAGAATGAGCAGTTAATAATGTGTTACAACACTTTGTTTTTCATATCATATAAAAAAATATAGTAATACTGGAATGATCTTATATATGATCCTCTATAACTAGGCTTCTCAAGAAATAAGTCCATCCTCATTTTGACATGTCCAAACAAGAAAAATGGATGGATCAGGAATAGAAGGAATCTTGTGTTAGCCATGGATATCTGATTGAGAACATCATGACTAAGATATTAAACTAATTAGTAACAATTTAATTATTTTTTTGTGACTCAATGATACTTATCTCCTAAATATCATATTGATCTAAGATAATTTCATCATGTAATGACCATTACAAAAAGTTACCTATGGCTGAAACCCCCTTATGGTTTGAAAGTTGATCTCATATACCCAGAAACATCATAGATAGGTGGAGCAAATGATGTTTCAAGAGTAAAATCAATGTGGTATGATCCTATACCTTGATAATTATCATGAATTTCTCTAATAACTAATGTTAATGATTTTACATAGTACGGGGAAAGCTACAGTTAAGCAAGTGTCCCTTATTAGCACAACCAACCGCTTTGGAAGATTTTCCCCAGAGCGTGATAACCATCAACTTAAATATCTAATAAAGTTATACCAAGAAGTTATATATGGATACCTTCTGGTTTAGGGGACACCAAGTAGGTCTCTTTCTAACCACCATCATCGACATCATCCCACAGGTACCCACTAGTTGCCTACTGGGGGTACCACCCGACACACTACCACCTCAGACACACATGGATGAGCTGTAAGGAAGACACATCAGGTGATAAAGGTTATGAATAACTATGAGTGGGATCATATCCCTAATCTCATTGAATAAGTCGCTTGGAATATTCAGGTAGTAACCAGTAAGTAGGCTCATATCTCTGCTCACTCGGATGAAGTCAACGGGCATATCCGGGGAGAAAACATGGGGGAGACAGATATCCCCATCCTTATGGATGAAGTCCATCAGTATATTCCATTGGGACAAGGAGGATAAAATTAGTCTCATATCCCCACATCAATTGAATATATCTACTAGTACATAGTAGAGATGAAAAATTCACAGGCTTATATCCCTTCACAGACTTTGATAAAATGCCAATACATTTTAACAATAGCTAAAGAACTCCACTGGAATATTCCATCACTCATACATATAATGGGACAAATTCATATATATATATATATCCCTAATACATGGAGAAATAAATAATATGATCATCGAAAAACAATTGGCTACTATAGAGAAATTTCATATTCTTTCTCTAATCCAAAAGTATTATCAGTATATTCGGGTAAAGGAAAAGGCATCAGATTAGGCTCATATTCCATTTCTAATCGAGGATCACCTGGTGAGAGTTTTACATGCCTCGAGATAGGCTAACTTGCCTATTGAAAAATTTATATGACTTATTCCAAAGGCCCTGGATTGGGCACATATCCCATTTTTTCTAGGTTTCACCAAGTGATAGGAGAAGATGTTTCAGGAAAAGATCATATTCCAATCGAAGAAGTACATAAATATACTCTAAAGGCCCAAGATTGGGAATATATCCCCATTCTGGTCAAGGATAAACAATTGAGAATGGAACATACCTTGGGATAGGATCACATTTATATCATTTAATCATCCTGGAATATTTCAGTAGATCATGAAAGTTAGGTGCATATTCTTACTTCTAATGATGAACGACAGAACTGAAATCATTATAGGGTAATATAAGAGGATTCTCACATTCCTTCTCCAATAATAGTGGTCTATCAACATATTACAGTAATGGATTCATATTCATTCCATAATCATACTCCTATTCTAATCAGGGCACTCCATGTTAGAGCAGCACAAGACTCAGGGTAGGCTCATACTTTGACCAAGAATGACCAGCGACATATTCCAAAAGATTGGGATTGGGATCATACTCCCATTATAACTGAGGCTCAATAAGTGAGAATCTAACATGCCTTGGGATAGGCTCATATTCTTGTTAGTGAATATTCTAAGAATATTCCAAAAAATCATAAAATCCAAGGGAATATTCCTAATTATGTCGATGAACGACTGAACCGACATCATTCTGAGGCAATATAAGAGGAGGATCATATTCCTTATCCCATTCCGGAGGCCCATCATCATATTCTGATGGGAAATGAATATTCAAAACAGGATCAAATTCATAATCCAACCATGTATCTCCATGTGAGAGAGATAAATGCCTTGGAGAAGTCTCATAATCCTACCAAGAAAGACATGAAAAATATTCAAATGGCTTAGGATTGGGCTCATACTCCAATTCTGACTGAGTCTCACCAAGTGATAATGAAACACTCATTGAGACAAGTTTATATTCCTATGAATAATGACATAGATCATAGGAATATTCTTATATCTTCTTTGTAGTGATATCATACTCTCGCAACACCAGGTAGTTATAAGAATGTTCTGGAAACCGGCATACAACATGATTATATCACTACACAGTTCTAAAAGGTATGTTGTCATATTTTGACCACAATTCACAACTTGGCCCATATTCTTAATCTGCTGAATGCCAGTGTCCCTGAGGTCATTCAAGATAAATTTTTAATACCAAAAGGGTCTGTTAACTCTTCAACCATAGCAGAAGATGATCATTACCATGATACTCCTCCTTGTGGTAGTGTAGAGATGGATCATTTGGATTCTACTACTAACATCTACCATAGTCAACCACCCCACGACACTATCTCCCACAAACAAGAAAATCGTCCCCTTTCAGAGACACCTTTGTATAGAGAGGTATTCAAAACAAAAAATCCTCCATATAGAGAGGTTCAAAAAACATTAGGGTCAACTACAAATAGTTCCCCATAAACTTCTAGTAATACTCCACTCCTATCATTTGGTGACCCTCATAATCATCTTTTCTGGTCTAACTAGATGGAGGTATGCTAATCTGATGAAGATGATGCTGACATTGACTTATGGTGAGAGTTATCTGGAAAAAACATCCCCATCATGTTATGGCCCCTCTCCCCTTCTACCTATGTGGCCCCAAATGAGCTAGAAGAAGATTTCATGAATTATCTATTCCAAAATATATGGGATACCGATAAATGACTAAAGGCTAGACAACTCTGTTGTCCATGATACGAGGGAGAACATTAGTCCATCAAGATACTCTATTGTTATCTTGACCTAAATGCTATCTCCATGGCATGTGATACTAAACATATAAAGGAAAACACAAATCTACAAAATGCCTACCATCATTGAATCAAACCCTTTGAAAAATTATCTCCAAAGGCACATGATGCATCTATATTTGAGGACTGGGAATGTAAGAAGAATTACACTTTTACAAACCCCTATATTATTATAACCCATCAAATATGGCATCCTACAATTTCACAGACTCTGATGAAATCTAGGGACTAGGAAAATGGTTGGGCCAGTTGGTCACTAAAACAGAATTCCTCCACTTCAACAGTGCACAAAAAATATGAACAGAGGGAGAGCATAGCCTTCATACCATTAAATTGGTCCCCTCTATGTAATATGAATACACTTCAGACACAAAGACCTATGTTATGATAAATTGAAAAACATCTATTAAAGAATGGATCTCATCATGAGCTTCTATCACACCCAACTCCTATGTGATCTCAACTGTGCCACATCAAATGTAATATAGTATAATATTCAAAAAAATATGTCTAAGAGAGGACTAATCTCACTAGGATAGAGGAATATCTACCGCCACCTCCACCTCTATAATCATCAATTCTTGAGAGGATTTGGGACACATTGGAAGCATCCATGAAAAAACACCAACACACTGGTCTAGGGGATTTTATATGTTAATCACCATCACTAGGTTCTTCATCCTCTAAGAGGGTTCTAGGGAAATATTTTGTGATTCCAGATCAACCCCACCCCATTGGTCTAGGGGATTTATATCTCAATTTCCATCCTAAGAAAAATTAATTCCCTAATAGAAAGCATTGGATACTCAATAGAAGGAATTGTTAATGCCTATTATGTCACTAAATAACCTCCATCCCATATGTATGGGGGAATTTTCATCATCATCATCACCATGGAGTGAATCAGTATTCTCTAGGTTGGGAGGTGAAGATCAATATTCAGAATTCCACTATCTCTTCCCACCATAAGAAAAACCTCTGATATTCATGTCCCATTCAGAAAACATGATTAAAAACTCACACAACATCACTATTTAGAAACCATGATAGAATGAGAGTATGAAGAAGGTGATTAGACTTTTTCGGGGTCACAATCCAAAACAACCCAATATAGACATGTGTTCGAATAACAACCCTAATAAAGGAAATGAAAAATTAGCCTATTATTTCAAAAGTACTGGTACATGAACCATTAAATGATATGCCTCTATGAATTTCATCACTATAAATATGATAGACATTGTGGATCAAGACACAAATATAGAGGGTCACAACACGGAAAATACACCCTAGTTGGAGGGTGATTTGGATGCACCAAATGAGGTTGTACACACCTAGAACAAATGAAGGCTCCAAAATATGGCACCTTCGAATACAAAGTTTTCACCTCCATAGAGTAATAATTCCAGATTAAAAGGGAAATGTTTGGATATGTTCTAATCGCCACCCAATAGAGTTGAGGTTTCTTCCATGAAGTAATAGTTATCACAATATGAGAGTGAGATAAAAGATATCATATAACTCAATGAGTAACTATTAATGTTAAATATTCCAAATGGGTATCATATTTATAAAGATATCAATATTATCCCTCTCATAGATGATCTCCTAGAAAAAGATGTATCTTGGCGTCAGACTAACTCCAACTCTAAGAAGCTAGTCTACATTAAGGGATAAGTCAAAAAAGATTGCGACTTCCCTATATTATCTTGATAGCATCTCCCTCGCCAGGATGACTATTAATTATTAGGATGAGTCAAGAATCCATAGGATACAAAGGTGATTCCACCTCATAAACCCCCACCCTTCCCTATAGATGGAGACAACTTAGACAACAGTGCCCATGAATCTTCTTAAGAACATTAAGTCTATGGATACTCGAATGGAATCCATGGAAGGGTGATGTGAACCTATTCAACATGAGATAAATCCATATCCTGAATGGGTAGATGATAATCTACCTCCACCCAATTTTGATTGTCCAACGTTCTCTGCAATTGATAATGTGTGTGGCCCCATACAAAATCTCACAAACTTTGTATCCCGATGTGGGCCAATGATTGGTCATCAAGGTCAACAGGAGGAAACAAAGAGGAGGTGTCTTCTATATAATCAGAGAGGGCCAGACTTGTTTGGTATAATAGTCGACTATTAGGATGTGTTATAGGGTTGTAAGACCTTCGTAGTTAATTCCTTTATCTATTTAGTTCCAAAATGAGGAAAACAATGATCATCGACCAGAATAACTGCAAGAAAAATGAAAATGATAGGGTGTATATCTTTATAGAAAGATGGAAGGGTTTAACCTGTCCACTTATCATCCCTCTATCATAGAAGAATATGATGAAAATCTGTGCTGAAAATCTCTAGGATGAGTTTCTGACACTTTGAACCTAATGAAGTATTTGGGTGTGTTCTGTGAGTTCATAGAAACGACACAAAATCTAGAGGACACCATTCAGTGAACCCGATCCAAACATTGAATCATGACTTCAGTACATTGGAGGAGGCTAGGAAAAGTAGAAGTTTCATCTATAACTCTAGAGGTAGAAGCAATGTCTATCCTAGGTAGTTCCTGAACCACCCAGAACCTCCTATTGATTGGAGAAAACCACAAAATCTCCCTCATCTAGAAGCACATAGAAATCATGGTCATGCAAGATTTGAGGAGGTGTACTCCTTATACAATTATCAAGTCCCATATTATTTCTTGGTATCCATGGAAAATAACTACTTCACACTACCACACCCTAAGAAGCCCGATGAGTTCAACCTCACTGGCCATCCTAGCTACGGTACCTTCCATAAAAGGTTGGGTCATAATATCCCAGACTTCTTTGCCTTCACATACATCCTAGAAGTCTTGGTCAATTATGGATAGGTGGTGTCAGATTACTCCTCTATGTAACTAGCCTATATAACTGTTTCCCAGTCAGAAGAAGACGGTGGTAGTAAAAAACTTCCATCCAAGCATGCCTGAAAGTTCAACAACTGGAAGACTCGAAAAACAGTTGACCAAGATAATCCCAAAATGAGATCACAACTATGTAGAACCAAAAAATATCCACCACCCAAGGTGGAAACAGTAGATATTACTCCTAAAAGTGAGCATGACCATCATAAGCAGGAAGAAATAGAAGAGGATGATTCTTATTTTTCTCTAATTCAAGTTCCAACTCTTGGGTATTTATTCCCTAAAACATTAACATAATGGGAACCAAACCATCAAATGTAACTCCCATAAGATTAAGAGGCATTATTTGGTCTGTTCAACATGATACACTTGGTGCACCCCTTATCTGATGATGAATATTCCTCAGAATATGAGTTCCTTACATATAACCAAGAAATAGGAGGCCACTTGAACTAGAACTATGGATACAGAGGACAATACAGATTTGGGAGAATCAAAAATTTCAGTAATTTCCCCATGGAGAATATATATATGCAGATGAGACCCATGGGAGGGAACTCCAATAATCCTAAATGAGGCATGAAGCTGTCCTAGATCCATCTAGTGGTTTCTGACACCCATTTGTCTTGGATGACCGATAAGTCATGGTTTGATTATTTGATCATCATATGCATTGTGGAAGGCCAGAGTGACCTACACCTTTGGAAGAAGATGCTCCCTCAACCTTCTCATAGGAATCAGGCACATCCAACTCAAATGTCTAGGGCCATAAGCCACATGTCGAGGAGAAACCCCACATCGGGAAGTACTGGACTCTTTAACAGATGTACGACATTTTGAAATAGCTAGCAGGGGCCCCAAAAAATTCACAATCCTTGATAGACCCCATATTTCAAAATAACGTAGGGATTCTCTTGTTGAAGCCCTTAGGATACCCCAAGAGTTCGAGATAGAAGTCACTTCAGTCGTGGTTAATGAAATAGATACTATGTATACAGAATTCCTTATCTCCATTTCGTTCACTGATCATGATAAGGAGGAGTACATATAAGGGAACATCATTCCCCTTTATGTTTTCTAAAGACTCAAAAATGTTGAAATCTTAAGGTATCTCATTGATAATGGTTCTGGGATGAACCTCAACCTAGTTATAACCCTCTATCAGTTGGGATACAGTGAATGGTATTTTTCTCCCAAAAAGATTTCCATTCAAGGATATGATCAGTGTGAAAAGATACATGTTGGGAAGATCAAACTAAATGCTTAGTTTGGGGATCTCACACATGACACTGATTGTAAGCTTATCCCACGAGAACTGATATATAATGTTTTAGTTTGAAGGCCTTATCTCTATATCTACCTGGTGGTACCTTCAACATTCCATTAGTGTTTGAAGTTCCCCCGATGGATAGTTTGGAATACTAAATTTTAGACATCTCCCCATTAGAAACATATGGAGCCACATATGATGATGAATATTTCTATGAAAGGGGAGTAAAATACCCAATAATGGATTATAATACATAGGTTTTTTCCTCCAATGGCCTGTGTACCACCCCTAAGAATCCCTAGAGTATGATTGAAAGATACTGTGTGCTCCCTAAAAATCTATTAGAGAAGATAGACTTAACCCCAAATGTCCAATATCATCCTATAAGTAGTTAAAATGTAATTGAAAATCAATTCTGACATCTCTCAATAATGAATCAGGAAACATGGGATGATAACGTCTATTCTCATAGCCTCTCTCAACCCAATAGTGACAGAGATGCCCCTTGATTTTCAACATCATCTTGAAATTTCTTCATTTACTCCAATATGGAATAAGATGAGGATCACCTCAATAACTTCCCAACCACATTTGAGGAAGGTGTATCCACCACCATCAATGAGCTCAGGCAGTAAATCTGGGAACAGAAGAATACCTACAACCTATACTAATTAGTGTCACCATTACCCTTGAAGTGAAAGAGATAAATATCTCATTTCTAAAGAAACACCAACATTTTTTCTTGGCACTACATAAAACTTCCTAGACTGAATCCAAATATGGAAATGCACCATCTCAGACGACCTGATGATTGTTAAGGCTTCAACAAAGAAACTAGGAGGTTGAAGCCTTTTCATGCCACCAATATAGAGGCAAACGTTGAAATTTTAATTAAATCCAACATTAACCGAGAAGTGAAATACACATGATGTATTACAACATCGTCCCCATCAAGGAAAATAATGGGTAGATTAGGGTCTCCATTGATTTTGGAGACCGTAAAACAGAACTTTAAAAAGGTAGATTCCCCATTGTAGATCACAAAACTCTTGATTGATGCAACTATTAGATTCAAAATCCATTCCTTCATGTATGGGTACTCGGGGTACAATTAGATAAGGATTTCCCATAAAGATAATGAATTTACTTCCTTTAGAGCACCCCAAGGGCTATTTTTCAATCAAGTAATTCCCTTTCTCTTGATGAATTATGGACTCAATTATCAACATGACATGCATTATATCATTAATATGATACTGGGAAAGATTGATGAATGTTATGTCAATGAACTTGTGGTCAAATACTGATAGTGATTTGAACACTTCATAGAACTATAAAAAGTATTTGATAAGCTATGAAAACATATTATAAAGATGAATCCAATGAATTGAACCTTTGGGGAAACATCAGGGAAGTTCCTTGACATTGTGGCACACCACTGTGAAATCAAGGAGGACCTAGAGAAGACTAGTTCTATCTTAGTAATTTCACCCCCTAAAAACCCCAATAAACTGAGGGAGATCAAAGGGAACCTAACATACATTCAATGATTCATAGAAATCATATTTGAAAAATCTATCCCCTTTAGCAGGCTATTGAAGAAGGGAATTGACTATCAATGGGATGATGACTTCCAAGAAGCCTTTGGAATTCTGATGCGGTACCTTCTTATCCCACCATTCCTGATGCCTATGGTAGAAGGAAGGCAACACATCTTGTATGTGGACACCATGGATTGATAATTGGGTTCCCTCATCACATATAAAAATGATGGGTGGAGCGAGAAATGTCTCTACTACCTCTGCTAAATAATTCTAGGTACTGAGTACCAATACTATGATGCTGAGAAGAACTTCTTTTAACTCATCTTCACGGTGAAAAAGCAGAGGCATTACGTGCAGAAACATGAAGTCCCTTTGGTCTCTCATATTGATCCACTCAAGTCCATCCTTGGACGCCCTATATCTATAGGGCCTTTGTCTCGATGGGCGGTCATTCTACCATAATATTTCATTCTATTTGTATCAAATAAATTAGTTAAAGGCAAAGCCCTCACTAATATCCTCACAACACATCCTACCCTAGAAAATACAATGGTGGACACTGAAATTCCAAATGAGGAGGAATTATATTCCCCTGAAACTCCTTGGACAAGGGAGATGTATTTTGAGGTTGCCTCCTGAAGCCCTATCAGTAAAAGGATGGAAAAACCAAATATCAGTTGGGTTGGATTATGGAATGTATATTTATAGAAAGAAAAATACATTTTTCCTACTCTTTATCACTATGTGAAGGCTTCATGAATAGTGTGGAATATTACCATACCCTCATCAATGAGTTTGAATTAGCCTGACAGCTGTAAATATCCCACCTAAATATTAAAGGGGATTCTAAACTAGTGATAATGTAGATGAATGGTGAATATTACATTAAAAAGGAATAAGTGTCCTATCTCACTAGCTATTTCAGGATACTGATGTAAGAGTTTTCTTTTGATCCCACATTGCATCACATTCCTCGATCATAGAATGATCACACCAATGCATTGGCTAATGTAACCATAGTCTTGGCTGACCCTGATTAGGAGGTATAAATCTTTCATATCACATATCAAAGAGTGGTCTTAGTGATTATAGACTATGATATGTGGGAAATAAATCAGTTCAAAACTTCCCCAAATCATGATTGAACAGAATCCACCCCTAGATGGATGGATCTCATAATCATTTGTCTTCATAATGGGACTCCTACAATAGGTAGAGCCGGAAGGGAATGAATTTGTCGATGTATGATGAAGTTTATCCTGTAGAATGGTCCGAATGAGCATAAATCCATCTATAATAATGAAGTTGATGGAATAATCCTTAGATACATAGTATAAGGATAGATTCTCACTATGAAGGAATATTTCTATACATGATCCTATGACACTCATAATTCCATATCCATGATCTCCCACCAAATCAGGAGGTTAAGATATTACAGGCAGACGATGACACATTACTATGTGGAATACACCAAGAAATTTCATGTGTTCCAAATCCATGAAAAATTCATCCGTCAACCCCAAAATTGCAACATATATCTAAATATTAAGGGCCATTTTCTATCTGGTGACTAGATATAATGGGGCCATATCCTCTATCCAGAACTAAGTAGTTTAAGTACATACTTACTTCTACCAACTTCTTTTCCAAATTAGATGAGGCAATACCCCTCAAGGAATTCAGGATGAAGAACATCGTTGAATTCATAAAGTCTTTTATCATCACCTAGTTTAGGGTCCCTCACACAATATTGATGGACAATGATTCCAAATTCTATTCTTCAGAGTTGAATAAACTCTATCAGGAGTATATCATTGTGTCCAATCACTCATCTCTCTATCATACAATAGAAAATGGATTGATTGAGGCCTTAAATAAGACTCTATTGAATATACTCTAGAAGATGGCCAATCAAAATAAGAATTTAGGGATAGAAAAGATCATCCATTATCTATATACCTACCTTACCAACACACATACTACTACACAAGCAACACTATACTCATTGGTGTATGGAACTGATGCAGTGTTACCCATAGAAGAATAGCTGCCTTCAATCTAAATATCCATTTGTAAATATCTATTTGATTATTAACAACAAAAAAATTGGCTGGATGAATTAGAATAGCTGGATGAGAAAAGGTTTCATTCATTTTACAACCTTGAGGTCCATCAAAATCAGATCACACAAGCCTTCAATAAAAAGGTTCACCTCTATTAGTTCCTCCAAGGGGATATGGTGTTATAACTCAGAACCCCAATGATACAAGGAAATAAGGCTCCAATGATGTGACCCACATGGGAAGGACCTTATATCATACATGAGGTCTATCAAAATAGTTCTTACTCATTGGCCATAATGGATGGGGACTGTGTTACACCCCCCACCAACGGAAGGGTTACCAAGAAATACTTTTCATAACATTCATCAAATGGTAGTCCACATTAGTTTAAGTCTATCCATTCATCCTAGTAGTAAGATGATTGACACGTTCCTATCATGGGGTGTGGAAAAAAAATATAACCTAAGTGAAAATTTACTATAGTGGGTTACCTAGGTTTTCTCTAGAGAGGAGTGCTCAACAATAGTGTTTGTCACATAAAATAAGAGAAAGAAGTGATGTTGTTTTTGAAATTGTTTGATTTGGAAAATACAAGAAAGAAAATAAATAAAGTAATGTAATTAAGTGAAAGTTTTAAAAAATTTGACAAATGATGTGATTTAAATCAGTGATATGAAATAGTGATCAGGTTAGGGTCGGTTTTCCAATTGTAATTCTATCATATTTCACTTTACCCAATTCTCTTCTACTAATCATTAAGAGTGAGAATCCACAATCGTTTCTTCTCACTCCATTGGTCAAATAAATACATGAGAATAAACCTTACTAAAACCTCAGATTGGTCTACTCTCCTTCCAATGTGTAATAGAGTTGTAGTAAATACCCCCATCTATCTTAGGAAATTCCCAATCGGGTCTTGTTTATCCCAAGAAATCATGAGCATTCACTGCTCCTCACACACGTACCGGTGATCACTGAGTACTACCCCACTAAATCCTGGTCTATTCCATCATTTATAAACCATAATCTAGTGGAGGGAGATATTGATCATTGAACAAATATAAATAAAAATAGAATCTAAAATCAGATTCAATCGTACATGATAATAAAAACTGTTATAATAAATTGAAACTGATTTTCAGATGAGAAAAGAGGATTTTAAAAAATTAATAGCAAGAACTCGTGAAATACAAAATTGAAAACTTCTCCTTCCCCAATAACACATAATTGTACCCCACCATGGTAAGGGTAATTGTGAATAAGGGGTAATAAGAACACAATACAATACTAAGAGGAATAAAATATTGAAAAGAAAGAACAGAAATTTGATCCTCCAGAATTTTTCATCCAGAATTTTCCTCCATTCTGCCCACCACCTGGCCGAAAATCACTAAGGTCCCTTATTATATAATGTTGGAAATTATGTTGTTTATCAACCCTCAAAATTTAAGAGTCATTGGACAGGTTTAAAAAATGATATGGCCGAATCAATGGACATTACCATTCTGGAAGCCAAAAACTGTTTCACTCACTCCACTTGGACGCACCAAAAAGATGCCTTGATGAGATTCATATTTTATAAAATTTATTGTGAACCTTCCATTGAATGTACTCTATCAACACCAGCTGGAATAACCTTATTATAAGGTCTTCTGAATGACATATTGTTGATTTAATTCGGTGGGGTCCATTCTAGCAACCAGACTGAGTTCTCTACTTGATTGATTTTTCTGTACCATTGAGTTTCGAATTGGGTATTGGTCCAGAAAAAAAAAGTTGAATCGCATGAGAATATGAAGCCAAAAAAGGATTCACTTAAATTGAACCAATATTTTAAAGGTTATTCCTAAAAAACAGAAGCAATATAAAATTTTCAATTTTACAGAATTACCCAATTTTCACATTTAAGCCCAAAATACACCAAAAACACAGAAATGATGAAAATACACTCAAATTGAATAATTGAGAGGGATTAAATCATTGACAACATATTAATAATATTGAAACTATTAACTCTATCAATGATAAACTACAAAACATCTGAAGTCCTGGTGATTGGACTATAAACTACATAATGGACTTTCATTCTCATTACATGATGTTAAATTGTACAAGTATCATCCTAGTTACATGACGTTAAAATGTACAAGTTTGATCTTAATGCATGATGTTAAACTACACAGACAATGTCCTTACTACATGATGTAAAACTACACGGATCCATGATATATTTCTTCATTCACATCGGGTGACCCATGTCCTTTTCACATGATGATAAACTATATTGAATATTTCCTTTCTCCTTGAAATTAAACTGTATGGGTAACCTAGAACAATTTAAGACTTGATTCTCACTTCCAATGATATACATAGAGATACCTCAATTCTATATATTGGTCCAGTAACCACATGATGAACAAACCCCTATAATATCCTTAAATTTCCTATGCATGGTAAGAGGATCCATTTCAATTCCTTGCTTCTCACATAAAACATAGCTCTTGTGAGCTCAGTAATTTTGGTAAATGACTCCCCATGAAAACAAGGAATAATGGTTCATGAAAATTGCATCATGGTACACAATGAAATACCTTAAAATGTATACCATGAGTTATTAACACATGATGTTAAAATCTATGGTTGATGCCCCTTGCATGTCATAAAACTATACATTCTTATGGACATCACTTGTGGGGACCACTATTGGCCTATATACAAGTTAAATCCATGTAATAACTTCTTAAACATATGGAATATCATGAAAAAATTTCACATTTGTTATAATGCATCCTTAACTAATGACATCAAACTGAAAAGCAGAAAATCTTGGCCAAATGACATTAAAACTACCAAACAAGAATGACTTTTCAGTATGACATTAAATTGCACCAAAAATTTCATTACCACATGATAATAAACCACATGTTACACATCATTACCGCATTACATTAAACTTCATGGAAGAAAATATGTCCCCACTACATGAAGATAAACTATGTAGACCACCACTTGTGATTCAACCCATATCAAAATACCATGAGAGCCTCAGCCCATTTTCTAGAGTATGAGGTGCTTTCGTCATATTTTAAGCGCCTCAATACATAAACCATACTTCATTCCATGAGAATATTAGGTTTCTACGAACCTTTCATAGACCTTGTAAAATATACTCGGCTTCAAGGGACCTTTTTCTTGAATATTCGTTTATTCTTATGGATCTTGAATATAATAATATGGTCATAAACCATATGCGTCACTATGGAAAATGTGATTTCCAATCCTTATGAGCCTAACATCACCGTGGAAGAACTCAACACCTCAGTGTGATCCAGTCCACTCCCAGTATGATTTTCCCATATAATTACTCATGAATTGAGAAACTCAATCCATGACATTCCATATTTTGATTTCCCATTTGGAAGGATGAGGGGGGACCCTTAACCCTAGGAATCCTAATTAGGCTCTTGTGTATCACTTCCCATATTTTTTCCATGTGTGTCACGTCCTTAAACTGACTGTAGTTTGGTCAAAGATATATGACCTTAAAATATAGCTTATAATGTCCCAAATTTAAAGACTTTATACTTCTATCAAAAGAGATAAAAAAACATGTCAGGTTGAAAAATGTAAATGGCATCCTAATAAAAAGCCACGTCTTCTCTAACTAAACTCTCCATACTAATAGTTCATGATTTTGGTGTCATTGGTTTACAAATACTTCCATGGCCCCTAAAAGGATACCCAAATTCTAGGAACCATTTTGTTGTCTATTCATGTATTTATATGGATCCTACATATGTACTAATAGTCTTCAACTAAATTCCTCAGTCTACAAAAATGGATTTCCTATCCCTGCGAGCACAGACATCACCGTGGTAGAACTCAACACCTCAGTGTGATTTGAACTTGTCCTGGTATGTTTGTTCAATATCATTATCCTAAACCTAGAACTTTGGTCCATGATTTACAATCCCCACACCAATATATTCAAGTGGGTTCAACATCCTTGACATGATGTCGATGTGTTTTCTACCCTTTTTCAAGGTTAGAATGCAACAATTCATTCTAGAACCTTTGATGGTCAGTCCCTCGTGATTTGAAACCATAGCATATAGGGATAAAGCTTCACAATCAAGATATGAGATGCCCAAGTGTGTCATAACCCTTAATGGATAACTTTCCTCCCATACCCAACCTCATTTTCTAGATGTTTGATCCTTAAAAAATCTTTCATGGCCCTCATAAAAGAGGGGATATCATATTTTTCTTGACCATACTATCGATGCATAAGGGACTTGATCCACCAACTAGAGGCATCTCATACTTGTTAGAAAGGATATCCAATACTTGTGAGCCATGGAATCACCGTAGTGGAACCTGACATCTCAAAATGTCATGGGACATACCAAAAAATTATACTGCACCCCATATTCATAACCTCAATCTTCTAGGTTATAAATTAAATCACCAATATTCCAAATATCAAGGTAGACATAGAATCCCTAATATTTCTACCTCAAACTGATATTACCACCACAAATATTTTATAGCCCCTGGAAAAGATACCTGACTTCAAGAGACCCATTTATTGACTATGCATGTATGCCTATTGCCACTGCATATGCACCTATGGTCATAAATTGAATGTGTCTCTCTACAAAAATGGATTTCGGATCCTCATGATCCTTAACAACACCACAAAAAACCCAACACCCCAGAGCGTTTTGGGTTATTCCTGGCTTGTCTACACCATATTCCACGATCATCAATTAGGTCTGACCTAAAATACCCTAAAAAAAGAAATATCACATCCTAACTAAAACCCTTAAACTAAATCAATATAAGGTATGAGTTAAAAGACCCTAAACTAATGAAATATCAAGTCCATGCTAAATGAACCTAATCTAATGCAACATCATGTCTGAGCTAAAATAACCTAAACAAAAGTAATATAAGGACCAAGACAAAAGACCCTAAACTAAACCAATACCAAGTTTGAGCTAAAAGACCTAAACTAAATCAATATAAAATTTGAGCTAAAAACCATATACTAAATAAATATACATCCGGAGCTAAATACCATAAACTATAATGATAAATGGTTTGACCTAAAGGACCCTAAAATAAGGCAATACAGTGTTTGAGATAAAGACCCTAAACTACAGAAATACTAGTTTTGAGCTAAAAGACCCTAAACTAAGGAAATATTATGTTAGATCTAAAAGACCCTAAAATAATTTAATATAAAGTATGAGCTAGAATAACCTAAACTATAGTGATAGAATGTCCGATCTAAAATACCTTTAGCTACAGTGATAGTAGATCGGAGCTAACATACCCAAAAATAAGGAAATATAATGTCCGAGATAAAATACCCTAATCTAATGTAATGGAAGGTCTGGGATAAAAGATCTTAAACTATAGCACAACTAAAATTTAGTTTACAAGAATAAAAAATATTGTTAGACCCATTGTATGCAATTAGAAAAATATTAATACGGTGACCAAGACTATTTTCATTAGAAAAAAAGATGACACTCCATATAATAAATATATTCTTCCCAATTATCCTTCTATGAATCAGGTTATGTCAGCATAACTGGAGAATATTTATCATTAAGGAACTTCATATTGGATGGAATTCACATGTGCTTCTCGAAAATAATTTTTTCTTTGATTTAAGTATTCAGATACAAACATTTTGTTTTACTTGATATTTCACTTAGTATATGTATCTTTAGATATTCGCATAATATTAGATCCGTGAGAAATTTCATTCACATCATGAATAAATTAAAACTGGAAAACAACATATAAAGTTCAAAAGATCTATTCAAAAATAGCATACAAAAGGATTAATCTCCACATACTTAAGAATATCTTACAAAAATGAAAACCTAATAAAATATAAAATAATACAAATCCATCACAACTCATTCTCATATGAGTCCTTGAGTTTAGAAATCCTCCACTCTCAAGAGGAAACAAACTAGTGAAGTTTATCTACAAAGTCATTCTCTACTTCCAAAACCTGCTGAAACTCCTTCAATCTGGAAACAAAATCAAACCTATATTTCTCTAATACATTAAGTAGTTCCTTATTCAATGATATAGTATTCCTTAATATCTAAATTTCATATTGGAATCGGGATTGTCATGCCTGAGGAAAGCTAATTTCAAACTGAAGATTTCTGATTTCATACTATAACAGCAGAATTCAATATTCCAAGCACTGACTACAACTTGGTGGGAAACCACCTCCACCACATGTTAGGAGGATTCATTTACAACCCCATCCAAATTATGATTTACTAAAGAGGGGGAATCAATAACTACTACCCCAAATTAGAGGGCCCTCTTATGTTCCCTCATGGAGATCACCTACCTTACCTAGGAGTGAAAGGAGGAATAGTCAAAACCCTCGTAAACAAGGGTGGGAAACATAAATTTGAGATGTCATAATCAATACTTCAACTTGTAAAATGGGTTTTCTAACTAAAAAATACAAACATACCTCCAAATCTTTCACCACATCAAGTAATAGTGTAATTTAGATCTAGGTCCTTGGCCTAGATTTATCCAGGGAACAAGAATATATTCTGGGAACATATTTCTAAGAGAAAGGGTTAGGATAAAGGACTTTGATTATGAGGGATGGTAAATAGACTCTACAATTGTTGATCTAGTTGGAGTAACCACTGAAACAACATACACTAGATCCCTCAGGCTTTGAGGTGAAGAAAATGCACTAATGGAAACATGGGATTATCTATTACAAGATGAATAATGTAGTATCACTAGGTTATCAGCCGATATAACAGAGGTTTGAAACATAACTTTCTCAGCCGTGTCTTTGGAGACATACATTGTCCAAACCCCATCATTGGGTGATTAAGTGACTTTTTCTTATGATTATTGGATTTGTGTCAATTCTGAGGATTTCTTGGAGACGTTCCCCACTAACCACCCTTGAGGAATATAAGAAAAAAATATATATAAAGAGATATGAAACAAATTGAAAATGGGTCAAGTCTTGAAGAAGTATTCACCATATCCAAAACTATCTTTCATTAAGGGAAACATTGTAGAAGAATAGATACCTATTTCAGTATCCTCCAAAAGTGAGTCTAACCACACCATATCAAGTGGTATGATCGTTGAAACATCTACAATAAGAAATGAGCACAATTGAATATGAACATTATCCACTTCTACTTCATGACAGGTCACGTCTGAAAATGACGGGTCCTCTAGAGCAACCAAAAATTCTCATGTATCTTCATAAGAAAATACATGCATTTCTATGCAATCCCAATAGAGACCTATAAATTTATGAGAAATCAGAATGTATTTCCCAAATTATCTAAGACAAGAGAAGAGTGGAATACAATAAATACATGAGAATTTTATAAGAGAGGACCCCCTAAAATTCATTAGACTTCCTTTTCCACTTACCTTTCAGGTAATGATCTCCACAAATTCATAAATCTAAAATTATCAATCTAGATGTGGAATTTTCCAACCTCATCTGAGCCTATCATCTTAGGGACCCATCATCATCGATCCCATTATCACTGAAAAATTCCTCTCCCACAACTATTCCATGGGAAGAATATTAAGAATATGGATGGGATGGCCAATCTTTGTCAGCCTCCCACTATGTCAAAATTGGTATAAAGGATTTCAATACAGTTGTAATGTCACCATGACCCTTTGAATATAGCCGCGATTCCATACTTATTGCATCCTTGAAGACCTTATAAACATTTTCATCGAAAGAATCATAAATTGTGCCTCATATGACCATTTGGAGTACCAATGGGGAATAAAATAGTTACCCTTGGATGGTTTCCAAAGTAGTGTCAAGGACTAAAAAATGCCATGACTTCCCCAATATAGTCTTTGAGAGTGATACTTAGTGGGATGATGATATAAGAGAAACCCTCTAAAAGTAACTCTACTTGGAATAATATACCCTAGAACCCTACCTATGAGTTCTGCATCCTCTAAGACATCCATTGGGGAGATTTAGTGGGAAATAGTAACTCTTGTGAAATCTCATCCTATAGAACAACATTTTTTGTTGTCGTTCTAGTAGGTAGTTCTTCCACTAGGGGAAAATGTCTACATTCCGTACGGGGTGATTCTCAGGGCTACTGACCCTCTAGGATAGAGTATCTTTATAGGCTTGGGATTGTGCACAAAAGCTGATGTTTGGGAGTATTCAATAACAAATTGGGATAATTATGCACTAGGATATGAGTGAATCCAAACATCACCATTACCATGTGATAAGATAATTTCTGTATTACAAGGAGGAAGGTTTATCTCAACACCAGTCTCCTCCCTAGTAAACATTAGAAAAAAATGGAGAGCTAACATTAGATGTTCCTTAGAAAAAACATGAAAAAATATATGACATCATGACTAGACACATAATAATTGGAAGCTGAACCAACAGGGTTCATACCATTCACATATATGTTCCCCATAAATATGGGTGAAAATAACTTCTTTACAATGTGACATCATGTAAGACCATGAGTCAAGACTAGCCTCATTAGTGTAGATAATGTTACCTTTCAACACTAATATTTACAGATTGAAGAAGAAAAGATCATGGAATCTCAATAAAGTCCTAACATCCCAATCTATTAGTGTAATGGGTCTTTCCCCATTGATAAATTTCATGTATGGTATGAATAAGACATTGGGGATACCTAGAGTGTTCTAACATTCATAACCTCCATATAAAGCTCTTATCAAACCCCATAATACTTGTAAGGGGCCCGTGATCTAGTAATGGGATTTCTCCTATAAACGTGGTGTAGAAGGTGGTATAGTTTGGCCCTCATGGGGATGGCTATCCCAATGCACCCCCCACTCTATAGAGGTTTCTATCAAGAAAGTGAATCTCAGTCTCCAAATTTTTCCTTCGTGGGAAGTAAGCACCCAAAAAGGTACATGGAGAAGAAACTAGATAGTTCTACAACCCAATAAACATTATGTACAAGATCCAATTACTATTATTTGGACTTCTATTCCTCAACCATAGGTCAATAAGTGAACGGTGAACCACGAGAGTCCTTAGTAATCCATGATTCCATCTTCTTAACATCTAGCTTAGGTCCAGCCTTATTGACGAAGTATCCCTCCCATGTCTTAAATGGGATATCCTACATTGAAAGTGGCTCATTTTAGAGGGCCTTTGGGATATCCTAATTAGTTCAAAAGTGGGGGGGGGGGTGTTCCTTAGTACATCATCCCAGGAGAACTGTGGGGGAAGGAAATCATCATACATTCCATCTAATATAGGTGCACCACATATATGCTCAATGAACCCAAGCATGATTCCCACCGCGCAATGCGTGAGGTGGGAAGTGTTTGTGACTAGGATCCAATGATTAGATAGCTCTGTTATCGTACACTTTTGGCAGTAAGCATATGTTTGTGCTATTCAAAAGTCCTCATACATTCCTATTTTCTTCCACATCTCATTGAATTTAGAAGCAACATATTGTAACAAAAAGGGCCACCCCTAGTACATGCCACAACTACCTTCTAATCAGATATACCAGTTAGAAACCCACCCAAACTTCTTATTTGCGGTGTACTTCCACATTATTTAATGGTACATATCAACATCCTCATTGGGTGTTCAATCAGTCAAATCAAAGTGTGTGAACATGAATTTTGGTATGTTCTTGTGTTCATTTTCTCCCTAGACAACAATGTAACCCCTAAGATATGTTCACTTGAAAGGCTCTATGGGTCTTTCAAATCTAGAAGGAGGGTAATAAAGATGACATTAGTGGAGGTATGAGAGTATCATTAGTAAGACCAAACCCATAAAGGAGAAATAATTCTGATAGGGGATATTATGTGAATTTTAATCCTATGAAAATTATTAGAATCATTTGGTTTAAACCAATAGAACAATAGAAAGTAGGTTCTATGCTCGACACTATAGCATCCTGAAGAGATATCCCTACCTTTATCTCCTTCTTCAAAATATTAAGGGAAGTTCAATTAGAATAAAAATACATCTGAAAAAAACTAAGTGTCACATGTCAGAAAGATTAAATAAAATGTTATCAAATCAAATACATAATTATGACACCATCATGTGCATTGCATGAACCAACAAAGGAGTTAAGAAATCACCTAAAGGGATTAAGAATCACGTAAACTTTGAAGATTTTTTGGGTCACATATTCCCATGGGGCATCCTGTAACTGGATTGAATACTAGAAATCATGTAACCTAGATAGGGTCACATGAACCACATACTAGCCAGAGGATCAGAAGCTCAAGACGGAATATCCTATAGAACCATCAAGAAAATATAATCCCCATGAACATAGTTCAAGAAATTACTAAATTATTTTTTGTATTTTGTTTGAGTAGATAGATAAAAAAATTTAACTTTTGGAATGGTTCTCGGTAAAAGGGCTCGTGTTTGGTTCTGACAATCGGGAATTATAGAACAATCTTGCGATAAGGGACCCCGATAGAAGACATGTAAGATCACTCTGGGGAATGATTAGATGGTGAAATTAATAAATATGCACACCCTATATATAGATAATTACATTGAATAACAAGTGTATCTTGGTATACTGAACATCTCCCAACATACCAGTTCCTAAAAAACCCAAATTCTTAGGCAAGCATTTAATTTCTGCAGAATCAGTCCTCTTTCCCAATGGAGGTTGATCCTGAGGGGCGGGGGGATTTGTTAACGCCCAAAAATGAGAACCAGAAAAATCACAATGGAATAAATACCTAAATATGGGTATTGTTTTCCCCACAAAATAAACGGAACCAGACGGTGGCTGAGAACTCACATATCATGCAAAATCCCAAAGGACTAGCTAACACATGACCAGTAGGAGGTCATAAAGATGGCCATGGGTAGCACATAGCATGTGGAAGGTCTTGTGAAGTATTTCTGACAAGTCCATTCTCTCTCAGAAAGGTGCCTCTGACAATCGATGGACATTCAATGAAAACTAGATAAGATCCCTTGGGTCACACGTTTTGTCAAGAAGTAGACACCTAACAAACAATACAAAATTCATTCAAAAATAGGAGTAAAATATCCAAAATGTGGGAGCATCTTGCTATCCTAAAGATCACGTGACACATCACCAATGAGTAGAATGATTATCATTGAAAAAAATTAAATTAAATTATGTGATCCAAAATATTTGTAGAATGGAATGATGGAAATAAAATTGGAGGAGGTAGGAACCTCTCATGGTTATAAAAGACATGCGATGAACCCCTGGTGATCTAGAAGACAGCATGTGACCCTGTTTATATGCCCTCCTTGTCTTGCCAAAGATGACTGGATTGTTACCATGTCACATGAAGGGCATTAGGTTTGTCGAGGAAAAATTGTTCTCCCCTTTTGGATCCATGATGGTAAATGGATGGAATTTTCTATGAAATTATCACCTTTATATGAACTTTTTTTGTCATGAAACATAACACCAAGAGATAGGGGGATTATCTTTGAAAACAATGAAGCACCCTCGCGAACTCCCCCAACTTTTTTACAATAAAATAAGGGGAAAAAGGTAGAGGAGGATGAATCCTCTCGTGATCATCAAACACCCGTGACAGGCTAAGGTTATCTACAACACAATCTCACAAGACCCCATGAAAAGTAAACCTGATCTTGCAAAGACCCATAGGAATGTATGTTGAGATCACATGAAGGACTTTTGACAAGTACCTTGATTTCGTGAAGTCCATTGGACATATCAATATGAAAATATGGAAGTCCTTCAGCATACCTACATGATTTAGCGAGTCACTATTGATTTGAAATAATATAATAAAAGAGTATGTTGACGGAGGGTTCATAGTCACTGAATATAAAGTGGTTCCCTCAGAGTGATCTACAACAGAGACTCACAAATAAGTGTGATGTCAAATCCCTCTACCAGCTCCGGCCTAGATTCACACGATACATGCTGTGAAAACCAGTGAATTCATGGGGTTGAGAGGCCTATAAATCACCCACTGAGTATGAAAAAATCACCACTACTCACTATATATGGACAAAATCTCTAATCCTCACATAGATGCAAGATCAGATTTCTCAAAGTGACTATTCTCAGGACTAGAAAATCTTACCATCAGGTAAAGTCTTGGGAATAACCGGAGTGAACATGCAGCATGAATAAGTTCTTCACGTGATCACTCAAAGATCACATGGATAAATTATTGAAGGAAATGTGAAATACATCCCATATACATACTAAAAAACTTGATAATTAAAAGAATATAATACTGAATGAACCAAAGGAATTCAAAAATAAATGTTTGGAACTAAGACTATAAAACAGGAAGACTTAAGTGAAGAGCATGTGGACTAATTCTCATGTGATTCAAATGAACCACCCAAGACATGAATCATCAGTAGGGTATGTCACTACACTCTCATGGTCTCCATTTGGCATACTATTTGGATCATAAAAAGTCTTATGGACATGTCAGAGGAAGTCACATGGTGCCCCTAGGCATGCCACCCATGTCTCTTGAAGCCCTCCAACTCTCCATCAAAACCTTTTGATTTCCTTCAAGAAAGATGTATGACTCATATAATGACACCCGCTCATGTATGTTGAATCTCACGATAGCTCCCAGACATATGGACCGGTTCTTGCGATGCTCTCTGGGAATGTTAGACATATCACATGATTCCCTCCAGACATGTCAGACAAGATGCATGACATCCTCTTAGAATTTTCAAATAGACCCTCATGACATCCTCCATGTATTTAAACCATCTCATGTGATGAAACTAGGTAATGTTAGATGGATCATGAAATTCCCTCTAGAAAAGTCAGTTAGGGTCACACAATGGCTTCGCAGACAAACCATTTGGGTCTTGCGATGTCCCCGGGACAAGTCAACCCTAATCATGTGGTAAACCATAGACACACCATATGGGATTGAAAATAACCCTCATAAAATTAAACTAGATCAGATGATTTACTTTTGACATTTCAAGAAGATATCTTGTGACATGTTAGGTGTAAAACCATGGCATATCAAGAGGTCAATGAACTCCTATGAGGAAGGCAATCAGGAAAGGTCAATAGGGAATCCTATGACTTGATAACCTTATTCATCCTTAGTTTATAGGCCCCGATTATAAGGGAAACATCAATGTGTAAGCCCTGAGGAATGACATAATATGTTATGTTCTGTATGTAAGGGAAACATCAATGTTTAAGCTCCGACCATTATCATGTGATGATATGTTCAAGATATAAGGAAATGTTAGTGTGTATGACCCGACCAGCAACATTATATGATATGTTCTGCATATAAGGTAAATTTCAGTGTGTAATACCTAACTAGAATCATAATATTATATGTCCTATATATTAAAAAAAATCATAGTTTGTCAACCCCAATCAAATTAACTATGATAACTATGATTTTTAACATAACAAGGATATGTAGGTCACATCCCCGAGGGCCAAGCTCCATATCAAAACTCTAATGGGTTGCCTAAGAACAAAATTCCCACCCCTATAAGTAATGAAACTGATTATTTTCTACCCCTTGTTTCCTATATAGATCATAGATTATATGGTCTTGAAGATTTTCAATAGTCATAATCATTCAAATTATAACACCTATGAAGGAAAGGGAAAAATTAGAGTGTAAGATCAAACTGATGAACCAAGATGACTCTAATTACTGCCATTATCAGGATACATAGGACAACTTCATAAAACCAATGACCCAAAAAATAGGAATCCACATCAGTAAAAACCCTACATTTCCTCCGAAATTTCAACCATTATGACCTAATCATTACCATGGGTTGATCATCTTTCCTCATCCACTACTGAGTTGAGAATCAACTGAACTATAATGACTCAGATTCCTACAATAACTAGGATACATAGGACACATTCCTAAGGCTCAGGATCTATATTTATCCTCATAAGGTAAGTCTTAGTATGTAATAACCCAAATCCATATTCCAGGAGGATGATCACTTATCATCCTTTCTTTCCCACACTAAGTATAGCTCACATGGGATAATGCAGCCAAAACGAACAGCTCATTGGCATAATAAATCTCAAGTAGTCAGGACCATCTTATCATGAAAGACCCAATGAGTGGAATGATATAAACACCCCTCATATAAGTTTATATACCTTGGGGCCAATCCCAAGTGGGAGAATAAGCTATGATAACTCTGATTCCTACTATGATCAATGCAGGATGTCTCCTTGAGACTCAAGATATAAAATTTGGTACCCGAGTTCCCACACATGTTTCCTCTCCATGTGAAATTAAACTTCATGGTTTTAAAGAACTATATGGGTTTTCATTCCTTTAATAACCATGATACCTAGGATGCCTCATAATGGCTCAATCGTATCCTTTTAATATTAATCACCTCCCCACTTGGAAGAAAATTATGAAGTACCAATTTATATGGATTCATCATAAAAGAATCTACCCATTACATGGAAATGGATAATGAACCTCATATACCGAAAGATGGATTCAATAATGATATCCCCCATCCTATTTTCTTTAATGAGATCCCTTTCCTTTGTATATGAATATAATTAACCTATAATCATTTTTAGGGTAACTGATCTTATACCAGGATTAGGAAGATATTTAAAAACATTTCTTAATTCTATAATAGAGTCTCAGAGTAGGAAACAATCCCCCCCAAAAGGGTGTGATGAGCCCGACCTCCCATCCTCCCAACCAATGTGAGTCCCTTTGTTTCATTGGGTTTGAATCCCCAATTAACCACTTTCCTTAGTTATGGATTAGGGAAATAATGGGATTTTACATTAAGGATGACAATTACTCTATGTAAATAATTTTTCAAGAAATAAAACCCTGAAAAATCAACCATAAGGCCCAACCGGACCCACCTTAGTGAGGGTCTCCCTGGCTGTCTCTTCTTTCTCATAATGGTACCTAATGGATTATTGGTTTGAGTTGGGCTGAGGACAGATATTCACTAAATGTTGATTCTCATTTGTTTTTTAACCTTTATAGAGGTAGTTGATCAAGTATATTTTGTTGAGGCTAAAATATATAGAATGATAAGTTTGTGTGGATATTTTGTTGGTGTAGTTATTAGTCGGCGTGTGTCTACTTCCAGAAAAGGAAGCACATGGGTGGCCGGTTTTCATCAGGACCAATTTCTAGGGATTTTTCAAGAAAACAATAATTTTTCAATTATAAATGAGGATTTAATAGTCATACCAAGCTTAAATTTATGGAGGATACTAATACTTTTCATTGTTGTGGGTTATCAGACCATATGAATCATTTTTGTGAAAGGATATCCCAGGGAAGTAAGGTAGGATCCACTCTCACCAAGGGTTCGTAGGTTCATACCAAAGCTTCCAAGGGTGGAAGGTCTAATCCTTAGGCTATGTGGGATGTTAATGTGTATAAGATTAGAAAATTTACATTACTTAGTATGAAAGATATGAATTTCAAGTAGGGATAACTATTTTTAGAGGTCCAATGATTATTTTTTATTATACAGTGCTAGCTATGTTTGATATTGGGAATAAAAATTATATTATATCATCAAAATTATTTTAAATTTTGGTTTTATTTTTATAACTTTTTTCATATATTTTAGATCTTTCCTTGAATTTTAGAAAGATTTATGAATAATGTACCAGGTGTCTCATGTGTCGGGTTGTTAGAGCTGACTAAGAGGTGGATTGGTAATTTTTAGTTCTCAATATTAACATATTAGATATGATACTTAACATTAATTGGATGAAAAGGGTTAAGTCCTTGATAAACTATTATCATATTCAGCTACTATTTTTATCTTCTAATGGGGTCAATCATGTTTTTCAGGGTGAGTATAACTTTAGACTAGGAAGGGAGGGTCATGTTGTTCCTTATGTCGGGGTAATATCATGTTAGTTGTCAGAGATGCTTCTCAATTCTATTGACCCTTGTCTGGGTAGACCACTATTTATGGTGGTGTTTTCATTCCCCATGGTCCTTCTAGATGTTTGTTCTTGTTTAACACCATTGAGAGAGGTTATGTATACTATTGACCTACTCTCTAGTACAATGACCATTTCTTTTCCATTTTATTGAATGGAACAAATTGTGTTAGTTGAACTTAATTTAAAGATTGAGGAACCAAGGGATAAAGGATTCATTCATCCTAAAATGTCACCATGGGATTCTAATATCCTCTTTGATAAGAAGAAATATGGGATTCTTATAAATTTCATGTATTATCGAAAGTTGAATTGGGTGATTGTTGAGTACAAAAATCCTTTTCCTAGGGTTGATGATCTTTTTAGACAACATAGAGGGGAATGTTGGTTTTTGAATGTTTGTCTTATGTTAGGGTACCACCAATTGATAGTTCAAGAATAATATATACCTAATAAGTTTTCTAAGATTTGGTATGGGAATGTTGAGTTTCGGGTTATGCCATTCGGTATCACTAATTCTCTTATAGTATTTCTGGTTTTTATGAAACATATTTTTCATAAATTCTTGTAATATTTTTTTTAGTGTTCTAGGATGATATATTCATGTAATACAAGTCAAAGGAGGAGTATAAATACCATTTGGAAATCATATTTCTAACCTTGAATGAACATATACTATATGGTAAGATTTCCAAATGTGAGTTTTTGATATTTTAAGTGAAATTTATGGGGTATGTGATATCTAAGAGGGGTGTATTAGTGGATAGTGATAGGATACATGTATTTATGTGCTAGGATCATCCTAGAAATGCATTTTAGATCCAGAGATTCTTGATTTTATCTGGTTACAATAGATAGTTTGTTCTTGATTTCTCTAAGTTTGCATCTTTTATGACATCTTTAATTCATATGTATGAAAATTTTGAATGGAACAAAAAATTTCAGAGATATTTTGAAGAGCTAAATCTGATGTTGACATAATAACATATTTTAATTATTCTAGACTAGGGTTTATTTTATGATGTTTTCTACAATGATTATGGTATGGATTTGGGTTGTATCTTGATCTAGGGGAAACATGTGGTGGCGTATAGTTCTCACCAGATATAACCTCATGAGAAGACCTACCCTACCCATGTTCTTAATTGGTATCAATTATTTGTTTACACAAAATTTGGTGACATTTTATCTTCAAGGAGAGGATTTTAGTATACTCTGATAATAATACCCTGAAATATATTTTTAATCAAAGGAATCTAAACATGAATTAGAGACACTGGCTAGAGTTTATTCATATTTTTTTATATTGATATTATATACACTCCTAGAAAAGGGAATGTGGTTTTTGATGCATTGAGAAGAAAATTACTCACTCAATACATGAAGGAACCATTTATGAAGTGGTCTTTCATAAGTTTGTTCATTGAGATGATATAGGGAGTGGAAAAGGATGGTTGATAGGTGTTCTTGTATTTTATGAAAGTTAACTCATAGTTCGACGAGTGAGTTCATCTTGAGTTTCTGATAGACTCTAACTTCCAATGATTTTGTAGAATAGATTATTGTGGAAAACCGATGGGCGAGTAGTCTTAATATAACAATGGATATTTATGTTTCTATAATAGTTATTTGTTCGTAATTCTCTTAGGAAGGATTTGATGGAAAGTGAAAACTGGTAATGTTGGTCCATACACCCTATGGATACCAAGATGTATCACAATGTTAGAAGTCTTTATTAATTTCAAGGGATGAGGTGGTTGATTTTATATTTATTTTCATGGTGTCTCACATGTAAAAAATTTAATTGGAAACACCAAAGACCTAGTGATTTATGGAAACCATTACCCATTGTTGAATGAAAGTCGGATGATATTTCCATAGACTTCATCATTGGTTTTCCAAGGACACATATTGGGAAGTATGAGATTTTTTTGAATATTGATCAACCCAAAAAATAAATGAATTTCCAGCAAAATAACGATATGAAAAAGGTGGTGAAGACATGGGACTTGTCTGTATAAGAGATTATGAGACTTCTTGGGGTCCCCATTATGAGTTTTTCTAGAAGAGACCCGAGGTTCACATCTAGGTTATAGAATGTTTTTTGGGAGGAGATGATTTCCAGGTTGAAATTGAGGATAGATTACCATCCATAGATGAATGGATGAGCAAATAGATCTATATAGATTCTTGAGGATATGCCTCACACTTGTATGATTGTTTTTTGTGGATGTGGGAAAAGAATTTTCCCATAGTAGAATTTACCTTTAAAAATACTTATCAAGATTCGATAAAGATGGAAAACTTTTAATATTTGTATGGGTGGCCATGTATATATCCTTTTTTCTAGGAGGATTTGGGAGAGATATACTTGTTTGGAACAAGACCTATTCAAGAGATGACAGAAAAGGTACAGTTGATCTGAAGAGGTTGATCACAACCCAAAGCTATTAGAAATCTTATGTAGATTGTCTTCATTGGACACTAGAGTTTGAGGATGGTGATCATGTTTTTCTTAGGGTTTTACATTGCATGGGACATTGTCATTTAGGTAACCAGGGTATGTTGGTTCTGAGGCTTGTTTCCCTCTTTGAGATCATGTACAGAATTGAAAATGTGGCATATTGGTTGGACATACCATCTCATTTTTATTTGATCCACAACTAATTTCACATTTCCCAATAGGGTAAGTATCACCCAGATCCTTCCCATTTGATTGAGTGGGATGATATTGATATTTATCCTAATACCTATGTTGATAAGCAAACAATTCAAATTATGGAATTCTATGATAAGGTACTTCCTGGTAAAATGATTCCTCAGGTCTGAGTAACATAGTAGTGTAAATGGGATTTCCTTGGGACGTGGGAGTGTGGATTGTTTATGAGGAAGTAGTGGACTTATTAGATTATTGTTCCAGGACATTGAGGACTTGATTTGGATATAAATAATTCATAGTGGGTATAATTTTAATTTCATGGGTTAACATGTATTCCTTAGTTAAGCCCATGATTTTCTCTTTTAGAGCCCAAAAAGATTAAGGGGATAATTGGTTGAAAACTAGGGAATTTTGGATAAATTGGAATAGAACATGTTAAAGGTGAATAGTTAGTTTAACCACGTGATAACCATGAGTTATTTCTATATGAGGTTCTAGTGGAATTTTTCTTGATTTTATCAAGGATAAACAATCTACAAGACATTCTTAGTGAACTGTGTGGGGGTGCCTGGTGGTTGTACATAGGTGTCACATGGTTTGAGAATTGTTTTCCAACTTGTGTGCCCCCAGTGAAATATATTCACCCGAAGATAGAATGGACAATAGGGGTTCATGGTTAAGGTGAATGATTATTTTAACCATGCAACCTTCGCCTAGAAACTGTGCGACCCCCCTATGAACTCTTTAAAAGTTGTATTTTACCCTTTTCCCTTGATTGTTTTAATGTCTAATCGTAACCTAATCTCATTTGGGATCATCCTAACACAACCCAAATGTTTTTATGTATCACCCCCTATATTCTTCGTAGAATTAATTTTTTCTTGATGGATCCCATCATGGTATGTTGCATTTTTTTATCCAGTTTCCCATCTTCTTTGTAGATATACACTAGATCTATTCTCCACTAATATTGTTGGAAAACAATTGGGATGTGATTCTTGATATAATGTATTTTATGGAGGATTTATTTTATTATTATTTAAATATGATGGTGATGACACAATCTAATCTTTCCCAGTCTCCATTTTCAAAGGCATTTTGTTATACCTCCGTTTTGAGGTAGGTGTTTCTATACAAAGGGACAATTCAATGAATTTCTTATTTTTCATGTAAAATTACATTAGGTTATTCACTATATTTAATTGATTTTTTGTTTCAAAGTATTTATTGGTATGTTACATGTTGTTAAATGGGGTTTTCTTTAAAAATTGTATTTTTTAAACCAAGTTTTTGATTAAATTCATGAATAGTGGTTTTGATTTGAAAACTGGATTTCAAACACTGATGTAAAATTTTATGGATTTAATTTTTTTTATAAGATCTTACCATGATTTTGAAATGGATTTTGACAAGCATGGAACAATGGGTTCCTTGGGTGACTTAGGAAAGTAGAATAAGTGACCCTAGTGTGTGGAACCACTATGGGTTACCTTTGCGATATCGAGTGATTGGGATAGAAATCGATATCAGTTGGTACCAATGTATTATTAGTTAGGGATATTTTCTGACTAGTATGTATTTTAACCAGCTAAGTCCCAGTACATATTTATTTGTCATTTTTTGTGTAATTATCATGTGATGTATTTTTTAAGGGTTATTTCTCACATGTATTTCACATGAGTTTGTTTCACATGGTTTTACATGATGGATTGTGTCATGGATATGTGTTTACATGGTTACATTATGGTGTTAGGATATTATTTCTTACATTATCACATATAATTTTCATAGTACTTATTCTTGTAATATGAAAGGATTTTATGAAAAACCAATGGAAAATGATTTTCAAATGGGTTTCAATTTTTGAAAATACATTGTAAAAATATTTTTTAAAATCTTGGACTGATTCATTATTAATATTAGATCTTATATATACTTGGTGGTGGTATCATACTGGGCTTTATACTTGTACCCTAGTTTTTCCTTTGGGTGGTTGTTAATGCTATTTTATAGGACTGAAGTGAAGGGAAGGGAATATTGTTGCATGCTAGATTATATTTTTTTCATTTCATCTGTAGTTGGATGGGTTGGAGGTGATTTATAGTCACATGGAGGCTTTTTGGTCTTTTATTGTTATACATTTATGCTTTAGCCTCTCTGGATTAGATTATATAGATCATGGATGTTTATATTACTTCCCCTTTTTACTCTAGTTTTATGTATTTTTTTCACACGTGACTAGTTTATATTATCTTGTTGCACCTCACCACCATGAAGTCCTGACTAAAGTGTCTTGTCTAGTTGAATTAGGTTGGTTCATTACATAAGGTATTGAATGTTATTGGAATATTACATTGTGTTTTCTAGGTGTGGAGGTGTTCAGAGGATCTTATGAGGTAATTTAGTGGATAAGGGTAGAGTTCTTTGCAGATATCTAAGATGAAATAATGGATCACACTATGAACATGTGTGTTGCATCATGATACATTGGATGGAGGAAAGGGGTTGTTTATATCTAGTAAACTATTTCTCAATGACCTATACTGTTGTGTAAGGCTATTTTTTTGTAATCTAAAGAATAGGTTGTGAGTTTCAAGTGTCGTTAAATTTTTATAGCCTTTTTTGGTTGTGTTATGATCATTTTGGGTTTCTCATGGAGAGTAATGGTGTGTTTTTAGGTAAGTCAATGTTGGATCAGTTGTGGCATGATAAGGATCATTGCACCATGGGTGTCTTGGAAATTGGATTTTACTATTCTGTAATTTTGGGATCATTTCACCATAGTGTTTTACAATATAAGGTTTTTGATTTTGTTTTTTTATTATAAATTTAGGAATTTTGACATGAAGAACAACGTTGTACCATTAATTTCTATTGTGACATTGAATATCGACTGTTTACTCCCTACGGTTTGGGAATAATCACATCTTATAGATTAGGCCACCATTTTAGTGTGACAAAACCTATTATGTCATTATAATTTCTTTTATATATTTATTTATAAATTTGGTATTATTCTAAAATTCTATTATATTTATTTGAATTACTTCAAACCTTTTGACTTGATTTTGATCATATTTGAGTGTTCTTGGTTTTCTTAATAGAGTTATGCCCTAAAAGACTTATATATATGACATAATTTGTCATGTATTGTTTAGGATGATATGGGATGCCATATGGTATGAAAAACATACTATAATGGAATGTTTTATACATTTAGTGTATATTTTTTCTATAATATGATGATATTGTATGGAATTTTCTCAGCATGTCCTATGTCACGAAATAGATATATCATAAGAATCGAATCATAATAAATAATTCACATAAAAAATTATGATTATCAAGGAAGATCAATGTGAAATTGTCAATGTTTTGATCTATTACACATTGGCTATCAATTATATTGTGTTTTGTATGATTAAATAATTGAAAGGATGAATTGGCCAAAGGTTATAGAGAGATTCAATTTAATTAATTTAATAATAATATTTGAGTAAGTTCATGTGACATTGCGGAGAATCATAATGGGATATAAAAGGCAAAGTTCAGCATGATATGGTGGTTGTTTGAGGTTTCCATGAATTTTTATGATTCTATTATAAGAATTATAATTCCTTCATCCTTTACCTAGTGAGGTAGTATAAGAATATAGATGTGATAAAGATCCCTCTAAAATATCATGTGATTCATGTTATCCCATGGATAAACCATTAAATAGAGTATGATGGATATAACTAAGGGATATTCATCAAACCATTATGATGAAAGAAGTAGTTGATGCTCATTGGTGCAAGGTATGCCTAGTTTCTAAATTTCCTATTTTGAAATTGTTTCCATTTTATATATGGTATATCTTGTGAATGAAGTTTTATATTGGTTACACTATATCAATTATGTGTTAATCGATCCTTAGAATGTCATCAGTTATATTAGAGCAATGATGTGTTGTTTTATTCTTGAAAACATGTTTAAATGGAGAAAATTGTTATCACAGTGATATTGTATTTAATGTCATTAAAAATGAATGAAAATTTTTTACGTCTTAGGCCATAAAGTATGATATATCATCGGATGAAATATGATCATTCTATATTATATGTAGTGACATAGTGTGTTATTTGGTTTTTTACTATATCATAAAAGTTAATATTTGAAATTTTAAGGGGATAATTTTTTCACATTTTCAAAAAGAGAGTGTCTTATCATTGTTACAATGTAATTTATATGAAAATATATGATGTGAAAGGTGATTGTAAAACCCTATTTCATTCCAGGTTGTGAATTTCTAATGTAATTTGAATTTAAGTGTTGGTGGGGGCATAATTTTGAGATTTTGTACTCAGGTCAAGATTTTTAGTGTTTGAAAATATCAAACAAATGTTTTTGGAAGTGTTCTGAGGATTAGTGGATTCCATGGGAGTCTATGTAGACATGAAATTAGTGGCCAGGTGGACAGGCTATTATAAATTTCAACAACAGAAAATTCGCAACTTGACATGCATTGGTCATGCGGTGAATGACTCCATAGATTTTATTTTTAGTCCCATAATTTGGTAGGTAAAAATGGATCCACTTCCTCAATACATTACAATAATGAACTCATGGTTCATGCCATGAACGTTTTGAGGTGAAGGATGTCTCCTCTATCTGGATTGTTTAATTTAATGAACCTTATGGTTCTAGAAATGAATGTGTAGTGGGTGTGTTTTTAGACAAGGTAAATGATTTATTATATATATATATTTAATTAGGGGGGGTGGGGTTGAAGTGATGGGTGGAGTCCATTTCAGAGATCATACCCCTCCCCCTATACTCTTCTGACCTCCTCTATTTGTGGTGGATCTGGTTACATTTGATTGAAGAATCGATGTAATATCATCCATTTTGTTTTATACATATCCCCGTTTTGATGGAATTTTTTTTTTCAATTATGTTTTTGTTTAGGGTTTTTGTTGATTTTCGCAGAATATGTTTTAATTGACTTATAATAATGGGGCCTTTACATGTAATATATAGAGGACTTCCCAAGATAAGGTTTAAAAATTCATTCTTAGCATTTTGATTATGTATTCCACCATATGATATTTTCTAGGGATTTAGCCTAAATTTTATGAAATTGGACATTAAATTTGGCATAATATTTGGGGTATTATTATGTCTTAGGGTTGGGTGTGACTCAAGAGTGGACTGCACCCCGTCGATTGAGGTTTCAACAAGTAGATCCAACCCAGTATGTTTTAGGCATTATTCTTATTTAAAATAATTTTTGAAATATTTATATTTTTGTGAAAATGGATTGAATAATTAATTAAAAAAAATTATAATTAATTATTGTGTGTTATGTCTTGAGATAGGACTTTAGGATGTTAAAATGAGTCTAGATGGGACTTGGATGAGCCTAAGAAATGGTGTCCAAGATATGATAAAAAGAAAATGGATCCATGTTTGAGGCAAGTGGTACCTTGAGAACACCCCTTTGGTTTATTAATTTTATTCTACATATGTTATATGTGGTCTTTCTAATATTGGAAACTAATAGTATATTTAAAATGAAATTTTTCTTAAAAATGAAATCCCCTGACTGAACAAAGTTCCAAGGGCCACTATAGACCCTTGTGCACTTGATTGATTATATCTTCCATCGATGGTTGAGTCATTGATTATAATGTTGTTCCTTATAAAAAATAGGCCAACGGTTTTGAAAATTGGTATGAATTAAGTGAATTGGATGTATCATCCCTAGTATTAGTTTCCTTTAGTGACCTCTATGGAGAGGTGAGTGATGAATTGAGGTGGATGGCCTAGGGAATGAACATGTGTTAACCTTAAGATTCCTTAAAGACATTATGATAGCTTAGAAGAGAATGTGAATAGTGTTCCAACCCCACTGATATATGATTATATAGTTAGGTAAACCCAATAAAGATTTAGGGATAGGTTATGTTTTAGGATCGATCTAGGGTATTATGGGAAGGTGATGGGGTTTAGAACATAACATGTGGGACTATGGCTATGCAGACAATGTGGCAATGATATGATTACATGGAATAATTAGGACATTATTACTTTTGAATGATGGGTGTTGAATTAGTTATTATAATGATAATTAGGATCCCATGTGATTATTCAAGTTTATGTTGTAACCTAGGGGACCATAATGTGTGCCCTAATGACATGACGACCCCTAAGAGGGTGATTGCGAGTAGTGAGTTGTGAGGATTGTGGGTGTCGCCTGAGAACCTAAAATAATGATTCGGGATTATTATGGCTATACAAATGGTAGGTAATTCACTTGAGAGGTTGAAATTAGGTTTTTGAGATAGTTTTGGGTAGATGGATGACCCCATCATGATACATTATATGAGATGATTTTGGTGGGATGCACTCCCTACCTAGAGGTATTTATAAAAAATAATATATTAGATGTTATATATGGATCCAAAATTTATCCTACTAACATATAATTCCATAGATTACCTCATTAGAATCAATGATGATACATTATGACTACTAATCACCTAGGACTACATCCTAGGGATCATCTTTCATCATGATGATTATTGATTGCCTAAGATCCCCCGAAAAGAATCAATAATGATGCCTGATGACTATTGATCAACATGGATTACCTATATGGGATTTTACTTATTCTTGATAACTATATATTTCCTATTATTACATCTTAAGAATATATGGTGAACCATAGTACATTTATTACCTAGGGTAACACTATAGAAATCAACGATGATGTTTGATTCTACTAGATTACCCAAGACAAGATCCTTGGAATGAACCATTGATTCTAATATAAATTGAATGCCTTGGAATTTATACTAGGAATAGGATATGGTCATGATAATAGTTGGAACGATTATATGATGTACTCATAGAAAATCTGACACTGGACAAAATTAGTGTGGGACGACCCTCGGTGTCACATTTGAACTCAAGGATCGATAATGGTTATTTTATTTATGCTTCAATAGTTTTTATTTACATTGTTAGTAAATCACATGTGATACACTATATTTACTGTTTATATATTTTACTACATTGGTGATTCCCAAAAAATTTGTACTCAAACCCTTCTCAGGAATCCATGATACTTAGGACCCCAAGTATACTTCACTATTCATTTATTCAATTTATGCAGATGATTTAGAGTTTATCATTCAACTAAAAACCTTGGATGAATTTTGAAGATAGATTAGGTATGGACTTGTGGTAATAGTCGAGCATTAATGGAATTTGTTTATTTTGTTTTTTTATTGTTATCTACCATGTAAGTGATAAATTTTTTCATACTAGAATGATGTGTGTCTATATCAATGTGTTCTCCCTCATTCGAATTTGTTATAACATTGATGTTTTTATTACTTCTGTATACTATATTTCTTTATGATGTATTTTTTTTGTTATTTATAAATTATTGAAAACTCTGATATGGTGGTATAGTCTCCCCAAAGATTCACCCCAAACCCATATTCAAGTAGGAAATCTATGGTGTATGGGGAGGTGTAATTGAGTTTCCAATACCCCTATGACCAATTTACTATAGAGTGAATCAGGTAGGGGTTTCGAAAAGTAGTATTAGAGAATTTATGTGATATTTATCACCAATTTTATTATAATTTTGTAATTTGTCTTACGATTTTGGGATATTATAGACATAGAATTGGAATTTCTCAATGATTTTGATGGAAATTGGACTGGTTCATTACATACACTTTTTTATGTTATGAAATCTATGTTATATAGGATAGGTGATTTCCATTCATTGTTTTTTTTATAGTTTTATAATTTCACATAGTGTGACACACTTCTGTTTGAGAATTATGATTTTTTTTTTGTTTCGGGCTCTTTTCCCATTGGCAAGTGTCTATGTACATGAGTAATATTTATGGAATCCCACCTTTTTATTACATAAATTTTAATTAAATGGTAAAAAATAGAGGATCTTTTCATGTTTAGTTTCTTTGACAAAAGGTACATAATACAAGAAAACCTAAAACATTCTTCAAAATCAACATGAAATTCATCATCATGGGTTCACACTATGTTATAATTACATAATTTCATAACTCGGGGCCATACATCATTGTAAATGGATGATCATGAAGCCTAGTAAGGGAATAAAACCGAGATATATATAATATGTGATCTTGAGACATAAAAATAATAACATAAGTCATAATGAAAAAGAATGAGAAAGAGCATATTATAATAATAATAACCTGAATCATGTCATGGAAGTATGACTACAACTTTTTAATGAGAAAATCATAATCACATCATCAAGGTTATTAACAAAGGTGTCATAAATAAAAATTACAAATGTTATTCACCATGGTATCGTAATACATTTCATCTATAGAGATTAAATTATTCACCCACAACATTGGAAAGATATCTGGGAACACCCTTCATTACATAATTTTTTAACCCATGAAATGAAATGTGAGTTTAATATATGTAAATACCAAAATAAATATAAATTTTAAATCTAGTTTTACACACATTGAATTAATAAGAGGATTTAGTATTAAATTAACAACAAATATATAATTTATCATGTAAAGGTGGAACATTTCCAAAGAAAATTTGGAAGCATGACAGGTAGAAAACATGGTTTTAGAAAATGGAAAAAAGGAAGGGGACAAGGGTATCCCATTCATAAAAGACACTTATTACAATAATGGGATAATAGAATGTGTAAAAAATGATATTTCTTTAAAATTGGAAGACATGCCACAAAAAGGAGACTCTTGAATGGAAAAGAGAAGTGAACATTTCCCTTACCTTGAAGCGGTGTTCCAACATATTTAGGATGGCAGATAGGGGCTTGAAGAAACCTTTAGGGGAATAATTGGGTGAAGGGAACCCCATAACATAAAAGAGGATGGATTTGGAGTGAAGTGAAATTGTGAAATTAATGGATCTTTATAGAAAAAGTGTAGTAATTATTTAATAATTTTCAAATATAGGCCTTGGAAATCAAGGTTGTGGAAAATGAAAAACCATATTATTACCCATGATTTTGGAAATTTAAGTCAAATTTAAATTTTTTTTAACTGAATTTCATTTTTAAATAACTCTTTTGGCCTGTAAAGGTAAAGATTCCACAAAGTAATGTTTAAAAAATAAAATTTCTCTTTTTAGACATTGAAAATAACTTATAGTTTTAATAAATGAATAAAATCTATTAAAAGACATAATAATAATAAAATACCATATTTGAGGTCGTGGATTGAGTTTAATTAATTATTATACCATTATGAAATAAATAACAATTCATAAAATATACTGAAACCCTAAAAATGTATTTTTTTACTATTCATGAAAAAATAAATTATTTTAGAAAGTTCTCATAAATTCACCCTAACCTAATTTTAGCATGATGATTTCATAAATGATGTTTATTTTATTATAAAAATTATCTAAATATTATAATTTTAACTTTTAAGTATAAAAATTATTATTTATTTAAAAATATAATTTCTAAGGCATAATAAAATTTTTGACACTACAAAAACGTTCCTGGGCCATTGTAAAATTCTTTTATCAATTATTGTTTAAATAAAAGTGTTTCTAAAAGTCTATTTCATGAAAAAATACTATTCAAAATACCTTGGTTTATTATAAAAATTGTATATAGTTTCTAGTAAAATACGATTATGTTTTATTTGTGTCCAGAAAACATTTTATCAAATTTATCTCAATTAAACATATATATTATTAAGAAAAAATATTCTTAATAGGAAATAATAGAATACACATTTTATTTGTACAAAGAAATTTACACATTAAGTAACTAAGATTTATATAGCTAAAACTTTATTACAACAGAATATTCCCAGAGGGTACTGTGTGTGATGAAGGTAGTTTCATAGAGGGCCTCAACTAACATCGACATAGTTATAATCTCAATTAAATTGAACTTCTCCCGTAGGTTATTTTTTTTAAAGATTCAATTGTTAAATCTCACTTTAGGGTTGATCAAGGGAGAACCATACTTATGATACCTCCCTCCCAAGTTCTAAAAAATGGAATTCAAAAGGCATGACTCTAATGGATGAGGCCATCGATTATCCTTTCTTTATAAATTATCATTTTTCCATTACTACTTATAAACAAAAATTATAATGGTAAAAAAATTAAACAAGGGTATAGTTTCCAATGGTCATATTGACCAATGTTCATATTTAATATAATACATATAATGGTCGAATCCTAATGGCCACATATCCCTTTATACCCTATAAATACTACCTCATTCTTTCATTCAAAATTCACTATAATTTTTCTTACGGTTGTATTTCCATATTTATTAGATGTTTATTTGTTTACATAGATTTTTTTCATTTAGGATATTATAAGTAACAAATATCTATTCATGAAAAAAATATCATTTATAAAATCTGGGTCGTTACATTCTTCCCTCCTAATGAAATTTCTTCCATGAAATTTAAAATCACTATCTCAGTTGAGAAATGGTAAGTGTAATTATATCTCATTATCTCCTTCTGTTCCCACATCACTTCTTTATATTTATGGTTCCTCCAAAACACATTGAAAAGGTTGGTGGACTTGTTGTCTAGAAACTTGTCTCTATGGTCCTAGATCTTCACCAACTTCTCCTCATAAGATATTTCTTGTTCCAGTTGTACCACCTATAGATTCAGTACATGTAAGGGATCATATATGTGCTTCCTAAATAGAGATATGTATAATATTCCATGAACTTAAGAAATATTCATTGGATGTTGTATCCTATAGTTCACTTCTCATATGAAATTAAGGATTTCATAAGGGCCAGTGTACCTAGGGATAATCTTCCATTTCTTTCAAAATCTAATGACTCTTTTCCATGGTGATATTTGAAGGAAATTTTTTTATCCAACACAAAATTCCATGTCCATTAAACGGTTGATAGTATATCTATTCTTCTATCTTTGAGAAACCTTTATATGTTATTGGATGTCATGAACCTTTTTTGTCATCTATTTCACAAGATTAGTCCCATGTTATCTCCTATCACCAACTTCAACCCTAAAATTAGTAGTTCAATATCACATTATATATAGAGATTCATATGGTTCCATTTAAATTCTTGAGTGGAAGTATTTATTTCATGAGAACTCAACTAATTGGAGGTTTTGATCCCATCTACCATTAAATTCCATTGAGCATATTTTCATCATGTAATTGAGTCTTTGAATAGTCCTTATAGATTTTCCATAATATTGGGGGTGATAATCAATACTTGAATTCAATTAGATACTCTAAACATGTTTAAGTGTTCTCCAAATTTTTTATGTGAACCTTGAATCATGATCAGAAATGATAGAATGTGTCACCCCATGAAATCTCACCACTTCCTTTACATATATATTGGCAGGTTGGTCAATAGATAAATCTTCCCAAAAAGTGATGAAATTGGAAATATTGGTGAGATGGTCCACTAAAACCCATATCACATTGTTTCCTTTGGATGTTATTGGGAGACCAGTAACAATATACAGCATGATATTATCCCAGTTCCATGTTGGTATGGGTAGTGGTTTCAATAAACCATTTGGAAGTTGTCTCTCTTCTTTCACTTGCTGATATATGAAGCACCTTGCAGTGCAGTCGACAATCTCCATTTTCATATTATCCCACAAGTAATGATCATGAGGGTCCCTATAAATTTTATTACTTAAAATATGTATATAGAATGTAGATCTATGAGTTTCATACATCATCTCATTCTTTATCTTCAGGATAGATAGAACACATATCCTTGTATGAAATTTCAATACCCCTTCTTGATAAGTATTGAACTCAGGAAACTAAAATTTGTACATATCCTCTATCTTAATTTATAAAAAAATATATTCTATTTGAGTTTCTTGATCTTCCATAGTAACGATGGTTGAAAAATAATTTGGGATAGGGTTCATGATGTACCTTACCATATGAATCCCATGTCCAATTTTACTAGATCTTTAATCCAAGGATATCCTTGAATCCTCACCATTTCCAACAAAACATGGCCTTTCATACTAAATGCATTAATGACGTTGTTTACAATTCTGGGGTGATAATGAATTGAAAAGTCATAGCCTTTAAGAAGTTCCTACCATTTCCTTTGTATCATGTTCAATACATTTTTTGTGAGAGTATACTTCAATACTTGGTGGTCTGTGTATATATCACATTTATCCCCATAAATATAGTGCCTCCGCATTTTCAAGGAAAAAATAACTGTAGTTCACTCTAGGTCATGCATAGGATAATTCTTTTCATGAGGCTTCCACCGTTGAGATGCATATACAATCACCTTGTCATTTTTCCTCAGGATTCCCCAATATGTTTTATAGATGCAGCATTATAACTAATTAATCATTTTTTGAAAGAGGGTAGACTTAACATAGATGTAGTGACCAATCAATTCTTCAGATATTGGAAACATTAAATAAAATCCTTTGTCTAGATGAACTTATCCCCTTTTGAGTTAACTTTATTAGTAAATTAGAGTTGTGTGAATTTTTGTCACAAATCTCTAATAAAATCCTACTAAACAAAGGAAACTATGAATCTCATTCACATTTATATGATGAGGCCACTCCTCTACAGCCTTTTTCCTTGTAGTGTAAACTAATATTCCTCTATTGATTATAATGTTCCCCATTAATGAATCTTTTTGCAACCACAATTCACATTTACATAATTTTCTAAATAGCCTCAGCTTCCTCATTGTTTTCATGATAACCCTTATATGATCCTCATACTCCTCAAGAATTTTTAATATAGTATAATATCATAAATAAAAACTAATCTGAATTTATCAATGTAGTCTATAGATACTCTATTCATTAAATTAGTTAATATAGAAAGACCATTAGTCTAGTCGAAGGGCATAACATTTTAATTATAATTCTCATACCCTGTTTAGAAGATAGTACTTAGAATATATTCTTTATTCACCATCAATTGATGATAACCTGATTTAAGTTCAATATTAGAGAAGAATTGATCCCCAAAAAGCTATTCAAATAAATCATCAATCCTTTGGATAGGGTTCCTGTTATTCACAATGACCCCATTAAGTTATTTATAATCAATGCATAAACATATTGATCAATCCTTTTTTTCTCAAAGAGAATAGGTGATACACATGGAGACACACTTGGTTGGATAAACACCTTCTCTAAAATATTTTAAGTTGTTTATTCAATTCCTCTAAATCAATATTATCCATTCTATATGGGTTATTTGATATCATCTTGGAAATGGGTTTGAGTTCAATGGAGAACTTTACATTTATTTCTAGGGGAGTTCCATGTAACACATTAGGAAATACATCAATTTATTCCTAAACAATGGGGAAATTATATATCCTTATACTATCAATTACTTATCCCTCTTCACTAATAATCTCTATAAACAATTCTTTGGGAGGTTCTTCTAGAATATGATCAGGCTGAGATAACTCCCTATTGAAATATCCACAGGTTGTCAATTCAAGAATACTATAATTTCCTAAATTCTATAGTTTATATTTTTTTTATACTTTGAGGTAAAATCCATCCCTAGTGCAGTGTAAAATTATACCATGGTAATTAGTACTAGATTTTAGTTGAGATGTTACTCACCAAAGATAGTACTATAGTTCTTATACACAGTTTATGCTAGGATAATTCCTCTAGAATTCCTTATGGATAACTATACTTCTAGAATGTTTGGCGATTGATTCTATATTTTTTGCATACTTTGATAAAATCTAGGAATGTGTATAACCAAAATCAAATAGAATGATTTCTAGATTTGATAGCACAATGAGTGTACCATCCACTACATCATTCAGAGATTCCACTTCAACTGTCATGATAGATTATTCCAAAACATTCTCCCTTATCCTATTCTGAGGTTGATGGTGGTTTCAATACATTATCTTATTATTGGACATTGAGTGGAAATTTACCCATGATATCCACACCTGAATAATTGAACATCCAGTTGGGCCTTCATTATCTTCTCTTTGTCAATATTATTGAGAAGTTTATGATTCACATCACCACGACAGTTTTGAGCTATAGTTAATCTCTTCCACACTTGTAAAATTACTAACTCCAAGGTAATAAGTTACCCAAATTCTTCTTCCCAAATTTTTTTCTTGTGGGAAGTTTTTTTTTCTTTCCTAATCTTCCAAGATCAAAGTTCCTCCTTGAGTTTTGACCTATAGATCTCTTGTTTCCATTTAACTTGTGAGACCACTGCATTTCTCCAATATCTAATTCAACCTTTATATCACTCCACGTTATCTCCTCATAACTTTCATATTAATGATTTTATATATTCCCCCACAAATGGGGTCTCAGTCCACCAAAGAATGAATCAACCATTCCCTTAGGATCCCTAACGAAGTTAGAGGTGTATCGAGAGAGTCTTGTAAGGTTCATTTAATAAACTCATTTTGATTCCTTTTCATTCTTCTTTAGTTCAAAAAATTCCTTCTTCATTTGTGTTCCCATAAAACATGAGAAATATTTATTGAAAATGATTCACCTAAACTATTCCTACTCCAAATCATTGATCTCCCTTCTAGGATTCTTATTTTTAATCAGATTCCACCACTGATCAGCTTCTCCTTCTAAGAAGTATACATCCAGGGTGACTTTCTCTTATTCTGAACAATAAATTATAGAAAAAATATTTCCAATAGACATTATCCATTGTTTATAAATCAATGGTTTGGTAGATCCATTGAAATAAGCTATTTTTTGATGCATAAAGGTCTCAATAAAAAGTTATTCCCTTAGAGATGAATCCAGTCTCTCAACTTGATTCAAGTTATTTTCCATAACTAGAGATAGTTGATTCATCATCTTGACGATGTTTTCATATTTTATTCCATCGAAACATCATCAATGCACCATCCATTGCACTCATCATTTATGTAGTTCCTCACATTCCCATCAATTTTTCTAAAAGAAGAAAAATTTAGTGAGAAACATATTAATTATAAGAATCTTATAATTCTAAATTAATTTTATGTCTTAAAAAATCTTTCTTAAATATGTTATTAATTTATTCTAATATAAATTAATTTTTCTATATATACTTCATTATTTTTTATAAAAATATTTTGATTAACCAGACATATCCCTTAGGACTGTCAAACTAGGAAAGAAGCAAGACCTGTTTCCATGCACCCATTCCTGTTTGAGTCTATCTATAAGAAGTGTTTTATGGTGTTACCCCTGGATATATTTTTATCATATCCACATCCACTTTTTGCATATATAGATAACTATTTCTTTTCTCACAAACCACTGACTTAATACATGACCAAAATACTTGGATGTTTTCATATATTTATACTTGTCCCTAGGGTTCTTACTAAAGTTTTCAAGTCCTAATTTTCATAAATATTTAAACCATCCATTGATACCAACTATGACATTCCCCATTTTTATTACATAACTTTTCTTTACATGGTACAAAAAAGTTATATTTTATTGTTTATTTACATGAAAAAATGGTACATATTATAAGAAAACCTAAAACATTCCTCTAAATCAACTTAAATGAAATCTTTATGGGGTCACCCTAAGTTATTATTATAGAATCTCATAACGTATGAATATACGTAAAAGTAATGGGGGTGATCATGAATCATAATAAGGGAAAACAAGAGAAAGATATAACATTTGATCTTGATACGCAATAATAAGAACATAAGCCAGAACAATAAGGCATGATTAAGAGGCATATCATAATAATAAGAACATGAATCATGACATGGAAATGTTGCTTCAATATTTAATTGAGACATTCATAATAATATCACTGAGTTTAATATCCAAGGTGTTGTAAATAAAAATTACCAAGGTCATTCACCATGGTATCATAAAACATTTCATGTATAGAGATTAAATTCCATACCCAATGCATTGGAGGGATATTCAGGAACACCCTTCATAGGTATTAATTTCATGTGATCCAGATAGATCATAACAATAATTTCATTAATAACCTATGGATAATAATTTTGAGTTTCTTATCAAAATTTTCAACATACAGAATATCCTTAAAGACATGATCATTTCCTCATTTTTTTAATCCATGAAAGAAAATCATAGTTGCATATATGTCAAACCCTGAATCAAAAGACATTGTTAATCTAGCTGAATACCCATTGATGTGAAAATAGGGCTGGTTATTAAAATTTAAATTAATATATAACTTCTCATGGAAAAGAGGAATATTTGAGATGAAAATTTGGTAGCATGATGGGTAGAAAATATAGTTTTAGAAAAGGAAAAAATTAAATGGTACAAGGGTATCCAGTTCAAAATATACTATTATTACAATAATGAGATAATATAAATTGGAAAAAAGGTATTTTCTTGAAAATTGGAAGACATACCACAAGAAAGAAAATCTTGAATGGAAAAGAGAAGTGAAGATTTCTCTTACCGGGAAGAGGTCTTCCTAAAATAATGTTTATTTTATCATAAAATTACTTAAATATGAAAATTATAAATTATAAATATAAAAATACTTATCATTTTAAAAATAATAGTTTTTAACAAATAATCAAATTTTTTACACTTATAAAAAATATTTCTAGGCCATTATAAAATTATATTATCATTCATTATTTAAATGAATGTGTATTTAAAAGAATATTTCATTAAAAATAATATAATTAATACCTTGGTTTATTATAAAAATTGTATATATTTTCTACAAAAAATTAATTATGTTTTATTTTCATCCAAAATATTTTTTTGAAAATTTATCTCAATTTAAAATATATTTTATTAAGAAAAAATATTATAAAAAGAAAACAATAGAATCAAAATTTCATATATAAAAAGTATCTCCTCTTTAATTAACTGGGGTTTGAACATGTAACACCTTATTACACCAGCATATACATTGACGGTAAGGTGTTTGATGGTGGTAGTTTTGTGGGGTACCTTAGCTAACATCGACCGATTGGTAATCTCCACAAACTTGAACTTTTCCTATAGATGATTTCATTCAAGTTTCACTTATTGAAGCACAGCTTGATCTTTGTCAATGTTGAACCCCAGTGATGATACCTCCCTCCCATGTTATGAAAAATGGGCTTGAAAAGTCATGAAACTTCTAGTTAAGGCCATCGATTATCATTTCCATATAATTATTGTTTTTTCATTACTACCTATAAACACTAATTTCAATGGGAAAATTATCAATCAAGGGTATTGTTTCCAATTATAATATTGACCAATGGTCATATTGATCAATAGTTCTATAATGGTTGAATCCCAATAGTCACATTTCCCTTTTTACCCTATAAATAATACATCATTATTTCACTCAAAATTCACTACAATTTCTATAAAGGTCGTATTTTCATATTCATAAGATGTTTGTTGGTTGACTAATATTTTTATGTTTTGATATTAAAAGTAAACTATGTTTATTTAGGAAACAAATATCATTTAGAATGTTTAGGTCGTTACAATATTTGGCACATAAGATTCACATGACATACACATGCTTTTGTGTGGTTGATTATCAATGAAAACTAGGTAAGACTATTTTAAGTTTCAACATAAACTTATATCACGTTTCCCTATATGAATTTGTGTTTGGATATTACTCATATAGACCATGGTATATTTTCTTCTAATGGTAGGTCATATGGATCTTATAATGGGATTTTTCTAGATGGAAACAATATAGTCCCTTAGTTCAAGGGAGGTATAGTGACTTTAGTAGGTATGTATAGAAATTTTATACCTTAATGATAGACCCTAAGTGGGTGATTATGATACTGGATCTGAAAATAAACATATATTTGGTTATTTATAATTTTGAAAAAACCTTATATGGTTTCTTAATATATATATTCTTCCTAAAGTTATACTTCACAAAACCATACAACCATGGTTATTAGACAAAATTATTCTAGGATAACATCGCTATACATGTATGCTGATGTCAAAGATAGTAATAATCAATAGGGTGGCTCATGTGTGTGAAGGCCCTATGAGGATTAGCCAAAGATTTTGATTCTCTAATGGGTATCATGTAGGTGGATTCCTAGTGAGAATCAATAAACATGAGTGGGTCAATGATTTGGTATGTGGTTCCTGATGCGTATATGTGAGACCCTAGAGTGGGTGTGTTTTGGAACATGAGTTACAATATGATACTAGGTATGAGAATAGACTATGTTTATCCCTGGTAAATGATTTATATGGGATAGGACCTATGGGTTTGTTGGGAGATCCCAGTCATTTGAGATGTACCTCATAATAGTGGTGAGTTGTGCATTATGGATGAGATGGGATGAGATGCGATGTGTATGATGGTAACCTGAGATAGGGGTTATACTAGGATATTAAGCTCCTTATAAATCTAAATCATGTATATATTATTCAGGTTATGTGATCTATCAATGTGCTGTGCTTTTTGTATTGAGGTATGGTATCAGAGGGAAGAATGAGCAGACCGACTAGATCTGACGAATTTCGGTGTGATTCTAGATAATATGGTGGATGATGACTTAAGATAATCTAATCTAGGATGGATAGATCATGGGTGGATTCTATTGGTTTTGAGATGATTCTAGACAGTGGGTGATTATGTTGTAGACTATAGAATATTTAAAATTCCATGTCTTGAGGAGTATCACTAATGGTGCTTCTGGATGGATGAGATTGACATATAGTGAGGCATAGTCAACTTTTTAGGCATGTAGGCTTAGGTAAAATTATACAATGCTTGAGAGAGTGTGGATTTATTTTTGTGTAAGGTTTTTATGGTATCGTATACTGGTTGGGTTGATATGAGATAGATATTGTATGCATGTTTGTTATGAATGGTCTCATTATTTATTGGTCAGTAAATGGATGTGTGTGAGACGAAGATAGAATAACTCATCTATTTTTTATAGGAATTATTGATATAGATTTTATATAGGATTTTATGTTTCTCTCTATAGTAAGAGGAGACATTGCAGAAGTAAAATTGTATTGTGAGGTGGTTAACGATAGTTTTTTTCTTGGACTATATTGTAAATGTGGTTTGATGATTTAATAAATAAAGGCTTGGTGACCCATTGTTTGGATGTGGATTATATGTGATTCCTTAGTTTTAATTATAGATCCATTTATGGGTGATATCATAGGATTATGTGTATAAGCATGGCCCGAGACGAGTGACATGAAAATTATGATCAAACTAGTTGACGTTTCATTCAAGGAGCAGTTAATAAAGATTAACATATGCTTAGGAGTTCACCAACGGTCATTTGAGGGAATAAACCCTGTTATTGAGGAATTATGGTGTGATATGGAGATAATGTTTCCACGTGTAAAGAATAAATGATGATTAACATTTAATGATAGTGTTTAGGTATGAGTAAGACAACTACATCTGGTCATTATATTGGGTAACTAATAGAAATTGATTCATGAAGGTATGAACGCATTTTGGTTAGGTCATTGGTGTAATTAAGACAGTAATTGGATGATTTAGGTTGCATTTGGATACTGGTGAGTAGGAAAATCAGGATATATCTAGATTCATGGACCAATACTAGATATGGATTTCAGATGCAATGTTGAATAGGGTATGTTCCTTGAATTGGAATTTGGAATATTTTAGTATGATCTGAGCATGAGTTAGATAAAGGTTTCATTAATACTCATGAGTGGAACAAGATAATGATTTTTTTGGTTGAGGATATAACAATTAAAATTCCATGAATTCTGCTTTTATTCTTTCTGTGTTAATGGGCATAAATTCTTTAGATACTTCACGATTTAATTCAACGTGATCTGGGGGTTTCATAATGTATCACCAGTTAAGGTCAAGAATCTTTCAGAAAAGGTTGGCTGAAGGAGGTGTGACCAATGGTTTTTTTGTGTAATTAGATGAGTTTGTTTCAAAACATCATCAATTACATCCTGTTAAATTAAATAAGGTAGGGATTAACAAGATCTATGTGAAAAAACTAGTATGCCCAAACATATTAATGGTTGCTGGATAATTATCTAATTTGGTTTGGAATTGATATGAGGAGTGTAACTAGGATTTTTATGGTGTTTTTATTTGTATTGGGTGTGTTGAGATACAAACTACACAAAGTGGGTGTATGGATCACAGTTAAAACATTTTTGGTTGGAGATACATATAGTGGGGAGCACCATTGCAATAACCCAACCTCTTAGAACCTAGAGACTGTAATAATATTACATCATTAGTATAGAATACCAGAGTTTCCATAAGATCCAACAACTTTATAGTCTTGTAAGTATATTTAAATACATAAATAACATTTAAAAAAATAAGACACAACATGAACACACAATGATAACATTATTATACCTCCCATAATATACTAAAAAATTATGCCTAGTTCACATCTACGTTTCTTAGAGAAATGAAAACAAATAATAGTGATCCTTGATAATCAGTGCAAAGTAGCATAAAAATGAATATTTCATAAGATAAACATAGAGAAAGTGTTAATATATGAATAAATAAACAAAATGACTCTATAATCAACTGAAACTGAAAGAATAATATATCTATGGATAGAAATGAAAATATATAAATCAGATGGATAAAAATAATTGGTTCCATAAAGATGAAATTTATAAATCCTAACATCTAGTTCCACACCATATGATAATAAAAAATGATCTTAGAAATCATTGTCTTACCATCAAGGAAACAACTTGTTATGGATTTGAATACTCCAAAATACCCAACCATGTTTTTCCCATAATACCTATAGATGCATCGAGGGGTTATATAATTCTGGGCTTCACTCATCACTTTTTTAAGTGCATTTAATTTTTCATATGTGAAAATGAATAAAAAATTCACAACTAACCTTTCCAATAATCACACATATTGTAATAAAAACATATATAAGAACAATTATTTTCCAAATTTCAATAGAAGGGATAAAATGATCATAATTCATTTGAAGTGAGACTGTGGATGATAAAACAATACATAGTCAACTTTCCTGTAATCTTATATATTAGAATAACAATATAAAAAATTATATTACTTTTCCCCGAGTAAATAAAAGGGATAACTTGATCATAAACCTTCCAAAGAGAAAATGTTGATGATTAAACAATACATTATAATCTTTCCAATAATCATCATTACTATAATAACAACCTACAGAAATAAAATATTTTTCCCCATGTTAATACAAGGGATAACATGATCAAAATCCATCTAGATAGATGGTGGATGGTTAAACAAAACATAGTAAAAATTCTGATAATAATCCCTATTAGAATAACAATGTATATAATTGAAATAATTTTCCACGTGTTAGTATAAGGGATAACACGATCATAACCCAACTAGAGAGAAAAGTGGGTATTTAAACAACACATAATCAATATAGAATCTAAGTTATATTATCAATGTAAATCGAAATAACCTTATCAAATAAATAAAAATAATATATAAGTGAAGGTTATTACAAAGTGTTAGGTTATTAATAGAAGATAGTAATTAAGTTCAATAGATTTCACAGGTAAGAGAAATCATTTACTATGGTTCATAAATAGCATTTGAATATCCCAAATAATATCCCCTAAGAGTTACTTTCCATGTTTACAATAATAGGACCACTTGTTATGCATCATGGTGATGGTTGATCAAATGCTTCAACCAACCTTTTGGGGTTATTAACCCTAGGTGAATCTCTTCCACAACTGTATTCTCTTTCTAGTATCCAAACAAGGATACAATTGTTGGGATAACAATACACTATTTACATTCCCAACATTTAGGATTTTTTTGCATTGTGAATTATTAGGACAGGTATTTAATTAGAGGAAAAATAATTTTAAATGTATCAAATGGGTGATAATTCCATATAACTAATATCAGGATGATATTACAAAAAAGGTTTGTAATTTACAATGGAAGGACAAAATTAGAGACCCTTTGTTAGAATAATAATGAAATATGAAAATTTACATAATGAGAGGGGGTAAATACTCCATCATGAAAAATATATCTAACAATAGATAATAAAATTACATTTAATAAAATAAATATTTTGTCAATGGAATAATGAAATAATAATTTCAATTAAAGGGTAAGAGAAGGATTTTGAACGCTTACCTTACTATGTAGTTCTATAAAGCATGCAGGAAGACTCATTAGAAACATAAGAACTCCATGGGATGTTTTTAAAGCGGTATAAGGAAATTAACTTTGTTTAAATTTAATTTGGTGCATTTTGGGATTCGATAATGGATGTGAGTGACCTCCTTTTATAGGTGAAAAGGAAGGGGTTTTTCATGGAAACTAATGTAAGGTAAGGGGTAAGAACAAAGTCCTAGGGATTTTAAGTGGGCTAGGTGAGTTAGTTGAGTTAGGTAAAGAAATTTTAGGAATGGAATGTGGGTATGAATTTAATATATAAAAATTATTTATATAATTCCTTATTGACCTTATAATTATTAAAAAGGTACGAAGTTTCAATTTCCCATTTTACGCTTATTAATCATGATTAAAAACATACCATGTTAATTTTTTTTTTGAAAAATAAAAGATAACCATTAGTTAAAAATATTGAAATTATAAATCTATATTTTGACTCAATTTAATCTAATTCAAATTCTAAATGTGAGAAAATCAAATTTTAACATAAAACATAAGACCTAGTAAAAAGATATTTATATAAAAATGTATTTTTAAACATTAAATGGGTTTTATCATTATTTATAATTTATTATTAAATTAATTGGTGTTTATATAAAAAAACATAATATTATATTCATAAATTAATATAGATTAATCTAATTATTTAGGTGAAATTTATATAAATATTATAAAGTCAATTCTTTTAAAATAACCATTTTACTTTCACTGTGCTAATTAATCTTTAATATAAATAATTTATTAACAATACATAAAAATAATATTGGAATTGTCAAATGTTTTGGAAATAATTATTCTAAATATAAATCCCATATAATAAAATATAATTAATATGTGTATAGAAAATTAAAATTAATTTTTAACATAAGTCGAGTAAAACCATTTTTTAAAAACGTGTATTTTTAAGCATAGAAATTTTATATAGGATAAAATTATCGATGATTTTGATTTTCCTTAGATAAATTTTATTATTATAAGTCAAATAAAATTTTTATATCATAAAAATAAAGCTAAAAATTATTTTTACCAAAATAATATTCAATTAAAATAAGAGAGTAATTTTTTTATTTTATATGAAAATATTACAAAAGTTCACAAAATGGTAAACTTAGGTTTTATAATTTAAGAATATTATTTAAAAATGTTTAGTTTAAAACTTAAATATATATTTTAAAATTTAAAAGGTTTTAAAAACATCTGATTATTTCTTACATAAATAAAAGTTACATTTTTGGTAAAAATTGTATTTTTCAATACTTACTTAAAAATCAACTGTTTCTAAAAAATACAAAAAAATCATCTTAAAAAATATATTTATGAAGAGTTAAAATATTATTATTTTTCAGATTAAATTTTATAATTCAAATAATAAACTTAAAAATATTCTCATGAAAAAAATGAAATTTAGATTTTTCATTGTGTGATAGTTCTGTATATATTTTATACCTACTATAATAGGGTCTTTGGTGTTACAACAATGGACCAAAATAGAACATTATGGCCTAAGACATAAGGGGGGAGAACCATATTCAAGATTATGATACATTAAATGAATCCATGCTGCCATGGGATAAACAAGTGTATCCAAGTGTTGTCTCAATGATTCAGTGATGGTTGCAAGTGGTATGTTGACTTTTAATGGATAATGCACTTTGTTTTTGTAGTTATATAAAAATAATATTAATTGTTTAGAGATGGAAATTTGTGAGTTGATCATGAATTGAAGGCTAGTATAGGTCTTGGATTATGGATTATAGTCTTCAAGGATTCTTGGGGAAAAACATTTCAATGGAAATGGTTTTTATAAAACCCATTATGTTTTTAGTTTGATAAATCCATAGGGAATTTGAATTTATGAGTTTGTGAGGGGTTTTTTTTATAATTGGGACTCAAACTAGGAATCTGAGTATTTTTACATCTCATACATTGTTTTTTGATGTTGTGTGAGGGTTGGTTGATCCCCTGGCTATGTGGGAGGACGTCATAGTAATGTTCAGTTGAATTAGCTGATGAAAAATTTTGTAATAGTCCATCCAAATAATGAAAGATATGATTCACACTATGAATGACCCTTTGCACTAGATTTTTAGGATATTAATGGGTGAGATGAGAGAAAAACCCCTACATAGAACTATTCACACCATGAACTAGTGGTTCATGCTGTGAATGTGTTTAGGTATATGGTGTCTTATCTTCTATGATGGTTTCACACCATGAACCCCTGGTTCATGCTAGAAGTGGGTGATGTGGGTGATTTTAGATAGGGGAAATACCTTCTTTTTTTATTTCACAATTTGTTGGATTCTTGGATATTTGAGTGATGGGAGGAGGCCATTTAGGATGGCATCTAACACCCCCTTTCTTCTCTCAATCCCCATTCATTTGGGATGGATCCAGGGGCATTTAAATATTTAATTAAGGCAATATCATTTTATTCATTCCGCTTTCATTTCTCTAATTGATGGATATAATTTTATTTGTAGTTTTGATTTATGGTTTGGTGTTTATTCCTTCTGATCTTGGTGAATTCTACTTAAAATGATTGTTATTTTTTTATGATACATAGTGGAAATCTTGTGATGATTCTTTCACATTGTTTCTTTGTGTTTCAATTGATGTACATTATTATATGAGTTTTTCAAGGTATTTGGCTTAAATCAGGTAAAATTGGGTATTGAATGAGGTGTAATAGTTTTATATTTCTTATTTATTAAGTATTACTACATGTTGGGATTGCACCCACCCCATTTCTTTGGGAGTTTATATGAGAATGTTTCTAGTTATGTTTTAGGCATTATGAACATTTTAGAAATTTTTTGAAATAATTATAAATTTTTGAAATGGATTAAATATTTATTTTTAAATTATTTATAATTAATTATTGGGTATTATGGCATGTGATATGTTCTTGGGATTTTTATTTAGTTGTGGAAAAGACATGGAAAATCCTTAGTAGTTATTGTTAGGTTGCGATAAAAAGGGAATGACTTTCTTTTAGGTAAGTTTTCTCAAGAGAATACCTATTTGGTACATGAATTTTGTTATATGCATGAAAAATATGCCCCCCTATCTAAGGGTAATCAAACTTTTATTTAAAACTAATTCATTCTTTAAAATTTAATTCATGGACTAAGAAATGTACCAAGGGCCATGATGGACACTTTTTCACTATCTTGATTTCCTCGGTTGTTGATAACCAAGTCCTTGATTATAATTGTGTGCCTTGTGACATATAGACCTATAAGGGTTAAAATTTATATTAATTAAGTGAATAGGATATAGATACCCTAGTTTTAGGTTCCATTAGTGACCTCCAATTAGAGGTGGGTGATGAATTGAGGTGGATGGACATGTTATTGTCCATGTGACTACCTTGAGATGTGTTAAAACCTTCAATCCAGTTAAGATATGTTAGAGGTGAGTGTTATTACCCATTTAGATATGATTACCTAGGTGGGTATAACCTATGGATAATGATGAATAATTTTTGTGTAAGGACTAACCTAGGAATAATTAGGAAGAATATGTGATTGAGGCCATCACCTATGCAGGATTATTCTAGTGAGGTGAATAAGGTTGTTATATGATTAGGAGAAAGCATATAGATGTTATTCCCAATAAGGTATGGGTGTCGAAATGGGAAATAAGTATGATATTTATTATACCATGTGTGTATTAGATATTATAGTGTGACATTGGGACACTGTTGGGTTCCCCACTTATATAACAACCTCTAAGAGGGTGTGTGAAGGTAATGGTTATTGTTGATTGCAGGTGTCACCATAGGGAACAAATCAATGATATGATCTTATTATGTCTGTAGAAATGATACATTGATCTCATGAGAGACTATCCTTAGGTTTGGGAGAAGGGTTTGAGAAGTTGGATGTTCCAGTGAATATTTGTTTTATGGGATGATTTGGGTGGGACACACCACCCAACAAGACGTATTGAGATACATGAGATACCTTTGATATTCTCAATAGATTCTTCCTAGATCCTAATAATATTTATTTTCTTGGATTACCTGTTAGGAATTCTAGATAACCTCTGATGAATATTTATCACCTATTATTACCTCCAAAGAATCAAATTTATGCCCAATGACTATTGATTTCCTAGGATCACCACCTTGGAATTAGTGATAAATCCTGATGACTATTGATCACCTAGAATTACCTAATTTCTATTAACATTGATCCGGATGACTATATATTTTCAAGTATCACCTCCTAGGAATTATAAATGATTCCTACTACTTTGATAACATAGGTTAACCATATAATAATTGGTGTTGTTGTAAGATGATACTATATTTCATTGTGCATGCTCATAAGGGTCAACCATTGACCCCACTACTACTTGAATACATAGGAATTGATCCTAGGGATCATCCATTGGACTGATACATTTTTTCATGATTAATTTCCTCAAAATTACAAGGACAACTAAGTACCCTGACACCCAGGATGATTCTGACATGGCCCAAAGGGAATTCCCAATCCCCATAGGTATGATACTAGCAACTGACATCATATAAGACAAAGGACAGAATGATTTTTCCAAATAAACAATGAAATTAATAAATACATGTTAGTATTCTAAAAAGAAACAACAAAAGGGATAATAGTACCAGAAGAAAAATTGGTATATAAACCCAAATTATAACCATGAAGTACTAGAACCAATAAGTAAAACAACCCAAGTCCCAATTGATATAGTACTCCAAGACCAAAGGATCAGAAACAAGAACCACCTAAAAGTGGAATATTCCCTTTACTCAAACTTAGAAGAAGCTAATATGTAAATTCCTAAAAAAAAGGTAGGGTGTGAGATAAAATCCCAGTAGTGTCTCACCAAGTGTTATATAATAATATGCCACAATAATTAACCAAATAACTATTTCAATTATAAATAAAACACAAATTTATGTAAAATAACATATTTTAAACAAATAATTCTTTTCATTTTAATCTATATAAAAATTTCATATAATTTCTTAATAAACATTTTACCTAAAATATATTATATAAATTCTTAATAAATATTTTAATAAGATTTATAAATAATTGAATATATGTTTATATAATCAAAAATGAGTAACATGGTCATCTTACATCAGTACAATAATTCCAAGTTATTTGATCCTCACACACTCATATAATGATAATGGTAATGTGCCCACACATCCCTCCGACACTATCCAAAAAGGACTAATCAACATACAATTGGGGATTATATCTACCAATAGGTTTATGTTAGAGTTATAAATAATCAATCAATTTTTAGGTAACTCCAATCATATATTTTTTTAAGACAACTCCCCATCTACATATGCATCCCTGTCTCAAACAACAATCAACAATGGGACATTATTTCAAAATAGCTTAAAATGAAATTTCCCCATTTTGGAATTTCAATATGTGAATTTTACATTAAAAACAAAAATATGTGATTTTAATCAGTTCATAACATTTTCAAGACAAAAATCATGGTTTCTTATCAAAAAATATTAAGAAAGTTTCTCAAAATCAATTTCACAATTCATTTCACAAATCAAATTCCAAAATTTCCATCAAATCCAAATCAAAACCCAATTCATTAGAATTGGGGATTTTCCCCTAATTTTTTTATGAATGAAAATTCAAATACCAATTATAAAGGAATTTGGGTTTTCAAAATCCAATTGAAAGAAATTTAACTTAAATCAAGAAATTTAGGGTTAAATTAATTGGCCAAACTTATACAGAACCTCCTACATGAACATAGAGATCACCTATCACAGTGATAAAAATTGGAAAATCTAATGAAGAAAAATGGAAAACATGAATGGATTATTAACCCTATATTCAAGATATAAAAAATGATTATAGATCCTCTAACAATAGTTTGATATAATAAACCCTAAGGAGGAGTGAAGAAGAGTGTGGGAGATAGGTAACTATAGAAGATCTCTTACCAGAGAGGAATCACTTAATGTTGAAAAAGCTTATATATGACATGTAAAGGTTTTATAAGAGCCACAATAGGTCTTTTAGAGCTTTTATAACCTAGTAAATTGATCAAAAAGGAGTTAGGTTTGAGTAGGAGGTTAAAAGGTTGTTTAAGAAATTTCTAATAATTTTTCAGAATAAAAAATAACCATCTGCATGGTTAGCTGGGTAGGAACACACGGTTTTGGAAAACCATGTTTCACAGCCACACTACCATATAATGAGGTGTGTTTTTCTACTAGGTGGACACACTACTTTTTAAACCACATAGAAACTGTTAAAACCCCCATTTTTTAGGTTTTTACAATTTCCCTTAGGTGGGTGTAGAGTTTGGGAAAACCATGTGCCAACCATAAACAACCCAGAAGTTTCCAAACAAATTGTTTTATTCCTGAAAAAACCCAAGATGAACCCCAACCAATGAATAAAAAAAGAGTGGTCTAGGATTACCTGAAAATCGTAATAGGATGTTTTAACATCTCCACCATAGAAAATTTCTTTCCCTAGAAATAATGATAACAAGACTCCATGTCCAAAAGATGAGGTCACTGTTCTCTCTTCAGTGCTTCTCTCTCACACATCTCAGGAGTATTAGAACCGTGATTACATATCACTCAAGACAAAGATATATTCCTCCCACATTAAAACTCGGTTTTAGAATCATCTATAATGATTGGATATTCAGTCATTGGTAAATTAGGCTAATTGTTAAGATCACGCCATATAAGAACATGAGATTGGTCAGAAATATATTTCCAAATATATGATACATGGAACAATTTATATATCAATATAAAATATAGTGGCATTGATAAATACTAAGACACCATTAATCACCTTCTTAATAACCACAAAGGTCCCAAAAAGTGAGTAGAAAGCTTCCATTTCCTCCCAAGCCGTCGGTGACCCAAACGAGGTGAAAGTTTCAAGAACACCTAATCCCTAACTAAAAATTACAATGATCAACAATGAATATTAGTATAAGATTTATACTAGATCTATACCATCAACATCCTCTGGTGAATCAACTAAATATTTTTTTCATTTCTTTAACCATGATCTGTCCAACTAGAAAATTTTCACCGATCTCCGACCAACACCATAGAGGTTTGTTAGGCCATCCATATAAGGCCTCAAAAGGATCCATTATAATTGTATTATTATAACAATTGTTATAAGAAAAAAATCCCAAATGGTCATCCAGGGAACCACCAAAGTCAAGAACATAGGCGCAAATCATATCCTCAAGAATATGTTTTGCTTCTTCTATATGGCCATCTAAATGTGGATGGTATGTCATACACAAATAAACCCTATATCCTAGTTCCACTTGAAGGAGTCTACAAAAAAGAGAAGTAAAACAAGGATCTCTATTGAAGACTATATCATACTGAACCCCATGAAAATGAAAATTTTCATTAACAAAGATATTTTCTAGCTCTTCAATATTGGTTGTATCATGAATGGGTATAAAGTAAGACGATTTTGTTAGACTATCAATCATAACCCATATCACATTCTTATTTATCTATGTATATGGAAACCCATACACAAAGTACAAATAGATATAATACCACTTCCATGTTTTCATTTGAAGTGGTTGAAGGAAAAATAACATTCTATGGTGCTCGTCCATAACCTATTGTCATGTATAACAATGATATTCAAAATTAGCAATACCCCATGTCTTACCTATCCACCAGAATCATCATGAATTGTCATAGAAAATCTTCAAGGTTCCTAGGTTCACTACAAATAGATAAATATGATAATACCTCATCATATATTTCCTTATGAATAATGAAAAAACAAAACAATTCAAAAAACGTAGAATACCCTCTATAGAGAATGAACACCCAATAGTCATCTCCCCACCATAATGATAGTTCCTAATTCCATGAAATTAATCACAAATCCACTATTCCTAAATAATCATCTCAAGAAGTGTAGAGTTCAACAGAAAAATGGAAAAGGAAACCTCATCCCCTGATTCTTGAACTCCAATATGAAATTGTGCAAAAAGAGACATCAAGATCCACTCTTCTGATGATTCCTTCATAGCCTAGGTCAAAATAATCCCACTCAAATAATATTCAATTAAATTCTCTTTCCACAGGGGTATAGGAAATTTCAAATTCAAAATATTATAGGTACTCCACCCAAATCCTCTATAAAATATTTAAATATTTTTGAGAGAAGATATAACTCACGATCTTATGGTTGTAATACATAGTAATAATTTCTAAAAAAAGTTAATTCCAATAACTTGTAAGTTTATGAATCACATATATGAGTTTAATGTCATGGGTTGGGTAATTATTATCATGTAGCCTAAGCTTCTAAGATCCAAAAGAAAATACATGATCACCCTATATAAGAACACATCCAAAACCTGAACTGGATGTGTTACAAAAGAACACATATCCCTGCCTGGACTCTTTATGAGTAAACACTAGAGTAAAAGTTTAAATATATTTTATATCAACAAAATAACTCTAATATTTATCTTCACAAGAAAACATTACTCCCTCTCAAGTAATATCAGTCATATGAGAAGCTAAATATGAGAAGTCTTTACAAATCAGAGATAATATCTTGCTAAACCCAAGAGTCTCCAAATATAAAAAACATTATGTGGTTTCTCTCATTTCATAACAACATTAACATTTTAAGAATCAACTAGGATACCATGTTCCGACACCACATGCCCCAAAAAATGTACTTACAGGATCTAGAAATTACATTTTGATAGCTTGGATTTGAGTCGTTGATTTCTCAACAATTTGAAAACTGCTCTTAGATGATGCACATGATCCTCCTCATACATATATTGAACACAAATGTCTTCCATAAACACTACCATGAAGCTATCAAGATACCCATGGAAGATATTGTTAATTAAATCCACAAAGACAGTAGGAGAACATGATAGATAAAATTTCATGACAAGGTACTCATAATGGACATACCTTCTCCAAAATTTGGTTTTATAAATGTCATACTGTTTTATTCTCAAGAGGTGATAACCAGATTGAAGGTCCATCTTTGAAAACCACTTATCCTCTTTCAACTAATCAAATAGATAATAAATTTATGAAAATATATATTTTTTATTTACTGTGACATGATTAAGTTTTCAATAATCAGCACAAAGGTGATGTAACCCATCATATTTCTTATAAAAGAAACAGGCTCCGCCCAAGGTGACTCACTCGAGAATATGAAGTCGTTCTCTAGATGATCACACAAAAGAGTCTTCAAATCCTATATTTTCTCTAGTTACATGCTGTAAGATGGAATATATATCGGCTGAGTACCTGACATGATGTCAAAAGAGAACTCCACTTCTCTTACCAATGGAAAACTATAGAATTCAGAAGGAAAATAATCGAGAAACACGATGAAAAATGGTGGGAGATCACCAGTAAAGATACTTGATCCATATAAAAATAAAACACTAATACAAATTTTCCTAACTCTGGATAAGAAGGTCCAACTATACATTACCTCAGGTCTCATTCTCCCTAAAAAACACAACCAACCCCATCATGTGCAGTTAAGGAGACCCATTGAAGATAAAAATAAATTTTGGATTTAATAGATATAATCTAATCCATAATGAAAATAATATCATGATGTTTCATGTTGTGGAACAAAAAATAACTGGTAAGAAAGATATCTGATAATAAGAAAACACAAGTATAATAATGTAGGCCCTGCTCTCTCTTTGTTATATGGGGTGTAGTAATATCCATCACATAATATAAAAGCTCTATTTGACGATTTAAAATATTCACAATATGAGTTGAAATGAACGAATGCGATTCACCAATGTCAAATAATGACATAACTATAGATGAAACTATAGTGATGGTACCTATCAGGGTTGTTGGACCTATATTAGCTTAATATATAGTCTCTTGTAATGTATGAAGAAGCTTTATTATGGATAACTATTGTTGGAATCCATTTTCCCATGAATCGTTAGATTTCTCCATAGTACATATTGGCATAGATGATCATTTTACTCTATGGGGACCTGAACACACATGATAGAACTTCTGAAAGTGAACTAATCATCCACAAGAACCACATATAATGGGTTCCTTAGTGTAAACCTATTTTGAGGGACCAAGCTCATCACACTGGTAGAAACTAACTGGTCTTTTTTATAGGCACTTTAGGAGTTCTAGAAGAACCAAGATGTTGAGAACCACTATTAGAATAAAAAATATTACACTCTCATTTGAACGAACTCTTAGAGATGTAACCAGGAGAAAAACGAACTCCCATCCATACTGAATTACCATCTATGTCCATTTCATCCACAACACAATATCCATCACATTAGTATAATAGGGGATACTCATCAAGAAAACATGGGAATGAATATTATATCAAATAACCATATAATTCCATTTACTCTTCATCTTCTTATTAAATGAAATATCGATTTTAGATTGCATAAGCTCGGTAATGTGATTTTCATACTCATCCATGGTCTTATCAGCCTTCTCAAGATTGAAAAAATCAGTAGCCTTATCCAACAACACCGAATCTGTATAGAACTGGTTGATGAAAATGGATTTAGTGTCTTTACACTCTACGAACCCATGTTTATTTGTTGTCACCATCATGTACCACCACCTCTTTCTACTTAATTTTATCTTGAATGTAGAACATTTCACCTTGATTCAATAATAAATTTCCAAAAAAAGTCAAATAAAAGGTCAACTCTCCTCAACCAATCCTCAACCCATTAAGGATCATTTGAGACATAATTATGGTGGATTCTGGTGACATCATTCTTGAGCATGAATCTTGAATTCACACCTATAAGGTCACATATATAGATCCTAGATGAGAATTGGTGCATGTGTCTGTCCTAGAACTTAGACAACATGCACAAAAACCTCAACTAGATTCCAGTCAAAAGGTGGATTTTCTCACTGTGGTATATCAATAGCATCCTACTGGATCCTATTAACATGTATTCTGAGAGTCATGATTCTACACAACATCAACAGACAATAAAGAAGAAATAATAATATTTCTGGGATTGACAATCCAACAGGAAAACCATGTAAATTATTCCTATCAGATAATAAAAAAATATTTTTATTTCAACTACCCAAATTAAAATTAGGTAAAAGACTAAAAATAATCCTTAATAAGTCCTTTCATAACAACCCATGGTGGCTTAAGTCTCATTACGTTAAGAGCTAGCAAAACAATCAATCACAACTACCACATAAGTCCTAACAAAATTAATCGAACTTGAAACTAGCATCAAATAAATATGATTAACCAGTACCTATGATACCACTTTTTCAATAAACAACCCAGAATACCTAGTACTCTGATACCCAGTTCAATTCTAACATATCTTAAAGGATGTTCTCGATCCCCACGGGTTGGTGACTAACACCCGTTATCATACATGATAATGGTGGGAACAACTTTTCCATATAAATAGTGGAATAAATAGATACAAATTAGTATGATCCAAAGAAAAATCCTTACGGATAATAGTACTATAATTAAAGAAATGTATATAAACACGAATTACAACCATGAATTACAAGAAACAACTAGTAAAAAAACCCAATTCCCAACGAACATAACATGTTTGGTCCAAAGGATCAACAAAAAGAACCATATCAAATTCTCAATTTCCATTTGATCAAACATACAATTAAACAATCTATAAACACCTTAAGGAAGGTGGGGTGTGACATAAAATCCTAGCAGGGTCTCACCAAGTGTTCCATAATAAGATGTCACAATAATTAACCAAATTATTCTTTCAATTTGAAACTAAATAAGCATAAAAATAAAATAGATTATTTAAAATAAATCATTCCTTTTATTTCAATTGATGGAAACATTTCAAGCAATAGATTAATGTTTTTTTATAAAAACAAGTTCATATAATTTAAAAAGTCATATAGAAATTATTTTTTAAAAAAATGGAATATATTTAAAACTAATCAAAAAACAAGAAACCTGGTATTTTTCCAAGAGGTTCAATAGTTTGAGGTTATGGGATCCTCACACACACTAATATAGTGATAATGAAAAATTTCACACACATCCCCCCAATACTGACCAAAGAATACTAACCAACATCCCATTATGGATATGATTTTCCAATATTTTTATGTTTGAGTTTGAATGATCAATTTATTGTTACGGAATTACCATCCTAGTATGATTTTCCATAATAATTCACTAACTACCTGGGCCTGCATGTGCTAAAAAAATCAATAATGGAATAATTATTTCAAAACTATTCAAAATACAATTAACCCATTTTTCAATTTGTATATTCCAATTTCTCATTAAAAACCAAAAATTGGTTTTTAATCAATTAATTCATTTTTTCTAGATAAACTCAAACATGGGTTATTATCTAAATATTTTAACCCATTTTCTTTAAGTCAATTTCAAAATTCATTTTCACAAATCAAATTACAAAATTCCCATCAAATCCAAATCACACCCCAACCCCCTCTCCCCCCTCAAATTTCATGCCAAAGAAAATCCAAAAGCCAATTCAATGAAAATTTAATTTTTCATTATCCAATTGAATAAAATTTAATTCAAATCATACAATTAAGGGTTAAATTAATTATCCAAACTTATATGGAACCACCCATCTTAACATAGAGATTATGTATCACAATTCCTATAATAGGAAAATACAACAAAGAATGTCAATAGTGGAGATCCTAAAATAAAACCTAGATTCAATATCTAAAACAAAGGAGTTTATATCCTCCAACAACATATAGATTTGACAAACCATACAGAGTATCGAATAATAGAGCAAGAGAATATCTATTATCAGAGTGGAATTGATCTATGTTCACTAATATTCAATCCACATTGAAAAGGGTTTATAGGAACCAAAATTGATCCTTGAGAGCTTCTGAAACATAAGAAATTGATCCAAGAGGATTTGGGGTCATAAATGAGGTACAAAGGGTGTTTGAGAATTTTTTAATAAGTTATCAAAATTAAAAATCATCGTTCACAAATTTTTTTGGACATAACCGCATGATTTGGAAAATTGTGCACCCAAACCTCATGCACATCTAATGGGGTGAATAATTTATACTAGGTTGGAGCATGGTTTTTCAAACCATGCATCATCCATGCAAATCCCCTCCATTTGGGTTTATATAGTTTACCTTGGGTGGGCACACGGGTTGGGAAAAACATGACCTAACCATGTAGAACCCATAAATTTCCAAAAAATCTAAATTTCATTTTGAAACAACCTTAGATGAACCACAACCAATGCATAGAATAAAAAAGTGGTTTAGGAGTACCAAAAAATAGTGAAGAGATGTTACATTAAGTGACATGCTCAAAGACACATGGGAATTGGATGAATCAAGTTTGAGTTGATCCTAGGTTTAGCGTTAGAAATAAAGGATATTTTATTTACATTTTCACACTATTTTATTTATATTACAAGTTTGTCACATGTGATAAACTATATTTTATTGTTATTTAAATTAAAAAATTAGTGGTTCCCTATTGATTTTTACTCACACCCTTCTAAAGAAACAATGAAACTTTGGTACTTGAGGAGACATCACTATTTTCATGTTCAAGTTGGATAGAGGCTTGGGATTTGATTGTTTAGCTGGATAGCTTGTATAGAGTCAGGATATGGGTGATGTATGACTTGGGGGTAGTAGTACATCTGTTATAAATTTTATTTATTTTTTTAGTGTATTATGATCAACCTAATGGTTTATCTTAATTTTTGTACTCGAATGGTAGTGAGTCTGTTTGACCATGTGCATCCACATTCTCATTTGTTATAACATTGATTCTTTATTTCTTTCACTTAATATATTTATTTATAATGGATTTTTTTTATTATCTATCTATTATTGTGCACACCAAAATGGGGGTATATTCTCCCCACAATAACACCCTAGACCTCCTCTTCTAGTTGGTAGCCTTAGGCATACATGGAGACATGGTTTAGGTCCCAGTATCACTCCGACCCAAATATTATAGAGTTAAGCTAGGTGGGGGGGATTACGCAACTAAAGGTGATACCATTTGTTCTTAATATCTCTAGTTAAACATGATATACAATGGATTTATTCAAACAATACGATATAGTATATATTGTAAAATATTATATATATAGATATATTTGTTTTTGTCTTTTTTAATTATAAAATTAATTCTATTTTCTATAAAATGTTTTTAAATCATATTAAAATGCATATTTGGAGACTTATTTATTTTATAAAATGTTTATAAACTAGATAAGTATATTTTCTTATAATTTATTATAAATTTTTATGAAACATTTATCAAATAAAAAGTCAATTATTTTAAATATTATTGTTAAAAACCATTGAATTATATAGAATGATTTAAAATTTGGGTATGAATTATTTATATGAAAATTATAATTATAATTTATAAAGTGTTTAAAAGGAATAAATTGAAGAATAATATAAATAGATTTTATATTTAAAATTATTAAACATTCATAATTATTAATCCAATTTATTCAAATTAAAATTTCTTACTTTAGAAATTATTTAAATAAAATAAAAAATAATTTTGACTATTGATATCATCAAGGATTAAATGATATTAAATGTGTATTATTTTAATTATTTATACAATTTATGAATATGCTTTATATATAATTTTTATATTTAATATATTATATATATTAGTAAAATTACATATAAAGGATTATAAGAAGTAATCATATTAGAAATAAATATTAATTTTTTATATTTATTTATTTTTTTAATATCCAAGGTGCATGTGTAAATTATAAAATTTTTATAATGTTTTATTACTAAATAGTTGAAAAATGTTTATCTTATGTTTAAAATTTTGAATTGTCCAATTATTTATTTAATATATTACTTTATTCATTGATATAATTGTTATATTATGTAAGGACATATGCTTTAGTTAAAATTGTTAAACTGATTCAATAAATTGGCATATATTCTTTTGAGGAGTTACACGTGGTATATGATAATTGATTTATTTTTTAATACATTGACTTCAGAATGTATTGGGATATGAGCTAAAAATAATCTGTTAATTATGATTTATACATATAAGGTGTTAAGATTATGATGGAGTTGATGTCACTCATGAGTAATGTATCTTTGGGTAGAAGGACGTTGTATCAAACTGCTAACTGGTATGGAGGATTGCGCCTTGTCTAGATGAGTGGGGGTTTACTATCTATCGCTCCAAGATTAATCTTATGGGGACTGTTGGTTTTACATGATTCTAATACTTCACATTAAATGGTTTCATGTGCCTTTTTCAAAAGATGCATTTTAATATGTATTAATATAGTTTTATTTTAATTTGTGTTTGTAAAATAATCTATGAGTTGTGTAAAGGCTTATGAATAGATATGATTTGAACATATTGATTTGGTTGAAGAAAGGGGATCCAAAACTAAATCATTATAAGTATAAATATATATTGATGGAATTACATGAGATAATATAGTGGTAATAAATCCCATTTAAAAATAATAAGTGTCAAATTCCTTCCAAAAAGAACACTTGTAAATACCTTGGCCATCTAACTAGGTAGGTCATGTGAGACACGAGATCCTATATATTATCTTATTTAAGGAAAACTGGTAATGGGTGACCCTAATATGATTAGCTTTCCTTTTAGGGAATTTGATTTGGTTTAAAATTGGTTGGGATACCCTAATATGATTATATTATAGGAGGAATATAGTTGAGTTTATTCATATGATGAATTATAAAATGTTTTATCCAATGAAATATCCAAGAGTAATACATATTTTTTTGGGATGATGTAACTCCAAAAAAATAAATGGGGAGAGAAACTCTAACATAGAAACATTACATATTGAAATATATATCCTCACCTAAGAATGTATATGATTCTTTCAAAAAAAATTATCACTATAGTGGGAGGATATTTATTAAAATTCCTATTTGAATGAGTGTAAATCATGATGTTAATATGATAAAATATTTTGTTACAGATAAGTTTCATCATCACCATCAAATTTGACATTGAGATCAATCCAATAAAATTATGATCTTAATTTAATAAAATTCATTGACTGATACAAAAACATAAGAATCATTCTTAAGGAAAATTTTATGTGTAGGGAAACCCTATCATGAGTAAATTTTTTAATTTGTTTGAATGATAATTTGGATTCTTAAGAGAAGTATATAACAATTCACATAATAGTTCAAATTCATTACATGAATTTTAAACTAAATAACCTTAGTCTCCACTAATACAGAAATGAACTTTTTATTGAAAAACCCAAGTTTAAGGGGGATGAATGTAGTGAAGACCAAGGGTGTCATCCCTCACAATTATTTTGTTATCATTTGGTAATGAAATGTTATAATTATATAAAATGATACTCACTCTTTGAATCCCTTTACTATAAAAAGCAACATATTCAATATTCCATTCCCTACAAGCATGCCCAATAATAATGTTCTGATCAATGATCATCTTACATTTTATAATGAACTATTTTAGTTCCCATGGTGAGATAGCCTTACCATAGAGAAGACCGACCAACATTGTGGAGTCCGGTTTAACATCGAAGATATTAATATTATAAATCTTTTATAGTGTAATACCACTAGACCTGAACCATGATTCTTCACTAATAGAATAACATAGACCATATTTAGCACCAAAAACCTAGATAACTGAACCCCTATTTTCCCATACAAGACCACCACCTCTAATTTCCTTGAGCACACATGATCTGTATAGTTTCAAATTCATCCCTAAACATTATAGCTTCCATTTTACCCACCTCCCCTATCAAATCATGATTCCCCCTTCAAGATTAATGGTTTTCCTTAGAAGAATCCTCCTTATTGAGGTCGATAACCCCCACTAATTATGATAAATAATAGAACCACCACTAGGTAGTTCATAGTAACATATAAAAATAAATTAAAGCACTATCCAAATTCCTTCACCTTATTCCTAGCTTCCCAAATCACCCATAGCACTGCCACAAAGGTCAATTTACATATGTTAACCTCCAAACTATGTTGGTTAACTCCTTATAACCATGATTAAATGAACTCTAAAATAGACTCCATAGTCCTAGAAATTCCCATTCACAGCCCAAAATAATCATCATATGAAAATCACCGACTCACATTTGAAAAATAGATGTCAAAAATATTTTGAGATTTGTGATGCACAACACCCGCAACATAAAGCCATAAAACACCTTTTTTCTTCACATTTTCTCATGTGATCAAAGATTAAATCCCCAACTGACATAGTCGAAAATTCATTTTTATTGGGATCTCCTTGAACCAATGCTTTGATGACCACCCATCCCTCTCATTTCCTGCATGAACTATCACTCAATAGTCCCATCCACTGAAGCATTAGGAAGATGAATCCAAAAAATTAATATACTTGGCTCATCCACCAGGCTTATATTACCATGAAGCTTCCACTACTACCAAACAAACCATTAACAACATTGGTATTTATCAGTGCTATAAAAAATGTTGATAAATTGCACATTTATCAATTCTAAATAAAGTACTGATAAATTTAACCTTTTATTATTGCGTCTTTTTTTTGAACTGATAAAGGAAACCATTATCAATGTTTTATTTTTAGCATTGATAAAGTTATTCTTTATCAGCATTTGATTTTTATCATTGATAAAGGCTATCCTCTATCATCACTTTAATTTTAGCATCGATACAGGGTATCCTATATCAGTGCTTTATTTTAAGTGCTGATTAATATTTATATAAATAAAATTAAATAATTAAAAAAATAAAAATAAAAATAAAAAATATGTTTAATAAAAAAATATTACAAATTCTATAAATTAAATAATTATTGGAAAAAATGAATAGATTGATTAAACATTATTAATTATTAAATATATTATCAATTAGATAATTATGATAAAAATGTTATTAAATTGTATATATTAAAGATAAAGATATATATTAATGTATATAAAGATGATTTATATACTACAAAATATTTATGCGCTTTACATTAAATAGTCATATGTTTCTTGGATAATGATTTATAATTAAAAATTAATATGAATTAAAAATATTGACTATAATTTCAAATTAATCGACATATAATTGATTTTTTTTTATTTTTCAATGTAACATAGATCAAATTCATGTTATATTTATTTTACATATACATAATTAATTCATTTTTATATATAACACACATACACTAAAATTATCCATTTTTTCATTATTTTTAAAGTGTAATTATTCTTTATTTATTCAATTTCACTCTATTTTAACATAAATGCATGCACCTAAATAGTTACATTCATTAATAATGTTCAAAATATATTTGTAAAAGAATATTTATAAGTAAATATATTTATAAATTTAAATTTACTATATTTATACAATTATATATTTATAATTATAAATATATTAATATTTTTAAAAAAATATTTATATAATTATAATATATATATATTTAAATAATTATTAAATTTATAATAAAATTACATAGATAATGATTTTATTTACTATATTTATATATCTATATATTTAATAAATATATAGATGTATAATTATATAAATATATATAATGATATAAATATTAATTTTTTAAAATATTTATGTAATTATAAATAAGTAATTATAAAATTATAAAAAATATGTTTAAAAAGGAATATATTTACGATATTTATATATTTTTTAATTATATATAAATTTTTACATTTTTTATTTATAATTATAATTGTAAATCCTTTATGAGCGCTTATCTAATAAGCGCTGATAAAATTATCTATATCACTGCTTTATTCATTCTCATAAAGATGAGGATTTATCAAAACTTACCAACACACTAATAAAATTAACATTTACTAGTGCTAAATTTTTAACCTTGATAAAGATTTATTTATCAGCTTGTTTTTAGCACTGATAAATACCCATGTTTATCAGCACTAAGAAAGTACCGATAAAGAGTCATTTTATCTGCGCTTAACTAATATGTACTGAGAAAAGGGATCTATATCAACACTTATTTGTAATCATTGATAAAAGTGTCTCAATATATTTTAAAAATCTTATCCATTTGTGAACTCATCGTGATATCATGATATTCCGATGGAAGCCACCAGCTTATAGTGCTCCTCTATGGTTAATTGAAGCATGGATCACACCACTCGACTATTGCAGGCACTCTAGTTGCATGAACATCTCATCTGACATCTGGTTTTCAATTTCAGTTACGATGAAAATGGGGTTTCACTTCAATTTATGGAAATTTCTCTGCCTGAGGAAGGTGGTTCCATGCCCTAACAATTTTAGTTAATTTAATTTTCTCTCTTGGTTAATTTTCTCATGTTATATAGTTTATTTTGGTGGTGCGAACATGTTTTAGAAATTTTTTAACATGAATTTGTGTTGAAAATAATTTTTCTAAAGAGAAATTTTTATGTTTCAATATAGTCCTTATTGTGGAAAAATAGTATAAGTGTTAAATTAATTGTTTGCGTAGTGAGAAATGTGGTTTTGTTAAGGTGAACATGTGTTAAAAAATGTTTTTTGTTGGGAAATGGATCATTTTGGGCATGTTAGACTTGTTGTGCACTTTTTAGTATGGGTTGTGAAGTGTTCAAATAATGGAAAATAATTATAAATGAAATTTGGTATGTGGAAATGGTTTATTAAATGTTGTGAGTGATGCGAAATGTGTTTTAGAAGGGTTTGACATGCTTTGGGGTGGGTTTGGGTTCGTAATGAAAAATGGATATGTTGTGTGTGTGTGTTTTAGTGTGGTGTTCCATGGAAGGGTTTTATAGGTTTTTTGAAAGGTGAAAATCATTTTTTCAATGGTGCATAAATACAGATAGGTTTGGAAGTAATATTTTAAGGGAAATTGGCATACTTTTCCACGTTGAACATGTTGTAACTTTTTTTGAGGTGAATTGTAAATTAATTTAAAGGATGAAAGACATGTTTTGAAAATGATTTTGGGTTGTGTACAAATTTATAAAAAAAATTGAATTTCCATTGAATTGGTTGTGAATTTTTGTAAACTATATTTTTTTATTGGATGTGTTATATAAATTATTTATTAGATTTATTAAATTATATAAGTGTTGAAAATTATGTTCGATGTAGTTATACAGTGAGGTTGATTTTAAAAGTAGCATTTCCATGTTAACATGGGTGTGTTTTTTTGTAAGGCATTTCGGTTCTTCTAGGTGTTATTTTTGAAAATAGTTTAAATGAATTATTAATATAAATAATGGGTGTGAGGCATGTTTTTGAAATGATTTGGTGTGAATATGTTTTTAAATGGGGTTTGGGTGTGAATGTAGTGGAACACTATGTGTACTTTGTTTGGCATGGCTTGTGTGTGCAAATGTGTTGTGTTAGTGACCTGTGAATGTGAAACTTGATTGAGCACAAATAAAAGGGAATCCTATGTAATTGGGTAACTTGATTGTGTTGTGTTAGGGAATATTTATGTTTTCACAGTAAAATCATTTTCCATATAATTAATGTATTGTTTCATATTTATGTTTAATTAATTTATATTTAGCATTACTCACATAATAATTATATTTTTATGTAGGTTGATTATTTTGTTTGAGTTCGGGTGATCTGTTCAACATTTATACTTCTTCTCCCTTAAAATATTTTCACTTATTTAGTTGTACATCTATCACTTTCTTTCAAGTTACCACCACTTCCATTGTATGAAGAGCAACGATGCTACCTCTACTCAATCACATAGGCAATATTTATGTTTTCAATGTAAAATTATTATCCATAGAATTAATTTATTATTTAATATTTTTTATTAATTAATTTCTTTTTAATATTACTCACATAATAATTGTTTTCTTATATAGGAGGATTATTTTGTTCTAGTTGGGGTGCTCTATCCAACTTTCATGCTTCGTCTCCCTTAAAATCTTTTTACCTATGAAATGCTGCATTTATCACCTTCTTTCAAGTTACCTCCACTACCATTGGTGAAGATAAATGACACTGACTCAACTCAATCATATAGGTAATCATGATGATTACACAATAAAATCATTGTCCATTGAATTAATATATTGTTTTGTATTTATGTTTAATTTATTTCCTTTTAGTATTACTCACATAATAATTGTTTTCTTATTTAGGTGGATTATTTTTTTTGAGTTGGGGTGCTCTGTCCAACATTCATACTTCTTCTCCCATTAAATCTTTTCACCACTTCTATGGTGTGTTTATAACTTTCTTTAATGTTACCTCCATTTCCTTTTTAGAAAGAGAAACATTGTTGTCTCTGCCCAATCACAGAGGTAATACTGAGGTTTTCCCAGTAAAATTATTATCCATATAATTAAAATATTGCTTAATATTTTTGTTTAATATATTTCTTCATAGTATTAGTCAGATAATAATTGTTTTCTTATTTAGGTGGATTATTTTGTTTGACTAGATGTGGTTTTCTCGAAGCTTATCATGAAATATTGGATGTTCGACAAAGAAAGTCAATAGAAACTGTAGTAACATTGATAGTTAGAATTATTTTTAATGTATGTAATAATTTTTATTTATGTAATTCTATAAATAAATGTTTGAAATGCCTACAATATTGTTTTTTTTCTGGTATTTATGTTTTAAATTTCATTTCATCTAAATTTTATATTTGAACTTGTTTTTTATATATCTTTTGTGTTTCTAGTGCTTATGATGTTGTGGTTTGCTGTAAAAGCACACTATAGTGGTGATGCAGTGTTCTGTTACAACATAATATAGTATGGCCTATTATAATTTCTTTTGAAATCATTAATAAAGAAAATATTTATCAGCACTTTTAAAAGTGCATATAAAAAAATGCAGTTATCAGTGCTTATAAAAGTGGTGATAAAGCTCTACATTTCAACACTTCTAAAATTGGTGATAAAGGTCTACTCTATAACCACTTCTATAGAACTGATAAAAGATTATTTTATTAGTTCTTAAATAATCACTGAAAAATTTCCCCTTTATCAGTGCCTTTTCATCACTGAAAAATTGTTCTGGGATTTTAACGTATCTCACGTTGATAGTGCTTTTCTAGTACTGATAAAGGGAATTTCTATGAATTTTAAAGGCCTGTTTTGTAGTAGTGTTCTTAATTTTTCAATCAAGAGTTGAGTTCGCAAAATAAGAAAGCATGCTTGCTTCTATGACAATGATATTTGAAAATATCCTCCATAGGAAAATGATCAATTTTCAAACTATTTATCTTTCCATTACGTCACATCCCTATGAATCACAACCCAACAAACATTCACCTCCAGCATCTCCAAGTGTTTTATGATGAACCACAAAAGTATAGAAATTCTCCCCATTAAATCAACCCATTCTCTCCAGTTCCCTCTATGCATATTCATCAAAAATCTCACCTATAACGAGTTCTATCCAATGATATACCATGATAACTTCTCCTGTATGACATGCATGGCTTTTAACATGTTTGATAAATATATTACACCATCATCAATTAGATTCTACATTATTCCCAAGACACCCAATGACATTTTACACCCTGATTCCAATCCTAGATGAAGGTTATCCTAATTTTTTCAATCCACTAAATGGTCCATTTATGTGCTTTGATGATCAAAAAACATATAGTGGTATTAAATATAGAACACTATTATCCAATGATATCTAACCTCCAAATGAAAGGAATTGGTTATTCTAGTTTGAGATTCATCTAATGATCTGATTTATACTGCCTCAAAAAAACATTCTTAATCCTTCCATATGAAATCACATAATAGAGATACCCTATAGAAAGATAATGCTTTTATATTCCTATCATTTCTTAAATTATCCTAATGTTCCTTTTCAAGAAGTTTTTTGTAATGAAAACACTACTTTTCTCCTAGTTTATCTATTGGAAACTCCAGTTGAAATATGCTTCCATGATATTATTGAACCCATTGATATACCTTTTTATTCTATTGATGAAGAATAGTGTATCATCAAAAAATATAGGATGAGAGATAATGGAATCCCAATAACTATTTTTGAAAGGTAGAATAATCCCTTCCCAAAGAAATGATTTATATTCCTTATAAGTTCATCCTACATGCGAAGAAAGATATTTGATGGTACTATACCTCCTTTCCTTAATCCACACATAGTTTTGAATAAGATAAATTCCCTTTCCATGATAGATATTGTGATCCATGTGGACATGTAACACCTAAAAAATATATCAAAACCCTATTAAACTAAATAAAATTCCCTCTTGAAACTTATAAAAAATCTTCCGTCTAACCTGTCATGTTCCTCATCGATATCCACTTTGATCATATTGTTTGATATAAGTTACTTCCTATTAATATTATCCACTAGATATTTCAAAATCCCAATTTCCCCTTGGATGCTCTTCCCTTGAATAAAACAATTTTGTTCATCTAAAACAAGTCTTGGGATTACATAACTAAGTATTATTTTCAAGAGGCATGTAATTATCTTTTATATTAAATTACACAGGCAAATTATTCTATATTGATTGAGCCTATTGGGTTTATCACTATCGAAATTAGAACTATTGTATATGCACACAATATCCTATTAAGTAGCCCTATTCTAAAATTTTCTTTAATAACTTCCTTGAGATGCACCTTGACTATATCCCATCCATCCACATAAAATGCCCCTGCTAATCCATCAGGACTATGTTATCCTTCTATGTTCATGCTATCGATTTTTTTTCTCTCCCTCTTCTGAAATAACTTACAATGCTTTGTTGTCCACATCCTCCAGTAATCTCAAAATTAAGCTTAGAAAATTTTCCTCCCTACTCCCCACTACTGGAATTCCTCCACCAAATATATCATTCCCTTCCTCATCAAAACCTTATGTATATAAAATATACTCCAATATTATATTGATCATATTTTCTACCTTATTATCTTCTACACATGTTTCAAAATAATCTATGTTTTTGTTCCCCTCATTGAGCCAATGTTCCCTTGATCCCACCACAAACAACCATAAAAGTTTCAGAAATTTTCTTCCAAAAGATTTTATTTATTCTCTAAGATGAAGAATGTTACATCATCATACTTCTCTTGCAGCTCTCCTCCAGCCTTTTGATATCCTCTTTGATCCCCTCCATCCATCCAATGGCCTGAAGGCCTTCATTTTTTATTGATTTTCAATAATCCACTATTAAATGGGTGATGTGGGACCCTTATAATACCCGTAGGCATAATTATTACATGGTCATATAGGCCTTAGAGTAATTCATTGCTCGTTGGATTCAAACATTACATACAACCCAGACTAACTACTTGGAACTGCTCCTCCCAGCATCTTCATCATGAAATCATATCTTCACCTTCTCATGGTTGTTCTGCTAGGATATCCCAAGCATGCACAGGCTTGTCCTGATGGCAGGTGCCATACCCTCTCAATCTTTTAATCTATGTAGTTTCTGCTGTAGTGAAATCTCCTTTCTCATCCTCCTACAGAGCTTGTTCCTTGTAGGTTGTATGGTGTCCATCTCAACTAAAGGTGGCCCAAAGGCCTTACTCGCCCGAAGTCATGGGTGGCATGAAATCCTTAAAGGACTCAGGGAATAAATCGGTGGCCCGAAGGCCCAAACGGGGTAAAATTCCTGGCCGCTACAGTGCCAAACAGTGCCTGCTACAGTCCCTGCTATATTACTGCATAGTTCCCACTACAGTACCTGCTATAGTACTGGAAATTGTGCCTCTGCCTGGATTTCATTCCGAGTCGCCTGGATGCACTTAAGAGTCCTCACCAACCGGGATGAGGTTCATGTTCTTCTCTTTGATCCCCTTATTAGTATTTTTATTTTATATTCTAATAGAATTACACTCTAGCATATCCATCTTCTTCCATTGTTTGTAGTGTGTTAACCCTGCCAATGATGTACCTATCTCCATTTGCACCCATGATCTTCCTACCATTGGAAGAAAAACCTTAACTCGAGGCAAATTATTTTTGTAGAATAAGATCTGGTTCCATCTAACCTCCTTCTTTAGTAGCACCACTAGTCTAGAATGATTTTAAAATGACCACAATAGATGTCTTACCAAATCCCATGATAAAGAATTAATACCTTGTAAATTAGAAAGACACCAACTATATCTGCACCATATTCTATAGTACCATTCCTAGTTGTTGGACCATGTTAGCTTCTTCCCCAAGAAAGCCATATCAAGGAGACCATTAAATGCCATATATTCCCTAAAATCCTACATAAACTTTTTGGAGAAAACATATCCTCCTATTTTCTCTGATAACTCTATAATAGTGTTGAAGTTACCATAAATAAATCAAGGAAAGTTCCATATCTAGAAGAATGATAGGATATTCCATAAATCAATTCAATCCAATAAACTTCATTTAACATACATTGAGGAAAATAAAATAAATAAAATCTTCCAACATTAACTTTTTTGGAGATATATTGTGAGGATCGGTATATAGAATTCATAGAAACACTATGATTTGAGATGTTCTGAACGTGCATGTTGCATGGATTTTCATGCATGCAATATGGGAATCCCTTAACCTTGGAGGTAAAAAGATACAACACACATTTTTATATGGTTACAACATGACCAAAATGAAGACATTTCATTTCCAATATTCTTTGAAGATGAAGGAACTCTTCACCCAATCCCTCGAGCACCGAAGCCGCTGAAAATCTAAACAAGAATAGAAATCATTGAAAAATAGGACTGTTGGACTTGTAGACTATATACGTACCTAACATTCTTGTTGATCCAATAATGATAATCTCCCTAGTTCTATTGTGAGTATGATGCCCTCTATCCACTATAGAGGGTAAATCTAGAAAGACACTTTCCACCCTAGATTCTTAAAATACTAGAATATCCATTAGTTTTAATGCATCCCTGAAGATAGAAAACCTATTTTTATAGTATTCCAAAATTTACTGGGGTGTTAAAAACACCCCTTATAGAAGCTGGTAATCCATCTACATGTACTTTGGTAATACCCAAAAAGTGAGTAAGTCCTCTTCCCCCTTCATTGCGATGGAAATATTCCCATGAAATAGAGAAGATGGCCTATCACCCTCCATAAGGTCCTCCTTTTCCTTTTATAAGAAATGAAGGATATTACCCTTCGATGCTAAAGGTTGATTGATTTTTTTGACTAAATATTTTTGGAATGAGGAATACATAGAAGATAATGGATTGGGAGACATTGGAGAACCTAGAAAAAGGATATAAAACTTTTCTCAAGTAGCTGAAGATGATATCCCTGGACTTGGAGAAAACATAGGATCCTAAGATGTATCAATGATCAGGAGGGCTTTACCAAAATTTTACATATGAGTAAATAATTACAAATTTAAAAAATCAACTTTATTTTTTGACCATTCAATTCTCCTATATATGAAACTGTACATAGAACCTGGGGGTCACCTTGAAGAAAATATTCTTCCTCCATGAAAAACTCTCACTATCCAAAATATAAACTCACGATGGAAGAGACACCATCAGATCCAACTAAAAAAGATGCAAGGGGAAGAATATGTCTACATGCTCTTGATGTTATCATCAAAATAATGAAAAATCCAGATTAAATTGCACATACATTAAGTATTAATAGATTATGAAGTGGAGTTGGAAGGCCTTAGAGCCTAACCTATACCTCTATCGATATTGATTCATTACCACAATGTGCATCCCATGACCACTGAGAGAGAAAGAATATCCAATAACCACAACACTGATCTTCCCTAGGCCACGTCTTAAAAAATCATCCCTAGAGAATAGGTGGATGAAAAAAGGCTGATCTTGAAATAATATAAATATACACTAGTTTCTTGAGGCCCCATGATTGCACATAGTTATTCAACAAAGTATGAAAGGTTTCTAGTGACCAAATATCACCTCTAGTAACAGTATATGATACATGGAGTCTTCTATGAGTTTTTGCGTTAAAATATCAACCATCAGTCACCTATAAACCCAATCCAAAAATAGAGGAGCCATCAAAATGGCTAGGATGTTCAGAAAATGGGACCTAAGGTAGGAAGGAAAAAGACCCGCCAATGTTTCAATGGAATATTAAACCCATCGAGATGCGCTCTCCACCTAAAGGACATCTCGATGAAATTGATGGAACCACCAAAATATATTCCTTTATACCCAAAATAAAAAGAGGTGGATTATTCCCTAAGGTGATATCCATATAAATTGATGAAATACGATTCCTAGAGCATGGCATGTGAGGTGCTTTCATCGCAATCTAATTGGGTATGACTTGGAGAGATCAGAGTTTCCTTTTAAGTCATATTATAGTTATTTAATTATTTTTGGAATCATCATTGGGTTGTTTTGAAAATATGAATGAGTTCAAGAAATTTTTACCATATTTTCATAAATTGTTTAGGATAAATGAACTAGTCAAGTGATGTATGTCTTCTGGTACTATGTTGACAATATTAGTGGATAAAAGTTAAAATTGGAAGAATAAGAGCTAGTAGGAATGTCCCTAAAAGTTTTTATGAAATTTTTTTCAATGTTATTGAAACCTAAATTTTAAGTTGAGAGGGAAGGAAATTATTTTCATATGATAGAATTTTTTAGGATATCTGAATCGGTTTGAGAAACTACACAGAAATTCCATGTAAAATAATAATGTTTTAGAAATGAATTATTTGCTTTTTAAGAATATATAAAGAAAAATATATGATTTATAACTACTATAATTATAGGGTAGTTCAAAATAAAGGTAATAATTTATCGATATTCTATTTTATTATTCAAATAATGAATCAAAGGGCTACTGAATCATGGATTTTTCTGAAGTGGAATATATTTATGCACAAAAACCAAACTCTTAAGGATATATATAAAGGATGTGTACAGTTATCTAATTTATCATATATTATAAGAGAATTTTTATGTTAATAATTAGTTTTATCAACAATATAGAATGATTTATAAAATACAAATTCTTTTATGAATCACAAGATTATATAAAATGTTTTTCGAATAAGATATATATAAAATGTTTTATTCATGAAAAAAGTGTTTATTCCGTTTCTTTTTATAATATAAGGGATTAAATCCTACCACCATCATTGTAATAGTTTTAAGAATAAAGTATTATATTAAGAGTAAATTTATAAAGACATATAATATATTATGTGATATAGTTACAATAATTTATTTTTTAAATATTATTACTAAAATGAAATAATATTTATTTATTAAAATAATATAATTTGTGTCTCTTTACAAGATATTTTGAAAATAATATTATGTCTAAGAGACTAATGGTAACTTTTTTGGAATTGTTTAAGCCCAATGTGGTGAAATAAAGTATTATACCATTCAAAATTCAAATTGAATGTCATTAAATATATCACAAGGTTTTAGGGTATGTCAATAAAATAATAATGATTATATTGTATACAAAAATATTTCAACGAAAAATTTTGATGGAAAATTTCAAAATATAATGATGATAATGGACTTATGAAATTGTTTAAGTAGATAATATAGGATATTGAAATTATAACCTAGGATGTTCTGAAGTTAATATGTTTGAATATTTTTTCAATTAGTTGAACAATAGGAATGTGATTCCTATTTCTCACAATTATCTTGAAGAATTTGATTATAAAATATTCATGTGGAAGAGTTGTATTAGATGGTCACCTATAGATTTGATAATAATTATATAAAGATTAAATATGATTAGAAAAACTGAAAATGTGAAGAAAAATTAGTATTGATGTGAAATTATATCATATGTGATATTATAAAACATTTAGTTAATTAGGTTTTAGTTAAAAAACATAAATTAGTTTTAAAATAATTTTTTAATGTTATAAAAAAAGGAAATCTCCAATTTATCACTCATTCATGATGGATTGATACACTAATAATGTAAGATTATAATTGACCTCTTAAAGTAAAACATCGAGTCATCCCTAACCTATGTCTATCTAGGAGAATTATTGGTTGCAATGAAATGTTAAGTTTATTGTGTCTAAAATTCTTGAATAAGGATTCAAAATATGATCTTGAGTAAAAAAATGGGTTTTGTGTTATGGATAATGCACTAAGTATAACACATGATGTACTATATACTATATCTTTGGAATAATAGGGATTCATGGTTCATATTTGGATTTTCCCATAATTGTGGTTGGGGAGGTACTAATATGAGAACTATAATAGTTTGATACATTTCATATGTAATCTTGAGGATATTCAAATTAGGGGTGGTTAGATATGTTGTTAATCATGTCTATAGTTGGAGCTTAACCAAGATAATATTTTCCCTCTCATGTGATGAGTATAAATTCAAGGACATCAATTAATATAGACTAAATAAGTGTATTAATATTCCATGATAAGTCATATATTGTGAATATCTATCAAATGAATGGTATGTGATGTGCACATCCATAAAGGTGAATTTCATGTGATGCATCAATTGACTTAGTTAGTTTTTACATATATAATTAATAATACATGAGGAAAATATAAGGGAATTAAATAATATGATTTTCCATGGTTAGTATATGTTTTATAAAAAGGGATAATCTAAAATTTATACTTGTATACAATAAAAGTGAAGGGAATATGTATAGAGATACATGTGTTTTATGGAGGTCAATTTTGATATATTTGTATCTTGAGTAGCATTCATTTTTTTCTTGTATTAGATCATTGTGTAATTTTATGGATTCAAGTATATATATTTATTTTAAACTATATAATGACCCATGGGGTCTAAAATTATAGTTGAGTAATTGAGTATTGAGTCTGACATGGAGAGCTACTCTAAAATTATTTTAGAGAATATCCAAAATATTTTAGGGTTAGTATTCATAAGGTATTATAGATTATGTGGGTTTATGATCGGAAACTCTATTACACTTTTTCATCCTCGATACTTTGTCATGAATCATCATTGTGGACATGATTTCCCATGGTAGGCATTTAATGGATTTCTAGCCAGTTATTTTTTATAGAATACACATTGGTCGAGAGGGTGGTATTTTAGTCTTATCACACCATTTCTAGGGTTTATTTCATATTTTTGGACTCTATTATTGATTTAATATGTTTTCTTGAGTCTATATAAAATCCAAATACATGACCATTTTCCCCTATACTAATGATTAGATTAAAACCACGTGGATATGTGTGTGCCTTTGTGTGTGGTAGAGGTTTTTCATATTTATCTTATTAGTTGATGATTAAATTTTCAAAAAAATATATATATATATATAGGAACTCAGGAATTTATTTCCATCTGGGGGGAATAGTCATAGTGGATTTGAAATCGATTCCATGATAGGGCTTTCTACACATCCTTATGAATTGAATCCAAACCCATTTTGTTCAATGACACTTAACCGGACACATCTAACCTTATAAGGTCATGTGACAATGAAAAAATCATGAATTTTAACACCATAAATTTAGGAATAGTAGGTTAATTTTTTCTAATAATGATTGGTATAGGACTTATGCATGAGTGAGCCATTTTGATTTATATTGTCTATTGTGAAAAAATAGGATAACGTATAGATCACCTATAATTCATTTCCGAAGCAAACCTCATATTATCAAGAGAGAAGGATTATTCTCCCTAGTCTTTTAGCATAAGGAGATCTTATTCTCATCATATATGAGGTATCTTATTCTAGTTGGGGCTTATCCAATATAGGAAGCCCATATATGGGAACCAATATTATTATCTTGACTCAAGGTATGTTAGAGAACCAAGAAGAGAATCTTGACTCAATGAGTATTAGGGAAAAAAGAGGATAATATCTACTCAAGGTGTGTGATGAAACCAAGAGGAGTATATCTAATCAAGGTATTTTGGGAGAGTGGTTCATTATATTCTCATAACATAACAATAAATGGTATACATTGGGATATTGGGATATAACATTAGAGATGCATCTTATATATCTTGGTTAACAATAATCAATTCCCATGTAGTTTTAGTTGATTAATTTATGTTTATAAGATAGAAATGTACCATGCTATTTACCATTAAGTGATATGTATGTGCAAAATGTATTTTATAATCATGTATCGTAGAATAAATGGTTATTCATGTAATTAATCAAACTTTTGTAAATAGAAAGATCTACTAAACATCTAAGCCCACACGATTCATGCTTTGTGTGTGAAACAAGAGATATAACATTAGCTATATTTCATTCAATCATTCAGTAGGGGAATGAGTGGGGCTTATGAATTGGTCAATAATAATATGTATAACATCATAAGTGACTCAGTTTTACACATGAGGGATTATCAATAACACCTAGGAGGAGGCCCATGTGGGATTCCTGTGTTTTAACATGGAGACAATAAGAGACTAATAGGGGATTACACATGAGCCTCACAAAGATGGATGAACTGGTAAATGACTAATGTGATGGAAATAAGGATTGGGGATTGCACCTATGTGGAGGCACATGTGGGATAACCAAGTGGATTATATTAACACAAGGTGATGTTGTATGGATTATGCATGCTAGTGACATTTAGATACCTAACATATTAGGTGATTTTTGTGAAGGTATGAATTGGGGATTACACCTTTAAATAGGTTAAAATATAGGGAATATAAGAAGAGTAAATTGACCCATCGTATGATATTACAAGTGTATTATATCAATTGAAGATATTTCATAGGATTAAGGTTTTGGTTGTAAGAATTTCAACCCAAAATATGTCTGACCTGGGACAAAAAGAAGATGATATGAATCTTAATTTTTCATGGGCTTAATCACTGATGTGAAGGGACCAAGTTGATGGTCAAATACTACAACCCTCCATAGATCTCAATGGGGGTGCATGGGTGGATCCCACATTGTATGGATTCATGGTATTTGAAAAAAAAAATATGATTTTGAAAAGGAGAAATTTCCCACATCATAGCCTCCCATAGTACATTGAAATGTGTCCACACATAGGGATGACCACAAAGTATATTAGTGTAGCTCTTTCTAAAGATATTTCAATATAACATGTCTGTATAAGGGTTTTCATATACGGATGGATGAAAACATGTTTTACAAAGTTATTTATTGAATTTTATTTGTAAATGGTTTCATAAAGTATACTTCACCAAAATTATTTTGGGTTTATGATTCATTAGGAAACTTCTTGGAATTATGTCACTTACAACATTCATATTATTTCATCTTGAAGGACCTCCATAGTTTAAAACATATGGATTTTACCTAATAGGTATCTAAGTATTTGCCTCCAGAATTCCCTCTACCTGGATCCTCTCTACATGTTCATCATTCTATACCATGAAATTTGTTCCAATATTTATTAGTAGTGGTAGGAAATGACATTCCAAAATGGGTCGGCGTATAGTGTTTCATAAGGTGTAGGGTGTCCACATAGAATTATTTTCATAGTTAAATCCCCATAATTTTTTTGAATAGAAGTTTGTATACACCAACTTAAAAATTTGAAAACGACTATAATAGAATCTCTTTTCTATGATAGATTCCATAAAATGAAACCCTAGATAACAATTGGCATCCCTTATGGCAGGCCAAAAAATGAAACATTCAACCACAAGTAACTTTATTATGAGGTAGGAAACATAATTTAGGAATTATTTGAGTTTCTTCATGATGGAAAAAATTGATTCATGATCAGAGTGAAGTTCATCACATAAGGAGTGAAACACATTATAGTTGATGTGAAATACTTCACAGATGAAGTGAAATTCTTTGTGAGAATTTTTACTTTTCCAATTTTCATTATTTATAAAATTATTATTGAATTATAATGTACATAACACTTGATTCATATGTATTTTTGGGCTCTAAAACTAATCAAATCAAATATTGAGAAGTGAACTATACCATTATATATATGGTATACCCCCTAGTGGGATTTCTTTTAAGAAAACATGTTCCAATAATGACTAAAAGAATACTGTTTAAGGCTTCAATACCTTTTTTTACAAATTTGTGAAGTTCATAACCTACTCATGGTGGGAGGTTATCAGAACCACATAAATGGATTGGGAATTTTTTTTTGAAGGATGTCTATCCCTATGTGCATGAGTAGTTATGTGGATCATAGAGGTCCCATATACTTCCTCTTTTATCATAGGAAGACTTTTCAAATGAAAATTAACTTCTGTTATCTAATTGAGGATCACATAATGAGTTTTGAAAAAAAATGTATAACATTTGTTTTTTGATTCCAACAATATCATACAAGGTTAATTTCATGATATCTTTACAAAGTGTTTTGAAAATATCTAATAAGTAGTTTTGGGTATGGTTTCACAACTTATTGTATATGATTTAATATAGTATGAAATGACAGAAAGTCTATAAGGCTTTCGTTAAAGTGGGATATTTATAGATTTATTTCTTAAAATACTTATATATTTGATATACTTTGGAACTTATTGTATGAGATGATATATGTTGTTATATGGTATATTATACATAACATAATAAAATGTTTTATACCTTTGGTTTATGTAATTTCCTATGATATTATGATATCATATGGTACTAACTTGGCTTGAATTATGGTATTAAATTTTTATTTCACAAGGAATGTGTCATAATGAATAACTAATGTAAATACTTATTATTTTCAATGTATCCAAACATTAAATTTTTAATGCTAAAATCTTTAAAAAGTTTTCTATCATTCAAATAAATTTCATATAATGACATGGTTGGGTTGATGAATTTGTCTTGGTAACATATAGAAATAACCCCCAAAATTTAATTATATCATATGACTAAATGAATGATTTCTTCAAGAGAATCCACCAGATATATAAAATGTATAAGTCACTTTGACATATTGGTGGTTTGTATTACCAACCAGTATAAATAATCTATATGGATTTACCTTATTCATTCATAATTTTCATAGCGAGGTACATGAATATCATGGATTTGATGAAAGACCATCTCATTAATCTAGTAAATAATGTTATCCAATTGATAGATCATATATTATAGATTCTAATTCATGAATCTAATGTATCATTTTCAAAACATTGTGATAAAGGTAGTAAAAGATGATCATCGGTGCATGGTATTCATAGTTCCTTCAATTTATAATTTTATAGGATTTTGGTTTCATACATGGATGATCATGGGAATGAGGTTCCTTATTTCTTATACTGTGTTGATAAAGTGTTTATCAATCCCATGTAACCCATCCCATCCCATGGTGGGTTTTATCCGTTAAGATAATATAGTAAACACCTTATGATATAAGGATATCTTCTCTTGTCCTTTCATATTTTATAATAATGGTATTCCTCTTTGAGAAATATAAACTAATTTTATATATTTTCATAGTGATTTTAGATTTATCTTTTGATGGTATTTTGATATTTATAGGTTTTTAGGGGTTCCATTGTAGGTTTGATAGTGCTTGATTGGAATTGTTTCACAGTTTTTGTGCAATTATTATTGAACATCAAGTTAAGGTAGGGGATTGGAAACATATCTCATTATAATAATGAGTGGATGGGAAATTTCATTGAATTTTTTTGAATGGGAAGATGTTTATAATTAACCTAATGAATATGTTGAACCAATATAAATAAATTTAAAAAGGGGTATTTTTTATAGGATTTATATAATTTAATTTTCTTGTTATTTATACAGTGATTGATTATAATGATTTGACACATACTATTTTAAAACAAATTTTATTAAAATTTTCATTATTCATCACATTCATAATTAGTTATTAAACTTAAATATAGTAAAAAATGGGTGATGTGAATTTCTAGAATCTATGATTGGTCTTGTTTAAACATTACGTGTTGATATAATACAGTGGAATGACTAAAATAGATAGATTGATATTTTTGTTATTGTTTTTTGGGATATTATTAAATATATTTTTGGGATTTACCTTGTTATTTTTAGAATTATAATGGGTTTATGTTTATTTTTTATGTATGTCAGATAATACTTTATGGAATGAATGTGGTGACATGGATAGGTTTATGTGATTGTGTCTTGGTGGTCCTGAAACATGGGTTGATATTGAATTAAATAAAATAAAAGATGAATGAGTAAATCTGATAATGGGTAGGTTATGTGATGAAATTAATAATTCATTGGAATTATTAAATAACCTAATGGGAAAATAGGGTATGATAAATGGGGTTGTAAACAAAGAAGTGTAAGTAGTTAAATTTTTTTTGGGTAGTGAAATAGATATAATTGATGGAATTTTAAATAAATAGTAATTTTGAATAGAAAAATTGATATTGATGTGATAAAATAGGATGTTATGATTGATGTATGGGCGCTTACGAGAATTTTGTGGTTGGATTATATAATGGTGTTCATGTTGGTAATTTTTTATGGGATTTAGCTAGGTTAATGTGCATATTGTAGGTAATAGTAATAACTTCATTTATTTTATTCCAATCCCTAGGTTCATATTGTGTGTATTTTTATATACTCATTTTATTTTTATGTTATTTATAATGACCCACCAATTTAGTTGGGTAACCTTATAGAAAACTATATTAGGATTTTAGGTTTTGATTTTTTTTCCCAAAAATAGGTTATACAGGGAATAGATGGATGAATACTCCCCCAACCCCTCTATTTCTTCTAGATATAGCATAGGATCTGATAACTTGAGATTATCATTCATATGTCACAATGGCTTGAGGATAAAATATCTATGACACAGATATAGTTTAAATTACAGCAGGGGATGTTTATGGGGGGAGTAGGGAATGAGGTTATTGTCCTTTATGTTCATGTTACCCAAATATTATGAGGTTTTTATGTGTGTATATGATGTGGATATATGACATGTGGTATTTTTTTAATGTAAGAACAACGAATCCACAAAAAGGTTCCTTAAGCTGATGGGTCACAAGCCCTCAAGCGAACCTCACAATATGCTAGTGGTTTCTAACTATAAGCTAGGGAATATGACATGTCTATGGGGAGTCTATTCCTTCATGTCAAAGTGTACCATAGTGTAAGTAATCACAAAAGTCAATAATGAAAGAAATAAATTATCCATACATAAGATAAACATCCAAGATCGTAATAATAATTAAACAATTCCAAAGGCAATCCCATATAAAAAATGATGTGTCTTGTCATGTATCCACAATGAAAGAAAATATTTATTTAGGAATCTGAAACAATTCATGTATCAAAAGTAAAAAAAGGACAAAAGAACTATCTTCATATAACATCATGATTTTATCTCGGTCCTATTCTCCCATTCAACTAAACAAATAACAAGTCAATCATTGTATTGTGGGTGCTTTCCCCGATCCCTACCTTCATCCATAAAGTCTTTCCGGGTACCCAATACTGGATCAAATGGATTGTGAGATATCACTCACCAATCCACTACCAATGGTGTCTATAACAAGTCTATCCAGTATAATATAAATATAAGTATATTGGGATATATCATATGTATAATGGTAATGAATGTGAAGTGTTATCTTTTCAAAAAAGACATGGCTCCCTGTAACAACAAACAAGATCCCATAAACATTATTAGTAGTAATTTATAACTAAAAAATTGATATTATCCAATCTAAAAAATATAAACTGATACCCATACTAGGGATATCTGAATATCATAGCAAACATATCCATCAAGTACATTCCATACAACCAAGTGTATAACGTCTACCATTGCCACACCATATAATGTAGTGTATAATACCCATCATGACCTCATTGTATAATCAAGATTGTATCACATCAAAAATGACCATTCCATGTAATCAAATGTTTTAGACCATGAAGCGATAGATCCAAGGTATATAAGAATAGCCATCCTCTTCAATTCCAAGGAGAATCTCTATGGAGACTCGGTAATAACGTGGTATTAGTCCAAGGAGCATGTCAACAGACCATTCCCAATGCATGTCTATGAGAGATCCAAGGGGTATCAATGCTGAAGGCATCCAACATAATCAGTATCTATTGAGTAAATAGGTCCATGTAACCTGCTACTATAAACAATACCCATGGAGTAGAAAAGTCCATGGAGTCTAATGGAATATGGATCCAAGGATCTAATCCATGAATCCACTACTATAGTCAATTCATCATATTAATTCAATAATCTTTCAGGAACATTCAAATTCAAAGAGTTCTTCCAAATCATTTCCATACTTTCTATAAAATCCATTTTAGCAATTAAATCATTAAACCCCATGTAAGCACATGGAAAATAAGGAAAAAACTTCTCCTAATAATTTAATTTAATTCATTCAATTTAACAAGCTCCTAAAATCACTACCAATATGGAATGCACCTAATGGGGAGGTATAACAGAGGTTATATGCAAGGGAAATACCACCTAGGTGGACTAGGCTAAGGATAATTATCTAAAACCATCATAATAGTACTCAAGGGGAACCTAAAATATTCAAAATAATTTATTCAAGACATTTAATCAATTTTAGGGGCAACACCGAAATGTACAGTGTGCGAAAAAATGACGACATAACTTCTAAAATACCAAAACAAAAGGGAAAAGGTATAGACCACCTATCAAAGGTCTATAGTAGAACACTAATCCAATATCGACCTTTGATTCGGTCTAGATATGATGAAAAATTAAGAAATAATTAAAATATGTAAAATATGGAATATTATATTGCAAATAAATAACACTATTGATATGAATAAAATCAAAGAACAAAAAATATGAGTGAATTACTCATTGATGAAGATCCAACGAGATGATTAATTATTAAATCTGAGTCTGGATTGAAAAACAGTGCCCAAATACATAGGGTCGTATTGTTTGGACACATAGTTGGTAAAACCGTGTTATAACCACTCACCCTACTATACATCAAGGGTAACCCTGCATGGTTCGTGCACATAGTTTGGGAAACCATACATAAACCATGCGTTTATCTTATGTTTAAATTCTATAGCATCTCGTACAGGAGTGCACCTATTTTTTCATAGTTTCCTCAAACCATACGACCTCTTGATTCCCTCTCTCCAAGTTTTCATGGTTACTCTTAACCATGAATCTTATTTATCATGGTTTGTTCAAATGTGTGGGCCATATATTTTTTAGAAAAAGTCTATCTATAGGCTTTAAACAATCACCGTACAGCCCCAAAACTCCCATGATATCATTTGTAACTCAAATTTTGTGAAAATAGAGGAGTTAAACCAAAAAATATTCATACCTCATAGGAAGATCCAAGATCTTAAAATCTTCCCCCTTAAATAAATTCACCCCGGAATTTCCCTTTCTCGGGTGGTCAAGGATTGCTTGAGAATAACTCTAACCACCAAGCACATATGTCAGCATATGGTTACCAAGTATCATATTGTAAATGACTATGCTTTCATAACACACATAATAGAGGAACTAATCAACCTCAGTGAACCTTCATTCTCCTATCAACGATATGAATAGGAAGCTCTTAAATGGATTCATCAACCTGAAACTCCACCTCATTCGACTGTAGAGTGTGAGATTAGTCTAGGTAATAATGGTATAGCTATGATACATGGAAGACATCATGCATGTCTTGGTGCATCTAAGGTAGATGTAATGGATAGACTATAGGCTTGAATCTCTCTATAATCTCAAATGGACCAACATATCACAGTGGAACCTTACCCTATCGCCTAATATTTCTATATCTCAAACATAGTGAGATATGTAAAAAAGACATGATCTCTGACTTTGAAATACAAGGGTCATCGACGATGATTGACATATTATTTCTACATTGACTATGAGGTAGCCATCTATTTTCGAATCATCTAGACTTGCTTTTAATTATCCTGAATAGGATGTGGTCCAGGTAACACTACCTATCATACCTCCAACTAGAATAGCAGAAATCGGTATGAACTATCACGTAAAGCCTCATAAGTTTCCATCTGTATAGTCACCTAATATCTATTATTGTGTGAGAATTCAATTGTGGGTATATTCCTCTCCCAAGGTCCCCCAAACATTAGTATTCATTCTCTCAGCATGTCCTCAAGAACCTGGATCATGTGCCAAAACTAACCATCAATCTGACGATGGTATGTCATTCTCAGAAGCACTATTGTGACCAAATCCCTCTACAAAATCTATTAGAATTGATATGTAAACCAGGAATCCCTATCCAATACAATAGTTTTAGGAACCCATTTAGTTCACAATATCCCATGGATATACACTCTCTCATGCTGCATACTAAGATGGAATCCCGAATTGGTATTAAATGAGTGACCATCATGAGCCTATCGATTATAACACATATAAAATCACTACCTTAAAGATAACATGGAAAATTAGTCATGGAATCAATCACAACATCATCCCATTTCCACTCAGGAATGGGAAACTAATGTAAAATACCAGTTGGTTGCTGGTGTTCAAGCTTTACATACAGATAGTTGGAAAACCTCATGAAAAAACTAGCTACCTATCATTTCATACCCACCCACCTATAATGGAAACACATGTCTTGGTATATATTATTAACATCAGGTTGTAATGAAAAAATTAAGGCATGAAATTCTTGAATCATCTCCTTGCGTATATTTTCTGGAACCCAAATGTGACCATGGATGCACAGAATTTCACCATCACCGAATGCCCAAAAAGGAGGTAGGTTATCACATGACACACTCTCCTATAGGACTCAACCATCATCATCAAATAACTACCTCATCCTCACTCTATCTAGAATATTGTAATTCACTTACAAGGATGAGAGACATGTATGGACTTTTCCATCCTGATCCTACAAGTGAATCTATGAGAATAAGGCCACAAGTGACCACTCTCTACTGGCCTCCGGAACTACATGTATCTGAGTCCTCCTTCTCAGTAAACCAGAAACTACATTTCCCTATTTGGGTGTATAGGAAATAGAAAATTCAAAATAATATAGGCACCCAACCCATATTCACAACCTCAAATTTAAATCAAGCTTGGTAAATATGTACTTGAGGATTTTTTGGTCTTTTTACACCGAGAAACATGCTAAAAGTATGTAATGTCTCCATCATTGCATGTTATGTATAATAGCAGATAACTGAAGATCATGCATCGGGTAGACTCAACTAACAATACCTATATGCCAGAAATCACTCCTCCTTCATCCAATCTAGTCCTAGACTAATGTCTGATGCATCACAATACACATTGTAGCTACTACCTGGCTCTAGCCGAATCAAGACTGATATTTAATTTAGTCTCACTTTCATCTCTTTAAAGGCTATCTGACAGGTATCTATCCATAAAACATCAAACCCTTATTATTCAATCTTGTTATAGGTTCTTCTAATTGTGATAATTCATGTATGAAATTCCTCTAATATCTAGTTATCCCCAAGAATCTCCATATGTAAAATAAATTCTTGGGATTCTCCTAGGAAACAATAGCTCTCACCTTTTATGGGTGAACTATTACTCCTATCTCTGAGATAATATGACTTAGGAATTTAATCTTATCCATTTAGAAGTTTATTTTTATATATTATAAAAGAAATGATGCTCTATCATTGTATCCAATACAATATCAATATTTTTGTCACAGTCGTGTTGATTGTGGGAATACGACAAGATATAACCTATAGATACCACAAAAAACAAATCCATATAAGGATGTAAATATATGTTCATTAGCACCATGAAAACTATTTGTGTATTTTTGAGACTGAAAAACATAACCAAATACTCATAAAGACCAATCCTTGTATGAAATGATGTATGAGTTATGTCTATAATTTGAACATGTACTTGGCGATAACCTAATATCAAATCAATCTTCAAGAAAACTCGATGGAGATGGAATTGTTCGAATATATCATATATATAGTGAAAGGGATACCAGTTATTAACCATAAATTTGATCAATTTATGATAATAAACACATATCCTAATGGATTTGTTGGTGCCAAAATTCGGAACAAAGAAGAGGCCCAAAGAAGGCCCCCTGGACTGCCTCACGAAGCCACTTCATGGAGTCCCCCCAGCACCACGGCCACCGCGATGCAATGGAGGCGGGACTCTCCTTGAACACATTTGACGTTTGTGAACCCACCACGAAGCAAAGGAGTTAGGATACTTCGCGAATGCATTTTACGTTAGCAAACCTGCCGTGAAGCAAAGGAGGGGGGACGCTCCGCGACCGCAGTTGACGTTCATGAACCCGCTGCGAAGCGACCATGTTCCTCTTCATGCCGGGTCATATCCACTCCATGGTGCCCCTTGCCTATAAATACTGGGCTCCCCCTAAGCACAAAAGATGGAAAATCTGACCTTTTGGATTCCCAGCTCTCGAATCGCGAAGCATCCCTCCGTTCTGCAAACCATGAGCTATGCATGGTACTTCTGCTCTGCGAAGTGCCTCCCCTTCAGCCCGTTTTGATCCCTTCTTCCAAGAGGGGTCCCTTCACAAAGCATAAGGGTCTTCACGAAGGGAGGGGATCCCCAAGGGAAACTGGGTCATTTCTGAGCTTTTATGCTTCGTGAAACACCCTTCATGTACACATGAGCCACATGCTAAGGTAGGGTCACTGTACTTCGCGAAGCACATTGCTTCCCGGCACCTTGCTTCATGAGGCACCTTTTCTCCATGAGGTTGTGCTCCGAGAATTCCCTTCCACTTCGCGAATCACCACACATTTGCACCTCTTCCCCATGCTAAGGCTAAGGCACCTCACTTCGTGAAGCACACCCTTTGCAGGTGCCCTCCGCCATGCGGAGCAACAAAGCTCCACACGACCCCTGAATATGGACCCCTCTGCTTGGAAAATCATTTTCCTGTGCGACCCTCTAGTTTTGCACAATGTGGCGTCAAAGTCCCCTGGATGATACCACCTATTACGTTGCTTCGCCTAATGCTTCTTCACATAGGCATGCTAATGGATATTTCTTCTTCTCATAGCCACGCTAACGTGGACCCCTCGATGGTTTGCTCTATGAAACCCCCTCACTACGGTGTTTCATGTCCCCTCTATGCCCCAAGGAGCATAGGGTACTAGTTATGTATGTCCAATGGGTGTGGATAGAACCCACTTCATCCGAGCAGCAAGACGTTAAACTGCCAAGCCCCATCGTCCTCAAAAAATGACGTTAAACTATGACCTCACCTCGTGCCTCGCACGAAGGATCCCCCCTACTTGGGCATTCTCCACGCCCCCTAGTATCCACAAGGTATGATATCCTCTTTCATGGAGTGGCGTTTGTCCGTGTGGAAGGGAATCCACCTTGGTGTAAGCCCCTAGCATTTCTTGTAGGAGGCAGCACCCCTTGCTCCTCCTCACATCCTCGGTGCCAAGGCTATAGGAGGGTGTGATTGGGAATGAGGATCTTCCATTATTCGGTCCCAAATACCTCTCCCAATGCACTTTGTCTCCATTAGGCCTCCATCATGGAGTAATTCCCAACACTTCTTGGGCTACTCAACGCGTTATCCCCTCTTCACTTCCCACGGACGCACCTTTCATGACATGGTCATCAGGCCTCTGCTGCCTCTTGTTTCTCACACCGATCATGACTCACATGGGCTTAGAGTAATCATCGACCATGAAATCAACCCCGTCCCACATGAAGTTAAACTGTATGACCCAAATATGGGTTCTTTGATCCATGTCAAGGCATGGTACGTAGGAAGCCTCCATGAGGTTCAAGCCCACCGTCCACCTGGACCAAGGTCCTCAACCACGTCGGTTCACCGACTCCTCTCCATAACAAACTACAAGGACTTTGATCCATGTTAAGGCATGGTATGTAGGAAGCCTCATGAGGTTCAAGCCCAACAACACCAGTCGTTCCGACCCCCTTCACGTCGGTTCGCCCCCGTCCCACATGACGTTAAATTGTATCCGCCTCCTGAACTACGAGGACTTTTATCCATGTCAAGGCATGGTACATAAGAAGCCTCCATGAGGTTCATGCCCCTTTCCATACTGAACTACGAGGACTTTGATCCTTGTCAAGGCATGGTACGTAGGATGCCACACGAGGTTCAAGTCCACCACCGATCATTCTGACCCCCTTCATGTCGGTTCGCCCCGTCCCACATGATGTTAAACTATATCATGTTCCCGAACTACATGGACTTTGATCCATGCCAAGGCATTATATGTAGGAAGCCTCACGAGGTTCAATCCCACCACCACCCGGTCGCTCCGACCCCCTTCACGTCGATTCACCAAAACCTTGGGCAGCCTAGAGTGTAATCCCCAACACCCATCCATCCACCTAAACTATGGGGACATTGATCCATGTTAAGGCATTGTACATAGGATGCCTCATGAGGTTCAAGCCCACCATCACCCGATCGCTCTGACCCCTACCCGTCGGTTCACCAACACCTTGGACAACCTAGAGTGTAAGCCCCAACACCCATCCATCCACCTAAACTACGGGGACATTGATCCATGTTAAGGCATGGTACATAGGAAGCCTCAAGAGGTTCAAGCCCACCAACATTAGACCCCAGGTCCATCTTCATGTCGGTTCGCCGACAGGCCCCACCTGAACTACGAGGACTTTGATCCATGTCAAGGCATGGTACGTAGAAAGCCTCACGAGGTTCAAGCCCACCAACATCGTACCCCAGGTCCATCTTCACGTCGGTTCACCAACACACCCACCCGAACTGTAGGGACTTTGATCCATTTCAAGACATGGAACATAGGAATCCTCCCTCAGTTTCAAGATCACCACCACCTGGTTGGTCCAACCTCCTTCATGTTGGTTCGACCCCATCCAACGGTAAGCCATTGAAACCTCATTCAGCGGTAAGCCATTGTCAACCCCATTCGACGGTAAGCCGTCACAAAATGAACTATGTTGAATTTGATTCCCTACCACAGGGATACCTAAAAGGTCTCTTCGAGGTTCAAGCCCAAAACCATCATCCATCATGATTCTTACCTGGTCCGCCACATAATGGTGAGATAATTCCACCTCATTCCATCCCACCACATTCGGGAAGCCACACACATGCTGACCCAAACATTGGTGTTCCCTCCAGGGGGTTCCTCTGTCTGATCCACTCTAATCAGTGTTCTAATCAGTCTGATCCATCTCCGCTGGACGTTAAACTTTTGGCATACCCTATGTTAAACATAGGAAGCTAAGGAAAACCTCAGACACATGCCTATGGCATATGATTCCCCGCGTTTGATATGGGATTCCTTGGGGTTCTGCACCCTCATGAAGACCTATAATAAGGGACAGAAGAGAGATACACTAATCCCCAGCCTCCAGACATGCCAATGATGCCTAGAGTGACTACTCCCCTAACCAAAGGTTTCTGCCCTTACCAAACCCCTTGGAATGTACTAACAGAAGCAGCATAATTAACTGGTGTCCATGAAGATATGGGGCTGGGAAGAGTTTCATGAACAACGTATTAAATCTATGAGGGAGACCCAGACTAGGTGATGAGTTATGAGGAGGAATCCTTGAAAGGAAGAACCGACATCCCATCATCCTATTTCGATAAAGGAGCAGACATCCCTAAATAAGGAGTAGATACAGCCCGCCTTTGGAAAGCGGGAATGCATCCCCTTTTTCCTATTGTGAAGACCGTTATCTGGACACTGATTATTACAAGAGCAAGGATATTCAAATTCTGGCAAGTGAGTTTGAGCCTGCCCTGGTCACAAGTGACCCCTAGGTAGGTCTGGATGCCGCCTACGTCTTCCCAATCCATCGATTAGAGGCCACGTCCATCCGAAATGGGGAAATGATTTTTTGTATCTGGTACAAGAGGAAGGTATATTCCAAAGTCCAAGCGATGGAGGAAAATCACCTCGTACTCCTACACAGACCAGGCTCAGGTGATCCTGGAACCTCATACCCCCGTACGGTATCGGGACATCCGCCCCACGGAAATGGAAGTACGTCATATGTGTCTATTCCACCAGGCGGTAATTAACCGGTTCAAGTTGATGCACCACTACTACTTTGATATCATCAAGCGTGTTCCCCTAGGCCGAAGGCCAGATGATATCAGATCGACTGCCTTCGTTGTTGTGGTCTCAGCGACGCGTGAATCTCCTGATGCACTATCCACTACTGTCCAAGTTTGTATCAGCCTCCCATCAGGTTCCTCCGACCAAGGGAAAGCCTCGCCTACTGGGAATCCCTCCTCCTCAAGTGAGTAAGAGGATTTGGAGGATGGTCCCCCACCGTTGAAGAAGGCGTCTCAACCACAGTCGATGAACTAGTACAGGTGAACCTTGGTAGAGAGGCAGATCTGTGACCCATGTTGATCAGTGCTGCCTTGACCCTTGAGGAGCAGTAGCAGCACGCAGACTTCCTTAAATAGCATTGTGTCGTGTTTTCCTGGAGTTACGATGAGATGCCCGGACTAGATCCTCAGGTAGTCATCCACCGCCTCAGTCTCCCAACAAACCATCTCGGGTTCAAGCAGCCTCACAGAAAGATGCACCCTTCTCACAGTTCCATGGTTGAGGCTAATGATGACAATCTCATCAGGGCCAACGTTGTCAAGGAGGTCCAGAAACCCAAGTGGCTAGCCCACATCATGCCATTCAGGAAGAATAATGAACAGATCAGAGTCTGTATCAACTTCCGAGATCTCAAATGTCACTGTCCGAAGGACGATTTTCCCCTTCTGGTGACAGAATAGTTGATCGATGATATGGCTAGGTTACAATCCCTCTCCTTCATGGATGGTTACTCTGGATATAATCAGATCAAGATAGACCCTGAGGATGAAGAGTCCACGGATTTCTGGGCGCCCCAATGTACTTTATGTTACCAGGTCATGCCCTTCAACCTAAAGAATGAATATGCTACCTATTAGCAGTTCATGCATCACATATTCAAGCTAATCCTAGGAACATTGGTGGAATTCTATGTGGATGATATAGTGATCAAATATCTCCAGTTCAAGGACCATCTCAAGGACCTTGAGAAAGTGTTCAGCTTCCTCCATTCCTACCACTTGAAGATGAACCCACTGAAGTGTTCCTTCGTTTTCACTTTTGGGAAGTTTCTTGGCTTTGTTGTCAGGTACCGAGGAATCGAGATCGACCTAGAGAAGATCATGGCAATCAGACCGATGCCTCCCCCGGGAAATATCCGAGAGCTTCAAGGTTTTCAAGGCCACATAGCCTAGATATGAAAATTCATTACAAATCTGACTGGAAAGTGTAAGCCCTTTTCTCATCTAATGGAGAAAGGCTCTACCTATGAATGGGATGAAGAGTGTCAGACCACGTTTGAGGAAATTAATCAGTACTTCCTTCAGCCCCCAGTCTTGATTCCACCTGTCTCCGGTACGCCGCTAATCCGGTACGTGACTATCCTGGACCAATCTCTCGGTCCCTTATTGACTAGAAGAACATAGAGGGGACAAAAAATAGTCTCTACTACATCAACCACATGCTTCTCGATACAGAGACCAGATACTCCCCCATCTATAAGAGCAGCCTTGCACTCATATTTTCTTTGCAGAATTTGTGACATTACCAGCAGCACCATGAGGTAAAACTAGTCTCTTGGTTAGACCCATTGAAGTACATTATGAATCACCCCATGTCGACTGGACGATTAGGGCGGTGGGAGGTAATACTCCAGTAGTTTGACATCAGGTTCGTGCCTTATAAATCTATTAAGGGGAAGGCATTGGCAGACATTCTAGCTACCCATCCAACCTCCGTGGATCAGTCCCTAGACCGAGATTTTCTAGATGAGGCCATCTTCTTAGTCGATCAAGTCATCCTATGTTGGAAAATGCACTTTTATGGTGCCTCATGGAGCCCCACCGGTAGGAGGCTCAATGATCCTAGGCTCAATAGAGTGGGCATGGGTATCGTCTTTATAACCCCGGCGCAAGTCGTCTTGCCATACTCATTCCTATTGATAGAAGGCTGCACCAACAACGAGGCAGAGTATCAGGCTCTTATCACTGGCCTCAAGCTGGCCCTCTAGATTGATGTTCCCCATTTTCATGTGAAAGGGTATTCCGGATAGTCATCAACAAAGTAAACAGTGGCTATGTTATCAGAAATCCAGAGCTCACACCATTTTTGGAGTGCACCCTCCATCTAATGGCATAGTTCCCTTCACGACTGGAGGTTACCCATGTCCCTCAGTCACAGAATGGTTGAGCGGGAACCTTGGCCAGCTTAGCTGCATCACTTGCAGATCCCGAGTAGGATGATCTGATTATACATGTATCACACCAGAGATTCATTTCCCCCGTCACCCTAGTGGATGACGACGACCTACGAGTAAGACATCTTACCATTGGATCCTCCACGTCAGGACCAATGGGCTCTTCAGATGCAGTGGTTGAAACGACTCGTGACTAGAGAGTCCCTTTTGTCGACTATCTCCAAAATAGTTACCTCCCAGCTGATCGGGCTGAGAGCAAGTGAAGCCAATGCCGCACGCTATAGTTTAACCTCTAGATTGATCCCAGCCTGGAGCCAATCCTCTATAATCAAGGGTTTGATGGTGTTCTCCTCTGTTGCATCAAAGGATTCAAGATTCCACAGGTCATGGAATAGGTTCATGCATGTTCTTGTGGTGCCCACTAGGATAGGCTGAAACTATCTCTCTAAATCTGGAGACTAGGGTACTTCTGGATCTCTAGGATCCATGATTGTATTGAGTTTACCAAGATATGTCACGTGTTCCATGTTCATTCTAACTTCCTACATCGGCCACCAGAACCTCTCCTCTCCACCAAGTACTCTTGTCCATTTCCGATGTGGGGAATTGATGTCATGGGACCATACCCAGCGACGACAGATCGCCAGTTTAGGTTCATCCTGACCGCCACAGATTTCCTTTCCATGTGGGCAGAGGTAGTTCCACTTAGGGAGGTCAAGGCCCGCTCTATATTTGACTTCGTGAGCTCCAACATCATCCACTTATTTGGGGTCCCTCTTTCCATCCTCACTGATAACGACACCAACATCCGAGCAGCTGAGCTGAAGAAGTTGTACGCCAAGTACAATATCCATTCGAACAATACCTCCTGCTATCACGCGCAGGCAAATGGATAGATTGAGTTGTTCAAAAAAACCCTTTCTAACATTTTATAGAAAATTGTTGGCCAGAATAAGAAGAGTTGGCCGGACAAGCTCCCCAATGCCCTATGGGATTATCATATGATGAATCGCAATTCCACCCAGGTGACCCCATATTCCCTAGTGTACGGGGATGAGGCCGTCTTACCCATCCAGATCCAGCTTCCATCATTATGCACTGCGGTCTATGACTAGAAGGCACTAGATAAATTGGCCGAAATCTATCTAGTAGAATTGGAAGAAGTTGATGAGAATATGCTATGTGCCCTGCAAAATCTGGAAAGGCATCAGAATAGGATGTCTAGAGCCTTCAATAAGAAGGTTCACCTCCACTCTTTTCTGCAAGGCGGCATGGTATTGGCCTTCTGAGCTCCAATGATCCCTATAAGGCAACCACCCAAGTTGGAGCCCAAATGGGAAGGACATTACATAGTCCAGAGGGTTTACCCCAATGGAGCATACTCCATGGTGACCATGGATGGTGAGAATATAACTCCTCCCACCAATGAAAAGTTCCTTAAGAAATACATTGTCTGAGCCTAATGGTCCTACATGACCTTAAACTGGATAGTCCCATATGACCCAAAACTGCACGCTAGTCCTACATGACCTTAAACTATCTAGACCTGCATGAATTTAAATTGAACATCGTCCAGCATGACATTAAACTGCATTTCTAGAACTATGTATGGCTTGATTCCCATCTACATGAGACACATAGGAAAGCTCATACACTTGGTCTTGAGCCCAGCCCGAACATTTCTCTTTGACTTTCCCCTCGGGGTATAGCTTTCTTAGAGGATCCTCGCATGATATTGTGTAGGCTTCCTTAGCCCGACTCATACAAGGATTATAATGGTCGCACCACATGCCCACTCCTGTTCTTCTATCCTCCCATGTCTTCACCAGACGACGTTAAACTGCATGGCCTTCAAGAACTATATATGGATTGATTCCCATCCTCATGGGATACGTAGGAACGCCTGGAAATTTTGTCTGTTGGCCCATCCCAAACCACATGATCTTCCCCTTGGGTCAAGACGTATGGTAGAGGTGAAAACTTTTTCCCCAATTCACGTTGAGAAAACATCGATCCAGTCATACGTCCCACTCCCTGGAGACATTCACCTCTTTTAGATATGGGTACAACTATGCTTCACCCACTCGTTGACTGGAATTTCCTCACCTTCCCCATCCGGAAGGGCCCCTGAATGGTATGGATTCTAGGCCTAAGGGCTCTCTTAAATCTTTGGGCCAACGACCATGAGGATGTTGAGAAACAAGCCGATACAAGTCCCGCATTTTGAATGTGGTCAGCGGTCGAAGCTCATTTGTTGCTCCCAGTTCAGGTCACTGTAGGGATGTTGCGTTTTGAACATGGTCAATAGCTATCCTGGATCGTTAGTACCACTCCAAGATGTCCCAAACATCGATTGAAGTGGTTAATTATACCCCTTTGTATCTCCAAGTGACGAACTCCCTTTGGGAAAGGGGGAATATGGCCTTCCATCCGAGGCCTAGCCTCAGCCCCTTGGCCTTTCGGGCTCCATCCCAGGTTCTCTCATGGGAGTGTATGATGTGGTGCGGGATTATGTCCTCATTCATGTTGGGTTAGTAGCCGTGTCGTACACCTCCCTTGTTTGGGGTAGCCTACTCCCCTCCTTGTCCTCACTATAAGACGTTAAACTGCAAACTGGTCGGGCCTTCCTGACTGAGGCCCAGCCTCAGGCCCCTTGGCCTTCTCGGGCCCCCAGCCCTCGTCCTCACTACAAGACATTAAACTGAAAGCTGGCCAGTCCTCCCTCCCCTTAGACTTCTTGAGCCCCCGACCCTCGTCCTCACTGTAAGACGTTAAACTACAAGCTGGTCAGGCCTCCCTGACCGAGGCCCAGCCTCAGGCCCCTTGGCCTTCTTGGTCCCCCGGCCCTCATCCTCACTGTAAGATGTTAACTGCAAGCTGGTCAGGCCTCCCTGGCCGAGGTCCAGCCTCAGGACCTTGGCCATTTCGGGCCCCCATCCCTCATCCTCACTATAAGACGTTAAACTGCAAACTGGTCAGGCCTTCATGACCAAGGCCTAGCCTTAGGACCTTTGGCCTTTTCAGGCCCCAACCCAGGTTCTATCTTCTGGGAGTATACGGTGTGGTGAGAGATTATTCCCTCATTCACGTTGGGCTGTTCTCCATGCCATACAACCCCCTTGTTAGGGTATCTTACCCCCGAGTGTCCTTAAGAACTACATGTGGCTTCATTCCCACCGTTATGGGATACGTAGGACCACCTGAATATCTAGACTTCAGGTCTAGCCCCATCTCCCAAGAATCATCATTTCACCTTGGCCCCTTGGCCTACCCTTCCCCTGAGAGGAGTGTATATGGTGTGTCATGGGATTATTTCCTCATTCATGTCAGGCTTGTAATGACCATGCCGTATACCTCTCCCTCCTGAACACCCTCATCGCCCCTTTTTGTCCATTCACCAATGTGCCTAAGGGTTCTCTGGTTTAGTACCTAGAATGTCGGACTCTGCTCTGACATGCTTCCACCATCTTTTCAAGATTTTTGTTCCCCTTCATTAGGGATTCCATCACCTTTCACACCCGAAAGGGCCCTCGAATGGAATGTATGTTAGGACTACGGTCCCTCCTACCATTACAGGCCAATATCCTTGTGGGTCGCAGACAACAAGCCGATACAAATCCCGCGTTGTGAATATGGTCAGTGGTCGATGCTCATTTGTTGTTCCCACTTCAGGCTAATGCGATATGGATACTATGTTTTGAACATGATAGATAGTTATCCTCCATTGCCATGCCAACCCCATTAAGCCCAAATTGTTGGTTACATGATTCACACTCTTCTCCACCTCATCATGTCCATGTAGAACTTCAAAACTCTTGGTATTATTCCTTAGTGCGCATCCGCATGCTAGGAGGACCGAAGCCGCGATAGGGGCGTCATTTGGGGATCTGTACCAATTTCCCTTTGGCTTGCATTCCAGGTTTTTCAAAAGACATATTACTCCCTTGTTTCCCACAACGAGTTTAACTCATGTGGGCTTAGGTATTAGGTAGAGTTCTACACTTACTTGGAGGGTTTTCACTCCATCCGTTGTCTGATATCTAAGACAATAAACTAATATCTCGTCTAAGAACAACATGTGGATTGATTCCCATCCTTAAGGGACACAAAGGACCACCTGGACGTCTTGTTTTCGGGTCCATCTCAGTTGGGAGCTAATTTCTCCTACCCATTTTCCCTCTTTCTTCAATGTAGGCCCCTTGGCCTGAGGCTCCTTTCTCAAGATTGCATACAGTGTAGTGTAGGATTATGTACTCATTCACGTCGAGTATGCTGTACCAAGTCGTGTGAATTACTGCATGTCCAAGCCATATGACTTTAAACTATGTCACCTGGTCCTATCACATGACCCTAAACTATGACATTATCATCCTAGCTGCCCGATGAAAAACAACACTGCATCCTGATGTTCTCACTCAAGGGGACACCATGTTTGGTATTGGTCACACACCATACCATTTTTCAACGCTTTCTATGGCTTGATTCTTGTGGCGATGCCAGGGCCTGCTACCCTAGGTCTGTCGCTTCACAAAAAACCACTCACCTTAAAGGATAAACAAGATTTATCAAATACCACTTCTTTTTGTGTGAGGGACATGCCCTTACACCCCATTTTTTTCCTGGAACTAGTACCTTATCGTGCCACCTCAAGAACTACATGCAGCTTGATCCCCATCCTCATGGGGTACGCAAGAATGCCTGTGCACTTTGCCTCAGGCCCAGGTTGACTCTCGTTTTCAGTCCCTCGACCTAAAACCTCGCCAAGGAACACATGGTGGTTAGAATCCACGGTTCCCATTCATGTTGGGTTTTTGTAATTTCCCCACCATGTGTCTCCCACATTTCCTATCATCCATTGTCTGAGTTCTACGACCCTAAACTATGATCTCCCTATGGGAAGGGACTTAGTGCCCTTTATCTAATACATCTCATTGTCGTATTCGGATGCATTTTGATAGAGATCCCGGAGTGTAGAATTTTCAAGGGGGCATTCCACTTGTTTCTTGTCCAAGCATCGTGAACTCGCTATTTGGATACTCATCCTCTTCCATATTTGAAGGGACACCCTTACGGCCTGGTCCCATGCTGCATCAGCTCACCCATCATCCTGGACCAATGCCCCTAAGGATCTTTGATGACATTTGCGACAGGTCCCATGTTTCGAACATGGTCAATGGTCGACCCTCATTTGTCTTTCCCCATTCTAAGCTAACGTGATATGGATGCTGAATTTCCACCATGTTAAACAGCTATCCTCCATTATCATGCCTCCATCATTGTGGTCCAGATTTCGGGCGTCATGATTCACGCATTTCCACTTCCTCATGTTCATGTGGAATTCTGACATACTCGGATATGTCTCTTTACATGTCTAGGTGCGCTACATGGCCGAGTTAGCATCATTGGGGCGATATTCACCGAGCATCCGTTCACCCTAACATGCCTCTTCCTGTGTCGGGAAATTCCCACCACTACTTCTTGTTTCCCACATCGAGCACGACTCGCGTGGGATTAGAAGTTTTGGTAGGATGTACACCGGCGCAGCCGGGATTCTCATCGTCCTGCATGACATTAAACTGTGCTTCTAGAAATATGTATGGATTGAACCCCATCCTTATGGGATATGTAGAGACACCCCTATATTTTCCCCAGGGTCCATCCCCAAGAATCATAATGTCATGTTCCTCCCCATTTCCGGCCCCCTGGCCTGACCCCTTTGCGGGGAAATGTGCAACTGAAATTTTTCCTTGAGAAAGTTCGGGATGCCCCAAGATGACATTGGGAAGTGATGACTCTCTCACCAGAGAGTCCCTATCTAAAAGAGGGAATGATCCATGATCCAAACGATGCATCCATCTAGTGTGCTTCCACCACGGTGGCATAATTTCAAGAATGTTGGATTCTGTTCGAACAAACCCTCACTCCACATTCCACGCTTTTTGTTCCCCTTATTCGGACCCTCATCCTCTTTCATGTCTGGAGGAACCCCTAATAGTCTGGATGCTTGGCCTATGGCCCGCTTATTGTCCTAGTCCAATGTTCCAAAAGACTAACGGATGGCATTTGAGACAGGTCCCATGTTTTGAACATGGTCAATGGTTGACCCTCATTTTCTTTCCCCACTATAGGATAATGCAATAAGAATGCTGCATTTCAAATGCTGTCAACAGTTATTCTTTATTGTCATGCCAACCCCACAATGTTCTGAATCCTGGGTATTATGATCCACACCTCCCATTCCCATATGTTCGGATCGATTTTAGCACCCCTTGCATTACCCCGTTTGTGCACAAGAGCACACTAGGAAAACAATAATTTAGTTGTTTTGTGAACTTAATTCCCTAGTCAGGTCTCTCCCATCTCCCAGAAATCCTGACCGGTTGTCCAAACTGTGGATTCTCAATGCTTGGTTTGCACTCTTATGTTTGGATGGGGTGATGAAGTGTTCACCCCTTGTTTCTCACATCGGGCTCGACCTACACGAGCTTAGGGAATGATCGATGGATGCTCCGCGAACATCACAAGGGTGCCGTAAACCAATGTAAAAAACGGAACTCATGCATTCTACGACATCCAAAAAGTCAAAGCATGAAAGTAAGTTTAAGGGTTTTTAATAATTATAGTACCCGGGGGTCGACTCCCCCCATGGAAGGATTGACCTCGTCAAAGGAGCATAGATGCTCCTCCACCCTCTGGCTAGTGGCGTCCAAGAGTTTCTGCCGCTTTTCCAGCTCCTGCTCCTCCTCAACAGCGAGAGGGAACAATTCGTTGGCCGCAATCTGGTCCCACTCCACGTCAGCCTGGATAGTGATCATCTCCCCAGAAGCTTGCTTCAGGCCATCTTCGGCAACTTCCAGCTGGGCCTTCAATCGAAATATTATCTCAAATTGCGCATTGAGAGAGGTCAAGTGCTCATCTGCCCGATTTCGCAGACGTTGGACCTCATCTTCAGCCTTCTGAATCCTCTTGATGTTAACCACCTTCCTCCATTGCCAGCCCACACTGAGGCCACAATCAAACTCCCGAATCTTCTCCACCATGAGATCTCAGACGAGCATGTGAGGGTGCTGGGGATTCACTCCCCCTACACTCTGTTCGCGCAGTCGCGAGTGAAGTCTGTCCATCTCATCCAACCATAGCACTTGGGGGTTCCATTGATAAAGAATGTGATTAGATTCCACGATCGGTGACAGACTATTTTGTTTTCCTCCACGTTAGAGGTCGTCTCATCATAGTCAGTGCGATTGGTAGGCTCGTATGCAGTGAATTCCCCCAGGAACACCTCGGTCGGTCCACATCTGGCATCAGATCAGGCATGGCGGGGCCTGAATTGTCTGGTTGATCCTCATAATTAGATCCCACCATGATAACCTCAAGCGCAGTCCCACTGGCACCCCTTCCAGTGATTGGGAGCACTGCAGTTCGGCCAGGCTAGATTTCCACCACCACGACCACTGGCATGCCCCTGGGAAGGGCGCTACCAGAAGCCTTGACCAACTTCACCATAGTAGCCCAGGCCAATTGAAGGACTGTACATGCCAATAAGGGGACATTAATGCCAGTTAACTTGTTCAGGGGACGAAATTTGTGAATTCAGTAAAGAAGACTTACAGAATTAAAATCCCTGGTTTTGCTCTTGGGCCGATGTCATTGGAACCCCGAGACGCAGCCCCCCCGTATATGGTTGACAGGTCTAGAGACTCCAGGGGAGTTGCCTCAATTGTCACAGCCCCATCAGACATGGAAGTTGATGCAGCCATGAGCGTGGATCCAGAAGGTCCCGCGTCGGCACCCACTGAAGGGCAGGAACAAGTTCTATGCCCAAGGAACTCTTGCATAGTACAGACGCTGATAAAGAATGCAGGGGAACCTAAGGGTCAGACTCTGAAGAAGGAACGTGGGGTTTTACCTTGAGAGCCTTCATGAAATATTCAAGATTCGAGGACCGATCGCTGACTTCACCCTCCTTTGTCGGACTTTCTCTACCAGCCTCGTCTCCCCAGGAGGACTTGTCTGATTCCTTCAGTAGGGGTAAGCGCTCCATCAAGTCAGCGACTGACATATGCGGAGGGACGGTGTGACCCAGCATCACCCTGCCCCAGTCTTTCATCGGGTGCAGGTCACCTCGGGTGTGGATGAAGTCTTCCAGCTCAGCTATGTATTGCTCTGCCTCTTCCTAGGATACTACAAAACTGACCTTAATAGGGACAATTCCCGACAAGTTCATCCCGTGGCGGTTAAGGTTCCACCATAACTCGGATGGGCCAAGGAATTTCTGGTTGACTTCCCAGATGTACCAGGCCTCTAGGAAGACAGCATCCTCTGGCATGTCAATACGGCGCAACCGCTTTCCCAGGGCCTGAGTAGAGATCCTGCAGAATCCCCTCAGTGGCTGCCCCTCTGGATGACTATATTCTCTTGGGACCACCAACTCTGCTACCGCTGCGAGATCTTCTATTGGTGCTCCCCCCTCAACTGGTGCGGGCAGCGCTGCTATGGTAGCCCCGCCACTACGGGATGCCCTTGTCGCCTTCTAGCCTCGACCCCGAGATCGGGGAAGCTCGCCTGCACCGACCAGGACAGTTGGCCGCTTCAGCATCTCCCCTGGATAGGCTGCCTCCCATCACTGGGAAAATTCTTTTATAAGCCCAAGGAAAGTGGTTGATGGAGGTAATACATTCCGCATCTTCCCATCTTCCAGTGTGAATATGATCCACATCTGCCTCATCACACACGGGTGCTCCTCGTAGCGCACACCCAGGTAGACCTACGGGGTCAGCCGCTGCAGGCACCAAAATTTCCTGGAAAACTACTGTGGGGTGTATGGCTCTCTAAGACACTTGCGGTCCACCCTGGCAACCAAGAACCCAACTCGAATGTCCAGGAGGTAGGATCAGTGTTGTTCCGTTCCCTGGCCATCATCCATGAAGGCCCCCATCAGCAGTGGAATCGGGTAGAAATTGAATTCCGCCACCCTTCACACCCGGTTCAGAACCGATGGTGCGGTCAGCTTAGTCGAAAAGCTCCCCACAATATTCAAGATCGAGGGAAGAATGTTCCACCCTGGTAGATATATGGGGTTTGGATACTCATAAATCCCCCTAAGGTGCACCACCATCCATCCATACATGAGGTGGAATGACCCGCATAACCTCTCTGGCCTTTTCCCCTTGCTGATGTGCCACAACATTTTGTACAACTTGGAATGCATCAGGATCCCCAGGTTGACCCGTCCTCCTGTCGCCAATGTGGACGCCATGATGAAAGTTCTTGGCCACACTCCCATGTTTGTATCCATCACCGGAAGGATCCAACAACAGATGAGAGCTGTGATGAATTCCGCCAGCCTCACTATTGGCCGTTGTTCAGTGCTGACACTGAACCCCCAGGTCTTCCACTTTCTATCCTCCAGCTGCGGCCAGTATGAGTTTTCCTTACTCCGGACCCCCTTTGGGAATCATCGAGGCCTTTTCGGGAACTGCCTGTTTTCCAGGAAGTTTAGAAACTTCTTGAACCAATGCTTGAATTGGACATCCCTCATGGCCTCCTTGTCCTCACCGAGTAAAAGCTCCATCAATTCCATCACCATATGTGGAATCTTCTCTAGATCCTCCCATGCACCCATAGCCAGAAATAATTCGTCGTACATCACCCCCAGTATCAGGACCCCCAAGATCTGATGCACGTCCCATAGGCTGATACCGACCTCCCCATGATGCAGGTGGAAGGTATTGGCCCCCAATGACCATCAACTTAATATATTCGGCATTAACTTTTTCGGCTGGTAGATATGGAAATCAGAAGCCCAAACTGCCTCAAACCAGCCCACTTTTCTCATATCCGCTCCGAAATGCTCTTATGAGGTGCCTACCTAGTAGGACCAAGCCCAATCGTCCATAATGTTTCCACCCTGGCACAGGTCCCTTTCCTCGGACCAACCCTTCTTTGGGTTCCCCAGCACCGCCTTAAGTATGGTTCAATATAGGGGAGGGGATATCTCTAGTTACAATACCCTCCTGTCTACATTTTTGAGATGATTGTATAGGCAGTCGGCGATGATAGGCGTGAAGTCCTCCCGAGCCTGACCATCGGGAGCCCTGAACCATCGGCGCTGACACAGCATGCTCCAGAACCAGTAAGCTGGCTCATCCCTACATGCTTCATGGATGAAGACATAATTCCTCATCCTGAAGCTATACAAGGGAAACCTCCTACACATCGGGTAGTTATTTTGGCTCTACGACACTAGATCCACTAACGAACTATCGTCCGTGCGGCTCTAGACTAGCTCTCCTCGCCCCAGAATGTTCGCCATTTCATCCGTCCAAGCGGCATCTACAAGGACCCCCTGGGCAGATTCTTGGTGGGCCATTCATTCTGGTGTTGTGATGTTTTCTTTGGCTCAATTTCGAAGATAATTCACAAAGAGCGTTCACAAATCCTGCTCGTGAAGACTATTCGCAGGGCGCTGCCTCGACATTCAAAGTTGGATCACGGAGCGCAAGCACAGAGTCAAGGGCTCACTGTGGGCCATGAAGACTCGATTCGTAGAGATCACTCGCGGAGTATGAAGATCTTCACGAATCAAGAGTGTAAGAAGACAAAATCATAGAGGATGGAAAGGAACGAAGAGACGGAAGGCCCCCTATTTTTAGGCAACGACCTTCGGAGCTTCACAACATGTCCAGTCCGCCCCGAGCTTCGCGACGCACTCAGCCCCCGCATTCCCAATCTTCCTGACGAGCCCTCTTCACAAGTTAGCACCATGAACAGCTAAGGATTTTGTTGATTTACCTCAGACTTAGACCCTTGATCTCTCCACAGATCAGAGTCTGAGGGGGGGGGGGGGGGGAATTGTTGGCACCATAATTCATAACAAAGAAGAGGCCCAAAGAAGGTCCCCGAACTACCTCGCGATGCCACTTCGCGGAGTCCCCCCAGCAATATGGCCGCCACGAAGCAATGGAGGCGGGACACTCCACGAATACATTTGACATTCGCAAACCTGCTGCTATGAAAAGGAGGTGGGACACTTAATGAAAGCATCTGATTTCACGAACCCAATACGATGCAAAAGCAGCGGGACGCTCTGCGACCGCAATTGACATTCACGAACCCGCCACGAAGCGACCATATTCCTCTTCACGCCGCTTTAACTCCACTCTATAGTGCCCATTGCCTATAAATACTAAGCACCCCCTGATCCCAAAAGATGGACAATCTGACCTTTCAGCTTCCCAGCTCCCGAATCGCGAAACATCCTTCTGATCTGCAAACCATGATCTGTGCGAGTTACTTCTGCTTCATGAAGTGAATCCCCTTCATCTTTTTTTGATCCCATATTCCAAGAGGGATGTCCTTCATGAAGCCTAAGGGTATTCACGATGGAAGTGGATCCCCAAGGGGACCCAGGTCGTCGTGGAGCATTTATTCTTTGTGAAACACCCTTCATGTACACATGATCCACATACTAAGGCAAGGTCACTCTACTTAACGAAGAATATTGCTTCACGACACCTTTCTTCGTGAGGTACCATTGCTCCGCATGGCTATGGTCCATGAATTCCCTTCCACTTCATGAAGCACCTCCCATTTGCACCACCGCCCCATGCTAAGGCTAAGGTACCCCACCTCGAGAAGCACACCGCTTTGCAAGTGCCATCCGCCACACGGAGCAACAGAGCTCCACACGGCCCCTACCTATGGACCCCTCTTCTTGGAAAATCCTTTTCTCGTGCAACCATCTAGGTTTTCATGATATGACTTAAAAGTCCCCTGGACGATATCGCCCGTTGCGTTGCTTCAACTAATGCTTCATCGCATAGGCATGCTAATGGCCATTGCTTCTTCACATAGCCACGCTAACGTGGACCCCTCGATGGTTCGATCAATGACATCCCCTCACTACAGCGTTGCCTATCCCCTTTCTGCACCAAGGTGTAGAGGGTACCGATTATGTAAGTCCTAGGGGTGTAGAGAGAACCCACTTCGTTCGAGCTGCAGGATGTTAAACTGCCAAGAACCATCATCCTCAACACATGATGTTAAACTGTGACCTCGCCATGTGCCTCGCACGTAGGGTCCCCCACCTTGGGAATTCTCTACGCCCCCTGGTATCCATAGGGGATGATAACCTTCTTCTTGGAGTGACATTTTTCTGTGGGGAAGTGCTGCCACCTTTGTGTAAGCCCCTATCTTTTCTTGAAGGAGTCATCACAGCTTGCTCCTCCTCACTTCCTCAGTGCCGAGGCCAGTGGAGGGCATGATAGGGAATGTGGATCTTCCTTTCTACGGTCCCAAATCCCTGTCCTGCTGCACTTTGTAACCATCAGGCCTCCATCATGGAGTAAGACCCAACACTTCTTGGGCCGCTCAACGCATAAGCCCCTCGTCACTTCCCATGGACACACCTTTTACAATATGGTCATCAGGCCTTTGCTGCCTCTGGTTTCTCACACCGAGCATGACTCACCGGGGCTTAGAGCAAGCATCGACCATGAACTCACCCCCTCCCACATGATGTTAAACTGTATGAACAAACTACGAGGACATTGATCTATGTCAAGGCATGATACGTAGGAAGCCTCCCTGAGGTTCAAGCCCACCATCCACCTGGACCAAGGTCCTCAGTCACGTCAGTTCACCGACTCCTCTCCATACCGAAATATGATGAGTTTGATCCATGTCATGTCATGGTACGTAGGAAGCCTCACGAGGTTCAAGCCCACCAAAACCGGTCATTCTGACCCCCTTCATGTCAGTTCACCCCCTTCACGCATGACGTTAAACTATATCCACCTCCCAAACTATGGGGACTTTGGTACTTTTCAAGGAATGGTACATAGGAAGCCTCCCTGAGGTTCAAACCCCTCTCCATACTAAACTACGAGGACTCTGATCCATGTTAAGGAATGGTACGTAGGAATCCTCACGTGGTTCAAGCCCACCATCAGTCATTCTGACCCCCTTCATGTCGGTTCGCCCCCGTCCCGCATGACATTAAACTATATCCACCTCCTGAACTATAGAGACTTTGATCCATGTCAAATAATTGTACGTAGGAAGCCTCACGAGGTTCAATCCCACCACCACCTGGTCGCTCTGACCCCCTTCACATCGGTTCACCAACACCTGGAGCAGCCTAGAGTGTAAGCCCCACCACCCATCCATCCACCTGAACTATGGGGACATTGATCCATGTCAAGACATGGTACATAAGAAGCCTCACAAGGTTCAATAACACCACCACCCGGTCGCTCCGACCCCCTTCATGTTGGTTCACCAACACCTTTGGCAACCTAGAGTGTAAGCCACAACACCCATTCACCCACCTAAACTACATGGACTTTGATCCATATCAAGGAATGGTAGGTAGGAAGCCTCACAAGGTTAAAGCCCACCAACATCGGACCCCAGGTCCATCTTCACGTCAGTTCTCCGAAACACCCACCCAAACTACAGGGAATTTGATCCATGTCAAGGCATGGTACATAGGAAGCCTCCCTAAGGTTCAATCCCACCACCACCCGGTTGTTCCAAACTCCTTCATGACGGATCGACCCCATCCAGTGGTAAGCTGTTGCAACCTCATTCATAGGTAAGCCATTACCAACCTCATTCGATAGTAATTCGTCACCAGATGGACTACACAGACTTTGATTCCCTGCCCCGGGGATACGTAGGAGGTCTCTTCGAGGCTCAAGACCAAAACCATCATCTATCCTAATTCTTACCTAGGCTGAAACATCCTTGATGAGATCATGCCACCTCATTCCCTCTCACAACATTTGGGATACCTCCCACGTGCTGGCCCCAACATCGGTGTTCCCTCCAGGGGTTTCCTCCGTCTGATCCACTCTAATCAGTGTTCTGATCAGCCTAATCTATCTCCGTTGGACATTAAACTTGCAGCATACCCTGTGTTAAACACAGGAATCTAAGGAAAAACTCAGGCACATGCCTATGGCATATGATTCACCATGTTCGATGTGGGATGCCTCGGGCTTCTGTGCCCTTGAGAAGCCCTATAATAAGGGAAATAAGAGAGAAACACCAATCCCTAGCGTCCAGACACACCATTGATGCCCAGCGTGACTACTCCCCTAACCGAAGGTTGCTGCCCTAACCGGACCCCTTGTAATTTCCAACCAGAAGAAGCGTAATTAACTGGTTTCCATGAAGATATGGCACCGGGAAGAGTTTTACGAACAATGTATTAAATCTATGAGGGAGACCCAAACTAGGTGGTAAGTTCCGAGGAGGAATCCACAGAAGGAAGAACCGACATCCCATCATCCCATTTTGATCAAGGAGAAGACGTCCTTGAATAAAGGGCAGATGCCGCCCACCTTTGGAAAGTGGGAATGTGGGGTAACAAAGCCGCTGCTGTTGCAGTCAAGCAGACAGACGCGGTCACCCCAACGAAAGCGTCAGAAATAGGATTTTCCCATCTTATTCTAAAAAAGGACCAATGAACCCCATATTGAAGTATTGGGTATATAAACCCCCTTTTCCTCCAAGTCCAATAGCTGACTCTTGATCTACTATAACTTTTTAGTAGCCATCCTATAAGGAGGAATGGATATCAGTGCATCTTCGAGAACTAGATTGATATAGAAATCCACCTCTCTATTATGAGGTAAACCAAAAAAATTATCTCGTAAAATATCCCAAAAATGATTGACCACTGGAGGAAAATTATTCTAACATGTTACATGATCATCAATATATAAAATAGAAACATGGGCTTTCATCCCACCTAGTTCATAATGATATGGTTCATCTTGTCTCCCCTGGACATCCCATTCACCCTTATGGATAATAAATCTGCCCTCTACTGATTTGAAATTCTCCCTCCGGTGATATAAATTGACATGAATTTGATAAGAAACTAGCCATTCCATCCCGATTATGACATAAAAACCTATAATCTTGAGGAAAAATAAATTACATATGAAGTGACACCTGTGTATCTTAAGGGAGAACTCAATGTATTGGAATACACTCTCTATTCTAATCCCCAAGAGAGTATCAAGTGTCATCATACAATCATAAAACTAAATAAACAATCCAAGGCTCTCCACAATAGGTACAAATATGAAACTATATGATTCACATATATAAAAAATAAAATACTATAGTATAGGATACTAAGATCATACTTCTCACCATAGATGACCTGATTCTACGCTCCTTAGGTGTAGGCTATAAAGAATATATCTGGACTAAACTAGAACCCTATAAAACAAGCTCACACCCAAGAGAAAAACAACTCCACTTTCTAGGTACAACTAGTTTCTATATTCCTTGGCCATGAACACCACCTCATCTAGAAAAAATGGAACTACTTCAGATCCCAAACAAATGTGGAGCTATGAGTCGAACTCCTGAACCTGGAATCATAGTTGATCCCTTTCCACTGATTTCTGGAGGGAATGTCTTGATGAAACATTATACATGGCCCATACTAATACATTCTTTGAACTCAAATGGGTCTCAATCGCACTAATTATTTATATTCCCCCTTGTTGCACATTGATGATGCAGAAATAAGCTACCCTAATTAAGATCATGGCTGGTACTTCCCTATTGGGAGGCCCCAAAATGAAGCTTCCTACCAGTAGAAACTAAACCACTTGGTGGAGAGGTTGAACTACCCCACTATGTTCCCCTAGCTTCCCTCATGTTCTACTCAGTAACAAGTGTCTAATTCACTATATTAGAAACTATAGTAAACCTAAATATGTTGATCTATGACTAAACAAAATTGCTGGGAAATTCTTCGAAGTGTCTCACCCTATATGGCTCATCAGTGAGATATAACAATCTGAAATCATGAATCTCTATAATGAATGCCATATAGTCCATAAAAATCATCACGCCTAGATCTGGAAGAATAAACTCACTATCCCTTGCATCTATTAGGGTTTTAGGAAAAAATTAATTATAAAATTTGGATTGGAAATTCCTCCAAACCATAACTTAGACCATATCCTATTTGTTCAAATCATCAAACCATTGCTTAGATTCTCCCTGAAGAATATATGTTGTGGGATTTAATCACGCATCAGGAGATTTCTCTAGATTATTGAAGATCAAAAAATAATGTCCAGACACATATCATTATCTTTTAGACCACCATACCTTGAAAATGTGGTAAGATGTTGCTGATGGAACACATGAGTAAGCTCTTACATAAACAAGGAATGCTACATTTCTCCCTAAATGATATGTAGAAAGCATGTAAAACTATCATGGAATTGTGTCTCAGCACCAATATATGGTACTACAACTAGGTTCATAGATATTACTATGTGAGGATCAACTGTTATTCCATGACCCACCACCTTTAGAGCTTGGTTGTCACCACCCTCCTAGCACATGACTAGAAGACATCGTGGTGGCGTGTCTCTCCAATTCCAAACACATGACTCATACATGTTCGATAATGAAAATATTGCATATAAAACATAATAAAGGTTTAATACTTTATATAAATAGGTCACACCCCTCTACCATCTTCTAAATATAGGACTAGGTAATATGAAACATTCACAAATTCCACTAGAGACACTAACTACTACCCCCTATAAAGCTATTCCATGGTCAAGTTATCTATTTCAAAAATTAGATTTATATTAAATTTTTATTTTTCACAATTCACATTGAATTTTTGAACCAAATGGATCAACAAAATTGATAAATAAGGGCCCATACACATCATGAACTGAAATTTAATGTCCACATAATCCAAACTATACCATGTTCCAATCCATTAAAACAATGTTCCCTCACTCAACATGCCATAGTTTCTACCTAGGGTGTCTATTGTTTCCTAATAGGGAAAACACAATTTAGGTTATGAAATTAACTATATGGACCAAAAATGTTTCTAAATTACCTAAAAATATCATTTATCAAACCCTTTAGATATCATTTAAGGCACACATCATATTGTTATGAAGTTAATAAATGCATTATATATGGAATGAAATAATTTATGGCTTCTGGATCCTTTAATGTTCCAAAAATGATTCATGAGATGGAATGAACTCATCTCATTTGGTAACATTAAAGTAGGAAACCTTAATCATATCAATGATAACATCACATATCACAGGTATCTCCCAATGGTGGAATTAAATGAACTATAATTGAAAAAACTAGATAACATCAATTTATATTCCATACAATTTGGATTTTTCTATATGCAAGTTAAATACACCTAGGAACAACTCATTAAAAAATTACAATACATTCTTAATGTCAATTATATTATCTCAAAATAGAAAATTCAGAAAAGAAATGACATAATACCAATTTTAAACACCCCAAACTAGAATCCACTAAACAGTTCCCTGATCCGGTGGCTCAAATGGAATCTTACGCTTATACCCAGATTATAAAAGATACTAAATAGATTTGAGGTCCTAGGGTGTGTTTGCGGGGATACTATTATCTCATTACAGAGTGTATCATAGTATTAGTAATAAAAAAAATTCAATTTCGAAAGTAGTAAATCATCTAAATAGATGATAAAAATCCTAGATATTAATAATAAATAATAAATTCCATATGAAATATCTTATAAAAAATGTTGTGTCATGTGATGTATCTATAAAGAATGAAAATAGGTATACATTCATCAAGTACAATACATGTATTAAAAGTAC